>OZ026499.1:16168033-17433033 GCA_964019985.1 Aurelia sp. 4 Dawson et al 2005
TACAGCAACGGCAGCAACAATCAGTTCAGTCAGCATCTCTTGCATTAGCGAACGTGGCCGCTGCTCAGCAGCAACAGCAGAAACAACAACAACAATTACAGCAACAGCAACTTCAACAACAACAACAGCAACAACAATTACAGCAAATGCAGTTGATGCAAGATGACCAGGGAACGTTTCTCGACTTCCTTTCGCAATAATTTACTGTTGATGGAATGTTACGTCGCAGAGAATAGATGAGCGGGCATCTACGGGACCTGTATTAGCGATCGACATTTAAATACCAAAGGTGTATACGAGGGTTTCTGTTCTGTTACACATATTGGTTTGGCCTCTTTGACAACTTCAGTGGCACCTTCAGTGGCAGTTCTCTAGTAGACTTCCCGGGGGGGGGGGTACATGACTTGCGGATGGACGGGGGTCTGCCGCCCGGTTTTCAGAAAGGTACCCGCTTCTAATTACCGATACTTGCTTTCATACCCACTTTTATGATGAATTTTGTCGGAAACGGCCCATTTTTGGCTATTTTTCGCCAATATCTGGAAAACCCACCCATGTTTATGAAAAATCTGCCGAAAAAGGGACCCTTGTTTAGAGAATTTTGGACCCAAAAACCCACCCATATGGGCGGCACATACCCGTACCCTCAACATGTTATGTTACCCCCCCCCCCCGGGGTAGAATCACAAGCCAAAGACTGACAGCGGGCAGCCACCTAATTAGAAATACGAATATGACAGAAAGAATGCCTCCTAGGGCGTTGGTGGCAAGTAAAATTTAGCGCTGTAAAAACCCGCAAATAGGAACTGGTTTTTAGTACGCGCAGCGTGTAAATTCTTCAACAATGTTTATTCTTTATCCTAATATCATTTATTTCATTTTGATAATGTATTCGATTATTATTCTGTATTCTAGTTCCTGTGCCGGGTGATTAAATAAAAAAAAATCCGGCGTTAAGGCCACAACTCCCTGCATATCAAGTTGAGCATAGGCTCCAAATCGGAATATCATTTGGAACATCATAATTTACGGTTCCAAATCTTTAAAAAAGTGGGCGTTAAAATTCAGTGACCTATTTCTTTGAACTGAGTGGCTTGAAATAATCTTTATCTATGATTCTGTCGTTGGACTTTTCTGAAATTATCAATATTTCTAGAATCTGATTGTTTTACTCCTTTCTCGAGAATTCAAGAAAAAAATTGTTTAAACTTGAAATTGTCGCGATCCTAAATCGTTTGACGCAAATGAAATTATTTCCAAGATACCGTAGTTGTTGGATGTCTTCACTATGGTATCAAGCAAAGGTTTGTCACTTTTTTGGTTTATCATTTCGAAATTTGATGACGTCACATCTTCAAAATCAGCTAAAATTTTTAATGCGTTGTAATTTAAAAAAATATTCAAACTTTCTGAAAATTCCAACGGTTAGGTAGAATTATGGATATGTAGCTAGGGTAACAAGGGCAGGCGTTGTAATACAATAGCATCAGTAGCTTTGGTTCACACCTCAATTCAAAGCGATTAGCGAATGCAGACAAAAGAAATTCTCTCAAGCAGAAATTCAAAACAAACGAAGCCACAAAGTTGCCCTGAAACTAGTACGGCGAACTCTCGTTTGGTGCGGGCAAAGGGAGGTTTTTAAGAGAAGTTACATGCTTATAACGAAACAAGAAGGGTAAATCTAAAGTTCTGTCTCGCGGATGTTGTTTATTTGCTTCAGGAGCTGAGGAGTGACTGCGTACATCTGAGCAATATATATGCAAAAATTGGAATGCACTCTGTTCGGTTTCTGAATCAAATAAACAAAATCTGCAAGACAGAACTTTGGATTACCCTTCTTCATTCGTTATAAGCACATACCTTCTCTTAAAAACCTCCCTTCGCCTGCACCAGACGAGAGTTTGCCGTACTGGTTTCAGGGCAACTTTGCGGCTTCGTTTGTTTTGAATTTCTGCTTAAGAGAATTTCTTCTGTCCGCATTCGCTGCTAATCGCTTTGAATTGAGGTGTGAACCATAGCGACTGATGCTATTGTTTTACGAAATCTGCCCTTGTTAGCTAGAGTTTCTGTTAAGCTATCAATTTAGAAGAACAGTCATAGAATTTTACACCCACCTTTTTATGCCGATCTAAAGATCTGAAACCTATGCTATCAAGACGATGATATTGGCTAGTGTATTGTTCAAGATTGGATATGTTCAAATTCATTTTGAATTTTTCCTGACTGAATTCGGCCTTATTGTTCTGAAATCATAAGCGATTTTCCGAAAAAGCCCTGACAGTGATCTTCAAAACAGGCCCTTAAAGTGATCTTATGAAAAAGGCCCTTAAGTCATCTTCAAAACAGGCCAAAAGTTAGACGTATTACAATTCGTCCCAGTTTTCACGTGCAATTACGTAATTTTTTACCTACGTATCTATTGAACTGAATTATTGTACCTACTTTTTATTGAACTGAGTTAAAGGATAATATCTAGGACTTAGAAAATTAAGCGAGATTTTGCGATGAATTGTAATCAGTCTAGCCAAAATTCACGACCAAATTTCCTCTCGCACAGCAATGAGTTGTACAGGTTTTGCATGGCTTATCCCTTTAGGACGATGAACTTGTCATCCCGTGGACCATAACAAATTTTTTCCGCGCGATTTCGTCCTCCCAAGAGGATAAAATGTGCAAAACTGTGTTGAACTAAGAAATATTAGGAAATATTTATTTTATTCGGAATTTTAGGCCTGGAAATCCCTTAAACAAACCCTCAAAATTTGAGAACGGATTGGCAGATTTTAGTTAAATAAGTTTTAAAGTACATATGTCATTAACGTGATTGGCTCACACGATACTATTCTCATTATTGTTCATTACAAAGCACAGGATCGAGGTTGAATTTTCATTGCAATGAAAATTCGTGAAGCAGAAATGGAAAGTCACAAACAATGGAATTCCTCTCCACACTTATTTGTTGTATTAAAGGCAGTCTGTCACGCATTTGATTGGGTGATAATGACAATACAAAGAATAGGAAATTTGAATGGCTGATGATCCTCTGACTTTCTACGGCCGTAGAAAGTCAAGAAGGCTAGCCCTCCTTTGTTTCAAATACACACATTCACAGAGAAATCCTTTGTGTTGAGCTCTGATTGTAGCGGCCAATCAGATTTGTGACAGACTGCCTTTAACCAATTGCTAACGTGACAATGGTTTCTAGCATTTTCACCATTCTGTGATATATTTGCTATTATTAGCATTTTGATATGGAGAGAGTATGGCAGTGGTGTTTCAAACGGATATTTTTGCTTTACTCACCTAGACTAACTACCTCAGTCCCAGCTTCCGCTTTGTTCATTGAATTGGATGCCGCCACTGCGCTTCATAGTTTTAGCGATTATCAGCCTATCAAGGAGCGAAACTACGACATGTAATCAGTCTATTACTCACCCGGTATTTTCATCCTAATTCCTCTCTTTAAGAAATGCTTCTCGTAAACTGAATCAAGCAATTTGCATCTCTTAGCAATTATCAAATTAAATACCAGTATATTTGCAATTTTGCATCTCAGCCAAAATATGTCAGCTTGCAGAATTTGGTTTCGTATTTGTGGGTTTTTGATGTAAGAAGAGTCTTTGCTTGTAAATAGTCAGTAGGATATACGTATTTAATTTCTGGGTGACTGTGTGCTAATATTGCGCTACTTAGTTTAGCTGAGAAATAGTTTCTTGGGTGTGCAAATCGTGTTTATTCTATTAGTAAATCTTGGAAGAATGATATGCGGCTTGCGCTGCTACCGGTTTTGTGCAAAAATCTGTGATGTCCAACGAAAGCCATCTGAATGAACCTTCTTTAAGCCTGATGTCCATGTACCTGTAAGTGGCGTAAGGTTGCTTTCGGTTGTTTTGTACCATCTTTCATCTTCCACCGTTCCAGCATCACAGGCAATTATTTTTAAATGGAAAAGTTCACTTCCTGTTCCCCAGGCACGTCTTTGAAGTGCCGTTAGAACTACCGGAAAAGTTGAACGACGGTACTTAAAGCTCCTACTTGCTGCACCGTAAGAAAACGTTTCCATTGGAATATGACTACCTGCGATAACGGCAGAGAGCAACCACAGACAACCTTACCGCACCTTACAGCTTGATGAAAACCAGGCTTTAGTTGTAGCCTTTTAGCAGATCTCAAGCAAAGCTAGACTAGCTACTTCAGTCCCAGTTTTCGCTTTATCAACGAGCGAAACTACGACGATTTTCATCAGTCTAAAGCACAGCTAGAAGACTGTGAAGTATTTTTCTGCATTTTTTCTATTTCTGAACATCTGAAATAGAGGTAAAATCTTATTTACAAGTTATCTCTAACCTCGAAATACATAAAAGAGGTCTGAAGCCTTTGTTAAAAGTTATAAAAAATATGCTCTCTCAAACACATCAATTTGCTCACTGAAACACCTGTGGTTACTTGAACTAATTTTGTATACGGAGGTGTGCCTAAGAAATTTTTTTTACACGTCTCCAGATTGTTTCCGTCCAAATGGTGGCCGATTCTGATTGGTCAGAAGTATACTCCAAAAGACAAAAATTAAACTAAATATCGACCGGATCTAGAAAAGGTTCCCCTTTTGACATGTTTGACAATCGCCTCCAAAAAATTTGTTTGTTTGACGCCCCGTAGAATAGAATAGAATAGAAGGCGAAAACGATACTCTGAAAAGTGGCACATCCCTGTCAGGCAAATATACTAAGCACCCCCTCAGGGCTGAAACCAAGAGTATTATAAAGTTACACATTTCCCAATGGAAGACAGGCTGGAACATAAAGCGCTTAACATGACATGTTTGATGTTTTTTGAGCCTGGTTTCCATTTTAAGTCTTTCGGTTCGTTATCGCTCCCTCCTCTTGGTCCTTCGTTGCTTGTTATGGTCTTAGATGTGTACCTCAATTTACCCTCCACTGCCTTGCTGCTCTTTCTTGCTTGCTGTTGGTTTTTGCTCGTTTGTTTCTTGGGGTTATTTTTTCCATGTGGTGCTGATGTTGCTCGTTTAGTTTTGACATGCAAAGTAAAATCAAAACGACCAAGAAATAGGAGAAGATTTCAAATGGAAGCCAGGCATCAAGCCTTGAGGCTTTATGTTTAGTACCCAGGGTACCAGAGCCTCAAAGAAACTAGATAAAAGCAGAAAGAAAAATTTGTCTTTCTTCTTTTATCTATTTTTAGGCTCTAATACCCAGGGTAAAAGTTTAGATGTTAAGTTGACCGTTAAAACCAAAACTACCAACAAACCCACACAAGCAACGGACAGTAAATGGAAACATTCCTCTAAAACCAATCATGCAATGACGACCAGCAAAGAGAATTTCGAAGCCGAGCAACAAAAACCAAATCGGTGAAAAAGGGGAGAAATTTATCAAAGGAAAAAAGGCTTCAGAAGTGTCTGTTTAATGCTTAGGGAGGTTAAATAAACCGAACTTTTCACTCATCAATTCTCAACATGTAAAGCTCACTTCTTTTGACCTGCGTGCAGTCTTGTTTGATCATGTTTTGTTGCGTCAATGAAAAATTGCTCTGCAAGGTATTATTGTCCCGCACCAGCATAAATATACATACATGTTGCAATCATTTTTGTAAACCTTTGTACCTTTGACAAGATATACACATATTCAGAGAACATATTCAGATTAACAGCCTCAAACAAAATGACACCTCTGTATTTCTTGGGACGCATTTGCAGCAAGTGAACACAACTTGATATTTTGCACCAGGAATATAAGAAGCCAGTCCAAAAATTTGCCACACAGAATTCTGGATATTCACAGTAGAAATTGAAAAAGCATTGGTCTTTGCCAGAGACTAGTAGTGCCTTTGGAGGTACTTCTTGCTGAGGCAAAATTGCCCATCTTTTACGTCGTGATACGAGGGGCATTTCACTCATTCGAAAAAGCGAGCGAGTTTTTTCAGGACAAAGGATTTTTGCTTATTTTTTTATGGATGTTTCTCGTAAAAAAAGGATTTCTGCCAAAGGTTTATCAGATTTTTGGGGCTGAAAGGCATCACATCGGTGCACGTGTTGCCTCAGCCACGTCAGCCTCATGACATATTGACACTTGCCTCTGCTATCTAGCGTTTGTCAAGAAATTCTCGCAGTAATCTTACATTCGAATTGCTGCTAAAGACACAAATTTGTGTCGGGGATGATGAAATCATGCACTGTACCTCAACAAACCCTTTGCCGTCGTCTAGGGGGGGGGGGAGTTGAATTTGAGCCATCAAAGCTGATGACGTCATAGCCTCGATATCATGTTCGTGCTTGGCAGTATCTTTGCGACCATGACGCACAAAAGTCAAATGGCGTTTTACTCAACTCGAAGTTTGCCTTACATTGGATGAATAAAATCATTACTCTTCAGAACTACAGCAACGGAAGATTGTGTTTATATCGCAGAAGATTGAGATAAAATTGAAGACACTGCTCAAGGAAGTTTCACCTACATTCTTCATGACTGATAACACAAGGCGGAAATTTCCAGAAGACGCCAGAGAATATTTCGTTTGTGGCCTAAAATAAGCTTGCACCCTCCAGATTTATTAATCATAGTTGGATACTGTGGGAGGAGAGGACTTTGCAGTTACAAATGAGAGTTAATTAAGCAGCAGTGAGTGAACATATTAAGCTTACAAGATGGCGGAAGCAGGTGTAGACAACTCTTTTTCGACAGCTCAGAAGAAATATTATTGTCATCAATGCAATTCACAGATTTCAAGGTTGACACTTCCAGTAAGTATGCTAGAGTGGTTCATGAGGTGACCCTGAACTCTGAAAGTTCAGGTAAAGACTTGGCTCATTGTGCAACAAGAAGCCACAAGCGTAATGGATTTATGCTTTCTCAAAAATAATTAAATATTTGCATGGCTATGGTGAAGCACTCAAAAGGCTTGTCTTGTCATGCCAATAGTTTTTGAAAGTGATAGTTATTCCAAAATGTTTCCAAGAAGGGGCTAGGATCATTCAGGAGATGAAGGAAGCTATTTGTGATTAAGGGGGGAGTTCCCAAGGCAAAAACAGAATTCATACTTTCGAGTACCGAATAAACAGGGGGGGAGTGAGAATAATTGGGGGGTTGGAAATGGCTTGATATAACAATAATCAAGGGGGTTGGAATAAGGGGGTGCTTGGGGAAATAGAAAATAGCCCTTTTCATTGGTAAACACGTATCTGTTATATATTTATGTAAACAGTGATGTTACCGATACATTTACGTTTGAACTCTGGTTTTGTTGAATGCACTTCTTGAGACTCTTTCTTGCGTTTATTCAAAAATTACGTCTAATATCATTTCATTTTTCCAAAAATTAATGAAAGGGGGGGTTGGAAAATTTTTCAAAACTTAATAAGTGGGGGGGACGATTATTCGGTACTCAAGAGTAATCAGCTTTCATAATAAGTGATGAACTGTCTCACAGTTTCACAAAATTTCAAGATTCACAACAAAGGATTGCAACACTACACTGAAGTGTTATCCATCAGGGTTTCTCTGTTACACAGACATTCCATCTGGTCCATACTATCAAGTGGAGAAGATCCCCCACAATTTGCCAAATACCCCCTTGCCTAATTACTGGCATTGGTGTGAATTAGCAATCAAATTTCTATGTTGCCTGGCAAGGTCAAGGGGAAACATTACTGTGGGATGTACTCTCGAGTACCGAATAATCATCCCCCTCCCCGCTTATTAATTTTTAAAAAATTTTCCAACTACCCCCCGCTCTTATTCCAACCCCCCCTCTTTTATTAACTTTTGGAAAAATAAAAGGATATTAGACATAATTTCTGAATAAACGCAAGAAAATGTCTCAAGAAGTGCATTCAACAGAACCAGAGTTCAAAAGTATATGTATCAGTAACATCACTGTTCACATAAATGTATAACAGATACGTGTTTACCTAAGAAAAAGGCTATTTTCTATTTTCCAAGCAGCCCCCCCGATTATTCCAACCCCCCGATTATTGTTGTGTCGAGCCATTTCTAACCCCCCGATTATTCTCACCCCCCCACGTTTATTCGGTACTCGAGAGTACACAGAAATAGAAACTATTCATAAATGATGACGAGAAAATTTTCCCTGACTAGAAAGAAATTGTTGACCCTTTCATGCAACTTTATATTCCTACAAAACTGTGCTACAATGCTTAGAATACTATAGCCATCTTTTGCCATGTTACTGCTGAAGTAAAGTAATTCAAACAACAGTTACAGTATATACTGATTCTTTGTACTACTGCCTGAATTTTGTAGTGCTAAAGTACTGCAAGTAGGAATCAATTAGCATATTTTGACAAAAATTATTGTTGAAGTCAGGTTATCATGATGTTGGAGAACTGCTGAACAACTGAAAAGTATGGCCATATTCTCGCCAAACGATTGCCTCACTGTTTTATTCAGGTTGCCTCACTGAAGGATGGCATGGTAGATCGGTTTAAATGCATAATCCCAAAGATGATTTGCCTGGTTCATTGGAAGACTTGCAAAAAGTTTAGGAAGGGCTCTTAAGTTGGGTACTCACTGAGCGTTTAAGTGTGTTTAAGTGTGTGCGTTTAAGTGTGTTTAAAATCTTGGATAAAACCCAAGATCATACTCACTGCCAATACATAAACACCCAAATAAACACCAAAACGTGATTACAAGAGTAACAGGCAGGGAAAAGTGGAGAAAAAGTTTATGTATCTTTCATGAAAAATTCTTCCTTTGAGCATGTTTTGAGAGCGTTATGATCAGTATCGGTTATTTTCTTGTACTTTCGACCAAAAACTCAGCACATACAAATCAAACTTTTACATATATTTTCTGAAATAAGAAACGTTATAACATAAGAAAGACCAAGGTTGTAAAATGATTTAGAAAAAGACAGAAATCGCAGGCAAAGATATGAAACTAGAGCAGGAAACACAGAAGCAACCTTGAAATCCCTTCCCTTTTATGTCAACGTCCTTATTCTCATTGAAAATGTTATCCTTACACAGTGAAATCGACAACACGATATCAGTTTCAATGGCATTAATCGTTAGCATTTTTCAGCGCTTTTGAACTTTAAATGCCAAGATCAAATTTTTTGATCCGAGCATTTAACTTTTTTGAGGGTTTGAGTGCATTTAAGTGCGTTTAAATCCAGAAAAATAAACGCCAACATCATACTCACCAAAGGTTTAACTTAAACACACTTGGATAAGCACACTTAACTGCACTTAAACGCGCAGTGAGTACCAAGCTTTAATTTTATCACTCAAGCCATAGAGCCTGAGAGTTCACAGGGTTTATAATTGAGTCCACATAGAATAGCACACATAGAGTAAGAATTTTTGCATAGTGAGTCAGCAAATTTATTAGCAAACATGGCTATTATGTGAAAAGTAGGGCTCAAAGTTTGCAAAATTGTCAGTCTTGGAATATATTTGAAAATGGAGACAAATTGGTGACATTGTTATCAGGACAAAATAATTAATAGTTCCAAACAACTTGTCTGCTGTCTTTGATTATTAGTATTCATTGGTTGGGTGCTAATTCATATTATTTTGTTTCTGTAGGAATATCTTTGTCCAAATTGTTCATCAGGATTTGTAGAGGAGCTTCCAGACGCTGATGAGTGAGTAAAATATTTACCATTGAATCTAGTAGGACTGTTGATCTACACTGCAAAGTTTTGCAGTTTCATTCCTTGTTTACAATATTTCCAAAAGATGCAGAAGGACTTGATAATTTATCTCACCACATTTAAATCTATGCAGTATTTGAAAGTACCATGGAGAGGGGTTTACATTACAGACCTCATGCTCATGGTTTTCTTGCCTAAGGGCCTGGTTACATGAGATAGGGGTCTGTTTGCAAGCTGGTTGTCTTCAGGTGAGATCCTTGATATCATGTCACTGCTTTGTAAACATCAGTTTGTGTTTATATGCATGCAGGAGGGATGGCCTGCTTTGCCCAGATCCCTGTTATTGAGTACCAAGATGCCACAGTAATGGGAAGAGATGGGCCAGACCACCTGTAACCACTACAACTTTTTCAAGATGTACACACAGAATGGAGCAGATTTATCAAGTTTCTAAAATTGAGGATCCTTGATCACATTTGGCACTAAGGAGCTAGCTAGCTTTGGGTGATTCACTATTGAATCTCTCAATTTAAAAACAGGCTGGCTTAGAGGCAAGCCAGCTCACTAAGAGGCCAGCCTGCTTTATGCAAACAGGCCCTAAGGATCCTCTAGTCTCTTGAGAATTCTTGTTTAAAGAAGCTGCTGTACAGCCTTTCATGCTGCTCAGATGGTCATCATATTGTCTAGGAATCTTGAAAATTCTCAAGAAGTCATTATATCCATGTTAATGTGTGCAATGCTTATATTTCATGTGTTTCTAGCCACTCTAGTCAACAGAAAAGCAAAATTTCTGGTAACATTTTCAGTGCTTGAAGGTTCTCACCAGAAAAGGGCCTTTGGTTGTAGAATCCATGTCCATAGTTATGCAAGGCTGAGACCCAATTCAAGTTTCTGGTACTTTTATCAGTTCTGGATACTTTCAGTTCTGGATATCAGTTCCAAATATTTGGGGAAAGCCAGTCAAACATTTCTAAGAGCTATTGCAACCCTGACCTGACATCTAATGCAAGACAGAATCTAGTACAGTATATATCCATTAGTTTTTATTCATTCATTGTTTGTTATGTGTAGGTAGATTAACTTGCTTGTCTTTATATATTGGCCATTGGGTATTCATTGTCTTTTGTTTCCCATGGTGTCATTCCTTTAGTGTTGTAAAGTAATTGGGAAAGTTTTGTAGAATATAAAATATGTTGTAAATTTTTCATATGAATAAGAAAAATGTTTGTTACCATTGCCTTCAAACAAAAAATCTTTGTTCTAGTTAACATTAGGAGACAACGACACCCCCTACCCCCTTTGGAGTCTGCTATTTACACATATGCCACCTCCAAACCAGCCATTGTCAAATTTGCCCCATGTGGTAATTTTTTTGGTTGACTTCTTTGCTTCTACAATGGTACCTCCAGTGTGATGTGGCTTTTACTGTATGAAGTTGTATTTTTATCTGTTTCATTTTTTGCAGCCATATGGCAACTGATGGCCCAATGCCAAGATCTCCATTTGAAGGTGGATATTTCTTTGATGTAAGTTGAATCAATAATATATGATATAGGAAATGAAGTGAATTTTTTGCATTTGCTATATGTGCCCCAGGAAGGGAAGAATGGGGTAATGTGGGTCTCACTTTACCCCACCTGGTAAGAAAAGTAACATGAAAAGAGCCATCACTTCAATGACTTTCAAATAAACATTATATATGTCATTTGTATGAGACCAAACTGTCATGTCATGCTCATTTAATAGTCCAGAGAAGCAATTAATGGTTGTAGGAGAAAGGAAGTCAGCCATAACTTCAATTCAACAAAACCTTGAATTGCTTAAATTTTTTTGCACCTTATATTCATTCTGCCAAATTGCTTTGTGTCTAAAATGTGAAACAAGCTTTACTGTTATTGTGATTGCTGTTGAGACACCATAATATCCTTCCTCATCCAATCAAAGAAAGCTTTCTTTCATTGTAATGTCAACATGATTAGCTGCCCTATCATGTCAAATATTTATCTTACTGTAGATTCATCTCAATTCATTAAAAAAATTCATTTAACTAACTGGTGCATAATGGCAGAATTTCAAGGCCTAGAAACACTTTCTCCTACAACCATTATATATTTGCTTTCTGGACCATTAAACGAGCATGACATGAGAGTTTGGGTTTATACAAATGAGAGAATGTTTATTTGAATGTCATTGAAGTGATGGCTCTTTTTATGCTACTTTTCTTACCAGGTGGGGCCTACTTTTATTATTACTATTATCCATTTATTTATTATTATATATAAAAGATAGCTACAATAGATAGCTGATTAATTCCAACTCAACTGAGAATTCAGCCGTAACTTGAATTCAACAAAGCCTTGAAATGTGTACAATTTTTGCACCATATATTGATCCTGCCACATTGCTGTGTGTCTAAAATACTGCAGTGCGGTCTTGAACCAGTAAATGGGAGTAAACCAAATGCAAACAGTTTGATTTGATCACTTTTCAAATTGGATTACTTCCTTACAAGCTGAAATGATGTCGGATCACCGCATAAGGACAGCAGTGTTGTATTTCCATCGTAGGAACGGAATAGCTTGCAATAAAAGGCATAGATTGGGACTGAATCAAATAGAAAAAAAGTTGGGAAATATAATTTCATTAATTCTTTTTACCCTTTCATTTTCCCATACTATACAAGTTTTGAAAAAAGATGCACTTTTCCCACTTTTGCACTTGTTGCGAAAAGTGGGCCTGTTTTACTTGGAAAGCTAGATATTTTTGTAAAATAATTAACTGCATTTATCAGAGCTGAGATTTTATGGTAGGAAACAAAAAGCCTTGAATGTCAGTTAAACAAAAATTTTGAAGTTGTTTGTACTTTATCATCATTTTAGCAGCTATGCATTTTGAGATTTTGCTCAATTTAGACCCACATTACCCCCACCCTACCCAACTCCAGTTTACAAAATCACCAAAAGTTGGCTATCAAACCTATGAGAAAGTTTTATTTTTGATATATTTTATCAATGCACAGTGGGCCAGAGGGTGGACAAAAATAAAAGAATGAAAAGATTCAAATAAAAGTTTCATCGGTGGAATTTGATATCATATGCCTCATAGAGTAAGGAAATCACATTCAACGTTATCCCAAAAATTGCTTTTTATCAATTAATCAATTTCAAATCGCAGGACGTTAACTGTTATTGAATGCTGCAAGCAGCTTACAGTTTTCAACTTCAATTTTACCAACTGCATTTTCAGGCACTGATTTGTCAGCAATTCGATAGCCTCTTCATAACGTTCACAGGCAGTGATTTAAGTGTACCTGACTGCATTTCGATTGAGCACAGACTCCTGTTCCATAATCATGATTTTGTTCAAAGTACTTTATGTTTTTACAATTTGTATGCTGTGCTTTAAAGCTAAGTTCAAAATTTCGCTTGCAAACGCCAAACATCTCTGCATATTTACAAGTACAAAAGCATCCTTTAACCATTTGATTTACATTTGGCTGCCGAGAGGTGCCGTAGGCAATGCAGGGCTGGTTATTGCCCGGCAAAAAAACTGAGGTGTATGGGAAACAGAGCACCGCTGAATCAGTTTCAGATCGATGTCAAATTCTATTTATTTTTTCTGACCAGTCTATTTCAAAGCCTGTCCTTTTTAAGAATCATTTCAGATTATGGATGTATAGTCATTAATTCTGCTTTCCTTATTTATGTGTTCTAACCATATGTTATTTGATGCATTGACTTTGCCTGTTTCAATTAAGGACTTAGGAGAATTTTCCGACATCTGTGCACACAACTAGGGAGGGAAATTTTGTCTTAAGGACGTTTTTCTTTGTTAGTTTCCAGCTTTACAGCATTCTGTACCATTTTATGCCTTGACCGATTTTTGTCCAAGAAAATCATAGCCTGACCCACTGTGCAATGGGCCAAAAGAATTTATCCATCATGTAGCGTTTGCTCCTATACTTGAAGGTAAGGCTATTTAGCAATGGAAAAACTTATTTTGCGCCATAACTTTTGAAGCATAAATGTGGATCTTGTTTAAGAGACAAATTTTGAGATTAGATTATTCTTGCGGTATGATGAGATAGTGTGCATTTCTTCCTGTCGTTATGACCAAATTAAAAGATTAATACGTGCAAAGAAATCAATTTGGTAACCATCAATGCCTGTTTTGCAATCTGCTTAAAAACCAGGCAGCTATAAAAAGAACAAATATTGCTAATTTTAAAAACGAATTACAAGATCACCTGTACCTGAGAAAATGATTTGACCCTTGATATACTTGCAAAAAAGAAATTTGAAGATCTGCTATGTAATCAAATTTTAGTGATGTTTCAAACAGGAGTCCTTTTATTGGGACACCCAGTAGGGAGGCATCACCAAAAGCAAAGTGCATGAGCGCTGCTTGCAGGCATGCTTTAGAATCCTGTGAATATCTGCATATAGAAATTTCAACGACAAACAACAAGCCATTTACTGCTGAAAAAGACTGCAAGAAGATATTTTGAATTGATTTCCACATGTTGCTCGAATCTTGGGAGATCTCAGGGGGATGAAATAGACATTTTTTAATTCAGGAAAAGTGTGAATCTTTGCGACCATGAAAGATTCTTACAAACAGTGTGTTAGGTTGCAAATGTACTATAATGATGAAAATAATAACAAGCAAGTTGTCCATTTTGGAGCAGTTACCAGTTACTTAAACGTAACAGTAACACAGGTTTTCTTTTTTTTTAGTTAGGAGAATGTATGTGTTTTCGTTTTTTCTATTTATGACAAAAATGTACTGCATTTTAGTTTCTGCAATTAATGATTGAACATCTTTTCATTCAGGGTGCCGGTCCTGAGAGAGATCCATTTGAACTCTTTCCACTCCCAAGAATTAGTGGTAAGTTTAGTTTTGACGACGTCAAGGAAAAGAAAAATACAGAAAGAAGCAATAAAATTTTTGTGGTTTTAGCATAAAACAAACAAACTTAGAGAACTGACATTAAGCAGGCATTGTTTACATCAGCATCAAAGAATTCCTGTTGACCTGTGTAGAATTCCAAATAAAGAGTCTTGAGAGTTACGAGAGACTGCAAGAACTTGTCACCAATAACTTAAAGGTTTAAGGTTAGAAAATATTGCAAATGTCTCTAAGACCTGTGCTGTTTAGAGTAAAGGAATTATGATTGTAGCGAAAGGGTGTGTTTTATAATAGCATCAGTTGCTTTTGAGTGACATACCTGAAAAAAGTGATTAGTTATCGTGAATTAACGAATTGCTATGTCTGATTAGTTAAGTCACAAATATAGATAAAGGAAATTAGATAAGATACCCTAAAACTGGGATGGATGATACTCACATGCTCCCTCTGCAGATTGTTTTAAGAAGGGTATACTGCAGACTAGACTCAATGACGTGTTGTAGTTTCGCTTTTTGATAATGCCACAACTACGACTCATTTCCTTACCCTTTTTACCCTTGCAGAAACGGATTAGCTCCGTACTGAAACGATCTAGCTGTATTAAGTGGCGTTGGAGCTTTTATCAATGTTGTGTACACTTGGACTGTAGCAAGCTATCATTCGAGTTGGATTCTTTTTTAGAATTTAGCTATTGGGCCTAAATCACCTGCTACTTTTGTTCTCACAACCAACGGGTCTAAAATGCCTCAAAAATCGGTTTTGTAGAACTGCTGTACCTCGGTACTTCGGTAAAGGATCATTCTTGCCATGTTGGCAAATACCACCTTCCTCTAAGCCACATTCTGACCAGCAGACGGCAACATTTTTTGCCGTTTTTCCAGCTCTGCCGAAATAAGGCCCACAGTGGAGAGACAACAACAGCAATAATTCAACTCAACGATATGAGCGTAACTTGAGAGTGGTTATGGAGTGAGGCTAACTGCAAACGGGATGTCCTAAGACATTGCGCCTCATTTGTTTGCCCGATGTGGAGGAACTGTAACTTCAATTTCCAGCGTTTACTTACCTGCATGGGATGTTCTCAGCTTAGATGATGTGGGTTCATTTCACTTACGGTTGTTGATTTATGCCACAGGAAGGATAGTGCTTCATGCCAACACTTCCTTTCCTAACCAGCTATGTCAGAATGAAGTAGATTTGGAAGTAAGGGCTCTAGGGTTTCTTCAAATTATTTGCTAGATTTGCAAATATTTAATCAGGTGTGCATAAGCCTGGGAACATGGGAACAAAAATCCCAGGTAGCTTTCTCCAAAGTACTATTTTGCAGGCAGTTTTTCTTAAATAGTTCTTTATGAAATGCAATTGTAATTAGTTTCCAAACCAATATTTTGCAGGTAGTTCTTTTTCAATTGTTCTGTATGGAGTATGAAGTGTAATTGCAGTAAGATGACGAATAATTGCATACGAATTTTGACACATTGCTTTTTCCAAGATAAAATGCAGAAGGGGCTTGGCAAAAGATTTCACCAATTGGCAAGATTCCAATACAAGGTCATACGAAGAAAATCATTTTCAACAAATACATCAAATGACCAGTTTTGATGGGGAAATGTTTATGAGCTAAGTTAGATTCTTTGCTGCATACAAAAATTTAGTCCACGACAATCATGTGGCTAAATGCGATACCACAGTCCGCCAAATGCCCGAAGTTTTTTATAACTCACCCGGTTTACCTACTGGTTACTCCATTACTGTAGTATTGTTTTGATATGGTCAATGTAAATTGTTTATTGAATCTGTTATGACATTGTTGCTGTGAATGTGCTATTTAACATGTTCTGTTGTTGAATATATGATTAATCGTTTCGTTGCGCAATGTGTAAAAAGTTAATAATACGTTATTAGGCTTCTCCACCCTACCTATACAAAATTGCTATGCAGGCAGGTTTTCAGAGAATTTCTACTGCTCCCAGGCAGGTTTGACCATTATGCACGCCTGCATTTGATATCATCATTTTATAGATAAACAACATTAGAACTGCCCTTCTGATGCAGATTCATTCACCCTTTTTCAGAGGAAAAGTTTGGTCATTTCCTCGGAATAGTTTTAATAGAAATTTTATGTAATCATATTATCATATTGAAGTAACTTTATTATGTAATTGTTTGAAAAATTGCTTGAAAAGAAATTGAAATGACAGATACAGTAATAAAAGTTTTGTATTTTTCCACAGTGCCTATTTTTCCAACACCCATAATTTATCATCCAATTCTTGTAGGAGGGAGTCATCATGATATGCATGCAAGAGGTAGGCAAATGGGACCAAGATTTGCATTTCGAATGAGCCGATCAAGTGGACCAGTAGACAACCAAGCTAATCCAAGAAGTCAACAAACAACGATGATGGAAGGCAATCCAATGGACCAGTAAGTGTAATCTTGTCGTTTAGGGTGTGTTTGATTGGTAATTCCAAACCTACTAAATTCTGACAACGGGAGACTTCGGAGAGACGGAAACGCATTTCCCTTTCAAACACAAATTTCTTCAGGTTTCAGATTTATCTTGTGAAAATGATGTTTCCAGTTGAAAAGCACGAAGACGGGTCTGATGCTTGGTAACAAAGGGTGAAGTTACCGATTACCTTAGCAACGCGAGCAAATTCGCCCCTTTTTCAGAATTCGAATCTCTCCGCAGCAGTCTGCCAAACCTTTTGCCTTTTGGAGCAGAAGGTTCAGCAGACCTTCCAAACCTGCCAAACCTGCCGTTTTCGGAATTAGGGAGTCAATCAAATATAAATTCTAAGTCTACCAAGTCTACTGTTTTCAATGTTGGTACTAATTAAACACACCCTCACTATCCAGAAAATTGACCCTTTTGCCGAGATTCGGCTGTTTCTCGCTGAAAATTCAAATTCATTTGCTAAATAACTGACTTTCAAAATTGCGCTATCCAAATAGTCAAGTTGTCAGTAAAGTTTACCTTCTTTAAACTTCGGCTAAAAGACGACTGGTCAATTGGGACGATCCGGTATTCCTCCCATACCTTTCAAGTGTCATCAGAATATGAAGAATGCTTTGAGAATTCTTAATAACTCTGTTCATGTTGTTCTGACTGTTAATGGACAAGTCTGGGGTTGATCAAATTATTGTTAAAAAGCAACCTTACCAACTGCTGAACACCAGTCGTGAGTGCTTTCCAAGTTTTGATACCTCCAACTTTCATAAATTGGTTACTGAATCTTCGTAAGTTAGGCCAAATATCGCCGCCATTTTGTATTTTGTGCGAGTGTGGGAAGGCGCGATAAGGAGGCTAGCAATGTGGTTGGTATAATATCAACAAATATGGCAGTCTCGTTCAGGTCAACGTGAATTGACGTCATACAAAAATGACATCATTTCGCACTTCTTAGCAAATTGAAATATGTAGTTCCGCAGATTAAAGGAGAAAAAATTGAAAATAAATACTACACATCATTCACAATAGTGCAATCTCTTGAATAATCAACAATCACAACAATCCCGGACTTGTCCTTTAAAGGGAGTACAAAGACCAGCAGCCTTTGCAATCGTTTGTTGTTGTTTTTGTGAATTTCGTACAGTCAATGCTCCTCGGTACAACGCCTTTATTCTCAACTATTGTCTTCTCTCTTTTCGGCCCTCTCCTCTTTTAATCCATTTTCATTTTGACAGACTGCACTAGGTTGGTCCCACCGTTAAGTCATTGTACCCATGTGACCCCATTGTAATTTAGGTTTGTAGGTAGGCCCCAAATTATTGTAAAGTTTATTTCTGATGAAGCGAAAGCGAAACATCATATGAGCATTCTATATGTTTGAAATTCTTTTGTACAGTCAGATATTCTGGAAGCTGTGGAGAGCAAGTCGTTGACTTCTCGCAATGCATGCTGGTCTTTGTACTCCCTTTAATAGATGTTTGATAACCATGTGTGTGGCTTCTATCTCACCCTTTAATTCTGAACGTTGAATCAAACGGCAGACTGTAAGCCTTTTATATTTTCTTTGCAGGTTTTTTCAACAGCTGTTTTCAAATTTAGGAGTTACTGGTATGTATTAGTACAGAGTTTGATTAGTACAATTTCGATATCTATTGACTCTGAGGCAAGTAAAGGTGGAGACATGAGAGGGCCCGGCCTATACAAATTCCCTGATTTTAACTCTCTTTTGAATGAATATCCAGGCTGAGATTTTGCCTAAATCTGAAAAAGTCGAAAGAAATTCATTCGTGTGAGATATACACCAATACATATGTCAGATATCCTTGTCAGATGTAGATTAGCAACTGCTTAAGTATTTCGCTCTTGTTAACATTGCTTGTAACTTGAGAACAATGCGGCCGATTTTCCGCCTCATGACTTTTGCAGCTAATTTTAGCCACACATTGAGTAATTTTTGGAGATTTCTGACGAAAGGTTAACAGACTTTGGGATCACGGCAGACTGATTACATAGTCGTAGTTATCGCTATTGATAGACAGATGGACACTTAAACTACGACTCATGGATTAACGCGTTGAAAATTAGGACAGCATTGTTCCAACTCGATTTTAGCAGCAGTGCACCTATAGCTGTGTGCAACAGACAATGGTGGATGACCTAAGTTGCCAGCTCAAAGCTTCGATGCTAAAGTGCCTCAGATCCGGGAGGGTACATGAGTTATGGATTGACGGGGGTCTGCCGCCCGTTTTCTGAAAAGTACCCACTTGTAATTAACAATACTTGCCTTCGGACCCACTTTTATGATAATTTCGACGGAAAACTACAAATTCTTGACAATTTTTGGAGAACTTCCAACCAAACCTACCCATCTTTAAGGAAATTCTGCGGGAAAAAGTGCCTAGAAGATTGCTTTCTCGATGAAAGAATCAACAAACATTTCACTATGAATCAAGAGTTCTTATTTTTAAGGCCATTTCGTTTCTATGTACTTCACCGCAGTAGAAAGATTTTCCAACTGTAGTAGGTTGCCAAGATTTCCCTCGAAGCCTCGCTTCTGCTCCACTGGAAAGTCTGTGCATGACCGTTACAATTTTAATGTGAAAGTCCAGTTTAGCAAACAATTCATTTCAATTAGATTTTGTAAGAAAGTAAAAGAAGCTTTGTTGCTGGTGCGATAATTGCAGCTGTGTACTTAGTCTAGGTGCAAAAATGTTTTAACTTTTCTAACTCAGCTGGTAGCAAAAATATTTCAGAGGATTACACTTTACTATAGTAACGAAGCAAACAAGCTAGCTTATACGCAAAGAAATTCACCGAATTTGTAGAAAGAGGAATAGTTTTCGCTCGCTCCCGTTCTTAGAAGATTTACACAGCTGTTCTTCAAGACATGTAATGAATATTTTTTATTATTTACATTGAACTTACAAATCTTTTTAGTTTGCTTTCAAGTTCGTATCCTTGTTTGAAAATATTAGTTTTCAAATAGTCGACAAGACACAGAGTTCTTTAAAAACTGATTGGTGATGCTGCGTGACCACAGGTAGAATCAGAATCAGTTTTATCATGACCGGTGAATCGACATTGATATTTTATATTCAGTAGATGCAAAAGAGGCAGTAATTTATATCTCTAAAAAATTCTGTCACATTTGTAATAGTTTTGCTGAACAGGACCCACAATAGGCCAGTTTCAAAATGACGTCAGTTGTTTTGAAATTGTTCTTTTGAAATTCTTCTAGGAACATCACTTGCCTTGAATTAATGTGGATCATGTGGATCTAAATCTCAAAAGCATGCATTGCTCTCAGCAACGCATGGGATACCTTTGTACGTGTAGTTGCAACATAATGATGATATGATGTAGATTTCTTGCTGCACAGGGGATCACATCTTTTTTTACGTCGCATTGAATTTAATTGTGAAATAGATCTATTCCACAAAATGTTTGAAATGATACCTACCAGTCCTACATTGGTTTTCTATTGCTGGGCCTCTCAAGAATACACCACTTTAATGAACAGCCTCGTTTTGGAAATTATTCAAAATTCTTTCATATGAAATTTTAGACGCCAAATTCGGATTTAGCACCCAAGCTTTAGAAGCTTTAGTCTAACCACAAGTTTTCATGTTGCGAGCGGTTGTAGCCTTAATTTTATGGCGATGTAAAGTTTGAAAATCTATAAGGGATTTGACCGTGAAAATGACCCGGGGTGTAAAGTTTCACCCCGAACGACTATTCACAGTCAAATCCCTTATAAATCTTTGAAGTTTACAGTGTCATAAAATCGACATCACAGTTGTCAGCACTTCAAAAATAAGTAACCAGTCTGAACTTTGGGTGCCAAATCCGAATCTGGGCTCGAAGTATTCATATTAACAATAGGAAAAGATTTTGACAAATTTCCAAAACGAGGCTGCTTAATTAAAGTGATGTATTGTAGCGGGTAATTAAAAAAAGTTTGCGCGTTTGGCAAGCGGTTAGATAAAAAGAACGAGGCCGATATTCAAAAATGAAATGTTAATCTATCAGTCAAAGGCTAATTTAGATAGGAAAAATATTGTTCAATGAAATCGCTCATCATTTAGACTTAGAAATTAGGAAAATGCTGGCAAGGGTTATATTTGGGAACAAGGATTCCACATTTCATGCTGGCCCATAATTTGCTTGCTATTGAAATTAAAATTCTGATTCTGATTCTGATAATGTAGGCCTTAATGTCACATAAATCATGGACCAGAATGGAATGTGGAATTTTCGAATCCAACATGAACCCCTTTATTGGAATTTTTCTAATTTTTGGGTCTTAAAGTGAATTCACCAGAGTTAAAAGATGAGCTCGCATAGGTTTATAAATAGCCTGTTGTATTTGGTAATCCAGCTCGTGGCGAAAGAAGGCAAGGCCAAAGAAAACAATGAAGGGCTTAGGTGTCTCTTTCTCCTATTTTTAGAAAAGCGTTTTATATCTCAGGTCAGTCATTTTAAAGAAGCGTAATCTTTCAAAACAAAATTTCATCATCTAAGTTAGCCTTTGACTGATAGATTAACATTTCAGTTTTGAATATCGATCACATACTTTTTATTTCATAGCCCGCCAAACGCGTAAATTTTTTTCTGACCCTGTACATAGCAGGGACGGGCAGTGGCGTAACGTAGTTTAAGGCTCCTTAGTTCAAAAACTAAGGGCTCCCGGCCAAAAGGGGCCCCAAGGGGCCCCCAGGAAAAAAATCGTTTCGTTGCCTATTTTCAAGCTGAAGCTGTGGCTATGATTAACAAGACCACGGAGTCTCGGGCCTGCAAGATATGACAAATGATGAAAATTAGCATTTGTAATGTGTTCTGTAATGGTAGACTGACGAATCTACGTTTGCATGGACATGAAGCCTTTAAAGTTACTGTTTTGTGAAAATGTGGACGTATCGATTTTGTTGTAAAGTTATACATTTTTTACAGTAAATCATTGCAAATGTTTGAACCTTGCGTGCATAACTCATTTACTTCAAGTTAACACCGAACACGCCATTTTATGTTTGCATTACGTCATTAACAAATTCTTCAGCCTGGGGGCCTCAAGTGGAAAAATCCCCAAGGGCCCCGACTGTCTCCGTTACGCCACTGGGGACGGGTCATTAATTTGGGATGGAAAACAATTGAAAACTTGTGGCATAATGTAGCATAGCCTATCTCTGATTTTCTTGAAAATCTTTGTGCCTCATCTAACATTGCAGAAAATATTCTCAGCCCCCATTCCTGTGCATGCATATATGGTAACAGTGCCACAATGCTGTTATGATTTCAAGTGCATGACAGTTTGCATCGTCGCAGTAGCCCATTATTGAAGGTACCATTTCAAATATGACGGGAAACCAGAAAGCAGTTACATTTAAGAATCATTTTGAAAGGGTAACGACCTACTTGGTGACGAACTAGAATTCTATAGAAATACATGATTTATCTCAGACTATTTTCGTGAACTCTCCCCAAAATTTGCGTTGTTTTTCGTCCCCTCTCTCTTTCATTGAGCTATATTTTGGTACCTCTCCCAGATGCCCTCCAACCCCTCTCTGGTAGGAAATAATGACACGTCTGTAAAAATGGCATTCCCACTTGCCACCAACATATCATCATATCAAGATACCCCCCCCCCCTGATGAACTATTGCGGCATATTGCGCTGTTTGGTTCAAGCTTGGTCTGGCTCAAAGTTATAGACATTTTTATTTCAATTCAAAAAACATTATTATTAAAAACCTTTTTCCGCATCTCGAATTAATTTTCTGCGATCTCTTGTAATTTTCTTTAATGAGAAGTGCTGCCTCGCCTTTTTGTGTTAATTTCTTTGATTTTTACGTATTTTTCTCAAGTTCGTGTTCATTTACATCGAATTGATTTGGTGTACATTCATTTCTACCAGTGCTAATTTCCTGTAATGAGGCACCTCCATTACAGAATGAAGCGATTCTCATATATACAATAATGGCTAATTTACAAAGTCGTGTTTTGCTTTTTTCAGCAATTATGGAAAGAGACGGTGGTGGAGTTCTCACTTTGTAAGTAAAACATTTGTTTGATGTTTTTAAAGCTTTTGTTTGGATCAATCAGAAAGTGAACGTAGAACATAATTGAAAGCAGCTGTTTTTTTTCTTTCTATCAAGATTTCATATTCTACTAAATCAAGAATTGGTAGAAATGCTTCACAATTTCCAGTCTTGTTATCATGTAATCGTAAAAGTTATTTTCATAAGCATATTCTTTACTTTATTGGCGTAAGTTCAAGAGATAGTCACAATATTGCAATATTGATAAAAGCAAATAGAATAGGATGAATAACGTATAGCAAGGTTAATGGACTACAAAGGCTAAGGCTAAGATTGTAGAATGTTCACTTGAAAGCCATTCCTCCTTATCTTTTCAAACTTTTACCCTGCAAAAATCGATGTTGTTTGACCAAAGAACGTGTTTTCATAATTTTAGAGATAGCCATAATTTTGGGACAGTATGGGTTACTGTTCTTAGAGGCCATGAGCCCGACATGAAATTCATACCGGCGTGAGGTTTCATGCCGGCACGAGTTTTCATACCGGGTGCTGGTCTGAGCTAATGTTGTGTTTACATGATGTCGGGGCGATATGAAACTTTCATTTCGGGGCGACATAAAAATTTCATGTCGCCTTCTCATGCTGGCATGAAAAGTCATGCCGGCATGAAAATGGGATGAAAATCTCATGTAAACAGAGTTTTCTCATGTGGGGGCGATATGAAAACCAAATCGCCTTCGTTGATTGTTGTCTGTCTTTTGTTTTCTTGCGCGGAGTCACGTGAAAAATTTATGACGTATTTGGAAAGTTTCATATCGGGTGACATGGTGACATGAGTTCATGCCGGCATGAGTTTCATGTCGGCTCTAATGTAAACAGAGTGCATTTTCTTGCCAGCACGAGTTCATGCCGGCATGAGTTTCATTTCGGGTCTTCATGTAAAGGGCCTCTATGAAAACATTTCATGTATCAGCCATAGTATGAACCACCATACATAAAGAGTTTCTCGTATTCTCGTATCGAGGGGCCAGACTTTGGAACAGCTTGAGTAGGGAAGCTAAAGTGGCAACCTCCCTCAGTGCCTTCAAACGGCTATCAAAAAATGATGTCGATGCACTGAGCCAGAGCTAATGATTTCCTTTGTCTCATTTTCTTTTCTATTTTATCAAATGATTGTATTAGGGCTACTCTTTTGTAATATTATATCTATTAATTTGTTTTTAACACGTCGCTTTGAAAAACAGTATTTATAACTGAAACTTTTTACGTCTATAAATATTATAAAATGAAATGAAAATGAAATTTCTTGCGTCTGACAACGAAAAGTGTTCGATTTGCTATCACTCGTTGAAGTTGCTTATATTCTTTCTTTCAGCAACCGGATATTCCCGTCAAATATGGGTGACTACGCTTGGGGTCCCAATGGTCTTGACAATATCATATCACAGGTATGACAGTATTCTTACCTATCCCATCTCCTCTCTCTTTCTCTCATATTATTGTCATCTGCTAGCCTCATGTTTACAAAGTACTGTCTTTTACAATGTGACCGCACAAAGCAATTCACACCCAGCTTCCTATGAACATTCAATGCAAAATTGTCCTGTTACATATTCAGATGTCTTTTTCATGTCCTGAGTCGTGAACTTTTATTGTTGTGATTCTTGTCTATGTAACGTTATTTTAAGATTTCATGGTTTGTTTCGGTTTGTTAGACTTTGACTTTCTGACCAGGTAGTAGATGTTTTGCCTTTCTAGCAAGCAGACAAGCTGAATCATTTGTGTTGTTAATTGACATTACTATCATTATTTCTTTTTGAGTTTTAAAATATTAATGGTTTTGGGGGTTATTTGCTACAAATTTAAAGAATTGAGCGGCGTCTTGAAAACGAGGGGATATCTGATATGGTACAAGAATACATGAACAAGTTTGAACCCATTAATTTTAAAACTTTCTTCTTCATAAAAGATTGTCATTTTAGGGTTTGTCTTGTATGATGATGGGCTTAGATTTAGCCGTGTAAACGAAACTAATCGTTAAATTCCATTTATTTTCCGTTCTGTTTGCAGTTACTAAGTCAGTTAGAATCAAGTGGTCCACCACCGGCGGATAAAGACAAAATAGCGACGCTGCCAAAAATGCAGATCTCACAAAAGCATATTGGTAAGTTGGGGACATAACTTACTTTTTCATACTGATTTGAATGTCATGGATCACATGTTATAATTTTCCCAAATTGTTTTCAGTGTTTTGCCGAGATTAGCCTTGAGGAACGTTGATGCACTTTTTGCTGCTTTTCCCTTCATATGACGTCCAACGACGACATCTTCTCGCTGGAGTTTCAGTAGTATTACGACCATTTGTTGAAATAAACAGCCTCCCCAACGACGTTCTTGTTCAGATTCTATTGTGTGGTGACAAAACCTTCTCTAATGACTCGGAACTGACACTAGTTTTTCACCCACAATACAGGTCGGTGTGATTAAATAGATCTGAAAAGTTTGTTTACTCCACTCCACCACTAAGTCCTTTTCTCTTGTTTATCATTTTTTATTTGTTTTCACCTGTTTCACATTGGATTTTGGGAAATTCAGTGTTATGTTAGTACAGATGACCGTCTAACTCACACTTTAATTTCAAATTTCAATAAAATTTAGAGTCCATACAACGTAACCCTAAACTGATATATCCAGAACGCAGCAATTGCCCGACAGTCAACGTGAAGCCGACTCCTGTATCCATCTGTAGAAATTGTTTGTGCGTAGCTTTTTGTGTTGTATTTTATTGTGTATTTAGATTTAACTTTAGTTACCTGTCTCTATGTTATGGCCATGGGGTAGTCATGGTCTTCTGCTCCTCATGGCATCGTCTTTTGACAATGCTGTTTTAGGTAATTTCGTTATTGTAAATTTTAGATTGGATAAAAAAATACTTTGGTCGATGTTTTTCAATCGATTTTTACTATTTCTAAATGAGAATTTTCAAGAAATCGCTTATAGAGCGAGAAGCTAGGAAGCTGAAAACGATTTAAAAGAAAGTGCCATTTTTAGCTTCTATTTCCAAGATCGGACCATCTTAGGATTTAACATGACCAATCAAAGACTTGTAATTTTTGGGCTAATAAATCAAGTAGATTGAAAAAGATAATCAATCCATTTGATTCTAATTCTTTATGAGGAACGTTGGCAAAAGTCCTCAAGGTACAAGTGCAGTGGTGTTTAAGAATGTTTTTTTTTTCATCTTGGCTTCCGAAATTCACTAATCAGCTGTCCGTCCCAGCTCCGTAGGGCAGAGTTAAGTCAGCAAGAGGAGGTTTTGTCGTGGAGTCTTTGTGTTGTTTCCATAGTGTGCATTGGTACATTGCGTATATGATTACCGTTCAGGACTGGTTTCGAAGATTTCGACCGTTTGTGGATTTTGAAAAGCTGGAAGCAATTTAGACGGATCAGGCCTAGACTGATTGCATATTCGCAGTTATCGCTGTTGATAGACTGGTGGACGCTCAAACTACGACTCATGGACTTTCTCTTTGAAAACTGGGACGAAAATTTCTCCTATTGATTTCACAACTGGCTTTGGAAACCATAGCACCACTTGTGCAAACTCCAGGCAATGGCAGATGGGCCTAAGTTGCTGGCTCCAACCTCTGATGCTAAAACAGCTCAAAGTTTAAGTTCACAGTAATATTAGCCTAGAGCTAAATCTGCAAATATCCAGATGAATGTTGCCTTGATCCAAGAATCAGCAAAACTTTCACTGTGAACCAGGAGTTCCTCATTTTAAGGCCAATCAGCTACCTCGAACTTCACCGTAGCAGTCAGAGCCTCCAACCGTCGACGGTTGCCTGCTTCACTTCTGAAACTATACCTAAGCCTCGTTTCAGAGCACATGCCTAACCGTGTTCATTTTCGTCTCAAATTTTTATATGAAAGTCCATAAGTTCCAGTTTGAGCAAAAATAAAAATGTTGTTGTTGTTGTCATTGTTGTTATTGTTGTTGTTGTCGTTGTTGTTGTTGTTGTTGTTGCGATAACTGGGACTACATCATGAGTCTAGTTTAGGCCCATTCTTATGGTGTCCATTGATCATAGTGGTTTTTATACGTATTTTTTTATGTTGCAAAGCAATGTTGTTATCACTGTACACCTTGCAAAAATCTTTTGCCCTTTTTTGCAGTTTACCGCTATCGAACATTGAAACAATTCATTATATTGTAGATGATGATCTGGAATGTGCTGTTTGCAAAGAAGCTTATACATTAGATGAAGAGGTTTTAAAATTACCCTGCGAACATTTATTTCATCAAGATTGTGTAAAACCATGGCTAGAATTGGTAAGTGCCAATGCATATTTGAGGCAGAAAGCTACTCTATTTTCATCTTTTATTACGCGCTAAAAACAAATGGGCACCTTGGTGCAGGGTCGTACCGTTACTGGCAACTTTTTTATCGGCATTGTCTCTTCGATGCCAGCACAACAAAGGTGTTAACAACTGTCATCAGTCAGGAATCAATTAGAATATCGAACGCAATTGAAGCTGAAACCTCGTTTACACCGTACCGGTGAAGCTTTGGGTCAATAGCAAAGTTTCATGGTTTAACCTCCTGCTTGCACAGTTAATGATAATCCGTACCATTTTTGTTTGTTCTACCTATAGAATTTCTATTTTATTCATTCAGCACGAATCGTTTGCTCGTTTGTTCAGTTGTTCTATCTATAGAATTTCTACACCTATTTCGTTCCGAAGCAGTGTAAACGTAGCCTGCGTGCATCCCCTACTGTTTCCGTAGAGTTGAAATTTCCAGTTGAACTGAATTCATTTTCTGACGCCAGTAGGGTCTGCGAACCAGCGAATGAAAGCCTGTTCTGAGTCACGTGCTGGTTCCGCAAAAACACGGAACTATTTTCATTGATTAATAAACAATTCATTGTCTTGCGAAGTACTTCATGTGGGTTTTACTTCATCCTAATTGCAAAGTGGCATTGTCGAAGAGCAAAGTGATCTCGCAAGACAATGGATTGTTTATTAATCAATGAAAATAGTTCCGCGTTTTTGCGGAACCAGCACGTGACTCAGAACAGGCTTTCATTCGCTGGTTCGTAGACCCTACTGGTGTCAGAAAATGAATTCAATTCAACGGGAAGAATCAACTCCACAGGAACAGTAGGGGATGCACGCAGGCTATGTAAACGCCCTTGAACTGTAGTAACTTTATAGTGGGTCAGAATTGCACTGGGAGGATGCAAAATAGGGTCCGTTTCTTCCGCCATCCCGCACTATTTTGTCAGCAGATCCCGTTTTCTGTAGAGCAAAATACTTATCCCTCTAGTCAGGAACCTCATATCCCGTATCCCACTCATCACCTTGTATGTTTAGAATGAAACAACTGACTCTTATTTTTCAGCATGACTCCTGCCCTGTGTGCAGATGCTCTTTAAATGGACAATCAACTAACGAGTATACATAGCACAACATATAGGTATAGTTTTCAATTGAATGTGTTCCCTTATCTACCCAGATGTACTCTTTAATCAAGGATACTGACTATAGTTTTGAGCTACTTACATTATTATCATCGTTGTTATAAAAGCAGTAGCTCTGATATTTTTTCAAATGTGAG
This sequence comes from Aurelia sp. 4 Dawson et al 2005, assembly GCA_964019985.1. Lineage (NCBI taxonomy): Eukaryota > Metazoa > Cnidaria > Scyphozoa > Semaeostomeae > Ulmaridae > Aurelia > Aurelia sp. 4 Dawson et al 2005. The sequence goes on from OZ026499.1 coordinate 16,196,685, forward strand.
ATTAAGTAGGTGTATGATAAGAAGCTCTTCAAAAGAATTCAAGATGACTCTTCATTGTTTAGTAGGGCTAACAGGAGAGTAGTTAACGGATGGGCTAAAGCCTTGCCAACGCATGAGATTCAGGCAAGCAATCTTGTACCGTTGATGTGGCCTATGCTTTTGCTCAACTTGTATGCTTACCCCTGTCTTCTTTACTCTCTTTCGGGATTGCGAGAAAAGTTCAACAATGTTAATTTTGGTTCGTTCTTTGTTCCTAATAACTTGCTCGACTGCTGACTTTTTGAACGAAAACCCCGTCGGAGAGAAAATCATACAATGACCACCTTATCACCTTTTTAAAGATTTGAAAGATTTTTTGTCTATACTCAATTGAAAATCTTACAAACATATCACTAATTACAATGCCGAAAAACTACGTTACAATACTACAGTGACGATGCCACGGAGAGCGAAATACTATATTTACCCTGTGGTCATCCTAAAAGTAGTTAAAAGCCACATAAAACTACATAGAGCTATCACAGAAAAAGAATTATAGAATACAAACTGAAAATAAAGATACAAGCAAAGATAGCCTGCAACGAAATAGAGTAATTGCATGGCTGGGTTGGTACGTTTAGAACCAAACATTTTTGAAGGATTTGAGCCCCATGCTATCCTTTGCAGAACTTCTTATCAGAGCTTATGTTTGTTCGTTACTTTATAACATTCAATTTGTATATGGTTAATCATTTAATTTGTCTTGAACCTATCAATAGACCTTTTAGCTATTCTGAAAAAGAATCTCAATCGAACGGTACTTTGCTACATTTTGTAGAATTTTCGAATGTGCACAATCGTGATAGAAGCTCTAACCACGCGCAATAGGAGACGCTGGAGTTATTCGTGCGGATAGTTATTAAAATGATCAACAACAACAACAGTTTGCAATTCGCCACCGCAGCGAATGATGGGGGAAGCCGAAGCACACTTAAACAGAGTAAAATACTCTGTTTAAGTGTGCTTACTCTGTTTAAGTATGCTTCGGCTTCCCCTGTCGTTCGTTGCGGTGGCGAACTGTAAACTGTTGTTGTTGTTGAAAGCCACCATATTTTCAATACGGTCGGCCTAGGCTCAGGTGCTGCTCGACTTGCAAAAGCAAACACTCAGTTTGCAGATACAGAAACAAGACTAAAAGGTGAGAATGAATAATTCATATTTTAATAATTATTCGCACGAATAACTCCAGCGTCTCCTATTGCGCGTGCTCTAACGCCACTCGATCGAATCTCGTGTATGAAAATGTATAGAAATAACTCTCGATCCAGGCTCTTTTGCTGAATAGCTAAAAGGTCTATTGTTACATGAAATTACATAGCTCTTGAATAAAGTTCGAAAGCAATTGGCCACTTATTCCGTGTGAGCCGAAAAACTGGCACTGTTTTGAGGAATGTCAAAGTCGACTTTGACGACACTTAAAACGATTTCTAAACCTTTACATAGATTTATATATAGATTAGTTTCAATACATTTTGGTATTGATATGAATGCCGAACCAAAGACGTTATGTGCTACCAAAATCTGTACAGGCTTTGATTGACATGGTAGATCAACTTTGTTGACGGACGGTTGTACATTTTCTTACCTGACTGAACTGTTCAGATTAAAGACGGCAATACAGAATCCCGCCACTCCTATTGGTTAATCCCACATTTCCCACGGGCTTCCCGTAACCTTGTATAATGCGATACAAGGACTCGTTTTTGTTGCCACAGCAACTGATTTAGGCCTGATTAATAGGAAACTTAAACAAGAAGACGGTAACAAAATGTGTGGAACTAAATGTGAGTCAATATTAGTCGCCATCAGGTAATAAAGCTCATACTAACCGGTTTTGTCGTTGTACAGGAAAATATAAAGCCCTCGGTCTTAATGCACCGACTTCGCAAGCTCGGTCTGTACTTTTAAGACCTTGGGGTTTATTTTCCTGGGCAACACAAATCCGGTTAGTATGCGCATAGCATCAGTCTCGACAGTCTTTGATTTGCAGTGTATTTTCCTATTCACGCCGTACTTTAGGCCTGTTCACATTGCAGAATAAAACAAGATTTAGCAAAGTTTCTTTCACGTCTAGAACAGTTAATTTGCATTTTTACCACATTGCTTAGGATTATTAGAGTTTGACAGGTAGGCTTTTTGTTTTTGTTTTAAAGTAGCATCTATTTCATCATGTAAAAAAATCTACATTTTTGCCGCTAGCGACCACAAAGTTCCTAATAACCGTTGGATTTCAAGGATATGAAAACCTCTATGTTATGCACTCGTTTACCCATTTCAATCGTTTAATAGCACAATAGCTGAAAAGGACTTCTTGAATTGTCAAAAAGGTTTCAGAAGCAAACACTGTACCCCTAGCCTCACTGACACATCCAACGGTTCGTACCTATTCAAGGTGAGATATGTAAAGAGCTTTACCGCATTACACTTAAATAATTCGGGCGCTGTGCTAACCTACCGGGTGCGCTGAATGAATTTCTCTCTTTTGACAACCAACTACGATGGAATTGTCTGCTCGAGAACTCAAATAACGTTTGAATTGGTATTTTCACAACTTAGTGGTAGGAGAAGCAATCCAGTTATATTTGTACAGTCAATATGCCTTTTAAACAGTTAGAAAACGCAAGAAAATGGAGCATTTCTTTGCCGCTAGCTATCGAAATATGTTCTTTTGGTGCGCCCGGTATATTTATGAGGAAGAAACACTGTGTGCAGTCGTATCAACTGTTGTTGTAAACATCTACTATGTTGTAAAATTGTGCTTCAGCTTGTATGGTTCTGTGAAGGAAAAATGTGTCTCTTTGGCTATCTCTTCGGCACAAGCACGCAAGCTGCGGTGTTCAAACACAACTGCGGCGTCTGGCTACCCTTGGGAAAACAACGAGCTCATTCATTTAAACAGCAGCCTTCACACGATGCTGGCACATCTTGAAAACGCTGAAAAATATGACGGATATGCCCCCCCCCCCTTTCACACGAAGACAGCACATTTTTTACGGCCAGATTTTGAAAACGGTAGATTTTGAAGACGGAACTCTAACCATCACATTTTGGAAACGGTATCGGGTGAATTCTCGAAGATGATGAAAACAAACATTTCTCGACGCTTTTTGAACAAAACGCATCGATTCTTGGGGTTTAGGTACATTTCTTTGGCATCAAAGTCTTGCAGTTAGTTTTTACCATCAAATTTCGGACCGTTTTCAAATTGTTCCGGTATCGTGTGAACACCAGCTCAAAATTTGGCTACCGTCACATTTTTCACTGTTTTCAAAATGTACCGGCATCGTGTGAACGTAATCTGACCACGTTTACACTGTAGTTGTAAAGTTTTGTCCTGCTACAAAGTTGTTTCAGTTCAATAGCATTTACACTGCTCCAGGACAAAATTTTTCTTTAGGAAAACGGAAACGGAGCAAATCTGTTACGGATCTGCAGGAACAATTAAGTACACATTTTTTATAAGAAACTGGTCTATAAGAAACTGGTACTAAAATGGCCAAAATGTTAAGAAACTGTAGTACTGTCTGAGAAGTATTAAGAAACTTTTAAATGTTAAAAGCATGGATATTATAGTATATAGATTCTCGAACCTTTATTCTTGAGCAATGTTAGTTAACCATTTGTGTTTTCAACATGACAGAACATTGTTTACTTCTATATGATGTTTTAAGTGTCAAGAAGCAAATCTGCAGCAGTGTTAGCGACCACATTGATAATTCTGTATTCAAAAATAAGAACCCAGAAGCTTTTAAACTGCTAACATGGACAAAATTTCATGTCAAATTAGGAAACTTTTAGTACTATGCCCTGATCCTAGTTTTTTTTATAAAAGAAGAAACCTGTAGGAGAAAAATCCGATATACTTTTGTTTGGAATCCAAAGTTGCACCTGGAAAGAGTCGATCCACTGGTCCCAATATTGCTACTCCATTCCACGATCACTACAGCAGAAATACGTTGTTGCGCAGGAGCATAAAGTGTTGGTTTTACAATTCAATTCAATCATGGACTGTCGTTGTTATTGTAACTTGGACGTTGTATTGAGTCTTGTAACACAGTGTAAACGCGGTTTTAGAATCCAAAATGGTTTTAGCACAAATACTGATTTGAAGTGTAAAGCTAATTTTGTATTTTGTTGATGTTAGAAAGTTGTCGAAAGCTGTGACATTTGACATTCCGTTATTCTATTTGTGTCACTCTCCGTTCATTTGGTGTTACATCAGCCAATTAGCAGTCCACTGATGAATTTTTGAACTTTTCATGTGATGTTGGTCACAGGCAGTTGCAAGGCTGGACCTGGAAGAGAACGAGAATAACAGAAGCGCTTCATTTCGAAATCAGCGAAGCACTTCGTTTATATTCATGAGACATATTATTACAATAAAACTTACATTCTACTATACTTTTTCATACGTAGTACGTTTTGCCGAACGCCGATAAATCACTTTCAAAAACACGGTACTTTGTATGAGTTTATGTAAAGTGTGTGCTGTAATATCTTATAAAATGCTGATTAAAAAATTCGTTTGAGACGATGTATCATAATCTATTCCTATTATTCAACTGACCATTCCTGTATTCCAGGTAACGCTTAGGGATGTTGTAAAGGATGAAAAGAACGGCATCCTTTTATTTTCTACTATACTTATAAAATCGTCCCTCCCCCGCTCATTAATTTTTGAAAAATTTTTCAACCCCCCGCTTTTATTCCAACCCCCTCTTTTATTAGGTTTTGGAAAAATGAAATGATAGTAAACATAATTTCTGAATAAACGCAAGAAAAAGTCTCAAGAACTGCATTCAACAGAACCATAGTAACTGTATCATTAACATCACTGTCCACGTAAATATATAAAGGATACGTTTTTAGCTAAGAAAACGGCTATTCTCAATTTCTTCAACACCCCCCCCCCCCGATTGTTCTAAGCCCCCGATTATTGTTATATCGAAATATTTTCCAACCCCCTCCCGATTATTCTCACCCCCTTTTATTCGGTACTCGAGATTACACAAAGCTAAAAAGAATTTACAAAGAAAAAGAAACAGTTTGTCAAAAGATCTTAGTCAAACCGAGCAGTTTTGTGAATGAAACGTGAAGTCAGTTGGAGTACCGGGTGAGTTAAAAAATTTTACCCGTTTGGCGGGCTGTGGAATGAAAATCATGTGTCCGATATTCAATCCTATAATTTTAATCCTTCGGTTAGATGCTGACTTGGATGGGAAAATTTTTGGGTGAGATCGGAGCACTGGAAAATGCCTGTGGGGTGTTTGTATGGGAATCGGGAATTCCATTTTCCATCCAGGTCCATGATAATACAATTTGTTTGGCATGGAAGAAATTCAAATTCACTACCATTACCAGTTTCATGAATGAATTCTTATTTCAATTGCAAGTAAATCATGAATCAGAATGGAAGGAGCAATGTTAGTTCCCATACAAACCCCTTTCTAGCATTTTCATCGCGATTTTCATTAATTCTGGGTCTATACGATGAATGATATTACAGACAAATTTTCACATCGAAGTTAACCTTTGATTGATAGATCAAATTTAAGCCTGTGAACGAATTTAAGGCATATCCGTAGCGAATTCGTTTGGTCTTTAAACCGTACCACGGGCGATGATGCACCGGTGGAATGGAAGACAATGATAAAAGAATTCCTTACCCATTAGTTGCCCACTTCCCTCGTCTGCATGTCTGTTCACCAATTTGAATGAAAAAGACCGTTTAACTTGCATTTGTTGTTGAATTTCTTGCTTGTCTTTCTCTTCGCTCTACTTCTCATTTCGTTAGGCCCACGATTTCGAACTCCCACGAGTTGACTTAGAGCGAAGAGAAAGACAAGCAAGAAATTCGACAACAAATGCAAGTTAAACGGTCTTTTTCATTCAAATTGGTGAACAGACATGCAGACGAGGGAAATGGGCAACTAATGGGTAAGGAATTCTTTTATCATTGTCTTCCATTCCACCGGTGCATCATCGCCCGTGACCGTACATGCATGCGCAATATTAATCGAAATCTACGTATGATAAAATACATACATATTGGAGAATATGCCCATTTTCCATTTGACTGATTAAATTTCTCCAGTTTTGGTTCCCTAATCACTGACAAAAGTCAGTTACTAAAATTGTTGATATTTTGGCAGTGTTATCCATTGAACTATGTGTTATCTGGAAAGGAATGAACAGCTCCCAAACTCCTCCCCCATCTTTTTCTGTCTGCAAGCTCTGTGAATGGACTGAAAGCTGTTCACCACATGTCAGGGCAGCGTCACGGACTTTTGTTCTGTTCACATATGCTTGCCGGCATTTGTAATATCCATCATAGTGTAGAGAACTCATGGAGCTTCTCCGAGCGCTGTTAGGAAATTATTTTGAAATGTTTCAAGCAGCTGTTTCAAGTGGTTGATATATCTTTTAAAAATGCTAATAAGATTCTCTAAAAGTTCTTTGCAACGTAAGAAATTAAATCCTATGAAAATAATTCTACAAAACAGGCAGTGTTTGGTGTGCATACAGGCCTTTTATATAAGAAATTTGGATCAATCCAAATCACCAAAGTTTCCTAAACTTCACATGAAATTTCCACTTTCTATTAGTACTAAAAGTTCCTTAATTTGTTTCCCATTCTGCAACTGTACAGATTGTGATATGGTTCCCAAAAAGGGTTGCTTGGCAGATATAACGTTAGTTAAGAAGGAAAAGTGTTTTCTTACATCAAAACATAAAAGTAAGAGTAATATCCAAGGAACGACATTACATCTTTGAATTTAGCATTCAAATTTTCAGCACTTTTCAAACGTTGTAACAGAGTTTTTTAAAAGTTTTCTGTCATCATAACACCGTTTTCCACTGATTCATAGTTCCTCATGTTAAAATGATGCTATCGGAAGGTATGGAGGTCGGGTGATCGATATCCAGTGTACCGGAGCCTAAAAATGGAAATGGATGAAAAAAGAAAAGGAGAGAAGAAACTTTTTCTCTTGCTCTTTTTTCATGTTATTGCGGCCGAAGGTCGCTTTGAATTTGAGATTTGAGCGGCATACCTTGCTAATTAGGCAATTGTTAAAACAATGGCAGTCACATGCCACCACTTTATTTGATTGGTGGAAGGGAAGAATGAATAGGTTATCATTGGCCGGCCTAACAATTAGTAGGGTTTTCATTGGCTGACTCGAAGAAAACAATAACCAACAACACAGCGACTTCGATTGATGAAGGGAATATTGCAGTGACTTTGCAGTGAAGTTGGAGGGGCTGGAGTTCGAGATTTCATTTCAAGTTACGAACAAATACTTGGAAATTGCCGATGTGGAAGGTGGAAGCTTTTATGGGACCTGTTAAACAACAAGAAAGATCCAAAAGTTCCAGAGATGCAAAACTGTGCTCGACATCAGTGGATAACACAAGAAGCCAAAAGAAACTCACTTTCAACCTTCAGTTCCTCGGGATCAAAGCTAAATTCCACATTGGTTCAATATAAGAAGCAAACTCTCCACCAAAACAGTTTGTTACGTCACACCAACTGTAACATTCTTTCTGTAGAACGTAACAAGCTCGAGAAGTCCACCTTCGAATTTCCAAGCATTGCAAAGTCACAAACACTCGTTAAACTTGCTTTGAGATGCGTCCTAAAATTAACTTCCTCTTACAGATTCCTTCCTTTCAACGCAAGTCAATGAAAACAAATTTGAATCACAGTGTAATTCATTTCCATGGTTGCACGGTCAAAGTACTCAAGGCAAATTGTTTGTCTCTTTCAAATGTTCGTTCCATCATTTCAAATCCTCCGCAGAGGCAATCCAGTTGAAGGAGCCCCTTGTAGCGAAACAGCACTAGACTTGTCCCTAGTTTATTTCGTCATCGGTAATAAGTCTACCTGAAAGACTTAGGGCAAGTCTACACTTCTGGGGACAATCTTTCCTGATTCGAAATCATTTCATATTCAACAATACTATGATTCTGCTGCCCGGCCGCACGTTGTAATTTACAAGTTACTGGTTTTTTAATTCTTGTTACGCGCTGGTGCCCAGGGAAATTTATCTGGAAAGTGTTTGCCACAAGAAAGACACTGCGAAGGAGCGCTAATATCAAATCGAGGCTTGAAATTACAAGAATTCCCCAATCCAATTCAATGGTTTTCCGTGTCATTGAATTCACATTCATTCACATCACAGTGGCTTTATTTATGTTCTGCATGTTTTCAGGGCTGCTGTCGGGGGTGAACACTTTCAAAGCAAACAACTTATTATCCCCAAGAATCATGGCTACTAACAAGTATCAAGATTTTTACATGGTTCAAGGATTGTGCTTGCGTTGACTGCAATGAGATGTCGCGACTTCACGTTAACGGTAAGAGTATTCAAAACAGTTCACTTCGATTGAAATAGATATGCGTGGGCCTAACTTTTTTTTACGCCTCACCAACCAAACAGCGAATGACTGTGTCGTGTTTGTATTGCTTCTCGGGTCAACAATTTTGGTTTCTGCATTTCATGAATTCTCAGGATGATCATACAGTTGAAAGTTTTATTGGTTCATCGTTTAGAAAAGCCGAGAATCCGATGCTCAAGCTTCCAACATTTTTGCCCCGCAATCAATAAACTCGTTTTTGTTTGTTCCTTTTTCATCGACTCATCAAAAATCTATATATATAAGTATTTAATAAAGTGGGTAACAACTTATAATGATGGTCTATAGAGGTCGATGAACCCATGAAGTTCCTTCTCTATAAATTTAGAATATCGACTCTCGACTTTCTTCAACTTTTTCGAAAGGGAAGAAGCATTATTATACAGGCGTTGTAAGTTTCCTACGCAAGGAGTGCTCACACTTGAAATCCTTGATACGGAAAATTTGTTTTCGGTTTTTGTGGAAGTGATCTCCAGAGTCAAAACCTATTTCCGTAACATGACGCATGAGAAACCTATCATTTTACCAGATTCAAGCCATGATGGTTGTACTTACTACTTGAAACGTCTGTTCAGTCAAGTTACATCCCATAAAAATTTTCGATCTCGGGCAGCGATGCCTTTATCACAAATCAGTCGAATTGTTGACCCAGCATGATCTTTGCATTGTATTCTCCAAGATCAGAAGGAAAATTCAATGGTCAGGATGATCTAAAACTTTCAAAATTCCATTGTTCTGGATCTGTGATACAAAATCTGTGTTACATTGAATCATTCCAAATGATTCCCATCCTAATTTATTTATTTCATTTGTGATATGCTCAGTTTGTTCTCTTTCTGTGTCTGCTTCACCTGTGAAGGTCCCATTTTCATCTGCACCCCATGGCAGAATGATGTGACTCAGAGCCAGTATGCCAATTAAGTGTGGCAAATTAAAGTGGCACCTTGACAGGAAAGGCAGACACAGAAAGAAAACAAACTCAATATCTCATGAATGAAATAATGAATTAGGAGGGGAGTACCCCATGTATCATACATCAACTTCGTTTAATTTTGCATTTTCTACTACCTGTGATAATAGTAGCTGTGAAATTTTATAAAACATTTTGCAGGTACAAACTGTGCAAATACCACTATACCATTTTATCTCTTAGCTTTGCTTTCTTTGGCCACACTTAAGATTATAGATTATAAAGTGCAGTGAGCTATTGATAACTCTATGAGATTTCATTTTTAACCAGGAGTGGTGGACACTTTGCCAAATATTTGGGGGATGAAGCTATTGTTTCAGTTGAAATGGCACACCCATGTCCCCTAAGTGTCTGCCTAATTCAGGTTATTCACTTTTAGGTCCAACATTTCTCAGAAAGAAGTTTTCCTAAGAATTCTGCCCTTGTCTTAATTCTTGTTAAGATTCTTGTACTGTAGGAACTTGCCTCAAACAAGATATTGCTAACCTTATACTGTGAGCTATCAACACAGCAATTCCTTCTTTCCCCTTCAGATCTGCAATTTCATATTAAATGATAGCGGATTTATAGATTCCATAAAATGATTTATTCATGATATTATTTTCAGTGAAAAAAGCCAAGATTGTTCTTGAAGAAGATCATCGCAGTGGTAAGAATAGAATAACGTAGTCTTTTATTAATGTTTTCCTAATTATTAGTATTGTAAATATGGATTTGAATAGACAGGTTGCAAAACTGAAGCCAGCTGGATTTTGCTGTCAGTGAAATAGCAGATGGCCATTTCGCACATTTTCTATCATTAGTTGTGATGGTCAAGCCACATCAATTCATTTTGAAACTGTCTGAAATAAAAGAACACAACTTTTACAAAGTTTGTCAAATAGAATCATGCAAAAACATTTGCTTTTAAGTTGTGATCAGAAATTGAGGATCTTTCACGTAAAGCAATATAGGCCTTGTACACATAACATGGTTTTCATCTCTAATACCCTTTTTACATGATCCTGCCTTGCCAGGATATCCCACCTAGGTGGGGAATCTTGCCTAGCTGGCATATGCTGGCTACTGATAGAAACACATACAATTTTCACTTTGTGTTTACATGAGATTTTCATCCCATCCAGTTTTGCCAGGATGTTTTCATCCTGTCTTGACATGGTGGGATATCCCGTCTGGCCGGGATGATTTTGTACACGTAACAGGTGGGATATTCCACCTTGGAGGGGTGAAATTGATGTCCATACGCATGTGATAATGATCAGTTTTATGTTTGACTCTTGTTATGGTAATTGGTGAAACCCAATAAGTGTGGATAATTTTTATCCTGTTCCGCCTCTGTCTCTCATGTAAATGCAAACAGAAAAAACCTCCTGGCAGAGCGAGATGTCATGGCAAGGCAAGATATCCTCACAAGGGGTAATCATGTAAATAGGCCCTAAGAATTCTTGTTTATAAACGTTCAGTCTTCCATGTGGCTTGAGAAATCTTAGTATCATTTTGTAGAGAATTATTGTTATGTTGATGTGCCCATGGCCTGCAGTGTGAACTTGTAAAAGCCAAGTTTGTTCACAACTCATTGATATGTTCATTTGTTTCTGATGTTTCCAATGGTAGCATAGAGCAGTTGTCAGAGCTGGAAAGCTGCTTGGCTAAAGACCTCCCAGAACTTCTTTTTTGCGTATTTTTCACAAGCTATATTGCTAGTTAAAGCATGAGAATGGTTTTTTGATGAGTTAGACGAGGAGACTACAAGACTACTAGACATAGATTCTCAATATATGTATGGTATTTCAAAGATCAAAGAAGCAAAAACATTTTTGAGGAATTTTTCATTGAAACAAAAAGGGCTCTGTGCTACTGTAAAATTGTACAAGATTTTTTAGGTGTGGCTTTGGCATGAAATTATGTAGTCTTATCAGGATATTTAATGAAGGCTAAGGAGTAGCCACAATGACAAAAGGGCACCACCATCACTGTGGAATCAGACATTTGCTTTGTGGTTCTGACCTAATTGCACCTGGCCCTTTGTTGGTTCTTTTGCCTAAGAATCCTTGTTCAGAAATGCCCCAGAGGGCACTACCACATACGCATGTGGGGGGGGGGCAGTCCAAGAAATTTTCAGGAAACCCAAAAATATCAGTTCACCTTCATTGCAACCCAAGAATATCCGCTCATTTTGGCATTTTCTGTTTACAAAGCCTCTGCATGGACATGATCCAAACGTTGAAACAATGCAGATTAAGGTGAAAATTGGCCCTAATTGACTGATTGACTAATGCAGATTAAGGTGAGAAGTGACTAAGTGAAGACAAGCCTCTATGCTTGGATTCAGCCTGCTTATTTTTAGACAGTTTTGAATTGCCTCACAGATCAAGCTATCTCATATGTTACATCAAAAGTAAAGAGCAAGTCTGGAGAAACTCGGCTGTCAAAAGGTGCTTCACCAGCATGGCACCAGAACTTTCAATTGTGAGTATATTCATGTTCACATTGAGTTGTCCTTAACATTAGATACTATAAACTTTTAAATTCTTCAAAAACTATCAAATATATCATTGTCTGTACTGAAGGTGGGTCAGTTATCAATAAAGGTGAAATGTTTAGCTCTGGATAATGAAATTTGTATATGGTGGGTTTTTGGATCTTCTTGCAGTTAGGTCTTAAAATGTTGTTTGACAGAGAAGAAACTGCGTAAAATGACATCAGTCAATCGATCAGTCTGAGATAAGGAAATGTCTGGTTAGATAAGCTTTTGTTTGTTTGTTTTCTATTTGTTTTGAGTGGGCTTGTCAAGATCTCTAGCTACTGAAAGCCAATTTAGGCCCACTGTGCATGCCGAATCCAGGCATGGGACCCCTAGTTTAACGCACCTTCTGAAGGACGGCGAGGTGAGTTGTGAGGTCAGGCCTCCAAGGTCACCCATCCGCAGTTTGACCCCACTCGACCGAGCTTAACTTCAGTCACCTAACAAAGACTGTACAAGCCACTCGGCCACTCACCCCGCAAGTGTTGCCAAATTTTGGGGTCTATTGAAGGGAGCTCAGAGTTACGAGTTTTCGTGCATGCGTGCGCAGTTTCTGCTCTGTCGTGTTGTTTAAGAAATGCGATTTTCTAATTGTACTTTAGGGCACTTTTAAAGCCTATAAATTTTATTGCTGGAGTTCGGATTTTTGTAACACTGTGCAGCTGCATCACGAAATATTTACACCCAGGTTAATTTTCAAACCATATTTCAATTTCACGATTGAATGGGACAAATTAAGATATTATTTCAAGAACTAAAATTTTTGGCGTTTAATTTATGTTTTTCTTGTCTTTTGCAGAACTTTTTATGCTTGAATTTTTTAGCAATGATAGACCTTTTAGCTATTCAGCAAAAGAACCTGGATCGAACGTTATTTTTATGCATTTTTATACTCGAGGTTCGATTGAGTGACGTTAGAGCTTCTATCACTATTGTGCACATTCGAAAATTCTACAAAATGTAGCAAAGTATCGCTGTGGTATCGTTCAATATAGGATTACCCTAAAGATGGCGGCGAGGAACTTTTTACCAAGATGCGTTTTGCTCGAATCCTTAGCGACTCCATTGGAGTTCGATTACAGAACGCAATGTATCTTGGTAAAAAGCTCCTTGCCGCCATCTTTAGCGTAATCGTCTATTGAGATTCTTTTTCAGAATAGCTAAAAGATCTATTGATTGGAAATTTGTCATAAGGAATATGTTCCCATGTGAAAACCGTCGTGTATCTTTGGCATCTCAAATATTTATTAGGAACACATATCTTAAAAGAGATAATAGTATAGATGTACAGTAAGTGCTTGTCAAGAAGAGGGAATAGAAAAGATTGGTAAAAACATGTATACTACAAAACAGGTCTCATTATTGTTAGCCTCTTATCACAAATAGAACACAAAGTGCAGGTCTAATTTTTGTTATTGACATCATTCTGCAGTAACTATGTTGACATCGTGCTTCAAGTTCCGTAGTCTCTGTTTCTTACAAAACTAACTTTACTTGGATATTTTTTTGGATGAAAAAGATACCGGGTGAGGCGAAAATAGAAATTTAGGCATTAAAAAGTCACCAAAACTCAAAATTAAATTAGCATTGAATTTTTTTTCATCAAAGGTCAAGTTTTATTGAGGAAATCGAGTTATCAATATTATCAATTATCAATATTATTGAGTTATCCCATCAACGGCTTCAATTTACAAATTCTCAAATTTTTTTAACAGCTACCTGTTTTTAAGCATACCGCGAAATTGCATGAAATTCAAAGCTGATGTATATTGTTGTTGACGTTCAAACTTCTATTGTTGATTCCGTCCGTCAGAAATTTAGAAATTATTCTCATATGTTCCTGTACGAGTTGAAATTTAATTAAGTTAATGTGAAATAAAGTCAAGAATCGTGCGTAAAATTTACGATGTCTTATGAAATCTACGGCGCAAAATATGGGTCCAAGCTATCATTTCAAAGTCATTCGCATATTTTGCAAAATCTTCTGCAAATTCTGGCCTCTGATATAACTGACACAGAACAAATTTCAAAGATAAGCAGAAAATCAAAATTTTGTAGATTTTTCAAAACCTTAAATCTTGTATGAGTCATCCGATATAAGACAATCAATTGAGAACTACGTTGCATTGATCACATCGGGTAAAAGGGAGAACGTCTCAGATTTGTTGGTTAAAGTCTCTTGGGTAGCCGGAATGCATTTCCGTCGCATTAGTAGTAGAGTTTATATAGTTTCATGCAATATGAAGTAATTTTGTTATGTCGTTCAAGTCAGGCGCACATCATAATACATATAATTCACATAGCATATCTTTATCGTGTGCTTCTTCTTCTTCTTCTTCTTCTTCTTATTTCTTATTTAATCACGACATCCATTCAGTATAAAAAAGTATAACAAAAAATAGTATGCTTAATAATAGATATAAAAGCCAGTACTGATCTTCCATGGATTCGTGCGAAAACATATTTTTCCTCAGCTTAGAAAATGACTTTTTAGCCCATTCTTAAACCGGGTGAGTGTGCCAGACTCTCTTATATGTGTTGGAATAGAATTCCAAGTTTTTAGACCAGTATAATTGAAACTTTTTCTACTGAAGTCTAGATTTAGCCTTGGGATTTGGAGATCAGTTTTATTTCTTGTATCATACTGCTCGTTTGCCTTGCGGTATATGAAGTCTTTATTCAACGAATTGTCAAAGTTTCTCCCCAACTTGAGAATTAGCTGACACCACGTTGTTTTTACGAAAAACCCAAAGGTGTTTAAATGTACTCAAACAAGGCATTAAAATTTTATAGGTTATTGAGAAGTCATTATGGCAAAGGTATATTAAACTAGTGATTACTGTTTGGCCATGAAATTTTTGTTAAATTACCAGTAAGTGTTAGTGAACAAATTATTGTGGCTGGTACAGTCATGCTGAGATGACTCAAACTTGATTTTAGGAGTCTAACTTAAATTTTTTTCCGAATTGACCATTATCCATTGAATTGTATTTAGACAGCGGTTGATATATGAACGATATACATAAGGATGTGAAGCGTCAAACTTGTAAATTAATAGTCTTTGTTTACATAGCATATTACCCTGGGTACCAGATAGCATCTTAACTTACTTGCAAAAATTTAATTTGTCAACGTCGGTCTTACCGCGAGAAAATTGCAAATGGTTGTATAGAAATGTTGAAGTTCCACGTCTTTGCAGTACGGCTTAACGTCCTACTATAAACCATTATGCATAAACTAACTCATTGGTCTGTTTCAGTGCTCAAATATTTTACTGAGGACATATTGATGGCTTAGAGTCAGCATAAATCGGGCATTCTTCCCAACGGGGGAGGGGGTTATTGGTCTACGAACATACGAGGAGGGACCGCTTACCTTATCCCGCAGTCAAAAGCCTGAAAATGGTACACTATCCCAAAGTAAAATTTTCTTCACCAATGCCCTCTCCTGCAGTTTCTTCAAGCAAAATTGAAGCTGCCCTTAACTTTGTATGAGTTGCCATCCAAACGATGTAAAGCACATTCGCGAAGTGCAAATGACCTACAACGACTTTCCGGAGTCAATGTAAAATATGTACCCTGTCACGGAGCCAACTATACAAAAATGATACCCCCCTGTCCATGAGACGGAATCCTGAAGAGGAAACCCTGTTGGCGGCATGTCCCCATATGGAAAAATTTATGAGTACCCATCCCCTCCGAAGCGTTCATGACCAGTATTTCAATCTTAAAACGAAAGATAGTATTATCTCTCAACTCTCTACTCTGACGCAATTCCTTTAACAGCTTGTGCACAATCATAATGATGTTATGTGATATTGAATGATATTACAGAAGTCGCAATATGTACCAAGGACTGTCATTCAGCTTTACTCTCATATTCATTTTCATATTTTTTTCCGGAGGGTTGCCCTTCATCAAAGGCTACAATTTTCTATAAGAAAAAGTAAATTAAGAAGCTGCTAGTCAAATCAAGCTGTAAAACGTAATTTACAATGCTTGGAACTTATGTACAATAATTAATAAGTTTACAAGAAGAAGAAAAATGCCCTTCAATGTCTAAATGGTCTTCTTAAAACTACACAGAAACGATGCCTGTTTTGGCTAATGTCGCCTATTTTCCATTACCGTGAGGTTAGAACATGGGCATTGTAGACACAATTTGGGTGTTGATCGTATCTACAATACCTGGCCTAAGTGTTCCTAAATGAATGAATGTATCTCGTTACCTTGCTTGCCTTCATTTCGTTGCTTATCTTCTCTTTTTAATTTGGAGCCGACTGCTTGTTCTAAACAATTTCAAATAGGCCTAAAGTCTGCCCTTTGAGAATGGCGACCTGAAAGCTAGTTCCCAGATCGATGCGGCTTCCCAACGAATCATCCTGAAAATTGAAAAACAGATATATGTGCCATTTTTCAATTTTCAGGATGAGTCGTTGGGAGGCCGCGTCGATCTGGCAACTAGTTCTCAGGTCATAATTTTCAGAACGCGGATTTTAGCCCATCTCAAATTGTCGAAAGCAAACCGTCGGCTCCAAATCAAGAAGGAGAAGATAAACTTTGAAATGAAGACAAGCAAGGTAACGAAATACTTTTATTCATTTAGGAACATTTAGGCCAGGTATTGTGGACACGATCAACACCCAAATCGTGTCCACAATAGCTATGGTGAGACAGCCGTAGAAATCCCAATGTATGCTATCGTTTATCGTTTATAACTGACCGGTTTGTTACTGTTACAAGTTCTCCCCTCATTCTGGCAGCTGGCTTCAGATTACCCCTCCCTATATTTTCCTAACACAACGATTCTAACCCGATGTCCAGTGTTTTTTTTATCTTCATAATTTCTTTCTTTCAGTGACGTGAAAGATTTGAGTGATAGCCTGATGTTTGAGCTGCGTGTAAAAGGCTTGTTATGGGATAGAACGATCGGTTTAACAAACATTCCGCTTTATCAGATCCGGCATTCTGCTCAGGTTTGTCCTGTTTTTAATTATTTCGTTCTTTTGATTGTTAGTAATTGATTGGTTACAAGCAACTTTTCTCCCCAATAGACGATTACGCTAAAAATGGCCCCGAGGAACTTTTTACCAAGACGCATTACGTTCGAATTACGAATCTTTAACGATTCTATAGAAATTCGATCAAAGAACGCAATGCATCTTGGTGAAAGATTCTTTGCCGCCATCTTTAGTGTAATTCTCTATTAAATTTCAGATCTGAGGATGAGAAAATTTTTCTGCAAATTCCCTGCTCGAACCAGTTCGAAGCGAACCGCAAGTGTCCAGTTTTGAGATCTGAACTGAATGTTTTGGAATGTTGTATGCCAGTTGTCTCTTACAAATGCTTCAGAGTACCTGGCTTTAATGAAACCATATCTCAGCAGCCTATTTTTTTTGCGCTATGATATCGCTTTTGGTTGACGCACATTAATTTTTTTCCTACAAATTTATCTACAAATTTTCTGTTTTGCTGGTGGTATACTCAGCACCCAATTTTGAACAAGCGAGTTATGACGTAATTCGGGGAAAGGGCTATTCACCTTTTTACAAATACCACTTAAAGCTGATTCCCAGTTAACGATGAATCATTATCTTGCTCCCTTGTCGCCATCTTTTCAACTGCAATGAAAGTTCATCTTGCACTGGGAACAGCAAGGACAGATTTTGTAAGACAATAGCTTCAGTTGCTTTCGTTGACACCTACCGCGGTCATTTTATTTTTAGGGACCTTAAGTAACCGGGACGGGGACTGCAACGGCAACGCAAATGTTCCCTTTGTTTCCGAACTTCAATTGAAAGACTCTTTGTTTGCCATTCGAATTCGCTTCCCTTGATAGTCTCTGAAGTTGTCCTTCGCAATTGCACAAGTTGGAATTCATATTTCTGACGTGCTGTTCTTCAGATTTAGATCTTCAAAGTGAAACTCAGTCATTTTAAATGTTAATTATCAAGGAAACATAGCATTCGGAAGTATTTAGATGAAGAAGGAGATTTTGTCACATCTTATTTTAGAACATGTGAAGGTAGCGTGGGAAACTATGCTCAGTTTGTATTATACAAGTTGACGTTCTGGCTGGCGTTGCCGTCCTGGCTGCTAAAGGTCCCTTTTGTTGTTCAGAAGCTGAGCCATAAGTGCTCTGATTATACCTAATAAATACAAGAATTATAGCAAACAAATAAAATTGCCCGCGGTAGATGTTTAGATATATCCTCCTTCTTTCGATACATGCTCATGTTTGCTCTAAAAACCATTTCTGAAATGCACAACAAATGAGATAGCTACCTACGTCTCAGAGAAACTTTGCGGCTTTGTTTGTTTTGAATTACTGGTTGATAGAATTTCCTTTGTCTGCAATCGAAAATCGCTTTGAATCTAAAGTGTCAACAAAAGCAACTGATGCTATTGTCTTACAAAATCTGTCCTTGTTACTTTGAACGACATTTGACTGCAAACTGTGTTTCACACTGGTCGTATTAGGCTTTGAATGGTTCTTCAATAGACCTTTTAGCTATTCTGCAAAAGAGACTGGATCGAGCGTTATTTTTATACATTTTTATACACGACGTTCGATCGAGTGGAGTTAGAGCTTCCATCAGTATTGTGCAGATTCGAAAATTCGACAAAATGTAGCAAAATACCGTTCGATTCTGATCCTTTTCCAGAATAGCTAAAAGGTCTATTGACGGTTGTGCTTATTTTCTTGGCATCGTATTATTTAGAGATTTTTCATTCTTTGATCTTTTAGGGATCTGATGGAGCTTGGTTGAACTTATACAATAAAACTCCTTTTGGTTTGCAAGAAACAAAACACAGGCTGCTCGTAGATGCAAGATTCGGCTTTCCTGAAGGTATGATTTCATTTTGCCGCTCGTCGTTTCTCCCATCAAAGCATGCGAAATAATGCATCGTTGATTTGGCCTATATGATATTAAAGAGTTGTATCCTTCACACTGTGTTGTTTCTCTTCCGGAGGGTTGCTCAAAAACTTGATAGTGTTGCTTTTCCTTGGTTTTTTTCCTGTCAGACAACAATAAAAACTTCTCAAAAAATTGAATATTCCCAAGTATACCTAAGGGTGTTGTGGCACGAATGTTTTGATTGATTATCTAATTACCTTTTTTGATCCTTGTTTCTTGTTTTCTTGTCTTGTTTTCAGCCCTGTTCGTCTTCAAACTGATGTGTGCAACTAAACGTGGGTTTATACCCCAATGCTCTCAAATTGTTCGAATATTACTCCGTTACTCCGTTGTATTTCTGTGTCTTAGTGCTCCTTCGCACAAGGAAGGTTTCAGAACGTAGGGCCATAGGAAGCGGTTTGAAACCCTTCTTATGCAAAGGCCTGCGAAGACACAGAAATATATACAAGGAGTAATATTCGAAGCATTTGAGAGCGTTTAGGTCTAAACTCACGTTCATTTGCACACATCAGTTCGAAGACGAAACAGAGCAGAAAGCAAGACAACAAGACAAGAAAACAAGACACATGGATCAAAATTAGGTAAATAAATAATCGATCAACACATCCGTGTCCTAACACCTTTGGTATGCCAAACCCTTGAATACCGTTCAGGTCTAGGAATGAAGTTATCATCAGGAAGGAAGAACTTCTTTTTAACCTGAGGGTGGCCCTAGAATTTACTCTGCAGATAGGACTTCAAGGGAGTAGGAAAATATTATCATCTCCCACGTTACGAAGAAAGTGCTCTAGTTTGTCTTCAAGTCAGTAGCAAGTAACGTATGATGGCAAAATGACTCAAGTTGCATGCGAGAAAGGTTTGTTAAGAGAAGCTATAGTTTATGGCAAAAGGAGAAGGATTGTTGAAAACATAAGGCAGATCAATTTATTTATTTGATTTAGAAGCTGAGAATTAATTGATTTAATGACGCGCCAAATATTTGCGAATTGTAAGACCAACTGTCAACTCCAATTAAAACTCGGTTGATTACTGCTTGATCCAGAAACTTCAAATGAGTGATAATTTCAGTTGTTTGGGTTATGAACAAGGTAATCAATTCCCAGCGACCAATTTCTGTTTCATCCTATTATAGTCGTACTTTTTACTGCTTAGCTTCTGACTGAGGTAATTAATTCTCTGCGATTGATTTTAAATTTCAAGTTCTGCCCATTTTCACAAATCAGCATGAATGTTGTTCTACTTTAGATCAAGTCTCAGTTGTAACTCCATGCTCAAAATCCAAATAATTAAAGTCGTAGTTTAACTGCTTAGCTTCTAAACGAGGTAATTAATTCCCAGCGACCGATTTTTATAATTACTCGATCAAAAATCCAAATAACCTAGGCTGGAGAATCAATTGTTTTGCTTCTGAACGAACTGATTCAGTTCACTGTGATCCAGATTTTACGTTTTGTGTAATTAATGTGAAAAAATGAACTTTTTAGAATCCAACCGAATGTATTTTTTCCTTGTTCTCCATACTCTGAAGCATATAGAATTGCAAACTATTTTCAAATCAAGCAACAGGAGCCCGAGAAATCATTTTTTGAAGTTAGGCCTAAATTGGATAGTGTAAGCTTCTTGCCAGAACCGACAAAGTCACAAAGTAGCATGAATTTTCAAATTTCCATTTCATCGCTTGTATGTGCCCGATTTGAATGATCTTTTTTTTGTTTGGTAGATTGAACCTTGTAGAATATGACTTTATCCCGTTGATCAACAATTATGGCCGTAGAATGTGGAAATTTTTTGAATTCATAATGGCAACCAACTAGTGAAAATCGCGTTGCCTGAATTATCAAACCCGATTTCAACACTGAATACAAAAAATCTATGTTTCAGAAAACTTTGAAAACCTATTTTAAAATGGACTTCAGCCTATTGCTGACACTCTTGCCAAAGCGTTAAGTAGAGGCTCCACGTAAAAAATTTTCGCGACTTTTTTGCGGAGTCAAGTGAAGACAGATTTTTTGACAAATTTTGTCGACGACTGTAATTTCATGGCAGGCAAGGATGGATGCTTGATGAGACATCATCGTCCATCATTTCAAGAACAAGAAGCAAAAAGGAAATATTGGTCATTCCATGAACATAATTTTCGCGCTTTTTTCGTTTTCTAACGTCATTCACTTGTTTTTTGTTTATTAATTTACCCATTCTTTCATTCATTCATTTACATTTTTATAGTGCATTCACTAAGCATTTCAGGAATGATTATTGCAAGGATAAAAAAACATTTTTACGTAAAAAGTAATTTCATTAAACTTTGGTTCACAGCAGGACTTTGTTCGAACCCCCGGTGGGTGCAATTCAATAGCAAGGGGTACAACACGCTCGTCCATACTATTTCGTAGAATGCCTTTTTCTCTAACTATCTAGTTTGCGAAAGACCCTGAATCATGGAAAATACAAAGGTAACCAACTTTCAGAGGAGTATCTGTGAACCCTAAAGAATTCTGTACAGTAGAACTAATGGTTCTGAGAGAAAGTTCTGCGATGTTTGCATTGTATTGCCATTCATTTTACTGACTTGTTTCATTGAAAAACAGCAGAAACCCATAAAACGTAAGGTATAAAATTGTTTCCAGGCCAAGTGAATTTCACTATTTTCCAGGGTCTCGACTCCACCAGCATTTGACTGTTTTTGGGATATTTCTGGAACAAAATGTCCTTTGTTTTGAAATCCTAGGTCCTAGGATTTTGGTTCAATTACACCCCTTTCTCAGCGAAATAATTGATGAGCGTGGTGTCATATCTTTACCAGCACTGCATCCACCACCGGGCTCAAGCTACTGTGTTACAGTGTTGCACTGTCATGACATACCAGAGAAAATGTATAGGTAAGCAGATTTCAATGCTTGATTATCAAAGTCTATCTCAGATGAGATGTTAGGTGAGATTTCCGAGAACGGTAAAATTCCTAATGGAGAACCGTCCAATTTTTCTATATTCCCGGGCATTTTCAAGTGACATTGAATTTGAGACGGACTTTGGATGAAATCATTTTTTCTCATTCCTATTATACACGAATGTTTCAATTTAAAACTATCCGTCATTAAACCAAAGAGGCACTCGTCACATTATTCTGATGAATGAATGAATGAAAAAAAGAGAATGACTTGTGAAAACGCGAAAAGCGCAAAAATTATATTCATGGAATGACCAATATTTCCTTTTTGCTTCTTGTTCTTGAAATGATGGAAAATGTTGTCTCATCAAGCATCCATCCTTGCCTGCATTGAAATGACAGTTCTCGACGAAATTTGTCAAAAAACCGTCTTCACTTGATGTCGTAAAAAATCGCGAAAATTTTTTACGTGGAGCCTCTACTTAACGCTTTGGCAAGAGTGTCAGCAATAGGCTGAAGTCCATTTTAAAATAGGTTTTCAAAGTTTTCTGAAACATAGATTTTTTGTATTCAGTGTTGAAATCGGGTTTGATAATTCAGGCAACGCGATTTTCACTAGTTGGTTGCCATTATGAATTCAAAAAATTTCCACATTCTACGGCCATAATTGTTGATCAACGGGATAAAGTCATATTCTACAAGGTTCAATCTACCAAACAAAAAAAAGATCATTCAAATCGGGCACATACAAGCGATGAAATGGAAATTTGAAAATTCATGCTACTTTGTGACTTTGTCGGTTCTGGCAAGAAGCTTACACTATCCAATTTAGGCCTAACTTCAAAAAATGATTTCTCGGGCTCCTGTTGCTTGATTTGAAAATAGTTTGCAATTCTATATGCTTCAGAGTATGGAGAACAAGGAAAAAATACATTCGATGGGATTGAAAAAAGTTCATTTTTTCACATTAATTACATGGCGTGGATCACAGTGCAGTTGTGGCTTCCGATCTTTTGATTGTCGTTGTCAATCAGGCTCCTTTGCGGGCTGACTACAATTTGGACTGTGTGAAAATCAAATTTGGCCTTGCCGAAAACGATAGATCCATTGTGCAGAAGTTGAACTGGTGGAATATTTCAAAAGAAATATGTTGCTATCAGTTGAACCACGGGTGAGGGGAAACAATATGCTTATATGTTTATTCTGTAATAAAATGATGATGATGATGATGATAATGATGATAATGATGATGTTGTTTCCTCTCATACATGGTTCAACTACTCAGAAAGTCTCAAATTCAGTGTTCCTGCAAAGAGCCCTGGGTGACAATAGCTCTTTAAAACACAGTCGATTCGACCATGACGCTTTAAGCTTCTACGTTTTTAAGCTTCTGCACTTATAAAGGCATTTTCGAGAACTAGAAATTAGAATAATGAATCATAACAAACACATGGAATATGTTTGATAATCTTGATTAGACGCAGAACATATGGAAGAAGTTCGCAAAGGTAGAATTGGGGATTAATTTCTTAAAAATGTGGAAGCTAATTTGATTTGACCAATGAGCAGAAATCTAATGAATCCTTAAACCAGCAAAATCATATTTCGTAAGAACTATGAAATGTTGATGCAATAACCAACTTTGACGGATGGCTTGATGTAAATACCTCACTTGAAACTCTGTTTACTCTGCGTGACCCCGAATTTAGAAGCACCACCAAAGTTTAAAACCACTCGTTGTTGAAGAGAAAGCAGAAATATATAATTGATACTGCAAGCAAACGCTCTTGCGCTCAGACTTTTCAAAGCTGTAGGTGAAGAGCCTAGCTAAAGATGGCGTGAAGGAAAACCAATAATAGTTTAAGTAATTTGGCAGATGAGGCCTTCTTTAAATTATAGTGAAGTTTGGAAAGACACTTTGTAAAGCCAGCGTTTTACGGAAACATCGCGATTTATACATCTTTTCAATGCCAGGACTATGTAGAACAACGCCCTTTTTCCCGCTTTTCAAGGGGCCGAAAAGTATTAAAGAAATTAACTGATTCCTGGTTTTGCAAAACAGAAACTCGTTTCTCACTAGGACGGTAAACTCATTCTTATTACCAAGTGATGTTATGTGGAGAAACTTGACTGTAACGTCTTCATCTTGATCGAAGGCCAATTTCCCATCATCAAGCTTTTTCGTTTCATGTTGTGCGGGTTACAGCTGCAGTATTATTTGCTTAACTGCATAAGCGTAAATAAAGTAGGACTGAATAAAACTGTGATTTATTTGCAGAGCTGAGGGAATTTCTCATGTAGATTTAACTTTCTTATGATATCCGTTTGCACAGCTAAATAGTAAAACGCGGATGCATGTTAAAGTTTACCTGCGAATTGTTTGATCTCCTTTTATAAAGAGATTCTTTAAAAGTTTATTTGTTGCTGTTAACGTACCCATAAAATGCAAACGGCTCAAATCTTTAAAAAGATGGATGTAAAACTTTATTGCATTTTCTTCGAATTAAATACCTCAAAGGAACTTAGGGTACTTTGTTGTAAATCCTCTTTGAAATTTTTGATATCTTCAGCCTCGTTCCCAGGGAGTTCTTACGTCATACGCTGATCATGAAGTCGAATGAACAGCCTGGAACACTTCGATCAAATGCGCCCAAAAAACAACTTCACGAACTGAGTCGACTGCAGCTTCCTAAAAGGAAATGTTATGAATGTATATAAGCATGGAGAACTGCAGACACATTTATTTTGAACGAAACGTTTATTTGATATTACTACCCGTAAGTTTTATTTGTTGCTGCTACCTTAGCTTGACGCGCAGTGGCTGAAGTACATCTCCGGAGGAGCGCCTTGCTTAGTCCAGACTAAAAATTACGCTAGTAGTATCCAATAAACATTGCGTTCAAAATAAAGGTGTCCGCAATGCTCTATGATATGATACAAGGTATCAGTATGCAGTTTAAGAGCTGAGCTGTATTGTGAGATATCGCTTGGTCATTTTGGGCCATGACTACCCTCCGAAAAACTAGTTTCAAAGTTTGGCGATTCGTGCATTTTTCAGACTTCCGTCTCCTTGGCCAATCCATGTTTGGATCATGGAAGATGTAAGGTAAATTTGAATTCCAGATTCGCACGGGAGGACAAAATTTGAATGAAGAACAAGCATTTATTATTGGGTATACCGTGGATTTCCCCAGACATCTTCCTATCCATCTCTGTGTAAAGTTTTCACAAACATTGACTGGAAAATGATAGCGAATGGGGAATTTAGGATTCAATATTTTACCTTCAGTCTAGCTTTTCGGACAGAGATCATGGCTAAAATAAACCATGCAGCATCTCAAACGGTAGCCAAGCCTTTCATCTAAACAGTGATACAAAGCATTTATCAGTCGCTGTTGATTTCGAGGGGCGGGGGGAAGGGGTATGATCTGGCTCGAGAGGTTTTTTGCGTCACCCGGTATTTGAACGATATTTAACGGTTTATATTATTTTCTGCTGTTTAGGACTTAGCTCAGACGAAGAGAAACTGCTGGAAGAAAAACTCCGATATTATTACTCGGTCCTTGGAAATGAAATTCAAATTATACAAAAGCAGTTCAAGAAAATTAAAGTCGGGGAATTGGATTCACCTCGCAGGAGCATTGCCAGTGATGGTAAAAGTAATTTCTATTGATTTTAGAGGGAGTTGAATTGATACCGGCAGGCAAAAAGGTCAACTCACAAAAATACACTCACCGTTCCAGATGCAATGAAATATATTTCGTTTTGGAATGACTATAATGTGTTAAAGGCATTGAGTCGTGTTAAATAGTGTGTGTTTACTCAAATGTGAGAGGTCTGCTGACTTACGGTTTTCATTTGCACATTTGTTGGCTAGACGAGGTAAGTTTTGTCTGAAGAAACTTATTAGTCGCCTGCGCAGGGGGTTAGAACCAGAACTCATCACAGTAGCGCTGTGGGGTTAGATATAAGCACTCCAACCCAAAACGCTATTGTGTATGAGCTTTAACCTGCTGCACGTTAGGAATGATCATTTTTCTCTGACAAAGCCTTTCTCATCCCCCAACAAGGATTTTATTGGCTAAAGCTCATGTGAAGGCTGGAAGCAGTGTAGATTGTCCAAGATTTTTTGGTCGCCAGGTATATCTATTTATTGTTCCAATTGTCAAGGCGTTTGTTTTACAGTACTGTCCTTCCGCACATCAACATGGCTTTCCTGCCTAAGAACTTCTCGTTAAAATCTACGGTCTTTCATATGTTTCAAGAACTGTAAATAGTCCTTTTCATGTCAATGTGCAAAAGGCCTGTAGGATAATATTCCGGCGGTATGGTGTTCTTTAAGACTTCGACAACTTGAAGTTATTTTAATGAGAATTTAGCAAGAGTAGTGATTGCTTCAAGGCATTGAGCAATGTTTTGTGGCTATGTAAGGAGGACATATTTTTTAATACAATAGCAAAGCGACTGCAGACAAAGGAAATTCTCTCAACTAGTAAATCTTAGCTAGGGGTACCGGGTAATCTAAATACAACCTATTGTATTTGATGTTTTCGATCTACGAAACAAAAGGAAGATAAGTGGCGCCTACGGTTCTTTTGTGCTATGTTTAGATTATGTCGTTATATCACCGTTCATTTATTTAAAGAGAAGTTATGTGCTTATAACGAAAGAAGAGGGGTAAATCTGAAGGGCTGTCTTACGGATTTTGTTCATTTGATGCAGAAGCCGAGCAGAAGGCATTGTATTTCTCGGGTGTTTAGAGCTCAAATGAAACAATCACTACACAGCCCCTGAATCAAATAAACAAAGTCTGCGAGACAGAAGTTTAGACTTACCCTTCTTCTTTCGTTATAAGCACATAACTTATCTTAAAAACCACCTGTCGCTTGCACATGGCGAGAGTTTGCCCTACTGATTTCGAGGCAACTTTTGCGTTCGTGTTTGTTTTGATTTACCGGTTGAGAGAATTTCCTTTGTCTACAGTCGCTAGTCGCTTTGAATTGAGGTGTCACTCAAAGAAGCTTGTTGCTATTCTATTACAAAATGTGTCCTTGTTTGGCCTTGTAATAAAGTCAAGGAACTATTTTTCTGAATTCGTTTGGTGGACTGTTTTAAGTATGGGAAGTTTTCATTTTAGATGGTAGTTCCAGGGTTGCGTCACCACCAACACCGAAGGAAGCTGCCATAGAGGAAGAGACTTTGGAACCCAAGAAAGCAACTGCATCATTTTCTTCCCCTGATAAAGCCGATGGTCGAATCAACTCGTTGGATGACGGGTCCGAGTCAGATGGCAGCGAGCGAGGTCGTGCTTTTTCCTCTGGATCGTACGAAGAGAAGAACCATTTACCCGAGGCAGATCAAAAAGGCGTTCAGGACGATCTTTCCTATTTGACATCAGCTCAAGCGAGGCTGAATTGGATCAAAGCTGTGCGGAGCATTAAGCGAGATGGGGGCAATATTGCTGGGGAGCATCATAATCGGGACGAGGAGACTCAAAGGCAAAAGGTTAAAGAGATTTTGGGAAATGCTGAGGAGAAAGAAAAGAAGGATGCCGAGAAAAGAGAAGGGAAGGATGATGACAAGGAGCGTGATGAAAGATCTGAGGTAAGCATGCCGGGTGAGCCAGAAACTGTTCCCACTTTTGAAAATTCATAGGATCGAGAGTACTTAAAATATTTGAATTATTTAGATTCTAGTTAAATGACAAAAGATCAAAGCATTTTTGTGATTTTTCTCACCTTCTTACACGCATTGGAAATATAGCTAAATTCAACTTTCCAAAAACTTCCTTGTTTGCAAAATGGCTGAAAAAATGGCCTAAACATCGATCAAATCATAATGGACTCCTCACGCAGAATAATAAAGAAAATGCCATTTCTCATGGATGAGTGCTATCCACTGCTCTTGAGAGCGTTGAAATGCGGATCGCGTATTGTTCTTTTTAAAGAGAGTCCTCACAATTTGATCAGCTCTTTTTCAGTCATTTTGCAACCATGAAATTTTTAATAAGTTGAATTTACTGATACTCCTAGTGCTGGTATGACAGCGAGAAAAATCACAAAAATACTTCAATCTTTCCGCTTTTCACTGCAATTTGAATCATCACATCTGTGAAGAGTTCTTGATGCTATGACTTTTCAAAACTGGGAACTTTTTTCAGGCTCTCCGGGCATAAAGTTTTTCTATTCATATAATATGATTGAAATACACATCTTATATTCTTCTATGATACCCTGATTACTGTACTACACTGCGGAGACGACACCATGCGGAGCGAAAGACAATGACTACCCCATAGCTAATACATAACGACGCACAACATTAATCAAAGATAGAAAGATATATAAGTGAACTAGTTAAACTAATCACGAATACAAAGAAAACGGACAAAAAGTAGGTGCTAATGTATGGCAGTTTGCAGCAATGGAGCATTTAAGGGCGTTCGGAAGCATGAATGTACAGGGTGTCTCAAAAAAATTGTTCGACGTTTGATAAAATATTGAAAAATAAGGACAACATGAACAGGCTCATGGAAAGATAACCCTGTTCCTAAGATTACGAAATAATTTCAGAGACAAAAATCGTGCAAGTCGGTTGAAAATTTACTGAGTTACGAGCTCTCGAAGATCAAAAATATGCGATAGCTGAAACCAGAGACCCCCCAGATTACTGGTATGGCAAAAAGCTCGAAGACGGAGATAAGAGAAGCTTATCCAATGTCATACCTCTCATTGATATCAGAGCAAACCAAATAGGACTTCTAAAGTAAATTAGTTTTGCGATCATTCTCAAAATTTCCTTAACATTGCATAAATCCAAAAACAGTGGTTCAAAACATAATCGGCGAGAGACTGAATTTGTTTCCTCAAAGCATCGATATGCTTGACAGTTAGGTTATCGAAAACCTGTTTGAATCCCACTTGGTTCGCCCTGAAACAATTGAGAAATAACAGAAACGACGGCCTATTGGGCTTTTACCAAATATGCCATTTCGAGGCCTCTGGTTTCAGCTTTCGCACAAACTTGAACTTCAAATGCTTGTAACTCCATGAATTTTTAGCGGATTTGCAAGATTCTTGTGTCAAAAATTAATTTAAAATCTCAGGAAAAGGGTGACGTGACCAAGTGTGCATTCAGCGTATCGTTATTTTTTAGTATTTAATCAAACGTCGAATAATTTTTTTGAGACACCCTGTATATATATACACACGGACGCGAAGGTACTGGCTTTGGGTTTTAAATAAATCCAAATCATTGTTAGCAATCTCCAGGATAGTAACGTTTCGGCACTAACTTGTGCAGCCCTCGGCTAAAGATAAAAATCCACGTGTTGGCTGTATAGTATTAAAAGGATTATAGTCATTTGATCCGATAGAAAATGATGGTATTGAGGATACGGAACAAGTTTAAGTGCCCTGCTATGCTTATGAAGGTGAACGTCATCACCTCAACAGTTGGAGTTCGATATTGCTATCCCATGAATTAAAAATCCCTTCAAATGAACATTTACTCCAAATCATCCTTCATGTCCACGAAACGTTATCTTTCGATTCAAATACAAAACTTCTCAAGGCAACTTTAACATATATTCAGTCATCAGGACGGTCATAAGTTGTTTTTCAAAGCCTTCTCTCTCGTTTGATTTATCTTCTAGTTATTTGTTGATAAAATCATTGGTAATTGTTATTTGCAATATTGCTATGTGTAATTGCTATTCGTCATATGTAATTGAAGATGATTATGAAATGTAATGTTAATTGTGAATCTTTATGTTAAATGTCATGGTAGCAGGGCTGCTATGTATTTCCATGCTCCTTATGGCATCGTCTTGTAATCTTTGTTTGTTGCTGTAAAATTTATAGGAATGTAAATGATTCTTAAAAGATTCTACGATTGGTTACTGCATATTTCATGGGGGGGGGGACCAGCCGATGTTGTATTTTTTAGTTGGACGAAATTTTCCCTTGCCTCTTACAAACATTCTCTATTTCAAAGGAAAAGCAAGAAGCTGTCAAAGGTCGCCTATCTGTGACTCCATCTGAAATGGATGAGGCTCGAGATGACGTATCACCACTGGAGGACACCCCCAAGCTGAGAAGAAAGGGTGGATTCAAACTTTCACCAACTTCCACGCGAAGAAAAACATGGCAAAAGCGGAGAGACTCGTAAGTTTCAATCTTAAAAGGCCAGATCAATTGTATTTGTTCACCTTTATATAATCTGATGTTTTTTTAATTTCACTCATACCACGACTCACAACCAATCAGATTTTTAACATGGACTAAGACTGCGTTCACATGATGCCGGCACATTTTGAAAATGGTGAAAAATGTTACGGATAGGCACGAAAACGGTGCATTTTTGATGGCAGATTTTGAAACCATAGACTTTGAAAATGGAACCCATACCGACCCATTTTGAAAAGAGCATCGTGTAAACACTTGAAAATGATAAAAACGGACCATTTTTACAATGCTTTCAAACTGAGGCTAAAAGCTTCTTAACAAGTAGCGTGTAGTTGCATTTCTGTGGCATTAAATTCTTGGAGAGATTGCGACGAGTTAGTTACCGTTGAATTTTCCATTGTTTCCAAAATCCGCCGGCATGATGCAACTAGAAATAACGCAACTAGAAATCTTACGAAAAATCTGAAGAAACATCGTACGTCGTCTGACCATCGAATGTCGAAAGAAAAGTCGACCGTCGCTTCGATTGTCACTTGGAACATCGCTTCGCTTCGAAAAGTCAGACTTGCAATAATAAGCCAATCAAATACTAAGAACAGGCACATTAATTGACCACAGGAGGCCCACCGTATTGTAGTGGAGGGGTCCTCGAATATTCTAATGCAGGACTTACCAAGATCCTTTCTTTCTTCAGATCATATCTCGTTTATAGTGCTTGCAAATCAGATTTTCTTGTCAATGTCGCATATGACATTCTTTTCGCTTTTGCCTTCGTTTTTGTTCGTCTTAAGGGAAGCTACAGAGCCTACTGAGAAAGATGAAGAAGGCCAACTACATGAGCTTTAGCAGCGAAATTTGTTGAGTTTTGGTAAAACTCTCAAACAGAAAGATATCTAAGAATGTTGCCTGATAAATAAGCAGCATTTTGATGTGTTGTTTTGCATGTTTGGACAAATATAGATGCAACGCGGGTGAAAAGAAAACGGTTTTGCTGCTCTGTTTGGAAATAACTTGCGTTCCTTTACTTATAACTATACTTAGATGCAACAGTACAACACTAACGAAAATCTAAACGAACGGCATTTTGATTATTATTGCGCCTTGATAGCTAGCCTTCTTAAGAGAGCATGTGCACAAGGCAAGCGCGCTGGTCGCCGACCGAAACTACTGTAAGTGGAGGATGGCCTTTAGAGGCGCTGTGTTGGATTGATCGACGACAAGGACGAAAAATAAAAACGAAATGAATGTCATATGAGACACAGAGAAGGAAATCTGATTTGCAAGCACTTTCAACGAGACATTCTATCAGAAGAAGAAAGATCTTGGTAAGTCATGCGTTAGAATATTCGAGGGCCCCTTACGTTGGGCTTCCTGTGGTTTGACAATATTAATAAAGTAGCGATCTGATTGGTCGCGCCGTAACCGTGGCGGACATTAAGTTGTATTGTCATGAGTCTCATTTTGAAGCCATAAACATAGTACAATTCAGTGCAAAAAGAATGAGACTCATTTAATCAGTCTAAGGTTCTTATTGGTACCCATCCGGCAGTGGAACTAAAACAACGATGATTGTAATTATAAACAAAATAACAGTAATGATACTAATGAATGATACTTATAAAATAATGATAAAGATAACAATAAATGAGTTAAAATGATAAATCATCTTTATTCAGGTATCGTCTATTAAATAAAAATACTGCCAGTCAAGTAGCCGTTAAAGTACAAAATACACGGATACGTGGGAGGAGACCGTTAGAAAGAAGATCATATGTGACTGGGTAAGAGTTTTGAAACTCAGAAGTAAACCTGGGCACGAATCTTTGCAAAACTTTGAGAATTCTTGGGCCCTGATTACAAGGGAGTTTTCACCATAGAGCTGGGATTTCAGGAATCGACATGGTTAAAGCAGGCCCGGGCCAGGTCAAAAATATAATCTATTGCACTCGTCAACCTAGACATATCCTGTTTCATTGTTTAGTTGAAGAAACAATGGATTTGTGGGCGTTTCTCTAACCTATTTATACCATCTACAAGATATAGCTATGTCTATTTCCTTTAAAAAGCGTTAAAATTAAGAGCAAGTTTCGTTGATATGTTTACCTCTCAGTAGTGACTTGAACACGCTTTAGCACGTGGTATCCTCTTTGGGAAGTGGGAAAGTTTTCCCCCAGCATATGTAAATCATTCAGGGGGATTATATTCTCCCAAGAGTACAAAGTACATGAAAACATTCAAGTGTCATTATTGTTAGAAAGGAGAACTAAGGGAAATCTTGCCTGTTATTTTTCACTCATTTTTGCAGGTTTCCGAAAGGTGCTTTATTGCTCAAAATCTTTTCTCTGGACGGGAAGGAATGGCAGATTTAAATAGAGTAAATAGCAAAACTCAATGGGACATATTGGAAATAAAACAAGACTGTTTTTGATATCATTGCTTCAGCAAGCAGCATCATTTTTCAAACTTTGGCCTTTTTATTGACTCACCCGGTATTGATCAGTTGAAAGAATTAGGGAATAACATTTCACACATTTAGTTTTATTGTTTTGCAAAGATTCGAGCCATATGCTGCTTTCGATAGTATAGCGTTTAAATTCTTTTTAAACAAGGGTGATGTAAGATTCTATTACCTCTTTCTCTAGCTTGAATAGGTTGAATGGTATCGGGTGTCGCAAAAGGGCAACGGATTTGGTTGGTTTATTCAACGACAATTTAGCTTAAATCAATCACTAATTGACTTTTAAAATGTTCGTCGATTGTTGATTTAAACATAGGTACCGTGTTTGTTGATACTGGTGCTTTGAGAGTAGAAATTTTGGTGTCAGAAGCTCAATTGTACGTCCACGTCCAAACCATAGTTTTGGCCTTTTGGCCTAAAATTTTTGAAACAAATAGAATTAGCAGTGATATCCTTTAAACTGATTACATATTCGTAGTTATCGCTATTCATAGACTGATGGACACTCAAGCTATGACTCATGAACTTTCACATTAAAAATTGGGACGACATTTTCCCCCATCGAAATCATAACTATTATGGAAACCATAGCAACAGTTCAGTGCTCCAGGCAATGGTGCTCGAACCTCTGATGCTAAAACACCTCACAATTGAAGTTTTCAGTGATACGAAAGCCGCAAGTATCCAGATGAATGTTTTCTCAATCCAAGAACCAACAAACATTTCATTGTGAACCAGGAGATCCTTATTTTTCAGATGAAGTTCACACAGCAATGAGAATTTCCAACTATCGAGGGTTGCTTGCCTCGCGTCTGAGACTACGCCACAGCCTCACTCCAAATGGCGCACATTCTCTATTCATTTCCGTCGCAAAGTTTTTATATGAAAGTCCACAAGTCCCAGTTTGAGCGAAAATAGAAAAATGTTGTTGTTGTCATTGTTGTTGTTGATGTTGTTGCGATAACTGGGACTATGTCGTGAGTTTAGATATCCTTGATGAAATGTGAAAATACTTAGATAATGTTATATTCCTTTTGCTTTTTCCTCTAATTTAGTTTTAAATTTCAATGTGCTCCAGCACTTTGCTAATGCCGAAAGGCAAAAGCTCTTGTTTGGACGCAGAAGCGAGTTTCCTACTTTCAAGAGTAATATTTTAGTTCTCAAAGCACCAGTCTCAGCAAATGAGGTGTCTATATGTTCAAGTTAACTACCAAGGAACACTTGAAGTTGATTATTAGTCAATGATTAAAGCTAAATTATCATCGCTGGAACCAACCAAATCTTCAGACCTTTTTTGGAACACATGGTACAAGATTCATACTTAATTTTATAACGCATATTTTATTTCTGGTAACTGCTTGTTGCTAATAGTGACCTGCATATCAAAATTTCTAAAGTAGAATAAAGATAAAACGCTAAGTTTAAATTTAAAGTTCTAAAAGACTGCTTCATTTAAACCCAGTTACTACGTGTAATTTCTCAATATGGCTGCGTTATTCCTCCTTCACTTTTGTCGTCTATCCTTTTGCTTAGAATGCGTTCAAACAGTTCTGGCACAATTTGAAAATACAAATAAGGACGAGAATACAGTTTTCGATCCCGAAATACGATCTCGGCACTATGTGAAAATAACTGAAAATTGGACGGTAAAAATTCCTCAAAGGCTGTCTGGCAGCGAGCCTAGAATTTAAACCATGAGAACTTTATCGAAGCCTAACGAATCATTCAGAATCGTGTCGAAAGTTTCAGAAATGTTCCCTTTACGTCATTTCTGTGTGGTCACACGATGCTGTTTTCAACTTGCGGCTGTTAGACTTCCAATTTCAAGGTCTGCCGTTTCCAGATCGTGCCCGCACAATATGTGCCTTTGTCATGTAAACGTGACGCTACATCCGTCACTATCTTGTGCCGTTTTCAAATTGTTCCTTCGTCATGTAAGCAGAAACTAAGATAGTTTCATAGTCGATTGTTGTTTTGTTCTTAAGAAGAAAAAGACAATAGGCATCCATTGAAAACGTTAGTTGTGGCTGCAGTAGTTTACAGCACGTCAAATTTGTTTACGCCAAGGAACTATACACCTTGTGATCTCGTTTTGATGACCCGTTACCTTTTTCTTCCACAATCTTTATCTCACCATGACATTGCCCTACCCTTAATCCTGATTCTATTAATCAACGGTGAAACTGTATGAGTAATCTACTATTTACTTAAGGGCTAATTGTGTGTCTGTGGATGTTTAAAGGAAGCCTTTTCCGTATCGTATTTGCTCTGTTTATGAATCATGGCCGTTAATTGAATCTTTTGACAATAGTCTCCGTACATTATTGATAAATCGAAAACTTGAGATTCACAATCGGAGTGGATCATGGTTATTCATTCCTTTGTTACATCTGTTTTTTGTAAAGATTGTATGATGTTGATTCATTCTGAAAAATTTCCCTCACGCCAATGTCTTGTAGAAAGGTTTTCTGGTTATGGTTTCAGTGCCCGTCTAATTTTGAATTTGCTTAACGCATAGTGCTCCGTTGGAAAATGTTTTAGAGTTGATTGGCAGATTTGCCCAGAATTGGTTTCTTGCTCTGCTTTCTTAAATGTTCTTGAATGTTTTTGGTGTCTTCTACCCAGGCCTAGGCCTCACTATAACATTTTGCTCCTGCAAGTGCAAAATCTCAAAAAAATTGTGCCTGCAAAGTTTCTCAACGCGTATCGTCTAGAATTTAAATTCTTTCTGTGTATCATGGGCAGCAAACTTTGATAAGGTGAAGAACGCTTTGGTCCTAAACGTTAGATAGTGCCATACGCAATAGATGCTTCTTGAGACGTCCCAAAAACTCTTAGCATTGCAAACACAGTTGATTGTCTGGTACATTCACTATGTTCAAGCTCAATGCAATCTTTTTAAAAATTTTAATGAATAAATGTCCTTCAAGAGCTGTGGTACATGGAAACTGTTCTTCATGTGAGATGTTGAAAGCTTAGATTGATTTCCAAATCACTTATGCTTTCATCGTTCTTGTCCTTTCAAATTGTTTTATTCTAATAACCAAACAACAGTTGATAAAACTAACATCATGATAGTTGTTTCCCTAGTCCTACCAATTAATCATTAAAAACTTTTGAAATGTGCCTGCAGATATTCGCTGGATTTAGAAATGTTCCTGCGAGCGGCGCTCGCACGTTCGCATACTTTGGCGATGCCTGCTTCTTCCTGCACCCACTTTGCATTGTATTTTTCATACTTTTATACTTTTTCATAACCCCTGTATTCTGTTTATACTTTATTGTAGGCAATCATTCTTTGAGGGGATTGATTCCACATCAGACATTGGCAGTGGTACAAGACGCAACTCTATATTTGGGGTAAGTTACAGTAGTATGCAGATTTCACTTGTAGTTAGTTTGTCCCAAGGAATGGCTTGCCGAGAAACCTTCGACTTTTCGAAATATCACCAAAATAGATGATTACTCTAAAGATGGCGTCAGGGAATCTCTCAAAATTGCGTTTCATGATAAGTTGATCGATTGAAATTCTTTTAGATGGAAAGACTCCTTGAGCTTCTTCTAAATTCCTGTTGAAAAAAAATTTTACTTTCTGTCAGATCAGCCATAGCTTACATTTTTTTGGCAAGCATGACAGCTTCAGTTGCTCATAAAACCCTTGCAGCCAGCATTCCTTGCAGGTAGTATCTCTTTACTGTGGGCCATTTTATTGAACCATTAAAGGAAAAGTCCGGGGTTGATAGAATTATTATTAAAAAGCAACCTTACCAGCTGCTGAACATCAGTCGTGAGTTCTTTCCAAGCATTCGTGGCTCGAACTTTCATAAATTGGTTAATGAATTTTCGTAAGTTGGGCCAGATATTGTTGCCATTTTGTATTTTTTACGAGTGTGCGAAGGCGCGATAAGGAAGCTAGCAATGTGGGTGGTATGATATCAACACATTTGGCAGCCTCCTTCAAGTCAACGTGAAGTGACGTCATACAAAATGACGCCATTTCGCACTTCTTAGCCGATTGAAGTATGTAGTTTCGCAGATAAAAAGGGAAAAAATTTGAAAAAAGTAATACACACCATTCACAACAGTGTAATCTCTTTAATGATCAATTATCATACCAACCCCGGACTTGTCCTTTAAGATTGGCGGCAACAAAGGGACCGCAACGAATGTTTTTACAGAGCATGCCGGTCGCAAAGGCCCCCTTAAAGTATAGTGCTCAAATATCTCAAAGATGGGTGTAGAATTGTATCACATTTTGCTATGAATTTAATGATATGAAAGGAACTTTCGATAATTTGCTGTAAATTTGCCGTGGCAATTTTTTGATGTTTTGAATATTTTTAAAAAGGTGGCATTTTCATTATTTTTGTAAAAATTCAGCGAAAATTTTGAAAAATCAAAATCATTGTAAATCTTAAATTACGTGGGGAAAATTGATACAATCTTCAGGAAAAGCATAGTTTATGAAGGTCTACAATATGATAGCAAGCATAGATCTGTAGCTCTTCTCGTTAAGGATTTAGAAATTTGATGTCGTCATAGCCTCAAAGTTAATAATTACCGCAATTTTGCAACGAATCAAGGTATCAAAAAATTGCCACGGCAGATTAACAGCAAATTACACAAAGTTCCTCTTAAGCAGCATGGGTTCCAAATCTATAAATCGGTGTAAAAAGGCGGGTGTATAATTCAATTACCTATTTCTTTAAACTGAATGGCTCGAAAGAAACTTCAGCCACTTTTCTATGATTCTACTGTTGGACATTTCTGAAATCTTGAGTATTTTTCGAAATTACAGCCTATTTGATATCTCAGCTCATTTTGTGATGTGAGGTCATCAGAAGAGTGAAAGAGTTTTTCTTGATACCATAATGTAGGCATCCATAAGCTATGGTTTTCTTGAACATTATTTGACATTTCGTCAATAGGTTTAGAAATTTCGATAGTTTTAAGTTGTTTCGAAAATTTTCTTGAATTGTTAAAAAAGAAGAAAAACACTGTAATTCTGAAAATATTGAAGATTTCAGAAAAGTCCAACGGCAGATTTACTGTAAAATAATTCAAGTTTCTTTGAAGCCATTCAGTTCAAAGAAATAGGTCATAGAATTTACACCCAGCTTTTAAAGATTTGAAACCTCTGCGCTCTCAAGCACCTTAATTCAAAGACAAAATAGAAATTATACCCACCCGTTTAAAGATTTGAGCCCCCATACCCCATCAATGCAAATAAATGGTTTCTTCACAAGCAATGTGATTAATTACTTTGTATACTATTTTGTATTGTATTTTCACAAGTTAATGAATTCAAAGACAAGCAGTCAATAGAGACAGAGCCGAACAGTTTTCTTTTCAAGGAGTTCAAAGTATTGCCAATAAAGCAGAAATCAAAGGAATCGTTTTCTTGAAGAAATTGATTTCCAATTGTTTCCAGGTCTGGACAACATTAGCTGCTTACCCAGCAGCTACTTATGGCTTCGTGTTGGTTATATTCATTGTCTGAGTTTTTATTAATAGGAAAGGCATTTGCTATCGTACATAGTAACTAAGTAAGCCTTCCTGGAATCGGCTCGTCTTTAGGCATTTTCTTGGTCTTAGCTTCAACTTTTTGTCTGGTCGCTTAGTTTGTCTTCGAGATGTCAAGGAACGAAATAAGCTCTGTCCAGGGTGATGTAAACTTAAAAAGTTGAGCTTAGTTTCACAGGCAAAGCATAAACCAAACTCCATAATGATTTTTCAGACAGCCTGAAGGACTGTGTTGAAGAAAATAAAACATTGTATGTTTGACCACGGGCAATAAAGTACCCTCGATGTGACCTATATTATGATCAAAACTGCATTCTTGCCCATTGTGTCGTTTCTACTTCACGAACTTGCGATAAAGCACGATAATGGTACATTTTCTTTCATTCTTCTCGTCGCACAGCTTCGACTGAATGCCGCCATTATTGGAACAAATTCAAAACCGTATTTCGCGCCTGAGCTCCTGCGCATCGATGCTTCTCATTGCAAACTTCCACTCAAAACGTTTCTCCCAATATCGACTCGTGACTGAAACCTCATTTGTATTTCATCCAATGATATATCGAGCCTCATTCCCTTGCTACAACGATGGGTGATCGTGTTGACACTATTGTCAATAGCAACATGGCAGGGTATGTTCGAAACATGTGACAGTGCTGTGATCAGCCCTTCCTTGTTGCTATTTTTGATTTGTTGTTGTTGAGAACGGCATGCGTACTATCAGTGTGTGAATCGAATATCGAATATATGGATACAGAGACTTGGGCATTATACAGAGGCTAGAGGCTGCAGGGAGAGACTCCCAGTTAAGATTTATGGGTTACTATGATGACTGGTGAACTATGGATTGTGATCCGGCAACGGTATGTTTGCACTTGTTGAAGTAACAACGCTCGTGGCCTTATTTGATGTTTGTTCTAATTACTTTTATTGCTGTGAATCGATTTTTGGGATATGATTTCGTCATCCTACTAAAAATTAGCTCTAAACTCTGTTGTTAGGGAGTAAGGGTGGTGGGTTGTATTGTAAAAGGGTTGGGTGGGGGTAAGTAGGGCCGCCGAGAGGTTTTGGAGGTCCAGGGGCAAAAGCGCGCAATGAGGCCCACAGCAAGCGAAGCCTGCAGACAACGGGGAGTCTTGGGGTGCTCCCGGGAAAATTTTTCGATCAAGTCCATCAGGTTAGCTTAAAAACGCATTTCAGAATATTTCCTGCAGTCAAAAGGTTAAAACTCTTACTTTATGATGCCCCCTATACCCGGAGGCTATAGGGCAAATTGCCCCTCCTGCCCCCTCTCGGCAGCCCTGGGGGTAAGCTGCCTAAATCTCCTGGGATGTTGTATCATCCTTTTAAAATATATTAACTAAAAATTCACCCATTCAATTTCATTTCATCTAAATCTTTCCTATTGTTGATACGTGTCTTCTGCGAGGAAGTCATGAAACCTTGTCAGGGACGTTAGTTTGAATTTTGATGCTGGGTTTCATTTAAAACGTGCTTGGACCGAAATCACGAAGTACGGCCAAGTAGAATCGTGTTTCCCATTATTCTTTTTGACAAGAGCAAGGTCGATGAGACATTTCTTTCACTGTTATGCCGCTTTGCATACATCCACAGTTGGACGTTTTCTCACTCACTCTGTGAAAATTTCTCCACAGAAAGAACATTTAACTTTGGAACGCTTCTCACGCACTTTGTAGTTATGGAAATTTCTCCTCAACAAAAATTCAAAGCTTTTGCGGGCTTATTTCAACCTTTCGAGTTGTGACCTTTGTTTGTATAAATTTCCCTCACACAACAATCAAGATAGCTGATTGAAAAGGCAAGGCATGGTTTGCGAGTCAGGACGTCTTTTTACATACGAAGAGTGAGGGGAGGGGGGGGGGGGAGAATTCTCCATGAGCCCGCCAATGTACTTAAGAATGTTAAGAATGAAGGTTGAAGACAGGGTTGATGGAAAACTTGAAAGAATAACAAAATATTCACGTTTTAGCATCAGGTTTGTCATCTCATTTCACAGTGCATATTGATGTCAACTTGGCGTAAAATACTTGATTTATAGCTAGGGCACGGACATCAGACATTGATTCTGTTTCTTGTCTGTTTAATCTTAAACTTAATGTTTTTATTTCGTAAAATGCTCGATAGGGCTATCTCCAGTTGCCCTTTCATTGGGTTCCCCTTCCCGCTCATTAATATTTAGATATCTTCCAACCCCCTACTTTTATTGCAACCCCCCTGAAATATTGACATGATAGTTAACAAGATATAACTAGATACGTGTTATGTAACAAGAAAATGACAATTTTCAATTTTCCGACCTCCCCCCGCGATTGCTCCAATCCCTGGTCATTATCAAATCGAACCATTTCCAACCCTTCTCCCCCGATTATTTTCACACCCCCCCCCGTTTTTTCGGTACCTGAGAGTAGACATCCCAGCGGAGCTAGGACATGCCGCTTACAACATCGGAAATCGCCTTTCTGTGTTACAAGATACCCCTGGACTAGAAACGAATCCAGAGGCGGATCCAGACTATTGCTATTAATGCTCAAGCATCAGTCAGATTTTCAAAACAATAGTAATCATTTTTTATGTAAGTAGTTGTTAGATTAGAGACCCGTTGGTAATATGTCGATTCTGGCAACAAAATCGTGGCAGTCTGTCCTCTCTACTTACTGTTGGAACTCTCTAAAGCATTCGAACTCTTAGAGCGCATTTTCAACATGCGAGGTCAACCTTTACAATCCTTCAGACTTCGTATGATCTGGGAAAATGCCACTATCATTTCAAGTTAAAGAATTTGACGAAGTAAAGCAAATCATTCCAGAAAATTCCTACGAAACAAAGATGCTTGAAAATCTCATCGAAGAAAACAACCAATTTTAAAATTCAAAAGACGGCAATCTCATTATCGTTTTCGATTACTCGTTTCGTGCTGCATTAGGTCTCAACCAAATGCCCCAAATGCCAACGTGGCAGGACTTCTCTTGCATGCAAAAAGGTGCGGGAAGGAAGAACAGTTTTTCCAAGAATGTAAACGCTGGCGTTGTCTCCTGCTGGAGTTTGAAAGAACATTTTATTTACATTAGTTTCAAAACTAGTTGAGAAATTTTTTTCTGGTGTTTCCTCTCGTTCATTTTGCTGTTTTCTATCTTTAGATTTCAAAGTCTTTCGTATCCTTTGGTGATTTTTCCAGCCATCATTTTGACCTCGATCAATTACCGATTGAACATGGGCATTGATTAATAGTTTGAGGAGGAAGCTTTTTTCGTGCCCGGTAGCAAAAGGTGTGGTTTCTGAATGGAAGCATGATCATAGACAAGGGGAAGAGGAGAAAATAACATTAAAAGGGTTGGACCACGTAAAGTAAAGAAACTTCTTTCGAAACGACAATTTTGCAGTATTTTTGATAGGCCAGAGATTTTCCACTACTTTGCTCAGAATAGAGGTATTATTTTGAGGATTGATTCACATGGAGAAACAGACGATGCGTTCATAAGTTTTGCGATTGCAGAGATATTGCTGGATTGACGGAAGAGACTTTATTGTAGATTCACCCCATCCACCAAAATCTGTGCAGAACTTATTGGACATGTATGGGCAACATTGTAGATTAAAGAGGTTACAGATTGTGTACGGTTACGTGACCCATTGCGGGGTGAGTGGCCGAGTGGCTTATACAGTCTTCGTCAGGTGACTGAAGTTAAGCTTGGTCGAGTGAGGTCAGATTTCGGATGGGTGACCGCTGAGGCCTGACCTCGCAACTCACCTCGTCGTCCTTCGGAAGGGACGTTAAACTAGGGGTCCCGTGCCTGGATGCGGCATGCACAGTGGGCCTAAATTAGCTTTCAGTAGCTAGAAATCCTGACAAGCCCACTCAAAGCAAATTGAAAACAAAAACTCATCAATCAATGAATATCAATATCTAAAGTTGGTATTTACAGTAGTATTAAGATAATACTACTTCGAACCAACTTTTTACAAACATAATATATGAAAAGTAGAAACAATGATGTTTTTAATCATACTTTAATCAGTCACGTATCCCTTTAAAGGCAGTCGCACCTGACACATATGGTTGGCTGCAATGAAATCAGAGTTTAACACTGGAAATGTCTTGTGAATCGATGTATTTAGAATAAAAGACCAGCAGCCATTCGAATCTCCCATTCTTTTTATTGTCATGATTACCCAATCAAATGCATGACTGACTGCCGGAGGCAATGTATGATACCTAAGGCTACGCTTTCATTACTCCGTTTTCAAATGTCGCCGTTTTCATATCACTCTGTTTTCGAAAGATCTTGGGCCGTTTCCAACACTCCGTTTTCGTCCAGAGAGCCTGGGTACAAAAATGGAGTTGTTTCTAATGCTTCGTGTTCGATTGTTTTCATTTCCTTTGTTCAGATATTTCCTTTTCGTTGTTGTTTGGCACCAAGTCAGTCTATTTGTCGTAGCGTTTTCGAATGACTCTGTTTTCGGTGATTCCATTGAAAACGATGCGTTTTCAAATGTCTTCGTTTTCAGTTCACTCCACTTTGAACAGCGTTTTCAAGTATCTCCATTTTCAATCGTTTCAAATGAAAACACCAGCTCAAATACGGAGACATTCCACTCCGTTTCATACGAAAACAGAGTAATGTAACATATTTTCAAGAGGTTGATATTGTTGAAGAAAGTTGTTGCCTGTGAAAACTTTCCCCCATCTTTTTATTACAATCAGTTATATACTAATTTCAGGTTTTTACTAGTAACAGCTTCGTACAACAGCCAGTCTGGCAACAGTTGAAAAAATAGTTTTCTTGTAAATTTTCGTAAATCGTTGTCAAATTTTGATGAGGTCAATCTAATCAAGCCTTTATTGGTTTTTAGGCAGCAGCATGGGCATTGAAAAGGGAGTCAAGAGCGAACCTTGCAAACAGAGCTTCTTTGAATGATGAAGAATTGGTGAGTTGTATTTTTTTATTTCAAATCTTTTGAAAGAATAATATTTTTACTGCTTGGAAAAGATTCATTCGTTCTTCTCGGAATATCTGCCACCATGATTACTTTGTTGCAACCACAGGAAACAGGTCAATAAGTTGTTGATACTTTAATACATGAAATGAACGACAGTAGGCAAATTGCAAATATTTCTAAAGCGCGAAAGCTAAGATTCTTCGGACAAGATAGGACAATAATCATAAGGGATTACCAGGATGTGCTAAGGCAGAAGAGGAAAAAGTAGGCCATGGGAAGGACTGAGCTACAGAGGCGCCGTATTGCAAAAGACTGAGTAAGATGAGAAGCTATGTCACCCAGCCGTGACTATCAGGACGGAGGTCGAAGAATAAGATCTTGGTGGTCAAAAATAGCTCGACCTTTTCTTGGTGGTCAAAAATAACTCATTACTTCCTTTCAGTCCAAAGGAGTTGCATTGTTTTTTCTTTTACTGAAGCCACTTGTAATTTCTGTTCGGCAAAGTCAAATGTTTTTGATGATATCTTTGTAATCTTAATTTTTTTGTTTCAGAAATTGCATGTTTACAAGAAGACCTTGCAAGCACTTATTTATCCTATTTCAAGTGAGTTTTTATCTTCATTCTCCATTCACACTGCCACAGTTAGACCAACTTTATCTAAACCAGGTGAAAACATCATTCATTCAGTTGCAAAGCGAGATTTTCTACCGTCAACAATAGGATTTTCCCTCGATTGGAAAATTCCACTGATTGGAAATTGGGCCTTTCCCAGAGTTAGTTGCTTTTAAGGTGGCAACAGCATGGAAGACATCAACTTGAATTAGCAGAAATATTTTTTGTGTATTTGTCCATCTGCAACCACTGACGAACGTATTTTTTATTCTCAGGTACAACTCCACATAAATTTGAGAAGTTTTCTGCACAACATCCGATATTTTGCTATGAATGCGAGAATTTGTTATGGGGAATTGCAAGACAAGGCTTAAGATGTCGAGGTACGTACGAGTGCTAGGTATTTGAATTTCAATCAAGCTGCACATTAGATTACACAATCTTCGACCCGATATGACAGTAACATGGTACGTCACGTGAAATAGGCAGCACGCTCAATCATTTAGGTGCAGTAAAAACCCGCGTATAAGAACCTGTATTTTTTCAAGTCAGCCTGACTAGGTTCTTATTCATATATTGAGTATTTAGTGGGAAATTAGGCCGTTCAGGCTCTTAAATTGGTTCTTATTTTGATCAGGGCTTTTAGGAATTTCTTTTGCTCAAATTCATACTTAAAAGCCTCTTATTTACTGTCAATTCACAGCACTTGAGTTATTGAGGTCTCTCGAGGAAAACTTTCTAAGAGCCAATTCAAGCAGAGCTACTGATAGAGAATATGGAACAATCTACCATCAGAACTAACATCTGCAACAAACATCAACCGTTTCAAACACAAGATTAAAGATGAATTCTTTAATGATCTCGAAAGTCAAGATGATAGCCCCTACATATATTATTGACAACCTAAAATCAGCCTACGAAAAGATTTTTAGCCAACATTTTTTTTTGACCCAA
Organism: Aurelia sp. 4 Dawson et al 2005; assembly: GCA_964019985.1. Taxonomy (NCBI): domain Eukaryota; kingdom Metazoa; phylum Cnidaria; class Scyphozoa; order Semaeostomeae; family Ulmaridae; genus Aurelia; species Aurelia sp. 4 Dawson et al 2005. Next base: position 16,241,132 of record OZ026499.1, read on the forward strand.
GATCCATTTTTCCGGAACAAATTTATTTTTTGATAACACCTCCGGAGGGACCATTATGGAAACAAGGTCATATCGACCTTTTTAATGCTATCCCTGCCATTTTAACCTGGGGTGTTTTTTAAACTTCATTTTTAACTCTTTTGCCTGTAAATACTATATTGCTGTAATTTAGAAAACTTTCTTTTTATTAATTTATATTGTAATTCAATTCTAATTTGTGGCAAAATAATACATACATACATACTGAGTACTGTAGTTTAAGATATTTTGCAATATGCACACATGGTATTATTACTTTTAATAGGTTTAATGATAGAGCAACAGGAGTTTAATTTGATTGATGATATCTATAAATAAGAACCGTTTTCAGGCTGATTAGGTTCTTATGTATTAGGGCTCTCGTTTCAAAATTTCAGCCTGTAGATTTTTAATCATTAGGTTTTTACGCAGGGGTTTTCACTGTATCATAATGAAAGAACATAGTCTATAGAATTTTGAGTTTTGTTGTTTTTTCAAAAGGTTCCCTTTTTTCAGACCTGGTATTTTGAAAATTTCTTATTTTTGAAGTATAAAGGTGATGGTATTCAAAGAAAACTCGGTCCTACTTGACAAACAGCTAGCAGAATTAGACCTTAACCAATTAGCTATTCAACGAAATTTCTGTGCATTTTGTAGAATTTTCGAATATGCACAAAAGAGAAAGCTGTTCTAACGCCACCCATCAGAACCTTTTTGTACAAGGATGTATGAAGATATCGCTTGATCCAAGCTCCTTTGTAGTGTAGGATAGATAAAAGGTCTGCTCTCCCTTTTTCTTTTGAAGCATTCCAATTTTCTCGTAGAATGTGGCGTGAAATGCCATGAAAAATGTAAAGATTTACTGAATGCTGACTGCTTACAGCGTAAGTACTCTCTGAGGTTTTGCTGTGAACTTTCAAATTTTCTTTTCCAACATATTTTGGCACATGAGTAAGCACTGATTAGATGTTACTTGCATGCATTATTACATAGCGATGGCAGCATACATTTTGTTTTTGCTCTTCGGTCCATTCTTTGTTGTGCGTTAAGCTTCTGAATGAAGTTAACCTTGCCCTCTTTGAATGGCACCGTATGAAGTAGTTGTTGCCTAGCCTCAATGTTTTATTTGCATAAAAAAAGAGGCCAGACATCAGACTGTCTATCGTTATCGTTTAGGAATGAATATTGCAATATGATTGCTCAAATGCTTTGCGATTTTAAACCATTCATTTTCTCGTATATTCTTATTATGCATTTATGCTTTTTTATATCAGTTTTAAATAGAAAGAAGATCATCCCATTTACAGGCGCTGTTGAGAAATCTTCGAAGCATGGTAGTGACGAAAAATCGCAAATGATCTTGAACCACATCAAATTGAAGATGGAAAAGCGAGTTATCCACAAGAAGGATGTCTTTCAAATGATCAGGTAACGAGAGAAAACTTCGAGCGTGAAATTCTATGTGAAAATACGAAACGCTAGCCCTGGTTTTTGGTTTAAATCCTCCGGGGGTGGGGGTAATGGGGGTCCAGTTGTACAGTTGGTTTTAGGATCGTAATCCTATTTTTGGCTACGTTTACACTTAGCCGTTTTCAAACCCTACGAAATCATACCGTTTTTGCATTCCCTTTACACCTACAATGGGGGACAAAACTCAAGGCACTCTGCAACATTTTAGATTACTTTTGCGGTTATCGAGCCCCCCCCTTCCCCCCTGTTCAATGTTGATGGGAGAATATTTGCATGACAGGACTCACGAATCACTGCTGAGCTCAGAAATTCACATCATTAGACTGGGGGGTGGGGCGTTAGGTTAAACTTAAGTGAATATTGTTATCAAGTAGAAAATTTTTGAAATATTGGGCGTGGTACCATTGAGTTTTGTCCCCGATTGTAGATCTATTTACGACTAGGATCAAATGAAAACGCTTTTGAAAATGGTGCCATTTGAAATGGCATAAAAACTTTTCAATGTAAGCGCTTGGAAACGGAAGGAGGCAGATTGCTGCGTTGTTTCTCTTTGAATCTTGGGCGGTATCATTCCTTTTCCAAGCATTTACATTCAAACTTTTTCTGCTGTTTTCAGATATTTCCATTTTCAAAAATCGTTTTAATGTGGTGCCTGTTACGGAAACATTTCAGTGTAAACTGAAAGTCCAAAACGCCATGCTTCGTACCGTTTTCTTTTGAAAACCAATATATTGTAAACGGGGCCATTAACACATATGCCACGAAATTGAAGGGGGGATTCCAGGATTCCATGGCAATACCAAACATCAAGCGTAGTACTTTCATCCATTTGACAGGATCACAGAGTTTGCACACAGGCTAATACGGACATCAGTTATCATGAATAAATTTTAAGTTTTCTTGCTCTGTTTCAAAACTATTTACATGTTACTTTTGATTGTTACTTTTCAGGGAGACATTCGCCATCGACAGTACTTCTGATCATATGCAATTCATGGAAGAAGCCAAGCAAAATATTCTGGATAGGACATCAGTTTGGAATGCAAGGATCTTTATTACCGGTATGGCGAAATTAATTCGCTGTTTCGTAGTATGAATCCTACTGTAGAGATGCAAACTGAGACCTCTGGGCATTCACAGCTATTGAAATTACGAACAAAGGGGCCGTTAACATTCGATTTTCATATCTTTGCAGCGGCTTTTGGCCGCTGACTAGAGATCCCCTCCCTCTGCCAACCCTTTGCGACCATGTCATAAAATCTTAGAAAAAAACAAGATCCAGATCATTAGGCTGGTTGGAGCCGACTATGTCTTGCTAGGCCATCTCAGTATGTAGTGAGAGCGAGGAAAATGCTTTTTGGATAGCGAGATTGAAAACAGTATGACCCTAAACTACTTCGGCATAATGATTGGCAAAAATCGTTTTGAGTTCTGAAGTAAAATTTGGCAACGGAGGTATTCGTCCTAAGGACTAGCGGCCCAACGCCAGTACCTTCCCCTTAACGGCAAAGTGCCACCATGAGTATGAAAATTGAATTTCGATGGCTGCCCGTAAGAGAGTTGCTAATACTGAATGATGCATTCTTGGTTGGGTGTCTTGTGCTCGATGGCTGCCCCTACTTTCTTATCATCTTTTATGATTATATATTAAATGCAATTTAACTGCCATTTACTTCTAAACTTTCTGTGTTTCAGTTGTGAGTGCTCAAGGCCTAATTGCAAAAGATAAAACTGGTAAGTGTCATTTGAACTTTTTAAAGCATCATATTTTTGTAACTGCCAAATGAGATGATAATGATGTGTTTAATCGTAGGATTTAAGAAGGGTGGCTCTCAAAGAAATTAACGGTTTTGTCTGTTTTCTTGTTAAGTTTTAAGTTGTTCTTTCAGCTTGAAGTAAATCTGCGTTCTTCTCTAATGAGCACAAAAACCTTGTTTCTAAAATCCTACTCGCCAGAAATTTGTTATTCTCGGGAAGGGTATGTGACCAATTGGTCTATGAATGCAAGCTTTCCCTAAACCCCCAGAACAAATCCAATCTGCCCGTCCAAACATTTGTTTCGATCGCTGACTCGTGGTATGTAATTTGAAAGAGACAGTAGTTTTAATCACTATCTTCAATTGGCCTCGGTGTAGTCATACTCCTTTGCTCCCCATATGTAAAAAAGTGCTCCGGCACCAATTGGTCTATGAAAGTTCTTTAAAAGGTATGACTTCAACCATATTCTTGGTAATTAAAGGATGTATTCAGCGCAATCGTTTACTTCCTTGGGGTTTAGAGAAAGCTTGCTTTAGAGTTCTTATAGGTTTCAGAAGCATGTCACTATCCTTTCCGCTAATCGAAAGATTGTGATCAACATTTTGACACTGATACTATACGTCCACGGAGATATATGCCAAATTTGAAGGCAAAAGCTTGGTCAGATTTTTCGTAATATACGTAATTCAAATTTGATGGCCTAGGTCGCTGCAAACTCAGAAAAACTTCTGTGGCAAATACCGTGTGAGTCAAAAAAGGCCCAACGTTTGAAAGGCTATTGCTCCCTAAATGAATAAGCAATGATATTTTGTATATCTGGTTGAATGGATTTTTTCTGGCTGAAATCGGTCACTCCGTTCAAACTTTGCAAGAAATTTTCCTGAAAAATTCCCTTCGAAAAACCGTAAAAACGTGTTGAAATTAAGAGTAAGGTTCCCTGATATGCTAACCTCACAGCGATGACTTGAACATGCTTTAGCACGTGCTGTCTTCTTGGGGGAATGAAAAAATCTTCCCCCAGTGTGATTAATTTGTTCAGGGCAGGGGGATTCTATACTCCAAAGGGGACAAAATACGTGCACACATTCGAGTGTCATTATTGCTAGGAAAGAGAACAAAGGGGATTCTTGCTTGTTGTTTTCATTCATTTTTGCAGGTTCTCGAAAGGGGCTTTCTGTTGAAATCGCCCATTTCGACTGGAAGCATTGACCAATTAAAGCCGGGTTAATTGCTGAACCTAATAAACCTAATCGGCTAAGGTTTGGTTTACCCATTTCAAGTCATATGAGTATGCCCATGGGAAGCTTTGGTATCATGCTACTTTTTGCGTTCATGGCACAGATTTGCATGGCATGAAATATGTAAGAGAAATCGAAAGATGTTTTTCAAGAGATTGATCACGTGACTTGAAATGGGTATAAACAAACCTTAGCCAATTTGTCTACTGGACATATCGGGAATAACACCAGGCAGTTTTTAATATCATTGCTTTGATTATCAGGAGGCAGCTTTTTTTTGAACACCGGGACTTTTTATTGACAGGAAGATTCCGCGCTGCGTATTTCCCTTAAATTCAAAGGGGACAGCAAAAGCAATTTTCACATTTCAGTTGAACATTTTCTTATCAATCTTAGGTACGAGTGACCCTTATGTCACAGTTCAAATTGGCAAAACGAAGAAACGAACAGCAACTATACAAAAGAATTTGAATCCAGTATGGAACAAAATGTTTACGTTGTAAGTTGTTATTTCGTTATTTGTTAACGGTTATTTTGGAATTCCGAATTTTAAATCGTTGTGATGGAAGACGAAATAACGTCTCGATTAGACTTGCCACTAAGCGTTATAATTCTCAGCTTCATGGTTGGTCACAGAAGAAATTGTACAACTGTAGCTTGCCAAGTTGTGTGACCGACATACAATTTTCTGTTTGTAACCAGTTTTTGAATTTACCCTTTAAAAATATCAGTCTGCTCCTAGAAATTGTTTTAAAGTATTAATGATGATAATTTCTTTATCTCCGTAGTGAATGCCACAACTCATCTGATAGAATAAAAGTACGAGTTTGGTGAGTTATTTTCTATTTGTCAGGTTTGTCCCATTTGGCCAAGGCAGCGACACTTGTTATTAGTCAATTGTACGTACATTTCTTTATCTTTTTTATAGCAAAAGACATTTTACTTTTCCCCTTTCCCAACAGGTGCAGTGCAATTTTAGAGTTTTGTTTTTTACGTTTAGCAGTCTACATACGGATTCTTACCCCCTGCACCATATGTTTGATTGATCTCTGCAGTATAGGCTCCGTATAAGTCAACAGTATCTGGTCTTCACTTTCCTGTTTCTTAATTACAGGGATGAGGACTACGATTTCAAAGCGAGAGTTCGTTCAAAGTTTACAAGAGAGCCAGATGAATTCTTGGGGCAAACGATCATTGAAGTGAGAACTTTGAGTGGGGAAATGGATGTTTGGTATAATCTTGGTATGTAAAGTTTCTGCTCTTTCAGTTTAATCTTCATTTCTAATGTGCTTTCTTCTGATAATAGATTAGAAAAGAAGAGAGAATAAAAAACATCTCAGGATATAAAAGTTGAGTGTGGTGGGTTAAGAAATTTAGGAAATTCAAAACTGCCAAATTAGTTAGTTTGCTCAGCATCTGACTCGAAACTGATTTTCCACGACAGGATACAGTAGATTCCCGCGTATAAGAAACACCATTGTATAAGAAACAGGTCTCATTTTCTTCACAGGAGGCTCCTTATATGAGATTAAATTCTAGGTTTGAAATTAAGATGTTTCTTATTTTTAGGTTTGTCATAGTATATTCCTAAATGCCAAAAAATGCTTCCAAATGTATTTCCTTTGCTTTGCAATAAAGTATTGATCTTAAATGCATAAAGCAGTTTATTGATATTAAAATATTGTACTTTACATTATGTATTGTACAATATTACCAGTGTTGTTCGATATACATGCATGTACGGTGCTGTCACATACCTTGACTTGGTTTGACTTAATGGTACCTATGCATAAAAAACTCTGACCCTGATCATGAAATGGTCTCTTTAAATAAGAAGCTTTCTGAAGCCTCAAATTGAAAAGTGGTTTCTTATACGCGGGAACCTACTGTAGTCCTATTTTCACTGAAATAACAATGAATTAAGAGACACTCCTCTGTAGTATTGTTAGTTACTGAAAAAGATTTCTCGAAAACGTCTAGAATGTTTCAGAAGGTTCTTATATTGCTGAGATTCTCCAACACGGTGGTAACATTTTTTAGTCCTCCTTCCTAACTGTCTCCAGTGTAAGAGTTTGCATAATTTATGCAAAGAACGTCTTATCTGACGAGCTCGTAGAATTTTTCAGTTCATTCAATTTCATTCGATTCTGTTTGTTGCAGAAAAACGAACGGACAGATCAGCAGTTTCAGGAGCCATTCGACTGCGGATTAGTATTGAAATCAAAGGAGAGGAAAAACTTGTGCCATATCATGCTCAATATACTTGCTTGCATGAGGTATGTTTTTATTGTTTCCTGTTTTATACTTTGACCTGTCGAACCTTTATAGTCTTTTTCAGTGCATCATTTGAAAAACTTACTCAAGAGAGTAGCTTTGCAACAATCTCCTAAACACTAAGATAATACCGGTTGAGTCAAAAAGAGTTTGCATGTTTAGCGGGCTGTGAAATAAAAATTATGGGGCCTATATCTTAGACTACTCTCACATGAGAAAACTCATACTGATCTGAGTTTCAGATCGGTTTGAAATTTGGCTATGTCTGCTAATTTGCCTCCACCCTCACATGAGCATTTTCAGACCGGTTTGAGAATATTAAACAATGCATGCGTTCCTTCTGCAATTAGAACAATTGTGATTGTTTTGTGGAAGATATTGGCATTGATTCATAGCATTTAGATCCAGCTGGGTGACTTTGAATGAAATCTTTATTGTTTTGATTGCTAAAGGAACGCCTCGAATGTCAATCACACGTGCTTTGAAAAGTCTTTCCCCCCCTCGGAATGAAAATTTTTTCTGGTCACATGAAAATTTCAGGTCGACTTGAAAACTCAGACCGACCTGAGAAAGCGAAATGAGTTTCAGGTCGACCTGAGTTTCATTTCGCCTGTGTCATGTGAGTGCGCTAAGGGCTTTGACCGTAAAGCAAAATGAGTTTCAAACCGATCTGAAACTTAGACCGGTCTGAGGTCGATCATGTGAGGGCTCTCAGTCTTAAATGTTAATCAATCAGTCAAAGGTTAACTTGGGGGCCCTTTACATGAGCAAATTCAGACCGGTCTGAGTTTCAGATCGGCTTGAAATTTTGTGATGTCTGCTATTTTGCATTGCGTTTACATGAAATTTCAAACCGGTCTGAAATTATACAGCGTCACATTACGCATGCGTTTAATGCGATTGAGGCACATGTGACTGTAGTTTCCTTTCTCGTGTTTTGGATATAGGCCTATTTTAATCATGACACCAAGTAAATTACTGCAGGAGTAAAAAAAACAAGCGACCAAACAATAAGACTGGCTCCCAGTGGTGCAATATCACTTCCGCAATTACATTTACAACTTTCATTTCGCCCCGATCTGAAAAAAATTCTGTTTACATGAGAATTTCAGGTCGACCTGACTTTTCAGATCGGTCTGAAAGACCGAAACGAACCCAGACCGGCACGAGTTTTATTTCGCCTGTTCTCATGTAAACACTCTAAGGGCTTTGACCAGCCACCGAAGTGAAACTCGTGCCGATCTGAAACTCAGGCCGGTCTGACTTTGCTCATGTAAAGGGCCTCTTAGATGAGAAAATTTTTTCATAAAATCACTTATCATTTTGACCCCGAAATTCGGAAAATGCTGCTACAGGCATGTTTAGGAACGAGAATTCCACATTCCATTCTGGTCAATGGTTTACTTGCTACTGAAGTCAAAATTCGATTTCTGAAACCGAGAATGAAAACGTCGATGCCACATAAATCATGGACCAGAATGGTACGTTGAATTATCGATTCCCAAACAAACCCCGAACATATATTTTCCTAATGGCTGGGTCTTAAAGATATATGATTTTACAAAATAAATATTCTCATATAAGTTAGCCTTTGACTGATGGATCATCCTTGCCCTGTTTGTGATAGGACAATTCGTGGCTGATTTGTTGTGATTCTTGGCGATTTAGGGGGAAAAGATCGCATCGCTGCTAGCTAAAGATTAGAATTTGTTAATTGAGTTAACATGGATGTAATATTTCTCCCTCCTAGAATTTGTTTCATTATCTTTATGAGAATGCTGGTAACCAAGTCACATTGCCTAAAGCGACTGGGGTGAGTGATGCTTATTTCTCTTTATTTCGGTATTACGCTGGCTGTGTATAGAGATCAGACCATTAGGCTGGACAGGATGCAGTACTTCGCAAGGAAGACTGCAAACCGATTGATTGTGAACCGCTTAAGACATTCAGTACATTTGTATATGTAGCCTGTGTACTGACCGTACAATAGCATATGCACGCAACGTATATTCCATCTGTTCGTGTAAATTTTTGTGATAAATGTTTTTCACGTGTATGTCTTGAAACAAACTGAGCTACTTTCACATAGCGCTGCGATTGGGTTTTGAGCTTTTGTCTTCTTCTTAAGAATGCATGCAAATCTTGAAAGGAAACATAAAACCATCGTAATTTCTGACCTTTTTGAAGAAACATGGAAGGATTTTCAAGAAAATCATAGTTTTATGAATGTTTGCAATGTGGTATCAAGCAAAAATCTTTCACTCTTCTGGTTTGGATTTAGAAATATGATGACGTGACAGATGAGTAGAAATATAGAATAAGCCGTAATTTTGGAAAAGATTGAGGATTTCTGAAAAGTTCAGCGGTAGCATCACTGCGAAGAAGTTTTAAATACCAGATTTATATATCTGTTTTCTGATACAGTATGGCCCTGCATTTAAGAAACCTCTGTTCACACCTTAGCCTAAAATGATTGTTATATCTATGATGCTCTTTATTTTTTAGGCTGACAGTTTCTTAAGTTTGTAATTGCTTTTCTGGAAATTCCTAGAAGAATAGGTTACAAAGAGAGGGGTTATTTAGAGATTTGGTAGCCATATATATGTATGTTATCAATGACTGCCAAGAACAGAACATCAATTAGAAATTTAGGTAAAAATCCGTTAAATCTAAGATATCTTGGTAGCAATTTCTTAAATCTTGCATGAAGTGGAGTGCTCCCAGTTTCAGTTTCAGCTTTTAAGTGGGACCTCATGTATATAAAAAAGAAGAAACTTTACTTTGGCTAAGAGCCTTGGGCTAGTCATTTTTTCAGGAGGCTAAAAGTGTATTTTGGGCGGTTTCTTATGTGCGAGGCCTTACCGTACCGTTTACGTCATATTGTATCTGTGAAACTATCTTTAACTAAAATGTGTACTTTGTCATGATTTCAACTTACTTTCCTTGAATCACTATAATCCTTTTCGACAGGATGATGCCTGGAAAGTCTACTTTGATGAACCAGCACTGGAGATTGTAAACGAATTTGCCATTCGATATGGCATTGAGACTATTTACCAGGCCATGACGTAGGTTTTTTTGTTGATTCAGTCGTGTGATATATTTTGATGACAGGGCAGTGTTGCCTAAAACCTCAATGTTGCAGGACAATATGTGAATCTTTTCTTCAAAGCCGTTATTGCCTGAAAACGTTTCAGAATAATCTTTTTTGTAAAATGAAACAATTTTTCTGTCCATTGTGAGAGCTCCTGAAAAACTATTTTCAAAGAATAATTCTTTTTATAAACTAAAATAGTTTTATCTTCAACTGAGTGAGATATTTTAAGTTATTCTGTGAACGGTTACACATTGCCGCCTGTAGGTGGACAGCAGCCATGCAATTTATCAATTTTTGCATTGTAACAGGATAGAAATTTCAGTAATATTCCTTTCAAACTTTACAATTGACCTTTGTCAAGAAACTGGTAGAGGCCAGAATGCAACTTTTGGCATCATTTATAGAAGGGGGATTTTTTGCATTTTCATTGAACCGTTTTTCGTGCTGTTCGGTTTTTTATGGTGACCTTGAATGGTTTTTGTTTGTATTTTTCAACTTTTATCCATCAAATGCTTCATCCTCAGACTGAAAGATTTATGACTGAATCCTGTACAATTGATTTATCTTTGAAATGTCGTACTGTAGCATCTAATGTTTTTTCTTGCTTCCTTCAATCCAGGCATTTCTCGGCATTATCAGCACATTACATCGATCCTGGTGTCCCAGCTGTAATGAGTACGCTTTTGGCCAATATCAATGCATTTTATGCTCATACCACTGCAACATCGGCTGCATCGGCATCGGATAGATTTGCGGCAACTAATTTTGGGGTAAGCATGATGGATGTACAAAAACTTTTCATTCATTATATTGTCTTCAAATTGTGATCACTTCTCGATATGTTTAGTTTTTCTTGGTTTGCTTCATCTTGATGTTTTTGGGTAAAAAACAACTGTTCACATAAAGGTCTTCATTTTGCTGAGCCCAAAACCGATGAATCTAGTAGCTAAACCTTTTGTTAATCTTTAGATGTCTTCCTTATCGATTGTACTCTTTGTATTTATCTTTAAAATCCTTGATTGAGAAACACGGTAAACAGGGTGTGCCAAAGAATCGTGCTCCGTTTGTGCGGCTGCTGTGGAGGAGCTGTAGATTCAATTATCTCGATTTTTACACAGTTGCGTAGGCCGGGCTTCAACTTAGAGTTTGAGACCTTTATGAGTCAATCTGACTCGTGGTTGTTGATTCATGGCAGAGAAAAGGCAATGTAAGTGGTTGCCTGAAAAACAGCACTTCTGTTGTTCCCTAGTATTGTCGAGATAAAGTAAGTTTGCAAAGAAGGGATTTTAGTATTGTTTTCAAATTTTGCTAAATTTTTGAACGGTTGGTAGTATTGTTTCTTTATAAGAGAGCACTTTCTACCTTCTAAATATATATTGAAAACCTTAATACGATACTAGAAGAAGTCCCTTCTTTGAAATTGTACTTTATTTTGACATTGCTGGAAGATAATAGAAGTGCTGTTTTGAAGCACCACTTATTTTGCCTTCTCTGCCATAAATCAGCAACTACTTGTCAGATTGACTCAAACTAAGTCTCAAGTTCTAAGTTAAAGCTTGAGCTACGCAGCTGTGTAAAAGCCGTGATGATTTAATTTATGGCTTTTCCACAGCATCCATACAAACGGGCAGCAATTTTTTCCGGACACCTTACAGTTACTCTGGAGGTGTAGGCCACAGATACTTACCCTACAGATTTAAAGCCATTTAAGTTAGATTATTTGGTCGTGATTTAAGACTTGCTTTGAAGGGTTTTTTTGGGAGGGAAGCTTTCTTGGGAAGGTCCTTCATAATGTTGGAACAAAGTCGCTAATTTCCTTAAAGTTAATTTTAACATTTATTTCAACACAGCCTCTATTGTATATACTTCGTAGCATCATAGCCTTGACATCGAAGGAGTAGTAGCCTTTCCGACGGGCACCGTTTTTATTGAATCACATAGCATATAGTTTAAAATAGTAGAATATATACTTGTTATTAGGATGCTGATCCTTCTCTTCAAAGTCAAATCAGAGCTGTCACTTCCTCACTTCCCGTGCTTTTGTTGATAATTTTTGCTTCCTTTTTTAGAAAGAGAATTTTGTCAAGATCTTGGATCACCTACATAATTCGCTAAGAATTGACCTATGTTCTTATAGGGTAAGGATTCGCCATAGATGTTATCGTTCGTTTATTGACGAGCCTTCATTGATGAATAATTTTATGTTAAATCATTTAAGTGTGATGAATCAACGGAGCAGTGTGGTATATTTTGTAAAAGTATCAGTTAAATCATCTGCATTTGATTTCATTTCAAGTATGCGAAATTTCTGTATATAAATTCAAAATATCCAGGTTTATCTTCCAGATGTAATGAACATTTTACTTTATTTTAGACGATCTTTCCTGCATCAAACCCAGTGAAGCTTTCTGATCTTAAATCAACTGTCGACTTGCTAACCAGCATCACATTCTTTAGAATGAAGGTAAGTCTCTTCCTTGATCAATTCAGTTAGCACGACTACACTTTAGTAGACTACAACCTCGAGAAAATTCAGGAATTTGCAAATGGCACTTTTATCTGATACAGTCGTGAAATTCTTAATCAGTAAACTATTGTCGACTTTTAAGCGAATTTGTATGAATGAAATGATCGGATAGTTGACAGTGTTTACGATTTGGTGTTCAGGATGCATGACAGCATTTTCCAACAGCAGGCTGCTCTACCTTCTTGTACTCGAATTTGGGGTTATTTTTTATTTACTAAATGTCCATCAGCAAAGCTGGAAAAATTTTTTTGTTCCTGTGACCCATTTTTGTCAACAAATTGTGCCTGTAGCATTGATATAGCTAAAATCATAAAAATTTAGAATACAACATAGTGCAGTTTGTATACAAAATTGATAAAAGGGTGCATGCAACTAGCAGTCACATTTGTGCGGACTTGCAGCTTAGCTTTTTAATACTTATTTGAAGAAATATCTTCCGTAGGTGTTAGAACAAGCAAGTCCACCAAGGGCAGCCCACGTCGTCACTGAATGTGTTAAGGTGAGCGAAACTTTGACCTGTTTCTACATGTACAATTTTTTGGCCTAGTTGCTTATAACCTACGTCTCTTGTATCCCTGTGGTAAACCTTGCTCAACATGGACTTAAAGGAAAGAATAAAGAAAAATAAGGAAAGAGTCAAATGATTGCCATGCAATGATCCATTCTCGGCTATTACTTCGCAGAAATGAAATGAAGCAAACGTCCCATGTTGTTCCTGAGTATGTTTAGATATGGGAGAACGTTCTTCCTATTGCTACATTTCATTACGGTTCTAACACTACTGTTAGTGTTAAGACCTTATCTGCTCACGTATTTAAGAGTGTTTCATTAAAGAGGCTATATGCTTGTAAACTTGACGATCATGATCCAAAAACTTTTTACTAAAATGTGTGGACCTCTTGCAATCTAATTTCCGTTGATGATTCCAAACCTGCACGTTTCCTTATGCCTCCCTCGGTCGTCCTTCTGTCTGATCTCTACATTTCTTCATATCTGACCCCTATTGAATTCGCAGAATTAAACCTTATACACCCTTACAAGCTCAAACCAGTTCAGCTAAACCAGGTGATCAAATTTTGAGTTCTAATTGGTCAGTTCAACAGATTGAATGCATTCAATGGGTGTTCAATTTTAACCTCGTTTAGATTCGCATCTGTTTTAACTGTATTAGTGTGAAAGAGATATGTACTTAGAATTTTCTTATTCCTTGAAATGTTTTTCAGTATGATTTTGCAAACGAATGAAATATATTTCTGTCTTAACTGATCACTTTCTTTCGTTTGCAGAACTGTCTGTCTTCGAATTACAAGTTCGTATACAGTAACTGCATGATGTTAAGTGATGCAGATGACAATGGAAACCGCAGCCCAAAAGATCCTGAGGTTGCCATACGAAATTTGGATTTTTGGTTGAAATTAATCAGATTGGTCGTTGGTGTTATCGAAGAAGATAATACTGTATACAAAAATATTCTTAATCAGTAAGTATTGGAAGTTCATATCATTCTGTGTCTAGCTTTCTCGTGCAACTTGGCTTACTTAGAAGCACATGCGCCTGATCTTTAGTATTAATCATGGGCTATAGGAAACACTGAATTTAGAAAAAGGATTTACGTCTCATGAATATTGCAAATAACCTTCGAAACTGCTTTGTGTGCGTTTGCTCTATTGCATCTTCGTTCTTATTAACCATTGTTCTTGTTCGTTTGGCCGGCAACCAAAATCACATTTTTTTCTCCAACGATCCCTACTTCTTTAAGACTCGCGGCATAGAAGTCTTCAGCCATCTATTTGAGCACCCAAGGCATAGATAAAGTAACCCTTCGTTGTTGATTTCAAAGGCAATGCTGCTCCAATACTGCTTCGAAAAACAGCTTTGGTGGAGCGACCAAAAACCAATCGAATTGATCTGTTGCCGGTTCAAGAAGCCGCATTTTTGAACACCACATTGTGTGACTAAAAATATGTCCGGGTTCAAAGAATCTTAGCAGCGAATGCATTCGCACCCCTATGATCAAAATTAATTTTTCTAATAGATACAGGAATGAAGTGTTTTTTATATTTTTTGGGTAATTTTCAAGATAGTATTCCTGTGGTAACTTCGAAAGATTCAAGATGTTAGTCTTACCAAGCACCCAAAAGATGACTTCAAACGCATCTTCAAAAGCATCTCGAAACATAAAAACGCAACTCACCAGTCTCACCACCTTCGACAAGCCTCTTCCAGAGCAATTGGTAAGGACATCAGTCTCAGTTTCCGCCGCAGTTCCAGTCCATCAGTTTTTGCTAAGCGAAAGAACTTCGAATAGACGTCAAACGTCTGGGAAGACTCGACCACGCTCCCTGAGCAACTCCCAGGTGGTCCAACAGACTGACTTTTTAAGTCTTTTGGACTTCTCAGGAGACTTTTGCTTTGAAAATTACTAGAAAGCTCTGAAATATACTTCAGTCTTAGCTACAAGAAAAACTTCCCATAATCATTGTGCAGCTCGATCGAACCTCGATTCTAGGGCTATCATTGTCTTCAGCCTCATCTCTTCAACACAAACAACTGGCCGCCCATTGTTACCCTCGGTTCGAGGTTGAGCTCCTTCAGCTGCAATGATTTTTCAAAAAAGGGGGACATTTTTTAGTCACCTGGCATACAAATTGATATTTTCTACCTTTTCTAGATTCCCTGCAGACTTCGATGTTGGAGAAGTCAGTGCATATAACATGTGGCAATTCTTCCTCGTTGATCTTAGAGAGTTTCTTGAAGGTATGTTATGCGTGTTTGATTTCGATAGTTTGACTTACCACTGTCTGCCTTAAGGTCGATTTCAAGATCCCTGCGTAGGACAGTAATGCGTGCAGGAGATGCCCATGATTGACTTTGGCCCAAAAATTACGATGAGCACATGTGACGGAGATCTTCAGTTCAAGGCCAGGATATTTAGCCGAGGAAGGCTACCAATGTCATGGAAGAGAATTTTATGGCATCACAGGGTAGGCAGAGAATCTAATCCGATCTAATTCAACCTAACTGTGTCCTACCACTAATGCCTTTAGTCATCAATGATCAAACTACAATTGTTGAGGACACCGAGGACTGCCCCTTTTGTCTTAACCTTTTGTTTTGTTGGCGATGTTCAAAGTGGATCAACAGCCGAGGAACCTATTACCATGCGCGAGAATCTCTTTGTTTCTTTGCAAATCCTTATTTGGATTGTGTTTGGATTCTCCGCCCACATTCTTTCTATAGACCAAACATGCTTTCTGCGCATGATCGCAGGTTTCCTTTTTGGGGGATAACCGTTGCTTTGAACATTGATGATTCGTATCCCGAACAAACAAAGGGTTCGCTTAAACACTAATTCAGACTTGCATACCAATTTGAAACTGCCTCAAATCTGTTTTAAAACCATATAATTTCTGTCAACAGAACAAAAGAAACATGAGTCGCTGACAAATAAGGATTACATGAATTTGTATTTCAAGGTATTGATATGCTGTTGATTTCTTTCTTCGTATGGTTAATCATTCAGACATTTATTACAGTCAATTTTCAAAAGTTGCAGTGCTTGGTGAGCGAGAAAAAGGTTCCCACTTCTGAAAATTCATAACACAAAGAGTACTTCACAAATCTGAACAATTCAAATCCTTGCTAAAAGCCGAAAGATCGAAGTATTTGGGTAATCTTCTCGCTGTCATACCAGCATTAAAAGTATACGTAAATTCAACCTCATAAAAAACTCCATGGTTGCAAAATGACAGAAAAAGGGAAAAGGGTCCAAGATATCACTCAAATTGTAAGGACTCTGCTCACATATAACAATACGCAATGGGCGTTTCACCTCTCTCAAGACAAGAACTTTCAAACAAATGCTAAAGATTTTCAATCCCATCCTAATAAATATGTAGAGGATATCTCTCAGCGATGAGAAATTGCATTTTCTTGATTGTTTTGTGCGAGGAGCCCTTTATGATTTGATCAGGTGTTTTAGGTCCTTTGTTTGTCATTCTGCAACCACGAAATTTTGTAGGGTGAGTTTGCCTATATTTCTATTGCTTGTAAGACAGCGAGAAAAATCTCGAAAGCACTTCAGTCTCCCGTCTTTTGACAAGAATTTGAATCATTCAAATCTGTGCAATACACTTGATGCTATGAATTTTCAAAACTGAAACTTTTTGCTGGTTTCGCCGATGTATGAGAGCCCATCGTAGAAAGTCTGTCTCAGCTTAGATACCAAGTTGGATTCGCAATAACACAAAATAATTCATGCAAACCATGTAAGTTTTTTCGCAAAAAGGTTTCACCTGAGATTCAGTTTGCCAGAAGTCAATTTTTGTCGGAGCAGCCCTGTTAGTTAATGTTATTGTTTTTAACTAGGTCAAGGGACTCTTTCAGACTCACATCAAAGACTGCCCAGAGTATGAAGAAGAGATGCCTGAATATGTCGAGTATGAACATAACTTTCTTTCTACCGGGTGGCTCAAAAAATGTCCCCCTTCTCAAAAAGTAATTGCAGCAAATTTACGTGCACTATATTCATCCAAATTAATTTTGCTAGTAGCGACGAGATTGAAGTATTTGTGTATGTTTTTTAATTTTCGAGATAGTATTCCTGTGGTATTTTCGAACATAGTCTCTAGATATGCTTCGAAAGATTCAAGAACTTTGTCTTCGACAACATCTAGAAAATTGCCCCGAACAAGTATTAACAAAGGCATCTCGAAAGATAAAAAACGTAACATGCTAGTTTTGTCGTTTTCAATACTTCTTGCTCAGAGCAATAAGTATGACATCACTTTCACTTTCGGTCTCAGACTGCATTCACGCGATGCCGGCACATTTTGAAAACGGTGAAAAATGTGACGGTAGCAAAATTTGAGCCAGCGTTCACACGATATCGGAACAATTTGAAAATGGTAGGAAATCTGACGGTAAAAAAACTTGTTGCAAGACTTTGATGCCAAAGAAATGTACCTACACACTAAGAGCCGATCAGTCTCGTTCCAAAAGCACTGAAAAATGTTCTTTTTGATCATTTTTTGAGTGCTCACACGATGCCGTTTCTAAAATGTGCCGGTTAGAGTTCCGATTTCAAAATCTACCGTTTTCGAAATCTGCCGGCAAAAAATGTGCCGTTTTCATGTGATTGGGAGGCCTATCCGTCACATTTTTCACCGTTGTCAAAATATGCCGGCATCGTGTGAACGCAGTCTCAGTTTCAGTTTATCAGTTTCGTCTAGTCATACTATTTTTCTAACAGATTTCGAAAAGATTCCAGACGACCTAGAATATTTTATCACTTGTTACAGGCCATTTTCCTGCTGATTTTTAAAACTGGATTTATAAATCTCTTGGACTTTCCAAGAGACTACTTCTTTGAAAATTGCCAAGGAAAATATCAAACATACATCACTACTTTAGCTACCAGAAAAAAATAATTCCTATTATCATCATGCAACTACCTCTGCTACAATGATTTTGCAAACGGGGGAATTTTTGAGTCACTCGGTAATTATCATTCACATATTTCCTTCATTCTTCACTTTTGCCGTTAGCATGAACTTTGTTATTCAAAATGGAGCCTCAAGTAGTTTTAGTTAATGACCTTAAGGTCTTTCCAACACCAGCTAGAACGTCATCTGATACTCTGCAAAGGAAGTATTGTTTCCGTACGCTACCTTTGATATATCATCCAAAAGGCCAAAATGAAGCCTCCTTTAACTCTTATATGCCTGAAAACCATATCTTTTCTTTGTACATAAACATTCAAAAGGACTTAATCTTACTTCGGAGGCCTAGATTTACAGTAAAGAGCACCTGAAATAGGGTTTCCAGGTTGTGAAATCGAAAAGGACAGCTTCAGGGACTCTAAATGGAAGCAAATTCGAACAGAAAACCAGGGATCTTGAATCTCAAGTTCTTAAACAAAAGCAACATTGCGTTGCAGTTGCCGTTGCCGTCGTGGTTTCTTAAACTCCCTCATTGTTCCAGACAACGAACGTTTGTGCTTTGAGTCTAACGAAGGTGGTTTTCAAGAAGTATTGACGTGTTAGCCTGTCATCCAGCCTATTATTAGGGTCTGGTTAAAAGGCTATTGATTTTTTTGCTACTCGTGTCTTGTGTTGGTCAGGTAGCTTCAAAGCTATGGTCTTTCGGTAGCTTCAGAGCTATTGCCAGTGTATTGGTGAGGTAGCTTCAAAGCTATGGTCTTTCGAATGTCTGCATATTTTGATTTGGTCTCACTTGACTTAATTTTTATCTTCATTTCATTAAGCAGCCAGAAGGCCTCTGTGAGTTTTCCTGATTTTGTTCATTTGTCGATTGAAATATTAAGATTGCTTTTATTTTTAGGATGTTTGAATACTTCATTTTACTTTGGCTTTGCGAAAATGATGAGATGTCATTAGAATACATGTATGGAGCCATTGACAAGGACAAGAAAGATGGGGTGAATACTTTTTTATTTTCTGCTCTTAGAACTGAAAGATGTTGAAAAGAATTCTCCAACTCACTTCCACCTACAGACTTGGATTCTGCTCACGTTGATCAGTAACCTCTTAGTTTGCAGAAATTGAAACTTAGAGTAAGAAAGCTTCTGGTCCCGGTCCAAAATTGGTTTTCATAAGTAATCTCTACCATGCCCCAGGCAGAGACTGTTACTTTTGAAAGGCTTTGACTTATTTGAAATGCAGTAATATCTGCTATCTCGGCTTGGGGCCGTGTCAGACATTAACATCTCGAAGTATATTTGATTGCCCGCTTTGCTTTTGTACAGGAAGACTGACCGTTGTCTCAAAAATTGCAATCTCGAACAAATCTATATTTCAGATAGCTGGTGTCAGCTGTAAAGTGAATTGAATAGCGTTATTTATAAGATCATAATGCCAGAATTTCCGCTCTCAAAATTCCTCTCTCAACTTTATTGATGAAAATTGAAAGCATGGAAGAAGGTGCATTTGTTTATCATTCATTTAGTTATGTTTTTTTCTCTTTTTTTACTTAGGAAGCTACTTTTCTATGCACGTATTGTCTTTCAAATGCTCATGTATTCTTTTCCCATGTAGTTCCAGAAGAGTTCTGAACATTCTGATTTCTCAGTTTCTGTTGTCGACACGTTCTCATCCTTGAACCAGGTACGTGATAGTTGCAAATATTTTTGAATTATCAGACATGTCTTTTTTATAACCATATAAAATATTACTACAAGGCTACGTTCTACTATACTTTAGATAACTATGCAACACTACAGGACGATGCCATGGGAGCAAAACTAAATGTCACATTTGTCTTTCCAACCAAAGGCAGCCAGGTTGAGACTACACGGTACTTTAAAGAAGCTTGTATTTAAGAAATTGACACTAGCATGGCTGAGAATTTAAGAAATTCATATAAGAAGCACAAAGAAACTTTTGAATCATAGGTTTGAGGACATTAGTGCAAAACTGTCTTTAACCGCTTTTTTCTTGAGAAATGCCCCCGGCAGTATCATGTTTCGAATCCAAAAAACTCTTTTTTGCCAGTATTCGTTCAACTTGTCTGGAAAGTATTTACATCAGTCGTACATCGACGTTCTTGCGTCCCAAAATGAGAAGAAAATCAAAGAAACTTTTACTACTGTAGGGTTATCTCAGTTTGGTACGAAAAATTAGTGCATCAACATTCACAGAGAGCTTTGTTCAATGCCTCAGGAATTCTACCAAAGTTATGAAAACATCGTTTAATTATATATTTTGTTAACTATGATATTTGTTTCCGAAACGTTTAAAATTAAATTCTAACATATGTTGCATGTAAGGATAATACATCGATATAAATTTCATGCTATCCTTTTTGAAATGTATCTCAAATTTTACGTCACGGGAAACTTGGGAAGACGCAGATGTACCCATGCAAAACCGTTCAACTGTTTTTATTCGTGGATGTTAACATCTAATGTGAGACAGAAATTTGGTTTACTCTTGGGAAGCACTGTCTAGAGATTTTTAACGTCATTGCCGTTTGCATGTTAGCCTTATACTGCATTCACACTGACACAATTAAACCAGCTTTACCTAAACCAGTTTTCGACCAATGAAATGACTGGATTTCTTGGATTAACAAATCAGAATGACTTATTGAAAAACCTGGTTTAGTTTATAATGGTTTGAATTGCAATGTGAATGGGGCCTTAGTATCAATTCTAAGATTTCCCTGTTGACGGCAATTGATCGTTTAAAGTGATGACAGGAATAAAATTGTAACAGGCGTTTGTTACAGTAAACGTCTTCACAAAAGATTCCTTTTTTACTAAGTGTACCTTTTACCATGCATGAACTGACATCCTTTTTCAGTGAATGTATTATTAATCGAAGTACCGTTTTCTTTCAGAGTCTAGATATCTTGAATAAACTGGAGTGCCCTGTTCCTGCGATCGAAGCAAAATTCCTCCATCGATATTCACAGGTAGGCTTATTACAGTGAACGGAATTGCTTTGCATTTACTTCATAAATCATTTCAAAATAGCATACTTAAGCAAACCAATACCCTGTGAGTAAAAGAAATTTCTTCCTTCGAAAAATCAGTGCAACTTGATTCTGATACAAATCTTTTAACGTTATTTTTATTCTTTCGTATCAAACATCAAATTTTTAGAACAGTCATTCTCATGCAGATGAAAGATCATGAATTGGCTGTTGAAAAGCTATATTTTACGCAAATATTCTCTGCGAATGGTTTATCTCAGTCCATGCATTATCGTGACGTTATTTTATATTGCGTCGGGCAACCCTGTAAGAAAACTTTGCTTGATTCCAAAGGTAAAATTTGCTTCAAAATCTTGTGTATTTACTTAACATGCATCAAAATCAGGGTGCAGGTATCAACACGTTGCAACTTCTTCTTTACGGAAACAAAAATTTACCCCTGGAAGCCAACAAAATAATCTTAAATTTAACTATTAAGGACATTTATGAAATAGAACGCTTTGGTTGAACGTTACTGGAACCCTGTGGAACAGGACCGAAGTCCCTTCGGTATGTGTCTGTTTTCAGGAGTCATGTGATGTCTTAAAGAGACTTGCAACCACGTTATGAAAGTTTTTACATTGCCTTTCATGGTTCGAAACTTTTCAAATCTTCCCTTTCAATTATTTCGTTGCAAGAATCCTTAACTTGTAGCTCTGTCTGTTATGTTAATTAATCTCTTTTGCTACGTTATAACCCAAGGGTAGACAAATATTTTGATCCTTGGGGTATCGTCTCCGTAGAAGGGTAGCGTTGTAGGTATAGTAAGTAATTATGTATTGTAGGTTTTAATGGAATATAGAATCGTCAGGTTGTTTGAATAGTATCTAGATTTTACCATTTTATAGCCATGGTTATTGGCAAAAATAACGTTAATTCTTAATTGAAAACTGCAGATTGAAAATTTTAAAGGCGGTGGAATTTTCAAGTTACAGTGGCTTTTAAGATCCAGAAACAAAGTTTTTACGTACATGGTATATATTATAGCTGTATTGCTTTGCATTATTCATCAATTCCCTAAAGGACTAAGAATGTCTGCTGTCACTTCATTCCGATAAATAAGTTTGATAAACTCAGAATTGTTGCTGCGTGAAAGAATTACTACAGTTTTCAATATCCACAGCAATCCTTGTTTCTTTATTTCAGACTGTTGACAAAGTGACAAGACAATACTCAAAATGCATTCAAGATATTTTTGAAACGATTTGTCAATACGACACAAGGATGGTTGGAGTTGTGAGTATTTTGCAAATATTCTTTTGAACTAATGTCTTGCCTATGGGAGCCGGTTAAAAGAAGGGCACCTCCAAATTTGTTTGCATTTTGCGCACGGCACGAGGAGTCAAGTGTCAAGTTTCAAGTGTCTAGTGTCAAGTGTCAAGTGTCAAGTGTCTATTCAACCAACGCGAATTGATTTTGTAACAGTATCTACAAGTGCTCTTTATTGCCCGTTGAGTCAACTCGAGGGGTCCAAGTGTAGATATGCTTGCCTGGCAACTTCTTTAGTTGGCCGTTTCTCTGATTTTGGCTGCAAAATTCGACCCCCTTTACAGGCTTTTGTCTGAAAAATGAAGATGTTATGGCGCAGCGGTATAATCCTCTGACTTTGAAGCCAGAACAGTCAGGCGGAATGGGTTCGATACCTGGTAGGACCCCATCTCTTGAGCATCATGGCAACGGGTCGCGGACTCGATTAGGTCTGCTCTATTTCTGCGATCCAGCGCTTGGCGGTGAAAAACGCAACTTTACTTCACCTTCACAAATGTGGAAGATAATGCCCCCTTTTCGAGGATTTCTCTGACAGTTGTAGAAGATAGAGGTTATCTAGTAAGTTGAAAAATACTGGCTGAACATACAGTAAAACCCCGCAAACAGGAACTTTGCACCATAAGAACTTGCAGCTGATTTTGTGAAAAAAGATACCCAAAGGTAAGAACCAAAAACAGACTGATTTACTTCACTGTTCTTATGAGATGGTACACTTAATTAAGAAATTTCATCCCATCAGAGTAAACAAACTCCCAACTATTGATAACTGAACACCTCTAACAGTTTTTAGGGATATGCAAATTGTTTTATCAATCTGTATGATATAAATTGCTTTGTCAACAACAAAATACCATACCCTCTAATATTCAAATGCAGTGATTCTACCCTCAGTTTATTTAACTCATACTGTATGGCTATGTATTCATCATAGCAACAAATATCCTTGCGATAAGAACCACACCTTGAATATGGCATAAGTACCTCATTTATAAGAACCGAGTCAGTCTATTTTTTTAGAAAAGTATGTTCTTGTTTGCGGGGTTTTACTGTATTAAGTCCTAGATAATGCTATTTCCTTGCAATCCTACTTCTTTAGAGGTATGAAAAAGACCTTCTGAGATTCTGAGCACAGGCTTTGCTGTAGGAATTCTTTGGGAAGAAGGTAATGGTATTAATGTATCTAGAGCCCATGCTGTAGAGAACATAACCTTTACCCTTTTTCGTTGTTTCCCTAACCTGAGTTCGCTGGAAATTGTACCCCTTTCTCAGAGATTTCATTGACACGTATGGCTACACTTGTACCCCTGGAGCTGACATACGAGACTTTATTAGCGCACCATTTCAAAGCGATTAATGATCACAGACAAAGAGACAAAGGGAATTCAACACGTGAATGGTCAACTTGCAAACGGAATTTTGAAAAGGCAACGATTTACCTTTCTGAAGAAAACATTTCACAGCTCTGAATAGACTCAGTCCCCTTCCACACTTATCCGGATATCTTTGAAAACGCATCACTTTTTGTCCGTTTTTGGGTTAGCGTTCACATGTAGACGGCGTTTCGGTCACTAAAAACGAAGCTTTTCGACAACGCTCTCTAGAGTGGATCTTTCAAAAACGCCGTTTTCACGTTGTTTTGTGGACCGGTTAAAACGGAGCTTTTGGAAAACGCTGACGTCACATTATCGATTTACTACGTATCAGAGCATGCGCACGGATCTTTTGGGATCATTCAAGGGCATTGTGCTTGTCTGTTTTCTTTTATCGAAGTTCGAACATCGAAGTTTGCATATAGCAACGTCTTCGTGTAGACGGAGATTCTCTTTGAAAACACTCCTCGTGTGGACGCGGATATTTTTTATACGGATAAAAAAGATGCGTTTTCAAAAATATCTGGATACGTGCGTGTGGAGGGGGCCTCAATCAAATCATCATAAACAGAGCAAGCAAATCCCCAAAGCAAAAAAAAATTATGTTTGGCCACACTGATCGTGTGAAATCTCTTCTAGAGGCTGCCAGATCGCCTTGTCTTAAACAGAACTCTATCCCCTCTTTTGCAAAATTCACCTTTGCTTGATGTGGGGGTCGTAGGGGCTGACGGTTTGCGGTTTCTATCCTTTTCTGAAACGGTTTTACGGTGCTTGGCCTTAAAAATGACGGTTTTATGGTTTCGTTCTTTCTGAAGGGTTTGCAAATTCTTTTGATAAGTATGATTGGAGAAGTCAAATAAGCACAAATTGGAGGTAAAGCTACGAACAATCGCTCAATACGATATGACTTCGGGGAAATTCTAAAAATGTTTACCTTTTCCGCCGGACTTCGGCTTTGGAATTAGCTCTTATTTTTTGGGTATTGAGAATGATAAGGAG
Source organism: Aurelia sp. 4 Dawson et al 2005 (assembly GCA_964019985.1). Classification (NCBI taxonomy): domain Eukaryota; kingdom Metazoa; phylum Cnidaria; class Scyphozoa; order Semaeostomeae; family Ulmaridae; genus Aurelia; species Aurelia sp. 4 Dawson et al 2005. Next base: position 16,265,645 of record OZ026499.1, read on the forward strand.
ACAGTCATCTGCAGCAAAGAAGTGATGTAATGTAGACAATATATTAATGAAGTGAAAAAAATGTTTTGACGCTTTTAGCTGAATTTCGAGGCGGTTTTACGATTTTTATGAATAATTTAGTGGCTTTACGTTTTTTGGTACCCCCCCTACAACCCCACGTGGGGTAAATAACTAACGTCTATCTCAAATAAGACACCATGTGAGATTTGCGAGAACGCAAATTGCTCTTGAAAAACTCTTTCAGTTGCTTTCATTCGCGAGCATTTTCACATGACACCTAATTTGAGAAAAGACTGACTTATTCGTGAATAGAATTATTAGCGCAGATTGTGCTTTTTGATCAGAATCACAAGGCACGAGGCAAAATTTGTATTCATAACTTTACGTACAAGCTCCTTTTTCTCAGCAAGCTTCGGTTTCGACATTCTTGTGATGATTTTTTTCCTTTCAGATTTGTATTCTCATGAATAATGTTCAGCAAGTCAGAGTGCAAGTGCAGAAATTATTCGAATCTGCTGGTCCAGATAAGGTATAAAAATTATCAACATTCGACGGCAGGAACACCGCAAAACGACGCGAAAAAAAACAATACTGTCTTTGTGATATGTATGTTAGCTAATATTTGCCTTGGCATACGAGGCTTCCTCAGAGCTAAACTAATGTGATCACAAATGTACAATCATTTGAATAAATGTTAACGGTAACATGATTGGCGAAGGTGTGCTACATCGCAGGGATTATTGTAGGTGGATTATTGATTTAGATGTACACATAGATTTAGATAAAAATTTTAGGTTGTGATTTCAGACATCAAATGGCACACCCCCATCACCCGCCTATTGAAGTTACCCCTGGGTCTACTTAGAGCTACCGAGTGAGTCGAGAAAAATTTTTTGCGTTTTGGCGGGCTGTGGATTAAAAATATGTTGCCGATACTCATTTTTTTCATTTTCATTTTATAAATTTCATTTTAAAAATGTTTACCCTGGGATACAATTCAGTTAAAGGTGATCTGAAGCGAAAGTTTTTATTGATGCAAATGGATAGCAGTTTTGAATGATAAAGAATGTCGTTTACCATTTTGCGATACCTTGTTTCATTTTCGAATTATACACTATTTTGTATGATTGGCTGATGACATCATTTTGTTTGCAAAAAGTAATGAAAATATACGAAGCTGGCTATGTTTCCTAAAGGAAATTGACTCCAAGAACATTTCTTAAATTGGCATACCTTTCTAAACATCATATCAGTCCATGAAACAATTTCTATTACATCTATTCAGCTCAACTTAAATGTCTCTGACAACTGTAGCCTTTCAAAGCTTGGATACAGCTATATTTCAATATAGCATCCTAGCAATTTGCAAACAAAATGACGTCATCAACTGAAACTTAATATCAGTGGATAAGTTGAAAACGAAAAGAGATATCAAAGAAATTTAAACAGGATTCCGTATCATTCGACAGTGCCGTTAATTTGAATCAATAAAAATTTTCGCTTCAGATCACCTTTAAAGAATAGATTAAGCAACTGCTTTCAATTGTCCCAGCAAAAGAAAATTAATTAAAAACTAATGAGAAATAGACCTATTTACGATAGTTTCTATTTACATGGCTATAAAACGAGAGAAAGAAAAATCTGAGATGTTCATCTATCAGTCACAGGCTAACTTTGATGAGAAATTTTGTTTGGTAAAATTGCTCGTTATTTAGATCTAGAAATTAGCAAATGCCTGTAAGGGCTTGTATGGGATCGAAAATTCCACGTTCCATCCTGGTCCATGATTTATTTGACAACGAGATTCAGATTCAATGCCATTGCCACTTTCAGAGATGAATTCTAATTTACATAGCAAATAAATCATGGACTAGGATGGAATGTGGGATCTTGGTTCCTAAGCAAACCCTCCTACCAGCATTTTTGCCAAATTTCTAAGTCTAAATGGTGAGTGACATTGCCAAACAAAATTTGCTCATCTAAGTTAGCCTTTTAATGATAGATTAACATATAAACTTCGAATATTGGACGCATACTATTTATCGCAGAAACCTCCAAACTCGTAAATTTGTTTAGCTCACCCGGTATATCCAGAAAATCTTAGTGTTCTGAGTTTTGTTCAATAGAGACCAGCTTTATACATCTGACGGTTTTATAACTAGAATTTGATTATGCTAATACTGCTGCAGATGTTTCAACTGCCATTTGAATTTTTGTCATAACAGATCTTTACCCCCTTATGCAAAGATTTAAGAGAAATCTTTCCTGACCAAAATTTTTTCAACTGTTGATAGAATAATCCAGGCCAATTGTTGCACATGTCTTTTTGTGTATAAATTTTCTCATGCTATGCTCGAACAGCCCAGTTTAAAACTGATTATGCGTAAAAGAAAAAGGAATTTTTGCTCGCTGCGACAGACCAGTCCCCTTAGAAGGAGGTCGACTCTTCTCACCAAGACCAATTACCCCGCTGTCTGCCACTCTGAACGGAAAATAAATTTTTTCATTTTTTGTTTCAGTTGACTGACGAAACGAAGGAGCTCTTTCAAGATCTTCAAAAATATCTGAATTTAAGTTTGGATGAATTAAGTGCCATATACGCTCAAAGGTAAGTGTATGGCACAATGCTCTACAAATTCATTCAGCTTTTGTTTGCTTGCTTCTTGCTTCTTAGTTTCTTGACAGTTTGAATATCGTTGACATGGCTGTTTTTTAAAGAACAAAACAAAGTTACTAGACTTATACTGGACTTTAGAAGCTCATGCGGCTTGTGAAAAGTAAAATGGAGGCGATAACATTATGCTGATTCTTAGAAAACAACAAGTTTCTTTTTTGATTATATGATCCTGAGACTTCCGCACTTGTTGATGTGTGATCATGGGCGGTAGGAGACTACTGTATTAGCCTAAAGGTGCTTAAATCGCCTCATAAAGAAGTATATTCATTCAAACTTACGATGCTGTGGTTGTCTTTTTTTTCTTCATTGTCTTTTGCCAAATATTTCCACCAATACAGTATGCACACCACAACTGTGGCCTAGTGGGCCCCAGCGCCATATTGCATTGATTCAATACTGTGCCTGTGGTGTGCATACTGCATTAGGTGGAAATATTTGGCAGAAGACAATAAAGAAGAAAAAGACAACCACAGCATCGTAAGTTTGAATGAACATATTTCTTTATGAGGCGATTTAAGCACTTTTAGGCTAATACAGTAGTCTCCTACCACCCATGGTGTGATACCTTTAAAGCTAAATTGCCTTCATTAGCTTTTACTGCATTCACACTGACACAGCAAAACCAGCTTTATCTAAACCAGTTTAAATTTCAGCCAATCAAATGACTGGATATTTTGGATTGACCAATCAGGGGCCTTCTTCAAAAACCTGGTTTAGTTTAAACTGGTTTAACTTGCAGTGTGAATGGGGCATCGGCAGTGGGATTTCATAGATAGGTTTCTTATGCCATAAAATGAAGCACAGAGCTCAAATCTTTTCAAAAGGTGGGTGTAAAACTCTATTACATTTTTCTTTGAATTAAAGTTCTTGAAAGGAACTTCAGGTAATTCGCAATAAATTTGCCGTGGCAATTTCTTGATACCTTGACTACTTTCAAAATGGTGGCATTTATTAATTTTGAGGCTGTGACATCATCAAATTTCTAAATCCTTAACCAGAAGAGCAACAAATTTCTGCTTGCAACCATGTTGTAGACTTTCATAAACTATGGTTATCTTGAAGATTGTATCAATTTCTCTCGATTAATTTAAGATTTACGATGATTTTAATTTCTTCAAAATTTTCGATGAATTTTTGCAAAATACGTCAAAATGCCGCCATTTTGAAAATAATCAATATATCAAAAAATTGCCACGGCAGATTTACAGCAAATTACCCAAAGTTCCTTTCAAGCACATGAATTCAAAGAAAACTGTGATACAATTTCACACCCACCTTTTTAAAGATTTGAAAGATTTGAGCCGTATGCTATAAAATGGTCAATGAAATGTAGAAATTCCTATTTTTAGAACTAGAGCATCAATGTGGATTTTTAAATCTTCTGGTATTGTGATGCTTAATTTGCTCTTTTGTTGACTTTTTACAGCCTTGTTCCTAAATTTGAAGAGTGCACAAGAAAAATGAGCAAGACATTGATACAGTATGTAAATTTACGCTCTCATATTTCAATGAAATAGATTATTGTTTCAAGATTTCTTTGGTGTACAAATAGTGGATCCTTTAAATTTGGTAGTTAAGAGAGCACGGCTGAGTTTTGAGTTCAAATTGATGTCTGGTAAGTTATTAATTCTATTGCCATAAGTGGCTGTAATTTGTCTGGTCAAAATAAAATATTGTTCCATTTGAAATAGTCTGCACTTACCTTTCGATTTGTCATTTCTCTACAAAGTACCGGGTGGGTCAATTACATGGCCCGGCGTGTGAAAAATTCTGCTCCCTGCATATCAACGTTATGATATATTTTTTTTATGTAATCTTATAAAAACACAACAGCTAAACAACTACAACTACGAAACTACATAATTACACAACTACTACAAAAGATTACAAAAAACGATGCCACAAGGAGAACGGAAATACGTAACAACCCTGTGGCCAATTAACATATAAATATAAATCTAAACAAAATTAATAGAAATCTAAAACTTTATTTGCAAAGAAGAGATATGTCCATGTATTGGGGGGGGGGGTTGCAACAGGAATTTAAAAGCGCTTGGTTGCATGAATGAATTTCAGGGTAGCCTCTATGAGTCGTTTATTAACGTCAGGTGGTAAATCGGAGGACAAGAACGACGACAAAAAAAATCATTTTATTCATTTTCAGCTTTCCATACTTTTCGACAAATCCATGTTATAATTAAGCGAATTCAAGAGACAAATCCATGATGAGACAAATAAGTGGCTAAGCCATAATTTGATTACGAACGTTTCGGACCAATTCCAAGGTCCATCATCAGCGTGCAGATAGGGCGTAAACAGCCATTATATAAGGCAGTGACAAAGGGTACCAAAAAAGGCAAAAAACGTGCAAAAACAGCGAGTAAAGGGGAAACATGTCAATCAAGAAGGTAAACCAAAAAACAGGGGGTAAACATGGAAACAGCAAAAGCGGGTAAACAACTAGATTAGAACAGCGCTAAGGGAATAGAGGACAATTGTGAATTAAGTGAGGTCAGGTGGTAACCTTTCATTGCCATACAGAATGAATTCAACTAACAATTCATTTGAGAGGTCAGAGATCAGTAATGATATTCAAGTTATCTTGTTTATTCTCGATATGTCCAATTAGATTCAGGAATTTACCCGGCTTTAACTGACCCTTCCTTCCTGTCGAAAAGGGAGATTTTCTACGGAAAACCTCTTTCGAAGGCCTGAAGAAGCGAATGAAAACACCAAGCGAGATTTCCTTTGTTCTCCTTCATAACAATAATGACACTGGATGTATTCATGTATTTTGTCTTCTTGGTAGAATGGAATCCCTTGAATAAGTTATTCACACTAGGGGAAAGACTTATTTACCCGCCAAGAGGAAAGCATGTGTCAAAACGTGCTGAAGGTAGACACATTAGGTAAACTTGCTCGTAATTTTAGCACGTTGTTAAGGTTTCTCCAAGGGAATTTTTCTTTAAGGATCACTTACAGAATCTGAAAAGAGTGACCGATTTTAGCCAGGAAAATTCTAAAAATAATTGAACATGCTAGCATCGAATCAGATACTACAAAGTATAATTGCTTATATGCTCAGGGAGCAGTAGCCTTTTGAATACCGCGCCACCTTTGATTCACCCGGTTTTCGTTTAATATTCCTTGCCTCCTAAAATGTTTCCCTTACAATTTCATGAATGTTGCTTTTAGTGCGCTTTTTGGTATATGAGACTCTGGCCTTTGGTTGCCAAGAAAGAATCTTTGCTGAATGGGCGTTTTAACAAAGCGTAAACTTATGCCTTTCCGTCCGTTGTTTCTCAGATTTGCTGATATCTTTTGGCTGAAAGGGAGTCATGATATTACTCTTAAAATGTGGTACATTTTTCAAAAGGGCCTAAACAAGTGAACTCTCGTATACTCAACAGATTCGCCGCAAAGTCTGATCTAAAGAGCTTGAAAATTGACAGGCAAGCTTTTGATAGAAAGAATGTTGACTTGACCCACAAATCGCAAAATGCTTACCTGTCAGGCAGCGATCTTCCTCTGTAAAAACAAAATAGATCCATCGAAGGTGCAAGAACTATAGGCTTCATCAACGTTTTTTGTATGCAACAACAACAACTGTCTGAATAGCGCCTCCTGATTGGTTAAAAACTAAGTCTCTGTTTACCTAGTGATATCAGCAAATCAAAGAATGCAGGGGAACGAGGGACGAACAGGTATATGTCTAATCGAAGCCTGGATTAGCTGATGACTTCGTTTGGATGAATGTTCATAGAAGTTTCTTTGCTCGCCTTTGCTTGGAAATCTATAATATCAGAACTTGTTCCGTAAAAGGAACCATTATCTTTGGAAAATACCGGAAAATACCCCACTTGGTGCGATCTAACGTTTTACTTTTTTCCATATTTTGCAGCATAAAGGGTGGCATTAACACAATGTCAATAACGGATAAACATCAAATCGATAAAGAAGTGGAAGATGTATTAAACCCACTCATGCAATTTATGGATGAAAGGTACGTACAATCGCGTGTCTATGAAAAACAGAGAACGAAACGATAAGGTGTTTGGACTTTTTATTGTATAGTTGAATTTACAAATCTAGTAAATGCACGTACCTTGCATTTATAAATTTTCCACCAAACACTAGGCATACGACCAATCCTAAACATGTACTAAAATGTGTTATAAACAAATTTTTATTGAATTACACTGGACAGACGGGCTTGCAGAATGAAAATTTAAACTGCACCTGAGTCCAGAGGTTTTGAAAGTGGCCCAAGCGATGCTTTGAGTTCATGAGCAGTTTTCAAGGTGGATTTTCTTTTCAATTTTTTAAATTTCTGGTAAAATCATTTTCCAAATGTATTTTTCTCCATCATTCTAGCTTTCCAACTTTTGCAAAATATTGCGACAAGACAGTCCTCAAGAGACTGCTGAAGGTAAAAAGTTATTTACATGTACATTTTGTTCCAAAAAATTTTGCCTCGTTTGTGTGGCTGCTGTAGAGGAGCTTTAGGAAAGGCGTCGAGACCTAGACTGATGACGATGAGTCTTGTGTTACCCTGTGCTCTTTGACTTTAGAGACTCATAGTATTACTCTGAAAAACTTGGCCCTATTTAGGCCCAAACTTCGCAATTCCTTCAGTACCAATCAGATTCCGAGATTTGGCAGAGAACAATGATGTCGAATTCTCGATTCGAATGATGCAGTTGACTAAATTTTGAACAAAGTTGCTCTGGCAGGTGGCTGAAGTTTTCTCTGGTTTGTTTTGGTCTTAAAAACATGGAAAATGTAGCGTTGAAAGACTCATTTTGGACTTACCAGGTAAAGTGAACTTCCTTCTTCAGATTTATACCAAGTTTCTTTGATGAAACGCCTGCCTAACGTGGTTTTTATCGCATTTTCTTTCCGAGGAGTGACCGTTGAACAGAGCTACTGTAGTCGTTCGATCCTGATTCGATCGATCAAATCATGGTCGAATGCAGGAGATAGGGCGGGGTTTCTCACTGTTTCATTATGAGTCCCTCTTGAGCAAGGTTTACCGCAGGGATACAAGGGACTCATCGTCATAAGTCTAGTCGAGACCTTGGTTGAGTCAATTTTGGATTTGACACCTTGTTTGAACCAATCTAGCAAGTGGTTGCTGATTTAAGGCACAGGAAAGGCAAAATTGGTTGTTGCATCCAGAAACAAGACTGTTCTTTGTGCTCCAGCACTGTCAAAATGAATCAGGTTTTGAAAGAATGGATCTTAGCGGTGCATGTAATTTTTTGCTGCATTGTTATGTTTGGTAAATTTTATAATTTAATTATATTTTATTTTCATTATAGTATATTTTTATTTTCATTGTAGCTTTATTATATTTCATATATTTTTGTTTTATTATAATTTTATTATTATTTTATTATATTTCATTTATTATTATCTATGATGTTATATTTTTATTCATATTATATCATTTTACATTTTAATTTTATTATAGTTATATTTGGTTATTATAGTTAATTTTGATTGTTATATTTGGTTAATAACGTTTTCTTATGAATAATCGGGACTAACCATTTTGAAATATAGGGATTTATGGATTGAGCGCTAGGTCTCTTTCTCTCAAACTTTACTTTTGATTTTGATTTTTCTGGAGGTCAAAAGAAGCAATGTTTTTGAAGCAGCCACTTATCTATGGCGTTCGTGTGCCATAGATCAGCAATCGTTTGTCACATTGACTCCTCAAATAAAGTCGCAAACTGTAGCTTGAAGCCTATCCTATGTAATAATGTCAAAACAGGACAACTAGCACCCCTACAGCAGGGTGCTGTGGCCGAGTGGCTTAAACAGTTTTCGTCAGGTAACTGAAGTTAAGCTCGGTCGAGTGAGTTCAAACTCTTGGGTGACCTCGGAGGCCTGACCTCACAACTCACCTCGTCGTCCTTCGGAAGGGACGTTAAACTAGGGGTCCCAAGCCTGGATGCGGCATGCACAGTGGGTCAAAATTAGCTTCAGTAGCTAGAAATCCTGACAAGCCCACTCAAAACAAATTGAAAAACATAAAACAAAACAAAACAAAGACAGCAGCCACACAAACATGCACAAACGGAGCATAATTTTGTTGGGATACTGGAGGAGCTTTATAAACACTATCTGTTGACTGAAGTCCCGGGAGAAGGTAGAAGGTTACACACTGCTGAAATCCTATCATTAGGTGTGCAAATGATTATGTGGTGTTTTAGACGGTGCCTTAGTGGGTCAGGAAAAGTTAAACTGTTATAATGCTTTTTCTACTACACCTCAAATTGCTTGGTGTAATTTCATGAGAGTGTTATCACATTGTCGAATATGACCTGCATGACGATAAATTTCATTTTGAATTGTAGGATAGAGTTTAGTAAGATCCTCCAGTTAAATCTTGGTGAAGCAGGCTACTTAATTCTCGCCTTAAATGGAACTTAGAATCATGTTTATGTCATTTACTGTACTTGATTTTTTATCCCATTGTACTGACAATGTATAGAAATTCTCAGCAAATAGCCCCTAATACTTCAAAACAACACGTAAAACAAGAATGTTTTGATCACATTTGTGAACAAGTTATGTCTTTAAACTTGTGACTGACGTCTCACTCGAACAATGTACAACTTTTAAAACTCTGTGCCATGAAAGCAACAAGCTGCGGAATTGTGTGCACATTGTAATACGTGGAATTGTATGCATTTTTAGAGAAAGGGCTAACTTAGACTTGAAGTCGTAAAAGTTTGGAGCTTTCCGATGGCAATTTTTCCCTCGTAAGAAATCTCATTCAGGTTTGTGTGCACGGACAACTTCGAAACACCTCCAAGGTAACTGCATTTAGTGAACTTATAGAGATTTTGACCTCTTAAAAACAAACTTTTAGATCTGTAGTACTACAATAACAACCCAAAGATAGGAACCTACTGGGTGAGCCAGAAAAAGTTCCCACTTTTGAGAATCTATAGCATCAAGAGTAGTTCACATATTTGAATGAATCAAATTCCCGCCAATTCCAGTTAAAAGCCAAAAAATCAGAGTATTTCTTTGAGTTTTTTCGCTGTCTTACGAGCACTAGAAATAAAGTTAATTCAAAAATTTCATGGTTGCAAAATGACCGAAAAAAGGCCTAAAATATCGATCAAGTCATAAAAGAAGAAAGAAAGAAATAAATGAGAATTATTTTACTTTAGCCTCACTTGAAGCAATAGTAATTAAAACTTTTTGAGAATTGACGCCCATTCTTTCTTTCCCTACTTCGTAATTGGCAAGGTAAAAGTACTGTCATGATCAAAACATGATTGTGTCTGACGCAAATTTCCTTCTAAAATTATATTTCATTCAGATATCTTTAGTCATGGGAATAGAAAAGTATATATTTCATTGAGACAGTCACAATCAAGGGAATGTTGATGATTGTTTTTCCCAGCGTGGCTGTCATCTGTCACTAATCCTACAGATAATGTTCTGTGCACCTTCTAACCTAACTGTCTAACGCGTTCTCTCTTTCAAGGAACTTTGGAAGCTGATCCTTAGCACCATAGAGAAGTTTGTAATTCTGCCAAGTGCTGAGGTAGGGATATCTTCTCAAATTCTTATTTATCTCATACTGAAAAGAGGGACTGTTTTTGGTGTCATGCTGTCTGTCTGAAAAATCTTAACACGGAACTTTTGCGTTGCGAGCAGAAAATGGTTCTCTATCAGAATCACCACAACTTCAACCAAATTATGATACATGAAAGGGACTGCTTCAACCAGCGAAGGTCGTATAGAGGTTCTGGGGAAGAAGGGAACATGCCAAAGAACGACTGGGGGAACAGGGAATAAGCGAAAATCTGTAGAGGGAACAAGGGAACAATCAGTTTGCTTTCAGGGATCCTGGAACACTGCAAAAGATTGAGATTACGTAAAAGATTACGTTTTTTGCACAGGAAGACAGATTAACTGTTTAAGTTTTGTAACAAACAATAACATTTCTCTGTGCTTTGCATTTATGACATCAGTGCTATGGCCCAGACGTCTGCCTGCCTACTTTCTAGAAGTAATGCGTTGAAAATGCCAAAACGATGTTTTACAAGAGAACTTCACGATTTTTGTTTGGCCTAAATTTTTCAGGGAACATTAAAAAAAATTTCCTGGGGAACAGTGGAACAAAGGATAATTTTTTGAGGAAAAGGGGAACAAGAAACCCCCTTGCATGACCCTCACCAGCATGCCTTGTGTCAGACCTAGACCTTGTAAAAATGATGAAACGTTTTGCAGTGGAAGCACTTATTCAAAATCATTTTACGCTCAATGTTATCAACCAACTATTCTACGATCACTTAACTGGTTCACACAACACGTGTAATAATAAAAAGATCGTTTTATAAAAAAACTGTTCATCACACTTGGACGGGGGTTATCTCGGAATGTTTCCGTGTCTTCCTGCAACCTCATATAACCAAAAAATTATTAACGATAAATTTACGTTCCTCACACTTGCACCCGCCTTGCACCCGCCTTGCACATGCAATCTTTTGGTTAGGCTTTGTTATCATAGTTTACATGGGCAATGAAAATATGCGGGTTAGGGCAGGCACTTTATTAGTAGATGGCTGCAACAAGCTACAGTCTGAAATAAAGTTTCAATGTAACTAAATTTTACATCCACTTTTTGAGAATTTTTGTGTGGCTGTGGCATGAAGTTTTTCAGACTACCAAGTGTCCTGACGATCCATTTTTTCAAATTTTCTCTTAAAGAGAATTTGAGAAAATGGAAGTACTTATATAATCTATCTTCTTTCCAGGAAATGCAGTTTAGATGCGCACATTGCATCATTTATCACTTTATCGAAATCTAAGCTATCATAATTTATTCAAAATGCAGAATGCTGTAAGGGCCACTTAGAAACCTTTTTACCGAAAAAAGTTGCTGCACACCTAAATGTGATTATTTCTGGGTTGCAGTTTTTAGAGCAACCTGTGTAACTGCATTTCCTCGTAGGTATTCTCTCCAAATACTTAGGTCATAAACTTCAGAGCTTTGCACCTACAATCAAAGCCGCCGAGAGCTTTGGAAGGCCCAGGGGGAAAACTGGCAAATGAGGCCCCCTGCGAGCGAAGTGAGCAGAAAATTTTTCGATCATGTCTTTTAGATTGGCTTAAAATGCATTTCAGAGCATTTCTTGCAGTCAAAATGTTAAAAATCTTCAGTTATGAGGCCCCTTAGACCCTGGGGCCCTCGGGCAAATTGCCCCTCCTGTCCCACTCGCCTCGGCGGCCGCCCTGCCTACGAGTCACGCACGCCTAGGGCCGTAGGAAGCATCCCAAACTTGCGGGGCACAACGCTTCAAGTACACTTTTTTCATTGAGATAAAGGGACACTGTCTGAAAAAAGAAAGGGCACTTCTCTGTTTTTGTTCACAATCTTGGGGCACGTGTCCCCAGTGTCCCCCGGTTCCCACGGATATGGGCACGCCATTGTCCAGTTAAATGTGATCAATTCACATGGTGAAATTGCTAAATACAACAGGCTAACTTTAGACTCAGATACATAGCCCGGGATTAAGCCATTTTATCTCCGCCAACTAGCTTGAAGGGAAGTCCATCTCATACAAGCCTTGATAAAGCCTTGACAAATAACCTGAGTCATTTCGAATAGAATTAAGATTGAAATAGAATTAAGATGGATTTTCAAGTTCATATCAGAACGTTGATCAATTTTGCGGTTGAAGTCACAAGTTCTATATGTCTGATGGCTAATTTCGCAACTGACTGGAACGTTGTAACAGTTACTTGTGTCTTAAGCACGAAGAAAAAGCAAAAACTCAGTCGATCTCACGTTTTCGCAGCACCAGGATGTCTGAACCACTAGGATGTCTAGGCATTTTCTTAACATAACCACGCTTTAAGACCACACAGACGTTTTCAAATTTGCATGTATGTCAGCAGCTTTTTAAAGCGATTTTAATTCGATCTTGTATGAATCTGTTGCGGTTTCTGCACTAACTGTGTGAAAATGTTAGGAATTGTCTGGTTTTTTAAAATCCGGACTGCTATCTTTGGCTAGCAAGGCTTATCTGGCTGTTATCGATAAACTCATGAAGATCCCTTGACGTTCGAATCTCAGACTGCACCGTATTTGTAGCTTAGAAATTAATATTACTGCTGTGCCTTATTGTTTTCTCTTCATCCCAAGCCTGACTGACGCTAGAGATCAAGTTCAAATGGCTCCTGCGCCTCCGACGGTCACCTCCTACACAGCGTTCATCCTGGTTTCAAACTTCCCACTTACAATATTTTTTAAGGCTGTTTGAAGTGAGGTTGAGCGCTGTGTAGGAGCTAACAGTTCAGACGCGCAGGAGTCATTTGAATTTGATTTCCAGCACTGGTTAGGCTTTGGCCGAAAAGAAAAAACAGAGAAGCAGTAATGTCGACGTAATGAACTTTGATCTCAAAGCTACAACCACGATGCATTACTGCCCATGCTCAGACATCGGTTATGACTGGCTATAATTTATGTCTAGATCAGATCAGATTTAGTGTCACGGAATTCAATGAAGTGATATGAAATTGTCTGGATAAACCATTGAACAAAGTCCCATTCATGAGATTATGTCACTAAGGGAGATCCTTTTTCTCTGCGTCAGAAATTCCGAAGACGTTTGATGTAACGATTATTTTTGTTATCATTTTTGTTGCCTTTCGCCAATTACCTGTGTTATTATGATATATTCAAACGCTTTCTTTATTGACCTGGAATTTTCATTAATTCGTATATCGTATCAGAAACTTCGCAGCTTAAATCGGTCTGCTTCAGCGGACCGGTTTCTTTTTCTACATTTGTACATTCTTTGCTATTGAAATTTTCCAGCATAACAAGTTTCAATTTATTTTTCGTTGTCATGTGCTTTCAGAAGTGCTTGAAACAGAGCTTGGCAAACTAATATAGACGGCATTTTTTAGCCCTTTGATTCATTTCGGTATTTCGTCCAGTTTGTCCACAGTGTTGGCCATCATTCATCACAAAATTTATTGCCCAAATGTTTCAGTATTATCAATAATATTAGGCAACATTTGTTATGTTGCTCGAATGTTTTCTGGCTCTGCCACAATATCTGGCCGCTGTTCAGATCAGTTGGGAGAAAATCGTCGATCATAGATTAAGTGTGGACACTTAATGTCCGCTTTGTGCCATTTCAGACCGGCTTTCAGACCTTACGAGAGGCATTACATTTTGACTTAGACTGCGTTCACACGATGCCGGCGCATTTTGAAAACGGTGAAAAATGTGACGGATAGGCCTCCCGTTCACACGAAAACGGCACATTTTATGGCGGCAGATTTCGAAAACGGAACCCTAACCGGCACAAGTTTGAAACAGCATCATGTGAGCACTCGTCAATGATGTAAGGAGAACATTTTTCGACGCTTTTTGATCGAGACTGGTCGATGTAGGTACTTTTCTTTGGCATCAAAGTCCTGCAACAACTTTTTACTATCAAATTTCCTACCGTTTTCAAAATGTGCCGGCATCGTGTGAACGCAGTCTTAGTTTTCCTTGTGTAAATGAAGTCCACGCTTTCGTGCCAGATGTCTCAAAAAGTAATCCTGTTTTCAAAAATCACTAAAACTTGAATGCCGAACCCATTATAATATTCTTTTCAGTCTCTTTTTTCAATGATTCAAAGAGAGACACCTTTTCAACAAAGCGACTTCGTTGTGGAATTTTTCAAAATTTCTTTAACTTCTATCATATGAGATTTCTGACCTCATATTCACATTCAGCTCTCTAAATTTAGTCTGATTGCAAATTTTCATGATCTTAGTGTTAGCGAATTTGATTTGATGAGGGTAACAAATTTGCAAAAATTTCTAAGGGATTTGACCGTGAATAATCAGCCGATTACGTCATTTTTTGTTTGCAAATTACCGTTGCAATGTTTAGAAGTATAGATTTAGCTAATCTTTGAAAGGTTACAGTTGCAAGTCTAACTATCAAAAGAAGCACAAACATTGAATAGACTTTCTGATCTGACACGGGACAGAAAGAACTGGCGTGGCATTGTGAGACGCGTTCTGCCGTATTAGCAGCGTCTAACGTCGTAGTCACAGACGTAGGAACCCGGGGGCACTGGGGGCACGTGCCCCCCCAAGATTTTGCAATAAACAAAGAAGTGTCCTTTTATTTTTAGAAATTGCCCCCATTTTCTTAAGAAAGAAGTGCCCTCGAAGTGCCGTGCCCCTCCAAGTTTGAGATGCTTCCTACGTCCCTGGTCTTAGTAGTAGTTGCAAGAGTCAATTCAGCGGAACTCAATGAATAATGTAATATAAATTGGCTCGTAAATTAGTATGACGTATAAGAAGGCGCTTTAATTCAAAAACTTTTTTGATAAGATGCCTCTTCAGAAGCACAGTCGACCTTGTATACTTTCTTTACTTTGTAAAAACAAAATGACATCATCAGCTAATGCTATAAGATAGTGGATAACTCGAAAATGAAACAGTGTATCAAAAAATTTTGTACAGAGGTCTTCATCATTCAACAGTGCTATTCATTAGCATCAATGAGATGTTTGTGTCCGGTAACTTTTAGAGGGTATGGTATGAAAATATGAAATCAGAAAGAATGTTCCTTCTTGTATTAAAGAACAAGTCCGGGGTTGATAAACCATTTGTTAAAAAGCAACCATATCAACTGCTGAACACCAATCGTGACTTATTTCCAAGTTTTGATGCCGCGAGCTTTCATAAATAGGTTATTGAATCTTTGTAAGTTAGGCCAAATATCGTCGCTATTTTGTACTTTGCACTAGTGTGCGAAGGCGCGATGAGGAGGCTAGCAATGTGAATAGTATAAAACAACAACACATTTGGTAGCCTCGTTCAGGTTAACGTGAAGTGACGTCATAGAAAATGACGTCATTTCGCACTTCTTAGCAGGTTGAAATATGTAGTTTCGCAGATTAAAAGAAAAAAATTGAAAAAAGTACTACACACCATTCACAACAGTGTAATCTCTTGAATAATCAACGAATATACCAACCCCGGACTTGTACTTTTTGTCCTTAATGTTTCTTTTTTGTTCTTAGCTGACACGTGAAGATCCAAACAATCTCAGCCAAAGACAATGCTTCATTATGGAAAGAGCTTTGGAAGTGATTAAGGTAACCACATCCACATTAACCGACCAATGTACCTATGTACCATATTGTCAGAAATTTGTGCCGGAAGGAAAATTTGCGAAATCACAACTACCTCACTGCGGCCACCATACAGCATAGATTCAAAATTTTCCGAAATGTCAGTGTGTATTCTACAACCTATTTCTTTATATCGAAAGTTTCTTTCAGTTCTAAGAAGTAGTTCATAGCATTTTACAACGACATCTTTGAAGCTTTTTATACGTACGCTACCCATCACGTATGTTAATAAAGAAGAGCGGAAAATACATTGTAATTTATTCACATGAGCCATCCATGTAGACTGATTACATGAGTCTTTATTATTTGCATTGATTTGGATGATGTTTATGGCTTCAAACTGAGACTCATTGCAAAACAGCTTCCAAAGCGGGGACTAATTTAGGCCAAGTCCGCTGCGTTTACGACGCGACTATTCAGAATGCTACTTTCTTAATATGGTCAACCCACGTGCCTATTCCTAGTGTTAGTCCCTACTTGGAATCCGTTCGTTTGTGAGTCTATGTATGCCTGAAAATGAGAAAATTAGATAAAAAATGTGGGAAAAATACAAGGAATCACTTCATCAGTCAAACATCTATTTGCGCCTATAATGAAAGGGTTTTTGAATGTTTCCATATGTTATTTTGTTGACATGTTTCCTAAGTTGAATATTCATTTGGATTTTAGAATTATTTCTGTCAAAATGGCGAAGGTCTTCGCAAGACGTATTTGGTGAAAACGCAAGAGCTGGTCTCGATCAGAAACGCATTGTCTTTGTATTCACAAACAACTGATGCACTTATCAAGACATTCATTCAAACTCAAACACAGCAGAGTAAGTATCCTTTGATAAGATTACTCTTTGATATTTGTCCTCTCGCAGCAGAGTATGTACCCCTAAGATTACCATTTGATATTTGCACAATGTAAAGGGTGTCCCAAAAGAGAGAACTACAGTTTGGAAAATAACTAAAATAGGTACAAGGCCAGCCTCTGGGTTTCTCTTTCTGCAAGAAGATAAAAGCTGAATCGTATCCCAAGTTACAGCAAATCTTTTCATTGGTTTTGAAATTTGCAATTTCAGCTCTTTTCAGGTGTATGGTTTTAGTGCAACTGCAAATAGCACTGATGATTGCCAGTTTTTTTGTCGCAAATGTGAGAAACAAATTATTATTGTAACCTTCAACGATAATGAAAGATCTCAGCATCAGCGGAAAGTGGTAGTTCCCAAAAATTCGCAGAAAACTTGGCAAGTTCTATGTTGGCAGCCAAAGATTCTGTCTATTCTTGGCAGCCAAAGATTAAATCGTCAGTCCAGTGGCAGCGCTACGGGGGGAATGGGGGACGTGTCCCCCCAAATCTTAAAATTTGGCAAAAGTTGTCAAAGAAAACTGGCGTAAAATTAGTTGGGTATACCTTTAGATTGAAAAGTTACGTCAAAATCCCCCCCCCACTTCTTTCAGGGTTTTCAGAGCTGGCACCACCACTGCGTCAGTCTTCAAAATCAGTAAAGGATAGTGTACGATTTATCATGGTCCATCAAAAGCAGCTGCTCATAAGTGTACAGTAGCTCACATAAATATCCATACGTCCTAAAGTTGTGGACTGCACGAGACCTGTAAGCACATTCTTGATCTCATGTGAACAAATTCCATGTAAACAAGTTCATGTCACGTTGAAGTCATCTTAACCTACACTTATCAAGTGTGACGCATATATTTACATGACACATATATTTACAGTCAAAACAAATCTCATGAAATAACTTTCGTATCAATTTTTTGACTGATAACAGACTATCTTGATGAGATCTTGATTCCTACACTACTTTCCACAAAGGACTCTTTGTTATTCAGTTATCTATCGATAAGAAAGTTCAATTTAAAACCGTGGTAAAAATGAGACATTTTACACGAAATTCGGAAAAGCGGTGCTTTGTAGACAGGAAATATTCGTCTGCTGCGCTCTCCAACTCTTCAAGTGATCATAATCATCATCATCATCATCATCACCATCATCATCATCATCATCATCATCATCATCATCATCATCATCATCATCATCATCATCATCATCATCATCATCATCATCATCATCATCATCATCATCATCATCATCATCATCATCATCATCATCATTCATTGGCGTTTAAAGAACATTGCCCAAAACTAAACGAGTCTGTGATTGGCTAGCTTCAAAACAAAGCCTGACATGCCATTATGATTTGATTGCTCAGAATGCATTGAGTTAAGTACAAAATATCAGAGTCATGAATTAAGAGCTTGAGATCATAGAAAGGTCTGGATGTGCCAGTCACTGGCAGATAGCGCTTTAACGTTTCTTCCCTTGTAACTGGCAAGGTTTTTTTATGGGAGTTTCAATGCGGGATCCCAGCCATTACCGCTAACAGCTGCAACTTGACCACGCCAGTACCCTTTCAACGAACTTTCTTTATTGGGTGTCAGTATGCAGGTCAGGCTATCGATAAAGATTTCAAACTCTGGAAGGAAAAATTTCAAAATGTAGGCTAAAGACTTAAAAATTGTTGCCGTGTTTACTATTTCATTGTAGTTGACCTCAAGCGGAGAAATGTTTGTGGGACATTGTGTACGTCACATTAAAGTACCGTCATAACCTTGTAGTAGTTTTTAAGCACAATAACAATGAATACTATCTTTTGAAGGCTGTTTTGAAGTTTGAAACTTGTTTACAAATGGAGGCTAAACCCTTAGGATTGAAGTTTAACTGTGAAACGTAGGCTAACTCCGAGGAATAACCGATTTCTAGCCACAAGATCCTGGTTTATCTTGTTTTTAACCGACTCTAGGTCCTTGTAATCTTAGTAAGGAGATTTTTACAGAACATGAACTGCGTCAGAATCCTGACATCGAATGTTACATATGAAACGTTGGCTTACCCCGAGTGATAGCTGAATTCCTAGCTTCATCTCAACCGATTCTATGCCCTTGGAATCGTAATAAGTAGATTTGGACAGAGCTTGTACCGTAGGTCACTGGTTTAAAAACTGAAGCTAAACTCTGAAATCAATAGCTAGGATTGTTAGGTAGGCTTGAACTCCTAGCTGGCAAGACTGGCTCTTTTTTGCTTTCAGCTTGGATAACTAAGACTTAGTCCCAAAGCTGCGACCAGTGTCGGATGAATATATACCATGTGAAGTGCCCGGCTTAGAGGCAAAACATTCAAACAAGTATGACAAACCTCCTCCGCCCATACCGGACCAGACGTATACTGGATTCAATATTTTCTCCCAAAACCAACTAGCTATAATCTTCGAAGAAATGACGTTCTATCCATTCCTAAAGTTATAAATACAAAGTTATAAATATAGAATGGTGCTAAACTTTCTTCGGAATTTTTTGCGATTTGGTATGTACCATTTTTCATTTCATATCGGATTGAGATTCTGTTTATATGCGAAAACGGCATTAACTGAAAACGGTCTCTTGTAAACAGAAGGTAAAGAAACATAGATACCTATGAAATGGAAACGGTATCGCGTAAACGGGGCCTAAATTCTAGCAATTTGATTGGTGAAGTGAATACGGAATCACGGGCCTAAATCGGGTCCACTCTTTAAGAGTATTATTATGAGTTCCTAATGACCAAGTGATGTCAGCAAATCGAAGAACGCAGGGAAACAAGGGATGAAAAGGCACAAGTCTAGTGTATTGAGGTTGTTTAAACTCTCTTCTGGTCAAGTGACGAAACACTTGGGAAATCATCGTTTTCTTTGTTGATGCAGTTACCAGATCTCCCTATTCATTTCAGGAAAAGAAAGTTTTTCTCCAGAGGGCAATCACCTGTTCTGAAGTGGTTGAAAAGTCTTCAGCTGAAATTTTCTGTTGTCTGAAAATATTTCCATGAACTTTTCCCAAAATTCTTCATTTGCCACTGTGATGATTCAGTTTCCCTTTTTGATGATAACAGCTGTTTTTGACAGGAGTTCTTTGCGATGGTTTTCTTGAGCTGGCGTATCACACTTTCAGACAGTATGTCTCAAAAATGTTCCATGAATTCTCCAAAATCCACCCACTTGCTAGACTGCGCGCAGACTACTCATTTTCTAGTTTCATTCATTTTCCCATGTGACAATGACAGCTGTTTTGTCTGGGGTTCGTTGTGATCGTTTTTTGCGCGGTTTTTGAGTTGGCGTATTATATTTCTGAACAGTATGACTGAAAAATGTTCCACGAAATTTTCCAAAATTCACCTATTTGCTTGTTTGATTCAGTATTCCCATATGACCGTAACAGCTGTTTCTAACGAGGTTTCATAGTTATCGTTTTGATTTGACTTGGCGTTTCGTATTTTCAGACAATGAATGGTCGGCAAAATGAAAGTTTCTAAAATGTCATCTATTTGCCAGTATGATTTAGCGTTCCCATGTGACGATCACGATAATACTAACGAGCTCCATGGTAAGATAACCGGATCCTTTTAAATTTATTTTCGACAACAGAATTTTGCGAATCCGCTAAAAACTCACTGAGTTGCAAGTTTTTAAGCTTTTAAAGACCATGTTTGAGCGAAAGCTGAGACCAGAGACACTGAATCAATTTCTATGCATGGAATCTGTAAGATTGAGGTAGAAGAAGGTCGTCCAATACCATGCCCCTTCTGGTTAATATCAAATCATATACAAAGGGTTGCTTTCCTCGCTTCTGAGACTATTCCCCAGCCTCGTTCCGGAGGGCACTCGTAAACGTATTCATTTCCGTCTCAAATTTTTATATGAAAGTCCCTAAGTCCCAGTTTGAGCAAAAATTTAAAAATGATGTTGTTGTCATCGTTGTTGGTGTCATTGTTGTTGTTGTTGCTATTGCTACGATAACTGGGACTATATCGTGAGTCTAGCAGACTTTATTACTTACGCGCATTTTGATAGAAGAATTTCCTTTGATTTCAGGTGCATGTACTTCGGATGAATCATTTGGTGAAGTTTATGTGCAGATTGATTTGTTCACATACGTTGCCAATGGGGAACATAAAGTCACTGTTAAAAGTATATCATTTTCTACTACGAATATAATCATCCTCAGATTACGAATTTGTACACTAAAGTCCCGCCTTTAAGAAACTGCATTATATGAAACTCAGGCCTGATTTTGCGAAATGAAATACCCCTGTACAAGCAACTGATCCAGGCTGATTAATGCTCAGTTTCTTTTACAGTGGTACATAGTGATATTATATGGCGTATAATTTAATATTGAAGCTTTCAGTACTGGCTCAAACTGTTAGTGTCTTGTAGATTTGTCGATATTTTAAAGCACATTTTAATAACAATTTTGACAGATGTTTGGAATATACAAGTTTCTGATACCATGGTATACACACCCTGTTTTGAAGAAGTATATTTTTACATAAGAAACCAATCAGGCTAGGCTGTTTTTGTAAAACGAGTTTCTTAAAGGCGGGACTTAACTATAGGAGACTGAGAATTTCTGCTTGAGAAGCCGGACAAGATAAAAGAATTTTAGTAAACACGATCTATCTGGTGTGTAACAAACAATTCCCATTTGAAGGGCCTCTGCTCCGTGAAAGCAAGATTTCACAGCAATGAAATTTTCGTACAGTTGAATTTACCTATGTTTCCAGTGCTGATAAAAATGCGAGAGAAATTACGAAAAAACTTCAATATTGCTGCTGTCAAGTAGAATTTGATTCGTTCCAATCAATCAAGTACCCTTGGTGCTACGAATGTCCAAAAGTTGGAACATCATACTGGCTCCCCTGTCTGGCATCGTTCAAACCACTGGGGTTCAAACCCATTAAAATGAGTTGTATTATTCTCATCCGTAACATATTTTCATTTTCCAACAGTTGTTGAAGCGAAGAATCTGAACTGGCAGACATCCAGTGAGTTGACCTTTATTTTATGGCGGATTCTGTTTGTTGGAATCAGGAGCTGAGAAGTAATTGTTTCGTTTAAGCCCTAAATGTGCGAGAATTGCAATGCCTTCTTCTCGGCTTCTGAATCAAAGGAATATAATCTGCGAGCTAGATCTTTAGGTTTATTATATCGTAAAAGCTCTATTAAGTCTTCGGGGGGGGGGGGGCTTATTTAATGTCGGACACTCCAGAGGGGGGCTTAACAGAGAGGGGGCATATTGGAGAGGGGGTGCTTATTCACAACATCATATGACAAAAATATTTATTGTAACTTTACAGTCCTTGGAGTCCTTGTCACCCCATATTTTGCAGATCCAACATTCTATTTTACAAGTCAAAACTCAAAGTGTTATCCCAAATCACATGAAAATGAACATTGGAATTCGATATAAGCTGGGGGCTTAATAGAGAGAGGAGATTATTTCAAATATTGGCTCAGAGGGGAGGACCTTATTATATTGCCTTAGTTATACAGTTCATATCTATACGAAATAAGTTTTGAAATAGATTTGGATCTAGGCCGAGGCCTAGAAATATTTTGTCATAGTAGAGTTACCTTATTTTAAACCCCATGCTTAGGGTACAGGTGTTTCGTAGATTCACAATTTGGCAGAAAAAAGGCTAAAAAGTACGACAGACCATTCATACGGTAGATTTTTGAAGCGATGAAAATGCATGTGACACAAACCAAGATAACCAAACCTTGTCGATTCCTTTTAGAGCACACAGCTTTGTGCAATCGTCATTATCAGGCAGCGTAACATCAATCCCTTTAATCTTGCTGTTTCAGAACTTTTCTTATCTCCTTTTATTTATCCGAAGGTATGTTCAGACCTTTTGTGGAAGCCCATATAACTGGCCCTCATCTCAGTGACAAGAAAAGACGGCATACAACGAGTAGAAAGCATAATTCATGGGCACCGAAGTTCAATGAGACGTTTTATTTGTAAGTGAATTTCATTTTGTTAAAAAAGACGTGCTGCTTTTTTATATGGCCTCATCTTTGTTGTGTTGGCTATACTGGCAATTCGAAAAGATAATCAGTTTAGGAAGGTGTCCAACTTGTGCCAGATTAGGTACAAAACATGCCTACTGTAAGAACGTTTCGTTAAGATCTCGTCGAAACCTTTCACTTTAAGGTTAAGTGTTTCTCTTAAGCACACTTCACAGAAAGTGAATTATCTTGTGTTATAAACAAGTGTGCTTTCAAAGCACTTCACATCAAAACTGAATGTACATTCGTTCATCGTATGATCAGAAAGACGAATATGGTTCGTCGAGTGTGTCAGAATGACTTCCCTGTTGCTATTTTAAACCCCCATCAAGACTCTTTTACGCAACATCGGATCCAAATGGGATCGGATCAAAATGGATCCGATCCACCTTTTGAAGGACGTTTACACCGGGATCGGATCCAGCTGGACTTTAATCCCGGGGGATGTTCTTTCATAGTAAAGGTACCTAGGGATGTGCTGCCCACAAGAGTATACTATTTTGGACTTCTCGTCTGGCCAAGGGTATAATTTTTACTTTTTGGCAATTTTCATTTGGGAAAGTGTATGCTTTTTGGTAATTTGGTCAAAGAAAAGTCAAAGTTTGGTAATTCCTGTACAGAAACACAAAATTTTTGTGATTTTGGTGTAGAGAAAACGAAAATTTGCCAATTCTAGTCTTGAAAGTGCAAACTCATGGTACCTTTGATGTAGAATTTTGCCAGCCAAGGGTTAGACTGATTGCATATTCGTAGCTATCGCTATTGATGGACTGATGGACGCTCAAACTACAAGATTGATTCCAGATTGCCAGATTGAGCAAAAATAAAAAATTTTGTTGTTGTTGTTGCGATATGTGGGACTATGTCGTGAGGCTAGCCAAGGGTATCATTTTCAAAAGAATTTGTCTAGCCTCTTTGGAAAGGTTAGATTGCTTTTATGCTGGAGATACGCATTGTACATTTTTAATCGATTTATTCTAAGAAACCGTAAGTCTTGAGTCTATATTACCTGTAGTTTAGTTATTTTTCTTTAATGTAGCCTACTTAAAATATACAGGGTGTCCCAAAATAATTGTGCCCCGTTTGTGTGGCAACTGTGGAGGAGCTGTACATTTAATTATCTCAGCTTTTACACAGTTGCATAGGTCAAGCTTCAACTTAGAGTTTGAGACCTTGCTTGAGTCAATCTGACATCTGGTTGCTGATTTATGGAAGAGAAAAGACAAAATATGTGGTTGATTCGGGGACGGCACTTCTATTGTTTTCCGGCATTGTCGAAATGTAGTAAGTTTTCGGATAAAGGATTCTGGCATCGCATTGAAATTTTCACCACATGTTTTATAATGAAGAAAGTGCTCTCTCATGAATAGGCAATACTGCTAAGCCTTTAAAAGATTTCACAAAAATTTTGATACGGCATTAGAACCCTTTGTTTGAAAACTTTCTTTATTTTGACATTGCCTGAGAACAGTAGAAGTGCTGTTTTTGAAGTAACCACTTATTTTGCCCTCTCTCTGCCATAATCAGCGATCATTGGACAGGTAAACTTATTCAATGTCTTAAACTCTTAGCTGAAGCATGACCTGTGCAGCTATGTAAAAATCGAGATGATTAGATCGAAAGCTCCTCCAAAGCAGCCATACAAACTTGGCACAGTTTTCTGGGACACCCTGTATTATTAAAAATGATAATGATGACGATGACGATGATGGTGATGATGGTGATGATGATGATAATGATGATGATGATGATGATGATGATGTTGATGACGATGATGATGATGATGATGATGATGATGATGATGATGATGATGATGATGCTCCCTATTTTGCAGTCATCTTGGGAATGAAGAAGATTTGAGCAGCTATGAGCTACAGATCAGCGTGAAAGACTCGTCATTGATTCGACGAAACCAAATGATAGGAACAACGGTTATTCAGCTCAAGGACATTGTTGAATTGAAATCATACGCTTTCTGGGTCCCACTGGA
The DNA here is from genome assembly GCA_964019985.1 of Aurelia sp. 4 Dawson et al 2005. Taxonomy (NCBI): domain Eukaryota; kingdom Metazoa; phylum Cnidaria; class Scyphozoa; order Semaeostomeae; family Ulmaridae; genus Aurelia; species Aurelia sp. 4 Dawson et al 2005. The sequence continues at coordinate 16,290,379 of OZ026499.1, forward strand.
ACGTGCCATTTACATGGATGATACTGGCTGGACCATTCTTCAAATTTTGTCCCAACGCACCAATGATGAGCTTGCACGTGACTTTGTCATGTTGAAATTTGAGAGGAGAGACGAAGGCAGTAATTAAATCAGTAAATCGTATTTTTTCAACCGGTTGTAGAATATTTTTGATGAATATATTGCAGCGTCGGACAAGGGGATTGCACCATATAGTTACTCAGCAGCCGGGGGCGGAGGTGCCCATAACTGATTGTGGATATGTGTGAAGGTGCCAACAAAGTAGGGTCTCAGTTCTTGAGGAGTCACAGTAAAGATCGCACCCGAAACTGGGTATCATCACAAAACAGTCATACCCGAAACTGGGGAACTTCAAAAGAAAGCACTGCTGGAACGTCAGCCAGGTTTGCCAATCTTTACCGAAAGCTAATACTTTATTGAGTTCATAGAATGGATGCCCAGAACTGTGGTACCTGTAGAGACCTTACCCAAAACTGATATTCGCACATTGTTGTCATCGACTTTGGGCACCAGGTTCCACAGAATGGGTCAGAGTTGGGAGTGATTGGTCATTACAATTTTCCAAAATACTGAATGTAACTGTTATTTATTGTTGTAGTTATTCTGTTAAGGGAGCGAAAACAAGGACTTATGTAATAAGTCTAGTTCTCAATTACAATCCAAAATCCTTCAAGACAGGTCTAAAATACTTCATCAAATTTGTTAGCAACTTAAACCCACAGCTAGGGTAGGGTGGGTGGCGTAATGTGAATCTACGGGATATGGTTGGTCTATTGAGCTTTTTACTAGAAATATCCTTCCTCGTCAGGTGGAAGAAAGGTTGACTATTTCCATTGTAATGACTACTTAATAAGATCCCTTTTCGTATAAAACTTTCGTCTGAGATTTATCTCAATTAATATGAAAGAATTATTTTACTGGGCAGCCTACTGTGGAAGAATTTCAAGGCCTAGAAAAACTCTCTCCTGCGTCCGTTCTTTGCTTTTCTGGTCCATTTAATGAGCATGAGGTGAGAATTTAGTCTCTTCCAAATGAAATAACCTTTATTTCATAGTAATCGAAGTGATGGTTATTTTCATGTTAATTTTGTTTTGTGATCAACGCACACAGTATGAGATTGGAATTGCTAATGACCCATTCCCCCACCGTTATCCATCTTTCCCCCCACCTCACTCTATTATCCACCATTATCAAAATGCAGATCTTTCCCATATTTACAACTTAGTTAAAGCTTCAAGAAGGATTGATGGGGAGTTAACGATATTTGTTGATGAGTTTTCATTTCATACTGCATGAATGGAAGATCACCTCTAACGAGTTTTTCCAAGAGCTGAAAATTTAAGATCATGCTATCATTTTTTCGGAAATATCGTAAATCAATAAACTATTGCGCTAAGGTTGGCGTCGAGATAGTATAACGTTATTTCTTGCATATGATAATGCATCAACCAATCAATCAATCAATCAATCAATCAGTCAGTCAGTCAATCAATCAAATCCTTTAGCATTCTTTTATACACATAATATCATGGTAAAAATTTCCTGACGCCATCTTCATCGCAATCATCTATAAGGCTTATTTTGCAACAGGCGGAATCCACCTTTTCAAGATAAGAGGTGCGAAAACGGAAGTCTTTTGTTGTTTGAGATTTTCGCATCTTTGAAGCTAACATCTTGTTCTGCCTACAAAGTTTAAGTGTATGGACCAACTTTCACATTCATATCTGTCTTCATTTGGAATTACTATGATGTAAAGAATTAGAAATCACAAGAACTTTGACCGTGAAATCAGGAAATCAAATCCAAACATCTGATTTCCCGGTCAAAGCCCTTATAACTTTAAATTCTTAGAATCCCTGTGATTTCAAAACGAAGTCAGATATAAAAGTAAAAATTTGCCTCCATACCACCTTTGTATGCAGAACGAGATTTTATGCTCAAAAATGCAAAATCTCAAATAACAAAAGACTTCCGTTTTGGCACCTTCTATCTTGAAAAGGTGGATTTTCCGTACGGAATCAAGATTTTGTCACGATTTTACAGCGATATCGCTTAGTATAATGTATGTTGAAAGAAGAAAAGCCCAAAGTTGACGTGGTCTCTACTCTTTCGTCACGGAAACATGGCTCTAAAATGCATCTTCAAAATTCTCCTGCGCATGCGTTTTTTTGTGTTTGGACGGAATAGTCCCCTTTCGCCAAAAGATTGCGCCTGGTGTAAAACAGGCATTATATCTCAGGGCCCCAATTTCCCACTTCTTAGATGACTTTAGGGGATTGTTAACGCTGTTCTTAGACACACGCGGGATTGTTAACACGCAAACGTTTTAGAAGCCAGGGAAAGATGGTTACTCTTAAGACTTACCACCGTGCACTCTTTTTAACTGTGAATTTTTTTCTATTCTTTTTTATCTTTGATTTCATATGATTCTTATGATTTCTCTGCCACCAAATTGCATTCTCATTAAAGGCTCTTGGGCAACCAACATGCATTGCGATTGCTTGCTCTGTTTTTCATTTCATGGATTTTATTCAGTTCAGGTGCAGCGGATAACAGGGTGTACTTCATTGCAGTAGATCCGTATTTTATATATTGCTGCTCTGTTTGGGGATTTGGCGGTCATACCTCTCTAACCGAATTGCAAAAGCTACAGAATCGAGCAGCTCGTGTCGTCACAAACAGTCTCTTTGACCAAACATCGCAACTCTCTTCGACAGAATGTTTCCATTAGTCACAGACGGAATTTTGGTGCCATGTTTCAAAGACAATAACTTCACGTGCTCGCAGTTAAATGACTTCACTTGGCCCCCTTTGTGCTGAGACTGCAATCGTGTTTCCAATGAGCGCAGAGAGTCGTAGAGTGCCACAACATTTTAGTACAGCATTTCCATTCATCGCAATGTGTTGCAGAACTAAAATTCTGCGACGCTTTGCGACACCCTGCGATTTAATGGAGGCCAAGCTTTTAGCGACATCACTAAATCATTTTCAAGCGGCATGAAAATAGGCCAGCTTACAAATAGGGCTGCTGTGCATGCTGGTTACCCATGATCCTTTCAGTTACTGTACACTTCTGTCGTATATGCAGCTAAACATATACAACTATTCAGGAAACCATACGCATTTAATTAGGCCATATTAGCTCAGCCATCAACTATTGTAATGTATGCAACTATTTAAGTAATCTGAAGTAGTTCAACGACAGTGCAGATGCCAAATCCTTGTCCTTATGCTCAGCTCCTAATTAGGCCGTAGCCGAAAAGTTGTTTATCTGTCGTTTATCAGTTTTTCTAGCTTAAGAGGTACCTAAAATTGGGCAAAAATCTTTGAAAAAAAATGGTAGCGAGCCATACTGACCACAATGGCACATCCATAGATCGCCAACACAGTATTTGATAAGGGTACTGTGGCGCCGTGTTGTTATCCACTGACTTTGAAGCCATAACAATCAGATAGGCAGGGCTCGTCCCAGGGAGAGCCCCAACACTTCATCATGGCGCAACTTCACCTCAACCTATTTCCCAATTTTCAGACCCCGCCTCATCCTCCCTTGTATGCTTTTTGAATAGGAGGTTACTCATTTTGCATAGTTTGTACGCTATTGGCTAGACGCCCTTTGCAGTCCCAACCAATGCCAATGTATTTTCCAATAAATTATGATTTGTAGGTTCTATAGTGAAAGGCCCCTTGAAAATCATCATTGTTTACATTGTTGAAGGGATGCCTCCGTAAAGTTTCAAATAAAATGAAATTCCTTCGTATTTTATTGATGCCCTGCAAATGCAGAGCCGTATAGTTTGCCCTATCTGCTTGTTGGCATCTACGCCGTCCCGTAATTTTAGATGTCTGTATTTTCTGTAATCAATGAGTGATATTCGAAGCAAACCATTAGATGTATGTATATTTGCTAGATTGTAACCATGATGATAGTATATAGTACGGAGTCATCATGTACAAGGAATTTAAAAAATGCAAGGAATTTGGACGTCTCCTGCGCAACAACGCATGCCAAGTTGCACATGCGCAAAGTGTTTCAAAATCACATGAAACAAGTAAGAAAAGAGGATGCTATCCTGTTTAGGGGGAGTTGGGTGTCAGAACGTGGCCCGGTACTAGTTATGTCGTAATTTGATTACGTAATTTGATTACGTAATTGATTACGTAGTTTGATTACGTAATTAATCTATGTATTTAGACATTTGGTTTGGTTGCTAGTGATAATTTCTTAACGGGTTTGCAGTTGTTTGCGCACTTGTATGTATGATTTTGAAACGCTTATTGCGCAAGTTAAGCTGCGCATGTGTTGTTGCGGAAGAGGTGTCGGAATTCCTCATATTTTTTAAATTTCTTGTACATGATGACTCCGTACTTTATACCCCACTCGTGATCTTCTGATTTGAAAGGAAACTATTTTTGTTTGAAAATTGACTTTTCACACAAGTGCTGTTTTTTAAGCAGAATATGTAACTTTGTAAGTTAGATGTCGCATATATGAATTTTGGGTAATTAAAGACTTTCCTTCTTGCCGTTTCTTTCCTTCAACACCGTTGTAACGTTCGGTTCGTACTAAACAGTCTTTAGCAAGAAGGAGCGGCCACTTTGTCACAAGGAATAAAGGGGATTAAAACTTCAGAGGAAATCTTTTGTGTTAAAGAGTCTCGCTACTTTCAATTTTTTTAACCAATGCCTGTTTTCATTTCTCTCCATTTTTGGAAACATTTTTTCCGGTTGACGTGGGCTGCAAAACATGCGAAAACCCTTTTATACACCCGTATATCAACGATTGTTCTCATGTGACCAGGTTTCTTGTAAGCGTAATTAAAAAAATTTCTGTTGAAATATGATTTGGTTGTGAGCCACAGCCACAAATAGTTTCTTCCAGCTATATTTTGTAATTGAAATGCTATTTGCATGAGAAATTAATAGAGTTAACTAGCAGAACTGTGATGGGTTTTCAAAGTATCAAGATGTTTTGACACACCCAATATGCATAGGTTGTAAGCGAGATACCAGATTGTGCAACAAACGATTCATTTTACATCAAAGTTAAGATAATTGGCTTACAAAACCCTATTTCTTCAACCAAGAGATCTCAACAGAATCCACCACCTGAGAATTATCCAATTCAGTAAAATAATTAGATTCTTAAGCTTATGAAATCATTCTTATATTGACCGAGCAGAAAAACGGTTTCAGCTTACAAAGTAAACCGTTGAGGATACAGTCTGTTTAGTCTGTATGGCTTACATTTTGTCCGAAATAAGCACTATCAAGTACAGAAGATTTTGGCGAAAAAGGTGAGCCTATAGTCTCTTCTTTGTGTCCAAAGTCGGCGCCTTGAAAAATAACCAATTTTAGGGAAAAGGTAAGCCTACAGCCTTACTTTTTTCCAAGACTCGTGCTTTCAAAGAGAAGCCATTTTAGCGAAAAGGTAAGCCTATAGCCTTACCTTTTTGTCCAAAATTGGAATTGTGAAAAACAGGTAATATTGGCAAATAAGGTAAGCCTCTAGCCTCACTTTTTGGTCCAAGACTCATGCATCCAAAGACAGGCACTCTTAGCAAAAAATGTAAGCCTATAGCCTTACCTGTTTGTCCAAAATCAGCACTTTCAAAACCACCAATTTTAGCGGAAAAGGTAAGCCCATAGCTTTGCTTTTTTGTCCGAGACTCGGGCTTCCAAAGAGAAGCCATTTTAGCGAAAAAGGTAAGCCTATAGCCTTACGTCTTGGTCCAAAGCTCATACTTCCGAAGGGAGGCCATTTTAGCGGAAAAAGTAAGCCTATAGCCTTACTTTTAGGCCCAAGACTCGTGCTTCCAAAGAGAAGCCATTTTAGCGAAAAGGGTAAGCCTATAGCCTTACGTTTTGGTCCAAAGCTCATACTTCCAAAGAGAGGCCATTTTAGCGGAAAAGGTAAGCATTTAGCCTTACTTTTTGGCCCAAGACTCGTTCTTCCAAAGACAGGCAATCTTAGCAAAAAAGGTAAGCCTATAGCCTTATCTTTTTGTCCAAAGTCGGTACTTTCAAAACCACCAATTTTAGGGGAAAAGGTAAGCCTATAGTCTTGCTTTTTTGTCCGAGACTCGGGCTTCCAAAGAGAAGCCATTTTTAGCGAAAAAGGTAAGCCTATAGCCTTACGTTTTGGTCCAAAATTGGAACTTTGAAAAACAGGCAATATTGGTAAATAAGGTAAGCCTGTAGCCTCACTTTTTGGCCCAAGATTCGTGCTTCCAAAGACAGGCACTCTTAGCAAAAAATGTAAGCCTATAGCCTTACTTTTTTGTCCAAAGCCAGCACTTTCAAAACCACCAATTTTAGCGGAAAAGGTAAGCCCATAGCCTTGCTTTTTTGTCCGAGACTCGGGCTTCCAAAGAGAAGCCATTTTAGCGAAAAAGGTAAGCCTATAGCCTTACGTCTTGGTCCAAAGCTCATACTTCCGAAGGGAGGCCATTTTAGCGGAAAAAGTAAGCCTATAGCCTTACTTTTAGGCCCAAGACTCGTGCTTCCAAAGAGAAGCCATTTTAGCGAAAAGGGTAAGCCTATAGCCTTACGTTTTGGTCCAAAGCTCATACTTCCAAAGAGAGGCCATTTTAGCGGAAAAGGTAAGCATTTAGCCTTACTTTTTGGCCCAAGACTCGTTCTTCCAAAGACAGGCAATCTTAGCAAAAAAGGTAAGCCTATAGCCTTATCTTTTTGTCCAAAGTCGGTACTTTCAAAACCACCAATTTTAGGGGAAAAGGTAAGCCTATAGTCTTGCTTTTTTGTCCGAGACTCGGGCTTCCAAAGGGAAGCCATTTTTAGCGAAAAAGGTAAGCCTATAGCCTTACGTTTTGGTCCAAAATTGGAACTTTGAAAAACAGGCAATATTGGTAAATAAGGTAAGCCTGTAGCCTCACTTTTTGGCCCAAGATTCGTGCTTCCAAAGACAGGCACTCTTAGCAAAAAATGTAAGCCTATAGCCTTACTTTTTTGTCCAAAGTCAGCACTTTCAAAACCACCAATTTTAGCGGAAAGGTAAGCCCATACATAGCCTTGCTTTTTTGTCCGAGACTCGGGCTTCCAAAGAGAAGCCATTTTAGCGAAAAAGGTAAGCCTATAGCCTTACGTCTTGGTCCAAAGCTCATACTTCCGAAGGGAGGCCATTTTAGCGGAAAAAGTAAGCCTATAGCCTTACTTTTAGGCCCAAGACTCGTGCTTCCAAAGAGAAGCCATTTTAGCGAAAAGGGTAAGCCTATAGCCTTACGTTTTGGTCCAAAGCTCATACTTCCAAAGAGAGGCCATTTTAGCGGAAAAGGTAAGCATTTAGCCTTACTTTTGGCCCAAGACTCGTTCTTCCAAAGACAGGCAATCTTACCAAAAAAGGTAAGCCTATAGCCTTATCTTTTTGTCCAAAGTCGGTACTTTCAAAACCACCAATTTTAGGGGAAAAGGTAAGCCTATAGTCTTGCTTTTTTGTCCGAGACTCGGGCTTCCAAAGAGAAGCCATTTTTAGCGAAAAAGGTAAGCCTATAGCCTTACGTTTAGGTTCAAGACTCGTGCTTCCAAAGAGAAGCCATTTTAGCGAAAAGGTAAGCCTATAGCCTTACCTTTCTGTCCAAAATCGGAACTTTGAAAAACAGGCAATATTGGTGAATAAGGTAAGCCTGTAGCCTCACTTTTTGGCCCAAGATTCGTGCTTCCAAAGACAGGCACTCTTAGCAAAAAACGTAAGCCTATAGCCTTACCTTTTTGTCCAAAGTCAGCACTTTCAAAACCACCAATTTTAGCGGAAAAGGTAAGCCCATAGCCTTGCTTTTTTGTCCGAGACTCGGGCTTCCAAAGAGAAGCCATTTTAGTGAAGAAGGTAAGCCTATAGCCTTACGTTTTGGTTCAAGACTCGTGCTTCCAAAGAGAAGCCATTTTAGCGAAAAGGTAAGCCTAGAGCCTTACCTTTCTGTCCAAAATTGGAACTTTGAAAAACAGGCAATATTGGTGAATAAGGTAAGCCTATAGCCTCACTTTTTGGCCCAAGACTCATGCTTCCAAAGACAGGCACTCTTAGCAAAAAACGTAAGCCTATAGCCTTACCTTTTCGTCCAAAGTCAGCACTTTCAAAACCACCAATTTTAGCGGAAAAGGTAAGCCCATAGCCTTGCTTTTTTGTCCGAGACTCGGGCTTCCAAAGAGAAGCCATTTTAGCGAAAACGGTAAGCCTATAGCCTTACGTCTTGGTCCAAGACTCGTGCTTCCAAAGAGAAGCTATTTTAGCGAAAAGGGTAGGCCTATAACCTTATCTTTTTGTCCAAAGTGAGCACTTTTAAGACCACCAGTTTTAGCGGAAAAGGTAAGCCTATACCCTTACTTTTTGGTCCGAGACTCATGCTTCTAAAGAGAAGCTATTTTAGCGAAAAGGGTAGACCTGTAACCTTACCTTTTTGTCCAAAATGAGCACTTTTAAAACGAACAATTTTAGCGGAAAAGGTAAGCCTATAGCCTTACGTTTTGGTCCAAGACTCGTGCTTCCAAAGAGAAGCTATTTTAGCGAAAAGGGTAGGCCTATAGCCTTATCTTTTTGTCCAAAGTGAGCACTTTTAAGACCACCAGTTTTAGCGGAAAAGGTAAGCCTATACCCTTACTTTTTGGTCCGAGACTCATGCTTCTAAAGAGAAGCTATTTTAGCGAAAAGGGTAGACCTGTAACCTTACCTTTTTGTCCAAAATGAGCACTTTTAAAACGAACAATTTTAGCGGAAAGGTAAGCCTATAGCCTTACTTTTTGGTCCGAGAGTCATGCTTCCAAAGAGAGGCCATTTTAGCGAAAAGGGTAAGCCTTAACTTTTGTCCAAAGTCAGCACTTTTAAAACCACCAATTTTTAGTAGAAATGGTAAGCCTTTAGCCTTACTTTTGGTCCAAAATCAATACCCCAAAAGCAGGTAATTTTGGTGTAGAAGGTAAGCCAATAGCCTTAATCTTTTTGCTTAAAATCGGCACTTTCAAAAGCAGACAATTTGGTTGAAAAGGAAAGCAAATAGCCTTAGCGTGTGGTTCAAAATCAGCACATCTAAAAAAGTAGCAATCTTTTCAAAGATTTCATGCCTGAGCTGAAAGGAACACAGCATCAGAAAAAGTCTGGGTTATTTTCAAGTGTTATTGATTCATAATCATCAGTGAATAAGATGAGATCTTTTTAAAACCGGGTAAATGAATTCAATTCAACAATGATATTCGGAATATTCTACAACAAAGAGTAAAAATGAAATACTGTCTGTATACATATCCAATTCAATAAATAGAGCTATTTACAGTTAAACTATGAACAGTGGTGGTTTGGCATTTAAACACAGTTACTGTGATTTGAGATAATGGAGGAAAGACACCTAATTCCACGAGGTTATGCGTTGCCCAACGTTTTGGGGGACCTATGGTGGACTTTGCAAGAATATGTTGGGTTCAGTGAGTTAAACTGCCGACTGGAGCCTGAAATGAGATAAAGGTCCCTGATTAGGGGGGCTGCAATCCCCCTAACTCCCGCCTCCTACCACTATCTCCAGTTCCATCAACTTGCCACTGTGAAATTCGGAGGATATTCGTGAACGCTTTACCTGGGTACCAAACTTTCTAAAACAGCTGGGATATTTTAGAGAGTCGGGTCCAAGGTATAACAAATATCTAACCATATATCAATGGCATTTGAAATCCGGAAAATCTTGCCGAGTTATTAGGGAAAGACTAGTCTAATGTGATTTTATGGTCTGCAACTTACGGGGTCTCACCTGTGAAACTATTTACCTGGGATTAAAAGTTGTACTATAGAACAAATATGAAGTAAACAATATTTTTGCCTGTGAGACAAGTAGGACGTTCCAAACTTTTTGATGAATTCATACCCAGGATCCTACAATGTTTGCACTCCCAACCACGAAATATCATAACACATTTATTTTGCAAGCACCTTTACTGTAATCACAGTGCTCTGATCGCAAGCACTTACTTCCCATCCATACGCTCATGATCCTGTTTATATGCAGAGATCTGCCAACTGATATGCACTTATTCCATTGTTTGAAGATGACATTGTTTAGAATCATCAGAGGATAAGCATGGTATGCCCATGGGGGTTACTCAGTAGGATCTAGTAAAGGGGTGGCCGGGCTAGGGTACGAAACATCGATCCAAAAAAATTTCTGGCAAAGAAATAGATCCAAAAAATTTTAAAATCCAACATACCTAAAGGACATGAAGTCAGTATCACAAATCTCTGGGAAAGTGCCCTAACTCTTTAGATTTTTCATAGTTCAGTCGGATATTTACGCGCTTTGACGTCAGTAATGTCACTTAATTTCAAGTTTTGTTTGTAAGGTCTGTCTTTCCGAATTTTCTTACTTTTCCCCATATTTGATACCCAAAAAAGCAATGCAGGACTTCAGGAATCCAAAAAAAATGGCTTCACAAATACAAATAATGCAAGTAAGCTTTGCCAAAAATTTAGACCCAAAAAAGTAACCTGAGCATCCCTACCGTAGATATATCTGAATACCCCCTAGAATGGAAAGTGTGTCTTGCATGTGCCTGTTATCCACTCCAAGTCTGTCTCCTCCATAAACTACCACTGACAACGAATTACCATGTTTCGATCTTAATGCTAATAACAGTCCTAATGTTCTCCTTTCGCTGCTTTTCTTTACCTTGATCTGAAAATAAAATAGAACGGTTTCATATTTCAATTCCTACGGGGAGAGCCAGGAAAATGTTCCCATTTCCAAAACTTCGTAGCACCAAGAGTAGCTACGGGCACATTGAATATTTCCTTTTCAAAGTGACAAAAGTTTAGAGGACTATAGTTATTCACGTAGGTAGAGCAGGGGTTGCATCAGAAATCTTCCGACAGAGGGTATCGAACTTCTAACAGGGGGCAAAAGGAGATAAAGAACGCAGTTTTAAAGTATTATTTTGCCAAAGTCCTTTTGAGAATAAACCAACCTTTCCTCCGAAGGTGGACTAGATGCTTCTAACATAGAGGCTGTGGCCCCCTGGTCCTCGGGAAGCTTTTCCTGCCAGGACAAACGTTTGTTGATGCGAAATCAGCACATCGTAGCTCCTGTCTAGCTGCTAGTTTTTGAAAGATACATATGCGCACTTTGCATGAAAACAAGTTTTCTAAAAAAGCAGCTTATTTTACCTCAACATCTACCATTTCTAGCGACTTCAATATGTCTCCCAAGCTTGCAAGCAGCCTTTCTAAGAGAACACCAATTCTTATACGTCTTTCCATCATTTCCACAAACTTGTTTCCTTATATGAAAACCTCCAAGGCAAAAACTGCTGCATTTTACACATCGCACGTTGTTTCCATCCATAAGACATCGGTTTTGGCCCGAGCATCTGATGTTCTGACAGTTTGCATTACCTTCAATTGAAGAAACATTAAATCAATTATTGCGGGGAGCGACTCCTAGAGAAAGCCTGTGGAAGTGACTCTTGAAGTAAGGAGATGCATTTTACCGCCATTCATACAGATGAAATTCTAGACTCAGTTCATGTTGTAGTTTCGCTCTTTGACTGAAATGATACTGCTACAACTGTGACTCATTCCCCTAAGCTTACATAGTAGCCTCGTGATGATTCGATATGGTCTAAATTATCAGTTACTTTTTTCTCAAAACAACCGCACCTGAAATGGCGCAAGAAGTACTTGTCCCAAACTGCACTGCTTTACCATAAAACAAACTATCAGTACGTGGACAAATGTTTCTTTAAGCCATAATTGTAAAAACTCAGTCGTCAGCGCCATATTCTGATTAAGCCGGATCTCCACTAGGCGGGAAAATGTCGAGGCGGCAAACTATCCGGCAATCTAATTGGCTGATCCAATTGTCGTCGCGGAAAAATGTTCGGCCGCGAATAATAGGAATACGTTCAACTTTTCGCGGCTCGACATTTTTCCTCCTAGTGGAGATCCGGCTTTAGAACATAAGGTGACAAAAATTTGTCGCCGATTGACATCTTTGTCCAGCTTTACAGCTTTAGGGAAATAAGGCTTCAGTTAAATGAGACGAACGAACAAGTTCCTTGAAGAGTAGGGCTAATGAGATCCCATGTGGAGAGACATGTCGTGGTACAGAACGACATCTTTTGCTTTTGCTAAGCGTAGCTGGATAGTTTGCACACTTTTTGGCATTGATTATCCTCAAATAAATCATGGTAAAATGAGCTCGCTGCATAAAAGTACTGAATTTTTCATATGAAATTACTTATTCACTAATTCTTGAACAGGCAGTTGAGTTGCAACATACATCAACAAAGTTGGGCTAGATTATCGAGGTCTCTTGCGAAAACGTATGGCAATGAAAAATACAGGCCCTCGAATCTTAGTAACAGAGTTGCCCAAACAATTTTTTCGTTACAGCATGGGTTTGGTCCTAAGGGTAATCCCTTTTCTATCTCCAGATAATGAAATGACACTAACTTCTACAGTGTCCTTTGTATGCCATCCCAATACTTTTTCCATTTCTTCGGTGACAGACAACTTGTCTCAGGAGGCATAAATTTCTATATGTGACACCATCAGTACCACAAAGCATTTCATCAGATGGTGTAACGACACATCTTGTCTTACAAATTGCATTGGTTATGCAATGTGGTACTCTGTATTGGTCTTCTACGCAGATCTTGCTCCCAAGACAAGTGACACCATTACACGATTCTACGAAAAAGGATAAGATCATAAGAAACGTCGGAGAGGAGCGAGGGGTGGGGGCGCCCGCCATGCTTGCCTCTTTGAAACCCGGGAGTACATGACTTGCGGATAGACGGGGATCTGCCGCCCGTTTTTCAGAAAGCTATCCTCTTCTAAATTGCCGTGATATCTACCTTTAACCCTTTCACCCCCGGAAGGGCCATATGGCCCAACAGTATTCATTCAGAACTGCGAATTTTGCAGGGGGTAAAGCATTTGGAATTTTGATTGATTTGAAAGGTTATGCACATTGCATTTATCTATTGCTTACTGAATCACTGATTATGATACCCCCTGGAAAACGACAATATACATTAGGTTTTCCTGTTAAGCTTAATTTTAGCCGGGTGTGAAAGGGTTAAGATGATTTTGGCGCAAAACGACCCATTTTTGACACTTTTTTGCCAATTTCTGGAAAACCCATCCATGTTTAAGGTAAATCTGCCGAATCAGGGACCCTTGTTTAGAGAAATTTGGACCCAAAACTCAGCTATATGGGCGGCACATACTCGTATCCTCAACATGTTATGTTACCTCCCGGGCATTGCAAACAGCTTGAATATGTTAATTTCCATTATTTGCTCTAAAAACATTGAAAGATTTCACAAAATTTCAGATTTCATTATTTATTATTTTGCTCTAAATCTGTATCTATAAATAAGCTGGATACTGAGGCTAGAGTGATATTATATCGGATTGTTATCGGAGCAGAGCAAAACGGAGTGACTTTCATTCCGTAGTGATATGAGGTAGCAGTTAAACTACGACGCTGCTCATGCTCTCACGCCATATTCCTCCCCAGTTCTGGTCTCATTGCAAGGCGCTTTTGCAGTCTGGCGCAAAAGTTTATTGTTTGCTAATCTGAAATTTCATTGTTTCGAAGCGGAGTATATCGGATTCGTGCGATCACACAACGACACTTTGGCGTAGTGTTAGGGTTATATTTTGCCAGTTCTGGGATTTCGTAGCTGTTTGGCAGTCTGAGATGAGGGGGAGCTACCGTTCGTTCTTTCATAAGCAGTTCGTAAAAAATGTGTGATACATTTAGGGAGCAGTCACTTTCAACCCTGGGTACCAGGACTGAGGATAATTTTGCACAATTAGAGAAAATTTCATATCCCATCTTGAGCAAAGAAACAGTTTTCGTCTTTCAGCAAAATGGTTTAGTGCCCCATCCAGAAGTCTTCATGCAGAAAATATAGATATATGGAAAGATACTAAGTTGTCCCTGGCGATTTTCATACCGTTCAATAATTCATCATTTCCAGGTGCCTGTTAATTTTTCTTTCAATCTTTGATCAATGAACTTCACCCAAAATATTTTCAAGCTAAACAGTTTTGTACCCCATACAAATTGCTCTTAGTATTTTCGTACCCCCACAAAATAGTGGAAAAAAGTTTCATACCTCTGCCAAAAATCCTCCGCCCTAGCATCTAGGATTAAAAATGACCGCTCCCTTACCTTTGCATTCAGAGTAATAATCAATCTCAAGATTCTTCTTTGAGTGACAACTTTCAGTCAACAATGCACATTCATTCGGATACGTTCTTTGGTCTGCACTGCATACTTTGCCTCTAAATGTGCCGGCACAATCTGGATTGCATACACATCTTGCTTTTCGTGTTTTGGTCATGGTACACGATGCTCTGCTGTTTATACCACATTTCATTCCACTGCAAGGATCTATGGTAAGGAAAAGAATACTCTAATCTAATATCAGTGCTTTCCTTACCCTGGATACCGGAGCCTCAAAAAAAATAAGAGAAGAAAGGAAAATTATTTTTCTTTCTTCTTTTACTTTTGAGGCTCTGGTACCCAGGGTATGGTTTCCTTGGTCTTTCCTTGATTTGTCTGCTTTTCTCTTTCTCAGCTTTATCCTCAAAAAATTGCTTCTTTGCTTGCTTTTACTGAAAATGGTTTTGCCAATTGGATCTCAAGCAAGTTATGTCCCGAAAACAAATCGTAGCGATTAGCTGAAGAAATCTGCTTCGTCTATTTTTTGCAGCTTAGGCAAAGATGTAACAGCTAACATCACATTACTTTCGAATTCATGAAAGTTAGCGATAATTTCAATTAAGAGAGCCACTGTCACCCAAGATCGTTTGCAGGCAAGTAGCAACTTCGAATTTGGTCCAAGCCTGAAAACGAGGCTTAGCCCAAGCGGAGAAAGTGGATCCACAGTACATTGGTTGTAATGACAGAATTGGGTTGTTAAAATCTTGATAAAACTGGGTTAATTCATTTTTGTTCCCAGGACAAAAGTGGGGTGGACTCGTCCAAATCCTACTTTCTTTCATGAGTCGATTGAGTCATGAAAGCGGCTGAAAAAACTAAGTGAGACTTGGAAAAGTCCAAAGGTGGGGTCACTAAACATACCCTACCTGACCCCATGTGCAAGGTGTGTAGCTTTCTTGAACTATTCCTGTTTACCAAATGCAAAAATCGTGCTCAAAATCAGACAGTCTCAAGTTGCTCTAATGCGTCAATCATACACTGATTGAGACTTCCGGGCCCGTCAGTACCAAAGGCAATATTTGTCGCTATCGAAAGGTTTGAGAGGGCCAGTACATTTTGGGTTCAATGTCATTGGTTTATTATTTGCCTCTGTTGACTGAAGTGAATTTGTCAGTGTCCTTTTAACTGTCAGTTGTGTAACTAGTTCGGAAATTTGAACAATTAAGGCCATCATCCCTCTTTTAAAAGCAAAAGACCTTCAAAACCTTGTAGTAAACAAGTCTGGAAGCAGTGATCTTTCAGGCAAATGTCTGGTTCTTTAATTATAAGAAGCTCCAAAATTGTTGAACTTCTCAATATGTGAATGGGCAGTGTCTAGTTGTATCTATTGCATGATCTATTGAACTCTATAACCAATCAAAGTGAGCAGAAACTGTCACGTGGCTACTCATGTCATGTAACTGAAATCGCAGTTTGGTCCATGGTGGGTCTTGGTTCCCAAACAGAACCATCTGCACTAGCAGGGTCGCATAGTGTTCCCACCACGAACGTTCGAATGAGTTGAAATCCGATGGAAGCAATTTCAGGGGGCGGGGTGTGGTCGAGGATCGATATGGAGATATCATTCATATCTATTGCCAACTGCAATGTAAGAATAGCTCAATCATAAGAATTCTAGACTTATCACACAAGTCCTCGTATTTGCTCCACGGACCCTTACGAAACTCCTACAATATCTATTCTGCCTCAACTAAGTTTCAGCGGGATGACAATTACAAAACATCAATTCAATTCAATGATAGTTCAGTTCAATGGAGCAAAACTTAAAGACTCGTGTTTTTAGTATACAGAGAACTCTAGAGCTTCTTGAAGTTCGAACTTTCGACTTGGAACAGAAGTTAGGCAACCACTCACACCTGCTCTACGAAGCTGACATAGCCTGAAACTTAACTTGGAGAAAAAGTTTCGATTTCGAGCAGATTTATGGGTCACAGGGTCACAGACATGACTGTATATGCTTCTTTCTTGTGATTATCCGTACACTCGAGTAGCAAAACAACAACGATGGTAGTGAGTCTAGCCACAATCTGCTTTGACAAAACCATGGGAGATTAAACGTTGCAGTTCTGCTTCATTACCACAAGAAAAAGCTACTTTACTACTACAGAAGAGATCATGAAAGAGAAATGCTCCTCCGCAGAAAGATATACATGTTCCTCCACAGAACCATACAAGCTGACTCAACTGCGGTGTCCACTTACCCACTTTCAAGGAAACGTAAGCGACAAAAAAATGAATTTGTTACTCACTTGGGCACGGTTTGCATACTCGAGGGGGGTTGATGTAGACAAGAAAGAATATTTGTGTTGAACCCTTCGCATCTCTGTCTGAATAAACCAACTGATGCTTTGTATGAGTCATTTCTTGGCTGTGGCAACACTGCTCAAAGGTAACGCCTCGGCGAAGGAGATTTCCGCATCCACTATCTCTCTTAGGATTGCTCCAGCAACTGCCAGCTATAAGTGAAGGAAGAGAAAATCCAATCATAGTCATCACGTAAACAAAGGTGGGCTTTGGAGGGTGGTAGCATATCCCACAAACCCGAACCGAAATCCCGAGGACATTCTTAACATTCTGTACACCCATTTTTTGATAAACAAACTCTCACCTTCAGCTCTGCACCTAATTGTAAATTATCCCTCTGTGTAACTGAATAACCCCGAAATATGTGATTTTATCCCTCATCGACACATGTTATATACGCAAATTACTGAACAACTCCTCCTGTTGTGATCTTTCCCTTTATCAACACGATGTTATCCCTCTCTATCGCACTGTTTGCTATCCCTCTCAGAAGCTTAACTGAATAACCCCTCTTTTACTGATATTAGCCATCTAACGAAATGATGTTACCCCTCTAACTTACTCAGTAACCCCAAATTTACTGGGGTTATCCCTCCGACGACACGAGTTTCTCCTCACTTACTGTATGTTGTCCCTCTAAATAATTGAAAAACCTCAAATTCACTGCATCTTATCCCCCCAACTACATAATGCCATCCCTCTATCGCACTGAACAGCCTTACCTTTACTGAACAACCCCTAGACTACCGTACAGACGTTATCCGGGGTGCCTGCCAGGGTGAGGTTTAAACACGATTCACAAAGAGATATGTTCTTTCGAGCTCAACTTTGTTGTGGCCAATCAAAGATGTGACAGGCTGCTTTAAAGGGTCTGACACGTGCAAGGAATGGTGGATGAAACAAGACCCTTTAACAGGCCAGATGCGTCTTTGAATTAAAGATGTTATCACTAAGTCAAGGCATTCCTTTCATAGTTATAACCATATGTTATATAACAAAAAAGATTCTCGAGCTAAAAAAAAGATCGAGGTCTTGATGTCAAAATTGTCCTTGCTAGAGTGAAAAGATGAAAATGATATTTCAAATTTTGATTATGGCGATATTTATATTAATATAGAATACCTGGTATCTCACATGTTGTAAACACTTCTGAAGGGAAATCGCTTTCTATTTGCACCTTTACAACAACTAACACATGAAATGTAAACGGCTGCGACAACCGTGTGTTCGCAAGGTTGCAGAGCGGCAAGCTCTTATCGGTAGAAATTGTCATGTATATGTTTATTTGTCGGTGACTTAATATCATATCTGTTTGATGAAATCGATGACGTCGGCTAGGAATAGTTGGTGTTACTGCTAGTTTCCAAAAGGCTTGTGGGAAGAGCGGACCTGTAGCGAAAAAAGTGAGAATTTTTCGCGGAATTTTCAACAAGTCTGAACAAACACTTCTAAATTGAGTTATTGATGGTGACTAAATTGATGGTGACTGAGTATTGGCCCCTACAGTACCTGGTGCTGGCATCTTTCGTACTGCTACTGAGTAGGAATGAGTGTGGTACCAAGGATATTTTTGAGGACTTTGAACACGGAAATTATCAATTTTTTGATTCTCATTTGTCCCGTAATTTTCTCTTCAAGAATGGTAATGTTTTCTGGCTCCAGTGGTCCCTGACACTGGTTACTTGAAGTTTTGGCACCCACCTTGTGGTACTGTGGTACATTTTACCCGTCCTGTCACCATCCTCTGCCGTTGAAATTTTAACATCCTGGTCATCTAAAGGCCTAGCAGTAGTAAACGTACCTGGGGATGTGCCGCCCGCAAGGGTATACTATTTCGGACTTCTAGTCTAGCCAAGGGTATACCTCTTGACAATTTTAGTGGGGCAAGGGTATGCTTTTTGGCACTTTTAATCGAAGAAATGTCAAACGGAAAAACACAAATTTATCACCATTAGATGCATTTGTTGATGCTGTTAAAATGTGCTCTGACAAGGATGGATGTTCATCAAAGGAAATTCCCTATTGCTTTCCAGCATCTTAAATACGCCATACGTACGAAAACGTCAATTGTGTAACGAAAAATTCAGCCCACCAAACCTGGATATCATTGAAAAGATAGATTGTACCCGGGGGGGGGGTACTTGACCAGATTTTGGACGGGGACGTGCCATCGAGGTTGCAAACACATACCCGTTCCTTATACCAATTTTTCCAAAATGTATACCCGACTTTATACCAATTTATTTAAAATATATACCGGACTTTATACCAATTTTCCGAAAATGCATACCCAACCCTATACCAATTGCGAAAATTGCGAAAATCGATACCGTTCCTTATACCAAAATCGTGAAAATCGATACCCTTCCCGATGGCACGTCCCCGTACCCAAAATATGTATAGTACCCCCCCCCGGGAGATTGTACTTTCAGATGGCATGCATCAGATTGATTCGAATCTTATCAGTTCCTGAAGAATCTTGAATGAAGGTGGGTTGCGTTTAACCTGAAACACCCTGTAGATCCGGTGCTCCACAGGGACCAAGCCTGGGCCCTTTTCAATGTTTCAAACATTTCTATAAACAGCCTCCCCGACCTCCAGGTTCCTATGTTGATGTGCTAGTTGTTGCTGATGATACTTTAAGCACCGAAAAGGCTACTTGAGGGATTCAGGATTATTTGAGAGTATACATATCTTTCGAAGTGGACGGTAAGTCTGCTATTGACTCTGGTCTTATAGAGGGCCAGGTATATATGTGCCTTTGAAAATTCAGAGCTAGGACCTAAAAACAGGGCAACACCTTGAAATGACCCATGAGCAGGGCAAAATTTTGCACAAGTATCGTGAACAGACTATGCTTCATATCATTTGTGGAGCTAAATTCCTTTTTATGAACGTTTTTTGACAAAATGATTAAAAATAGCTAAACATTGTTGACATTTACCCAAAACTAAGGCAAATCTCAGTAAAGCATACCCATAACCAGGGCCAAATTCACAAACATGACCTATAACCTGGGCAAGATAACGCAAATTGGTCCATAACTAAGCCCGCCATTGGATTTACGCCCCTCGATATCTTGTGCAGGTTTTAACTAAAAAATGTAATGATTTCAATCAAAGGACACTTTGGGGGGACTCACGGACTTAAAGCACAACTGTCAGTCTTGGGGAAATTGAATATCCTTTTTTACAGTCACACATTCGTACTTGTAACAAGGGTTTGTAACAAAATGTGAAATTTTTCGAAAACACATTAATGTTAAAAGAGGCCCTTTTAGCGGAATTATGGGTCTTGTTCCAGAGAAAAACTTTTAAAATGTATTGGAATTGCTGGAAATGTTTCGTGGTTACTTTACTTCTTCTGTTTGTTTGTTTGTTTGAATGTCGTTTTTGGTTTGTTTGTTTTATATTGCTGTTAGTTTAATATTGCTCGTGTTTCTAAAGATTATTAAACAGTTGTGGAGTAACAGCTGCAAAATTTTTCGCGCAAAATGACAAGTCCCGACCTATGGTAGGTCAAGATATGCCCAGAGCCTTTTACTCGACCCCAGCATTCACTTCTTGATTAAATTTCATGATAAAACTGTGACGTAGTGCGTAGTGTCTAGACTACAGAAAACCAGACAGATACAGACACAAATCTGTTAGACTAACAAAATAATCTGGAAACCGAGCATTCAATCATTAATCCAAGAAATTTTTGAAAGCGGAGGATCTAAGTTTGAATGAAGCAGGAAGTCATTATGAAGCAGACAACTTTGGCTAGATGCCGACTGAGAAAAAATAGAAGAAATTTGACTTGTTTGATTTCTAGAAAAATTCACAAAAGGAGTTGTTCACTGTACCTCAGGCATGTTGGACCTCATTTGTGCAAAGCCCATTTCAAGTGACCTTTGCAAATTGTTACTAAATTTAGATTTTCAATATGGTGTCTTGCAAGAGCAAAGTGAGAGTCATTTTGGGAAAGGAATTTTTGTTGGCAGGGTTTGGCTTGATAAGTATTTTTGTTCCAATACTGTTTGGGAGGTCCCAGCAAGGAGTCAGTTCAAGTTTCACTGAAGCATGAGAAATGTTGCAGAAAGTTGGGCCTGTCTGGAAACAGAGTGACTAATTAGCATAACTTGACAATATTGGTGGTAATCAAAGTACGCTTCTTAATTTTCACCTGATGACAGTTACTTGACGTCATACAAATATCAACTGAGCGAAAACAGTTTGAAGCAAAAGAGTTCAGATTGAAATTGAAATTAATCCTACTCTCAAGCGCCCTAAAAGTGGTCCGTTGCGATCAGATTTACCGCTAAAATCAATCAACTGCGCATGCTTCTATTTGGTCGCAGCGCCCGCGAGCTCAAAACGCTGGATATGGAGAGCAGCCTTTAAGCAGTTAAAAGCATTCAAGTCTACACTTTCAATTAAGCCAAATTAAGCAATCAGACGGATACATTAAGACATTAAGCAATCTGCGAGATAAAGAGTTTACACACCGCTCTCCAATTAACTTTTTAAGGTCTTACGTGGGTCTCAGCATGTCAAACTTCGAAAGAATTCTTCTTTGAAGACTCTTAGAAGTTAAACATTTGTCGGCTGCGTAAGGAATTGTTGCCTCAATCTAAAACTAAAGGCTAAACATAGACAGCTTTACATCGTTTACCGATCTACGACCCTTTTCATTAGGGTCACAGACGTTTCTCTAAAGATTCTTGAGGCTTTAAGATTGTCGTTATTGCATCCAAACATCCAAATATAGAAGAAAGTGAAAGTTCATAAAAACCATCCTTCTTGTCTTTGCAGTCCTGCCTGCTCAGAGGATGAAAGACACAGTGTGTCCTAGTGTCTAGTCTAGACAAGATGTTAAATCTTTCTTGATACACAAGAGATAGAAAGTTATGCTGAACCACTAGCTAAACTGGCGTGCGTCTTATTATCGTCATTAAGTCTGCTGATCTCAGAGGAACCAGGGATATAAAGTGATCTCTAGGATTGTAAGGACATCTTCGAGTATAACTGAAAAACAAGAGGCTTATAACTGAAAAATACTTTATTATTTGTGTGTTCAATGAATGGCTTTTGTAACTCTACGAATTTTGAATAATCATTCTTAAGGTTCGAGACTTGTGTGACCCTTCACATCTAAAGATCAAGTATTGCGCTAAGCAGACTCTCCACACAGATACGTAGAGACAGACCCCGGGGGGGGGGTACTTGGCCTACAAACATACGGGGACGTGCCGCTGGAAAATCTAAAATGCTACCCTGTCCCGGAGTCAAATTCCCGAAAATGATACCCTGTCCCGGAGTAAAATTTTCTTAAACAATACCCTGTCCTTTAGTTTCCTTGGACAAAGTTGTGCTCTGCAAGGAAATTTGTACGAAATCTATCGAAAATTGTGGAAATATTGCCATCAAAGCGACTTGAATCACATTCGCAGAGTGCAAATGGCCTAAAACGTCCTTTCGGAATCAAAAATTAAAAATATGGACCCTGTCATGGAGCCGATTTGTACAAAAATGATACCCTGTCCCGGAGTCTGAATCCTGAAAATGATACCCTGTTCAGCGGCACGTCCCTGTACGGAAAAATATATGAGTACCTCCCCCGGGAGACAGACCTTCAGCCCAGATATATCTCCAAATATCAAGTTTGAATCTGGCGCCAATATGACTAGAAAAAGACCCATGTGTTTCTTTCTGGAAGCGTCTCCCGTAGAAGGTTGCAATTTTCTTTGCAATGGGGCGACATGACAATTCTCTGGCCCCAGTGTGTGCTGCATTACCCTGGGTACCAGACTCTCTCAAAAAGGAGAAAGAGTCTGGTACCCAGGGTAGTGCTGCATGCATGAGCAGAGGGTTGGGGCAAGGAAACACCAAGCAAGTTGCATAGATAATTCATGGGCAATCAAATCACTTTACCGTCTTTTGCACAGAAAAGCTAAAACCAAAGTACGAAAATGGAATGAATGAGTGAATGAATCAATCAATCAACGAGTGGATGAATGAATAAATGAATGAATGAATGAATGAATATAGAAATAATCATGGGATAAATAAACAAAGGAAAGAATGAAGGAAAGATGAAAAGAACGAATGAATGAATGAATGGTTGCAATACACATAATTTTCATCAGAAACTCTGAAAAGAACTCAACTTTCAGATTAGTAAAAGATAAAGAAAACTCTAGCATCGGGACAAGAACATACAAGAAACTTTTTCAAAGTATGTTATAACTTTATTTCATTTTCCTTCTTATCTTTTATTTCTTGAAAGATACAGTATTTGACGGTCTGTCTGTCACTGGAATCCTTAGTAAACCTTCGTTTTGCACTGTTCACAATGGCACAGATTGCAAATACCAAGAATGAAAGCAGGTCTTAAGAGACAGTGAGAGAGGCTTCATTTCTCAATTAATTCAGAAAGCTTCAATTGCTGAGTCAAATTCTGGTTTCTCGCACAGAAATACGTGTAAAGGGCATACACGAACATAGTAAAATGCAGCTGTATAATATGGTAGAGAAATGGATGGCAAACTAATGAACGAGTGAACTAATGACTGATTGAATGGAAGAATGAAGTAATGAATGAATGAATGAATGATTGATTGATTGATTGATTGATTGATTGGATTGGAATGAATCATTTACGAAAAGGAAATACAGGTATTAAACGAATAGAAGAACCAACGGCGAGCAAATGCATGCAGTTTAATGAATTCGATATTTTGAGAGAAACAATGGATATTGAGAGAAATCGTGTCTGTTCTTTGACCACCCATCTTCCACAACTTGTTTCGAAGGAAATTCTTCGGAAGTCTAGAATGTCTACACAGTGCGTGACAAAAAACAAACAAACAGCATTTGAAAGAATATCTCGAAGATGAAGAACCTTTAAACTAATCGTTGGATTGTGACAGCGCTATTTCTTGTAGTTCCTGGAATTTGCAGACGAATCTGATCTCCCACTGATGTGACAGGGAAACCGGACATCTTAAGAAATGTTTAGAAAGTCTACAGAATTATATAACGGGCGAGATTTCTTTCACAAAGGACTGTGCCATCATTTTCCTTGACCATAGGTTTTAGGGATTTTTGTGGGTCTTGAGGTTTAAAGTTTAGTCTAACGTATCTAAATTCCAAACCCCATTCATTTCAGTGATAAGATAAGGTTGGACGACTGTTTTCCCCTGCTTTCGATTTGATCAAAGTTAATGCGATACATTGAGATCTGAGATTCCCTCGCAAAAGCTAAAATATTGAGCAGCACTACAATACAGAGAGCAAATAATGAGATAGGGCGGAACGGGGGCAAAATTGGGTCAAAATGAGTGGGTAAAAGAGGCTCCAAAGGATGTCACTTAAATTTCTCTTAAAGTGAAGAAAAATGTCCTTGTCTTGCTGCTTTCTTAATGATACAGATGCTCCTTGATAGCAATTGTGTTCTCAACAACCAACTTTCTACACTCTGACTCATTTTGCACTCACCTCCCCTTGCGAACCCAATAACGAAAAATGAGGACTATCGGCGATCAATTAATTGGCACAGAAGCACGCGATTCAATCGTATCAGTATTCGAAAGTTTGGAAATTTGTTATGTCTAGTGAAAAATCAGACGGGATCTCCTTTGTCTGTACCTTAGTTTCCAATGTTTTAGCTTGAGATAAAAACTCTATTAAGCCCCCAGGGGGCTAACTTCATTTCGGACCCTTGAAGCGGGGGCCTTAAAAGAGAGGGGGTCGATTTGAGAGGGGCTTATTCACAAAATCAAATGACAAGGACATACATGATAGTTTTTCCGTTCTTTTGCCACATATTTTGCTGATTACAACGTGAAGTTCAACGAATCAAATAGATGAATCCGAAACAATTTTTTTCACCTCTGTCAGAATTAACATGCAAGACTGTTTTACCAATGAAATGGAAAATCTTAGCAATTTCTGGAATTAGATATAAGTGGGGGGAGCTTAATAGAGAAGGGATTTATTTTTAAAATTTGGCTGAGGGGAGGGCTAATTAGAGAGGGGGCTTAATAGAGGTGGCTAGCTAAATAGAGCTTTTACGGTAACGCGCATATGTAGGAACAAACGGTCTCTGTATAAAGTCCCCAAAGAGCCACGATTTTACTCGAAAATGCTTATAAAAAATCTTCGACAGACAGAGTGAAATCCGATTATCCAGCAACAGCTCCAACCAACTCCTTCAACGTTTCCGAAATCTGTTAGCATTTATTTCAATCAGAGCTTTGATCCAAATCCGATGCGATGGCAACATCTGAAAGTCCACGCAAAAATCCGAAAACCACATGGAAAAATTGCCCCCGAAAAGCTTAATGCTCCCTGTTACAGCACAATATGTAGCTCAAAATATCACTTACTTTTCAAAGTTGATATTTCAGATGTTGTTCATCCTGTATTCTGAGTCAACGGATTCCCCTACGTCAAAGCAGATATCAACACTATCAAATTGAAAACTTTTTTCTTTGCTGCAGTCCAATGACGTTTCAACATGTTTTCGAATGTGTTGGTTTGCGGAGAGTTTAACCCCTCTTACGGTGGAACCCAGCAACCAGACGAAATCATGCCTAAGCCTTTAAGCCCGAGAGGAAGCCTTAATCTAGAAGTTTATTATGTTTTTCTAGACTTTCCTGCGGGATTTCTTCCACTGTAACATAGCAGTACGCACATATTAACGATATTGTGTGAGCGGGAGAAATATGTTCTATATTTAGCAAGTCTGCTAACAAAACATCTAATTTATGATCGCTGAAACGGTTGCCGATTCGTTCGCCTTGTCTTTGTCCAGCTGAAGAAGACCTGAGAAATGCCTTACGAAATAGCAAAAGTTTCCTTCAAAATCCAAACCAGACTCAACCAGACTGAACTGATACAAATCTAGCTAATTATATGCATATTCTTCAAAGAAAAGTCATACTGATTCCTAAAGCTTTTCTTACAAACAGTTAAGTCTGGTCTTTTAGAGTTTGAGATTTTGAAATGTGGTTTGATTCAAGAAACCCACGCAAGATTGGCACAACCTGTCTACTGTTTCTTTCTTAGGATTGAGAAAGAACTTTGAAATTCTAATCAAAAAGGCAAAAGTAAAGTAAAGATGCTTCAAAAGTCAAACACGTTTTCAAGGATCAATAAAGGGAAATTTCTACAGAGTTTGTCTTTACTTAGAGCTCACGAAAAACAAGGGGTCTTTTCGAAAAAAACCAAGGAAATATCGTTTGATTTGAATAAGGCAAGAGTTCTCTTCTTATTGACCAAGGAACGCCAAAAGTTTACATGAGAGTGGTTGCATCTCAGCAGACTTACAGTACTAAACACAAACAATGTCCGTTAAGCATAAAGTCTACAAACATCAAAAAACCAAGTTTGAAAAAATCATAGCTACTAACCGTTACTAAAACCACAAGTGAAAATAATTGTGAACATGAACAAACAGCATTTCTTTATTTGAAGCATTGTTGAGGTTGCAAATGTGATCCTTCTCACTCAGTGATAAAAGAAAACTCGTTTGATATTATTGCCCACCTACTAGACTTTCTCGTATCGTAATAACGTCTGTCCTATTTCGTGTTCTCCTATGATTGTGTCTGAAAACTTGCTACTCAGCGTGACTAAGTGCATCTCTTTGTATCTTCCGTCTGGCGAATTAACAGCTGTCATCGCTCTCGTGTCGGTCTGTCTCAAACGAGATCAAGTGTTAAGGCTTCTGACTTACACCTTCCTATGACCGCCTGCCCACCTGTGCTGCGGCGGAGAAGAGATTTAGTGCAGTCAAGGACACTACGATTGTGAGCCATGGGTAGTAGGCCTCCGCAGTTACGCTTCGATGTGTACGCTTTTGCGAAAGAAATATATGTCGTTTTGTGGTAGTGACTTCTACTTCCTCGAGAGCGGTATATAAATTTTTCCTCTGCAGAAGCATGAAGCTGCGGTAATAGATGACTATGCTAAGGATGAAGGATTACATCTATTGAAACTAGCTGAGATATCAAAAGATTTTCACGGCAGATTTACGGCAAAGTTGGTAGATTTACCACCATTTCATTAAAAGAAATAGGAAATAGAATTTTACGCCAAACTTTCTAAAGATTTGAGCCCGATGTCCTATTTACCTTCCCCTTCACACGCAATACGTGGTTACCGAGGCAGAACTTTCCCACGTCAATTTAGCGCATGTGGGAGTCTAGCCTCTGCAGATTCTTAGACAAGAACACCTTCTGGTCTCAATTTCCTTTGAAATGAGCGCGACACGAAAACGATGTTTTGTGGTTGGTCGTCCCTCTTGTCAGGGAGAATCCACCATCTTGAAAATGGAGTGTATCGTTCACATTCTTGCAGAAAAGGGTTCGTGCCCGGGAGGGGGGGTGCACGACTTGCGGATGGACGGGGGTCTGCCGCCCGGTTTTCAGAAAGGTACCCATCTAATTACCGAAACTTGCATTTCATACCCACGTTTATGATGAATTTTGGCGGAGAACGGCCCATTTTTTGGCTAGTTTTTGCCAGTTTCTCAATAACCCACCCATGTTTATGGAAAATCTGCCGAAAAAGGGACCCTTGTTTAGAGAATTTCGGCCCAAAAACCCACCAGGCGTCACATACCCGTACCCTCAACATGTTATGTACCCCCCGGTGGTTCGTGAGGCATATGTCCTTACTGTGTTGGAAAACGGAAAATCTAAAATTTCAAAAAGTCTTAGAAACCTTAAAAAATCCAAAATATCTTTGAAAATCTCAGATGTTTCCAAAATATTAAAATTTGAAATATAAAATTGAAACATGAAAATTTATATATATGATATTTTTCGATTGCTTTGCCCATCGGTTCCGTTGTATTTAGCAATCAAAACTGAAGTCAATTTTGGCTGGACTTGCTACAAGTCTCTCTCGCGGCAAACACGGGAGAATGAATAAAAACGAGAGAGACTTGTAATACTTGGCAGCCTGGGTCGTTGACTGGACAGGATTCTGTCCAGTCGGCATCCTTTTACAGAAACCAATATCCAATCATATGCTTAGAAAGGACAATGATACAACCAACCATGGATACAACAGAGCGAGGCTCTGCGATGTATTTTGACAATGGCAGACTCAAGCTTCGATGAAACACTTGACAACAACCCCGTTATTTTTGAAAATGGAAGCAAGGCTCGATTGCTCATGAATATTAATGAGCATGACAAGTATTACAAGTCTCTCTCGCTTTTTTTTCATTCTCCTGTTTTTTCAGCGAGAGAGACTTGTAGCAAGTCCAATTTTGGCAGATACAATAGTTCAACTTTTCAGCTCTACAACCCCAACTAAACACAGTGATGCATAAAGATGCACGGACTCGAAAATATATAGCATTGCCTTTTTACAGTTCAAAGGACCTGCTCTGGCATCAATGGAATCTGTGACTCCTTCTTCCTTCGATTGGGCCAAATGTCCCAAAATAGCCCCCTTATGTGAGAAAAGAAACCTAAATCACACTCCAATGAAGACACAGAGTCGAAATGCCTTTTGCTGTATTTTTTGTCGTCCAAATCTCTCTGTTTCTGAGGCTTTGATACCAAGGGTAGGGTACAAGTGCAGTAAAGTAAAAAAGGGCATGAGAAATTACTGCTGTAAAACTACACCATACCTATGACTACATCGATCTGCTTCTGGTACGCCGGGATTCAATTTTACATTTTCGTTCTGGATGTCCTCCACTGCCACCTTTTAAATACACGCTGCCCATCGGAGCACCACACTGTCAGATTGGAGTAGATCTAACTGAAAAAAGCAAATATCAGTTCATGTTATCCAAGTTTAAAGTTAGATTTTAGGGTAGTAAAAAACCATACTAATTCCAACCGATTATTTCATAAAGAAAATATAGGTACATTGCTTTAAACAAAAATATCTAGCAGGGATAAATAGTATTTATACTAGCAGATAAAGAAATATCTAATATATATAAAATATATATATACATAATCTAATATATAATATATATGTACTATAAAATATATATAATATAATATGATATAATATATAATATAATATAATATAATATATATATAACATATATATAATATAATATAAAATATATAATATATACATATATTATAGGTATATATATATATAATATATATATATATATATATATATATATATATATATATATATATATATATATATATATATATATATATATATATATATATATATATATATATATATATATATATATACATATATATACATTATAAAATATCTAGCAGAGATAAATAGTATTTATACTAATACTATTTATCCCTGATGTCTAGTGGCAAATCCGCGGGCATATTTTGCGTGCAATTGTCTCTTACATAGTATTTGATCCTATCTTCGAAAACCGAAAGTGTTCGCTCATTTCTTACACTGTTGTCGACGGTGTTCCAGATGAAACTACATCTAAAAACAGTGATTCTTGTCCAAGGCCAATTGTCTTCATTAGTTGTATCCTAAAATCAATAGAGGATTGCGCTAAAGATGGCGGCAAGGAATTTTTTACCGAAATGCATTGCTTTCGAATTAGAAATATTTAACTATTCTATTGGAATTCGATTAAAGAACGCAGCGCTTCTCGGTAAAAATTCCTCGTCGCCAACTTTAGCGCAATCGTCTATACACCACTTCAATTAACAGCCTCGTTTTGGAAATTATTCAAAATTCTTTCATAGCTATGAAATTTTGGAGACCAAATTCGGATTTAGCACTCAAATTTTAGTCCAACTACAAGTTTTCATGTTGCTAGCAGTCGTGGTGTTAACATTATGAAGGCGTAAAGTTTGGAAATCTGTAAGGGATTTGACCGTGAAAATGCCTCCGAGTGTAAAGTTTCACCCCGAACAATTTTTTACGGTCAAATCTCTTATAAATCTTTGAACTTTACATTGTCATAAAATTAACATCACAAATGCTAGCAGTTTAAAAACACGTAACTAGACTAATGTTTGGGTGCTAAATCCTAATCTGGACTAAAAATTTTCATAAGAACAAAAGGAGATTATTTTGACAAATTTCTAAAGCGAGGCTTCTTAATGGAAGTGGTGTATTGAACATGAACATTTTGCTATTTAGCAAAACATTAATTTTGCTTTAATATTAACAGAACTGTAGCCCTTTAAACAGAGAGCGTTGTTCCTTACTCACGGGTGGTTTAAGCAGATACTAAAAGGAACCCAGGGGCCTAAAATTCTGGCGTCAGAATTCGTCAATCTCAGATCTAATTACTTTTAAAAAAACTGACATTGATTGAGGGAAAATTCGGAATAGGAAAATGACAATTATTAAGGCACTTAAAGACAACCGAAAAGGAGTCAGATAGGAGGCCAATATTCAAAGCCAGATAAAAGATTGATTTCAACACTTACATTTCGCAATACTTGCTGAAACAAATTCGGCACGATAACAAAAAAATCAAAACCTTAAAATGAAGTTGAGAATATCAGTGTACTTGAAAATGTAGGCTTTCTTTTCAAAACAAAGTAACAAAGTGCCCTC
Organism: Aurelia sp. 4 Dawson et al 2005; assembly: GCA_964019985.1. Classification (NCBI taxonomy): domain Eukaryota; kingdom Metazoa; phylum Cnidaria; class Scyphozoa; order Semaeostomeae; family Ulmaridae; genus Aurelia; species Aurelia sp. 4 Dawson et al 2005. The sequence continues at coordinate 16,320,452 of OZ026499.1, forward strand.
TTCCTTGAAGATAGGTTCCAAATCTTTGAATCGATGCAAAAAAAGGTTAGTGTAAAATTCTTTCACCAATTTCTTCAAACTGATTGGCTTAAAAGAAGCTTTAGCTACATATCCATGATTCTACCGTTGGACTGTTCAGAAATTTTTACATTCTTTTAGATTACAGCCTATTTCAGATTTCAGCTCATTTTAGGATGTGACGTCATCAAATTTGTAAATGATAAAAGAGTATTAGAGTTTTGCTTAGAACCATTTTGTAGACATCCATAAACTATGGCTTTTTTGAAAATTACTTGATCTTTCTTCAACAGGTTCTGCAATTACTTTCGTTTCAAGTCTTTCACGAAGATTTTTCATTGAATTCTTAAAAAGGAAGAAAACATTGTAGTTAGGGAGCTGTCATTTTTAAAGCTGGGTAAAGAGGTGGAAGAAATTTTTATACAAATAGCAAAAATTATCTTAGCCCATTCACGAAATTCAATGAAATTTGACACCCCATTTCAACAAAGCACAAAATTTTATACCCCACTATTGAGCTATTTAGCTTGGATGTATTACAAAAACTTATACACTAAGAAACACAATCTGGACATAAAATAAATCTAATTGGAACAATTGGAAGAATCATCGAAACATAGCATCATCATCAATACTTCAAATAACTTCTTTCTTGCCTAATGAACATAGCAGAAACAGATGAAACTTTTGTTGTGAAATAATACATAATCCCTACTTCAGTCTAAAATATATTCCCAAAAATTTCACAGCCCATCAGATATTTTACAATTTTTTCCGAAATATTTGATACCCCAATAAAACAAGACCAAAAAATTTGGCACCCCTCCAAAAATTCTTCCACCCCTGTACCCAGCTTTAAAAATGACAGCTCCCTTATGAAAATATTGAAGATTTCAAAAATCCAACGGCAGATTTATTGTAAAATAACTAAAGTTTCTTTGAACCCATTAAGCTCAGAGCAATACGTCATAGACTTTTACACCCACCTTTTTGAAGATGTGAAACCTATGCTTCTTAGTCTTACTCAAAGGTTCACTGTAAATGTTACCCCATTTTTCAGAGATTTAATCGACAAATGGTCACGCTTGAATCACAAGAGCCGACAAAGCGGAGGAAGGGTGGTATCTTGCCAGTTGGGCTCGGGTCAGGTAGGTGAGGTGTTTTTCGTCATACAAATAGGCCTTAATCTTGAATGATACAATAATCCAGTGTTAAAAATCATCAAATATTTAGGATAATAACAAGGGAACGTGACAACATGAGAACTATTTTATTTACCATGCATCGATATCTTGTTGTGGTTTTCGGTGTCTCCGTGACCCCAAAAGATGCATCAATATGCTTTCAGGGTGGCACACTGCTGCAATTTTTCATTCATCTTGAAACGATTTCGTGCAAAGGAAATATGATCTCTTCTTACTCAACATCATCACCATTACAGCGCTACGTGAAAATGAAATTGCCGATACACAGTCATCTAGAAAAAGTTGCATCAGAGCGTCTTCAGTGAACTATGATACCGTAAAGGCTCTATTATGCCCCCCTCTCTAAAGCCCTTCCCACCTGAGTCAAAATTTGAAACAAGCCCCCTCTCTCTATTAAGCCCTCCCCACTTATACAAAATTCTAGAATTTACCAAATATGTTCCATTTATTTAGTTAAACAACCTTGCATCCTAATTTTAGTAAGGTTTGAGATAAAAACTGTGTCGAATTGATATACTTGAGCCGTAAAATTGTATGTTGATTCCGCAAAATATGGGATAAAAGAACAGAAATGCTACCAAATATAGCCTTGACACTTGATTTTGTGACAAAGCCCCCCTCTCTAATAACCCCCTCTCTAAGGTGCGAAATTAAACAAGCCTCCCTGGGGACTTAATAGAGCTTTTTGCGGTAAGTCTCTTCTCTAGCCCCCCCTCCCCCTTATATCAAATCTCACACATTGCAAATGATTTTCCATAAATTTCGCTAGACAAGCTTGCATGTTAGACTACGTTCACACGCTTCACACGATGCCGGCATATTTTTAAGAAGGGTGAAAAATGTGACGGTAGCAAATTGCAGCTAGCATTCACACGATACCGGAACAATTTGAAAACGGTAAGAAATTTAATGGTGAAAAACTCGTTGCAAGACTTTGATACCAAAGAAATGTACACACACTTTAAGAACCGACCATTCTTGTTCCAAAAGCGACGAACAATCTTCTGTTTTCATCAACTCCTAGTGTTGACACAATGCCGTTTTCAAATTTTGCGGGTGAGAGTTCTGTGTTAAAAATCTACCGTTTTAAATTTGCGGGCAAAATGTGCCATTTTGGGTGCGAACAGGAGGCCTAACCGTCGCATTTTTCACCGTTTTTAAAATGTGCCGGCATCGTGACAGCGCACTCTTAGTCTCACTCCGTAACGACCATAAAGTTACGCTCATCTCATTGAGTTGAATTTTTATTGTCGTTGTCACTACACTGAGGGCCTTGCCTAGAGCTGTAAAAACGATAGAAATTTCGATCGGTGACGAGTTTCTGTCTCCCCGTCGTCTACTGCTCAGAATGTCCGAATCCACCATTCATGAAAGAAATCTTTATGCAACGAAACATTAGCTACAGTCTAAGGTATGGCGACGACGCTCAACAACGTCCTTTGGGGTTGAGTCCATTGCTTACCTTGGAAATAAACTGTGGCAGATTTTACCGCAAGAAATAAAACAGTCAAACAGCCTTCCCATCTTCAAAAAACAAATTAGATGTTGGAATGGTGGAAAATGCAGCTGTAGGCTTTGCAAAGTGTATATCCCGAAAGATGGGTTTCTAACAGGATAAATTTTTTAACACTTTTGTCCTGTAATATCTATTAATAGTTTTATTGTAAATAATGTATATTGTAAATAGTAGGCTTTAATTAGCTGTAATTTAGCTATTCTCTTTTTTCCTAGCTTACTTTAAATAGATGATTAATAATAATAATAATGATAATAATAATAATAATAATAATAATAATAATACACAGAGAAAACAAGACTTGTTTGTTTGAAAATTTTCGATCTAACGTAGATCTGCATCAGTCAAATAATGTTCGAAGAAATGCTATGCAATCTAACGTTGTAAAATACGAAAGTAATCTTCCATTAATGGAGGCCAACTTAAAACAAGAATAATCAATCTTACTTGACGCCATAATAATAATAATAATAATAATAATAATAATAATAATAATAATAATAGTAATAATAATAATGATGATAATAATAAAAATGTAGCTTTAGAGGAAGGCGGTTTTTGCTGCTATGGCAAGAATGATCCTTTACCGAAGTACTGATACATGGCTTTCACGTTCGGAAATTAAGGCGCGAAAGCAGCCAAAAACTCGCGTGAACTGTGTGGGGCGCGCGAAAGAAATATCAAAAGGCAACAGAGGTATGTGTCATACTTTCCGAGCTCCAGTGATACCTAGTTTTAAGGTACAGCAGTTCTTGAAAACTGATTTTGCGGCATTTTAAACTCGATGGTAGTGAGAAAAAAGTACCATAGATCTTTCAGCTATTTCGGCCCCCATAGATCTTTCAGCTGCATTCGACAGATTGATACATCTTGGTAGAATTTTCGAATGTACACAATAGTGATAGAAGCTCAAACACTACATGATCGAACTCTTCGTAGAGAAGCTGAAAGGTTTCGTGGGAATCAGTCCGGAACTTTACTGTTTCTACAAGCGTGGGAGATGAGTTGTAGTTGTAGCGTTATCAGTTCAAGCGAAAACCGAAACTGCGACATGTAATCGATCTATCAAATGATAATATCCAAACCTTTAGATCGGTGTAAGAAGGTGCGTGTAAAATTCTATGACTAATTTCCATTAACTAAATGGCTTGAAAGAAACTTTGTCTACTTCTTATCTTCTTCTTCTGGGAATCTGCATCAATAAAAGTCTTTGCTTCAAGTCACCTTTAATTTCTGCCCCTTTATACCATGGGCAATAATGTACCGTGTTTGTAGTTAAGAAATTGAAGTTTGTTACCTCGATATTACTGTCCAACTTTGATGCTTTCTCTTTGACTAAAGCCTAACCAGTGCTAGGAATGAAATCAAAATAGCCTAAGATAGCTCCTGCAAGTCTGAACAGTTAGTTTCCACACAGCGTTCATCCTCGTTTCAAACTTCCTCAGTTTGAAATGAGGATGAACACTGTGTAGTAGCTAACAGTTCAGACGCGCAGGAGCCATTTGAAATTGATTTCTAGCACTGGTTAGGCTTCAGCCAAAGGGAAAAGACGAAGAAAATTATGGTAATATTGAGGTAACAAGTTTAATTTTCAAACTGCAAACAAGTGCATTATTGCCTATGCTTATACAACATCTATCTACAATAAGATATCATTTTCAAAAATGAAAATATTTCTAAAGTAAAACGGTTCTTGGTGTAAAAAAATTGTAGCTATGTGTAAGGAGAGTATGGTGCATCAAAAAACTATAGGAGTGTGGCAAAATTTACCGGATGAGTTGAAAAACGCACAGTTTGAAAAGGCTAATGCTTCTTCAGTGAATGAGCAACAATAATTTGGAATATATCATCGAATAGCCACAATGTCCAAATATACTTAAAAGCGTTTCTGGCTGAAATAGGTCACTCAGTTGGGCCTCAGTTCAGATTTTAGAACGGATTTCTGGCGATAGCATCTTCGACACGTACTAATATCACGAGTAATTTTCCCCAATACGGCCTCACAGCAATGACTTGAAGACGTTTTAGCACATGCTATCCTCCCGAGAGGATGAAAGAGTTTTCCCGCTTGACTTGACGTGAAGAAATTACTCAGGGGGATCCCATAAGGAAAAGGACAAGTACATGTAAGAATAATTATTGCTAGGAAGGAAAATCAACGAAATGTAGGTAAATTCAGCTTAACAAGACATTCATTGTTGCAAAATGACTGAAAATTGGCCTAAATCATCATAAAGGGCTCCTAGCACAGATCAAATGAAGCCAATGCGATTGTTCATGGGTGAGAGAGATCCACTGCCCATTTATTATCATGGCATTGAAGATCTTAAGTATTTATTTGAAAATTCATGTCTTATATAACTATTGAGAGAGGTGAAACGCCCATTGAGCACCCGGGATTGAGCACTGGCTGTGTAAAGAAAGTCCTTACAGTTTGATCATTGCTTCAGGTCCTTTTTCGGTCACTTTTACAACCTTGAAATTTTTTATAACGGTAGATTTTCTAATGCTGGTAAGACAGCGAGAAAAAAACGCTTCAATCTTTCGGTATTTAACTGGATCTTGAATCACTCAACTCTGTGAAGTACTCTTGGTGCTATGAATTTTTGAAAGTGGGAACTTTTTCTAGCTCACCCGCTAAATTTTTCAATTTCAATTTGCTTATTTCATACTAAAAATGTCATACACCTATGGATCGTACTTCATTCTAGGGGTATTTGATCAGAAATTTCGAAGAATCATTATTGTTGAGGATGATGAGAATGATTGCAAAGATGGATTTAGTTTAAGAAAATATGATATTTTCCACTAATCAACACTCTCACAACATTGATTTTCAATGCAGAGTCTTTCCTCGACAAGACATTGCGTTTTCAAACAGTGGAAAATTTTGCCGTGAGTTTTCTATGCTACAAAATTTTCGGAAACTATATATTTCTGCCTTTAAAATGAATTTTTGTATGCACGAAATGTCCGAAAATATTAAGGTCCCAAAATTTTGGCCTTCAGTGCATTCAGGGAGAAGTAGTTTTTCAAACGTTGTGCATTTTTCACTCACCCGATACAGTTATTAACCAACCTTGTCTCTTGGACCTTTCGTCACAGCACAATATGCAAGAAGGCCCTGGGGACGAGGCTGGTTATAAAGGCTGGTTTTCATATGTCGCATTTCATCAGAATTCTAGATCTACGATCAGTTACGAATACAGTAAAACCCCGCAAACAAGAACATAGCAAAATAGGAACCTGCAGACTGATTTTGTGGGAAAAGACACCCAAATATAAGAACCAAATACAGACTGATTTACTTCAATGTTCTTATGAGATGGTACACTATGATTAAGAAATTTCATCAAATCAGTGTAAACAAGTTATTGACAACTGGGCACCTCCAACAGTTTCAGGAATATGCAAATTCTTTTATCTAGCTGTATGATTTAAATTGCTTTGTCAATAACAAAAATACCATACCTTCTGATATTGAAATGCAGTCATTATACCCTTAAGTATATTTCACACATACTGTGTACTGTAGCTATATATTCATCATAGTCATAACTGTCCTTGTGATAAGAACCAAACCCTGTAAATGTCATAAGTACCTCATTTATATGAACCTAGCCCGTCTGTCTTTTAAGAAAAACATGTTCTTGTTTGCGCGGTTTTACTGTATGTCCGATAAATGAAAACTAACGAAAAACGAAAACAAGGTATCCTAATTCATCCTAATTCATCGCAATTTGTCGCAATTTATCGTAATTGATCCCAGCGAATCAAATAACTTCATTTTCTGCGATGGAGTAGGGCGATTACCGATGAATTACGGTCCTCTGTTATCATATCATTTGACAATCGCAATTATTTACATCCGATAAAATGCAATGAAATGGGATGAAATGCAACATATGAAACCATCCGCAAACCTCTAGCTTCAACGTGGCATAACACAATGATAAACGGAATGTCACGCAGTAGTTGTACTGGGTTCTTCGTCTTCGTTATTGTTACTGCTGGTAGAATCATCATCTTCTTCAATGTCAAAATTTATTTCTTTTGGTTTATCCGGTAAACAAACGGCCATGAAGAGAGTAAGAAGTGCCACAAAGCCAGTCACCACAAAAGGAAAAGCGTGATCAAACGGAAAGCGTATACTTCCCTCATTTTTCAGTGACCATGAGTACAATGAGCCAAGAAGTGTCGGTGTGATGGAGCTGTAAGAAGAGAACAGAGCTACTATATAAATATACGGTAAACGTTCGAGGCTTGAAGTCAGGTTAGTGTTTAGCTGACTAGTACCTTATTCACATTGGCAAGTAAAACCAGTTTAAACTAAACCAGGTTATGAAATGGAGCCTTCTGATTGGACAATCTAACGAATCGAGTGCATTTGATTGGCTGAAATTTAGCCTGGCTTGGATAAAGCTGGTTTAATTGTGTCAGTGTGAATGTGGTATAGCCGAAATGTTCAATTAATTTTTGAAAGAAAGAAGTGCCGTCTTTGAAACAATCACTCTTTCGATTTTCCTATGCCATAAATCAGCGACCACTAATCATATTCAATAAAAAGGTCTAAAATTCAAAGTTGAAGTCTATTCTATGCAACTGTACTAAGAATGAAGTAACAGAGCTTACAGCTCCTCCGCAGCAGTCACAAAAATGGGCCACAATTTTTTGGAAAAACCTCGTAATTTTGCGCTTAAATGGGTCTCATTTCAAATTAGTCACGCGAATTATAGGTACGATGGTGTTTCATCTTGCCACTGATTTACGAAGTTGCAATAATGTATGCTTTGACAAAAAGTATGTTAAAGAAACTCGACACGTTCGAACTGTGGGCATACAGGAGAATATTGAGTATATCGTGGAAAGATAAGGTATCAGATGAAATATCGTAGCGTGGAATACAAAACAAAAGGATATTGACTGAAACTATAATAATAATAATAATAATAATAATAATAATAATAATAATAATAATAATAATAATAATAATAATAATAATAATAATAATAATAATAATAATAATAATAATAATAATAATAATAATAATAATAATAATAATAATAATAATAATAATAATAATAATGATAATAATATAATTTATTTTAAGTTGGCGACTGTAGTAGCAGCAGTGCTAATTAAAGCCAGCAATGTACAAAAGTAACCTATTTACACTAATTATAAATCTAAAATATACATAGAAATGCTAACTAGATATAGCCAAGGTTTGGTATATATGTTTTGCAGAGTTTGCAGTTGCATTTGTCTGTAGTCCAGCTTTTGATGAGACCCTTAAAGATTTCTAGCGTTCGAGATTCTTTGACTTCACTTTGACTATCAAGGAACGGAAACTACAGTACTTCGATCATTTAGTTAGACGAGGAGATCTTCAAAGAGTACTTATAGAAGCAAAGTTAGCAGGCAAAAGAAGAAGAGACATACAACTTCAAGAGCTTGACTGGTTTGAACTATAGTGAGGCCGTAGTGATGGCCAACGACAGAGAAAGATGGAGAATCATATCCTCCAACCCTCGGGAAACAGAGGACGGAACATGAAGAAGAAGAATAATGTGCAAAATAAATGTAAAATGAAGAAGATATTAACTCTTACCGCACCACACACGATACAGTTAGCCCTATTCCATTGACCATACCAATATACTTGGGATCAACGGAGTTATTCAACGCAACATTGACAGCAAGGTCACTGATTACTATTGTCAATCTCAACGAAAAAAATGCTGGTACCACTGCATACCAAACCAACCTACAGAACAAAAAGAATCATTAACGAGAACAGGCTGGCAATGATAAATGTTTAAAAAGAACAATCCAGAAGCCTGGACCCAATCTTGTTGCAAAACATATGGCTCATATGAATCCCCTTTTGCATTGGATCACAACAAAAATTGACAAGTAAGCGATTAAAAGGTGCCAGAATTTTAACAAAGGAAACTTAAACTTCCCTGCAAAAAGTACAGTGCTCACAATGTTCTAAAAAATGTCTTACTTGAATCAGTAAAATTGAAATAAAAATTGAAATTGAAAATTAAAATCAATTGAACTTTATATTAAGGTTCAATTAAAGTTTATGATAAAATTGAAATACTAAAGTTGCCTGGCGCCAAGATATTAGTTAGGCCAATGTGTTAAACCCAGAAATTGATTTGTTTGCTACCGGGTGAGGTAAAAAAATGTTAAGATATTTGAAAGTCTGTAGCTCTGAAACCATGTACCTGATCCTATAAACTGAAAAAGACAGTATAGCTGGCATATTTATTTAGCTTTGCTAAAACATTTTGGTTGTTAATTACGAGCAATTTTATTCCTCAAAATCCTCCAAGACAGAATTAAAACCCTTGAACAATCCAGGTTGGTGACAAAAGATGATACGACAAAATAGGTTAAATGACAGTCCCAGATGCACACAACTATACAACACCCCTTTATATACCAATCAAGACAGACCGACAGACATCATGACAGACAGACATCATTACAGTGGCGGGGACAATTTGCTAGCAAATTTGACTGAGGACTTTAGGCCTAGTTTGAGGGATTTTTAAATGAACCATTTTCAAAAAATCTCCCATAATTTGTGAGCAAAATTAGCTGATTTTACCGCAATAAATTTTGTTATGTAAGTTTACATGCTGGCTACACAAACATCATTAGTTTATTGGAACCTGAAAATGGCTTAAGTGTTGCTGGTTTTCCGACATCCATTCATTTTTTTGACAGGCCCAGTCAGTGAACAAGTTTCTGGGAGTGTAAGATGAGGCAAAAACATTAAATAGCTTCGTTTACCTTGGTGGGACCATTCCAATGAACGGGAACAAAGGCAATCCAAATACCAGAAATAATAATGAAACTATGAACAACTGAAACAGAAAGAAAATACCCGATGGCCTGATGTTCAGAGGCGCCGAAAGCAAGAAGGAGCGGTGGAATTAGCCAGTCAAAAAGGGCACTTCAAAATAAGAGCTGACAAACAACATAAGTATTCTTCTTAGAAATGTTACTTGTCACAGGCTACGAGAAGCAGAGGGAGAGCTTCTCCTTCTTTTTACTCCTCCGCACTGACTGTAGAGTCTGCACGCAGGCTATCAACACTTCACTCCATTCAGATTCTTTATTAGAGTAGCTAAAACGTCTACTCGTATGTTGTTGAACACACCCCCCTCCCAGTAACGACCCGCCGGACATTAAAAATACAGCGGAGAAGTTATGAAAATATATATTTTCAACGGGGATTGAAAATTTATTGACGGGAAAATGAAATTTCTAAATATAACCAAAATGGAACTTGTATAATTTTTTGACGGGGAAGCAAAATTTCAACGCGAAAGCGACAGAAACATGGCGGGAAAGGTTTTTAATTTCAAACTTAGCGGGGGAAACTAATTTTCTTGGCGGGTCTTCCTTCTACCTTCACGGGGTAGTGTTTCAATTGGTTGCTTACTGGAGGGGGGGTGTTTGATCTACCGTAGTTGTACTCGTTGAATGTGCATCATGTTGAAGCCAAGGGATAGCCATGATCTTCTGCTCCCGTCGGTATCGTCCTTGTAATGTTCTACCGGTTGATTCAATAAAAACGCCCGGCGTTTGAAAAAATCCTGCTTCCTGAATATCGAAGGAATGAAATTGAAAACTGTCTTATTCTATCCCCGATCTGTTCAGTTAGGTTCAGTAATTTACCCAGCTTTAATCGGTCATTCCTTCCCGTCGAAATAGGAGATTTTCTGCAGAAAGCCCCTTTCGAAAACCTGCAAAAACGAGCGATAACAGCAAGCAAAATTTCCCTTTGTTCTCCTTCCTGACAATAATGACTCTTGAATGTGTACATGTATTTTGTCCTCATGAGACAATGGAATCCCCGTGAATGAGTCATTCACACTAGGGGGAAGACTTTTCAACTCGTCAAAAAGAAAGCACGTGCTAAAGTGTGCTGAAAGTCATCGCAGTGAGGTTAACACACTAGGGACTTTAGCTTGTAATTTTAGCATGTTTTATAAGGTTTCTCAAAGGGGCTCATTTTAGAAAATCGCTTACAGAATCTGAACGGAGTGACCGATTCTAGTCAGGAAATTTTCTAAAAATAATTGAACGATTTGGCTATTGAATCAGGTATTGCAAAATATCAGTGCTTATTACCCAGGGAGAAGTAGCCTCTCAAACGCCGGCCGTGTTTTTGACTCACCCGGTATAGTAGTGTTGTCTTCGGTAATCGCTACCGAAAATGTTTGCATTGAATAATAGGAAAAAGAGGGTTTTCTTCCTTTTATAAACGTGCACGCCCGTTGGGATATAAACAAATATTTTCTCCTTGACCTACCTTTTTTATTCCAAATCTGCGCTCCAGCTGCAACAAGACAAAAGTTGAAAGCATACAAATTTCAGCGAGCAATGAAACAATTGTTGTGTGTGTTCTCAAAATGTACCCCTTTTTGAAAGTTAAATGAAATGTTACTATGACGTATGTTATTAGGCTCATATACATGTTATTGCCATCATGTTACTTGTTCTTCAAATTTCTTTTCTTGGCAAGTAGACCAAAGACCAAATCATCTTTCCAAACATAGTTGATCTTTTGATTTGTTTATAAATTGGCAAATTTAGATCGTTTAGTGCAGCACGGTTTTCAAGCATAATGCAAAAAGCACTGATGATTACCCGAGCAACTTTTCATTTGGTATATTAAGCTTCCTGATTGGTCAAAATCGTCAGATTGAGACGCAAAAGAATATCTTGGACTTGAACCGTACATAAAAATTCAATATAATGCTGTTAGAGGCAAGATTAAAGGAACAGCAAAGACCAACAGCCTTTGCGATCGTTTATTTTTGTTTTTGTGAATTTAGTACAGTCCGTTATTTCGGAAGCTGTGCAGATCAAGTCGCTGACTTTGTGCAAAGCATACTGGTCTTTGTACTCCCTTTAACGATGCTGCTTAAAGAGTATACCTAGCGCAGGATGAGGTTTTGCAATGCGTTATTTCATACATCTTTTAGCAATGAAAACAAATATTCTATCATCTTTTGAAACACTGGCTGTCCCAAAAAAAAGTATAAACGTTTGAACAGCTACTGCGATTGAGCCTTGGTTTAAAAAATTGGTTTTTCAGTTTATGGTATAGGCGAGATCTTAACTTAGATTTTGCGACCTTGCATATGTCCAAATCGGCTTTGAATTCGCAGAGCAATTCATCTTAACAGGCAGGCTTTCTGAGGGAGCCAATGACCGTTGGTTATTGAATTATGCTACTACTATCTATGCGGCATTTGAAGAAAGTTTTGAGGGCAAAAAGAACAGGAACGGTGTCAAGTACTGTTCTAATACAGAAGGATCCTTCTCACCCAACTTTCGTAACTGTTGGCATTTTTGAGTCAAATTGGCTTTTGAATTAGTGAAGAGTAAATGTCATTTTCATAGCTCAATAAACCTCCAAAAATAAAGCATTCTTGAGCTGTCCAAAAGCTTTTACCAAACTACACATAGATAGCAACTTTGGCTCCCTCAGAAATTCAATTACTCTGCAAATGCAAACCCTATCTGGACATGCAAGGTAGCAAAATCTAAGATGAGATCTCATCTATACCACAAACTGAAAATAAAAGTTTTCGAATCCAAGGCTCCTTCGCAGTAACTGCTCAAATGCTTATACTTCTTTTAGGACACCCAGTATTTGAATCATTGACAAAAGATATCGAGAGAGAATTTCATGATCGATTACATATTCGAATTTTTAAGTTCTTCGAAGAAAAATGGATTGTGATAAACGAATGGCTTCCCTAGACAATTTGTAAAAATTGGGCTTAACGTCATATTTCGTCAAAAATCTTCGTAATATTTTCAAGTTCTCTAGGCGATCACTTTGCATTTTTGAAAAGTCTGCAATTTACAACAATTTTTATGCAAAGCTTACACTCAGCTCAGTTCATAACAGCGTTCAATTCACAAAGTGCTTAGAGCCGATCAACATGTTCTGCTCCAAATCTAGGTTATTACCTGGAAAATCGCAGATGCCTCTTCGGGGCCCCCGGCATGTCGGGGGCCCTTTGAAATTGCTCTAACCCCAACCAACATGCGCTACGCCAATGGTCACCATTAAATGCAATCAAAGAAAGAGCCTGCGTGCTAGTATACAATATCCTACAGGAAAACGTCTGTCATGCTTTCAGCCAATAATCGATGTATTGTTTGTTTAGAGTGGGTTTGCCAGGATTTCTAGCTACTGAAAGCTAATTTAGGCCCACTGTACATGCCCCATCCTGGCATAGGACCCTAAGTTTAACGTCCCTTCCGAAGGACAATGACGTTAGTAGGTCAGGCCTCCGAGGTCACCCAGTTTGACCTCATTCGACCGAGCTTAACTTCATTCACCTGACGAAGACTGTATAAGCCACTCGGTCACTCACCCCGTACTGGTAACACTGAAAGAACACAAAAGAAAACTAATGTAGTGTATGCCTTCCACAGATCAGAGCTGAATAAGCGAGAGAAGAATTCCAGGTACATGGGTGCGAAGACTCTTATTGAGCTACCATTCAGTGCAAGGACCTCTGAAAACGAAACTGCATTTATGAAGATACCGAACAATGTATGAGATTTTGATATGTGGATACTGGACTGATGACGATGAGTCTCTTGTTGCCCTGTGTTCTTTGACTTGATGATGGCGCTTCAGGCAATAGAGACTCATAGTATTGCTCCGAAAAACTTGGCCCTAATTAGGCCCAAACTTCGCAATTCCTCCGGTGCCAATCAGATTGCAAGATTTGGCAGAGAACAATGATGACGAACTCTCAATTCGAATGATGCAGTTGACTAGATTTTGAACAAAGTTGCTACGGCAGGTGGCTTAAGTTTTCTCTGGTTTGTTTTGGTCTTAAAAACATGGAAAAAGTAGCGTTGAAAGACTCATTTTGCGCTTACCAGGTAAAGTAAACTTCCTTCTTTAGATTTATACCAAGTTTCGTTGATTAAATGTCTGCTCAACGTGGTTTTCATCAAATTTTCTTTCCGAGGAGTGACCGTTGAACAGAGCTACGGCAGTCGTTCGATCCTGATTCGATCGATCGAATCATGATCGAATGCAGGAGGTAGGGCCGGGTTTTTCACTGTTTCATTATGAGTCCCTCTTGAGCAAGGTTTACCGCAGGAATACAAGGGACTCATCGTCATAAGTCTATGTAGATATTGTAAACTACCATCGATATCATTGTCTTATTATCCAGGTAGTCATGGCCTTTCGAACGGTGATTTTCCTCACTCACCCAAAATTGGTTTCATCTTCAAGGCCACGCTCTTATATTCACATCAATAAGACAAGGACAAAGATCAGGAAAATCTTTAACGCAGTAGTTCTTACCCTGGCACAAGGACCAATCAGGAAGGTAACTGGAATAGCAACTAGTAAGAGAGCCGTTCCAATCTGACCAGATGTGAACGCCAATCCGCCTAAATAAACAAGTAAATGAATGAATGAATGAATGAATGACGGAACAAATACATAAAGAGACACATCGACAAAAAATTTACTTAAAATTCATCCGTAGGAAACGCCAAGGAAGATGAACATTCTACCTATAGTGATACTTGAGAAATTCATCTGTAAATCTCAATGGAAAATTGCGGAAATCTGATTTAAGTTTCAAGCTGTTTTGGAGGCATTTTGAAGAGGTAATCCTTAGTATAGTATATCACTTATAACTTTTGGGTTAATAATTTTGAATATAAGTTCGAAAGTATCAAGGTCACCCTTATACAACGAAGAACTTAGTATATCAACCAAGTAAAAAACTATGGGGTTAAGCTTCTTAAATGGTGAGCCAAAGAACGTTGCCAACCTAAAAAGTGGGTTGGATTTGGAAAGAATTAATTCTGAAAGGTTTACCCATCCATTTTTACACCGTTCTTGTTACGGAATAAATATTGCCCAAAGAAAACAGAGATGGTGGACAAGTCCATCCTAGTCAACTCATCAATGACGAATTTTGATGAGCCTCTTTGATACCGGATGAGTTATTAAAAACAGTCCCCGTTTGAAAGGCCATAGCTAGCAGGATATCTAGAAGATAACATTGGAAAAAAAAACTTGCGTCCTGTTTATATGAGGAAAAACACCTCACCTGCCAGATCCCGGGGCTAAGAGGCCAGGTAAATTTCAGCCAAAGTTTATATGAGATTTTTCACCTTGTCAGCCCCGGGGCTGAGAGGCGAGGGCGAGGTGGAGAAGAGTCTCTCTTCCGTGAAATCAGAACGAACTGACCAATGAGAATCAACGAATAATTTCACTTCACCTCATCATACCGGTGGTGTTTCGTTTATATGGAAAATTTTCACCTCACCCAGGGGAGATCCACCTCTGGTGAGGTGAGATTTCATTATATCGGTGTTGTTGCGTTCGTCCTGTAACGCAAACGAAAATACAAAGGATTCTGTTAGAAGGTGGAATCTCACCTCTCAGCTCCGGGTCTGGCAGGTGAGGTGTTTGCAGACATGTTCAAATCTACTTTAAAACTGGCCATTCCGTTCTGAAAGTATGAAGGACTGTCCTGAGAAAGCCTTTTCAAGAACCTTCAAAACGTGCCCAAAATCAGGACCAAATTTCTTAACATCTCTGCATTGAAGGGGCCTTGCAGCAATGACTTCTGCACGCTTTAGCACGTGCTATCCGCCTGGCAGAATTAGACGTCTTCTTTTTTGTATGAATAACTTATTGAGGGGGATTCCATTCTCTCAAGGGGATGAAATACATGAATAAATTTCAGTGTCATCATTGTTAGGAAGCAAAACCAATAACATTTTTCTTGTCACTTTCACTCGATTTTGCAGGATTTTGAAAGAGGCTTCTGAAGAAAATGTCCAATATCCACTGGACAGTGGCGGATTTAGGGGGTGCAGTTGGGGGCAACTGCCCCCTCCTTCATGATGAAAAGTCAGCTTGGCGCTCCATTTTCGGCTAGAAGGGCGCCTCTTATCTTGACCCAAATGCACTCCTTTCATCGTTTTTCGTTCTGAATGTGGGAAACATATAAATTAAGGCGTTATTCAATTGAAAAACCGCAAAATTTTTCTAGAATAAAGACCCAAAATTTTCTGCGCGCTTTCGGCGCGCTTACTTGTCACTGTGGTTTTGGCGCCCACTCTGCAAATTGCCCCTCCTTCAACTTCGAGCTGGATCCGCCCCTGCCACGGGAAAGAGTGGCTGATTAAGGCCAGGTAAATTACTGAAGCTGAAAATAATGGCATCAGAAAGGATTGTTTTCAGCATTATTATACGGCGTTCGAATATACGGCTCGTCGGGCCTCGAGGGGGGGGGGTATCTCGACCTATTTTCTGACGGGGACGTGCCAGTTTGCCCGAAAAATTGGTACCCACAATTCCGTAAATTCTGGTGCATTTTAGGGTCATAATTCCGTAAATCGAATGAAAATCTGGGCCATAATTCCGGAATTTACGAAAAATCTCCTGAAAAGGACACCCATAATTCCGTGAAATGTCCAAAAATTGTGAAAATGCTACCCATAATTCCGTAACGGTTTCAAAAAAGTACCCCTAAAAAATGGCACGTCCCCGTACCATGAAAAGTACTAAGTTACCCCCCCCCCCCAAGCGTCGGGCCGGCAACGGAGCAATTTGATAGTTCTTGATCGATCTGCAAAAGCCGTACTTTCGAAGCTGTATCGGAACGGCGTTGCCTTAGAAATAAGCAATGGATGAGGGCATTCTTTGCGTATTGCTAGGACGCTAAAATGAACAGCAAAGGCTTAGCCATGAGTTGTTAGAAGGCCGCGTCGATCTGGGAACTAGTTCTCAGGTCACGGCTTTCGAATCGCAGTGCAGTTCAAAACATTTAGGCCATGCAGAACCGTTGATAGCATGCTGATGTGCTCCCAGACAAGAACGAGAAGATAAACAGTTAATTGAAGACAAGCAAGGTAACGAAATACATTTAATCATTAAAAATAATTTAGGCTAGGTATTGTGGACACGATCAACACCCAAATTGTGTCCACATTTTCCATGGTTTAGCGTATTGTTCAAACACCTCTTGGTTAAACTTTGAAGAAGAACTGTCGATCATGCATGAAGAAAATGCAAACGTAGCAAGGGTCGAAACTAACAGGATTAAAACACAGCAGAAAAGTTTACAATAATGTAAACAATGTTTCTGAAAAGATTCTGCCAAATGATAAAGCCTGGGTCCGTACGTCAAACTTTGGTCCAAGTATTTTCCAGCACTGACCTCGTAATCGTGTAATGACCGCATATTATTGCTTTGATATTTAGGGAGCAGTGGCCTCTCAAACGAGGATCGTTTTGTTGACTCACCCGGTACAACGGACAGAAACAAGTTTAACATAAACAAAGAGGATGCATTACCATAACGCCTAGATGAATCTGCAAATATCGGGAAAGTCTCATCAAGGCCAACGTTGAAGAATGAGAAGGCAGCATATACACTCAGACTAATTCGTACGGCTTTGCTCCTGAAATGAAGATGAAAATTTGAAAAGTAAATTGGCAAAGCTCTGAAGCTTTGTGAGTTCTCTAGTTTTGAAGCATGTTACGAAAGACTTTCTACCGGGTGAAGAAAAAAGTTTATCCGTTTGATAGGCCATGAATTAAAAAGTATGTGACCCATATTCAAAACTAGAAGTTTAATTTGTCAGTCAAAGGCTAAGGCTAACTTAGACGAGCAAGTGTTGTTTGGTAAAATCACCTATCCTTAACGCAAAAAAAATTAGAAAGAATATCTGTAAGGGATTTGCACTGGAATCGAGCATTCCGACTTCCATTCTGGTCCATGACTTTGTGGCGTTGAAATTTTACATTCACTGCAATGTGGGAAATTGATGTCGTTCCCCCCTCCCGGACGCTAAAGGGACTCCGTAACTAAGCAACCATATGAAAAAGAAATGATTGACAGGTAGAGAGAGAACGTGAGGGACTGCGAAAACAACAAGATGTGAGGAGAGTTTCGAAACGTGTAATCTATTTTGTTTTGTTGATTAAAGTACGCTAAAACGTACCAAGCGAGTTATTATTGTTGTCACGGACCTAACGAAGATTCGCGACAAAGTGGCACCCCAGATGGGAGACAATAACACAGTTACAGCGAGATTACAGTGAGTTAGAAACTTCAGACAGCAGCGCTGAAGCCGAAGCAAACATGGCCGAGGAAACCCAACTTGTGAAGAAAATCGAGGGAAAAACCAACTTTCTGGAATTCTTACGGGAGGAAACTGAAGAGATATTAGTGAGAAATATACACAAGGATATCGTGAGACAGTTGAGGATTTATGAGAGCAAATTAGACGAGATTCAAGACATTAAAACAGCGGTTCAAGAGTTGAAATTGGAGGCAGGGGAAGACCCAGACAAAGTACGGAAATGGCGAGCAGATTTGGAGGTCGAAATTGTGAAATTCCAGCCATACATTGAAAGATTAAGCAGTGCTTTACACGATTTTAAGAAAAGAGAGCAGCATGAAAAGGAGGAAGAATTAAATCAGGCCAAACAAAGGCAATTTGAGATGGAAATCGAGTTAGAGAAATTGAAATTCAAACAAAGGCTAGAATTAGAAGCAAAATTGGAAGAAGTCAGGGGAAAGCCGGAAGCCACGCAAAAACAAATAAGCGTGAAACTGCCAAAGCTGGAAATTACAAAGTTCAGGGGAACACACATGGACTGGTTTCGCTTTTGGAGCCAATTTGAAACTGAAGTAGACAAGCAAAACATTGATCCAGTCACGAAATTTAATTATTTGAAGGAGTTTTTGGAGCCTAAAGTGCGTTCAACAATTGAGAACTTAAACCACAGTAGTGAGGGGTATGAAAGGGCTAAACAAATTTTGAAATCCAAGTATGGGAAGCCCAGTGAGGTTATAAATGCCCATGTACAGAGCATAATGGCCCTACCACATATCAGGGGGTCTAACCCGTCCAAAATCCATGATTTTTTCAACAGGCTCCTCCCCAGCGTTCAAGCACTAGAATCTATGGGTAAACTCAGGGAGATATCTGGGTATACTAGGGCCACCCTTGACAAATTAGAGGGGATTAGAGCTGACTTAGTACGCCTTGATGATGAATGGCAATTATGGGGATTCCCCCAACTTGTAGAGGCCCTGTGTAAATGGACTGAACGGAACCCCATTTATCAACATCAGGAGGGGAAGGACAAGGTTTTCACCACTAATCAGGGAAATAATCATGGAGCTAACAAGGGGAATTTTCAGAGAAGATCATGTGTATTTTGTGAAAGCAATGATCACAAGTCAGTGGAATGCACTGTAGTTACCAAAACTACTGAAAGACGAGACATATTAAGACAGAAGCGGCTCTGTTTTAATTGCACAGGGGGGAGACACCGGGCTTCAGAATGTCAAAGTAAGGGAAGCTGCAAAAACTGCAAAGCCAAGCATCATTCATCAATTTGTGATAAATCCCAATCCAAAGATGAAGTTCTCGTAGCCACAGGAGAAATGGGGGTTGTTTACCCTGTAGTAATAGTGAGGGTAGAGGGGGTAAAATGTAGAGCTTTACTCGATACGGGTGCAGGAAGCTCTTACGTATCAACCAAACTTGCTGAGACAATTGGACAGAAACCATATAAACGCGAGCACAGGAAAATTGATATGATGATGTCAACAACAACAACAAAGATCGAGATGTACAAATATGAGATAAAAGATGTGAAGGACACTTTCAGTACCAAAATGGATGTCAGCAAAGTGGATAGGAGAGAACTACTCACAATACCAAACCCAAAGTACAAAGAGATTATCAGAAGTTATCCACACCTTAAGGGGGTAGTCATTGATGATACGGATGAGAAACCAGAGTTACCAATTCACATGATAATAGGGGCAAGTGACTTCGCCAAAATTAAGACCCCTTCAAAGCCAAGAATAGGGAACCCCGGTGAACCCGTTGCAGAGCTGACCTCCCTTGGGTGGGCACTCATCTCCCCCGGGCATGAAGCAGATTTAAGTAAGGTGTTCCTGACAAAGTCATCAAAGGCTGATTATGAGCAGTTGTGTTCACTTGATGTATTAGGCCTAAGGAGTGAAGAGGAGCAAGATATAGTTCACCAGGAGTTCTCAGAGCAGCTAGAGCGCAGCCCAGAGGGGTGGTACCAAACAGGTCTGATGTGGAAGCCAGGAATTCAAGAGTTACCAAACAATGAGATGGGGAGTAAAGCAAGATTAAGGAAACCTGTGCAGAGACTAGAGAGAAAGCCAGAACTGTTTGACAAATATGAAGAGATAATCAAAGATCAAGAGGAGCAAGGGATTATAGAGAAAGTGACAGGGGGGCCATCAGGGGTACGACCAAAGAAAGAGTTCTATTTACCACACCGAGAAGTAGTCAGAGAATTGGCTGAAAGCACAAAGGTTCGGATTGTGTATGACGCTTCCGCAAGGGCTGATGATAAGTCACCATCTCTAAATGATTGTCTTGAGACTGGCCCTCCCCTGCAAAACAAGATTTGGGACATTCTAACAAGAAACCGACTGCAACCAGTCATGCTCAGTGGAGATGTGAAACAGGCATTCTTACAAATAAGAATTAGAGAGGAAGACAGGGATGTCTTGCGTTTTCATTGGTTGAGAGATAGAGATACACAGAAGCTAGAAGTGTATCGCTTCACTAGGGTTTTGTTCGGCTGTAATCAATCACCATTCTTATTATCTGCAACCCTAGAAAAGCATCTTAAGGAATGTGAAGATGAATTTCCTAAAGAGGTGGCAGAGATCAAGCAGAGCATGTACGTTGATGATGTCCTGTTAGGTGGGGGCTCAGTTCAGGAAGTACAGCACCTCAAGGAAGCAACCATGGAGATATTTGATAGAGCGAAATTCCAATTACACAAGTGGCATTCTAACAGAGAAGTGCTTGAGAGAGATGACAAGATCGAGAGAGATTTAGAAGAGAGTTTTGCAAAGCAACAACTAGGAACCAAGGAGAGTGAAACAAAGCTCTTAGGCGTGGGCTGGAACAAGCAAGATGACACATTGTCAATCTCATTTGGAAGCAAAGATCACGAAGTCACAAAGAGAGGAGTGCTACAAAAGCTAGCCTCAGTCTACGATCCCCTAGGTCTAGCTGCACCAGTGACAATAATGGGCAAAATAATTTACAGAGATATCTGCGATAGGGGTTGTAAGTGGGATAGCGATTTGCCAGATGACCTTAAAGAGAGATGGAAAAGATGGCTCAAGAGCCTACCAGAGAAAGTGACAGTGCCTCGCAGTGTAAGTGAAGAAGGCGGAATCAGAGCAATAGATCTTCATGCGTTCGCCGATGCGAGTGGAAACGGTGTAGCAACTGCAGTCTATGCTACAGTCTTTCAAGAAACAGGAACAAGCCAAGGGCTCCTTACAGCCAAAGCACGCATTGCCAAGAAAGGTCTTACGATTCCTAGATTAGAACTTGTTGCTGGTCATATGGCTGCTAACGTAGTTGATAACGTGAAGAGAGTGCTTCAAGGATATCCAGTACGCAAGGTGTATGGCTGGCTTGACAGCAGTGTAGCGTTACACTGGATAATGGGAGGAAGCAGATACAAGCAATTTGTGAGCAATCGAGTTGCAAAGATCAAAGAGAAAGAGTTTATCGAATGGAGACATGTTCCAACAGAGTTAAATCCAGCAGATGTAGCAAGCAGAGGTGCTTACAGCCACAAGTTAGGTGACCAATGGTACAAAGGGCCTAGCTGGCTTCAAGATAGCAAAGACTGGCCAGCCAAACTAGTCACTGGGCCAACTGTTGAGTCAGAAGCAGAATCATTACCAGTGAAGACTAACCTTAGCATGGCAGTTGAGACAAATGATGAAGTGGACGCAGTTTTGCAGAAATTCCAGGTGTACAAGGCAATGAGAATAACAGCATGGATGAAGAGATTTATTGAAAACTGCAAGTCAGGGAAAGCGAACTGCAAAAAGGGACCACTGACAACACAAGAAATCAGAGAACAGATTGAATTCTGGGTGAGGAGGGTTCAATCGAGGAACGAAAAGACTGAGAAATTCAAAGCAGATCAGCAGCAATTAGGCCTACAAAAGAATGATAAAGATATCTACGTTTGCATTGGACGTATCCAGGGGGAGTATCCAATCTATTTACCTACGACCGCATTGTTTACTGAAAGATTAGTCATGGAGGCCCATCTTCACACCCTTCATGGGGGAGTTGGTTATACGATGGCAAGAGTGAGAGAAAACTATTGGATTCCCAGATTAAGAAGATTGACAAAGAGGGTGATAAAGAGCTGTCATGGATGTAAGCGTTTTCAGGCTGTACCATACAGCAAGCCAAAGCCAGGGCTACTCCCAAATGACAGAACAGAAGGAGCAAGACCCTTTGAAGTAATCGGAGTGGACTATGCCGGTCCAGTCAAGTACAAGACAAAGAAGAATAAAGAAGGGAAAGGCTACATTTTACTGTTCAGCTGCAGCTTGACACGAGCTGTCTATATTGAGTTACTACCAGATCAAACAGTAGAAAGCCTAATTCCTTGCATAAAGAGATTGGTTGTCAGACGGGGGAGACCTCAGAAGGTCTATTCTGACAATGCAAAAACATTTGCAGCTACAGCCAAGTGGATCAAACGAATAATGAAAGATGAGAAATTTAAGGGGTTTCTAGCCAATCAGAATATAGCCTGGCAGTTTAACCTTAGCAAGGCCCCCTGGTGGGGCGGGCAATTTGAGCGAATCATAGGACTTACCAAACAAGCAATGTTCAAGACCATTGGAGGAGCAAATTTGAAATGGGAAGAGTTGCAAGAAGTGCTTTTAGACGTAGAAATCACATTGAACAACAGGCCGCTATCATATGTAGAGGATGATATTCAACTACCTCTATTGACGCCAAATATGATGATGTTGGGCACGAGAAATGCACTCCTACAACCAGATGTCGAAAGAATCGAGAACAAAGATCTACGCAAGAGGGCAAAATACTTGCAGAAATGCAGAGAGAATCTGTGGAAGAGATGGAGATCAGAATACCTCAGAGCGTTAAGAGAAAGACACAGCTTGCAGTTCAAGGATAGTGAACCAAAGATTCGAGAGGGAGATGTTGTAATGATTAAGGGGGACGAGAAGAATAGAAGGGAATGGAGCATAGGCATAGTTGAGAAGCTAATTGAAGGTAAAGATGGAATAGTCAGAGCGGCGAGAATACGAACTAGAAAGACACACAGAGAGGGCATTGCAACTGTTGTATCCCTTAGAGCTCTCATGTGACCGCACCGAAGAAGTCGAGCGAGAAGGAGAAGTAGAGTTGAACCCACAAGCCGAAGAATTTCGACCCAAAAGACGAGCCGCGGAAGTTGCCAAAGAGACAGTCAGAGAGACGTTCCGTTACGAAGATAAAGAGCTAGAGGACAATTAACAGCAAGTTAGCCACAAGATGGTTTGACGCCTATTCGGGTCAAACAGGGGGAGTGTGTGGGAAATTGATGTCGTTCCCCCCTCCCGGACGCTAAAGGGACTCCGTAACTAAGCAACCATATGAAAAAGAAATGATTGACAGGTAGAGAGAGAACGTGAGGGACTGCGAAAACAACAAGATGTGAGGAGAGTTTCGAAACGTGTAATCTATTTTGTTTTGTTGATTAAAGTACGCTAAAACGTACCAAGCGAGTTATTATTGTTGTCACGGACCTAACGAAGATTCGCGACAGCAATTGTCAGTTTCAGAAAAAGCATATCAGTATCAATGTTAAGTAAATCATGGACCAGAATGAACCATGGAATTCTCGTTCCGACATAAGTCCCTTGCAGACATTTTCTTATGCGTGGATCTTAAAGACGAGTGATTTTTCCAAGAAAAGTTTCACATCTTGGTTGGCCTTTAACTGATCGATTACCATTTGGGTTTAGAATATTGGTCACGTGCATTTTTATTCCACAACCAGCTAAACGGGTAAATTTTCTTGATTCAGCTGGCATATAAGCCAATTCAGTTACATGACAAGTATCTTTCTCAACTCTACATTTGATTAAATAATCTACACTTACGATACAGCAAAACACTCGTTAACAGGCTGCAATTGTCGAATCAGCTACCATATTCATTGTTTAACAACCCAGGCTGATTTCAAAGTTGTAGGTTCTTACACATAGGTTTTTACAGGAGACAACTGCACCAACGATGGCACAACTGCAAATTCTTACGAATGTTAGGTTGACAGAGACAACGGGCATTCAGCCTGGAAGCTCGTTAGAGTTCTTTCTTGGTATCCAAAGCTACAAACTCGTTGTCAAATCGGTAAAAAGTAGTATTAAAACCTGTACTTCAAATTGTGTTAATGGTCTCAGCAGGAGTTGATATGCTGCACACGAATAAAATAGTTGGAATTTTTGATGAGATGAAATTCTTACCATGCGTCCAAGAGCAAGCATCTCCCAATGAATAAGAAAACATCACACATAACAGAATAGAATCAGGGATCCGGGATTGGTGAAACCGCATTTTCAGTAAGAAGAAAGCAATAGATCTTTGTGAAACTTCCACTGCTCTATCACTAATGCAGCAGTATACGAAAGTTCGCAGAATCGCTGGAAGGCCTAACAGTTTAGTATGCTAGAATGCAATGTCTAAGGTAACCAAAGAAGTTTCTAAATTACCTCATAAGCTGCCATAGTGATGACTCTTTCAATCGTTTATAGCATCTTGCCTCACGACGATAAGTAGATTTCTCCGAAGTGCTCCCATTACTAAGGCGAAAATATGAAATGGATTTTTTTCCATCGAGTTCTTCTTCTTGAGTTTTCTTTCCAGATTTTTGTCTAACTACTAATACTGTATACGATTCTCGTGCGATAAATGCATCATAAGAGTACATTTCGAGATAGTTTGATCCACTTGATGTTGTTATTGATGGCTTCCTCTTGGGTGGCCTAGCTTGCGCTTGGTCACTATCTACTAATGTCG
This sequence comes from Aurelia sp. 4 Dawson et al 2005, assembly GCA_964019985.1. Classification (NCBI taxonomy): domain Eukaryota; kingdom Metazoa; phylum Cnidaria; class Scyphozoa; order Semaeostomeae; family Ulmaridae; genus Aurelia; species Aurelia sp. 4 Dawson et al 2005. The sequence continues at coordinate 16,345,145 of OZ026499.1, forward strand.
TCTTCTCATTAGCCGCGTCTCTAGAAATCGAAGAAGGGGAAGAAAGTGAGTCGTTTGAATCTTGATTATGGAATATGCATATGCATGGGCAATAAAGCACTGTTGATGTGGCCTGTATCATGATCAAACAGCAAAAAATACCAAAATTTCCCCATAGTTCTTGGATAGAAATTTAAGGGAAATGGACAAGTTTCTATGGGAAATTTAAGGGAAACGGAAATTTCCATTTCCCCTTTGGGAGATCACGGGAAATGAGTGCGTTTCCCCAAAATTTCCCCAACAAAAAATGTGGGGAAATTTCATCATTTTTTGCAGTGAGCTCACTGTGGTGCTTTTCTTCCAAAAGATTGCAAGAAAAGCTCGATAATAGCATGAGCGTTAGGACACCCAGTGTGTAGCAGTTTGAAATTTGAATCAGAAGTTACTTATTGTATTTTTGTGTTTTGAACATATTTTTACTTGGTATACAGCCATCTTTCACTGTTTTGTAATTCTGAAATTTTCGGTAGTGAGCCACCTTAAGTGCAGAGCCACCTTAACCGTTAAGCTCTAAGCGGGAAAAATTATGCTGCATCAAAAATCACTAAGAATTCAATGCTTATCATTATTACCATTTTCAACACCACCTCTAAGGGGACCATTATGGAAATTGGGTCAACTCGATCTATTGATAATATCCCTGCCACTTTAATTTGGGGTGTTTTTTAACTTATAAATTGTGTTGTAAAATCGTAAATATCCTATTCATTTATTTAACATTTTTTTTGACCATTATAAATCTTTTTATATCATCATTTTTTGGATGTGGCAAATTTTTACTTACTTACTTACTAAACGTTTCAAACGCGTGAACTCCTGCGCTGCAAAACATCGCATTTCAAACTTCCCTCGTTTAGGAGAACAAAGGAAATGTCCCATTATTAGTGGATGAGAACACTATTTTCATCATAATATATGCCACATCAACGGTGCATCATTGCCCATGGTATATGTGTGTCCTATCCTGCTTGAATAATTCAAACCTCCAAACTTATTCCAATGCTGACCAGGGCTCAAAAAGCGAAGTAGCGTGGTAACGGCGCTACCGGGAAGGTAGCTGGAGTGCTCAAATTTCCCAGGAAGGAAGAAAGGGAAAACGAAGGGATGAAAGGAGAAAAGAAAGAATATAAGGGAGGAAGGAACGGAAGGGGAAAGAAAGAAAAGAAAGGTAAAGGGTAGAATGGGATGGGTTATTGGGAAAGGAGAAGAAAAAGTGTTAAACGTAGTAAGGGTACTTGGCTTGCTACCGGGAAGAAAAATATTTTTTTCAGCCCTGACGCTGACATCGCTCGAATGTTGTATATTCAAATGTTGAATATATGGAACATCAATTTTCCTTGCTCCGTAAATGGTGTCTCTGAAAAACGTTGCCCCATTTGTATGTCTTTAGTGGAAAAACTGTAACTATAATTGTCTCAGCTTCTTCAAAGTTGCATAGGTCACGCTTCAAAGCAGAGCTTCACATCTATTTGGGTCAATCTGACAAGTGGCTGCTGATTTTTACTGGAGGAAAGGCAAAATAAGTGGTTGCTTCAAAACGGCACTTCTGTTGTTCTCCAGCAATGTAAAAATAAAGTAAATTTTCATATAAAGTCATCTAGCGTTGTGTTTAAGCTTTGATGGATTTTTAAATGTGTTGATAATGCTTTTATCTCCAAGATGACACTACCAATCCTTTGAGGATGTGGTGAAAATTCGACAAACAAGGCACAAAATCTGCGGGAAGCCATGGTTACGAAGCAAATCTATCAGCATTGGGCATAAATCGACTTCTGATCGGCATCGATCGAAATATCTTAGAGAGAGGGACTTTGAATTTTAGAAGGAATTAAAACTATGAGTTCAGTAATGGGGATTTTGCTCCTTGGAATTTTCTTTCTGTGTCAAATTTTAGATAGATCAACTATATGCAATCTGAAAGCCTCCATCCCTGAAACGAATAATGTCCGCTCTCTTGGCCAGGGCTTGAAGACCCTCAGCTAACCATTAGGCTCTGCACTCTGCGTATGAAGAAAAGCACGGACGCAAGCATCATGGCGTCGGTGGAAAAACGTCCTCTTTTTCCTATCAGGCTCGAAGAATGACACGAAGAACCGACCGCTCTGCTTTTCTCTTGGTGTCTTGGGCGAATTATCTTGTTCTCTGTATTCATTATAGCTTCACTTTTCACATGTTTGATGTTAGGAGTAATCTGAAGAAACACACTGGACTAGCTTCGCAAACTTTCAGATAATACAGAAATCTTCTCAAAGAGCATTATGGGACGGCAACAGCACGCGAGGCCTCATGGTTAGCAGAAGCTCTTTAACCCACAGTACTTCATTTACCTATTCAATGTCTCTGGTACTTTGATGGCTGTCAGGACAATTGAGATTGCAAGAATGACACTGTTGATTAATATTGGAAGAAGGAACGGAAAGTTGTCAAACAACGAACCTAAGATAGAATGAATAAAGTTCTGAATCCGACCAAATTACATGTCATGTGACTCGTTGCTAAAGTCAGTATTTGGGTAAAAAATCATTACAAAATACTGCACTGTATGGGAACCAGACTAGGAGGAGTGAGCATTTTCAGTAGAAATCATCAACACAAACGCAAGTTTCTAGCCATACTTCTTGGAGTAAATTTCTGTTCTATTTTGACAACTGCTACCTGGCCCTACCTGATCTTTCTCTTCTAAGTATTGATAATGAGCAGTTATTTGCTACTGTCCTTTATAAAACTACTGAGTTTGTAAAACTGACTCCAAAACAAGATAGCATTGTATTTTCAGTGCTTTTGTGACGGTATGCCGTCTTGAGAAACAAAGCGCCTTCAAGAAGCACAATGCGTGTGTCAACTTCTTGCCACGGAAGATACTCAGTATTCTACGTTTGTGCAGCAGAGGGCAAGAAATCTATTAAAGTTGAAGTTGGACACAAAGTCTACAAAGGATAGCCCCCCGGGGGGTACTCTCAATGTGGCCTGACAGTCGGCCTGACAGTCGGGGGTCCAGTCGGTTTGAGGGTTTTACTGAATAGCTACCAAATGACGCTATTTGTCAACCAAATACTACCAATTGGAGATATTCTTAGATTCCTAGCCACTTATTATGTTTCAACCCGGTACGCTCCTCCGGACGCCAATTTAGTCATTACAGCATTAATCATAAATGAATTTTGAAAGTTTTCTTGCTTTGTTCTATCGGTTTTGCAATAAAACATTATGAAAAACCGTAGAAAATTTTCATTACTAAATGCTACCAAATGAGCCAGTTTTCAAGTTCGTGAACTACCATTAGAGGGTCTTTGTAAAAAGATACTGCCATTTGAGGGTATTTTTCAAAATTTTTGCTTTGACCCTCTTTAGCCCTGACTGGACCCCCCTGTCAGGCCATAATGGGAGTACCCCCCGGGGGATAGCCTAAAAATAAGCTTTATATCTTGCTAAGAAATAATGATGCATCTGAGTGATTTCTTTAGGAGCCTGTTTACCAGTGCATACTAGCGTCAATTGATGATGAAAAAAACAATAAAATCATGGATAGGTTGCAGACTGAAACCTATCCACCAAGAAAGCTTGGAAAACTTTAGGTAATAGCATACTATATATATATATATATATATTATTAGATTTCTAAAAGCTTCACAGAAATTACCCATCAACAAATCTAAAATGCAGCATTTCTTTCAACATTACATCAAACATTCCTTGTTTTCTTTGACACCTCTGGGGGATCATTATGGAAAAAAGGTTGTATTGACCTTTTAATGCCATCCCTGCCATTTTTAAACTGGGAGTGTTTTTAATCTATATTTTACATCTAAAATTTGTATTATAGTGTGCACTTGTAATTAGATTCTTTTTCTTTTTCTTTAAATTTTTCATGACCTTTTTGTCCTTTTTTATCATTTTAATGGCAAATTTCTACTTACTTACTTACTTAACAGACTAGCAATGATAGTCAGTGAATGCAGTGTTTTGGGATTTGAAAGCAAACTGAACCAGCACATTAGTAACAAGCCTATCTCGCTCTGCTGCCATTATAAGATTGACTTGTACCCTTTTGTTCCTTGTTTCCCTGCGACCTTGATTTGTTGCTATCACTTGGCCAAGAAGGACTCATAATATTACACTTAAAATGTGGGCCCAATTTAGGCACGCGTACAGTGATTCCGTATTCACCAATCACATTGCTAGGATTTACCTTTCAACCAATCAGGAGGCACTATTTAGACAGTTGTTCTTGTTGCATACGAAAAGCCGTCGATGAGGTCAAGAGTGCTCGCTGATTCAATCGATCTATTTTGCTTCTACAGAGGAAGACTACTGTCTGAGAGGTATGCATTTTGCGATTTGTAGGTCAGGCACACATCATTCTTTGTACTACAAGTCTCGTTTTCAATGTTCAAGCTCTTTAGACCATAATTCGAAGCGATTTTGTTTAGTGTACGAGAACTCTCGCTTCTTTAGGCCATTTTGAAACATTTGGAGCACTTTTACGCATAATATTATGAGTCCCTGTTGGCCAAGTAATATCAGCAAATCAAAGAATGCAAGGAAACAAAGGACGAAAAGGCGTAAGTCTAATAACAAGATAGAAAAAATCGATTCCTATCTTGCAACTGCTAGTTCTTGTAGTCAGTTGAGATCAAAGTTCTATGCTCGTGCCCCTCCCCCGTCTCAAGAATCATTTAAGGTACCGCTTCAAGGAATGGACAACGGTCGCTCGTGAAAGCCGTTTTATTGGCAACTGAAATCAGACAAATTGAAATTCCACAAAACAAGACAGACTAAGAAGTCTTTATTACTACTGCCTTCGACGTTTCAAGATTATGTGATCATGACAGCTGTTTACAAACATTTCTACTTCACCACTGCTGTATTAGGCTTGCGGCGGACAGATTCGTTTGGGACAAAAAATCGAGGCTGGTGAATCCTGACATCGCAACTTTTTAATTCAACCGAAATATGATGCGGTTTCGCCGCAACAATGTGCACAATATGGTTGCTTGGAGACTTACCTTTTGAAAATGTGGCTTGATAGCTTTTCACGGGGAGCACCAAGTAGCCTGCAAGATGAAAGTATCGTGAGGGTGAACTCCCTTTATCAGGTCTATTATACTTGTATAAACTTTAACGTGATCAGTTCATGTGCATACGGTAAAAAATATTTAAAGTTGCGGATATCGTCACTTGAATGGGACTGAAAATAAATTTCTGAAGCAAAACTTTTATTGATGCAAATGAACGGCACTGTCAATAATACAGAGTCCTGATTGAATTTAGTAGATATCTCATTTCGTTTTTCATTTAACCACTGATATTAAGTTTCAGTTGATGACATTCGTTTTGCTTGCAAATTTCTAGGATAAAATATTGAAATATAGCTGTATATGATCTTTGAAAAGTTACAATTTTAGGAGACATTAAATTGAGCCGAAAAAATATTATAGAAATTGCCTCATGGACTGATATGATGTTTGGAAAGGCATTTCAATTCAAGAAAAGATCTTCTGAGTTAATTTCCTTTTGAGAAGATAGTCAGCCTCGTACTCTTTCTCTACCTTTTGCAAATAAAATGATTTTATCAGCCAATCATACAAAATAGTAGATAACTCAAAAAATTAAACAAAGTATTACACAATTATAAATAACATTCTTCATCATTCAAAAGTGCTATCCAGTTATAAAAATTTAGTATAAATCGTTCCCATTACTGTGGGAGCAAGATTCCGAGCCAATGACGGAAAACATGCGGCTCATGTAGTAAGAGGAATGGTTTATGCGCATTTAGTATACACCGTTCCCATTACAGTGGGAGTAACATTCCGAGCCAATGACGGAAAATATTCGGCTCACGTAGTAAGAGGAATGGTTTATGCACATTCAGTATACACCGTTCCCATTACAGTGGGAGTAACATTCCGAGCCAATGACGGAAAACATGCGGCTCATGTAGTAGGAGGAACGGTTTATAAGTATTCATTTGCATCAATAAAAAGTTTCGTTTCAAATAACGATTAAACTCAAGACATTTTGATAATAAAACAAGCAAAAATCTGCAAACAGACCGTTTTATGAGTGCCCGAAATATTCCTAAAAACGATCGAAATTCCATTAAAAGAGACTTGAAATTTTCTCTGACAAAATGTTGTCCCCAATTCATTCTATGAAATTTTTGCATTTAAAAAGCGTGCCTTCCATTGGCAGCCTAAAAAACAGTTCGAGTGTGAATTCAGTTTAAAGGTACTTACCACCAATTGCAGGTCCGATAATTAAGCCAATTTGATGTGAGCTCATGACCACTGCCATTCCCAACGCCTAAATTATATAAAACAGTTCCTTTACACCACGTATTCCAAAAATACAACAAAACTGTAATTGAAGATTTGTGAAACAGATAGATCTGAAAAGATGCAATGCATACCATTTGAAAGAAAAAGCAAGCGACCAGACAAGCAACCAGCAAGCAAGCAAGCAAACAAACAAGGAAGCAAGCAAGCACGCAGGCAAGCAAGCAAGCAAGTAAGCAAACAATGCAATGCAAGTAAGCAATATTTAAGTTTCAATTCAGGCTTGGGTTATAGGCAGCCATGCAGCTGATGTAGGACAGCGGCCCTGCGGATCGTGCCTTCAGAGATATTTCTGATTACTCATTTGCCGACCTCGGAAGGATGGACAACAATGTTGACTGATGGCATGTGGTTTGTAGTACTCTACAAGTTAGAAACGTTGTGCCTTGACCATTTGGCCACACCACCATTTATATTGGCCATAGTACGATCTATCTTCCCTCCAAGCAAAATCAGGATCTTCTTAATTGTAAAAATATTTACAAAACAGAGGAGGTAAACACCTTAAAAATTCAATCTTATATGTCTAAAGTATTGCTTATTGCTAAAACACCAGAGCAAATGGAAGAAATTGTGGACAAAGTGCCATGGGAGAGGGGGTACTTCACTTTCCGATCGTACGGTGATATGCACCAGTTTTGGATAATTTTTTGCAACAAAAAGTTCTGGGAATGGGATGTACTTTTCAAAGAGATATTCTGGGATTGGGGTCAATTTTGTGCTAGAAATCTGGGGATGCCCAGGTTTGGAATGATCAAAAATTTTCCATTTGTTTTTTAGTGGAATACTGATCAGAAACTGCATCCATATTCTGGGATTGGGTCTCAAAATACCGCGAAAATCCTGGGATTTGGTCATAACAGAATTTCTTGGAGCCCACATCCCATATGACCCAATAGTGAAGTGCCCCCCCCCCCCGGGATAAAATAAATGCGAAAGGAAACTATATGAAACGAAGATAAATGTTGAAAAAACGTAACACCGCGCGCCAAATTTCATATTAACGTTTAAACCGACATAACTAAACTATTAGATTCATCTGTATATCTAGGACAACTGTTTACAGAGAATGGGAAGTGCTACCCTCGGTACCAGAGCCTAAAAATACCCAGGGTAGCTAAGTGCGAGATAGAAGTCTTACGTCTCATGTTTATAGCAAGAGGTACCTTCCATGAAATGAAGTATGATTAACAGCTAAGAACATCAGTCTTGAAAGAAGAAAAGAATTCTAAAATGCTGTGTCTGGAGTACCTTATATTACGGAGTAGAGACATGGACTGTAACAACATTACTTGAGAAATGTTTTGGGCATTCGAGATGTAGTCGTAAGGAAAAATGTCAAAATTGTCATGGGCAGAGAAAGTAGCAAATGAGCAAATACTTAAACGGATGAATGAAAGAAAAACACTGATCAATATCTTGAGCGCAAGGAAACTAAGATATTTTGGGCACTTGATACAGCTAAATAATAAATACAGAACATTGTTAGAGGGATACATACATGGAAAGCGACGTAGATGTCGCCCAAGGATGAGTTGGTATGTAAACAAAAAGGAGTGACTGGTATATGCAACGAGAATAGCAATGGATAAAGAAAAGTGGAAGTCTATTGTGTCATCCAAGGTCGAATCATGAGGAACATGAAGAAGAAGATTTCAAAGATATATAATTAAGAAGCTCTCAACCTTTTCACTGGTGTAAATGTGCAAACATTTTCTTGGATCTGAAACAGACCATACTGAGACTATCATTTTCTGAACACTCTCCAATAAAATAGAACTTGCGTCTGTTATGGGATACGCCACAAAGAAGTTTCAGGGCACCTAAAGCTACAAATGTATAATCCAATGCATGATAAACTTTAGAAATGTTACACTTACCCTATTTGTTTTATCACATAATGCAAATACTGTAGCTTTTAAAGCAACTTTGCAGCCTAAAAATCAACAAACATATAATTACAGCATTAGGTTCAAAATCTTCAAGTCGGTATGGGTGTAAAATTCTTTGACCTATTTTTTATAATGAAATAACTTGAAAGAAAAGTTAGCTACTTTTCTATTCTTCAACCATCAGACCCTTCAGAAATCTTGAATATTTGTCGAAATTGCAGCCTATTTTATACTTCAGATATAAAGTGTTCGTATGTACGTGCGGCTATGATAACCAATGAAAACAGAAATTACGTTGAATAAAGTGTATAGCCTAGAGCTTGAAATACTGTTAATTTCGGGTTTGACTTTTCATCAGTAGTCAGAAGTATTTTATACTTCAACTCATCTGTAGATGTGACGTCATCAAATTTCTAAATCATAAACCAGAAGAGTAAAAGAGTTTTGCTTGATACTATATAGTATACATCCATAAAATATGGGCTTTTCGAAAATCATTTGATCTTTCATCCAAAGGTTAACAATTTACGATAGTTTAAGATTTTTTCAAAAATGTTCCTGAATTCTTAAAAAGAAGAAAAGCACTGTAATTTCTGAAAATATTGAAGATTTCAGAAAAGTTCGGCGGCAGATTTATAGTGAAGCAACTAAGGTTTCTTTGAAGACGGTCACATCAGAAAAATACATCAGAATCTTACACCCACCATTTTATAAAGATTACTGGTAAACACGATGGGTGAGTAAGAAAAATCAGATGTAACGCGGGGAGTCACCAGGCCAAATTTGGAGCAAAGTAGTAGACTCGATTACATGTCGTAGTTTCGCCTTTTTGCCTGTTTCATTTTAGTTTCGTTTTTTCGCTTTCTGCTACAACTAAAAACAACAGCAACAATTCAACTCAATGATATGAGCGTAACTTGTTGAGGGTCTTCGTGTATTGGGGCTAGCAAAGCAGCTCAGAAGATTGCGTTTGTTTTGTTAACATTCAACAAAACAGCAGAGAGATTAAATTACATAGATTTCTAAGATCGTGGAGTAATGTCCATACCTCTCCTCGACAGAAGAGTGAGAAAGAGAGAAATAACGCATGTAGAAAGTGAAAACTTCCAGGCCACATTTATTATACAGTTATATGGCTGGAAAAATGCGAAGGCATACATACCTCCAAAGAAACCTTGGAATAATCTTGCTGTGACTGCCCAAGCAAAAGACTTACTGAATCCAAAAAACATTGTTGCAACAAGCATTAAAGTCATTGATATCAACAGAGATCTCTTTCGTCCTATTTTATCACACAACCATCCCCAAATGTAACTGAAAAACAAAATGACGGCGGAAATAATACTCGCTGTGGGGAGAAAACTTTCAGCACTTACCTCGACAAGTTTTACATTGTCATATTGCTGTCATCCTTTCATTACACTTTGATTTTAACAAGAGCCCTGCTGATAACAGTTTCTTCTTCCACTGATAGATTATATATCTGCTATAGACATATATTATTTTATTATCACTGATGGGGCTCTGATAAAAGGGACGGTCTTTGCTCCCTTGCTCTACGTTAAAAAACAGGCCTGTCATGGCTACATTGTCAGCCTCAGCCAAAGATTTATATTTTCCCTCTTTCGTAATTTTCAGCCTCTATAGATCCTTGCTCCTTTGCTCCCTAAAGACGTCCATCAGAGCCCGATTGGTCTAGTTGGCAGTGTTCCCAAATTGCTTGAACTTGCAGAAATGGGCAGCCGTGCAAACATCAAACAATTTTACAGTGGACAGCATGCGATCCATACATACTGATTGATCTTAGATCCCTGACCAATCAAAATGTTTGGGAAGATCAAGAAATTTTGGATCCATGTTTTAGCGATCAATCAGCTCTCTTAAAAACCTAAGGATTTTAGGGCTTTGGTACAAAATAAAGACAAAATGAAGGAAATGCTTGCCTACCTAAAAAAAGGAGGCCCATTCGTGCGACATATCTTGCACAATGAAGCATTCCCTTTTGGGTTGCAAACCTTCCTGAAAAAATTGCTGTGACTCGAAAGTGTGACGATACAATCTTAAAAAAGACGGTCATACCTTCCAAATGCTCTACCAACATACAAAGATGATGCAACTACACCAACGTACTTTCCTTGGATGAAAATGATAAATATTTAATATATATACCGGGTGAGTCAAAAAGGCCCAGAGTTTGAAAGGCTGCTGCACCCTAAGTAAACAACCAATGATATTCCGCAATACTCGCCGCAATAGTTAATTGAATAGCTAACATGCTCAATTATTTTTAAAATTTTTCTGGCTAAAATCGGTCAATCCGTTCAAATTTTGCAAGGAATTTTCTGACAAGATCCCTTTCGAGAAACCTTAAAAAAACGTGCATAAATCATGAGCAAGCTTCCATAATATGTTAAACTCATAGAGTCACAGCGATGAGGCGATGAGTTGAACACGCTTTAGCACTTGCTATCCTCTTAGGGGCTTGAAAAAGTCTTCCCACTAGTATGAATAATTTGGTCGATGGGATTCCATTCTCCCAAAGGGACAAAATGCATGAATGTATCTAAATATCATTACTGCTAGGAAGGAGAACAAAAGAATATTTTACTTCGTGTTTTCACCCATTTTTGCAGGTTATCGAAGAAGGCTTCTGCAGAAAATCTCCCATTTCAATGAGAAAGAATGGCCTATCAAGCCCGGGTAAATTACTGAACCCAATTGGACACGTCTGGAATAAATCGAGACAGTTTTCAGAATCATTACTCTGATGTTCAGGGAGCAGCATCATTTCAAACGCCGGGCCTCTTCATTGACTCACCCGGTATGGGATGACAAAAGGAACTTTCAAAAGCTATTTCATATAATAAACAATCAAGTATTAGCTTTAGATAATTTGCATTAGATAGTTCAGAGTTATGTCGAAAGCCAACAAAAAGAACGTCAAAGTTGTCAAGTTCAATTTGGGATCTTGCATGCCTGCTCCCTGGAGAGATCAAGATAGAGTACGATAAATCATTCACATAAATTTCAAATGAGGTGGTGTGCATACCAATTTCTTTCTCAGCTACGCCAAACTCCTACAAAAAAGAGTTGGTTGTTGGTTTATGATGCAAACATTAATCTTTTGCCTTATAATCTAACCATATGTTACAACGGTTCAATGTAGAGGACTGCCACTTATCCTTCTGATTTGGTTTACAGAATTAGACTCCCTTACCTCGCATGCCATGTGACTTGCTGACAACAATAACATGAAATGAAGTTATATAAACAAATGATTTGTGGCACAAAATCTTAAAATTGCCTTGACTAGCGGACTCATCCTGATAACCCATGGACATACCATAAACTTGTTACCTGTAGGGAAACACTATCAACACCGTAAAAGAACAATAATCAAAATATAAGATAAACCTGTAATTAGAGAGAAAACAGTTAAACCTGCAAGAAAATCAAGTTATCACTTACCAACAACGTTATTATACAAGATTATTACACCAAATACGCGTTTCGTCGCACCCTCTTCAATTTGGTTCATGCGAAAAACAGATAAATGACACTACCGGGCTGTTTTATACCTAGTGTAACATGAACGTCGCCATGAGCCACTGATTGGCTCATCTCAAACAACCACCATCCAATCAACAAGCACCAAAACAGCTACGACGAGGGTTGTTTCCGTACTTTGAGTAGGACAAAGTCTGCACTTCATCTCATGGTTTTAGAAGCTGTGTTTATTCGAGCACAAAAGTGCTTGTGAGTATATTGTTTGAATTGAAAAGAAAGTTACGACTGAGCGACCTTTTATTGTGTAAAATTGTACTCACTTCCAACATGCCGCTGTACCGGGTGACTCAAGAAAAGTTTACACGTTTGTTGTGTTGCAGAATAAGAGGGATGTGACCGATATTCAAAACTAAACTGTTGATCTGTCAATCAAAAATGGTAAGATCAATCTTCTTTAAGACCTGAGAATTAGCAAAATGCCTGCAAGGAGTTTGTGTGGGAACGAGAGAATTCCACCCTCCATTCTGATCCATGATTTACGTTCTATCGAAATTAAAATTCTATTTCAGAAACTGACAATTGTATTGAATTTATATTTCAATGCCAAGTAAATCATGGACCAGAATGAAACGTGGAATTTTCGGCCTCATACATGCTCCTTGCAAACATATTTTCTAATTCTGCGGTCTTAAAGATGAACGATGTTACCAAAAAAAATTTTCTCATCTAAGTTGACCTTTGACTGATAGAATGACATTTTACTTTTACTGTTTTACTGTAAACTTTTTTTTGACTCACCCGATACATATACGCATCGTTGATTTTGTATTTCTGACGGATTCTGAAACATTCTAGAACATTAATTGTAAGATGACTGTGAAAAACTTACTCGCATCATCCTTGGCAAAAAGGAAAATGGCATCGTTATCATCATTGCATTTCCAACCTACAAAGCATTGTAACACAGATGTTTAGGAAGACAAAAAAGGGCATCTGACTTAAATGCCACCAACAATATCTACATGACACGGTTAAACCACAGTCTATAGATGTTTAAACAAAGGATCAAAGGAAATCTTTCGAAGACATACAGAGAGGAAGATGACGTATATATGTACTACTGACACCTCATAGCCTTTCTACTGAATCATATTTCATCAAAAGTACTTCTAAATGGCCTTAAGTAGCGGAATCATCTGAATAAACCATGGACGCACAATTAACTTGTATCCTGTAAGAAAAGCACTATCAACTCCTCTAAAAGAACAGCAATAATATAAGATAAACCTGTAACTGGAGAGAAAGCTGTTAAACCTGCAAGAAAATCAAGTAATCAGTTATCAACAACGTTATTACACCAAATACGTGTTTTGTAGCAAGCTCTTCAGGTTGGCTCATGTGAAGAACAGACAAATGACACGACCGGGCTGTATTTATACCGAACAAAACAAAAAACATTTGAGAATCACGTAAATGTCAACATCTGAGCCACTGATTGGCTTAATCTCAAACAAAGGCCATCCAATCAACAAGCGCCATAACTTTTGGTGTAATTACGTTTTGATAACTGATTACTTATTTTCTTGTAGGTTTAACAGCTTTCTCTCCAGTTACAGGTTTTTCTCATATTATTGCTGTTCTTTTACGGGAGTTGATGGTGTTTTCTTACAGGATATAAGTTAATAGTGCGTCCATGGTTTACTCAGATGAGTCCGCTACTTAAGGCCCTTTTAAAATTTTGTACCACTAATCATTTGTTTAGAAAGTACTTTCTTGTTTTCATATTTCTATTCATATTATCATGTTTTTCTTTCTTGCCGACAACCTTACATTTTTATTTAAGAAACCACCCCTGAACCAGTATGGAAATAAGGTCGATTGACCTTCTTGAAATTATCCCTGCCACCACAATTTGGGGGTTTTATTGGTATTTACTTAATGTTCAGTAAAGAACAAGTCTGGGGTTGGTATGATTATCAATCATTTAAAAGATTACACTGTTGTGAATGGTGTGTAGTGCTTTTTTCAATTTTCACTCTCTTTTTATCAGCGAAACTACATATTTCAATGCTCGAAATGACGTCATTTTATTAATAGATAGATTATCAAATCATTAATAAAATGTCAGGAAAATCCCAAGTTATTCCAATAGAACTCCCTTGTATTTCTGTCCCTTAGTGCACCTTCGCACAACAACGGTTTCAGACCGCAATTGCCTATGGCTTTACGGTTTAAACCTTTCCTGTGCGAAGGCGCACTAAGAAACAGAAACATAAGGGAGTTCTATGGGAATAACTTCAGAACGGTTGGGCCTAACCACGCTCAGTTGTACACATCAGTTGAAGACTATGCACATACTAACCGGTTTTGTGTTGTACAGAAAAATATAAAGCCCGAGGTCTTAAAAGTACAGACCGAGCTTGCGAGGTCCGTGCCTTAAGACCGAGGGCTTTATATTTTCCTGCACAACGGCAAAACCGGTTAGTATGAGTTTTATTTATTACCTGACATCTTCTAATCTCGACTCGCATTTCATCAAACACATTTTGTTACAATCTTGTCGTTTGAGTTCACTGCAAATCTCACAGGCCTAGGCCTAAATCGGTTGCTGTAGTGACAAAAACGCGTCCTTCTATCGTATTATACAAAGCTACGGGAAACCCGCGGAAAATGTGTGAAATACCTCGTTTTTGAAACTCCAGTCAGGTAATAAGAAACAGAACAGAATGATCAGCCAAAACACCTGTGTCCTAACACCCTTGATCAAAGTTGTGATTTAGGCCTTAAAGCTGGCCATGTTCACTCGTCATGCTCACTAAACTTGCTCCAAGTCTATTCCGTGGTTTATCAGCACTTGGGAAAATAATTACCTCTGCGGGGGGGGGGCGTAAACCACGAAAAGCTTCACTTTTCCCTCGCAGCGTACTTTTCGTGGTTTACGCCCCCGCAGAGGTAATTATTTCCCAAGTGCTGATAAACCACGGAATAGACTTGGAGCAAGTCTACATGCTCACAGATCAGTGGCCGTGCTAGACTTATGACGATGAGTCCCTTGTATCCCTGCGGCAAGCCAAAGTGCACAGGGAATCAAGAGACTCATCATCATGAGGCTGGTGCTTCACATCAACCAGGAAGTGGAGACCAATGCTGCCAAATCATGAATTTGCAAATTCAATTCAACTCATCCTTTCAGCAAACAATGACAACAAAACTATAGTGCAATTGATCTTAACATGAACAAACAAACGGAGGACAAATTCAAATAACTAAGAACTGAAGCTCTGAAAACTGTACCAGGTTGACTATCAACGCAAAATACGGAGACTTTCGTTTTCGTGGGCCTGTAAGAGGGTCAGTGTAGCCTGCGTGCAGACCCTTGATAAGAAATTGAAAAGAGGGACAAATGTAAACTTTTCTCGTGGCCACTACACGCCACACTTTCTCCGTAGGGTATGTTACTGACACTGTGCTACTCAACTCTGCTAGCTTTAATTCAAACCGGGCGTTATCCGACGACTTGCAGGGCGCGGACCCCAAAGTTTCTTCTGGGGCCCCCGTCCCCGGACCCCCGCGTTGCTAGTGGTTCGCGCTCGCCCAGATGCCTATGGACACAGTTTGCCCTGAGATGATGGAAGCCCTTGGGTTGCGGTCTGCAGTTCCGACGACGGGCCACGACGGGGCTTGAACCCATACAGGTAGACCCCCACAAGATTCGAACCTTGCGGCCAAACTACCGGCAATATTCCCCAAACATGACACTGAACAGCACAACCTTCCTCCTGCTTATAGCCGTGACTTGTTCTGGATTCCGCTCATCAGACATGCAGCTTCACAAGACACCAAATTTGCTCTGAAATCTTGATAAGCAAACGAGAAATTCAAGTTCTGCTCTCGCACATGGTTTAAATGATTTAAATCAAATGATGCGTAGCTTGCGCATTCTTGCAGTGTACTACGAGCAAACCAGTTTACTCTCCACAGTAATTGCTGTATTTAATGCTGCACAGCAAAGAAGGAATACTTACATTTGCAAGGGAAATGATTCCCACAATGACAGGATCCAAGGGAGTTTGGCCAGGGGCAAGAAACAATCCTTTGACCTGCTTCGCAACAATTTGGCAACAGCCCATTCTCGACCACTAGAAAGAGTGAATGGCCAGAGCTTTTTGGCATCCGTCTTTTGATAAGACAAACTTGGATTTGCTTTGTTTCACTAGGCATTGGATTTATCAAATACAATAGGCAATAGGCTATTCATAAACTTATGCTACCTCATCTTTTTACTCAGGTCATTCACTCAGAAGTGAATCATCTAATAACCACAGCTAACCTTATTACTACTGGGGAGGGGGGTGCAGCACACTGCCAGAATGGCGAAAGTTTCCCATGTTCTTTCTGTTGGAAATCTTGGTGAAACAGACACTTCCCTAACATTTTCCTAAGAGGGAAGTGGAAATATCCGTTTCTCTGCAATTCCCCAGAGAAAACTATCTGTTTCCCCTACACTGCCATGCAAAAACCATTGGGAAACTTTGGTATTTCTTGCTGTGGTAACGTTGGTTCGAAAGATAACGAGCTGAAAGTTCGCGACTTTTCTTAAAATCCTATAGTCTAATTACGAATGGAAAATATTTTCAAAATGTGGCAATGATAATCATGTTCAATAATATTTTCATTCCAAATCAATTCAAAGTTCGTCAGAGTTACAAGTCAAGACAAAATCCATGTGACAAATGAGTCTGACAAATCCAAGAGAAAAAAATTTATCGAAAAATAGGCCATCTTCTGTAATTATTGACGTTTCAAAACGGATTTGTCACATGGATTTGTCTTGACCCCGGGGGAGGGGGGTAACTTAACTTGTCTATGGTACGGGGTTGTGCCATTTTTTAGGGTACCTTTTTCATGAGAGTTTCCGGATTTATGGGTATCGTTTTCAACAATTTTTTGCATCTTCCGGATTTTATGGGTATAGTTTTCTGTCAGAATTCATCTATTGGTGAACTGTTTTGGCATTCCCGGATTTATGGGTATGATTTTTCAGAAATTCTCCAGATTTATGGGTATACTTTTGAGAAATTTCTTCGGATTTATGGGTATACTTTTGAGAAATTTCTCCGGATTTAGGGGTGGCACTTTTACGATTTGAATGGCACAACCCCGTATCTTGGAAACTCAAGTTACCCTCCCCCCCCCGGGGTCTTGACATGTAACTTGGAATTGCCGATTTGGAATGAAGACATTATTGAACATGAATGTCATCGCAATTCCTACTCTTCGCTTCATAATCAAACTTCGATTTTCTGCCAATACTCCAATTTTCAAAATGGTACACACTGATCACATTACAAATGCCTTCTCAACGCGTAGTCTAGAAAACAAATAAAAGAAGCGTCTCTAGTTTTGCCAGTATGATCAGAGATCAACGAGATTAGGGAGCTGTCATAAAGTATGGAACAGTGGGGGGCGGAAGGGATTTGACAGGGTCAGCAAAACTATTGGATGAAAAATGTTGGGCTAGCAAAATATTTCAACTGATAAGCATGGGCCATGAAGGTATTTCTTTACAATATTTTTTGCAATTGTTTACAGAGATCCAGCATCATTTTTACTGCTCTCTTGATCGTTGGCATTTTCCTCCATCTCAATTCTAATACAGTGTTATCTTCAAACTCTTCCCTACTTTCTTAAAACTTTATACCGGAGGTTGCATAAAGTCGGTATTGAGAGCATGATGCACAGGAAGAAAATTGAACTGTACAGTAGATAAGTTTCTAAATTTCGAAACCATTGGGTCATCAAATCATTTTTGCAGGCATTTAGGGGCTAAGTAAATAGTTCTTGTTTCTTGCATTGGGCTACATAATTTAACGGCAACTTTTGAAATCCCTTCCGCCCCCTTCTGTTCCATTCTTTATGACAGATCCCTTACCCCCATTCCATAGCCCTCGATGAGAGCTTCCAGATGATGTTTGATTTCATTCATTTTGATGACGTCAGAAATTTTAAAGTAAATGACATCGTCAAAGTTTATGACGTTATCTGAATGATAACAAATATTTAAGATAAATCTAAATGGCCAAATTGGCTTCCTTGATTCTTTGTGAATAATCCTAAGTCATTTTCGGGTATTTCTAACCATAATTAGGAGGTTTAAATGAAACAATAACAAACTGGTGTAAATAAATTATGAATAAGTGATGTAAAACATGGGTTTAAATATTTTTTGCCGACTTCACTTTTTGATGCTCTGTGATAAGTTATGGAAGCATAATGAATAGATTTATTAAATAAAAACCAATATAAAATTCTTATTTTGCCAATGGCAAGCCAATACCGCCAATTTCCTCACTTATGACGTCATAGTGACATCATGTATGTAATGAAAAATCAAGAAAGTGTCCTGATGTGTAGATTTTGCTACTTTTCATCAATGTACCAAGTTTCGTCTCTAAATCTGAAATATTTGCAACTTCATGGGGGCGGCACTTTCGGCTCCCCCGGTATTATACAGGGTCCAAAAAGGCCGGTATTAATGAGGTTAAAAGATTAAATCTCATGGGTTTAGAAGTATTAGAATTAGCCTCTATTGTATCTGATAATCCAGTGTGTGGCGAAAGCGAGGGGCATTTCACTCATTCGAAAAATCATACGAGAATTTTCAGAACTAAAGGATTTTTACAGATATTAGATGGATTTTCCTTGAACAAAATGTATTTTTTTTACTAAAGGTACAGAAGACTTTCCGGGAGTGAAATTCCCCTCTCGAGTGAAGATGGCAATGACTCGTTTAGATTTCTCTTGCCTACTGATGACCAACGTGAACTTCTTTTCAATCATCTGACTTACCTGACTGCAGTTTATCGCTTTCGAAATTGAACGAAGAAATTCCCCAGAACAATAAGGATTAAAGGGTTTGTGCAAGCTAAAAGCTTGTATTTGAAAAGAGGAACAAAATCTAAAAATATTCCATTCAAGTCGATGAAAGACAACCGTCGTGAGCAATGGTACGACAAAGAAACAATGCTATGTCTAAGTGTTTTTGTTCTATTTATAGACAAGCCTTCTGTAAGCCCTGGAGCACAGCACTTTTCCTGTGGGAACTCTTTGTTCCCTTATCGTCGTTTATGGTGCTTCGTCAGATTCTGACATTGGTTGTCACAGCATGTCATGTAAAAATGTATTGTTTTCCACCGGTGGAATACTGTCCACGCCTATTATTCCTGAAGAATTTGTTTATCCATCCGAGAAATATCTGTGTTTGCCTAGCTGAGACTTAAAAAAATAAATAAATAAAGAAGGGTAGTCTTTGCCTTCCTCCACATCCTTCAAAATCCTACTTATTTGGTTATCAGAGTTTACCTTTCCCTTAAAGCTATATCTAGCCCCCTTCTCTGCTACAGCCCCCGCTCTATTAAGCCCCTCACATCTGTGCACAAGGTCACGTGAAAAATAGAGCCCTGTTATTGGTTCCCCTGAAAAATGCAAACAAACACACACGAAGTGTAAACCAACACACAAAAGCCAAACCAATTTTCTGCCTTCGAAAAAGTGTTAACGGATCAGCCTCCTGTTTTCACTGTTCCTTGTTGTAATCTGTAACACTTCTCTTCCTTCTACTTACAGAGAAATCTTGCTAAGAGCAGTGTGAATACCGTTCAATCGTAACAACTTTGCAGCGGATAAAAAGTTTACTGGTACACTGTAACTATGGGGTCTATAATTATGAAAACTTTTCGCTGGCGATGGCTGAGAAGTTCAGAGACACGATGCCAGTAGAATTTGAAAACGGCATAAAATGTGCCGTTTTGGCCTCCCGTTTACACGATGCCGGCAGAATTTGGTTTCGGCTTGCAAAACGGCAAAGTTTGTGATTCTGTCGTTTCCAAATTCTGCCGGCATAGTGTAAACGCACTTTGCCGGCAGAATTTTATGTCGCATTCGTTCTTCACGAGGCTAATACTTTTAATCCTCCCTATTGTCATGGTTGTTTTATCGATTTTGATTGATCATTGACGTCAGTTGTTATTGATTTGCGCTGCAAGCAGCAAATCTTTGAAGTAGGCTCGAAATCAATGAACCAGAGTCTAATTCGAGGTAGTTGATTGGAGGATAGCTTTGTACAGGCTAGATGTAACGTACAGGTTTTATGTAGCTCTTCAGACAACATGGATTGCTATTATAGCCAATTAAATTGAGCCCTGTGAACAATGGAACAAACATTGTCTACGTCAACAGTAGTGTAAGTGCGTCATAGCCAATAGCACCGGCAGTCTGTAAACCACGGAATCAAGGAACGGCGGAACGAAATGAGGAAACGACGGAATAATGTGACGGTGTCTCATATGAGTGTAATATTTCTATTGGCAGTTTTGACAGGATCCTCCTAAACGTATTAACACGATATGAATGCCTCAATTTTCTTTTCTTCTGAATGGAAACCAAAACTTTAGTAACGTGGCTTAAAAAAACAAGAAAAGTAGTGGGGGATTCCCGGTGTGTTCGGCACGGCACGAAGAAACTCCTGTCCCCATATCAGTATGCGAAGCGTTATTTGGCTTATTTATGCACGCATTAACATGACTTTGATACTATCTACTCGTGAATTCGTGATGAAAACTATCAAGTGCAGTTTGATATGTTGAAAATAAGGGCATCTAGACATGAAAAGGGGATAAAGCCCCCCTTTTGCCAAGACAAGCAGAAGAATTTAACGATTTACAAATCAGTTTTTGGTGAGAATAGTTTCATTGATTTTTGGAAACAGACTAAGAGTTTCTTTAAGTCGGAAGAATTTGACCTCTTAGGTGTTTCCCAGGGTGTTAACAAAGTTTTGCTTTTCCATTGAGAAAAAAGGCAACTTGCAGCATTCGTATGTCGTTTATGTATATTCAGTAGGAGCTTACAAAATAGATATCTTACACCCTTGTATGGTACCATCATTTATTCCGGCATTTCGTCATCTTGTTCCGTCATTTCATGATTCCGTGGTTTACAGGCCGCCAATAACTCCTGTTGTTATGAGCCTAAAAGCCAATATACTGATTTGTCACGCATTTCGATTCAATGAACGTGAACATCGGAACATGGAACGAAAGTCCAAAAAGATTTTGCAACCCCTTTGCGAGTAAAGCTAGATTTTTATGCAGTGATTCAAATTCATATCTAAAATTGAATTTGTCCAGAGCGCAAATCATCGGATAGTTATATCCCTTGTTGTCTATGGAACATGAATAAATTTCTACCGACATCGTGTAAACGGGTAGCCTGCGCGCAGGGTCTGCTCGCAGGCTAGTAAATGGGAGGCCAAAACGACACTTTTTCATGCCGTTTTCAAATTCTACCGGCATCGTGTAAACGGGTAGCCTGCGCGCAGGGTCTGCTCGCAGGCTAGTAAATGGGAGGCCAAAACGATACTTTTTCATGCCGTTTTCAATTTCTACCGACATCGTGTAAACGGGAGCTCATTTTCCAAGGCGGCAAAAAATTCTGCCATGTTCAAATTCTACCGGCATCGTGTAGACGGGGTCTCAAACTTGGAGGGGCACGACACTTGGAGGGTACTTTTTTCTTAAAAGGAGTATTTTCTGAAAATAAAAAGGGCACTCCTTTGTTTATTGCCAAATCTTGGGGGCACGTGCCCCCAATGCCCCCGGTTCCTAAGTCCATTTATTTTTTTATTTATTTTCAATTTGTTTTGAGTGGGCTTGTCAGGATTTCTAGCTACTGAAAGCTAATTTAGGCCCACTGTGCATGCCGCATCCAGGCACAGGACCCCTAGTTTAACGTCCCTTCCGAAGGACGGCGAGGTGAGTTGCGAGGTCAGGCCTCAGTGGTCACCCATCCGAAATCTGACCTCACTCGATCAAGCTTAACTTCAGTCACCTGACGAAGACTGTATAAGCCACTCGGCCACTCACCCCATGGAGAAGCTCAATCAACTCGAACTCAAGTAGGGAAAGCCAGATTCAGGGACCCAGGACCTTAGGACCGGTGAGTTATAAGATGAGGTAGGACCCCTAACGTCATTGGTCCTGGTGGCCCCCAGTGGTCCTGCAACCTTCGACCTATCAGAAGAAGTGCTGGTATCATAAAGCAAGAAGGTGATGTCGCTCAAGTCGTCAGGACGTCGCGTCGCTGTAGTTCCAGATGGAGCATTTGTGTTACCTAACGTGTGTTAAAGGGAATCGACATAGTTTAAAGCAGGCCCGGGACAGGTTAACTCTCACATCAAATTCAAACTCCCACAGCAATTTGCATTTGCGATCAGAGAAAAATTTTTTGTGACGGAAGAAAGCTGTCTGAGAGTCTGAAGTAAGATGAACGAGGTATATGACCTTTCCGCCTCCGCTTGCGCGAAGAAAAAGCCACGTGCGCAGCCTCGGTTTCATTCTCAAATCTGACAAACAAGGCGCTTCTATATCATTGCTGACAAAGCATTCAAAGCAACATACGATTGATGCGACAGTTTGACTTTGATGTGACAGTTATGGGCCACCGTACTTTAAACAAAGGACATGAATTGAATACAATCCAAGAAAAACAAAAGATCGCATGCAGTGCATGCTGGCTGCCCAAGAGCCTTTAGAAGTAATACACGATGTGTATTAAAAGTATTCGAAAAATACAAAGAGATATTACACTGCAAGTGAAGTGATTCTTGGTGCTAGAACGGGTACATCAAATGTCAAAACGGCATTCTGCTAAGCAAATATTCTGTCATGAATCATTCTACTTCGACGAAGGAGCACCGGGTGAGTCAAAAATGCAACCATTGCAAGCTAGCACTTTTGTGTGCAACTGTTGCACCACAAAATCTGCTAACAAAGAAAGAAAATAAGGAGAAACAAGACCAAACGGCAAATAAACTTGCCATTGCCAGTATATAAACCCAGCCATTCCTAAAACTTACTTTCATTTCATTCATTTTAAAATTATTCACCCAGGGTACAAATTCAGTATACCTACTGTTGTACAATTGGCCCTGCAAAAAACCTACCTTCAAAATTAACAGTATCTATAAAAATTTACAATAAAAAGCAAGGGAACTACACAAAACATTCGTATGTGAATTTACAGATTTCTATACGGCGATGCTACCTTGTCTTGAATTAGGATTTAATGCATTGATTGAAGGAGCCTTAGCTCCGCGATACGAAAAGGATGTTTGTTCATTCCCGGTTCTCAAAAGGGGTATTGCAAGGTCTGTTCTGGAGTTTCTTAATTCTCTTGGATGAAGCTCAGACAATTTTACGAAGGAAGCACTGAGATACTGGGGTACAAGGGAATTGAGAGATTTGTAAACCATACATGTTTCTTCATCGACCAGATCACTTATCACTTATCGACCAGTAACTTATCGTTGATTAACTCTCTCAAAAGTATTCTGAAATCCAAAGCAACTTTTTGCCACAACTAGCATCAATAGGGACCTTTAGCAGCCAGGACGGCAACGCCAGCCAGAACGTCATCTTGTATGATACAAACTGAGTATACTTTCCCACTTTACCTTCCCACGTTACCTTCACATGTTCTAAAACAAGACGAGACAAAATCTCCTTCTTCATCTAAATACTTCGCAACGCTCAGCTTCCTTGATAATCAACATTTAAAATTACTGAGTTTCACTCTGAAGATCCAGATCTGAAGAGCTGCACGTTAGAAATAGGATTTCCAACTTATGCAATTGAAAAGGACAACTTTACAGACTCTCAAGGGAAGCAAATTCGAACGGAAAACAAAGAGTCTTTTCAAGTCGAAGTTCGGAAACAAAGGGCACATTTGCGTTGTCCTTGCAGTTGCCGTCCTATTTGCTAAAGGTCCCTATGGCGAGAACGGAGGTCATGCTTTTCTTGTTCTTCACAAATTTACCAGATTTGTACGCTCGCCCCAAACCTACCCTTTAAGAATTAAAAAGGTCTGTATATGATTCATGATTAGGTAACATGTTCAATTAGTCATACAATTTTTCCTGGCTGAAATCGGTCACTCAAATCAGATTTTAAATTGGATTTTCTCGAAGAAGTCTCATAGAGAAACCTTAAAAACGTGCTAAAATCGCAAGCAAATTTCTCTAATATTTCGACCTTACGGCGATGCCTTGGAAACGCTTTAGCAGGTCCTATCCTCCTGGGAGAATAAAAGGTCTCCTCGCCTGGAATTTAAATATATTCAGGGTGTTCCATTCTCCAAAGAGGAACAAGAATATGCTAATGTATACAAATGTCATTATTGTCTGGAAGGAAACCCGAGGAAATGCTTGTCCCTTTCACTCGTTTTTGCAGATTTTCGAGAGGGCCCTCTGCAGAGTATCTCACATATCTATGGGAAGGAATGACTGATTTAAACTGGGTAAATTACTGAAACTAATTGAAATTATCAGCAAGAAACAAGAAGGTTTTCAAAATTCAGGGAGCAGTATTTGTCAAACGTAAGGCGTTTTTTACACACCCGTTACGTAGGAAGGAAGCCGAATACAGACATGCGCGTTCTTCACGTTTACTCTACACATTCTTCAATCGCTCACAAATTGGTTCATGGATTTCAAGAACTATAAATTCCGCAGTTATAAACCATGTTAGTACAACCAGCATCAGTCTTTCATCAATCAAATATGTTCCCCTCAAACCTACAAAAACCTAATCGGCCGAGGTTTGCTTACAGTTAGACCCTACTCAATACAAATTAGCAGTGTTTATATGCGACAAAATATCCTTGGGGGGGTATCGTCCCAGTAGTATTGTATAGTAATTTTGTAAAGTAGCAAAGCGAGCAAACTGGCCTAGTTTTCAGAGTTTTGCAAATGAAAAGTCAGAACCTCTCCAAAATCTGCCAAACGGCTCATCAGGGCTTCCCAACCCGCCAAACCTGCCGTTTTCGGAATTAGGGAGTCAATCAAACACAAATTCCGAGTCTACCAAGTCTACCGTTTTCAGGAAAGGCAGCAACGAAACAAACCCATATAGATCGGCCATGTAAGAGCATTATGACGTGATTTGAAGTGGGACAAACAAACCTTAGCCAATTAGGTCTATCAAAATGATTTAGAGTTGAAGTTAATCGTTTAAAAGCTTAAAGCTTTTGGCAAAATAATGTACGACGAGTAAATAATCATATTTACGTACATAACAAAAACTCAAGGACTTTTTTTAGAGGCAGCTTAACATACAGATACACATACGGTGTGACTCAAAAAATGTCACCATATTTCTTAAATAAAAGACATTTCAGCTATTCTATTAAAGAGCCTGGATCGAGCGTTATTTTTATGCATCTTTATATGTGAGGTTCGGTCAACTGGCGTTGGAGCTTCTATCACTACCGTGCGCATTCGAAAATTCTACAAAACGTATCCAGATATTGTTCGATTCGGATTCTTTTTAGAATAGCTAAAAGGTTTATTGCAGCAAAGCAGTTAATCACACGGATTGGTTTTCTTAATAGCTGTGAGATTTGAGCATTCTTCATACTTTGGTCATTTTGTCAAGGAAATTGTAAGTAAATCTATAACAAATATTGCTTCTTTTCTGTGTCACATTATTTGGGAGGCATTTGGGTCAAGTCTAAACACTGGAAAGGCTTGAAAGTCTCGTTTTTAAATGTTCACGAGGGCGTAAGTAGAACAAATTAAGGTCATTATGGAACCTTTTCGAAACTCTTAAGAAACTCTCTGTAATCAAACTCTGGTAATTGTAAGAGAACTTTTTAGTAGTGGCTCAAATCCCCGAGTTTCTTCTTTATAAAAGTGTATTTCATTTTGGTTCACATGTTAGTATCAACAAAGACAACAAGATCAGCAGCTTGTTTCGTGCACAACAGAATATTAGACAATCGACTTCAAATTTAACGATAGTGCACTACAAGTTCCCTGGAAGAAAATTGCTTTGAAGAAAGCAAGCTGTGGTTGTGGAAATGTTCAAATTAAAATCGATCGTTTGCTTCACGTTGTCTGTGAAGCACACAAAAAACCAAACAGAAACGTTGACGACCAACGGAACCATTTAGATGCTCATTTTACATACTAATAATAGTATTCAAAATTGATAACTTCGGACGGGAAAGTTTCGGAAAAACAACTTCAAGCAAAAAACTTTCGGACGCTTTTGCAGGAATTTCGGACAAACAACTTTCGGACAAACACGACATCAAAAAACAAGCATGATACCAAAATTGTTAAGAATAATTGTGATTCTATCACAAATATCAACTTACAGTACGTACATGGTGATCATCACATCTACAAGGACATTTGAATGTCATTTTCGTTAAACTGTGCAATGGTAAATAAATCAGTTGTAAACCAAATTAAAAGGTGCAACTTTTAGATAAAAAATTTAAGGAAACCTAAGCCCTACTGGCAAGACATTGATTGATTAACATTTTATGTTACGTTTCTTTGTGCTTTTCTATTTTCAATGAATTCAAAACCTTCGGGCAAAAAACTTTTGAACATCACCAGTTTAGGACAAATTAACTATTGGACAAAATTTTGTCCGAAAGTTTAATCGACTTCTCTGAATGGAATAGCTTGGAAGAAACTTTAGCTACCATAGGACTTTTTTGAGAATTCTTCAATATTTTCAGAAATAGAGGTGTTTTCTTATTTTTGAAACTTCAAGAAAAAATTTGTCAGAAACTCGTAATTTCTCAATTTCGTGAGAAGTCACAGATCCATATTCGAGATAAACTACGTTTATGAATGTCAACAATATGGTATCAAGCAACATTCAGTCTCGTGGTTTAGCATCTAGAAATTTCATGTCGTCATCTCATCAAATGAGTAGAAATATGAAATATGTCGAAAGTTAGAAAAAATATTGAAGCCTTCTGCAAAGTCCAATGGTAGGATTAATGAAAAGTAGTTAAAGTTTCTTTCAAGTCATTCAGTTCAAAGAAATAGGTCATACGACATTGGTCTATAGGTCATACGACATAGGTCTATAGGTCATACGACATAGGTCTATAGGTCTATACGACATCGGGTGTGCCGGAAAAAGTACTCCTGTTTAAAAATCACCAAAATTCTGTCATAACTCCAACCTTCAGAATTATTGCTATGGCAAGTAGAGCAAAGACCAAGTTATTTTTTCAAAAATAGCCGATCTTTTGGTTTGTATTTGAATTGATACGCTTAGCTCTGTTTAATGCTGCCTGGTTTTGAAGCATACTGCAAAGAGCACTGATACTTACACGAGCGATTTCTTATGGTCTTTTTTAGACTTCTCGTTTTTGTCACAAATCTCAGAATGAAACACAAACTACTGTTGAAGACTTAAAGGACGATGAAAAATTTCAATATCATGGCTCTTAGCGGCAAGATCAATGATGTTGCTCAAAGAGTAT
Organism: Aurelia sp. 4 Dawson et al 2005; assembly: GCA_964019985.1. Classification (NCBI taxonomy): domain Eukaryota; kingdom Metazoa; phylum Cnidaria; class Scyphozoa; order Semaeostomeae; family Ulmaridae; genus Aurelia; species Aurelia sp. 4 Dawson et al 2005. The sequence goes on from OZ026499.1 coordinate 16,372,263, forward strand.
GACTCAGAATGAGGTTGTTCGATCCGTTATACCTTTTGTGTAAATAAAACAAACAAGTTATCAGCTTCAGATATATTTCAATCACTGACAACTGAGATCAAAAAGAAAATTTTACGATAGCTTTCATAATTGAATTTTGGCGATTTTCAAAACGGGAGTACTTCTTTGGACTCCCGTTATCACATCGACGCTTTCAAAGATTCGGAGCCAATACTATACTGTTCATGTTTGATCAAGAACGCTAAACAGTTGTACTAGGTTCACTATCTTCACGTTTATCACTGCTATTAGGATCGTCTTCGTCCTCTGTAATAAGCGTCATTTCTTTAGGCTTATCGGGTAAACAAACCGCTACGAAAAGCGTAAAAAGTGCCATGAAACTAGTCACAACAAATGAAAAAGCATGATTAAATGGAAAGCGTATACTTCCCTCGTTTTTTAATGACCAAGAATACAGTGAGCCAAGTACTGTCGGTGAAATTGAGCTGCAAAGGGAATTAAATCACAGTACAAGGATACGAAAGCAAAGGATTACTGACTGTCGCAACAAGAAATGTCCAAAATTTTCATTTACTGGGTGATCCAGAAAACGTGACCCAAGAAAACCTAATATAGAGCGAAAAGTAAGTGGCCAATCAAAGTATTTTAAAACGTTGTCCTGCACCTTAAAGACTAACCTGCGTTATGAGTATTTTCTGCATTTTTTGGCATTCCGGAAACAAAGAGTTTGTGGAAGAGGACTTGCTTGATTTCTTCAAAAAAGTCACAAAAACCAGGGGATCGATTGAAAGCCATTTCAGATCTCCCCAACCAACGGAGAGCGTGTTTCACTTCACTTCGGGAATAGTTTAGGTACCTTAGTGACTACCGGGTGAGTCATAAAAAACGCCCGGCGTTTGATAGGCTACTGCTCCCTGAATATATAAGCAACGATATTTTGCAATATTTGATAACATAGCTAACATGTTCAATTATTTTTAGAAATTTTTCTAGCCAAAATCGGTCACTCCGTTCAGATTCCGTAAGCGATTTTCTAAAATGTATCCCTTTGAGAAACCTCAAAAAACGTGCCAAAATTACAAGCAAAAATCCCTAATGTGTTTACCTCACAGCGATGACTTTCAGCACGCTTTTCCACGTGCTTTCTTTTGGTGAGTTGAAAAGTCTTCCCCCTTAGTGTGAATAACTTTCTGAGGGGGATTCCATTCTCCCATGAGGACAAAATACACGAGCCCATCCAAGGGTCATTGTTGCTAGGAAGGAAAACAAAGGGAAATCTTGCTTGCTATTTTCGCTCGTTTTTGCAGGTTTTCGGAAGGGGCTTTCTACAGAAGATCTGCCATTTCGACGGGAAGGAATGACCGATTAAAGCCAGGTAAATTACGGAACCTAATTTGACATATTGGTGATAAAACAAGGCTGTTGTCAACATCATTGCTTTGATATTCAGGGAGCACGATTTTTTCAAACGCCGGGCGTTTTTATTGACTCACCCGGTATAATTTTTCTTATGGACACTTTCAAATGAGTTTCCTAATCCCAGGTTGAAATGAAGCACGCTCCTCGTTGTTTTGAAGATCTGAAGAGCCTCCCCCCAATACAAACAAAGACAATAGAAAAAATCTCTATTATAAAAAGAAGAAGCCACATGTGCCCCTAGAAAATGACAAGTCTTGGTGATGCGGAGAAAGCGAAACAGACAGACTAGACATAGGAGTCCATATAATAAGCTTTCAATTTAGACCAAAAACATTGAATAGAGCCAGCTACTCGTATATAAAGTGGAAGAATATATAGAGGGTTCCGTGGCATATCTGTGGCAAAAACACTTCTGCCATGAAAATTAAATAGTGCAAAATAGATACCATAAGAAGAAGAACCGACTCTTACCGGAAGACACAAGATGCCGTCATTCCTAATCCGTTTACCATACCAATGTACTTGGGATCTGCTGAGTTATTCAGCACAACATTGACAGCAAGAAAACCAATAACAACTGTAAACCTCAATGAGATCAGCGATGGTACCAGTGCATACCAAACAAATCTACAAAGTTGAAGAAAATGTAGGAAATTATACAATGGGTGACTTCTGCCAAGAATAGAATATGGCAGGATCTAACATTCAACAAGTCGACGATATCCTTGGTAATTTTTGACAATCTCGTCTCCAAACCTCGTCCCGTTAAACATTCAACCTCGTTCGTAGGGTGTTCATACGCCATATGCTGATCAAGACGCCGAATGAACATCCGTCTACACTTCGATCAAATCTGCCCTGGATATGGGCAGATTAGCAGCCATGTTGGATTTGAATTGCTAAGCAACGCTAATTACGTAACCTCAATTTCAAACATCAAAGAACTACTGTAAGGGTTGTTACTTAGTGACAAGATTACATTGTTGTAATTCGAATAATTAGGACGCTTCGAAAAAATAATTCATGTTTGCTATTGGTTTCGAATAGCCGATCAAATTGCAGAACGGCCTCTGGTATCCCAGAGCAGTACAGCAACGAACTCACTTTGGGGACGAAGTTGCCAAAAATTACCAGGATATCGTCGACTTGTTTGTTGTGCTTCAAGAATATATGTTGGCCAAAACGCCAAAGCTCTTTTTTGGAGATGGACGCAAATTTGAGGTTCCAAATTGATAGCGGGTGAGCCAGAAAAAGTTCCCACTTCTGATAATTCATAACATCAAGATTACCTTACTGATTTAAATTATTCCAAATCTAGTTAAAAGCCGAAAGATCGAAGTATTTTTGTGATTTTTGTCGATGTCTTACGAGCTAAAGAAAAAGGTAAATTCAACTTTACAAAATTTCCTGGTTGCAAAATGAATGAAATAGGCCCGAAACATTGATCAAATCATAAAGGACTCTCTCACAGAACAATAAAAAAATGCAATCTCTCATGAATGAGAGATATCTTCTGCACATTTATTGTCATGGGACTGCAAGTTCTTAATATTTGTTTGAAAATCTATGTCATACAAATTCTGCAAGAGGTGAAATGCCCATCCATGCCCATTGCGCATTGCTCTGTGCAAAGAAAGTCCTTACGACTTGATCAATGCTCTGGGCCTTTTTCAGTCATTTTGCAACGATGAAATTTCATAAAGTCGAAATTACCTATACTTCTAGTGCTGGTGAGACAGCGAGAAAAGTCACAAAAATGCTTCGATCTTTAGGTTCAAACTAGAATTCGAATCATTCAAATATGTGAAGTACTCTTGATACTGGGAATTTTCAGATATGGCAACTCTTTTCTGGCTCACCCAGTATTTCTGCTGTTAAATCACCAACATCAACAGCTCAGTCGGTATTTCTGCTCTTTCATTCATTCATTTCATTCATCTTATATATTTAAGGAGGGTTGCCCTTCAACAAGTTGGTTTTCAAGGGGCCCTCCGATAAAAACATTTAATTACAATTTAGAAAAGAAAGTAAAAAGCTATTAAATAAATTAAACTATAAAACCTTATTTACAATGTTCAAAACCTATTCACAATGAAGTGAAAAATTCAAACCTAAAATCAAAATGAAAGGGATCACTTTTTAAATAGTTTTCTTGAAACTATACAAGGAGGTTGCCTGCTTTGACTCGGCTGACAGGCCATTCCATGATTTGGCACCTCTATATGAGAAACATCTCTGGCCATTTGATGACCTTTTCTTCGGTAACCTTAGGTCGGTCCCGGTATTACGAAGGCTATATGATGAGCAGAGCGAATTTCGAGTGAAAAGGCTACAAAGGTATTCTTAAATCACCAACATAAACAAACGAGGTAACCATTTTAAAGCTAACTATCGGGGAACAAGGACAGATTTTGTAAGACAATAGCAGCAGTTCCTTTTATTGACACCTAAATTCAAAGAGATTTGCGATTGCAGACAAAGGGAATTCCCTCAAGCAGAAATTGAAAACAAACGAAGGAGCAAAGTTTCTCTGAAACCCAGGTCACTTTTTGTGCATTCCACAAATGGTTTATAAGAGCTGACATGAGCGCATATTGAAAGAAGGAACATATATCTGAACATCTACCGCGGGCATTTTATTTTGGCTGTTCAGAAGCTGAGAAGTAAGTGCTTTGATTGCACCCAAAAAATACGAGAATTGAATCGCCTCTAAATCGGTTCCTATACCATACAAGTAAAATGCCTGTTGTAGATATCTAGATATATCCTTCTTCTTTCAATATACGCTTATGTTTGCTCTTAAAAACCATTTCTGGAATGCACAACAAGCGAGATAGCTACCTAGGTCTCAAAGAAACTTTGCGCCTTCGTTTGTTTTGAATTTACGCTTGAGAGAATTTCCTTTTTCTGCAATCGCAAATCTCTTTGAATTTAGGTGTCAATAAAAGCAACTGATGCTATTGTCTTACAAAATCTGTCCTTGTTCTATCGAGGAACATTATGAAAGAGATTAGCCATTGATTAAAGTAAATTCTGATCAAGCCAAGCCTAGATAGTTTTGGGTCACCTGGCATACCTCGAAGGAAAAAGATAATTATATGTTTTTTTTATATAATTCAATAAAATGTTACAAAAATATAATACGGTCTACACTACCTACAAGAAATTACTTTACAATACTACTGGGACAAAGACCCCCGGCGAGCAAAAGGCTGTGACTACCCCAAGGGAATTTACATAGATCAAAAGAAAGAAAAAGTACTTAAACTTAAACAACACTACTAAAAACAACACACACGGATAATTAAGAACAAATTGATACCCAAGTCTGCTGCATATTAGACGTAAGAGCAAATCGATGGCGAGGAAACTTAGCTGGGGGAGGAAAAATGATCTTGGAGTTTCTTTAAGTATAAAAAAGGACCACCATGCAGATTAATAATAGAAAATTATATACCTTGATGGGACCATTCCAATGAACGGGAACAGAGGCAATCCCAATAGGATAACGTATAAAGAAAAAATGAACAACTGAAACAAAGAGAAAGAGAACGCTGATGACTTGAACATAGAGATGCCATGACAGCCATAATTGTGGCGAATGGATTTCTTACAAAATATTTCTAATGATTTTTCACGCAATTCGGATGTTTTTACAAAAATATCGGACGGCAAGAAAACTACAATGTTTTTCATTCTTTCCATTTTTTACATGATATTTTATCTCTTTATACATAAGGTTGGCCAGGTAAAACAGGAAAGTGATTTTTGCGATTGGTACTCATTCACTGAGTAGTTATTAGTGTGGTAGCAACCACAGCTAGGATTGTTTCAGAACTTTCAGAAGGGAAAGGTCAAGCTTCAACCTCAAGGTTTTTAGAAGCAGTGTTTATCAAACTTCGAGATCCTTCCCTGTCGAGTCCACAGTAAGAGTTTAATTTTCTTATTACAATTGCTTTAATTTGGCGCCAAAGGCTTTGATCGATGGCGGCTGTTCCTTAAACTGAGACAATCGTTGGCGTCGGTGTATTGCCAGGCAGGTTGGGTTTCTTTGTTCTTCTGGAGTTAAAGGCGGCTTGTTCGTATGGTTAATTTGTTGTTCGCACGATTAAAAGAACCGAACTGACGAGTATGCGACAAAACGCGTTTTCTACTATTAAGAGCTGATCTTTATTGCAGCTACTAATTTTATTTGCTCCTTTCAGAGTTTTCAGATTAATTCATTTTCTCTTGCAGGATTCAACAGTTTTATCTCTAGTTATTGGTATTTTTGGTGGTTGTTCTTTTTAAAGGAGTTAAAAGTTTCCTTTCCACAGAAAACAATGCTTTTTTACATGTACGGATTTAGTAGACTGACGACGTGATTCCTTGTATTCGATCAACATTTATAATCTGAAGTTTTAATTTCACTCATACAAAGGACTCACGACCAAACGGATTCTAAACAGGGACTAAACTCTTACGAAAGATCAGAAGAAACTTAGAACATCTTCCATCCTACGAACGTCAAAAGAAAATTCGAACGTCCCTTCGAAGGACACTTCGAGCATCGCTTCGCTTCGAGAAGTCGAACTTTGAAACTAATGAGCCAATCAAACGCTACAAAAATAGGCACGTGGGTTGACCATATTAAGAAAGTAGTGATCTGACTGGTCGCGCCGTGAATGCGGCGGACTTGGCCTAATTAGTCCCTGTATTGAAGCGTAAGGACATAAGTCCCTCAACTGAAGCGATAACAACAACAACAACGAGCGTAAGTTAGAGGGACTTATGTAATGTAGTCTAAGGGTTAGTACGATGAATCCGTTATCAAAGGCTGCCGGTGCCAAATCCTGGAACAGCATTAGTGATGACATTAAAAAATCTCCTTCAGTTTCATTTTTCGTCGTGAACTCAAATCTCATATATTCTCTACAAAATACCAGGTCTAGATATCTTTAATCTCTGCATTTACCAACTACACAACAACTGTTTTAATTTTTAGCACAGGGGGTGTTCTCTCCTTGATTAGTTCATCTATTGAGAGGGCTCCTCCTTAAGAAATTCCAAACATGCAAATTTTCTACAAAGCACCTTCTATATCGTTATTCATATTCACATTTTGTTGTTTCTGCTATATGATGAAATTTTGTCATTGAAATTTTAAAAAATGAAACTTCACCTTGAACTTGAGCTATTTTCAAACGTCTTATGTAATAATAATCAAGGCAAAACGGGGCCGTAGCAAGCAGCTATTGATTGAAAGAATCACAGCTGCACGTAGAAACAAATGATTGATTTACTGATAAATCTCAAACTTACGTTCTTAGCTCCAACTTTATGTTCCAGCTGCAACGAGAAAACCATTTACAAAATACAAAGTCAGGAGCATAGGTAACTACTGTAAATCTTGGTTAAAAAGAATAACCTGAGTTGAAAGATGAGATCGCATAGGATTATAAATAGCCTATTGTATTTGGTAATCCACTTCGTGGCGAAAGAAATGCCCCATTCACACTGCAAGTTAAACCAGCTTAAACTAATCCAGGTTTTTGAATAAGGCCTTCTGATTGGTCAATCCAAGAAAGCTAGTCATTTGATTGGTTGAAATTTAAACTGGTTTAGATAAAGCTGGTTTAACTGTGCCAGTGTGAATGCAGTAAAAGCAAGCCCTAAGACAAAAATGCAGGGATTAGGCGTTCCATTGTCCTATTAGGCGCCTAGTTAAAGACTGCGTTAACACGATGCCGGCACATTTTGAAAAACGGTTTTGCGTAAAGAAACGCTTCAGCGCTTCTGCTGAAAGTTGTGCAACAACAACAAAAAGTTTTGTAACAATTTTGTCCATTGCTTTCGACTGACAAGGCTATACAAAACGAGTAGTAATTGCAAACAAACAAATTTCTACGACCAACTACCGAGTGAGTCCATAAAAACAATCCCATTTGAAAGGTCATAGCACCTGGATATCAAGGCAATAATATTGAACTTTTCGCAATTTGGAGACAGTGACTGAGGAAAGCGCAGCCCATTCTGATAGCTTTGCCAACAGTAGGAAATAAAGGGAATGGGGAATATTTGTATTGCACGCAACAACAATATCTATGTTTGTAGTGAAGCATTTTGTTATTTTGTTGTTTTCTTTTTGTTTCGTGCAATACAAATGTATGCACAAATGTTTAAACATGGATAAATCCTTAATGGCAGGTTTGTCCACGAAGATTTTTTCAATGAAAGTAGATGTACCGGGTGTCCCAAAAAAAAAAACGCAACGGATTTAAAAATTTCTGACACGAGCTGCTTCAAATTAATAATTGAATTATTATCTTTCTCTAAGTCTGCAATGATTAGTTTAAATTTTGATATATTTTGCAGAATTTTTGATGACTTGGTTGCAGAGTTAAAAATCAACAAACATTAAATTTGTTGTCAGGGCAAAACCAGAGCTGGAAACTACTATACTGCATTAGTGCAAACTACTATACTGCAAAGTTGCAAGCATGATATACATGAAACTTCACAGGGTTACAGACAAGCACACAATTTGATCAAAAAACTGTGACAAAGGGATCCCTTGCTGGTTCATGAGTTATCTAGTTGTGAGGGAACTTTCAGTGCTAATTTCCAGTTAAAAGTATAACTCTAATCGATGAGGGCCTAGTCATCTTATAAAGAGTAACTGTGCCTTGACCGAAATCTTTATAAAAGTGTCTGCTAAATGTTTGATAAACTTGTGTGTTGCATCCTTGTCAGCAGTCTTCGGTAATTGCTGGAAATGTCATGTTTTATAATATGACACTATAATTCAGTATTGCTAATGCAGCCGCTCTGGTTTTGACGTAGGGGCCATTTATATTTGTTTTACCAGCATTCTGAGACTATTTTTGTGCCCGCCACCTCACAAATGTATGGAAACTACATTTGGATGATGCAATTCTGAACAGCTGATCAAACGATAGCGAATTTCATGAAAAATGTCAATTCAAAATGGCGGCCAATAAAGATTTAGGCCCAAAAAAGTCAAAACTTTGAGTTACGATATCCCCAGAATTACAACTGGTAGAAAGCTGAATTTGGATATGTTGCTAATATCAACATGCATAAGTCACAAATAACAAATCAGCAAAACCTAAGAGTACGACAGAGCAGAAACTGCGTAAAATGACGTCATCGACCAATCTGAGATAAGGAAGTGCTTGGACAGATAAGCTTTTTGAATTGATAAATCAAGAGTTTTAGGTCCTAGGAAGAAAATATCAAGTGTTGCCTAATCTCGCGATCTGTTGCAGTGAGCTTAGGGGGCACAAAGTTACGAGTTCTCGCGCATGCGTGCGCAGTTTCTGCTCTGTCTAAGAGTACATAATTAAATCTTTTTCTCTTTGGCCCTTTTTAAAGAAGAAATACCTTTGAAACATGTTCACGATAAAAAATATATTTGTCAATCTCATTGCCTTGATAAAAACGAGGACTACTTTTACTCACACGTTATTTACTTAATCGGTAGAACAAAGCAAATTCTTACCCTTGCAACAGCGCCAATAAATATGGTAGCTGGAATTGCTGCTAGTAAAATGGCGGTTCCAATTTGACCAGATGTGAATGACAGTCCACCTAGGAAGATCAAAAAAGTTTATTTCATTATTTGGAGTAAACAGATAAAAAGGACACGAAGTGAAAATTCCACAGAACTATGACATAGAACTTCATAGAAATGGTGTCAAAATACAAATCGAGGCATTCAGGTATCAGTGGGCCATCATAAGGGCAATGCAGACAATATCTCTTATCGCAAATTTGATTCATTCAAATCGATCAAGTACACGTTGTGGTGTGAGTTTTCAAGTGGAAACACTTCTATCCCCTTAGGGGTCAGTCATTTAAAACTCTGGGTACCAGGGTGGGCTAGAATTTCTAAACTAGTAAAAAGTTCTCGTACCCCTGCCAATTTCTTCCAAAATTTTCATACCCCATTGAAAAATTAGAAGAAAGTTTTCTTACCCCACCACTGGTCATCTACCAAACTATTTTGCAGATAACCACACCAAAGAAGCTATTTAAACTGAAAGAAGTACTACCACGGGAAATAAATGAGCTGCATTATTATACAAACAAGGTGGAAGGTTTCAAGGCTGTTATTGGGAAACTAGATAACGTCGCAAGTAAGGGAAGATATGGTATTCCAGGCCTTTTTGTCATTGAGATAATTTTCCAAAGAACGTACCTTGAAAAATTTCGTATCAGATCAAAATTTCCAAAAATGTTTCATACTCCCCCCAATTTTCCTTCGAATAGATTTTATACCCCCATTAATCATAACCCGTCCCTGTACTTAGTCAGAGATATGTGACTGACCCCTAGTATATATGGTACAGACTCTCTTATCCCACACGGCCACTATGTACCTCCCCCACTTTGTTTGTTAAGTCTGTTTCACATTTAATGTTAGGCACATGAAAGTGGCGATAGCAATTGGTGTCGTTGTTTCTCTCTCGTCCAGGCTTCCTATTTTTCAGTATCATGCACTTATGTTACCCTGAGCGAGCTCTGACATGCAATATGAACAGATTCTAGTCTTTACAAGTATTTAATCGTATATGCATCGATTTGTGGTTGTTTATCTCATTTCCATCTATTTGCATATCTTTACGCCAATATTAGTGGGGTAGCCATTGTCTTTTGCTACCTGTAGTATACACCCTTATACTTCTTAAAAAGGAGGTTTAGATCGAGCCTCAAAAACTTGTAAATATTTGAAGAACAGCAAATGCATGACCCCCGTTCTCGGTATAAACTATGCTAGCTGCGGCAAGAAGTTACTTAAGGTTTCAGAAGACGTTTCAGAGAGTTTCTTACCGAAAATTTACGCAAAGTAGCTAGCAGTGATCAGTGGCAAATCTTATTGGTCTTTTTAACTTGTTTCTCGTTATTTTCATTCATTGTTAACTGACTTTTCTTTCAGTTCAATTGAGCGGCTGCGAACTGCAAACTTAGATTCGGAACTCGCAAAATGAAACCCTTCCATGCTCACACTTTTGAGCCTTAACTGTTACACCACAAGGTCAGCTATCAATGAAAGAAGACAAAGAGAACAAATGGCAACAGGCAAATGAAACTATGGGTCACAGGAAACGAAGCAATACTTAAAAATGTAAACGCAAACATACCTGTGTCTTTATAGTGGTTTCTTCTGCCTTTCTTGGCCTTCCTTTGCTTCCCTGCCACAGCTCAATTCATTGATTCAAGTTTGTAGGGGCCTACTTCAGTTTCTCTGCAAAAGCGAGGTACCGCAAACGAGGGCAGCCTCGCTTTTGCAGAGAAATTGAATTAGGCTGGTACAAACTTGAATCAATGAATTGAGCTGTGGCAGGGAAGCAAAGGAAGGCCAAGAAAGGCAGAAGAAACCACGATAAAGACACAGGTATGTTTGCGTTTTCATCTTTAACTATTCGTTTCCTGCGAGCCAAGATAAAACTGAAAAGAAACATTTGTAACTCAATGTCAGCAATGTTGTCGTTGATTAACTCTCTGAAAAGTGTTTTGAAATTCGTAAAAACTTCTTACTACTGCCAGTAGTGTTTGCACAGACAACGGGGTGATGCTTTTGCTTTCCTTCATAAATTTACCAGACTTGAACGCTCGATCCAAACCCCTTTCTTAAAAAGTACAAAGGTTCAGTCGTCCCTGTAATGGTTTTTTTATATCAACATAAAAATTTTACAATACATGCTACGTTCTACTATACTCTAATTACTATGGAACACTACGAGGACGATACCATGAGGAGCAAAAGACAATGTCCACCCCATGGCCAACACATAAAGATATAAAATTAAATAGACAACTAGATAAACACGTACAAAAAGGTACACATACGATACGATACTATAAATGGTGGAAACTGTTTCACATTGGCTGCCAGGTCAGCGGAGGCGAAAATTTCACTGCTCAAGACATCGCCTTTAAGTTATCAGGGTTTATAGATCACAAAAAACGTAGGTAAAAATGTTTGAATTTTGCGTGGATGAATTTCAGACCTTACATCCAATGTGAAACAGAAATTAAAGACGGGAAAAACGAATAAAAGGAAAAAAGAGGCTTTGCGATCGGGGGTGGGGGGTATAGCAGCTTCTTCAAAACCACTTCATTTAAATCGGTCTGTTCTGTGAATGAAGTTTAGGGTTGATTTGAGTACATTTTTATCAACATCAATAGAAAAGTCTTTATCACCATACAGTAAAATTTGGACCAGCACGTTGTTTGGAAGGCTGTTTTTTCGAACATATGGTCGTAATAATTCCGAAACTCCAGCGAGAAGATCCCTGTAATGTTGTATGGTTATAATTGGAAAGTAAAACAGAATGTTGGCAGTATTGTAATATCCTATATGAATCTAAAAAAGACTCAAACTGACATGAAGTGACTTCCACTTAAACAATGAAGATTTATTCTCACCATAATGTCTAGATGAATCTGCAAATATCGGGAAAGTTTCATCAAAGCCAACGGTGACGAATGAGAAGAAAGCATATAGACAAAGACTCACTCGTACTGTTTTGATGCTAGAAAGAATATGGGAAGAAAGGATAAATTTGGATGATAAATTTGTGGTCAAATTCACAAGCAGAAAAATGAAAACATTTACAAAGCTTAATAATTGTGTAAAAAATGATTCTTAAACAACCAAACTTAACGAAAGGGCGCAGTAAGCGTGTGAATCGTCAAAAGTTCATAAAAATAATGGCTAAAATATACATACAGTGTTTGAATAACACGAATCTATCGACTGTATGGAAATTTCAAGAGAAAATGTATGTAACGGGTGTCCAAACAATTATATGGATTTAGCTGGCTCCATCGATGTGATCTTAGCATTAATTGAAGGCTAATCACTTTACGCCTGTTTCACATTGGATGTCGAAAATTTGAAAATAAAGTGTGAATTAGACTGTCATCTGGACCAACAGAGCACTGAATTTTCCAACATCCAATGTGAAACAGGCGCGAAGTTGCTGCAGTAGGTTTGAAGATTTCTCTGGTATGTTTTGATCTTCAAAGCATGGAAAATGTAGCGTTGAAAGACTTATTTTACACTCACCAGGTAAAATGAACTATCTTCTTTAGATTTATACCAAGTTTCGCTGATTAATTGTGTGTTTAACGTGGTTTTTATCACAATTTCCTTCTGGGGAGTGACCATTAAACAGAGCCGAAGCAGTCGTTCGATCATTATTCGATCGATCAAATGCAGAAAATAGGGTCAGCTTTTCCACTGTTTCATTATGAGTCCTTGATGAGCAAGGTTTACCACAGGGATACAAGGGACTCATTGTCATAAGTCTACTGTGTCTCAAGAATTTTTTTGGCCAAATGGCAACAGCTCCAGCTTGCAGGTGGTTGAAAATTGGAGCTTTCGAAATTAACAAGTCTGTTGTCAGAGCACCAATACCAACAAAAGAGGTAGGTAGCTATGTTCAAGTTACAAATAACAATCAATTTATTTAGGCTTACCATTACAAACAACGGCAGATTTTGTAATACAATAGCATCAGTTGCTTTGGTTCGCACCTCAATTCAAAGCGATGCTAATTTTTGATTCAAAGCAGGACTAAAGACAAAAGACCTTCTCTCAACCAGTAATTCAAAACAAACACGGCCGCAAAAGTTGCCCCGAAACCTGTATTGCAAACTCCCACTTGGTGCAGGTGGAGTAAGGTTTTTAAGAGAAGTTATGTGCTTAAGACAAAAGAAGAAAGGTAAATCTAAAGTTCAGTCTGGCGGATTTTGCTTACGTTATTCAGAAGCCGAGCAGAGGGCATCGCAATAGTTGTATATTTGTTGCTCAAAAGTAGTCAGTTGCTCCTCAGCTCCTAAAGCAAATAAACCAAATCCACGAGACAGAGCTTTAGATTTATCCTTCTTCTTTCGTTATAAGAACGCAACTGCTCTTAAAAACCTCCCTTTGCCCACACCGAGCGAGAGTTAGCCATACTGGTTCCAGGGCAACTTTGCGGCTATGTTTGTTTTTGAATTACTGGTTGAGAGAACTTCCTTTGTCTGTATTCGCTAACCGCTTTGAATCGAGGTGTGAACCAAAGCAACTGATGCTGTTGTATTTCAAAATCTGCCCTTGTTGGCATTACATAGCTACGTACAGTAAAGGTTAAAAGCAGTCTGTCACGTATCTGATTGGCCGCTACAATCAGAGCTCAACACAACGGATTTCTTTGTGAATCTGTGTATTTGTAACAAAGGAGGGCTAATCTTCTTGACTTTCTACGGCCGTAGAAAGTCAGAGGATCATCAGCCATTCAAATTTCCTATTCTTTGTATTGTCATTATCACCCAATCAAATGCGTGACAGACTGCCTTTAAGCTGAAAACTACACTGCTAATCGAAGCCAACTAGCAACTTATCAAGGAAAATTTTGAGAGTGATTAGCGATCGATTCAGGCTTCGTTCACACGAGTACCAAAAGAAACATCCTCTGTTAGAAAATTTGCAATGCAGAGAATACTTAAAGGCCATATGTCATAAACTCGATTGGTTCGTGCGATACAATTCTTTCTATTGTTTATTACAAAAGCATATGACCGAGGCTGAATTTTCATTGCAATAAAAACTAAGCCTCGATCTTGTACATTTATAATACGCAGCAGAGATAATTGTATCACATAAACCAATCAGGTTGATCAGGTTGATGACATATGCTCTTTAAGGGATATGAATGAATCAAACTGAATTACATAAAGATGATGAAATTAAATGAAATTGAAAAAGGAAAGAATGATGGTATGATCAAAGAATGAGAAATACACTCGAAAAAAAGCCATTTTAGATCAAAAGCACATATTCGTCTTCTATGACGTCCAGGGCCATGAACCCTCTTGTTGTATGTAGCGCAAAGATAAACAACGAAGTAAAGCACCCTAGTACTTTGTAGTGAATCAAGTAGGACCTTCTGAGAATGGCTTCTTAGTAGGCTATGCTCGAAACATCGTGTTTAACTCAGTTCATATCAAAGTGCTCACATTTTAATTCATTTGGTTGCTGAATGCCGACCTTCAGTTTTGAGCTGATTGAATCATTGGCTAAATTTAAATATTACCTCAATAGCTGCCATAGAGAGGACTCCTTCAACCCTTTGCAGCATCTTGCTTCATGACGTGAAGAAGATCTCACAAAATTGTTCCCATTGCTAAGCTGAAAATATGAAATGGTTTGTTTTCCATCGATTCCTTCTTCTAGAACTTTCTTTCCGGATTGTCTTCTGACTGCCAATACGGTATACGACTCTCTTGCGATGCAAGCATCATAAGAGTACATATCGAGATAGTTTGAGCCACTTGATTCGGATCGCTGCTTTTTCGAGGGCCCTGCTTCCACCTGGCTGCTATCTACTAATGCTGTTTTCTCATTTGCCGCATCTCTAGAGAGAGAAGAAAGTAGGCTTATTACTGGGTGACCTTGAACAGCGTAACCAGCTAGATAATAATGAGCTCCCTGGAATCAACATCTATTGTCAAATGCTTTGTATCGCAGTTTATTTGACAGGCTTAGCTATCTTGGGATAGCTAATGCTCCATGGTCATTTTGAGATACGATAACCATCCAAAAAACCAGATTTAAAGAAATTTCCAATCCTGGATTCGTCATTTTGAATGAAATAATCGGAATCATTTTCGCGTCAACATTTTGTGAAAGCTCAACGTAGCGATGGATTTGAAGTCTTCTGGGGAATACTTTGTGTGCAAAATGATTGACCTTTGTTCCTCATTCAAATTTTGTTCTCCAAAGTAAACATGGAATTCGGAATTTTCACATCTTCCAGAACATCGACTGGAAAAGGAGGGAATATTCCGATAAATGAATGAACTGCCATATTTTTCAAACAGCCTTCTTCGGACAGTAGGCATACCTTACATTGACCAAGCAACATTTCAAAAGATAGCTGACCCCTTCAGCTACATGCTGATACCTTCTTTGTGTTTAGAAAGATTTGCTTTCAGGAAACTGTGTGTGATCTGGCTCGTGAGGTTTTCTTTAGGTCATCTGGTGAACTTATGACACCATTCATTATTTTCGCTGAGAATTTTATTCACTTGAATCTTTCTGTTCACACGAACAACGACTCATAAACTTCCTGTGAACTTTTGCGGTCCAAATAAAGCAATGACTTGTGCCCCATTCACACTGCAAGTTAAACCAGCTTAAACTAAACCAGGTTTCTGGATACGGCCTTCTGATTGGTCAATCAAACAAATCCGGTCATTTGATTGGTTGAAATTTAAACTGGTTTAAACAAAGCTGGTTTAACTGTGTCAGTGTGAATGCAGTATTAGTCGTCCGGACACAAAGTCTCTGGTTTGATGCATCCCAATCAACTTTGTCGAATAGCCTGGCAATGTTCTGGCCAAAAGAGCAAACATTGTATTTGCAAAAATGTAAGATACGCTATTTTTTAAACCATTCAGCAGTTACTTTCTTTTCACAGAAAAGATTTCATCAAATGTTTCGCAATGGGACTCAAAGAAGAAACTGCTTTGCTTGCCAAAACACAAGTCAAGGGCTACATTTGGATGTAGGTTTGGTGATAAAAAGAATCAACTTCTCGTGATGTTAAGGATTTAAAACAAATTTTCAAGTGTAGTTTCTTAGCTGACATCTAAGGAGATCCGACCAAATAGTTAAAAAACAATATGGCCTAGTACTACAGTTTACGTCTGCAAAAATGATGTGTAACGATGGATTAGTCGTTATACATACTGAAAACATCGTAACACTCTGGCATTGCCTTTAGTATTGGCATTGTTATCAAAAATCGCACAACCATCGAATGATTCTTTTTTAAATGCTCGTAATCACAACCCCCTCTCACCGAATCTTTAATCGGACTGTCGTTTCCATATACCGGGTGAGTAAAAAAAAAATGCCCGGCGTTCGAAAGGCTACTGCTCCCTGAATATAGAAGCAATGAAATTTTACAATATTTGATGAAATAGCTAACATGTTCAATTATTTTTAGAAATTTTTCTGACTAAAATCGGTCACTCCGTTCAGATTCTGTAGGCAATTTTCTAAAATGAATCCCTTTGAGAAACCTTAAAAAACGTGCTAACGGCGGTGACTTTTCACACGTGCTTTCGTTTTGGCGGGTTGAAAAGTCTTCCCCCAAATGTGAATAACTTATTCAGGGGGATTCCATTCTCCCATGAGGACAAAATACATGAGCACATCAAAGAGTAATCATTGCTAGGAAGGAGAACAAAGGCAAATTTTGCTTGCTGTTTTCGCTCGTTTTTGCAGGTTTTCGAAAGGGGCTTTCAGGAGAAAATCTCCTATTTTGACGCGAAGGAATGACCGATGAAAGCCGGGTAAATTGCTGAACCCAATTTGACATATCGGGGATAAAACACGTCAGTTTTCAATATCATTGCTTTGATATTCAGGGAGCCGGATTTTTTCAAACGCCGGGCGTTTTTATTGACTCACCCGGTATAGTTGCAGAATTTAAATATTTGGCGAAAGATGATCTTCGCTAACTCGGCTACGGCTTAACCCTTGGTACTGTACTCACTTTTTCAATGTCTCTGGCACTCTGACGGCTGTTAGGACAATTGATATTGCAAGAATGGCACTGTTGATTAATATTGGAAGAAGGAAAGGAAACTTGTCGAACAATGAACCTATAATGGAAAGACGCTTTGGTAGATAAGGTACTTAACGAGAAATGGTAAAGAGGTTCAGATGCAAAAAATGATATGACGACGTAAGTCAGAAAGGCCTCAGTGCGCTAAATCTTCCCCCTTTTTATTCATCCGAATCTCTTTACCATTTCTCTAATGGAAAGAATAAGTTCTGAATACGGCATCATACCGGGTGACTGAAAAATATTCAGGAACTTGAATACCGTAAAAGCTCCATTAAGCCCCCCTCTCTATTAAGCCCCCTCTCTAACTAGCCCTTCCCCTTTGAGTCAAAATCTGAAATTAGCCCCCCTCTCTATTCAGCCCCCCACTTATACAAATTTCTATAATTTACCAAATATTTCCATTTATCTAGCTACACAACTTTGCATGTTAATGTTAGTATGGTTGCGGATAAAAACTGTGTCGAATTCATGTATTTGAACTGTAAAATTGTATGTTGATTCCGCAAAATATGGGATAAAAGAACTGAAAAGCTACCAAATATATCCCTGTCACATGATTTTGTGAATAAGCCCCCTCTCTATTAAGCCCCCTATGGAAGGTCAAAAATCAAATAAGCCCCTCTCGGGGGCTTAATAGAGCTCTTACGGTACTGTAAAAGTTTTACTTACTTCCCTTCTCTATTAAGCCCCCCTTTCTAATAAGCCCCTTCCGTCTGAGCCAAAATTTTAAAGAAGCCTATCTCTCTACTAAGCCCCGCTCACTGTTCTGAAATTCCAGAGGTTACCAAAGATTTCCCATTTATTTTGCTTCAAAAGTTTGCAGCTTAACTTTTGATGTGGTTTGGAATAAAACTTTATCGACTTTATGTATTTAACTAGTAAAATTGTATGTTAAATGCACAAATCATGGGGCAAAAGAGCCAAAAAGCTATCATATATCCCAGTAATTTGATTTTGTGAATAAGCCCCCTTCTCCTTTAGAGACAAATCACAGATACTAGTTTAAAAACAAACAAAAGATGGGTTTAAGAACAAACAAAAGACAAACAAAATATTTTTCATTTGTCCAATTGTTTAGATAATCTCTCTAGATCATCAAATACAATGAGGTACAATAGATTGCCCAGGCCCCTGATTTAAGTTGCCTTATATCTCCGTCATTTATCTTTAAGCCCCATTCTTTTGGAACGCTCGAAGCTAAATAAGTCCCACGGGGGCTTAATAGAGCTATTAAAGTACTTGTAGCTCTCATACCGTTTATCTTATTCAAATAAACTGATTAAATTGTGTGTACCTTAAATAATAACTTACATACTTTTACAGGTTAACTTGCTCAGTAAATAATATTACAGTTATCAATCAAGGGCCTGTATCCTACCAAGTAAAGTTTAATATATACGATAGAAAAGTAAAAGATTTACAAGACTAAGATGTCAACTGAGAAATAGCTAAGAATAAAAGTTCGTGTTTTGCTGGACGCTTTGAAGTTTAGAAGTGACGTTTCTGTTTCTGATTACAGATCAACTTAAAAAAGAAAACGTAGTTTGCCACCGTTTTCCAAATACAAGGCGGTTTTATGCAGGCGCCTCTGCTTAGAATCTTTAAAAAGCTAGCCTAAAATCCTTTACTTAATTTTCTAGCAATCTTCTCGAAATATCAGGCAACAGCGAAATACTGGAACTGATCTTTTGTTGTTGTTTTTTGTTTTTTTTTTGTTGTTGTCTGCTGTTTTTCAGAACCAAGACAATACGAACAACTTTAATTCATAGATACCGTGCACAAGTTACTGTATGAAAAAGGATTACCTCTTGAAAATATCTGTGGGTAGCTTTCCACAGGAAGCACTAAGTAGCCTAAAAACAAAATATTGTGGGTGTGAATTTTCCAGAAAATATTGTGAGAGAAAATTTTTCAGATCAGGTCTACTAAATCTGTACAAACTATGGAACATTTAATTACAAAATATTCATGTAAAGAATGTTGTGACTAGCAGAGATTGGTCACTTTCACTCATTTCTTCTCGCAAAAAACTTGGCTCTGAGATTCGTCGTGCGTTTTCTTAAGTCTAGGCTCACTTCTCATAGACAGCGGTTCTTGTGGAATTTCTTTATTTTCGTGCAAATAAATTTCACAATCTACCATAGTTCATCGAGGACCGTTAATGTTGCTGTATTGAGTCCAGAGAATTACGAAAAAAGTCAAATCATAAAAACAAAAAACAATTTTTAGTTTCATTTGGGTTGGTGATACAATATTTTTTCTCTCAAGAACACTTGGAAACTGCAACTCGTAACCAAAAATTCTGAAACTCGCTCGACTTTTGATTAAACAATGATCACTTATAGCCAAGCTTTTAAATCTTTCTCAAGAACTTACTATTGTCCGTCCAAACTGCAGAATGCAAGGACTTTCAAGTTTTAACATTTCCACCTTAATGCGCACAAGTACCAACAGATACATTGGTAAGGAAATTTTTATAGGTTTGAGATATGTAAAATTAGCTAGTGCAATCAGACCTTTCATTCCTTCGATGATTTTTAGAGATACATCCGGATTCTAGGTCACAAGTTTTAGATGCGTTTAGCCTAAACACTTGAGCAACGCTTCGATTAGAGATGAATCTATCTCTCTTGAATTTGCAATACCTGATAACTGAATTTGAATTTTATTCAATAAAATCTTTAAAAAGATGGCTTCAAGTGTGAATTCAACTTAAACGGGCTCCGTCCAAATTTTTATCCAAATGGTTACTTTGAAGTTTTTAGAAAGGCAATATCAAGCAGATCCTTTTCGTCTTTTTATCGAAATGAAAGCCTCAATTTGCGGACAACTGTTTGTGTTTTACAGAGGAACAAAGCTACCATTTAAATCTCAAACGATTGCTCTGATGTAAGTAGATTTTTGAGGTCAATTTTTGATGGCTTTGGGCGAAGCCACAAAATGAATTACAGAAGACAATGGGCAAAAATCTGAAAAAATGCTATTTGAAGATTTGATTACCATTTGGCAACTCTGAAGATACTTACCACCGACTGCAGGCCCGATGATTAAGCCGATTTGATATGAGCTTATGACAACTGCCATTCCCAACGCCTGAAATATTTTCGTAATACAATGATTGCAAAGAGAGCGGCGTATTCGGAAGCAACTGGTGAGATCATCAGTAATCGGTTAGTAGCATCGATTACAAAATAAGGCCATTACACAAAGGTTAACATTGTTTAGCAACATGTATGCCGAGATTACCACTTGGTAGCATCGATTCTAAATCTTGAAAATTTTTGGTGTGCCGAATGGCTTCAAACAAACTTTAGGTATTTAGCGGTAACTCTACCATAGGACTGTTCCGAAATCTTTACTATTTTTCAGCGATTTTTTCAGAATCAGGCTGCTTTTCTTCTCTTTTAAGAAGTCAGGAAAAAAATTTGAAAACAAGTTCAACTCAGCATAATGTCTAAACTTTTTGACCAAACATGAAAACCATAGTCTATGGATGTCTACACCAAGGTATCAAGTAAAAACTGTCAATCGTCTGGTTTACGATTTTGAAAGTACGATGACGTCACATCCTCAAATGAGTCGAAATATAACCTACAAACTTTTCCCAGCCACCTTTTCACACCGCTTTGAAGATTTTGAAAAATATGGTCGTGTTCATTTCAAACATTGCTGACAACAGGTTCAACGAGGATGAACAAGTTCACACTATCTCTTGAGATATAAGAACAAGAACGTGGCGAAATGTGCTGAAGGAGTTTAGTAAGCTCGCATGTATCGAACAATATCAGAAACTGTGGGAAATATATTTTGCCCACAAATGCTGGCCACTAATGAACGCCACCATCGTTGTCACCAATAAATATTGGTGTCCAACAGTTGAGGCCTGTGCAACGTCATTAATTAATTAATTTAGACTTAAAGAGACATCCATTTTGCACGTACAAACTCAGGGGGGGAGCGGGCGCACAACCAAAAGCATACGCTTCAAGCATACGCTTCACATAACATTGGCAGTGGGGCAGTGTCCGAAAACTATTTTCAATTTCGCAAACAATTATTGGCTCAATTACTTAATTACTGCACTTACCCGATTTGTATCATCGCATAATGCAAATACAGTAGCTTTCAAAGCAACTATGCAGCCTAAGAAAGAATCTATCATCAGTAAGCACGGGCTAAATGTTATGTAAGCTAGCGGAGAACACAAAATGAGTAACTCTGCAGTTTCTAACACCTGCAAATTCTTCCTGATTAACGTGGTTGAATGCTACGTCAATTGAATGTAAGGTCAAATTCGTACAGTCAGCATACATGGGATGTCAATAACAGAATATTGGACAACACGTGACAGCCCAGTAAGGTAAGGAAGAGTAAGGGACCAAGACACAAACATTGTGGTACACCAACTACTTCTGAATCAATCTTTAACTCAACAAAATAATTAAGGGTTTGTAAGATAGGATTCCCACCAACAAATGTCATGGCACTGAATACTATACAAGGTCAGGATCTTGTAGATGATTTGTGATCGACTATATTAAATGCCTTTTTACATGTCAATGAATGCCGATCCCACAAGCTTATCAAGATGCAATGCACTGTACTGTAACTGTGCGAGATCTAGTCAGGAGGACACAAAAAAACTAATCAAGAGAAGATCTCAATGACGATCCGGGGCTTACGAGGCAAATGTTTTATGTTCTTGTAGCAATGCTAATGATAGTAACAACAGAGCAGAGAGACGGAAAGGAGACGGCGCATGTGGCGAGTGAATTATTCTAAGCTGCAGAGCTACAGCGGTAAAATATACATAGTGGCATATATACCTCCAAAGAAACCTTGAAAAAATCTTGCTGTGACTGCCCAAGCGACGGATTCACTGAATCCAAACAACATTGTTGCGACAAACATTAACATCATTGATATCATCAGAGATCTCTTTCGTCCAATTTCATCACACAGCCAGCCCCATAAGTAGCTGAAATAAAGTAATTATACCAATCTGTTAGAACTTCTGCACGATAATGAAAAGAAAAGACTTCAGATCACATTACAGGGTAGCCTTGGGTCTAGTCAACAAACTAATTCCGGGGTAAATTTTCCACAACTCCATCATGAAACGACCAACGTTGTTAAGACATATTTTCGTCTTGACTCTAGCCCTTCATCCAAACAACTATCTTTAAAATATATTGATAATTCAAACATCGGAAAGTTTTTGACTTGCTTGGAAGAATATTGTCTTCGCAAAAACAACTGATGAGTAAAGGAGTGTCACGCTCGAAAAACTGTCCTCAATTTCAATTGAGAAAGAAATGGGCAAGACAGTTTTTGAAACACCTTTTTCAGAATTCTGCTAGCTGAAGTGAGACCATTGACATTGTGATCTTTGGTGTAGATTATCGACTCTCTTTGATATGGACAAGGTTTGAACAGGTAAGCTGTTCCTCTACCCGGTGACCTGAAAATTTTTCACGAGCTAGATTGCATATAGTTTCCTGAAAGCGAAGGTTATGAACACAAACAAGGTATCGGCATGTACCTGAAAGGCTCTGCTTTTTTTGAGACGTCGATTGTTCGGTTTAAGGTATGCCTGCCGTCCGAAAAAACAGTTCCAAAAATATGGAAATCCGTTCATTGCTCGGACTGTTCCCTCGTTTTCCAGTCGATGTTTAGGAAGATGTGAAAAAATTGACTTCCAAGTTTCCCAGACGACTTCAAATCTATCGCTACGTCGAGTTTTTACAAAATGTTGGCTGGAAAATGGTGGCGATGATTTCAGTCAGAATGAGGAATCTGGGACTCGAAATTTTCTTTGAATCTGGATTTTCGAATGGTAATCACTGCTTAAAATGACCATGCAACATTTCAAAAGATAGCTAAGCCTTTCAACTAAACTGTGATACAAAGCATTTGACAATAAATTTGATTTCAGGGAGCTAGTCACGCTCTAGCTTGTGAAGTCTTTTTTGGGATCGCCAGTAAACGAGATCTGATCTGATGAACGATTAGCTTCTTTCACACAACAATGAAAAGTTCAATAAAATAACTAGAGGAAAGTTGTTGCTGAAGCGATAGCAAATGTACAGCAAGGCTCCCTTTTCTCAAACTCCTGGACAAAATCAATTTGCAGTTGAAATCACTCTTGAGAAAAGATGCTTGCAAATCGAAAGCACGCAAACACAGCTTTCATAAGAAACGCATACCTTCCAAATGTTCTTCCAATATACAAAGATGATGCAACTACACCTACGTAGTTTCCTAAAGTGCAAAATGAAATATTGTGATCAGAAAGCAACCACGATAAGCAGTTTTATGCTAGATGTGTCAAAAAACATGTGCGTTGTTTGATTGACTGCTGCCGAGCAGATATAAATCCCAATTTTCCCTTTTTGTGATTTTGATGGAAGGAGCTCCAAATTAAAAGTTGACACCAAGTCTGAGGCCCGAGTTACTCGACGTCGGATTGGTTTTCGCTTCAGAATGCCCACCCCAATGCGAAGCAGTTGCACTTCGCATTTCAAAGTGATTTACACGACTTCGGATTGACTCTTGCTCCCCTTGCGTAATACACGATGTCGGATTGCTATGTACTGTGGAGACAAAGATTTCTCTTTCCTGTTCTTGCAGAGGAGAATGTGTCAAAGCAATGCAAAGTAATTAGGAAGGAGGATTCGGAGTGAAAATCACTTCGGATTCAGTGATTACATGAGATGGAGTGCGAAGCGCAGTACTTCGGATTGATTTTCACTTCACTTCCAGAGCGGAGTGACTTTCACTCCGGATACGGCCACGGAAGTACTTCGGATTACCTCAGCGTCGTGTAACTGAAACTCCTATCCGAAGTGAAAAGGAATCCGAAGTGAACCCAATCCGGCGTCGTGTGACTCAGGCGTGAGTAAATATGACCAATAGCTTCTGATTTACTGAGAAAAGAAGTCAAAATTACTGGCTGCCTAAAAACATGAGGATGCATTATTCTCCATTATGTTAAAATAAAATAAATTGATTGAGAAAAACATACCCAGTCCGTTTTTCACATGTTTCTTAAGTTAAAATAAGGTCTGCTTGTAAATTCTTCAGGTAAATTCAATAGATATTGACTTGAGCAATGTCAAAAGTAAGTAGGATACATACCAATTTCTTTTTCAGCTATGCCAAATTCCTGCAAGAAAAGGTTGTATGTCACAAGGGGCATACCAAGATTTAGGGCCTGTTCATATGGAGGCGAGCTAGCCCGCTTACCGGGCTGGAGCTTTTTGCCGAGATCTCACCTCATCCCCAATTCCAATACAAAATTTGATTTCTGTTCATATGAGCAGGCGGGCTGGCCCGCTAAGCGAGGTCTCACTGGTGTACTGGCGAGATTTCGGTAGGCGGGATGAAAATTTTCCCATATGAACACTCCATCCCGGCTACCGAGATGAAAATGTCGCTACTGCTCATGCGCTGCATATCTAAACAATGGGCACGTGTCTCATTTTTGACACGTGTCCAATTTCTGTCTCGGCAAGCGGGCTGGAATTTCTCCATATGAACACAAGATGAAAGTTGTCTCGCCTACCGGGCCAGCCCAGTAAGCGGGCTGGCTCGCCTCCATATGAACAGGCCCTTAGTCTTGTACAACCCTTCTGAAAAGGCATGCAAGCTTTTTAAAACAATAGGATAGGATTGTTTTGAGTTTTTTACAGATTTTTCTTGGAAACAGGAGGATTTTTGCCATTTGATTTTAGTATGATATTTTTATGGAGTGATACACCCCTTGATCGTTCAGTTACATGTAGCCACTAAAGCATTAATTTTTATCCTGGGGAAATTTCCGTTACAAATCAAACATTTGGAAAGGGTCAAGTAAGAACATACTCTATCGGTTCACCAGATTATCTTCCACACAGTGTCATGTGACTTACTCCAAACAAAAATTTTATCAAATGACTTTTTCTCCCTAAATGCTATTTAGACTTATGACGATGAGTCTCTTGTTTCCCTGTGCTCTTTGACTTGATGATGGCGCTTCAGGCAACAGAGACTCATAGTATTACTCTGAAAAACCTGGCCCTCTTAGGCCCAAACTTCGCAATTCCTCCAGTACCAATCAGGTGGCGAGATTTGGCAAAAAACAATGCAGTCGAATTTTATATCCGAATGATGCAGTTGACTAGATTTTGAACGAGGTTGCTGCAGCAAGTAGTTGAAGATTTCTCTGGTTTGTTTTGGTCTTAAAAACATGGAAAATGTACCGTTAAAAGACTTATTTTGCACTTACCAGGTAAAGTGAACTTCCTTCTTCAGATTTATGCCAAGTTTCTTTGATTAAACGCCTGTTTAACGTGGTTTTTATCGCATTGTCTTTCCAAAGAGTGACCGTTAAACAGAACTACGGCAGTCGTTCGATCATGACTCAATCGATCGAATGCAGGAGAAAGGGACATGTTTTCATTGTTTCATTATGAGTCCCTCTTGAGCAAGGTTTACCGTGGGGATACAAGGGACTCATTGTCATAAGTCTAAATACTATTAAAGTACTGGAAAGTAACAGACTTTTTCACAAGTGTACAACTTTGCATAAGGATTCTCCATCAAGATCACAACAGAAACTAACTAATTGGAAACTTCATAAAAATAATGCACCTTGTGAATTTGAGTGTTTAATCAACTGGCTGTTGTACTAACTGGTTGAATGCACACAATTCGCTAGCAATGTCTGACAACTTCAAAAACATTTTGGCTAGAATGACTGTATGGAGCAAAACTTACTCTCATCATCCTTGGTAAGTATGAAAATGGCATTGTTATAATCATTGCATTTCCAAGCTACGAAAGAGTTGTGAAAAGAATTTTAGAAATCCAAGGATAGGCATGCTGGAAGAAAGACAAACGAAAATAAAGGACCATAAGATTCATCACTGCAGCCAAATTGAAGGTATGTTCACACTATAAACTGACATAAAAAGGTCAATGGTAGAAAACCAAATTGCTCTGTAAACAGAGTGGCAGCAGAAGCCAGTCGTAAGCATAACCGAAAGAAGCAAAAACTCACATTTGAAAGGAAAATGATTCCAAGTATGACAGGGTCCAAGGGAGTTTGACCAGGAGCAAGAAACAATCCTTTGATTCTCTTTACGAAAATTTGTGAACACCCCATTCTTGATTGCTTCCATTTAGCAAACTGTTCTTCTTCCTACACAAAAAGAGGAAAAAATCAACGATTGGATAGAGACCATGGTCTTGTTTATTGGCAAATAAGAAGTTTTTCACTTCTGATTGAAGTGAGCCACACCCAGGGCATATAAGGTTTGTATTGGGTAGAATAGTTAAGCTACAGCTCAACCATACAAACAGTACTGCTCTACCACATACCAGAATCACGCCAAAAGATAAAAGAGTGAAAACTCAAAAAATGGTAACTGAACAAAACAAATATTGGTCCCTGTTTATATATAGATATATATATATATATATATATATATATATATATATATATATATATATATATATATATATATATATATATATATATATATATATATGAACTCAGAAAAAACACATTCTTGTAAACGTTTCGGCCGAAGCCTTCATCAGTATGACTTTTCAAAATTAGCAGGAGCATACATATAGATTACGAATTCCAAAAACAATACAAGACAAACAATAGCCTAAGCGGGATCCTACTCATTACAAAGCGTATAAAAGATGTGTTAAATAGCCGGCAATACAAAGGTGGCGGGAGAAAGATCAAAGAAAGCGCAGAGTTAAGAACTGCTGAAGCCGGTGGCTGTGTCTGTCTCGCCGAAGCTATAAGGATCGCATATTACAACAAAAAAAAAACAATAGAAAGATCCGAGAGTGGATAGGCAGAACAGAAAAGCCTAAAAAACAGCGTGTATCCCTAACGAAAAGCTCAGTGCTAAAACCAAAACAACACAACAACCAAAAATATAACAAAAATGAAATCTATGTATCAACCTGCCTAGTGTTTAAACCCTTAGGGGTAAAGCAATCCAGCCGATATTGCCAGAAGCTTTCCCGCATCCTATTTCCCCCCGTTAGCCTATCGATTATCTTAACGCTAATATCCTTCAGAAACCCCTGGTGGCCTTCTTCAGTAAAATGTCTGAAGAATTCCGCCTGGGGTACTGAGGCCCCCGAATTAAACTTACGGCTACACGCCTTGTAATTATTAAACCTAAGCCTAAAAGGCGTGCAGGTGCTACCAACATATTGTACACCACAAACAGTACATTCCAACAAATACACAACATTTGACGAGTCACAATTAAACGAATAGTTTATCCTATATTCCCTGCTATCTATGTTTGAATGAAAATGTTCACTATTACTCATAACGTTACACACTTGACAACGAGATTTACCACAACGAGAACATCCCTTCTTATCAGTCCCCCCATTTCCCTCATTACTCAGCCTAGCCCTAACAAGTATATCCTTAAGGTTCTTACATCTCCTAAAAGCTATTAAAGGTGGCTCAGGAAACACCCTCCCATGCTCCTCCGAATTCGTGAGCATAGGATGGAGTCTCCTGGCAACCTTCCCCAAACTATTGAGCGCTGTATATATATATATACTGGTGATAGTAACAACTAAATTTCTTCAAGAAAAATGGCTTTTTGTTCAAAATTTTAAGCTAATGCAATGTCTTTTCTTAGAGCAAACACCATATATGCCTCACTGTTTCTCAAAGTACAGCTAAAATTCAAGATTGATAGACAGGGAAGATTGAACACTGCAAAAATTGATTTTAATTTATTTCAAGGGCTTAAAATTTTGCATGTTATTTTGCTAGTATTCTACATATAATCACATGCCAGCTGCACCTTTGCTAACAAGGCTGAAATTTCAGTCTGGGTTGAAAACTATCCTTAAGACAATGGTGTGTGCCCCTGGCCAACCAGCATCATGACAACGACAATTAGAGGTTCTAAGTTACTTCTGTGATATAAAAGCACACTTATTGAGCCCGTTCCACAACTTATTCAGAACAACAAAGCTTCAATGCACTCCTCTAAATTATTCTGGCTGCAAAATCAGATGAGTATGTCACAACATTTTTAACAAACAAGTTGGCTTTGAACAATATAAACATTTGATTCCCCAGATATCATGTCTGCTTGTCCTGTCAAATGCAAAACTGTTTTGATGTGGCTTATTTACATGCCAAGCCTTGATTGCTTTTAAACCTGACTTCATTACACTCACAAGGTTTTGATTTTCATTTTAGTCAGCAGACTGTAGAGTTTCTATCATGTGGTTTTGTAATCCACAATGACTTTGTAGCAAGGACAGGTAGTGCTGCCTAAAGAGAACCAGATCCAGTCATTTGGCAGATTGTTATCCTGTGCTCTACTTTGACTTATTTTGAACGGAAGTTCTCATTCTTGAAACAGATGTTGCTGTTTACAGAAATTTTTGCATTGTTAGCGCCAATGAAATCCACCCAGCAAACAATGTTTGCAAGTATGATAAAAAGCATGTCTTGGGCTTTTCAGGTGTGTGTGGAGGTGTAAATGTGTGATCAAATGCCTAATAATACCAAGACTGTTTCCACACCTTGTGATTTCTTTTAGCCTGGAATTACAAAGAGTTGGTCACTCTCCTCACTCTACATTGTTCAACAGAGCAGGGACTCAAACCACCAACCTTATGCTTGGTATTTTAAGCACAGGGCTGTTGAGGCCTGGTCCCCACGGTGGGATATGGAAGAGGCCCTCTGGCACCAAAGACACAGACAATCTTTTGGCCATGCCATTTTTCCCTTGGATCACACCCTCCAATTGTAAAGGTGAAGTTGCCTTTTTCAACACCAAGCGCTGGGATCGCAGGGAAGAGCAGACCCAATCAAGTCTGAAACACCTTGTCATGACGCATAAGTGGTGGGGCCTTACTGGGATTTGAACCCACTCCGCCTGACTGTTCTGGCTGCAATGTCAGATTATTACATCATGCTGCCACAACACCTCCAATTACTGTTAAAACGCTGCTTTTATGCAGAAGCACTCTCCTATACACTGTCAAAAGCAATAAGGTGTTATGGCGCCGTGGTGTAATCCTCTAACATTGCTGACAGAACAGTTAGGCGGAGTGGGTTTGAATCCCCATAGGGCCCCACCACTTGAGCGTCATGAAAAGGGGTCGCCAACTCAATTAGGTCCGCTCTATTTCTGCGATCCCAGAGCATGGGACTGAAAAATGCAACTTCACCTTCACCTTCACATAATTTTTGATGGAAAAATTTTTTATCTCGCGCGTAAAGACTAAGTTGAGAATGCCAATGGGACAGCAGACATAGAAATGCTCCTCAAAGAAAAGTTGAAAAATGCATAATATTCCTAACAGATATTCTCGGAGTCCCTAAAGGTGCCAGGCCCCCTGGAAATGGCTACCCCTCTTCTCAACGGTCATGGTAAGCATTCAAGGGTGCTACAATGAACCAAACCTGCTACTGTATCATCCCACTAGAGTAAGTGCAGAACTAATTTTAGTGTTCTCATAGTGTTTGTTTTCATAACTCAGTGTTGTAGGGGTCTATTATACAGTAGTTTTGGCTGTTAGGTGAATTCCTCCATATTGTGGATGTGGAATACAGTTTCAGCAAGAAAATCAGTATGCTATGCGGTTTTTCTGTTGCAATGCGGTTGCGGAAAAATGGAATCAAAAGATGTTAGCAGTTTTTCGCTTACTTTGTGGTGATAAGTAGTTTGTTCTGTCCCAAAGACATTGCCTTTTATGTTGCCTACTGGATAAACGTCATTCTCAATCAAGGCTTCGCATAGCTGTAAAAGCATGGTCATCAAAATTAGTAGATTCACATAAATTTCCTTAGGGGTCGTCCAAAAATCCACTTGTGATCGCTTAGCGGTATTGGGCCGCTAAGGGGGGAGGGGGTTTAATTGAAATCCGTTAAATGATCATTGTTGGAACTTAAGGAATCCCGATCAAGAAAATCTATGTTTATTTTCAATTTCACACACCCTATACCATGATTTGTGCAAGTATTTGCTACCCTACCGTTGCCTCAAAACATCATGCATGCAGTCTAATGAGCGGTCAATTTAGGCCTATAATAATTGGAGATGACTGGAAGCTTGCATCATCAGAATGATGGAATAGAAAATAAGCAAGTCCGCTAAGGAGGGGGAGGGAGGGGGTTGAGAAGTTAGCGACCAAATGCCGCTAAGCGATCACAAATGGATTTTTGGACGACCCCTTAGGATTCATGCTTCATTTACATGGAATAGCAATCCTAAAAAGAACATTAATCGTACTGAATG
Organism: Aurelia sp. 4 Dawson et al 2005; assembly: GCA_964019985.1. Classification (NCBI taxonomy): domain Eukaryota; kingdom Metazoa; phylum Cnidaria; class Scyphozoa; order Semaeostomeae; family Ulmaridae; genus Aurelia; species Aurelia sp. 4 Dawson et al 2005. The sequence continues at coordinate 16,402,600 of OZ026499.1, forward strand.
AAGAAGTCTGACGGTTGTTGTTTATTAGAGAACATGGCGCATGGTTGATGGGTAAGAAGGCAAATTTTGGTGGGTTTGTGGTATTGAGACACCCTATAATAGACTCCCTCTCTTGTAGGGCTCACTGAATACTTAATAAGATCTCAATACAAGTTATAACATAACTGACAGATAAAACAATCAATGCCAAAGAACAAAACAGTGTCACTATTTTGAATATTGCCAAACAGTGGGTTGGAAAATATATGGGTTTATTTGGGGTGCGGTGAGTGAAATAAATTTGAAGAATTCGGCTGCAAGTAGACTTTAAAAAGCTGCGAGAGATGCAAAATCAACAATAGATCTTTTGTACTCACATGTGAGAATCTTTTACTCCAGCTGCACGTGGTTGGTGCAGTTTTAATTCAGGAAGAGAAATTTCTAAGTTGCAAAAAATCGCGCCTGCTTTTCTTGGGCTGTTTCTTGTAAAAAATCAGTGTACTGTTCATGAAATAAAACAGAACAAAGATAGACAAATACCATCGGTTCTTAGTCTTGATTATATCATAACTGGGTCACCAGCACAAGAGAGCATCAATTCAATTCAACTTTTTTCATAGAATACAGGACTAAAAGCTATTACAAGTATACATGAAAAGATCTGTATCCTATATGCGACCAAAGAAAAGCATAGCTTATCTAGCTTTGGCCGCGAAATTAAAGCAAAAGGTAAAAGAAAATATAAGGATGTATAGAAAATTACAGCATCGATATCTTTGTGTGTAGCCTTATCCTTTTCCCACAAAAGACATTGTTCTTGCAAGTGTCTCTCATCACATCATGTCCATTGCAAACTGAATGCCTTCTGCCTTTTTAAAAGTATGGCAATACAAAACTCTTTTTCCCATGGATGTTACAACCGGCAAGTGCAAATACAATGCAACAAGCAAACTGAACCGGCGAGTGCAAAAACAAGAGGCCCACTAATCGCCCACATTCCAGAATGCTGAGGTAAACAGAGACCACAAGACCCTAATACTATTTGTAGCAATAAATTTCGTTTTTAAATGAACAAACCTTTCGTTGATGAATTTTTTGACTCGTCATTTGCTCCCTTGCTTCGCAGGTTGCTTGCCTTTTTGCAACACTCTAACTAAATCTTGAAACGCTGCTCTGCTAACGTTTTAACGTTACGAAAGTTGCAAGCCCTGTTCAGGTGATGGCCCTGGTGACGCAGACGCAATTATTTATCGAGTGCACGTGAAAACCTCGCTCTCAAATTGAGGCTTGAATGGCTGGACATTTTCGGAAGGAAACTCCTGCGTGTTCCCCTGCAATCACCAAATAGTTTTCAGATTCTGGCAAAGAAAGTGAAAAAAGAAATCCATTTGAGCAAATATCCTCGTCTTAACTTAGAACTTCAGCTAACACTAATATATGAAATTTCTACAAATACATCCTTGATCACATCAAAGTTAAAGAAACTGTAGCACATTGCATCTTTGATGATCAAACGATAATACAGTAAAAATTCGCATAAAGGAACCTGTGTTCTGGTTTTAAAAAATTGTAATGGGTGCTTAACTGGCCAAAAATTAACGTTGAGGCTCTCAAACTGCAGTTTCAATTATGGAGTTTTCACTGCAGTTTCTTTTTACAAGATATATAAACTTCTCCCAAGGATCAGTTACAACAATACTGTGCAAAGTAAAATAATATTTCTAAAGAAAATTTTACAGAAATTTAATCGAATATTTAACGACAGAAATATACATAAATTGTCAGCATCCATATCAAAACAAAGAGTACAAGACATTTGTATCAGATACAGGTCATAACACTAAACTCATTGAAAACATTTGATCAACTTCACTTTACAGAATATATCAATTATACGACAAGAAATTGTTAAACAGAGCAGAAAAGAGATTCAGATGCACTCATTGTTTGGAATATTTTCTTTGAGAAGCTCATTCCCAATGTTATCCCCCAAGGCCGAGTCATCGGAGCTCAAAAGCAGCCGTTTGCAGATGAAAATTTCCCCAGCACACAGCATACTGCTATACGTACATAAACAAACCTCTTGGTAAAACGAATGGCATTTTAGAAAGAGAAAACACAGTCTCAGTTGGAAGACAGCGTTTGCATCACTCTTGCATTTGTAACCATCAACAATGCACAGTTTTGCCTCAACACTCTGCTTCGTTTCAGCTTTTTATGGCTCCTTTGTTAAAAGTCTACTGCTAATGGGGCTTGCAGCCATCGCCTTGGACTAACATTGGTTAAGAAACGGTCTCTTAGTTGGGCATATCAAGTGCTACTTCGTCATAAACAAAGACTGCAACTGCATGCTAACTGCCAACAACAAAAGCAAAAAGAGCCACATTTAGCGTAACCTGGACCCAAAGCTGTGATGATTCCTGAAAACGTCTGTATGCTGCTCTCATTTTGAAATGACGTTTTCTCCAACCAATCTCGAAAAGTGCTGTATGCTTCTCTTCTCAGAGAAAAGCTAAATCCTAGGGATGAGTTACCAAAAATTTGGTCTAGTCTGCTTTAGTAAAGGACTCTTTGTCGGTGCTTCAACCATATTGCTGCGGATCCCACAAAAACAATAACTCGACACTACAACATGCAAAGTTGGAAACATCCAACGCAACAATTACAAACAAAAATATAATTTTGGCATCACATTCAAACATTGACCAGCTGATTCCCCGTACATTCAAATTCTACAGTAATTGCTCGAGTTCTTTCATTCATCATTTCCTTGAAATTTTTGGCTTCATAAGCCATTCGTTCTAATTTGGCAGCCTCATCTTCACCAGTCTGTTCCACCAGTTTATAAAAGAGACCATTTTTGTCCTCAAAGAGAGTGCAAGGCTCATCAAATTGAACGACATGCCCAGCTTCCATTACCTGCAGAAAATAAAACAAGTGACTAATAAACGAGACTTGCAGGAATTTTGAAAAACTGAAAAGCGTTGCTCACTTTACGCTACAGAACGCCTAAAAATTTTTTCACCGAGAACATCTCAATGCATCTAAATTTATTCATCTCGAATATGAAAAGTGTATCATCTGAGTTTTTCAAAAGTTCATCATTTGTTGAAAATGAAGAATCAAAATGATGAGGGAAAACATAAAACTACTACCAAACTATTTAAGGTTTGAATCAAACTTATCAAACTCCCTGGTTTGAACAACGTCTTGAAGGATTCTGAGGTAAAAACTGCTCGTACAGCGCTTTCAAAGTCAGAGGCCACAAGGAAAATCTCAACTCCAATTTGTATTTAAAGTACGTAATGACGGAGGTGTGTGAATACAAAAACACAAAACATGTTTTCTGACTCATCGCTAGAAGTACAAACTGTAAAAATCACTTTTAGAAGCTGTGAAACTTTCCTCTGCGTTAATAGCTTGTTAGATGCTTAAAAATGATCGTCTATCTATAAACTAAAATGCAGCCATTTTTAGTTTTTGTGGAGCCTCGCTAAAGCCTAGTTAATAGAAGGAACATACCATTATCCTATCACAATCCATAATGGTATTCAGTCTGTGAGCTACTGTTACAACCGTACAGTCTTGGAATTTCTCTCGTATTGTCTCTTGGATTTGTGAATCAGTCCTAAATGAAGCAACAAACCTTCATCAGAAAAATATATCTTTAACGATATCTCCAGGTTCGAGCAACAGAAGGCAGCCTCTTGCTCTGAAGGTACTAATTCATTTATCTGATTAACTGACCTCTATTAAACTTTACGTTTCAAGTTTCAAGCATCACAGCGCATGAAATATATGCTTTTGAAATCTTAATAGGGGTGAATCCTGTTCAGAGAGTGTTCCGAAATTTTAGCAAAGTAATGGCCTGATTTATCTGACTTACAATTTGATTCAACTATAAATCAATCGAACAAAGCGGATATTTTTTACAGAAAAGTGCAGTGGCAATGACTTTTTAATTCCAAAATGAAAACAATCTTCGAATAGCTTTTCAAAAATTCATTGCCATAAAAACTAAGTTTCAGCGATCAGTAGGAAGGTCGTAATATCAATGATTTCATATAAAGGCAAGTTTAAAGAACAAATCCGCGGTACAAACGAACGTACCAACAGCTGCCATGAATTATGAACTTTGTTCCATATATTGATATTCATAACAGCTGTCAATACTGTGAAACATTCTGCGAATTTAGGCCTAACATCGTCATCATGTTTTCATCAAAACAAGATAACGACGTCAGCAGCGACTAAGAGGCAAGAAGAAATCAATAAAGCAGCCTCGTTTTCGTTGAGCGTGACGTTAAAATAGGACAGATGTTTTGTTTTCATAATGTCAATATCCTCTGGTCACCCCTTTGAATACGCGATTTCGCATGTTAAAGTAGAAAAATGCTGCGAAAACTACGACACAACATTCACAGCAGTATAATCTTGTACATTATCATCAATCATACCAACTCCGGACTTGTCCTTTAAGATAAAGTTGTGACTTACTCATTATCAACATTTGCAGTAGCTTCATCAATAAACAAAATCTTCTTTCGTAACAACAATGCTCTTGCTAAACAAAGTAATTGTCTTTGGCCAACACTGAAATTTGAGCCTCCTTCTGATACATCGGTACTCAGCTTATTTGGAAGTTCAACAACTGCATCTTTTAGCTGAACCTGTGAACATTAATGAATTTAGGATAAAAATAATGAAATCATGGAACCAGTGAATACTTTTGATAAATAGACAAAAGAGGAGTCGAAAATGCTGGGTTGCTGCTTCAATGGCATGTCAGTTAAATTCATCTATAGACCAACAGATGGGTTTGCAAGAAAAGAGAATATTGGGGTCAATAATTGTTGACCAACAAGATGCAGGAAAAAAAACAGATCTTGTCTTGAAGATCCCTGTACAAGTAGTCTAACAAGAACTTATACTTGGTGTAAACAAAAATTAGAACTATGTCAAGAGAACTGACTCAAACTATAACTTGGCCAGAAATCAAGGAGGGTTGCGTTTCTAATTGTCTAGCTAAGGAACAAGGAGGACATTAATGCCAGAGAGAAGATATGATATTGAAAATTCACCTGCTCCAAGACATCCCAGATATCTATATCTCCAAACTTTGTAAAAGGGTCAATGTTCATTCGTAAAGAGCCACTGAACAAAACAGGATCCTTCAAAAAAAGAAAGTTACTAGCAAAATTACTTCAACGCTACAAGGCAACGCTCTTTCATTTCAGGTTTCCACCATGAAAGGCAAGATATTTTCAAGCGGTAAAATTTCTGAGAAATTTGATTTTCCTCGTAATGTAGAAACATAACTTTTATCTTCCTGATAAACTTCCTTGATTTGCAGCATCCCCGACAAAAATAGGGATTTCCACTACATTCTATCGTGTAACAAAGCTCTCAAACGAAGTGCTGGTTGTTACTTAAACTACCATGTTTCTTTGTTCAATTGCGTGCCTTCTCGACTCTCTGGACTGACAAGGCAACCATGGTTAAAGAAATGAAAAATGAAATGAATGAAATTCTCTTGATGAGCTGGGGATGAGCTGGTATCATTTCGGTCAATCAGATAAACGAGGTGTACCAATTAAAGTAAAACATGCCCCAAAAACTACGAGACTCAACAGAGACTCGACAAAAAGCCTAGGATCTCACCTGTGGAATGACTGACAAGTGACCCCTCAAATCAAGCAACGATATTTCTGACGTAGCAACATCGTCTATCTTTATTGTCCCAACCAAATGTCCCATTCTGAACATGGCACTAATTAAGCTGGATTTGCCAGCACCAGTTCGACCAACAACGCCCACTTTTTCTCCTGCGTTTATGCAAAATGATAAATCCTTTAACACCACAGGCAGATCTTCGTGGTACGAAAACGAGGCATGGTCAGCTTTGATTTCTCCATGCTTAGGCCAATCAGCGGAAATGGAATCATTCGATTTTGTGTCAGGCTCTGGTGCTAATTCACAATATTCGAAAATTCTTTCAGTTGATGTCATCTGTGGAAAAGAAAAGTTCAATTCTGCGAAGAAAATGCATATCTTGATCAGAATATTCCTGCACTCTACAAAAATAGAATCCTTCCCTGGATAGCAAAGGCGAATTCTTAAAATAAAGGATGCAGCTCTCTTTACAACAAAGTAGCTTGACAGCCTTAAGAATAGATTTTCACAACTTCGGCGCACCCGACCATAATATTTTGCCATCTCTGTTTATTTTGAGTTCATTGAGTGCACTCAGAGGTGTGGCATCTATTCTTCTGAAAGGCAAATTGCTTGTCCTTTCAAAACCTGAAGTTTGTTTCACAACATTTGCTCTTTCCACCCTGGATAAAAATTAGCACAGTTGACAGTTGCTCTTTAGGTACTTACGTCATACATCTTTCACAAAATCAAGAATTAACACTGAAATGATCAAAAAAGAATGTTTTACGAGGTGTCGCTTTTTGAATGGTCGTTTGCTTTAACCATTTGCTAATTTCACTTCAAACTTCACAAATTTTCTCCCGAAGGGGGTACATGACTTGCAGATGGGCGGGCGTCTGCCACTCGGTTTTCAGAAAGCTACCCTCTTCTAATTACCGACAGTTGCTGTCATACCCACTTTTTATGGCGAATTTTGGAAGAAAACTACCCATCTTTGACAACGTTTTGCAAATCTCTGGATAACCCACCCATGTTTAAGGCAAATCTGCCGAAAAAGGGACCAGAATTTTGGACCTAAAAACCCACCCATATCGGCGGCTCATACCCGTAGCCTCAACTTGTTCTGCTAACAACCCGTGGCTTTGTGTGTAGCTTAGCATTACTTGTAATCTTAGAGGCAAGAAAATAAGTAGACTTACAAGATTTTCAACTTGAGCACTTTGTCTAACACACCATTGAAAAAATATGCACAGCTGAAGGGCATATACCAAAGATAGGCCAACGAAGGTCGGATCAATACCTACGAAAGACCACAATTTAATACAGGCATCGAATGTTGTATGCTAGTAAAGTAAAATCTGGTACAGTAAAGTTCTGCCGCCTCTGCAATATAAGAAACTCATGTCTGATTACTGAAAAGAACAACGGCAAAATCATAGCGAAATATCTAAAGTTTCTTTGAAGCCAAATAATCCAAAGGAAATTTGTCATAGAATTTTGCACAGAAATTTGTCATAGATAGTACACCAACCTCTGCAAAGATTTGGTTTTAAACCTGTCAAAAAGAAAGTTTCGCCTAAATCATTTTTTATGTCATGTGTACAAGTCTCCCTCTCACGAAAGTAAGAATTAGTTTATTGTTTATACCAATTACTAAAGAATATTTAAAGAAGAAACATTTTTCAAACTTACTTGTATACTGATCAAGAACCAACGGTGCAAAAACAGCAAAAATGACAAAAATAACAACCAAAACATCCAGCCTTTGACCAAACCATCTTGAAGTGCTAAGAAACATGTACCACCCATCTGCCTGATGATCTTGGCAGTCAAAGAACTCTTTTGTCACAATGTCGACTGTTTTGAACGCTCTGATTGTTGGTAAACCTTCCAGTGTGGAGGAGAGATGAGCAAACATTGGACTCCGAGCTGGAAGAAAAACAATAAAAATAGGCAAATGTACTTTCAACGGCAAGTGACTTCTGCTCTGCTGCGCAGGGAACTAGCACAGGGAAAGAAACTGCGAAGGATTGCGAAGCAACGGAGGAGCATGCAAAGGAGTTTGCTGGGCAACACAGCAAAAGTCACCCAAACAAATTAACAAATAACGAAACAAAAAGTAGGATATATTACTGAATAACAAATTAATGAAGAATAGAATAGATTGCTAATGAACAAATATTACAAAAATCAACATTGGATCTGGTTTCAAATTGCCTTTGAAAAGCTGTAAAATCATCCATTCGACGGAAATCTGAAGACTGAGCCATTTTAAGTTGAAGGACAAGAACATAAAGAAACTGAAATAAAAATCAAAATACAGAATACTTACAAATTCCTTCCAGTCGTTTGACACTTCTTGCAGTGACCAAATAATATGATCGTAGATAAAAGAAAGCCACGGTCAGTGGTAACATAATAATCAACATATACGGAACGTTGACGCAGCTTACAACCACAGCATTGATCGTAAATAGGGCGTACTGTAAACGAAGGAGAGAAAAAAGGAGCTGAAAAAAACCAGAAATAATGAAAACTTATTCAAGAAGTTCAATTAAGGCCCATGGATATTAAAACAATGATATTGGTAAATTTACCATTACACGGTGAACATGTCTACATCCTTTTAAATTTACCGGATTGAAATCGGATTGAAATAGGCCGCACTTCGTTCTGAAATACAACACTTCAGTCAAGCAGCCTCGTTTTGAAAATTTGTCAAAATTTCTTCTCATTGTTTATATGAAAATTTCTAGTCCAGTTTCGGATTTAGCACCCAAATTTAGACTAGTTACGTGTCTTTAAACTGCTAGCAGTTATGATGTTGATTTTATGGCAATGTAGAGTTCAAAGAATTATAAGGCATTTTGACCGTGAAAACTCGCCCGGGTTGAAATTTTACATCCCGAGTCATTGTCACGGCCATATCACTTAAAGAATTCCAAAACAGCACATCGCCATAAAATTAACACTACGACCGCTAGCAGCATAAAAATATTGATAAATCTATAATTTGGGTGCTAAATCCGAATTTGGCCTCTAAACTTTCATATGAAAAACTTTGCATAATTTCCAAAACGAGACTATCAATTGAAGTGGTGTGTTACAAGGAACTTTCTCAAGAATGTCGTTTTAAGAATCTTCAAGACACGCCTAAATCACGATCAAATTTTCTGCCCTACAGTAATGATTTTAACAAGCTTTAGCACACGAAACTTTGATTAATCGATATCAAATTCAAATATCGAAATAGCATACCGTCATGAAATCTTGAAAGGTCCAAGGAAGCTCTTCGTCCATGAAAAAGGTGTCTTTCGCGAATCTGTTCAGAATTCTACCTGAAGAAAAGTATGGAAGTGTAAATTTAAGCTCTCAGAAACGAAAGGTGGAGAAAGGATGGTAAGAGAGAGTGGTCTCTGAGATATCACAAAATGACAGAGGGTATTTCAGCAGAAGGCAGAATGAAGTAGCTTGACACTCTCCACATTTCAAACTTTCAATCCATCTTGATTGTGCTGAACAAATAATTTCAGGGATCAGTTTTGGTTAGCAATGACATCAAAATAAAATAGAAATAGAAAATTGGGTAAAGTTTTAGCTTATTTGTCTTCACTTTCTTCTCCATATAATGATCACAGGTTACACAGGGTAATTTGCTTCTCGTGATATTGCCTTTTTTATTCATTTAAAAATTTTACAACATATCTTACATTCTACTAAGCTTTCCTAATTACTTTGCAACACTACAGGTATGACACCATAGAGAGCGAAAGGCAATGACTACCCCATGGCCAATATATAAAGACATGTAAGTTAATCTACCTACACACAACAAACTACGAACGATTAAAAAGTAATGGATACTGCACTAGATTCTATCTTACATTTGGTGTCAGATCAGGGTTGCGATAGTTTTTAGAAATGTCACGAACAAAATTCGTGTGGTGTTAATAGTGAAAAAAGATTGCCTGACACTTAATGTAAAACAGAATTTACAAAGAAAAAGAACATTGTATAAAAGGGCTTAGTCGCTGCTTTGTACGTAACTGAAGTTTCAACAGATCATAGTCAAGCATACCAGTTTTAAGAATGAACTACAAGGTCAATTCGAGAATGTTTCTGATCAAGTCATAAGAAAAATATTGTCTTGAAAGCATTGTAGCATAGTCTCTAGGTATCATCAATAGTAACTTGTATTAGTATGTAACTTATATTGCGCGTTTTTAACGCAACATATAACAAATAATGGCTACATATTGAAATAACAGCTGGAAAGTTTTTTGTCATATCTCAAAGTATTCAACTAACTACAGGCTCCCTACCTGTTGGAGTTGTGTCAAAGAAATAAACCGGTGTTTTCAATATGGCATCCAACATCTTGTTATGTAGATTTTTACTTGCGTTAACAGCAATGTTGTAGAAAGATGTTACACTCAGAAATACGAGACTGCACGTCACAAATGTCCATACTATGTACGCGTATAAATTGTTCTTTTCATTGTCTTTGAAATAGTATTTGAGCTGTGATACAGATTGGTTCTTAGATTTCAGTTCCTCGGCTTTAGACCTGAAAGATCAACGTACTAGAATTTAGTAGATTTGCATTCCTAAAACAAAACACTTATTGCAAGTGTTATCTCTTGCTTGGCCTTCTTTGTCGTCATTTGTTAATGGGCCATGAAAATAGAAACAACAACTAGATGAAATATGCAAAGCATGCTGGTTGACATGGATCAAACAGAGCAATTTTGATTGGCATTTGATGTGAAAATCTACAACACGGCTACGAACGAACAGGCACAGAAGAAATATCAACACACTTCAGTAACTAATATGGTACTTCTCACTCTTGGGAAATCAGCATGCATCGCAGTCCTATTTGTCAGGATGGTCTTATTTCAAGCTACACGAAGATAACTTGGTGCGGTATCTCAAGTCAGCAGCACGTCATTGCAGCTCCAGATGCAACCACATTTCTCCTTACGTGTACTAAACTTTGGACTTAAATTTCAATAAAATCTGTGTAATCCACGAGACATAAATAAATGACAGCAATGCATCCCGGCTGCCCAAGAGCATTTAAGACTGAATACTCATTTTTCAATCAAAACGTCCTCTTTCTTTATCTTGATCTCTTTAAGCTGTTAAATATTTATTTCATTTCTTACCTCAGGAAAAATTTTCTATTGTGTGTAAATTAGAGACGGTGAACGATAAAATGTGATACATTCAAGAAAGAAGCGAAATTACCCACTGAAATTACCCACTGAAAGAGACCTACCAATAACCTAGCCACCAATCAACTCCAGTCAGTGACAACTGAAAAGAACAGAGACATCATAAACATCAAGGCAGCAGGCAGAAGATAGAATTCATATTTTTGGAAAGCAGAACCGAGGGGCAAAGCTCAATAGGAACTATCAAACACTTCGCAATAAAGTCTAAAAATCTCGGAAAATCTTGAAAACTTCAAAAATCTTCACACATTCTTAAAAAGCGTCCTAAAAATCTTCGAAACTCTCAAAAATCCCCAAAATCTCCAACAAGAAATGAAATTATGCAAACTACCAGAAAAATCTTTTGGCAATCCTTTTAAAATCTAAAAATTATTCAAATCCTCAAAAATCTTTTAGAATCTTCAAAATTTTGCAACATCTCAAAAACATTTGCCCCTCGAAGAGCACAAGACTGGTATAATTTTCCTTGAATCTTGAGCTCTTTTTGTCAGCCAGTTTGATCAGGCATGGAATTTATACAATGATTCACAATGACATCATAAAAAATTATAGATTACCTGATTGACAATGCAGAGAAGAAACATGCAAACCGTCATGAAATATCTTCCTCCAGCGCGGAAATATTGAAAATATAAATAAAATCCAACATTGCCTTCTTTGGTCTTTTCTTCCAACTCATCGATGGCATTTTCATCCTGAAAAGAAAAACATAAACACAGGGCGTTTGAAAGAGATTTTGAGTAATTTGCCGTAAATCTGCTGACAAGGTTATGATATCTTGATTAGTTTCAAAATAGTGGGTGGCATTTATCAATTTTGAGCTTGCGACGACATCAAATTTCTAAATCCTAAACGACAAGAGCTACAGATTTCTTCTTGCGACCATACTGTAGACCTTCATAAACTATGCTTTTCTTGAAGACTGTATCGACTTTCCTCTAGCAATTTCAGAGATACGATTATTCTAGTTTTTACAAAAATAATCAAGATGCCACCATTATGAAAAAATCAACATATCAAAAATTGCCTCGGCAGATTTACAGTAAATTACTGAAAACTACTTTCAAGTTATTCATTTCACTGGCAAATCAGATGCAATTTTACACCCACCTTTTTAAAGATTTGTAAGATCTGAGCTGTATGCTAAAAACATCTCCACATTTTAGTCACGAAAAATATCAAACACTGCGTTGTGGAACTGCTAGGAAGTCTACTGACAGATATAGTGAGTTGTAAGTACCTCAAAAGCATCCTTCTCACTGAAATCAATATTTTCTTCAGAAACAAAAGCATCTTGCCTTGATATGACTGAGTTCGAACGCAAAGTAACCCGTCTTTGGCGAATCTCTACATCATCCTGATAAACTTCACTTTGACTGCGGTGGCGCTCAATAGCTTCCTCTGTGATGGAGGCCTCGGATAATAAGGATTGTACATCTAAATCTGAGCAATGTATTTCTTCGTATGTACCAATTTTGACTGGCTTACCCTAAAATATAAATACATCTTCACAGCTTCGGTTTCTGGTACTGACGTCAATGGTACTGGATATTGGAGGTTTTGGTACTGCCCCTGTGCTACTGTAGAACATTTTACCTATCACCATCCTTAAGTTAGGTAGCATTTTATATCATACTTAGTTGTTAATAGGAAGCAAATATTATTTCCTTAAAATCTGATACTAAAGGATTTTAGCCGTAGTTATATGAATACTTGCATTAGTACTGACTTTAAAACTTACTTGGAAGCCTATATCTTTATCTTCATCTATATCTCCGCATGAATTCGTACTTATAAGGTAACGGGAACGGTGAGTACTAAATGTGTATAGACCGTTCTTGTTGCTATAGGAAAGCAAATTTTGCTGAAATTTTAAATCATTGGTTTGAAATCTTACTTACACAGATAACATCTTCATATAACCTCATACCTTGTTGATGTAAGCTTATTTCAATGGAATCATTGATCATTGTACACAAACATTCAAACTTTTTGAACATTATACTTACATATTTTACCCCCTGTTTCTTTCTTTTAACTTTTAATTTAGCGGCTCAAGCTGGATAAGCAACGCTGAACTTGAGTCACGCAGGATACAAGAATATTGTTCTATAAATATAGATTTATACTACTTTGTAACTAACTTATATTTTGCAAACAAAATTGAAGTGAATTGAATAGTTATATACAATAATACTTTAACAGTTATCGATCCCATATGCCAAAGGATTCATAACTTTTGAGCTACTTAGTTTCATCCTAGCTTTTTCAAACTTTTTCATTTCGATTGGATTTGCCCAAGCTCGGGCAAGTCCACATTGCAATAGAAAAAGCATTAAAAATAAAGTATGGGTATCTTTAAAATCTTATACCTCTCTAATACAAAGTATTTCCGAAGCAGCTTTCAGATATTGAATTTGATGCGTTGTCAAAATGCGGATTTTGTGCTGTAGGAGTCCACAAATGCATCTACAAAATAAGAAAAAGCAAGTCTTCATTAAAAAGTGCAATCAGCCTGAATATTAGACAAGAAAATTACGTCGAGAAGCCAAAATGAATTTACCCGCAACACGATTTTGGTGTTACGAAGTTCTTAACCTGTATGAAACAGAAACGAGAGTTTGCTCAAAAGGATAATCACATGATCTGAAGTTATTATGGTGTAGACATCGTTGAGTTGAATTGTCTACTTACGATCATATTTCAACTGACACAATTAAACCAGATTTATTTAAAGCAGGTTAAATTTCAACTGATGAAATTCGTCCGACTTATTGGCCTGACCAATCAGAAGGCCTCATTAGGTAACCTGGTTTGATTTATGCTAGTTTTACTTGCAAATGTGAATGGGGTAAATTGCTGGAATTTTAAAGAGTAGATGGGCAGGGACTTTTAACAGCCCGTGTCATAAGCTCTGAGCATACTGAGCAGCTAGCAGCTTCTATGATTTTTAGAACTATTACTGATAACTCTAAGACATTGACTGAATAACTCAACTGTTCAAAAAGATGTTTTCCGACTTTTGTATCGACAGCACTGAGAGGGTCATCCAAGAGATATACATCTGCATCGCGATAGACAGCTCTAGAGAAAAGGAAAACTGGATTAAAATGAAGGCCTATTGTTCAAATAGATCAGGTAAGATTTAGTAGAGTGCAATAAAGCTAATTACGAACGAAACAGTCGGTTAAAACCCACTGGTCATTGGTCAAAAACATCCTTGGTCAACAAACCTATCAAGTCTTCTTGAAAAGAATCTCGATTGAGCAATATAATATGTTTACACATTTTGTATAAGTTCCGAAGGTACGCAGCCTCGATTCCAGGCCTGTCATTGTCTTCAGTCTCACTTCTTCAGTACCCCATTGTCACCTTGGGTTCGAGGTTGGAACGTACGCGATAGTGATAGAAGCCCTGATGCCACTCAATTAAACCTTTTGTATAGAAATATTGACAAATATCGCTCGATCCAGACTCTTTTGTACGATAGCAAAAAGGTCTAAGTCTTAACTGTAACTTAAAACAAGAATTTTAATGATTTACAAAGTCTATGGTGGTAAAAAGGGACATATAGGCAAATGTTCTCTGTCTGAATATATTTGAATTAGAATTTCCAGCCTTTTTATGAAATGAAATAGAATACACAAGGAAAACGTTTCATCGACCGGTAAGAAAGGAAATGCTGAGATAAATCGAATTTTTCAAACCTTGCAAGACCAATTCGAGCCTTTTGTCCTCCACTTATACAAACTCCTCTTTCTCCGACGAGGGTTAGGTCCCCATTTTGAAATTGCTTGAAGTCCTAAAATTAAAATATCGAAGCGATCCTAAGTTAAGTTTTGATTACACAAAACGAGAATTTTTGCGATTACTTGGGTGGTAGCGATTACTAGGACTCAACGTAATAAGTCTATATTTTCTAGTGTGTCTCAAGATATCCATATAATATCTTGTCTATATGCTCATCTTTTTAGATCATTATATTTATATTTGTAGTCCGTATTGAGCTTTACTTCATCTAAAATGCAGACCAGTGGACATTTGGCAAAAACGCAGACACACTTTTGGGTTTTGATGTATCATTTAAATCTTTCGCATACAACTTGAAAATTTAAATCTAATAAAAAAGGACGTCGGAAACCAAACAGAAATGTTGTGATTTTACCTCCGTCAATGCACAAGCATTTATTGTTTTCTCATATCTTTTCGCGTCGAATTGTTCCCCAAATAAAATATTCTGTCTCACAGTTCCCGAGAAAATCCAAGGCTTTTGCGATGCATATGCAATCTTCCCTTTGATTTCTATGTTGCCGTCGACTATTGGAATCTCACCACAAAGGGACATCAGAATTGAAGTCTGTCGAAATAATTAAGAAAATCGATGGAAATATTCAAACTCAGAAAACGATAGAAGCTCATTTTCTTTTTTAAACTTTACAAGGTCATTGTCTACTCCTATGAAACTTCCTCAAATGAGGCTCACTTTGCTAAGAAACTATTCAGTTGTCATGAAATGATTTCAAAATTTACTTGAAAACATTCTATTCAAGCTGACAAAAATTCTAGGATGAGCGCGATGTTACAGAAGCAGAAATCAACTCAGCACATCCAATATAAAGATCTTGCTCCTGCCAAAAGGGTGATTCGAAAAATCGGTTCTTTGTTCATTGATCAAATTACGAACTTTGAGGGATATTTTATAATAATTTTCTCACCTTTCCAGCGCCTACCGGGCCCACTATCATCAGCAGTGATTTCTGCAGGAAAACAAATAAGAATTATTTAAACAAAGACCCAAAAACAAGGTTTTAAATTTTCTCTCCAGCAGCTTTATCATAAAGACCAATTAGCCAGTCAGCGATATCACGACGAAAACAACACATAGTAGTTACGGTGTTTCGAGGAGACTTAAGGGTCTAGGAAATTATTTCCTAGTCTGAACACATTTGATAAACGTCCGCATTTCATGGATAGAAGATCTGGAATGAACGTAGCCGCGCAGCCTAGCAACTGCGCCTCTCTACATAGCCTGTGCATAGGAGTTTTGAGGACGCTCACACGCTATCTCTCCGTTCATCTACAAACAGTTTACAGAATTGTAAATGAATTATACTTGTATTACCAAGTCTCTTTATGAGTCAGTAGGTACGTCTTTTGTACAGGGTTTTTGGCACGGTTCCCTGAAAATCAATCTTTTGACTGATGGGCTATCTTGCGTAAAGATTTCTAAAATGAGGCAAGAATTCTATTTGAAGTAGAGGTCAAGTGACCCAGAACAGCTGAATCATACCCAATGAAGAAAATGCATTCATCATTGCTAGAAGCCATGACATACTGACCTTTTTCGATAGCTTTATAGATATATCTTTGAGTGTCAATGAATCTTTAGCCTAGAAATTAAATGAGCATGCATATGAACGTTTTTTCTGTTTTCATATCCCTAAGAGTTTCATTAAAATGATCCACAACCAAAATTTTGTTAACATTTTGATGACCCGTAACAAAAATAACCTTTCTGGCAATCTCATCCCTAGAGTGAGTTCGTTGCTCTATCGAAGTGTACAAGGGTGTTCAGTCAGCTTCGTGATAGGCATAATGACGTAAGAACAACCTGGGAACGAGGCTGCCTTTTTTGATTTATAGGCCTATCAACCGAAGAATAACAATAACAAAAATGAAAGATGTAGGCACTTACATTCTGCCATGACGCATTTACATGGTTCAGTACCACAGTTGGTTCAGGATCGTCAGACGTCAGATTCTTTGTTATCAAGTTTTTGCACTGCATTTCATCCAGTTCCAAAAAAGACTACAACGAGATATTCACAAATGTACACATCAAAAGTAATGGAAACTTTTTACCATGGGGTCAGGAGATGGAGTTAACAGTGGGGTATCCTACTTGTCGGATTATTCGAGGACTTCAAATCTGTAACGTGAATAAGCAACTTTGACCAAAGATTCACTCTAAAGTAGCCAATGATTGTATTTCTTTTCCCCTAGCACTTTTTTACTTTTTATGGCCACCATAGAAATTTTAGTGACATATGATGCTTCATCGATGGCGCAGCTCATGTACCGTTGCAGACACTTAATTTCTTTATACAACGAGAAAAAACGAAATAGCCTGGAATTCTGCGATTCATCAGTGCGGGAATCTACGCGAGACTATAAGCACCTCCCTTTAGATTGGTAATGAAGCGTATCACTTACTCATCCCCACTTTTGATAAACAGATAAACTAACCTGAACCCTGCTCGATGAAACAAGGCCTTCAGCCATTCGCTGCACAGCCATTGGAAAAAACAAACCGAGGGTAAATCTCAGGAGCTGAAGAAGTGCCAATGTGCTGAAAACTATGGTTGTGTCTAAGGTTTTCCCTCGTAGGTAGTGCGTAATGAATATTGCAGCAGCACTCAAATATGGCATGCAAATAAATGTAGAAACATTGACTGCTCTTGTCGTCTCTGCTTGAAGTATCTTTTTTGCTTCTCTCCTATAAAAACAAAGATACTGGGTGAGTACTGAAATGCATTGAGGCGAATTAGTTTGCATCGTTTCATGCATGGAAAAAACACACTAAATTACTTCTCTTCTTTTACAATGCCTTCAAATTTAGATTCTTTTGCTCTCTTGAGGATTTTCAACGTTATTTCTTTACCGATGAATGTTCTGCAGCATGCCTTTACCACCGATGGGGCAAATGAAAAGTGTTGGTGTGAACTGAGACAGTAATGTATATCAACTTACTTTCTTGCAGCTGCTATGATTTTTGCGAAAGGTTTTTCCCAAGTATACATTTTAATAGCTCGCATTCCAGTGATCAGTTCGCTGGTGATTTTCACTCGCTCGTCTGTTAAATCTCCTATCTTCCTCCTTCAACAAAAAGTATATAAAAAGATCTAATTTGATCAGTTGTGACACTTCTTAATAACGCTAAGCCTGTATTTAATTCATTGGGTCTGAAGCGACCCCATACTTGTATTTTCTCGCACCTAAAAGGATCCTGGGTAATCAGAATGCACTGCGGCCTTATTTGTAAAGGTAGCCTGATTTCACATTGCATAGAAAAAACATTTGACGTAATTGTAGTCAGCAGCATGTCGTGGACGACTCAAGCTGTGACGATGTATTTCCCAATGTGTGTTGAACACTGCATTTGGATAAAATGAAATCCATGAAATTCAAAAAACACAACAGACGATCGCAATGTATGGCGGTTACCCAAGAGCCTTTAGCACTACAATTTCATCTCTAGTTTACTTCAGCAAGGTCGAAAACTCTAAGGTGAAGCCAGCCTATCTGATACAACGGTTTCGAAAATGAGAAATTGAAAGCTTAACTCCTCCGCAGCAGCAAATCAAACACAAGGCATCATTGTTTTAGGACTTCGAGTCTCGACTTCAATTCCATGATGCAAGGGACAAACCTTTAGCTACATCTAAGTCATCCTTGATAGCTACGGGTCATGGTTGTCTTGGAACAGAAAATGTTTCGAGAAGATTCTATGGATCAAATTGAATCAATCCGTCAATTAATCAATCAATCAGTTAGTCAGTCGGTAGATCCATCAATCAATCAATCAATCAATCAATCAATCAATCAATCGTTAAATCAATCAATCAATCAATCACTCACTAGATGAAAAAATTAGTCAATCCATCAATCGTATAAATCAATCAATCATTGAAGAAATCATTAATCAATCAAACAATCAATCAACTGATCATATCAATCACTTACCTGAAGTAAGAGAAAAGGTTTCCAATACAGATTTGAAGCGGGACAAATAACACAAGCAATGCAACTCCAGGAAGAGCAGAAACACCCAATAAAGAAACCAGCAAGCCAGTGATAATGAATAATTTGAGAGGTGCAACCCAAAAATAATTGAAGAAGAACAATGCCTGAAAAATGATGTAAATTCACAATAAATTGTCTTCTAAATTGATTTAGAAAATTGATTTAATACCAGGTGCTCCAAAAAAGTAGTCCTGTTTGAAAAATCACTGAAAAATTATTACAAAGCTGATCTTCAAATGTATTTCTTTGACATTGGAGAAAAATGCATTGCATTTCATGATAAAATTTCTGGTTGATTCCATAATAGAATGCACTGGATTGTGGTCCCGTATTCGCCTTTGAAACATATTGCAAACGTAGTAGCAATGCTTTTGGGTGTGCTCTTGGGACCAAAGCAGCTTATTTGTTGCATCTGTCCTTCGATTTGTTGAATCAACATTTTGAGAAGGAGCCATCTGTTTTACAATGTGAAGTTATCGAAGATAGGATGATATTGATTTTCACTTGCTTTGCAAAGCAAAGGTGAGAGTAAATTGCTACGCATCCCAAAAAACAAGCTAAAAACATAGTCATGTCACTGTGTGCATCAAGAAGGAACGCACAAAGCTGTCATCATGTTATTAATAACATGTTGTTATAAAAACTTACCAAGAGCAATCTTTGTGCATCACTTGATACAAGATTGACTACGTTCCCAACTGACGTATTTGTAAAAGCTGCCTGACTCAAGCGTGTTACCTGAAACAAAAGGATCTGAGAATATAAAGGGCTGTATAGGTTAAACTTCCAATACCACGACTTTCTCTCCCTAATGCGGGGCCAAAAGCAACAGATCTATCATCTACTATACTGTACATTATAACACAAACTTAGCAATTCTTCTCTGCATATTGAAATAGCATCTATAGAATCCCAGGATAGAATCCAATCCAGATCTTGATTTCATCTATCTAGCGATGTTTAGCCAGCCTTCTGCGACCAATGTAGATAGTGCGTGCTAGTGCTAACACATGCTCAAGCCATCGCTGTAACGTCATGACTTTAGCACGTTTTTAGAGTGCATCGATGGGACTTCCTCGAGATTAATTGTAAAATCTGAATATAGTGACTGTTTTTAGCCGGTAAAAATTAAGAAAATGATTGAACGTTTTGGCTAGTCAATTTGGTATAGCACAATATTATTGCTTATATATTTCGGGGGCAGTAGCCCTTCAAACAGCTGGTGTTTTTTTAGGAATCCGGTAGAATTTCAAAGCTACCTACCTTCTTGTACAACATACTGGTAATTGACGTTCGAATTTTGAGGCCAAGTATCTCCAAGTGATATGAAACTGAATGGTGCAACAAACCATTAACAAATGTGACTACAGCAATTCCTGTTGCATACGCAAATGCTTCATTTCTGTTTAGTTTGCTTTTTGGTGTGAAATATTCAATCAAGAAGCCAACCAAGTAAGCTGAAATAATATTCACAGTTTCCTAAGAAAAACAAGAATGGATAATCTACATAAGATGTTGAATGAACATTTTTCCTTTCGTGATAATTCTTACATTTTCTGAGGGTCCATTAAAATTGCTCTTGCAGTACAAAGATATCTAACAGCCAAAGACCTTCACAGCTATCATAAAACAAATCTGTAACCTGGATTAAATGATCCTTTTCATACATTTCTAAAGATTCTTGAATGTGCACAGTGGTGATAGAAGATCTAGGTGCCACTCAGTCGGAGCCTTCATGTACAAACGACATAACATATTAGTAAATCCAAGCTCTTTGGAAGATAGCTAAAAGATCAATTTAGTAGATGTCTGAAAATATTCTTGTGGCTTACATAGAGTGGGCTAATATCTCTAGCAGGTATACGTATCTCTCATACATTTACCATATAGCATTAAGCTAGTGAACCAGACAAAATAGTTCTTTCAAGGAAAATTGCAGTGGTGGAGCCAGAAAAAAATTAATAAGAGGGTAAAAGTTAAAAATTTCCAACTGGGGGGGGGCAAAAAGTTATACCCAAACATTTCTATTTCTATTGAATTTTCAGTTATGACTTTAGTTGGATTTTTGAAAGTGGGTGTGAATTTACCCACTCATACCCTCCCCTGGTTCCTGCAATGGAAAACTGCACAATATTGAAAAACTACCTCATAAACTGTTCCCAATCCAAGTAAAAACATTGATAATTTGTTTGATCTAAGAAGTGCAGTTAGGAGATTTGGTTTTGATTTTTTCCCTTCTTTCACTTGCTTCTCTTTTTGGTATTCTCTGAAATACAAAGTTGGGTGATTTAAGAAAGAGAATGGAAATTCAGATTCATGTTCTTCTTTACAGTAGACTTATATACATTTGAAGAGAAAGACTAGAATCAAATTTGCTTCTTGACTGTTGTGAGAAATTTTTGTAAAATGACAAATTTTCAAAATTACAGAAGATGCGATTCAATTACAGAAAGACTTGATAAAATGATGTTGAAACATTTATCAGTGTTACATTATCTTCCATCAAATTTTCACACAAAGAATATAACAAATTAACCATTAGTAAAAACTTAGACAGCTACTAATGTAGGGCTCTGTTGCTAGCACAGAAAACCCCCTGTTGTGAACAATTCGAACATAACAACCATACTGTTGTCACAACAGGGAATATTTTGATCTGTTTATGAAAGTCGTTAAGGGAATAGATCTTAATGTTGTATGGTGTTAAAGTTGCATATGTATTGGCTCTTGATTATTTTATTTTAATTAGTTTTCAAGTCTTCCAGTTGAGTTCACATGATGAGTTTGAAATGAGAAAAATGTAGTTATGTTGATCATCGAACCTGCTTGCATGAGGTAACCATACCTATGCGTACTCGAGGGCTATACTAAGACACCTATGTGCACTGCATGAAGCCCATGTCACAAATCATAGAATGAGGAGCAAGATGAAAAACATGGTTGCACTTGACAGATCCGTTAATGGAGAAAATTTAACATAATCAGGTGGTTATATAGCCTAAAGCCAAGAATAAATAAAGGCTCAAAATCATTCTTCTAAGTTTTAAATCATTCACAAATTCACTTCCTCATCTGAATTTTGTATTGCCGCACTGGCATAGACTGAATATGTATTGAAAATACATGCCAAAGTTTCCCAAATTCACACCTGGCAATCATTTTCAGAAGGTTTGAAGAAAACAGAAAGATTTGTCCATATTTTCAAAGACAAATGTGCAGAGGAACACATTGAGTTTTCAAACTCCCTATAAAGATTCCATTACCTTTCAGCAGTTTCAGCTAATCTTCGAGATGAAAGGCTTTCCACTGTCATAAACATGTCAGACAATTCCAGTTTCTGTTTATGACCCTTTGCAAATATTCCACTCATGTACCTGACAAAGAGAAATGAGCAAAGAATTATTGAAAGGAGTCATCAAATATTTGTTGGCATTGGCTTCATCCTTCATTAATTTTAAAACAGCAATCATTATGTTCCAGCTACCTACTGCAGATTTTTGAAGTATATTTACAATGGTAATAAATATAAATAGCATCTTATAGATCTAATGTATATGGAGCAATGGAAAAAGCGTAATTATTATTATTTATTATTAGATGTTGTTATAACATTTTAACAGGCTATGCTTATATATCTCTGTTACCTTCAGGAATGTTTCTCATGGTCCCAAAAATAATTACAGTTACATGAAAAAGCCCTGTCAACCTACCATGTGTAAACCAACTATCCACTTTTAGGGACATGACAAATTGTAGAGAATAGCTGTCTCTTTGTCCTTAAAAACACTAGAAGATACTTGAACATTCTTCATCATTTTCATTGTCATTAAAACAGAAAGTTTAAGAAAATTGCTTGGCACAAGAAACTGAAGACTAAAACATCTCAGAAAATCCCAGAATCTTATTCTGATTTTAGCCAAGGGTTATACAGTATCAGAAACCTTTAACACTGGTCTAGTGTAAAAGTTATCCTGGCTTGTCAAAGGCATCTCTCAGTGCGCGCTGTATCATTGTTTAGAGTAAAGCATTAGAATTGCATATGATCTGGCTTTCAGATTCATTGGTTGGGAACCAATATACGATTGCACTAAAGATGGGAGTGAGGAATTTATTACCAAGATGTACTGCATTTTTTAATTGAATTCCTGTATAATTGTTAAAGATTTGTAGTTTGAACACAATGCATCTTGGTAAAAAGTTCCTCACTGCCATCTTTAGCGCAATCTTCTATTATTGTTTGGTCAGAAATTACATCAGAAGGCAAATGCCAAGCAAACTGGGGCAGCAATATATGAAATCTGGCATCAGTATGGTGCAATGAGACTACCTGAAATGCTTGATTTCATCGCAGAGCTGTCATGTGGCATTTGTATGATGTAACTTCTCTACTTGAATGTAGTTTGTCCATAAGATGAATGAACAATTGATACTGATCTCTGAAAACTATTCCCCAACAACTTGAACCTTAATATTAAAAAATCTATACTTATCTGTGATAATTTTCCTTTCTTTGGATACAGCAAATTATCAAGTGGATAGATGACTGCTGTTAACAGTTACCATGTATAATTGTCATTTGGGCAGTCCTCTAAGTCAGTTACGAAACAGGAAAGGGGTAGCTATCTCATGAGAATTGAGCCGTTACACAAAGCTCTGTCCCACTGCTCTTCTATCTTCACCCAAGGTTAGAAATAAGATGTCACGCAAGATTTGCGATAACGCAAAATTGCTCATAACGGCATATCAGCTCAACATTATCTGCGAGCATTTCACGCAAGATCTGACTTGAGATCGCCTGGTCTAAAATCGGGCCTAACAAACAAAAAGCAACCACCAAAATATTACACATCAATGTGGCCTTACCAAAATGTGAGCTTGGATAAAACAGATGCATCTTTTCTTGGATTCTTCGTCTGTGACTTTCGTTTTAATGTCTCCATCTTGATTATTTGGTTTGACCCAACAGATCGCCCACAAGCTGACCTTCCCTCTTTGCCTCTCCGCCTCCTGTGGTCTGTCCTTTTCCTTTTGTTGATCATGCGTGTTTCAATTATACGCAATACTTTGGTGACGCTCTGACCCACGTGTGCACAACCGCGTCATGTATCCCTGGACTTGCTACAAGTCTCTCTCGCGGCAAAAACGGGAGAAGGAATAAAAGCGAGATTGTCAATAAAAGTGACACTGAAGAAGATTTTAATCGAAACGTATGTCGGCAACAGTTGTGTTTTTATATTTTTATTTCTGTTTGTTCAAGAGGATGGTTTAGTTTATTATTATTATTATTATTATTATTATTATTATTATTATTATTATTGTTCTGTTATTTATTTTTTTCCACACTCAACAACTGATTTTCCGTTTCTCTTCCTGAGAAATAAGGTTATCATGTTTCTTTTGTGTCTTTGATCTTGACTTCCTGTGTCAATATCGTCTTTTGATCATCCTTCAAATTGTGTTCCAAGTAAAGCTGCTTTTTGTATTTCTAACTGCGAAATTTTGCAAAATAATAAATAAATATGTAAATATCAAAATATATAAATAATAACGCACGCAACCAGACGCAACCAGGGAGAGCCGAAACCCGCCCTGTTGCCCTGGTCCCCGCCTGTCCATGGACCGCGGGCCGTTGCCGCGGGCCGTTTTCGTGGCCTACGGGGAAACGAGGTTGTTTTGATCGGTTCTGATCCACTCCACCGTCGTTTCTTCAAGAAAGGAAAACTTCTGCAGCGATGCACGCAATAATGATGTCAACATCAAACTGAATTATGGTACACTCCTTCAAAGGAAATGCTTAAAAGGTTGGTACATAAATGCAGCATTAACTCGGTTCTATGTTCAGTCCACTGGGAAACTACCTTTTCGTCACAGGAGATGGTAGTAAAAACATTTGTATGCTAGCTCATTGATTGGCTGGTCGGTTAGGCCCAGATATGGGTTAGGCTACCTGAAACATATTGGTCTGCATGAGTTACCGGATGGCAGAGGAGTCTACGTTCCTTGCTGCCTTTAGTTAGACCCTTGCATCATTTTCCAATCATTAATTGTGCTGTAAGGATTGAAGTGAGATAAAAGCTAGTAGTGTTTGAAGATGAGAGGGGAAATTACTATTACTAATGTATTACAGCCTGGTTGGTCTTATCAGCCTATCACGTAGGCGAAAATAGAATTTAGGGTGAAGATAGGCAAGAAGTAAAACGTCGCGAGTCTGATGAGGAGAGTGTTCAAGTTTTTCCAATGGTAAAATATGATGAGGAATACACAAGGAATTTTTGTTACTTTATTCTAGGGTGCATTCCATGTAAAACCTACGCCATCAAAGGTATGCCGAGCCCTAAGCTTTGGTACACCAGGTATTTTCAAGGAAAGAGAGCTGCTAAAAATCTGAGTACTGATGATTTTAAGATACTCTCAGTACTGGCCCCAATTCTTAGTTCCTTGTAAGAAATGCTTGTTGTATTATCAAAAGAACCAGGGTGCATTCCATATAAAACCTACGCTAAAGGTATGCCGGGCTCTAAGCTTTTGTACACCAAGTATTTTCAGGGAGAGAGAGCTGCTAAAAGTCTAAGTACTGATGATTTTAAGGAACTTTCACTTCTGGCCCAAATTCTTAGTTTAGTATCAAAGAAATGCATGCATTATCAAAAGAAACTGTTAAAAGATTGAGGACAACTTCACATTCATGTCAAGGTAAGCAGATTTTGAAATGCTGTGATGCCACCAACCAATTTTACTGAAAAAATGATGCTGCTACGCTAACAAAAAAGTTAGGTCTACGCCAAAGATCTTCGGGCCTAAGTGCATGAAATGCACCCTAGCAAAAGAAACTGCTAAAAGATCAAGGATGACTTCACATTCACATTAAGGGAACTAGATTTTGAAAAGCCGTCACATGAAGAACTGACCTTAATGAAAAATGATGCTGCTACACTGACAAAAAATTCTGGTCTATGCCAAAGATCTTTGGGCCTAAGTGCATGAAATGCACCCTGGGCTTTATTTAAATCTTATCCATCTTCACCTAAGGGGTCATCAACAAAAGATGTTCATCTCTGCTAACAGATTTGTCAGTTAAGATTTGAGCCCCCTCTCCCCGCGCTTAGCAGAAAAATGTTTTTGCTGATGGCTAAAGTTGACTAAGCTTGCAGATACCTAGGTTGCAATGGGATTTTTCTGAAAACGACAACCTTAACAGATTCAGGTGAGACCCACTCCCTCCTAATGGACAAAATCTGTTAATAGGGATTGAAATCTTTTCTCAATAACACCTAAAATAACTTTGAAAAAAATTGAATCCAACATCCTAAAATGTGTTTATTCAGTTTGATGACTAAAGATTCTTCAAATTGATCACACAGACAGCCACAAAAACTTTTACACAAATGTTTCATAAGAGACACTGCTTGTAAGAAACTCAAGTCTCATATCACCAAAAATTGAGAAACTCCAGTACTGGCAAAATATAACTTCAGGGACTATTTTTTTATTTGACAAATGAAATTCATAGCATATTTTCACCCGTTTTTCTCTTGCTTGCTGTTTCAAATTACTTGGAAGGTACTTTAGAAATGTCTAAAAAGGCTTCCCAAAAAACTTTGTTTTGAAATGTTCACAAAAGCGCTGGTAGTGAACATGAAGATCGTTTTGGAACCTTCGAGAAACAAGTAAGAGACTCTAAGGAAGACTGAAAAATTTGTAGTGCGTGAGCAATATCTTTCACATGCAAGATTGTACACTGTTTTCAATCTGAGCAGCGCAGTTGAGAATGAAAAAAGGATCTATTGTTTTAATCAAATTGTTCTCAATTGTAAATTTCCAAGCAGTCTTACTTAGGCCACTTCAAATTTCACACATAAGATACACACTTTCCAGTCCAGACTTTGAGGGCTCAAATCTGATAATGTTAAGAAACTGTCAGTGCTGGCCAAATTCATAGTTGTCTTACAAAGAATATATGTGTAGTTACAGCCTCTCTATATATATTTTGTTCTGACAGGTCTGTGTGATAGAAAGTGGGCAGGAAATTTTTATCAAAGATGTTCATCCCCAGTAAATTTATAATTTTCTGATGCTCTGGCTATTGTGCCCTTGATGTGGATTTATTATCCAACTTTTTCAGAAAGAAACCTTGGTGGATTAATGGGACAGGTGGCAGATGACTTCCCTCTTCTCAGCCAGTAGTTCGATGTATTTAAATGCGCTAACATAATATACACTTTGAAGTACATTGCAGGCCTTGCACAAACCAACATAGTTTTTCCTGCCTAAGAATTAATGTTCAGAAAAAAATGGTCTACATATGGCTCAAGATTTCTTATCTAGTGTAAAAGATTGTGTCATGTTAGTGGTGGGAAAAGTTTTGCCTTCCTGTGAAGGACTGTCCAGCTGGAATTCTTCCTCTCATTGTTGTATCAATTTTCTTTAGTCCCAGATTTCATTTGGATTACAATATTGTGTACAGTGTAGTTGATAATCCACTAAGAACTCCAATTACTCTTAAAGGCACCCCATTTTAAAGATTCCTTAGATTACAATAAGTTGTGGATGAAAAAAGCAAAATACCAACATCGATTTTCCTTCATTCTTTCTCCCTTTAGCCCTTCCTTTCTCTTCATATTTTGTATCTTTGTTTTTTTGTCCTCCCTCCTTCATTCCATTCTTCATTCTTCCTCATCCCTTTTTCTTTCCATCCATGTTCTTTCTATTTCTTCGTTTCTCCTCTCATCATTTCCTTTCTTTTCCTTCTGTCTTCTGTGTTCTTTCTTTCCTCCAATTTTTCTCCTTTCTGATAAAAAAACTTCCCGCAAAGCCTCTGTGCACCTTCACATTCTTTTTAAATAAACAAGATGAACCTGCTTCAAGGATTCACACACTTTTTCTACTTCTGATGTTAATAGCTATGTGTGCAAGGTTTGTAATGTATTAAAAAGGAAAACCTTGATAGCCTTTGCTTTTCATTACCATAAGGGAAGGAACTTTCCTGAGAAGAAAGTTTGTTTTTGTGGCATTTTTGACCAAAATTCATGAAAGTTTATACTCACAAAATGTCCTGGAATATAGACTTTGGGAAATTTATTCCTGCAAAGTTTTCTAAGATATGAAAATCACAAAGCTTTTGTTCCCATTAAGCATGTATATATGTAACTATATCATTTTGACAAAGTGCGGAAAATTTATTCTTGTAAAATTTCTCATGTTTGCCATTCATAAAAGTTGATTTGAAATATTTCATGTTATTTCCACACAAAAGTTTGTTCCTGCATAGCCTATGAGAAGACCCATTATTCAAAAGAAGGGAAAGGGTCTACAAAACAACAAGTAAAAGTTTGCTACGGCCACTCTAGCAATTATCTTTAACTATCCTAATCTGCTATTCACATAATGTGTGAAACACATCTCAACAAAGGCTGCATAAATTAAGTTCTAGAAATCTAGAACTCATTGTAGTAAGCTTTTGCTTATCGTTTCGTATACCCTTTCTGCTTTGAATATCGGGTCTACCTGTAGGCTAGTTCCTGCAGAGTTTCCCCCCTAAATTTCTTCATTGTATTAACACCATTTCTATGAT
The DNA here is from genome assembly GCA_964019985.1 of Aurelia sp. 4 Dawson et al 2005. NCBI lineage: Eukaryota > Metazoa > Cnidaria > Scyphozoa > Semaeostomeae > Ulmaridae > Aurelia > Aurelia sp. 4 Dawson et al 2005. The sequence continues at coordinate 16,430,845 of OZ026499.1, forward strand.
TATATAACATTATTGTATCCCATGTTGGTGAATAAGATAGATGGTGTTTAGAGCTTTGGTATGTAAACCAAAGTTTATCACATATTTGTTATGAATTATGCAGTAGATAATCTGAATGCTATTATGAAATGCAAGGGCAAAAAGAAGATATTCATTTTATTTTAAAGAGAATCAGCAAGACACAAATCTGATTATTGTAACCTACAACCAGTTGAACTCATGAAATGAAATGATTTGTGGCTCTTTGATTAACAGGCATACAGAGGTTGGCTCTAAATCTTTGAAAGGTTGATGACCTATTTCTTTCAGGTAAATGGCTTGAAGGAAACTAGCTATTTCGCTACTGTGCCATCATTCTACCACTGGACCATTTTGTTTCCAAAATTATCGCCTATTTCTGCTGAAATTGGAACAATATAATGTTAGAAGTTGAGTTTTGTTACGAAATTCTGTAAAAGGACCACAGCAAACGGAGCATCATTCTGAAGGTTTGGAGTGAAAAATGAGAGGCAAATCTGATAAAAGAGACACTCTGTATCTGACCAATTCAGTAAGATTATCATAAAACGCTAAGGACTGTTGGGCTGTTGTTTCAGTAGTAAAGAGATGTAAAATGCGTGTATTCTGTGGTCATTTCCCCCCCTTGTCGGATGATTTTTGCCACCACCCCTGCCAGCTGTTACATCAGTCCTTCAACACTGCAAACTGTTTTTGGAGTAGATTCAAATGGCAACAGTGCAACACTCATGGAAATTCTTGAAATCATATCTTCCAATCAGAATAATGTAAATAGTAATAAATTCAAGACAACCGCATCAAAATGTGATTTAAACCAACATTAAAGAAGTACATATGATCATTACATTCAGATACCTAAGTCACGGTAAGGTGGTAGAAAGGAATATTTGATAAAATATCTTACAGCATGAATAAGTAACTTTTTATGTCATCAGTTACTCTGAAGATGCCATAGTAGATGAAACTAGTGCTGAAAAAAACTGGGCAAATGACCGAATTGGTGCCTGTTTTCCATGAGTGGTTGGCTCTCTTCAACAGCATAGCTGTACAAATTAGTACACTATAGCTAATTAGCTGATATTCTAAAAGTAACTTAAGTTTGAGCTTTCCGATGATTTAACTTATGATTTAACCTACACTCGTGCAGCTGATTACAATTAATCGATGTGTGCATCCCAGATCACTGCAAAATGTCTTTGTCCTTTTATTTCAAGTCTTTAAGATTTGATTGATGTTTTTAACTCGTTTTCAGTGCTTTTAAGTATGAATATTTTAAGGAACTCTTTTACAGCTCTGAAAATAGAATACAAAAAGACTGCAAATAATCCTAGAATCTAATTCTGGCAGTTTGCTGAAGATTAAAGGGTCTGTTTCGTCCAGCATTCCTTGCACGTGTCGTCTCTTGGTTTGCCTTTGTTGTCGCCATTTTCATGGGCCATGAAAATGGCGACAAACAAAGGCTCACCAAGAGACGACACGTGCAAGGCATGCTGGATGAAACAGACCCTTTAATTTGTGAATCTTCAAAATCGGTCCAGTGTATGCTTCATCGTGGCCTGCCAAAAAAGTAAAAAATAGATTCAGTACAATTTACATGATATAGCGTTAATAAATGAATACAGGTTAAAAACACCCATAATTATGGTGGTTGCATATAAAGGTTGAACATACCTTATTTCAATGATGGTCCCCTTAGAGGTAGCAGTCGCCTTAGAGGTAGTGACGAAAATAGTAAACAACAGACTTTTATGTGCTTTTGGATAAAGCATAATTTAGATAGCTGAATCATGAATACGAGAGAGGACGCAAGGTTTTAGTAAAACACATATACAGTACATCGTTTCTTCTATTGTAGATTTGGGAAAGAATTTTTAAGAGTTGTAATGCTCAAGCCATGAGCATTCCACATGGCATAAAAGAACTACAATGTTAATGTTATAAACACTAGACAGCTGTGCTTCCTGATTCATGAGCGGTAGATGGGATGTTCTGAATATCAATAGAAAGATTCATTTTATCAGTACAATACGACATATGTTTATAAGTTTCCTTTACGCTGATAGGAATGGAATGGTTGGAACTGAGAATGTATATATTTCTTATTCCTTTAGGCCAACAAGCTGCTTGGATTCCTGGATATGATATTGTTGTGAAAGAGAAAGCAAACAATGTCTGACGCTGAAATTTCAAACAGTGAGGCTTCGTCTTTCAAGGAAGATTCAAAGCTTGTGTCGAAAAGTGAGAAGCAAAAACATGCATCAGCTACGGAGAAGGATGATGCAAATCTTCTGTCAGAAGGCTCATCTCAAGAGGATGATGAGGAAGAATTAGTTCTTGAATATTCAGGTAAGATAAATCAATACACGAATTTTTTAATAAGAAACTGCTTGTAAGAAACTCCACTCTCAGATCGCCAAAGACTTACGAAACTCCAGATATTTCCCGTATCATATTACGCACAGGGCACGTGAGTAATGTCCAAACAATGGAAAGGCTTCAAAAGCTTTGCATCAAAATGTTCACCAGGGCACTGGAAGTAACAATGAAGATTGTTAGAAAAACCTTAAGAAACTCCGAAGAAACTCTCGGAACTAGAAATTTGATAGTTTCAAGATACTCTCGGTACTGGACAAAATTCTTTTTGCAGTTGAAAGTTTTGATTAGCCAGCGATGTGGAAAAGTATTCGATCTGATCTCAAGGGTTTCAAAGAGAATGAAAATCAGATTAAGAATATGATAATAGGGTGGAAGAAAATTGTCAGTCAACTGTAGTTTAAAAAGAAGACGGGTTTTCATAAGAATAAGAATGAGAGTGTCTAATATTTTTAATTTCTAGCTGTTTCAATTGCCTGTAAAATTGTTTGTGATTAGGTGTGTTTTGTAAATGATTTACTTTCACTTATCATTTTTCTTATTTATCATCATTTATCATTTATTATTATTCATTATCAGTAATGCTGCCAGTCCTAGGCCTGCGCTAGCATATATGCCTTGCATTCTTATATCGTTATGGATATACAAAGGTTCGAAGCCTTGCCAGTTCACATCGTTAGCACCCGCTTAGCATTGCCATAGTCTTGGGCTTAATTTCTTGATACTTGCTTCATTAAAGAAACTTGATTGCAGAACAATTTTTGTGACAAAATTCTGCGTTAGGAGATCTTTTTGAAACAAAGTGCTCCCCATTGGTTTATTTTTTCTCGACCAAGAATTTTCTGACACCCGTACAGTTTTGTCCATAAAATGACTTTCCGTGTAAGGGGCTGTTGAATCTTCCAATATCCCCATTGTATGGGACGTTTTATGTTTGATGATTCAAGGAAGTTTCCGACAACTGCACAGTTTTTTCAATGAAAAGGAGCTTTGGAACTTCCAATGCCCCTACCGGTTTCGGAGCGTTTACCCGATGTTTGTTTTATTGAAGAGAAGTTCTGACGGAAGGGCATTTATTTTCAGATGAAGTGGCACTTTAGGAGTTTTTATTTCATGTTTTCCGACAAATTTAGTTTTGATGGGGGGGGGAGGGAGTTCACACCTCCATTACTGTAAATGGCTTCGAGTTTACCTTCTTAATGTTTAATGAATCAAATATTCAGATAGCAGGACAAATTTCCCATCAATAGCTTTTGGGTTGGAGGAAGTTCAAGCATGGGGGTACTCCCTAATATTCACTGACAAAAGTAGGTTTGCAAGGGAAAGTTCCCTAGAAGATGCTCTGATTTTGGAAAAAGCCCTTTCAAATGGGTCTAAACATGAAGGTGGGCGGGTAATCAGATTCTTGGGACACACCTTTGTCTGTAAAAAGATGGACCAGGTACTCCTCAAGGGCGATTTGTTACCTCTAGCACCCTGAATTAGCTGTTAATGTAGTTAAGTGAGTGGAGCTCCAAAATTGAAAAGTTTGCCTTACAGGCAATCTGTGTGAAACAAGAGCCTATTTTTTGAAAACAAATGAATCTCCACTAAATTCATTCGTTTGTTAGCAAAGGCTATCATTGCAATTATTCGGGTAACAACATTTTTTCAAATGTTTGATGAAAATCTCGAGACTGCTGATGTATTACGGGCATATGACGTTTGCTGCAGTTTCATGTGTGCAGGTGCGGTAAAAACATGCTGAATCTCAAAAGATTGTGCTGTCAAAGGAATTTGATGTTGAAATTATTAATCATTTATGTGACCTATAAGTCTATAAATAAGTTTGAAATATTAATGCAGAATTATTAAGCCTAATAGTGTCTATTTCTTTCAAAACAAAGGTTTGTGAAATCTCGGCATGAAAGAAAGCTATCCGTACAACAGAACATAACAGTCTATTAGTTCGAGATCATTTCGATTCTGCGGATTTCTTTCAAATTGCTGGCCATTTTATGGAGGCGTTGAGTACTATGTTGTACTTTTTGTTGAAAATTTAATTCATTTATTGCACAATGAGCACTGATGGAAAACGTCGTCCTTCACAGAGTTGTGACAAGAGATAACCCTAGGAGAGGGGGATCTCTACAGGGCTGTGCCCAAATGAAGCTGGCCCTCGGAACCAGGTGGAGCGTTCCCAAAACAATTGTTTGCCGTTTTTACAGCCACTGTGAAGGAGCTGTGAAGCTATCCAAATTTCAAATTTCTAGATTTGTGAACCTAAATGATAGAGGTGGTGATGGTGGTTATAAAGGTGGTGGTGGTGCTGGTGGTGGTGGTGCTGCTGGTGGTGGTGCTGGTGGTGGTGGTGGTGCTGGTGGTGGTGGTGGTGGTGGTGGTGGTGGTGGTGGTGGTGGTGGCGGTGGTGGTAAAGGTGGTGGTGGTGGTGGTGGTAAAGGTGGTGGTAAAGGTGGTGGTAAAGGTGGTGGTAAAGGTGATGGTAAAGGTGGTGGTAAAGGTGGTGATAAAGGTGGTGGTGGTGGTAAAGGTGGTGGTAAAGGTGGTGGTAAAGGTGGTGGTAAAGGTGGTGTTGTTGGTAAAGGTGGTGTTGTTGATAAAGATGGTGTTGTTGGTAAATATGGTGGTGGTGGTGAAGATGGTGGGGATAATGGTGATGCAATAACTTCAGTAGCTACATTTTAGCACACCTCGTGGCTGGATGAAATCGCCCGTAATGATGTTGCTGTACTCCCAGCGACGACATTTTCGTCCTCCAAAGGGATGATAAAGCGTGCTAAATCACGTAAATGTCATTGCTCTAAGGCGAAAATTTGGTCATCATTTTATACCTATTCTGAAGGTTCTTAGAAGGGCCTTTCTTGAGAATATCCCTCATCATTTCAAAACGGAGTAGCCGATCTCAGTCAGGTAAATTTCAAACATATTTGAGTATGTCCAGTAATGAACAACATGCTATCTGATACCATTTCAACTCGCCCGATGGCGAGGCTTCAATTAAAAATTTTATACCTACTCTCATGTACCGAATAATCGTCCCACCCCGCTTATTAATTTTGGAAAAGTTTTGCAATCCCCGGCTTTCATTGGAACCCCCTTTTATTGATTTTTGGAAAAATGAAATGATGGTAAGGATAATTTTTGAATAAACGCAAGAAGTAGTCTCAAGAAGCGGATTCAGCAGAGCTAGGGTTCATTAGTATATGTATCAGGTACATCACTGTTCACCCCGGAGGGGTTTGTACGGGGATGTGCCCACGAAATAAAATTTTTTCACCCTGCTCCAGAATTTTTGCCTTCAAATGATACCCTATTCTAGAAAAAATCGGTAAAAAGTATACTCAAAAACACACAAATTTGACTAAATAATAACCCGTGGTAACAAAATTTCCTCTTTTGACATGTTTTGACAACCTCTACTTTCAATGTCTCCAAGCACCCCCTCCTATTGTTCTATCTCCCAAGTCCCCCATTATTCTCACTCCCCCCGTCTATTCGATAATCGAAAGTAGTTTAAATTTGCTTATTGCAAATGAGATGTTTTTGTCGGCTCGTGTATCAAAGCTACATCAGTTCATAGCTCATGAAAAGTTGTGTGAACTACCACATGCGTTTGCTGTTTAAAGTCACCGCTTAGCTGCTATCGTGCGTTTTGGCTTGTAAGATGCACATGGCTTCATTAGTTTTTCGTGTCTTTATTAGTTTCGTTGACCAATCGATTTCAGGTCAGGTTTATTTGAAAAGGTATGTTTGCTTCGAGGAGAAGTTTCTTCACTTTTCTTGTTCCTTTCTCGAATTATTGAAAAGTTATTTTCCGAGATGAGTCAAAATGCTTGCAAGTTTGGCGGGCTGTGGAAAGAAAGTATGAGGCGGATATTTAAGACTGAAATGTTGATCTGTCAGTCAAAGGCCAGCATTAGATGTGAAAATTTGATGATTTTGGAGTTGTGACGTCATCGAAATGCTAATTCGTAAACCATAAAAGCTTCAGACTTCAGCTTGCCGCCATCTTGAAGATCGTCAAAAACTGAGTATTTCTGGTATGGGTCATTTTGACCTTCCCCAATCAGTTTACAATTCATGGTACTTTTAATCTTTTTCAGACCCTCTGATACCTCCTCTCGTACATCCTTTCATTAAGTTTAAAACGCTGAAATTCCAAGCGTAATGATAATATCGCAAAGGCTCTATCTGGAGTTAAGGCAAGCGACCTGAAGTATCATTCGATCTGTTCAGTTGAATGAATTAGGCAACAATATTTTACACACTCAGTGTTAAAATTTTTGTAAAGCTTCGAGTCCTATGTTGGGAAACTAGGAAAGAAATCATCCATTATATGTGAAAGGCACCAGGGAGAATCGGTTTTTGCATTTATTTCATATTTGCTGTATTTGCTGTATTTGCTGTAAAGAAAGTAGAACATGATACATGAAAACCATTGAATTTCTGTAGTAAATTTCCTGCAGGACATTATGAATTGAAAATTTCCTTCGACCGCCCGGTCGTATGGTCAGATGAATTCTCATGCCCTGCTTGCGTAGCATCACTTAAAGTTCCATTTGATCCATTCAGTTGAAGGAATGGGGCAGTAATAGTTTCACATTTAATTTTGAAGTCTTGCAATGATTCCACGCTTATGTTTTCTCAATCCTGCCTGCTATTTCTCTCCTAGATGCAGCGAAGATTAGTGGTGACTTTAAAGAGACAGTGGACTTCGAAGATGGTCATTCAATGTCTGCCAGCGAAGATGAGATCACAGGGCTCACAGAGGAACGGCAGGAATACATTGACACTTCTGCTAAACTTGCTAAGCTAGTTTCGATCGAGGGCGAAGATATTACTGATGATGTGGAGAACTCTCAGAAGGAGGCTAATGGAGAGAACGATGTCCCTAAGGATGACAAGATCTCTCAAATCGCAGAGGCACTCTCGACGCAAATGGCACTGGAGGAGAAGGATAAAGACCCGAAGGAAATTGCAACACTGGGTAAGCCAACTCTGAAATCTGTGACTGAGGAAAGCGCGCCGAATGATAAGTATGTAAAACAGAAAAAGCGTCATTGCAGACGCAAGTCATCTTCCAGTAGCATGTCAGACTCTGGTCGCTTTAGTACGAGTAAGAAAGATGATCGTGTTTCTTCGCATCATAGCTCCAATGATGAACTTGAATGGGACGAAGAGTACCAGTTTGATCAGGCTCCAATCACCAAGAAAACTGGTAGTAAGTCACGAGGAAGTGATGAAGAGAGACCGCGTAATTTACTGCCCATTGTGAAGACTCCGGAAAGAAACAAAATGCTTGCTGACAGCAAAGAGACAAGTTTTGTCGAAGATAAGCAAGCTAATGGAAATATCAAAACAGGTTCTAAGGCTTTAAAGAAAAGTGTAACTGTAGAAGGTGTTACAAGCAGTAGTAGAGAATCGAATAAGGCTGTGCGGTCAACGGAAACGGGTATTGAACGGCCGCGGTCAGAGCCCCCGAGTACAAAGGCAGCTGATCAGTCGTTGCCAGGACATAAGAAACAAGCAAAAGAGACGAAGAAAAGATCTTCAAGTGGCAGATCTAAAAAGAGCGGCAAGAGAACTCGATATAAAATATATCTAGATGACCCAGACATCCATCAATGTATCGCTGATTATTCGAATATTCTGAGGAAATTCGCGACGGAAGTTGAGACAGGGAAATACGTTCCTAATGCAGAGAACAGGCTGCACCCCCTTTCAAGGGATGATATATTCGAAGGTCAGTATTTTATTGTGGATATGTTATTGTTTTACTTTTTAAAAGAGCACATTTATACGAGTTATTAACCTTTGAGCATTTAACGGGTGAGTGAGCTATGGAGTCGATTCTTTGCAAAATTGTACAACGGGATGAGTCGAGAAGAAATTTACGCGTCTGGTGGACTATACAGGGTCTTTCAGAAATAAATGCAACACATTCGAGATTCTTCAGGAAATGATGAGATTTGGATCAATTTGATGCATATTATCTGAAAGTACAATCCATCTTCTGTCCAGCGATATCCAGGTTGGGTGCATTAATTGAATTTTTATCGCTTAATTGACGTTTTCGCAAGTATGGCCTTTTTTAAATGCCTGAAAGTGATCTAAACATTTACACAGAGGATAATCCACCTATATAAGAGCATATTTTATCATTATCTTCAAATGCATCTCATGAGAATGAAATTGCCTTTTTTGCTGCTCAAGTCAAGGCATCTTCTCAAGTGCTTTCAGACCTGAAATACTTTGACAAAATTTTTTTATATTTTTTTTACCGGAAGAAGGGGTTGATTTTGCTTTTGCAGCATGCTATGCTTGAAATTGGCCATACTTAGGAGAATACCAATTTAATGATAAGAATTCACATTAATGTATCCAAACTCATTTCACCAGAAAGAGAATGAAGAAAGACTGTGTGTTCAGATGGTATGTATAACATATAATCAAATCTTGGCAATTTTTTAGGATTTCAAATTTTAGTTGGGTCGCATTTTTTCTGAAATACCCTGTAGAATATGTGGCCGATATTCAAAACCAAAAAACTTGGATGAGAAAATTTTATTTAGTAAAATCATAGGAAGCCCAGACAGTTAACTGAACAATAACAAGTTTACAATCTTAAAATCGTTAATTGTATAATACCTTGTGTGTTATTTGTTGCACTTCCCCAAGGCTGTGTTGTATCTCATTGACTTCTTAACTGCACTGCATAATTGTTCGAATGCGAGCGTTCGATGTGAAATAACTTGCTGATATTCTAATGTATTAAGTCATCGTCAAAAGTCTAATGTTAGCCTTTTACTGACAGATCAGCATCTTTGAATATCGGTCACATACTTTTTATTTCATAGCCCTCCAAACGCGTAAAACTCTTTTCGACTCATCCGGTACAGTATAGCCCGATTTGGATAACTACAAGACCATTGCCTAACTGGGGGTCGAACATGATTTAAGGAAATTATACATAATTTGCAATGCATTATCGTAGTCTCTGTTGAAAACATCCCAAAAACTAGCTTGTGTGGAGTTCAGAGGCATTGCTTGTCCGAGAGATAGAAGTGAGTGGCTCAAGTTGATCCATCTCTATCAGTTACTGAAATGTAAAGATGATTTTTTTCTGAGTTCAGAGGCATTGCTTTCTAATGATATAAAAATTGTTGAAATATGATTATCCTTTTCCATCAGTGTTGGGCATTAAAAAATGAGGGAACTGAGAAATACTGACGAAAAACTAACAATGGGCAAAGGGCTATATCTTTTCGTGGACCAAAGCTTTGGAATAACGTTGAACTTGATTTTAAACTGGCACCATCTCTTGCCACCTTTAAGAGAAGAATCAAATCGTTGTAACCTGAAAACGTTTATGCCATGGCCCCCTGAAAAGCAATTCTCATGGATTGACGGGGCTACCGTGCCTAAAAAATAAAAACGAAATGAAAAATGAGAAGTCAAAATATACATGATAGTGAGCAGGCATTTTCGCTTTTTGGGCAAATCTAGGAGTAGGTCTTTTGGCTACTTCCTAGTTATATATACAAGGAAGTAATGCATCTGAATTAAGAGAAAAATTTTGAAAGTTAATTAGCATCCACAGTAAGATAATGGTTATAAGTATTCATAGATTAGTTGCATTGCTTTTCCAGTGCCATTTGTCAAACATTTGTTGACTCACTCATCCGGCATATTCGGATAACTGGTTTGTTTTACGGAAGAAGAATGTTATTTGAATACTTCTCAAAGACAACCTCAGTGTTTTACTTGGGACTAATACCATTGTCACAGTGCTCTCAGAGTTTCCAAATCTCAGCTTGTCTGAGTAAAGTTATCCATTAGTGAGATCTCTGTTAGAATAGGATTTAATGGTTCAACCAATTGCGCCTACCTTGTAGAAGCTGTGTTTATTCCCAGTTGTGTTTCTGTGACATAGTACACAGAGGAATAACTCTCCTGTTAGTCTATGTTTCAAATTCTAGCGTCTTTTTGTTCTGATCAATCAAAAATCGCACTCTCTGGTTTACTATTGTTATCTCGTATATTGATCTTCGAAAGCCGTCGCATTGCAACTTTTAACAAATTAACATTGATATTCTGATTAAATCTTCATCATTCCATTTTTTAATTCACAGATGCTAATAAGAAAAGAGGAAGCAAGAAACGAGGTGTGTCTAAATCCACGTCAATGGAGCAACCACAGAGGGGAAGCAAATCGTTTCAACCGATTCAACAATCCCGATCTGCTGGTCACTTGGGACCTTATGATGGGCATGGAAAAAGAGGACGGAATTTGATTGCGCGCATCAAAGGACTTTCAGAATCTTCTTCCTCTTCGCCAGATGATGATGATGTTGATGAAGATGAGCTGACGAATGCCAGGATAACCAAAAGCCGAGTCAGAAAGGATAAAGGTAATTATAACTTGCAATTTACTGATGTAATTCTGAGTCCCTTAAAGTCCGATTGCCACCCAGGTTTTCTTTGCAGGCACACTGGACTTTCAGGCCCTTTTTACATGATATCATTTTCATTTCACATCGGATTTGTTTCATATCGGATTGGTCTTCTGTTTACACGGTACTGGGGTCATGCTTTTGTTTTTTCATAAATCTATCAGATTTGGACGCTCGATCCAGACCTCTTTCTAAGAATCAAAAAGGTCTATTGTTCTTTTCAGCCTTGAAGGGACAGGGTTACATAATGTATACAAACTTCTTTCGAAGCGACGATTTCACTGAGATTTGGATTCGGGGGCCCGGACAAATAAAGCATGTATTTTCGCTTTGTTTTCAATTTTCCTTTCGGAGCTTTCCGGGGCCTGCAGGCCCACTGGCATTTTAAACTTAGTCTTTACACACGAGATAAACTAATTTGACATCTAAAATTATGTCTTAACAAGTGTGTGGGAGGGCTTTTCTGTCTAAAAGCAGCGTCATAACTGTGTATAGGAGGGCGTGATCCCTGGAAAATTATGAGGGCCATGAGATTTTTCGGCGCCGGTGGGTTACTCCTGTGGCCGACCCTGGGGCCTGGCCCGGCTCTCGACGGCCCTGGGAATGACTGATTAAAGCCGGGTATACTACTGACTCTGATAGAACACATCGTCAATGACGCAAGACAGCTTTCAATATTATTGCCTTGGTATGCAGGGAGTAGTATTTTTTCAAACGGGGATTGTTTCTATTGACTCAGCCGGTAGCTTCTGAAGCGTGGATACTGTGATAAATCGTTGAGTATTCCTAGTTCTCCATCGACACAAATCGTAAAGAAGGAAATTCTTTACGATTCTGTTTTATCCTATATGATGTTTTAAATGTCAAGAAATATATCTCCAGCAGTATTAGTGACCACATTGATAATTCTGCATTCAAAAAATAAGAAACCAATTTAGAAACTTTTAGTACTGAAATGGACAAAACTTCGTGTGAATTAAGAAACTTTTTGTACTATAGCCTGATCCAAGTTTCTTATAAAGAACATGTATTTGTCTTCTTTATCAAGGTCCTCGTAAAGATGATGTCATTTATGATATATGTTCAGAATGCGGAGAACGACATTCACCTGATGATGACAGCGATGAAAATACAGATCAAGAAGTTTGTCCCGATTGTGGTGTACCCCACAACCCTTTCCAACATCCACCTTCACCATCAGCAAAGGTATACGATGATTTCGATTTGTTTTACAACTTCTTATTTGCTATTTGACGCCACTAGTTCACTCAAAAATTCCATAAGTTTTCAAGTCACCGCAGACATAACTTGTGGACCGAGGTATGTGTCACTTTGCGAAAAGGCGTTCGAGATTTTTGAAGCTAAAGGTCATTTAATGATTTTTGCGGATTTTCTACGATAAAGGATTTTTGCCAAAGTTGTGCGAGATTTTTTTAAGCAATAGGATTTTTAAGGGATTGTTGCGGATTTTTTGCAATAAAGGATTGTTGCCAAAGGTGTGCGAGATTTTTTAAGCAACAGGATTTTTAAGGGATTTTTGCGGATTTTTTACAATAAAGAATTTTTGCCAAAGTTGTGCGAGATTTTTTTAAGCAATAGGATTTTTAAGGGATTGTTGCGGATTTTTTGCAATAAAGGATTGTTGCCAAAGGTTTGCGAGATTTTTCAAGCAACAGGATTTTTAAGGGATTTTTGCGGATTTTTTACAATAAAGAATTTTTGCCAAAGGTTTACAAGATTTTTTACAGAGTGATACGCACCACAGTGTGGATCAAAGCGACCTTCAAGTGAGGGGAAACCGTTATGTAAAGAATATTTGCGCTGTTGGAATGGATGAAAGTTTTAGTTGATATCAGGAAAGCTGAAATTGTTTGTTAACATCATTTTTCATTTTTCTCTACATTGTAAATAGCAGTGAAATCGGATTTATGGAAGTGCCTCCGAAATGCACGATAAAAAGATACGTACTCTCAATTGGAGCAACTTTGAAATTTTGATAGCTTTTCAGAAAACGGGCCAATTGTTCTTGTGACTGTACGAAATTTGTTTTAGATCAATGCAATTCAGCCTATGGCTCAACAGTTTTTTAAATCTTTGAAAAAAAATGGATGAAAGGTTGTATCATAGTTTATGTCTCATAACGTTAAACACCTAAAAATTTACCTGTCAATATAAACTTTGTTTTTTTAACACGAAAAATGCTCAGGCTCTCAAGGAGTTGATTCTTGCAAATACACGTATTTCGTAAGAATTTCTTCAATTCTGTGAATTCAAAAAACTGATTTTAAAAAACTTTAGAGCACAAAAATCCAAATTTTAACATTTAGATCTGATGAAAATTAAATTCAGTCTTCGGAAAATCAGTAGAAATTGCTGTTCGGTTGGTTTCACGAAACAATTTATGGGTCGTGTGTGGCTTAAATCTTTCAAATCTTTAAGAAGGTTAATGCAACATCCTATTACATTTGTCGTTCAGTTGAATAGCTTGAAAGGAACATTGGGTAATTTTCTGCAAATTTGCCGTGGCAATTTTTAGATATATTGATTATTTTCAAAATGACGCCATTTTGATTATTTGTGTAAAAATACATCGAAAGTTTTGAAATAATTAGAATCGTCGTATAATCTTAAATTAGTTGGTAAAAAGTGGCACAGTCCTCAAGAAATCATACTTTTTGAATCTCTAGAAAATGGTGGCATAAGTAGATTGCTGTAGCTATTCTGGTAAAGGATTTAGAATTTTATGACATCACAGCCTCAGAATTGATAAATGCTGCCATTTCTGAAGTAATCAAGGTATCAAAAATTGCCACGGCAGATTGACAGCAAATTACCAAAAGTTTGTTTCAAGCACTTTGCACTTTAATTCAAGGAAGAAATGTGATATAATTTTACAACCTAACCCTTTCAAACATTTGAGCCCTTGTAATTCTAATTTTCAACTGAATATTTCTTTTCGAGATAATTTCTTTTCACCCTTGCAGTCCCAGCCATTGTGATTTCTTTACAGTTCAGAACATTTCACAACCAGATTATCTAAAATGAGTTGATTTGAAGTGCAATGATTACTTTCTAAAGTAAATGTTATGCGTTTTAGTAATTTAACGTAGCTTAGTTTAAAATACCGTAACAGATAAAAGTTAGTTGATACTTTTCAGAACAAATGGCGTCAGTATGTGGAACACTGTCGAAAAGCTATGCTTCAAATATCGAGTGCAAGTTACCATCAAGTACCCCAGGTTAAACTTACTTTAAATTCTAAATTTACTGCATACTGTAAAGCATATTTCAATTTCAGTCATAATTCTATTAATTTGATTCTCATTTCTCCACAAAGTTTCTGCTTCTTTAAAACATAAATACCACTTATTTTTTCAGATCGACTGTGTTGATTTGTGGTGTGTTTGATTGGTACCAATTCTGAAAGCGGTGGACTTGGAATACTCAGAATTTGTGTTTGATTGAATCCTCAACTCTTAAAACGGCAGGATTGGCAGGTCTGCTGAATCTTCTGCTCCAAAAGGCAGAAGGTTTGGCAGTCTTTGGAGAGATTCTTGATTTCATTTGCAGAACTCTGAAAGCGAGGCCAATTTTCTCGTATTGCAACGGTAGTCGGTAACTTTACTCTTTGTTGCCAAGCACTAGACTCGTCTTAGTGTTTATCAAGAGGAAACCTCGTCTTTGCCAGGATAAGTCTGGAACCAGCTTCTTTGAAGAACGTTGTGTCTGACTGGGAACTGTGTTTCGGCCTCTGCTCTCGCTTTTTTGGTACGCTTGGAATTGCCAATCAAACACACCCTTAGAAACTTCCATCAAACAATTTCTGACGTTGACCAGCTTTACAATGTATTAATTTCAGCCTGATTTACTTGTTAACTCTATTTTTCAGAAGTAAAGCGTTTAATTTAATACCTTCTTTATTAATTTCTTCCTTGCACATTTCATACATAAACCCTATTAGTTTAAGGATGCTTTTTGTCTATTAATGTTGACATTTTTTTCCGAAAAACAGCTAAAGCATGTTTTGTACCTCGTTAAGAATTTAGTCTCTGAATACTTTTCTGTTCAACCATACCCATTTAATCGACATTATGGAATATAGAGGAGGAACGTCCCCTTTTATAAGCAACTTATCATGGATGAGCTCTAAAGATCCAATCTGCCCTCAGTTCATCCTCGATTTTGGATGTTTTTAGAATGTTATACAGCTTTCTCTAATAAGCTTGATAGGTCTTTTCTCTTCCGTGTAAATTTTGATCAAGTTCATGAACAAAGTAGCGTCGATTTTTAGTCCTTGAAAAGGGTCTTCCAATTGCGACCCTGTCAAATAGGGCTGCTTCGGAAATTTTTCTTGTGTTGTTGGAAGCAAATCAGTGCAGTAACAGAGCATTTGTAGATGCTAGGAAATATAAAGGTGGGATAGTTTTCATTTCGACATATTTACTCCAAGATGAAATTCATTTGAGTTCAAATGGTTGCCTTCTAATGGTGGCAGCAAAAAATGATAATAGGCCTGAACAATGTTTCTAGTTATAAACTTATTTACGACTTTTACACTATCAACCAAAAAGAGCATATGTTTCCAGTCCTAGTCCCAAGGCTGTCTTGTTAAAGTTCCATTATTTTCTGCTGTGAATCAAAGACAATTGGTTTGTTGAAGGAAAAATCTGGGGTTTATGAAGTGGGGCACGCAGCGCAGTGTTACCTTCCGTTTGTTCATGGATACAGGGTTGGGCCGATAGGCCGTCGTTGTGTCTTCGTCGTTGAGCTCTTCCAAAACCTGTCGGCTGTAAAAACCATACCTTGCAGATAACAGAGAGGATAAAGAGGGGTCCTGTTCTACAGTATTTGAATTAATTTAGATGTTGAAAAATGTTACATGTACCTGAGTATTTGAGAGTCCCCACTTCTTCTTGCGATGAAGTCGAGCTGAGCTGCTCTCCCAAAAACTTTTTGTTGTTCCTGTTTGGTTTTGGATCCCTCATTTGCATACATACATACTACAGCTAAATCGACACCAAATTTCTTATCAAACATGTCTATAATGACTGCCTGCGCATGTGGGCTTTGCTTAAATTACAGTAAACACACCACGTAGCAGAGTTAAGCATTTTGACTACTATCATTGAGGAAGCTAATGAGAATTTAGATCTTCTATCTTCTGTTTGTGCAATCAATGTCATAACATTTGGTAAAACTCTAGTTTAAGGCTCCAATTACTGCAAATTCACTAATAACTCCTTAAGAAATTTAGCATTTTAATAACTGTTATTGAAGGAATGTTTAAGAATCTTAGTCATTGGTTTGTGCAATCAATGCAACTTCCCTTATAGCAAACACCCTTTCTTTATACAAAATAAGTACAGTTTTTAGGGGCTGCAATTACTATAAAATACATAGTATGGCTAAGTACTGTAATGAATGTTATTGGAGCCATGTTTAAGAAGTTAGGTCTTCTATCTTCTATTTGTGCAATCAATATAATCACCTTTGGTAAAGCTCTGGTTTTATGCCAGGGCTGTATTACTGTAAAACATATCTCCTTCGGAAATTTAACAAGTTAATGACTTTCATTGAAGAAGTGTTTAAGAAGTTTGGTCATTGATTTTGCAATCAATGTAACTGCCGCTGTGGGCGTTTCATACATGATATGAATAATTAAAATCTCTCAAAATTCCTGCGTGATGATAAATGCTAAGCTAGCCATATATCTACATGCACCTGTCACAACACATTTATAGGAAGTATTATCATAAAGATTATGCTATTTAGTTTTCATATGCATGCTCGTTATTACACGTTCACAAGCAGATCTTCTAATTCCTTCCTTGCGTCTTGTGTAAAGCTGCTAAGGTCTGCCTTAAAGCCGACCAAAATCTGCATATAGGCCTGCTAAAATACATGCCTTATGTCTGAGTTTTATCAGTTTTTAATGGGTTCTTGCTGCGTTTGTTTTTAACTGTACTAATGACATATCAATTGGTTGTACAGGATCCTCCAGAGCCTTCAAGAGAGGAAACTTTACCAAGTAAGTTGATTTGCTATTTCATTCTTACCATTGGTTACCATCAGCTACTGTCGTAGAATCAACTGCTAAAATGGTATTGCAATAAATCAGGTAAGCTAGGATGAGCGAGTTTGCTATAAGTACATTTGTCATCAAAGAAGTTTGCCATGTTAGTGAACTTTGCATTCAAATATGTTTTACCGTGTTAGTTGACTTACAATTGATCATTATCAGGGATTACTTTGCCATTTACCATCTTTGACAATTTAACCATCAAATGATGTTGCCATAGTTTTGGCTTCCAGAACTATTAAACTAAGCTGCTTGTATGCTAAACTGGTTTGTTCACCATCAAGGAGACTGTCTTTGGTTTGCGATTCTACTCTCAAGGCATTTCCATTCATGAGTTTAGCGCTTAAGCTCGAGTTTTCTTCTTTATGATGATTTATTGTAAGCAAATTAATAATGATAATAGTAATTTATTTATTAATTCATTAATTTATTTATTTACTTTTTACATAGAGGGTTACCGGCTGGTGTTTCTATATTTCAAACATTAGTCTTTGCAAATTTTTGCAGTGGACTGTTAGCTCACCCGTTCCTCTCAAGAGACCTTCAAACGAATTAAGTTAAAGGTTTTACCTTGATAAACCGATTCACCATCAAGGAATTAACTCAGTGATATTTTTCGTGTTAAAAGGGTAACATCTCATGTTGCAACCATTTTGAATGGGTGAATCAAGCTTTCGAATAGTACATTATTTGATAAACGTAAGCGCGAAGAAGCTTCAAAGGTAGATTTATTCTCATTGGTTTCAAATCTTAAGTTGATTTTTTAATCATAAACAATTTTCTACTTGAGACCTCATTCGAACGCTTAAGAACAGCTCTAAGTCTTGATAAGTGTCGTTCATCTATTCGGCCACACAGCAATAAGAATTAGATAGATCGATGAATTTTGATGAAATTTTTGTTAACAACTGAAAGAGGGAGGCTTTTGGGTTTTACGGGTTACGGGTTTGACCAATTCGAGCCCTCGGGTTTTGGATTTTACTTTTAAATCGTTTTGCTTTTAGGGTTTTGAGATGCGACACAGGTTGCGGGTTTGGCCATTTTTACAGTCCATGTGGTTGACTGAGACCGAAAAAC
The DNA here is from genome assembly GCA_964019985.1 of Aurelia sp. 4 Dawson et al 2005. Lineage (NCBI taxonomy): Eukaryota > Metazoa > Cnidaria > Scyphozoa > Semaeostomeae > Ulmaridae > Aurelia > Aurelia sp. 4 Dawson et al 2005. The sequence continues at coordinate 16,448,845 of OZ026499.1, forward strand.
CTGCTTTGGGATGGTAAAAATGATGCACAGAGAGTCAGTGAAAGCGAAATAATCTAAGGTTACCGACAAAAATTGAAGATTTATCTTCAGAAGTGTATTCAGGCTTTGATTTTTCTGCTTTCGTGCCTCCGGGTTTTTCGCTGTTTTTGATCCTTGTTTGCAGGTTCTGTAACCCCCCCCCCCCGCCTCCCCGAAGCTTCCTCCTGAACATCAATACCAACTGCAGGTTTAGCTACATAATCACATGCTGAGTCTCTTAAGAGACTGTTGTTATTTATGTGAAACTTTAAAGATGCTGGAGTAGATAACATGTGAAGTGCAAGATATCATATCACGAATTCACTTATGGCTGAAATTTAACAGCCATGGAAGTCTAATGTCCGCTCGAAAGCTCTAAAAATTCACATGAATTTTTTCGCTGATTCTATAAATTTTCAATTTCTAAAGTCATTTTTGAGGCTCCACCCCACACAAGGAATTATTCGTGAGAGACACAGCTCTTGGATCTACACTAGAGCACAGGACTTAAACATCAAGAACTCGAGGAATCACCTCAGAAGCTCATAAGAAACTTTGAGGTGTCAAATATTACCTTGTGAAATACTCAGTTTCTTTTTAAAGTATGCGTGGTCATAAACTTGGCTTGAAAGGGGAAGTTACATAAATCATCCCTGTTGCACCTGTATGGTCACTTTCAATTTAGATAAACGAGCAGCTGTAGACTTGTTATTCTATACCCAAATTTTACTCAAAAACCGCAGAATGCATGTTTTTGTTTCTCGATAACGTGAATCTCTTTTGCGTTCATGTTTCAAGGAATCAATTTACCTTCTGTTTTTCAACAGAAACTGCTTGTAGAAAGCCGCATAAGAAAGATTTATCTTTAATGGCAACCTGCTGCAATAGATTTTTAATCCTTGTCTTAATATTTAAGGATATGGAAACTATTTCTTCGTTAATGGGATATTGTTAATCGATGTTTTACTAGCTTTTTTAAATACTCAAGACAAAAAGAGGAATCTATAATGGTATATAGATTATAATGATAATAATAATTTTTTTTCTACGTTACATTAAAGGGTTTGTGCAAGGCTAAAAGCCTGCATTTGCACAGAGCAGAAAAATCTAAAAATATCCTATTGAAATTGATGGCCCACACGTGTTGTTAATAATCCATAGCTAAAGAAACAATGCTGTGTTTGCGTACTTTCTTTGTTCTATTTATAGAGAAGCCTATTTACCATTGCACACTCCCTTTAAAAACCTACAAAACAGATTACTAACTACACTACTTACAAAATATTCTGCCTCACTTCTATTACATTACCATAAAAATTCGTCACACTTTTCGCTTGCAGTTTTACGTAAAATTTTTTACCTACTTACCTATTGGACTGAATCATTTTACTTAATCATTTATTGAATTGAAATGCTCGATCAAAACTGTAGAAATCAAAGAATTCTCGGGGGACAGATGCAGCAAGCCTCTGGGCCAAAATCAAATCTGGGTACAGTGTTTATTATCAATCAATATTATGTAAGCAACAGCGTGCCGATGCATTGGCACTCAGGCCCGTAGCAGCTATTGGGGCCGGTCGGGCCCGGGCCCCACCAATAATTTCCAAAAGTTGCATTTTTTCATTCATCACGTTTAACGCAGAAAGCTGACTTAATCAACTATAGAATTACTCTCCAAAAAAGTGTTTCTGGTGTCCTCCCTCTATCAGTCCTGTCAACGTACCCTAAGTGAGATTACCCTGGGTACCAGAACTTAATATGCATATACAAAATAAACAGAAAAAAGAAAAAGCGAGATTCTTTTTTCTTTTTCGTCATTATTTGTTAAATTTTTTAATTAGGATCTGGTAACCAGGGTATAGGTGAGGTAAGATGTAACCACTCTCATTGAGAATTTAAAATTGGGAGCTTCTTTGTACTTTTCTTTCCTAATCAAACAGTTCAAACAATCACCATTCTTTTGAACGAGCTTCTGAATGAAGTGTGTATTTCAGGTCAAGACCATATTTCTATGGTCAAGACCCATCTCAGGCTGGCAGCAACAACCAAAGGGTGCTACACATGTGCACAAAAGAGACAGCATTGACAGGGCTGTCGAGAGACGGCACGTGCTCCAGGGTGGGTGTGGATTGAGCCCCTGGCGCCAAGACCTCCGGAAAATTTTGTGGACCACGCCTTTTTTCTTTCGGATCATGCCCTCCTATGCACTGGTAACAGGGCCTAAAAGGATGCTTTTAGATGAAAACGCCCTCCTATAAATTATTAAAAAGATTTTTAGATGGAAAAGTTGTTTATCTCGTGTGTAAAGACGAAGCTGAGAATGCCCCCCGCGAACCAAGAAACGTTCCTGAGGAAAAGTGAAGACAAAGAAAAAAGAAATAGTATATATTTGCCGGGCCCCTAATGGCCTCAGGCCCCTTGGTAACTACCCTGGCTACCCCCCATTCTTGACGATCCTGAGCATTGATAAACTAATATAAACTCAACCCTCAGCATCTCAAAAGTGACGCTGTAGAATCCGATGCACGAGAACTTAATTTTGGGTCGCTTAGCCCTTTTGGCATGAGAAGCCCTTTGTCAAGTGAGATGAATGTACTCAGACTTCAACAATCTAAATCACGCACATCTGAACCACGAGAACTCGCGATGCTTTCGACCTGTCGTAGTTTAGTTTCAGGTAGCCTGTTTGCAATATATTTGGATGCATATATTTCCTATTTTGCCCTCAGGACCTCCGAAGATAAAATTACCTTTTGGCATTCACAGAAGCGTGTTTCCAAGAAAATAAAGGCCACGGCTCGAAACATTTTTCCGGGAGCTCCGGACCCCCAAGTTCTTTACACTTTCAGCTTTTGCACAAATTGGTGCCCCTCCAATCTGGAAAACGCTCCTACGGGCCTGATAGTTTTGCTTGAAATAAGCACAAACTCAAAATGAAAGGTATCCTATTTCCTAGTGTAATGAATTGATCAAAACGCAAGGTCCAATACCCTGATATTGCAATTGATATTACCTTTTATCGTTTGATTGTCTATTGACCTAATTAGTCGATCGAGAGTCCAAACAGCCCTCATAGATATTGGAAAGCATGTGTTTCCTTTGCTTTTCCTTTCCCCATTGCAGCAATTGACGTCATTATTCCAAGGGAGGCAGAAGGCGCCGAAGGAGAGAGCCGCCGGGAGCGTTCTTAGCTGCTTAGGTGTCATCAATTTGTTTGTCGGCTCTATGCTACATTACTGCCAAAACAACCCATAGCACCATGACAAAAAGATAACTTACATGACGAACTGGAAAGTATCAGCTATCCCACAAACTCGATGAGTCAAGAACGAGCGAAAATTAAGACGAATTGTAATCAGTGTACAATACCATTAGGAGCGAAAAAACATTAACTACGTGATGGTAACATCAACAGAAAATGCGAACATGCACTTTACCTGAGAACTAGGGAAAGAAAGGCAAAATTGCACATGCTAAAGAGATTGGCTAGTGAACTGGCCAGTTTTATGGATATAACGCAGAGTTAAAAGAAGTATATTTTTATTGAGATCATCTGGCAAATTTTTTTATATATTCAAATAAGATGTTACAATACTGCTGGGACAAATACCCCCGGAGCAAAATGCTCTGTGTACCCCCAAGGGAATTAACATACATAGATAAAAGAAAGAAAAACTACTTAACCTTAAAGAACGCCGGTCAACCAGCATCCTTTGCGCGCATCGCATGTTGTCTTTCAACTGCGGCAACCATTTTCATTGACATCGTACATAGAATTGTGCTCTGCAAAGCGCGACCGCAAAGGATGTTTATTGACCGGCGCTCTTTAAACTACACGACTAAGAACAACACTAATGAATAGCAGCAACGATTTTATATGTAAGTGGCCCTAAGTCTAGTGCATATTAAACGTCAGATCAAAGTGCTGGTAAGGAAAAGTTAATTGCTATCACCATGCAATAAACTCTTCAGTAGAATATCATTTGAAAGATTTGTATATCCATGTTGTCGTAATAAAGAGGAAGCTCCAGCAAGAAGATTTCTGCTTGATACTTCAGAAGAACGGCAGAGCAACAAAAGTGATGTGTATGATAATGTGAAAACCTATCTTCAGCTTTATCCCTTCCTTGATCGCTGATAGTGCTTGAAAGTCTAATCCAGATTTGTATATCCATGTTGTCGTAATAAAGAGGAAGCTCCAGCAAGAAGATTTCTGCTTGATACTTCAGAAGAACGGCAGAGCAACAAAAGTGATGTGTATGATAATGTGAAAACCTATCTTCAGCTTTATCCCTTCCTTGATCGCTGACAGTGCTTGAAAGTCTAATCCAGCAAATACGGCATGCTGAATGCATTATTTAAGACTCTTCAGGCAGATACTTCCTAAAATATCACTTGCAGGTACAGCTTTAGCACCATCAACTTCTTATTACCAAAACATGTCCGATAATTCAACAGCTAAGAACATCTTTTCTCTCAATTCATTTTGTATCATGACATTTAATGGAAAGAAAAAAAAGGTCATTGTCCGAAAACAATAAAAAGTACATCAATAGCATTCAAATTGCCTTTAATAAAACAAGTAGGACAATTGCATTTTTTATTTTACTGTTATTAGTACTTTAATAAAACCAGCAATAAAATTTAGTTTTATATCAACTTTCTAGCTTCGAATGATAAAAGTCAAAACATTGCACCAATCATGAAGCTTTTAGTTATCACCAAGTCTTTCTGATTGGTGTAATGTTCTGACTTTTATCATTCGAAGATAGAAAGTTGATATAGAACTAAATATTATTGCTGATTTTATTAAAGTACTAATCGTGACACAAAAACAGATTGAGAGAAAAGATTTTCTGAGTTGTTGAATTATTGGACATGTTTTGGTAATAAGAAGTTGATGGTGCTGAAGCCGTACTTGTAAGTGATATTTCAGGAAGTATCTTGTTCTAATCAGAGCTTATCCATATGCCCCCGAGGATTTTTTTACCGTTCTTCGTTTTTTCCCAGCCCTGAAAAGGTCTGTTTCAACCAGTACCCCAGTACCCTTTGCATGTGTCATCGCTTTGTTGTTGCTATATCTAATGGCCATGAAAATGGTGCCAACAAATGCCAATAAAGAGATAATTTGTTTTGCCGTTGTGTAAGGCGAACCGTTTCTGGAACGAGAGCACGTAGAAAATTCGTTCCAAATTTGTCTGTCCTGCAAACAAGAAATTTTTTGATCTATTGTCAGATCAGTTTCCTTCATTATCATTTGAGGGTATCTCAAGCTAAGTAGCTCGAGCTGTCGCGAAAAGTGTACTCGAAAGAGAAGGCATTAGTTTAAATCAAAGCAGAGGAACATCTGACGTGGGAATTCAATTTATGTAATTGAAAGTTGACCAATAAAAATAGATATCCGAGGACTGTATTGCATTTTGCTCCTCATTTCGGATCCATGAGACGACAGAATCCAACAATTTAGATACAGTTCCACATGCAGCAGGAATGAGCTAGCTACTTTGGTTTTGAGATATCTCTTTTTGTCCTGGTAGTTACATTTGCGGCGAGACTAAGTGGCCATAGAAGCTTCTTTTGTTTTTGTAGTTTTTTGTATGGAAAACAAGAAATGCACAAATTCACAAAAACTGCTTTGTTTTAGATGAATAACCGATGTTTCCAATTGCAAGTCAGGTCACTACCGCTGTGAATCTTAGCAATAAGATGTATTTTTATAAAAATTCCTGATGGATTTGAACCGAACTTACTGAAGCAACGATCTCCCGTAGTTTATTTTAGTAAATCTTGTTGGAAACTCTATATATAGAAAAAAGTTTGAACGCAGTTTCCCTTTTCGTCGCCGTCTTATGAACGATATTTTGTTGAGATTTCCAAAACATGGCACACTTTTCAATTGTTTCATTTCACTTCAGAAGAACTAGGTATTTTGATATTTGTTGATCATTTTTATGATGTCGTTGAAACAAGAGAGCATCACATAAGTTATAAGAGAGATTTTAGCAGCGCGATGTGCTCCTCAATTAAAAGACAGATCAGTCGTATTGATGTGTAACAAGAGCTAAGAAATTGATATTTTAAAAATAGGCAAGGGACTGATGAGATGAAATGTAGATAGAATCAAAAGCGGTCTCTTTTCATCTCATACCAACCTAGTCAGCCTCTTTGGTATACAGCGATAGCTTCGAACGGCTAACACTTTGTTATTAAAAACTGGTGAAAAGATTTATTATCTATCATATAAATATTTGCAGTTTTTTGATGATCTTTGAATATTTTCGACCTACTGGGTCACCAAAGTGATATGTTGCATGATTATTATTTTTGATATGAAATTATTTGAAGCTGGTTCCAAAAACTATACTCAAAAACATGAACTATACTGAAAAGTATACTCATAAACACAAAAATTGACAAAATAATAACCCCATTCAACAGAGCTTTCCTTTTTGACATTTTTTGACTACTGCCTTCGGAAAAATTGCGTTCTTTTGATGCCCTGTTCTAGAAGAAGTTGGCTAAAACGATGTCCTGAAAAACGGCACATCCCCATCGGACAAATATGTGAAGTAGCCCCCCCCCCCCACCGGGTTCTGAAGAAAACACTAAAGAAGGAACCGTTCATTCTTTTTCAAACACTTTTTGTCAATGATCCAATTATATTCAAAGATGATAAAATATTTGTATTCATTACTTAGAGAGTAAAGAATGACAGGATGAAAACCCACTTCTGAGGCCTCGTTACACGATGCCGGTAGGATTTGAAAACGACATAAAAAAAGTGCCGTTTTAGCCTCCCGACTACAGGAGGCTGAATGCGGGCAGGATTTCCACATTCCGCCGGCAGAATTCATGTTGATTCTGGCGGCATCGTGTAAACGCACGTTGCCTATAGAATTTTATGCCGCTTTCGTTACGAGGCTAGTATTTTTATTGCTCCCTTTGATGTTATTATTGTCTATAGAATGAACATAGAATTTCGGAATCGTGTAGACAGGAGGCCAACACGGCACTTTTTCAAATTCTACAGGTATCTTGTAAACGGGATCTGTGAGCTACGCTGTTCAAACAGCATCGTGAATGCCACCTAATATGCGTTATTTTGATATTTTTCAAGTCAACAGTGACATTTTGCTTTTCTGTGGTATTTTTATGACCAAGCTAGGTGCTTAATATAGAAACAGTAATTAATCTTATAGTCATCGGTTCTTTTTGCAGTATGCTTCAAAACCAGGCAGTCTTTAAATGAGCAAACTTTGCAATAACAAGATCAGCTTTTCTAAGAAAGAACAATTTAGTTTTTGATCTACTTGCTACAAAAGAAAGTTAGAGATCAGCCAAGAAGTCAAATGTTGCTGTTTCTCAAACAGGAGCACTTGTTTGGGAACATCTTGTACATTATGGTACGCGAGGATGAGATAACGTCGCCCTCCGTTGTGTTGGACGTTTCGATAGATAAAAGCTATTGTTTCCAATGCTTTGTTCGCACAGTTGTCTGAAGTTTTTACGTTTTGTCTAGAACTACTTGAATAACATTTGAATTATTAGTGAATCTCATCAACAACTTTTAACCAATACTTGTATGTTATAGTATCAAATTTACAAACATATCTAGCGCCGTTCTTCATGCTTTGAAAAGCCAGCCTAATGTGAACTGTAGATCAATCAATCTTTTATGATTTTAACTTTCGGCGCCTTGTGTGCAGTAGTTTTATTGACAAATCCTAAGCACATATGATGTACGGTATTGAACTCAAGTTCTTTGTCGGATTTCCATGCAAAGCAAACTAGAAATAAGATCAGCTGTTGAACTAAAGTTATAATCCTTTAAGAACGGCGATCGTTTTGTAACATTTTCCTTCATTGCAGTATTTATGAAAATTGATTGCTTGTTTTTCGAATAACTTTTATTCGAAATTTTTTAGCCTAGCACAGTTAATCCTGAAATTATTATAATTTTGGGCTTAAAATGAGAATTGCAATTTCTTGTGTAACTGATAAGCAATTGAAACAATAAAAAATTCTTCAAATTGGCATGGTATGTATGAATAATCTCGGGCTTGTTAACGGCATATTTGCTTTTAGACTTCTCGATTTGTCCTGATAATTTTCTTGATAAATGTTGTTATAGAGCGCTAAACGCAACATGGCTAAAGATGATTTTACCTGTTCTGCTATGGTCTTTACTACCCACAAACTAAGAATCAAGCCACGCACATTTCTTTATTCAGTATATAAGATTGCCTTTTGTCGGAGCAAAATTTGGGCCACTACACAGAACAGGGAAAAGAGATAAAAAGCTTTGTTTTGGCCTCCATTTTACACGATGCTGGCAGACGTTTGTTACTCTGCCAGTAAAAGTATCGGTCTTTTGTCAATCTTTCGTTTCTGCCTATGAAATTTTCCACAGGTATTGTATAAACTAGCACTACTGGTAGAATGTCATGTTGCTTTCATTTAGAGTCTAAATGCCAAGTGACCACCAACCCATGTGCTGTCTTATGTGTTGCAAAGATGGTTTGCTCTTTATTTTCTTAGCTGACTATCCCTTGCTACCGTATTGTCTACATACAGTAGTCAGCCGTGTAAAGGAGCCATCAGGATCGAGAACAAGAATGCTGAAAAAAATTGCAAACAAGACCCCCATTTTATTAGAACCCATTGTATATTTCATGATATAAGATCTTTGGCTGACTAAAATTGTAGATTCTTCTACAAGGTGTTAACTGTATTTACAATACATTTTGCACTCAGAACGCTGTCAGTATTCTGAGTTACTGCCCTATTTAATGGCTGTTTACGCCCTATTTCACACGCTGACGATGGACCTTGGAATTGGTCCGAAACGTACGTTTTAGCTAATTATAGCTAATTATGGCTTAGCCGCTTACTCAAAACATGGATTTGTCATAACTTTATTCTTGATCACATGGACTTGCCGTATAATGTCAAATCTTTAAAAATGGAAAACAGAGAAATTGAAAATTGAAAATTGACTTGCTGAGAATACAAATATGATTATTTTTTTGTCGTCGTGCTTGCCCTCCGTAGTATTCTGAACGTATCATAAACATTAGCTTTGGCACATATTTAAATTGTGGCACTTTTGTTAAGTATTTTTGCTTATTCTAAACATACTTATATTTTGTTTTGCTTCTTAAGGTATCGAAGGACCGCATACAACAGAAGAATTGAGAGTAGGGGCAAGATATAAAATGAAGGTATATTACACATTTGTTTAAAGGGCAGAAATACGGTGTGAATCAGAGGGAAGGTGCTACCATAGGTGCTGGGAAAGTTGGAAGATGTTATTAGATTATTTATCGTTGTTAAGAATCAGAACTGTCAGGCCTAATTTTCTGTGTTTTCTGTTTCGATATTCTCCGTTGGTCTGTCGGTGTAGCATTTTGAGTCTGCTGCCAGTCGCTTTCCCCACTCCACATTTCAAACAGCCATATTTTTAAAGGTAGAGTTGTTGTATGTTGCTCGATTTGGAAAGCTCCTTCAGTGGGGAAATTGAACAAAATACAACAACTTTATTTAAAACAATATGGGTGTCTGAAATGTGGAGTGGAAAGTGACTAGCAGAAGACTGAAAATACTAAGTCTACAAGACAACGGAGACTATCGAAACAGAAAAAGCACGCAAAGGGAGGGGCCTGACAGTTCAGATTCTTTACAACGACAAGTAATATAGTAACACCTTCCACGCTTCCCAATACCCATGGTGCTACCGAGTAATTCTATAAAAGACCCCATTTGAAAGTCCACTCACTGCTTCTTGGATATCTCGGTGATACATTTTTAGACAAATTTTTGTCCACAAGTTTGCTCGTCCGAAAATTTTTGATTCTTTAGAAAAAGAGGAAGCAAAAGATTCCTCCCATTCCACTGTTAAAAACTGCTATACTATCATTTGTGATCCTACCTTTCAAAGTCAATTTTCACGTGGTAGTGTTCAATAACAATGTTCTTGAGTCGATGAAGGCAACACCTCCTATTGTTTACCATCTTGAAAACTGCGTTCAAAACTATTTCATTAGTTCAATAAATACCCTTCCTAAATTTATAGAGTTAGTTAAAGTTGTACCTAGTTTTTAGCGTTTATTTTGGTATTATGCGAAAATTGTTTGTCTGAAAGTTTTTGTCCGAATTTCTCTGAAAGGTGTCCGAAAGTTTCCAATTCTAATGTAATAGTGCCTATTTTATAGTGAGCATATTCAACAAAATTTACAAATTTACCTTACCGAAATTGGCCACTCTATTCTGAAATTGTGAGGGATCTTCCCGAGAAAACCTAGTAAAGAAACCTTAAGAGAAAAGGTACCCACTACTATCATTCTTTCAACAGTACTTTGGCCCTCCGAAGGGGATAATAGTTTCATGTAAAAGTCATTACTGTAAAGCAGTAGTAAGATCATGTAAATTTGATCTCATCATTTAGGCTATCAACCAAACTTTGATCGATTTTCAACAGCTCAAGTATTATCTCGATAACAAATTTTTCAAACATATGAAGTTCTTTTTGGACACATTGGTCACCTAATACCGTCTGCATGGAATTTTCTGTAATTACTACCACGTTACAGAATTCTTCATGTTTTGAGGGATTCAATCAATAATTGATCAGATTTTGATGAGAGGCGGAGCTAACCAACCCTTGTGTCCTTCTTTTTGTATAATGAGCACTCGAAATACAGTTATTTTGAACATTCCCCGACTTAACTAAATTTCATGTCGCCGGTAGATGGATTTTGGCGTGGCAATTTTGTCGTGGCATGTCGTGGCATTATCAAAGTCATAAGGCTGCAGCACATTTCCTAAAAGGTGATATTAGCGCTGGATGATTGATACCAGGTGAGGCAAAAAGTTTACACATTTGTCAGGCTGTAGAATAAAAAGTATGCGGCCAATATTCTAAAGTGAAATGTTAACTTATCAGTCAAAACCTAACTTAGATCTGACATTTTGTCTGGTAACATCAGTCATCATTTACACCGAAAAATTAGGAAAATGCTGGAAGAGGTTTGTATTGGAATGAGAAATCCACATTCGATTCTGGTCCATGATTTACTTGCCATTGAAATTTGAATTCAATACAATTGTCAGTTTCGGAAATACTATTTGGATTTCATTAGCAACTAAATCATGGACCAGAATCGAACATGAAATTCGCGTTCCTGTAATAGCCCGTTACCAGCATTTTCCTAACTGCTGGGTCTAAAAGATGGGTATATTTACCAAGCACAATTTTCACGCCTAAAATAGCCCTGACTGATAAACTGATACTCCAATTTTGAATATTTTCTTGCGTATCTTTCATTCCACTGCCCGCAAAACGCATTAACTTTTTTTATTCATCCGAGTTAAAAGCATATTTTTGGCTGCATAGCCGTAGGTCACTGGGGTACGTGCCCGAAATCATGCAACAAACCAAAAACTGTCCTTTTTGTCTGAGGAGGAGCTCCTTTTCAACACTGATGCTGGCAGAATGTCGTCAGGTTTTGTTATTATTTACTTTGTCATTTTGTTATGTTTTGCGATCAGCTATTGTTAACACACATAACATTTGTGTTGTTTGTTTGTTTGTTTTCAATTTGTTTTGAGTGGGCTTGTCAGGATTTCTAGCTACTGAAAGCTAATTTAGGCCCACTGTGCATGCCGCATCCAGGCATGGGACCCCTAGTTTAACGTCCCTTCCAAAGGATGACGAAGTGAGTTGCGAGGTCAGGCCTCAGAGGTCACCCATCCGAAATCTGACCTCACTCGACGAAGCTTAACTTCAGTCACCTGACGAATACTGTATAAGCCACTCGGCCACTCACCCCGCAGTGTTCTGGTGCAGTGTTTTAATCCTATGGCTATGTCAGAATAGTTCTTGAGGGTGGAGGTTCGAGCATCCCCTGGACGCGAAACGCATTCAAAGCAGCTACACGCCATCATAACATCTCGCCGTATTCTACAATGTATCTCAAAATCATTTGCGCTGTTTCAGTGGTTGATGCCTAGCAGCATTGAATCTGATTTCCCGCTTTTTGAGATTTGTCAATAGACCTTCTATCTATTCTAAAAAGAATCTTGAATCCAATGATATTTTGATACGTTTCGTAGAATTTTCAAATGTGTTCAAAAAGGTTTCCAATGAGCTCAAAAACCGTGCTTATAAGAATGTATAAAGATATTGCCCCGTCCAGACTCTTCAGTAGAACAGCTATTAAAGGTCTATAGACGAGGTTTTAAATTTGAGTTTGAGTTCTAGTATGCATAAATCTGCTAAGCTGTTGCTAATTAATTTTTTGAAGAAAGAAGGTCGTTACTGCGGTTACCTTAAAACCAGAGGATTTAACATTCTCTATTGATGTCAAAATCAAAGAAATTAAGTGAAAAAACATACCTAGCCCTGTTTTTAGATAGTCATAAATGACTCAGGCAGTCGTAGATAAGATCTCATGGTAACCAAGAAGAAAATACACATCTACGGCTGCTATAAATGGTGATGTGCAACAGAAATGTTGCAGGCCAGGACATGCATCTGTCAGAAATTTTACTTCTGAAAAGTCACGGAATCCTTTGCAAGCCAAACATATTACTGTCCATAGGATTCCTGGTAAATATTCTTGAGTTATTTGGTTATTTTACTCCCAAATGTTTTGCCGGTAGAAATATAATAATGACAAAAATTTAATGGCAAAATTTAAGTTATCAGGTTAAGTAAAGAAATGAGATGCTTTGGATTGGAAACAACCAGTGATTTTGAGTTTAATCCTCCATAAATCAATTACTGCTGATGAAATTTACTCAATCTTGGTATCAAACTCTAAGTTGAAGTCTGTTCTATTCATAAATTTGAAAAACGGGAAAGTTGAATTGATAGCTCCTTCACAGTAACCATTCAAGTGGCCCTCATGTCCTCTGGCACACACTGAGTGTAATGGCAATATTGATTTGGCTAAATCAGAGGTCTTGGAAAATAATCTTATTTCCTTGCCAAGAACACAAAAAGAAGGACACATCTCCGCTTCTCATCAAAATATGATTAAATCTCCTCCCATTCTTTTCCCTTTCCTCCATTCTTCGATTCTTGATTTCGTTATTTCTTGCTTTCTCTTCCCCTCCCTTTCTTTCTGTCATTTCTCTCTTCTTTCTATCCTTCGTTCCTTCTCTGCCTTTCCACTCCTTTCTCATGTCGCTCTTCCTTCCCTTTCTCTGTCTGTGCGTAAATATTCCTTTTTTATCTTTACTTTGCAGTATCTCGGTACAACACAAGTCATAACACAGCACCCAGTTACGAAAGAGACAAGGATGGAACAAGCTCAAGAAGCATACGCACGAATCAAGGTGAATTTAAACTGTCAAAATTAACTAACATGAGAAACATAGAATTAAATTATCGTAATGCAAATTTCACATGCGCCTCCATAGCCTGTCTCAAATTAGGTGTCACGTGAAGATGCTCACGAATGATGATAATAATTTAATTGTTTTCCGTGAGCAATTTTCCGTTATCACAAGTTTCATTTAACAATCTAATTTGAGACATATTTTATTTGTTTATGGAGATTCTCACTTTTCTTCACAGTTGAGCATATGCTCACTTGATAAACGCAACAGAATCAAAACTTAGGCCTGGTTTAAACGTCGCATTTCTGCCGCGACGAATGAAATCAAATAGCCAAAAAAATACTAGGTGTCAATTAAATTCTACGCAAATGCGACGTTTAAATCCGTTGTCGCATTAAATGATTAAATGTTGCAGTAGATTACCAGGCTTGTCGCATCAAATGGCACAAATGCGACTGGATTTAAAGGGTCGCATTTGTGTCGCGTCGAATTAAATTTTTCAAAACTTGGTCCGTAGATTAGTATCCGTTTGCATAATTTTCTATGAAGAACGCATGCGTCTAAGCCAATCTGATCGTCAAAATGGCGCCGTGTCTGCGATCCTCAAAACAGTTGTTTTTAAGTGCGTTTAAGTTCTTCAACCAAATTCGTATCAAGAAAAAAGAAAGAGAAAAAGAAATCGTCGTAATTCTTGATGCTGATGAAGGTTGCCCAACAGCGTAAAGCGCTTCTTTCAGCAGCTTTTTTGTCAATACTGTCCTTAGCTAGGCCCTCAAACATATCTCTCCCTTGACAGAGAAGTTGCCGTCGTTTGCAGCGAAATACAAGTTGATGGGAGATTATGTGATCAGGATACAGCGTCGCCAGATTTCAGGAAACACTTCGCATTTCGAGGGGCACTTTCCTTTACGTTCTGTAATCCACTGCGTCATTATTGTAAGCTTCTGAATTCATTACTGTAAGCTTTTGAAGCAAGAACAGCAGTAGCAGAATGTCAATAAGACTGACACTATTTGCGTTCGGAAACTAGGAAACTTTTCTAAAAGCGCCGCGCCCCAAAATTACATGACAACAAAACAGCTCAATGAGTGCATATAGCGCATGCGTGAAAAAATTGGCGCCACATTTGATTCGATGCGACAGAATTTTATTCGACGTTTAGATCCACTGTCGCATTTTGCCGTGTTACTGTCGAATTAAATTGAATTTAATTCGACGCGGCAGAAATGCGACGTTTAAACCAGGCCTTAAAGGTTGGATACAAATTGTTTGACGTTTGATTGGATATAAACAATATAAAGACAACAATATAACGAAGAACAAGGGCAGATTTTGTAATACAATAGCATCAGCTGCTTTGGTTCAAGCCTCAGTTCAAGGCGATTAGCTAATGCAGACAAAAGAAATCCTCCCAACCAGTAATTCAAAACAAACAAAGCCGCAAAGTTGTCCTGAGACCAGTAGGGTAAAGTCTCGCCTGTTGAGGGCGAAGGATGATTTTTAAGAGAAGTTAGGCGCTTATGACAAAAGAAAAATGGTAAATCTAAAGTTCTATCTCACGGATTTTGTTTCAGAACAAATTGACCAATAAAGATTAGCGAATGATTGCAGTTCACCTCGTTATACCGGTAGTGTTTTGTTTGAATGGAGGAATTTCGCTTTACCCAGAGGATATTCCATCTCTTGTGAGGGGGTCCTCACTGTGCAGGTGGTGTTGCATTCTTCAAGGAAACTTGCGCCCTTGTTTCGTCGTGCTCCTTTCGAAATTTTTTATTTTGCAAATAACATGGATTGATTGTGAATGTAAACGGCAGGAGAACAACTTACAGTGATATGTGAAAGAGAGGAAAATGATTTCGTGGATAAATATTCTTCCAATAATCTGTAATGCTCGCTTCCTGTGCATACGAAAGCATATTTTAATGGAGGCTTCGTGAATACGATGGTAAATTGTGTCAGAAGTCTGCTATTTGATTACGTGTGGTATTTGCATCGTTTACCAATTTTCATGCACAGTTAATGTTTAGTCTTCGAAAAGATTTCCAGAAAGATGTGTGCTTCATTATCATTATTGTATACTTCGTTGATAGGTCCCTGAAGGTGAAGTACAACCAGCAACGGATACTGAAATAATCATTTCATTAGAGAGGATAAAAGTTGTTAATTGCGAAGGAAAGGTATGTTGATAAGGGGTTGTTAATGGAGTACTATTCTATTTTAATTACATTCATTTCATTTTTTGAAATATCTTTTCAGGTGTGAGTTTCATATATACGTGTTTTACAAACTGACCTGTTTAAAGTAAAAATTAAAGGAAAAGAATCTAAAACATATTTCTTTTTGTGAGTTGTAAGACTGTAAGTTGATTAGTTTTCCAAACTTAACAGATTTTTAGTTTGTACCACGATCATTTTAACTATTGGATGAGCCAGAAAAAGGTTAACGCTTTCGAAAATTCTTACCACCAAGAGTACTTCGACAGATCTGAATTATTCCAATTTTAGATAAAAGCGGAAAGATCGAAGTATTTTCTGATTTTCTTTTAGTCTTACCAGCACTAGAGATATCGGTAACTTCAAGTTTATGAAAATTTAATGGTTGCAAGATGACTGGAAAAGGGCCTAAAACATTGATCAAATTGCAAGGACGCTCCAGACACAGAACAATTCGCGATGAGCGTTTGACCTCTCTCAAGACTTACGCGACGTAATTATCAAACAAACAAACACTAAAGATTTTTAGTCCAATGGCTATCTTTCATCCATGAAGATTTTTATACAATTTTATACGCGAGGTTCGATTGAGTGGCATTAGAGCTTCGATCGTAATTATGCACATTCGAAAATCGTACGAAATGTAATGAAATATCGTTCGATCCAGATTCGTTTTCTTAATAGCTAAAAGGTCTATTTAGTTTCAACCAATAAGAAGGCGTTATTTAGCCAGATAGTTGTCGTTGCATACAAAAATGGTTGGCATGGCCTAGAGTTTTCGTAGCTGTGGTGTTTTATTCTGTTCCTACAGGGGAAGATTACTGCCTGAGAGGTATGCATTTTGTGATTTGTAGATCAAGACAACATGATTCTTTGTACCAAACGTTTTCTTGCCATGTTCAAGCTCCTTAAACCAGAATTTATTGTTTACGAGAACTTTCGCTAGTTTGGCCATTTTCAAAAAGTGGGCCCATTTTTTCAGAATGATATTATGAGTCCCTTTGACCAATTCATATCAGCAAATCAAAGAACGCAGTGAAACAAGGGAGGAAAAGGCTTAAGCCTAGTCTCTTCTCTCAAGTCATAGAACAACCAATTCAAGCAATTCTCTTTTAACAGAACGATGACATAATGATGGATCATGCATTGCGAACAGTTTGCTTCATCTGCGACATAGGCGACATCCTCGTTTTGATGTCGAGACGCCTGACAACTGATTTACCAGAGCTGAATATCGAGGAAGGAAATTCGAATTCATTGAAGAATTTATTATCAGAAAGGGAGAAACGAACTTCGAAGAACATTTGTCATATTTTCCAGTGTGAAGAGGTAAGTCTCTTTTTCTCATCTGTCGCTCAAACTATCGGCTGCGCCTAAAGAGTTTCAGGTGCTTGACAAATCATAGTGCCTATAGCCTGTGTTCCAGTCAAAAGACCAAAAATGTTTACGGCTTTTTTCTAATGTTATGAGTAACGAGAAGCCGCACTCACTGACTACTGTTATTTCTAGCCATACAATATGTTCTTCAAACCGACCTGTCTACAGGAAAGCACCAAACTATGAAAAAGAGGTTGGCATACCTAATGTACGATATAATCCAGGTTTTTTCGACAGGATTACCAATAGTTGACCAGCCAAGATTCTGAATTACCGGAGATGTTGAAGCATCATCTGGGCTGTTTTTTACAATTCTTCCAGCTCGATTTTGGATCTTTTGCAAGACGTTAATCCTCGATTCACTACAGCAGCCCAAGATAGGAATCAAAGGTTTTAGCCGATTTTGCTCGTAGTCCATGGCCGGAAACCTTCAAAGCCTCATTTTCACGGACCAATCAGACGGCGAATAAGCGAGAAAGACAGAAGAAATGTGTGAAAATTTTTCTCAACTTTACCTACCTTCATAAAACGCAACTAGGACAAAAAATTGCTGGAGATTTCCCGAATTTTTTTGAAGGAATCCACTCGCCAGATGTTTGAGTATCCAGATTTGGATGCCGGTTTGAATATCTCATGTTTTCTCGGAATTATGGCCTGTCCAAAACAGATGAGACACTCAACGCTAGACAATAGAAATTCTGGGTGAGAAGCAATGGCAATAACAATAGTGATTGTTTTAAGAACGATCCCAGAACGGCAAATATTAACGATTCCAATTGTTCTTGCTTTTGTCCTTCCACCGCAGTTTCTTTGATTCAAGATTCAATGCCCCTTCGATTTCTATGTGAACTGAACAAATTTGCTTCGGTTAGTTCACACATTTCAAGTCATATGGCAATACTCTTGAGAAATTTCTGTATTATACTACTCTTTGCATTCATGACATAAGTCTTCATGGTTCGAAATTAGTATTGAAATTGAAAGGAAGTTTCATCAAGAGGTTTTATCACCTGACTTGAAGTGGCTTAAACAAGGCTTGGCATGCCTCGGTCGATTTTGCCTATCGGAAAACGCTATATCTCCACCAAACCGTGGGGTATTTAAACCGGCATCCAAACCTGGATACCCAAAAATCTGGTGAGTAGATATCTTAAAAAAAATGCGAGAAAATTCCTGCAGTTTTATGTCCTGGTTGCGTTTTATGAAGGTAGGTAAAGTTGACAAAAACTTTTACATATTTCTTCTGTCTTACTCTCTTATTCGCCGTCTGATTGGTCCGTGAAAATGAGGCTTTGAAGGTTTCCGGCTATGGGCCACGAGCAAAAATCGGCCAAAACATTTGATTCCTATCTTTCAGCAGCCCCAAACGGAGCAATGGTAACTCAAATGGAGTTCAAAACTTCCGCTATAAATTTTGTTGATGGAAGATATTTCATAGAGTATTTTTTCAGATTGCAAATTGCAGACTACATTTTTTTCGAATACAGATTGCGGGCTTGCAAAGCATAAGTTTTAAATCTTTAGATCTGTGGGGAAACCTAAAATTCTATGACTTATGTCTTTGAACTGAATGGCTTGGAAGGAACTTTACTTACTTTATAATAATTCTACCATTAGAAACGAGGGCAAATTTTGTAATACAATAGCATCAATTGCTTTACTAAGTCTACCATTTTCAGCGACCCCTCCCCTTACCATTGTTAGTTTTATCAGGTAGCTTGGTACCAAATAATCAATTAAGCCTTGAGATGTACACGTTTTTTTTATAAGAAACTGAGGCCATAGTACTAAAAGTTTCTTAATTTCGCATGAAATTTTGTCCAATTTAGTATTAAAAGTTTTTTAATTGGTTTCTTATTTTTGAATGCAGAATTAGCAATGTGGTCGCTAACACTGCGGCAGATATGTTTCTTGACATTTAAAACATCATAAGGAATAAACAGTGTTCCGTTATGTTGAAAACACAAATGGTTCGATAACATGGCTCAAGAATAAGGGTTCAACGATCTATTTGCTATAAAATCCATGCTTTTAACTTTGAAAAGTTTCTCAGTACTTCTCAGACAGTACTAGAGTTTCTTAGAAGTTTGGCCATCTTAGTACTAGTTTCTTATAAACCAGTTTCTTATAAAAAATCGTGTATAAATCTAATTAGATTTCACGTTTAAAAATTTTTAGGGTTTTTGTATTATTTGGTACAAAGCTACCTGGATTCTATCTTTTTTTTCTTGCTGAAGTATTAGAATTTAAGTGTCATCCAAAGTGGGGAGCAGATGACCTTGTGTCTATCCATGCTCTGGATGGCACAGTAGAATGTAACGACTTTGTGTTTTAATCTTTTTGATGTCGATAAAAAAACAAGCCTTTCATGCAGGAAGTCTGCTGTTGAGATACGAGCGAATGGTAGAATGCCCATTGTTTACATCTTTACAGAGCAAATGTTTTCGTTTTCCCTCGTCAGTCTCGTCTTATCAATTAAAACTTCAGTGCAAGCTGAAATGTTTACACATGAAGAAATGTAACATTCGTCAAATATTAATTCGTCTTACATGTATTTGTGCTTGAATTTCTCATCGAAAATTGAAATTACATGTTCTTCTTTTGATGAGCTATAACAATGGCAGCAGTTAAACAAGATTTGTCTTTTTGAAATGGTCGCAGATGTCTCGTTAAAAGTCATAAACATTATTGTAAGTGATAAAATACAATGAAAATTTAGCTGGCAAACTTCGTAGAAAAGTCGGCTGTCAAAGTCCACGCTTCTTGCTGCTGAAAGGTGTGTTATTTTACGAATCATAGTTTAAGATGGAAATTAAGAGAGGGTTTGATGGATGAAAATTGATGGCAGCTTGTTTACCTTGCCGTTGTGATTAATAAAAGATGGTTTGCACTGAATGATACAAAGAAGATCTGCGTTATGGCTAGGAGTTCGTTGCTTTGGTAGGCGATTGTTTTGATTTCTCACTTGTTTTTTAATCTTATTTCATCACGTCATGAAGAAGTTTGCGGTTTGTTATTCGGTATGTGACTTAGCTAGCATACAATTCACGATGACACACTTTGGCAAAGGGCAAAGTTTGTTTGAGTCACATAGTTAAGTTTCTTTAAACTCTGGCCAGCTGAAAATGTTTTCTTATATTCGACATGTTTATCAATTTTCTGGAGTTCTTGAAAGCTGCAATACTTATCCTCTCTTTTATGTAATGGATGATATTGGCGTCCATAATAGTCGTTGCTATGTATACTATTCAGGACTATTTACGATCAGTCCCAACGTAATGTAATATTTTGCATACATTCCACTGCCCATACACTTGATTTTTACAAGAAACTCAACTCTCAGATCGCCAAGAGATTAAGAAGCTCCATTACTGGCAAAAGATATCTTAAGAAACTATTTATTCTGATACAAGAAATGTTTAAAATGACTTTGCTTTGTTGTTACTTGTTTCCGGTATCACCTCTTTCAATAGACGATTACGCTAAAGATGGCAGCGAGGAACTTTTGCCAAGATGCTTTGCGTTCTAATTGCGAATCCTTAACGATTCTATACCAATTCGATTAAAGAACGCGGTGCATTCCGGTAAAAAGTTCCTTTCCGCCATCTTTAGCGCAATCGTCTATTGTGTCACTTAAGAGGTACTTGAGTAAGTCCAAACATTGGAAAGGCTTCAAACTACTTTGTTTTGAATCGTTGACGGGGTCATGAACATGAAAATTGTTATGGAACATTTCAGAGACTCGTAAAAACTTTTGAGTACTCAAAAAATTGTGATGATGTTGAGAATATTTTAGTACTGGCCAAAATTGTCTGTTTCTTATGAAATACGTGTACTGTAATAGCTTGAAGCAAAAATCTGTCTTATGAACTTCCTAATCTGACGTCAGGGTTAAGCGATGATCTTTAATTCTGTAGAATATTCGTTGTTTCATCCATCAGCATTAACGCTTCAGTTAGGGTCAGTTTACATGGAAGCTTTCAGCCCGGGCGGAAACTTCAGCCCGGCTAGTCGAGATGAAAATGTTTTGTATTACATGGATAGTTTCAGCCCGGGCTGAAAGTCTGAATGTCGCCAAAAGTAGACAAAGGCGCATGTATCGTTGACTTTTCAGCCCGGGCTGAAAACATTTGCCATTGCATGGATGTGCGTCAAGTAAAAAAATTGGGATTAGCAAATTAATTAACGGATTAACGTTTCATCCCGGGTAGCGCAAGGCGAGCTGAATTTTCAGCCCGGGTTGAAACTCAGCCCGGAAGGTGGGGGGGGGGATTTTCCATGAAATGGCGAACTTAAATTTGCAAGCATTTGACCGTAAAGGAGGGAGGAAGTTTCACCTCGGGTAAACGGGCTGAAATTTCAGCTCTGGCTGAAGACTCCCGTGTAAACAAGTCCGTTGGCAAGGTTCAGTGGAGCTAAGTTATATACTGTTTACTTCGGCAAGTCTAGTTCGTTTCATTTCAGTTAAGCAGAATTTGAATTTCAGTTCCATGATTTAGGGCGTGTTTGATTGCTGATTCCAAGCCTACCAAATTCGGAAAACGGTAGACTTAGCAGAGACGGAAACGTAGTGCCCAGTCAAACACAAAATTATTCATAACAGCAGGTTTCAGATTCATCTTGGCCGAAATGAGGCTTCCAGCTGAAAATGCAAAGACGAGTCCGGTGCATGGCAACAAATATTGAACTGACTCAATTACCATAGCAATGCGAGCAAATTCGCCTCGTTTTCAGAGTTTCACAAATAAAAACGAGAATCTCTCCAAAGTTTGCTAAACCCACTATCTGTTGGAGCAGGTTTGGCAGGCCTTCCAAAGCTGCCGCTTTCGGAATATGGTAGCCAATCAAACACAAAATCCAAGCCTTCCAAGTCTCCCCTTTTCGGATTTGGTATTAATCGAACGCACCCATAAAGATTTCACTACAGTCTTGTACATTTATTACGGAGCAGTCAAGCTCATGTTATTTCAGTCTAATCGCCTTCAGTCCAGTCACGTACAGCCCAGACAAGATCAGACCAGATCAGGCAAGTCAGTCCAGTTCCAACTCAGTTAGAATCTACCGAGTGAGTCAAAAAAACATCCGGCGTTTGAAAGGCTAATGCTCCCTGAATATACAAGCAATGATATTTTGCAATAAATGATTGAATAGCTAACATGTTCAATTATGTTTAGAAATATTCCTGGCTAGAATCGGTCACTCCGTTCAGATTCTGTAGACGATTTTCTTAACTGAATCCCTTTGAGAAACTTTAAAAAAACTTGCTAAAATTATACACAAGAACTCCTCACAGCGATGACTTTCAGCACGCTTTAGCATGTGCTCTCCGTTTAGGGGATTGAAAAGTCTTCCCCCCTAGTGTGAATAACTTGTTTAGGGGGATTCCATTCTCCCATGAGGACAAAATGCATGAACACATCCAAGAGTCATTATAGCCAGGAATGTGAACAAAGGAAATTTTACTTGGTGTTTTCGTTCGTTTTTGCAGCTTTTCGAAAGGGGCTTTATGCAGAAAATCACCTATTTCGACGGGAAGGAACCACCGATTGAAGCTGGATAAATTTCTGAACCTAATTTGACGTATCAGGGATATAAAAGACAGTTTTCAAAATCATTGCTTTGATATTTAGGGAGCAGGATTTTTCAAACGCCTGGCGTTTTTATTGACTCACCCGGTAGTTAAGGTCAGTTCCTTACAAGCCTAAGACTAGTGTAGTTAGTTCAAGGCGATGATAATTTCCAACGAAACAGTATGTAAGGTTACCGGGCAACTGAATATTTTGATGGAGCTAGCTCTTTTTTAAATGGTTACTGCTAGACTGGGAATGGTTTAACTGAAACTAAATCATCTTTCGAACAGTTATAAAGATTTGAATTCAGATATGTACTCACAGGCAGAAATAAATCTTGTGCGTGTTTTGCCATCAGGTGATACGACAACATGAATAATGAAATAGCTAAGTACATCAAATGCGCTTATTTGTATAAATAGAGTTCAAGTAGCCATCTATATTTCTACCATCCGACTAGACTGACAATATGATTCCTTGTATTTGTGCAACATTTTTAACCCGACTTTTTAAATTTTACTCATACAAGGACTCAAAAACCGAAGAGATACTAAACACGGACTAAAATCTTGCGAAAAATCCCGATGAAATACCAAACATCGTTTCGAGAAGTCGAACTTTGATTATCAGCCAATTAAACGCTAAGAACAAGCATGTTACCTGATCATATCATAAAAGTCGAGATTTGATTAGATGCACCCTATATGCGGAGCATTTCGCCCGAGTAGTCTGTGGCTCAGTGTGGAAAACTGCGATTGGTGTAGTTAGTCTACCACATCTCGTCGGTTGTATTGTCTGAAAGAGTTGCTTGCTTATTACGATTGCATACATCTTATCTTTGCAGGCCCAGAAAATATCGAAAGCAATAGGACAGGCATTCAACATGGCATATAGACAATTTCTGAAGAGTAATGGAATTTCTCATGACAATGTTGAGGAAGCTGAGTATTGCAATGTTTTAGAATCACAGAAAATCGTTGGACAGGATTTGGATTTATTGGCGGATAGTAATAATTCTAGAGATGTAAGTTTCCTTACATGCGGCACCTAGCTATATCATTGATGACATTTTGTACCTTCAGGCCTTTCATACATGACGTTGGCACTGGGAAAAACGGAATGCGTAGGTATTTTCCAAGCTGGTGAAGTTGTGAAATTTTTTGAAACCAAATAAACAACAAAATTTTTTATCGTGTGTAGTATTCCCGTAAAATTGTATGTAGCCTAACTTACTTTTATTCAACGTTATGAGGGTAGTCAGTAGTCATTTGCTCCTCATAGTATAGTTCTGCTAGTATTGTAAAGTAGAAATCGGAGTACTGGCAGGAAATCGAAGCTTCACCACAATACGGAGAACAAGGATTGCGACGATAGTCATATTTGTATTCATTTCATTCCAAGTTAGACAAGTTAGACAATTCCAAGTTAGACTATTCCAGGTGAGACAAATTAAGACATATCCGATGTTAATAGACAAAATAGAAAGTGATGTTGACTAGTCCATGGCTAAATTGACGTTTCGAAGCAATTCTCCGTGCTTCATCATCAGAATTAAATGTTCCAACAGCACGAGGCTCTATTTATCCTCATAACGATAAACAACTATAGGTGCATGTTTACAGTTCCTATGTATAAAAAAAGGTTGAAGGGACTCACTATCTATATTGTTAAGTAGGTTGTGAGTACAGTAATCCGTAATGTGTGTTGTAAAATTTTCAATGGAATGTGTTAAAAAACGTTATCAAATTTTGATTTTAACGCTTGGTACTCATAGAACATTTAAGTGAGTTTAGAAAGGAAGTGCGTTTATGCAAACACATTCAAGTTAAACCCTATTGTCGATGATGTGACCTTTATCTTTGGGATTTTAAACGCACTTGCCAAGCAAGCAAACATTCCCCTCAAACTATTTTTTCCCGTTTGGCCACTACACAAGACAGTTCTTTACACGCAGAAGGAAAACAGACTTTTTAGGTGATCTTTTTATTATTGCAAAAAGCTTCTGTTTTCACAAGCAAAACTTGTTCACTCAGATATTGGTAATTTCCACCCGCACCACCTCTAATTGATTGGGTAAGTGGACACGATATGTAACTGGCAAGCAGATTTCATATGTTTGAGAAACAAAGTTTGTTCGTTTGATCAGAGCGTGTAATTCTCGGAATGTAATCGTCTTGTTGCTCTGCGGCAAAACTTAATAACGTTACTGACGAACCTGCCTTAAAGGACATATGTCTTGTCAGCAATTGGTTAATACAACAAAGAAGTGTGGAGTGGAATTCCATTGTCCTGTGACCTTTCATTTCTGCTGCACGAATTTTCATTACAATAAAAATTCAGCCTCGATCCTGTGCATTGGAATAAACAATAGAGAGAATTGTATCGTGTAAACTAATCAGGTTCATAACATATGTACTTTAAGGTATGATTTCGAAGGCGTATTCAGTTTTCAAAAGTGCCCTCACATGCTTTCAATAGTATAAATGCTATTCCTTTGTCTCTAAGCTATAGCTAAAAATAGAACATTTTGACATATTATGTGACGATGACTACCACCTCTAACTTCTCAGCATCCAAATTGACATCATTCCTATTTTATGTTTAATAAACTGTATTCATTGTTTCTTTTTTTCTTGCCAGGTTGTTTTACAGAAGAAGAGAGGAGAGCCACTTGGCCTAATGTTATTAGAATCAGGATGGGGCTCAATGTTACCGACAGTCTTCGTCGCTCATATAGCAATATATTCTCCTGCTGCACGACTTGGTGGGCAGATTAGTGTTGGGGATCACGTGCTTTCGTGCAATGGTGCCAGCCTTGTTGGGCTACCTTTGTCTGAATGCAACACGGTTCTACGGGTAAGACTCTATCAAGTAACTGTTTCTCAAGTTGTTGTGCGGCTAGCAGATACACAAGGCTTATGGTTACCCCCGTGCGTCCTCCTAGCTTCAGTATCGTTATATCCACTTGTCTGGGATTGGTTTCCGTTGCCTCATCCAGTGTTTGGAGCATGCATCGTGTTTTAACATGGATGGTCATTTGAGGCAGTGGAAGGTCGACGGCTGGCTTAAAAATGTTGGTTCGTTTGTGGGGGTCTTTATTGTGTTTCATTCTCCGTCAAGATGGAAATTATCGTTGATATAGCCACTCGTGAAATCAATTAACATGCCATTGATGAAATTTTACGAAACTTGAAAATGTCTGAGAGATATGCTGATATGATATGCTGATTGTAAAAGCTGTATGAAGTGTCTGTCACACTAAGAGACTGCAGGAATTCCGTACCTGGCTGGTCAAGTCATAAACAAAGACAAAGCAAGCCGCAAAGGTTGCTCTGGAACCCAGGTAGCTATCTCACTCGTTGTGCATTCCAGAGGTGGCTTGAAGAGCAAACTTGAGAAAATATCGAAAGATAAGGATACATCTTGGTTCAGAAGCTTAACATAGCAGTGGGCATTTTAATTACACCCACAGAATTGAATCGCCCAGCAATCATCTTCTGAACCAAACAAATAGAATGCTCAAGGCAGGTGTTTAGTTACATCCTTCTTCTTTCGATGTATGCACATGTTTGCCCTCAAAAACCACTTCTGGGATACACAACGTGCGAGCTAGGTACCTGATTTTCAAAGCAACTTTTGCGGTTTGCTTTGCTTTTGTTTATGGTTTGACCAAACAGACATAGAATTTTGAGTTAACGGGATGTGCCGCTCAACAAGGTGTCGTTTTGCGGTAAAAATGGTGCGACAGGGTGTCCTTTTCTGGCAAAAATTATGCGACAGGGTATTACATTTGATAAGAACATTAGGCGACAGGTATCTCGTGAAAGGAGATTTTTCAGAGTTCTCTCGACACAATTGATCATGTATACTTTGGGAAAAATGTTTATATGACAGGGCATACCTTTGGGGCATTTTTTGCGACAGGGTATCGGGTGTTGAGAGACTTTCGATATACCCCCGTCACCTCCCAAGTCAAGTACCCCGCAAGATTAAAAGCAGGGATTCCATCATAACATTATGTGTCCTACTTGACCTTTTTATCATCGCTTGTGATCGGTAAGCAGCAAAACAGGAAAAGTGATTAAAGACGAATTTTTGTAATGTTTGAACAAGTTTGAACTTAATTTTCTTTGGATAGACGGTGATTCTCTTTTTCATTTCCTTTTTAGAATACTCGTTCAAGCGCCAGAGTGATCTTAAGAATAGTATCTTGTCCGCCAGTGGTTGACGTTGTTGTGTCTCGGCCGGACACAAAGTTTCAATTAGGTTTCAGTGTACAAAATGGCACGGTATGTAAAAAAAATTGATTTTTATATTTTCATCATCTTCCAAGCTACTTTTTGAAATGGAGATATGTTTTGAAAGATCATGTAAACAGACAGATTGCGCGTGCAGATTGGTTTGCACTGCACATATGAATAGTTGTAAAAGAAGAACCTCATTTGGATTTTCTCTGCAGTATTCAAATCAAAACTGAATGGTTTCCATACTTTTCTTTGGTGGCAATTCTATTCTTAGGTTTAAAACAGCCACTGGATCATGATATGTGTGATATGAGTTGCAGATATTCGGTGCTTGCGAACAAATGACTTGGGAAAATTTGTCTGCATCAAAGCACCTTTGAGCACAGTAAGGTACCTGCAACTAATATGTGGTGATATTTTGTGCCTGCGAGCGGCACTTTCGAGCTTGCGTACATTAATGAGGCATGATCAAAGGGGCTGAAGTCCATACAAACAGTATGTATGAGATAAACAACGGAAGCTCTGCCCTTTATGATTTCTGTCGCACGTTCTTAAAGGGTTTGTGCAAGGTTAAAAGCCCATTTGCAGAGAGCAGAAAATCTAAAAATATTCGATTCAAATCGAAGTTGCAGACATAGCAACGGGTAGCGTAACAATAGTCTTTTTATCTCGCTAAGAAACGATGCTGTGTTGGAGTGATTTCTTTGTTCTCTTTATAGAGGAACCTATTTACCATTGCATATTAGCTTTAAGTTGCATTACATTCACATTATCTACTTTGCCATCCTTTTCGAAGTTTCTACAGTGCAAAAGGTGGACGAACTTATCATCCTCTCTGCCTTATTTCTCTTGCACGAAAAGTCATTTTTTAGATCTGAATTTGGTCAGCTTTGCTTCTATTTGATTCAATCAGTTCATTGTTAAACTGTAGCTGGTATGCTAATTTATGTCCAATTGCATCTTGAGAAAACTTTAATTTACATTTGCTTAAAAAAAGTAAAAGATTTGCTTTTGTCTTGCAGTTTTTTATTTGTTTAGACAAAAAGCATTGTTTATTCTAAAGCTTCTCGATGCAGTCTGATAAACCTCACCCGTTTGACTCTTTGCCTGAACGAAATCATTTTTAAAATTTTGGTGTTTTGAGCAGGCTATGAAACCTGTAGATTTATATATGATGCACAATTTCTCACGATTGTCATTTTGACCCCGTTTGTAGATATGCAGCTTACTTCGAGGTGGTATTGCTGAGCGTGGAGGCGTGAGGGTTGGTCATCGAATCATCGAAATAAATGGAGAAAGTGTAGTAGCAAAATCGCATCAGCATATCGTCGACATATTGGCAACCACGTCAGGAGAGGTATACTTTCTTACTTTTCGAAGATTTTATTAAGCAAATTTTATCTACCTTGTTCAGTTAACAGACAAGTTAGTGGCCGTGAATCTCACATAGATCTTTTAATTTCAGATATATTTGTCGTAACAGGAAAGGCTCTTGTCCCTTCGGGTCTCTTTCAAAAACAATGCCCTTGCACTAAAATAGCTGAATAGATATGGAAGAAATGACCGACAGCAAGAAATTGTATTTTAGGGGAAAATTTTATCTTTTCCAATATTAAAGTTCAACTAACGTGATCTGACCTTTTTCAACAAAATGTGACCTGTTAGACTCACACGTTTTTTTAGGTCATCCGGTTATTTTGCTCGTCTACTGCGATTCGTCGATAGACGATTATGGAAAATTTGGCATCTTGGGTTATTTGACCAAGATGCATTGCATATAATGATCAAACTTCCATAGAATCATTGTTAATTCCATTATATAATGCAATGCATCTTGGTCAAATACCCTAGACATGAGACGAGGGGACGAAGAGTCGCTTGTTTCCCTATGCTCTTTGACTTGATTTTGTGCTTCTGTCAACAGAGAAAAGAGAGTCATAATATTACTCTGAAAACCTAACACTATTTAGGCCCATACTCCGCGATTCCTAGAGTACCAATTAGCTTGCGAGATGTGTGAATTACTATTGTTACTGTGTAAATGTGATAGAATTTTCTGTTCGATCGAAGATTCGATTGATATTGAAAACTGTGACTCCATCATAATTCCATTTAGGGTTGCAGAGAATTGGGCCAGCTTTTCACTGTTTCATTATGAGTCCCTGTTGAGCAAGGCTTATTGCAGGGATACAAGAGACTCAACGTCATAAGTCTACAAATGCCATCTAACGCCATCTTTTCTGTGATTGTTCATTCTCACAAACATATTTCGTAATTATGGTGTGTAAATTTTGATCAAGATCAGGGCAGGGTTTTCAGGATTATCTACTGAGGCGTGATCCTTCGAATTTTAACATATAAGCGCACCAAAATCAACACAGAAAAACAGGTGATGTAATCCAACGAAAAATTTCTATTTTATAGTAAAAGACTCTGCTTGACTTATCCTAAAGTGCTCCCACCGTGCTTGACCAAAATCAAATTCTAAATTTGTTACTGCTCTATTTAATAGCTGTTTACGCCTTATTTTACACGTTGATCATGGACCTTGGAATTGGTCGGAAGTCGGAAACGCCTAATCAGAATTATGTCACTTGGATTTGTCAAATCCCCTGCTTGATATTTATATCACTTGCATTTGTCATCTTTGAATATAATATGCTGAAATTAATGATTGGCTGAAACTACTATGAGAAGATTCACGTTATCTATTTCCAGATAAGCATGAAAACACTTCCAGTGGCAATGTACAGACTCATGGTTGGAGTTGATACACCAGTACATGTATGACACAACACCATCTCCATTGTTGGTTGGCCAGTGCCCTCGAAGCCCCACGATGTCGAGGATCAGTACAGCTACATTTTAACTGTATTAAGCAGGAATCCCCTGCTTTCGGAATTCTTGGTAATTCCCCTTTTCTAGGAATTAACGTCATGGAAGTGATTGTAAGTAGTATCATCATCTAAACTGATTGATCTTAACGTTAAGGATTTAGAATGACAAAAGAGACTAACCGTTTATTGGTAATGCCTATAAGGTAGGACGAATTCACATTTATAATAACTGCTGGCGTAGAAAATCATTGAAATATTGTAATTGTTCTAGGTGACTCAGTGAAGACACCGAGAAGCCCTTTGAATGATCCCAAAATTGAACTTCAGAACGTTTTGAGATCAGGTCGTTGTGGAGGTGTCCGAGATTTCGTTACAGATTACAAATGTAAACCGGCTTGGAAAGAGAATCATACTCGTTTGCACAGTAAGACACGCACCGGTTTACATTTCGGTGAAAGGCAGTGCGACAACACTGATGCTACCCCACTGACAGCATAAAGACGCGGATATAAGGATATGTCGTTAGATACCGGTGTTCATATGTTTTTGCAAAGCAAAATGGTTATCGTTCTGTGGAGGAGAGCTTTAACGATCTTCATTGCTGGCTCCTCAGTAACAGTGTAGAAATTCTTCCTGTGAAGTGGAATAAAACTGTGGCAGTGAAGCTTAACTCCGTCGTATAAGAGCGTGCCGTTATAGACAGACATGTTAAAAGATAACCCCCTATATTTTTCCAAGGCAACTCGGACTTAAGGGCGTCCCCTTATGTAGATTTTTGCGTAATCGGAATAGAAAAACAATGGACTTGAATATACAAAAAGGCCGGCTGTTGATACCAGATTTCTCTTCCAGAATTATTGAAAATTTGGGTAAATAACGTACCCTTTCTTATTTTGTAATTTTCTCAAACAGACTCGTATATGAGGGCACTGCCTCGTTGTCCTGGTATACGGGGATGTCTTTATATACGTGGTGCCCTTATATCTACGACTGTGCAGTCCCACTTTCAAGTGTTCTGCAGATCTGTTGATAGTAGCATCAAATATAAAGAGTTTGTTTGTGCGTGCGGCCATAATAACCAATCAATACATAGAGTAACATTAAATACAATATATAGCCTAGAGCTCGGAGTACCAAACATTTCGGACTTGATCCTTTGTCAATATTAACGAGAAGAATTGCATTATAATCAGGATCGCCGAGAAGGGAGCAGGAGGGGTAATTTGTCCCAGGGTTTCAAGGTCTAAGGGGCCTCAATTGAAGATTTTTTAACATTTTGACTGCAGGAAATGCTCTGGAATGCATTTTGAGCAATTCTAAAGGGCGTGATCGAAAAAATTTCTTCTCAATTCGCTCGCAGGGGGCCTCATTTTGCAGTTTTATACTTGGACCTCCATAAGCTCTCGTTGGCAGCCCCGGTTAAAACTATTGATGGTAGTTCTGTGGCATCCAACTCCACCAGACAGAACGATCTTCATCACTCCGTTTCATTCCAACTTCGACGAAATACAATTAAATGGGCATGTCAAATTTCATTGCGTATATCAGGGCCTCCAACTGCAACCCCCCCCCCCCGTGTGTTGGATGTTTATCTATAGTTGTATACGTAATATCATAACTTAGATATAGATTTTAGCCTCTTCTGTAAAAAATAAACTGGAAGTGTGGCAAAGATGCAATCTACTAATTGTCAGGAAATTAGGACATGTAGAAAGATTATCCCCCTCAGTGTAGAACCTTGGAGGAAAAAGCAACTACCCCAGCCCCCATATTGCAGACCAAACATGATGTATAACCATTTCGCACCACTTCAGACTTTTGAGCAAATGTGGGTAAGGCTGTTTTCCGTGGCAGTGGGCCAGATTCTTCAGTATGTGCTTTACCGTGCTAAGAGGGAAACAAATTGAAGACAAAGGTTTTGGGTCATTCCTATGATGCATCTGAGTATGAATATTCTTTTCGATATCCACTACGAATTAGCTATGGTGTCTGTCATCCCTGTGCGATTAATTTGCAATAAACATTAGCAGTATAGGTTGACAAACAAGTCAAAAAATGACACTGCGAAATCAAACAAATGACAAATATTTGCTTGCATGTAAAAATCTCCAAGAATTATATCCAGGAGTGATCAGCAATAACACGTTGTATAAAAAATGCAGCGTTACAAAGCTAGCGGACAGAGTTAGCGAATATCATTGGCGTATGCTTCGGTATATTTTGAGGAGTGACGAGAATACAGTAGCTCAGTTAGTACTAACATTCCCGTTCGATGCAGATAAGCGTTTAATTAGATGCATTAGAAGATCAAGAAGTGATTTGTTCACGCTAATAAAGAACGATTTGAGTAAGCGAAATCTAAGAATAAATAGCATTACAAAACTTAATGATGTCAGAGATATAGCCAGAAGTAGAGAGCACTCGAAGAACCTATTCTAATAACATTTTATATTTTTAGGGTACCTGGAATATGATCTTTTCAAATGTTTGCTCCTGTATGAAAATAAATATGGTGCAGTTGTCATCATTTTTGAAACTGAAAAGCGGCAAACTTTTGATCGTCACTACTAACTCTAGATCGGACGGCAGGCCTATGATGATTGGCCGTGACCCAATTGCATAGCATAGTGTATTATATGTTGTCATCTTGTCATGGTCCTTTTCGGCAAACGCAAATGCTGTTCTTTAACTCGCCCAACAAATTAAAGACATGCGTGAATGAACGCAGCATCACAGTTGTTAGATTGACTTGTACACAATTAAGATGTTTTTGTTCTTCGTGTTACAGTCTAGGATTTAATCTTTTAGTAATGAGATAAGTGTAGAATTTAAACTTGGCAGTTATATACTTTTCTATTTATTATGCAGGTTTTTCCATATATCCTTCGAGCTTCAGTAGTTTATAGAAATTAACTGCTCAAACCAACTTTCCCCATAGTTCATAGGCCCTAACAAAATTTTGCGACGCCCCCCTCCCTCGGACAAAAGATTGATTTTTGACTCCTCCCCCGTCCCTTACGTCAATATTGGTAGCAACCGAAGGACTATTTTGTGTTGTATGGTAGAAACAACGCCAGACCAAACAAGTGAGATGTTAGGAGGGCGAAAACATTTTTTAAAGAGATTGCAGTCTCTCGAATTACTACTGTGTTATTGCTATAACCACATGATCAGTGAAAGCCCATAATTGGAGTCGTAACAGAGAGAAATAAAAAGCTATCTTGCCTACATCCAGACTTTACTTTCCAATGGGGAGGACAGCCATTGTTGGTTACAAGCTCATGTGACTGCGTTGTTTTGATTCGATTTCAACTGTACTTCTACGAAACGTTTATGTTTGAAAACACTTACATTTAATATGATGGAAACAGTGCTGTGGGTGGAAAGAATTTTTAAGGATGTATGTCGGCTTTCACAGTGTTATCTTTAAGTCACATTTGGCCGATACATTATTTGGGTCCTGAATTTGTTTTCGTTGAAGATATGTACCGAAACTATCTTTGAGATTGTCAAGCAAGCTGCCTAAGAGGATTACAGTATGATTCAACTAAATGTTGCTTATTTTTCGCTAGAATTAACATACACTGGCGAAGTTCTACGTTCTAATCTAATTTTTGTGAAAACATGCACATATTTATGGGGGAATTATCATTCGTTAAGATCCATCCTTTTGAACCCTCGTGATTTACTTTTCTAGTGAAATCTGTAGAAGTACAGTCTTAGAAATTGATACATTAAGTTCTCATGATTAATTAGGGAGTTTACAAAACCAGGACCGCAACCACGGGGGGGGGAGTTCTTCCATAGTGAAGGTACCTGGGGATGTGCCGCCCACAAGGGTATACTTTTTCGGACTTCTAGTCTAGCCAAGGGTATACTTTTTGGCAATTTTAGCTTTAAATGATTGATGTTGCGTATTCACAAATCTTACGTCACATCTAATTTGAGACAGAAATTAATGGAGATAACTATTCACAATTTATATCGTTCTGCTTTCTCACTTATTTCTTTTCTCTTCTTTTGCTTTTTCTTCTCATTTATCAACTGCTGTCCAACATTTTCTTGCAATTGATTAAAGAATGCAGTACTTGACTTCAAAGTTTTTCCTAACTCATTTTCCGCTTCACCAATTTTCATAGATCTCTTATTTTTCTTAACAGTTTCCAAAGCAGCTTTCTTGCTTTGTTTACTAATACCTTGTTTCATTTTCTTTTCTTTGTTCTTTATAATCTCCTTCTTCCTTGCTTTTTTCTCCCTTCGTTCCCTCTTTCTATCAGTTGATGTCTTCTCCCCCGGTCCTTTGACATCACCTTTCTCTTTATCATAAATTTCCTCTGGTGCCAACCTTGCTTCAGTGCTCACTGTCACGGGGGTGAATTCTTCCACTTGCAGGGAAGGCAAGTTCGTTATAATCTTCAGTTCGGGCTTAGGCTAGATGAGAAAAAAATCAAAAGTTTTACGAAATAAATATTGCAGAGTGTAAAAATCATACAATCAAAAAAATTCTCTTGATCAAACTCTATCTCATGTGAATAGTCTTGTAATCCCTTAGCAAATAACACCGGTAAAAGCTATGCGAAATAGGCAAGATCTTTTCTTATGCCGGGTGACTTGAAACAAGTCTACGATATTGGCAGGCTGTGAAATAAAAAGTATGAGGCCGAAATTCAAAAGTGAAATGTTAATCTATCAGTCAAAGGTCAACTTAGACGATAACATTTTGTTTTGTTAAATCACTCGCCATTTCGAATCAGAAATTACGCAAATGAAGGAAAGGGGTATGTTTGGGAACAAGGATTCCACAGTCCATTCTGGTCCATAATTTCCGTACTATTGAAGTTAAAATCCTATTTCTGAAACTGATAATGTTAGCTTCAATGCCACATAAATGATGGACCAGAATGGAACGTAGAATTTTTGATTCCCATACAAACACCTTACAGGCATCTTTCTAATTGTTGGGTTTTAAAAATGTGCAGGTTTACCAAGCAAAATGTTCTCATCTTAGTTAGATGCAGCATGCAACAAAAATAATACACATTTTTGACGTATGGAGTCTCTGGAATAGCTGACATTTTCCTGTCCTTTTATGAGTTCCAAAAACGCGAAAATTTGGAACTAACATTCGCAAATGGACCAAACGGGGGAAGTTTTCGAGAATAAACTTTGGCGAATTAGGTTTCTCATCAAAGTTTTAAAATGTCTCAAATGCTCCTCGATTCTTAGGTGCCTCTTCTGAATCGTCCATAAATTTGATCTTGTAGCAGTATAGTTCAAAAGGGTTGCTGTTACAAAAAAGAAATATCAACATTGGATTACATCAGTATTTGCGTCCACGTCTAAGGAAATTTTGCAGGAATAAAGTTATGAGAATCTCACATTTTAAGGAAAACTTGCGGACTACACTGGAGCGATTTTCGACCAGAAACGGGAAAAACCTGAAGGTTTCTTCCTTTGAATTGTCTTGCATTGAAAGGCCATTTATGAAAACACAGGTTTCTACATATTGTTGTGCTATTCGCCCTGAGTCGTTACCACTCGTAAAGCTTTGGGACAGAATCTGTGAAGTTAGAAGTGTGAAAAAGGAATTACGTGATAAGTTGTTACCTGTTTTGGGGTGTACTGAAAATTGGATAATGCATCTAACTTCGAAAACAATTTATCCATCATGGTCTGAATAACTTCATGGTCTGGATTCTTTTCATCCTCCTTCACTTCCTGAAACCAAAAGTACAAAAAGTGCAACGGGTTGGTTACTGTGGACAGGGACTATACTCTAACCATTCAGAATAACGAAATTAAGGCAAGAATAGCAAAAGTTTGGCCTAACTAAAGACTTGACAGGATGGCCAAGAATAGCCAGTTAACAAAAAAATCAAAGAATAAAACGTAGTTATTTGATTTGATAACGTCTTAATAAATCAAATGAGGGTTTGCAAGTAGTAATTAAAACCATACCTGTGTTTGTTTAATGTACTCTTTTTCATATACTTCAGCCAAACTTAATTTGCTTTTCTCTTGATCCAAGCCTAATGATTTCTTGTACTCAAATGGTTTTTCAACTGGTTTTACTTTTCGAATAACATCATCCCAAGCCTTCAGAAATGAATTCAAACAAATGAATTAGTGGAAGCAACACCATTTGCATAGCAAAAATGTCATATTGCCAAAGAAAGCTTAAATTTGGGCTGGTGAGAGGCTGAGTCTATAGTTCTCAAAAGTGACTCACTTGTTTTACAGTCATGGCCGTATGAAGGAAACATTTATTAGAAGCATAACAGCATCCCATGTGACTGCTCTTCCTATTAGATTCTGTTGGAGTAGCTTCAGATACATTTTACATTTAGATTCCAAATTTCTGTTTTTGCTTCACATCATTTTGCTGTCACGTCACAAAGAGGTTTTTGAGAGTCCTTTGAAATAATAATGATGTAGCTAACAAGGGGGTTGACCAGCAAAATGTGGTAACACTACGAAATTTACATCAATCAACCGGCAATCAACGTATACTCTTTCTCCCTCCACTAACATATCTAAAACTTTTCTGGTTGTTGACACTTCTTACCAGAGTATGGCTGATCATTGTAACACAGCTTCAGAGACAGCACAGCCATTGGGCTGGCAAGGGCTAAAGCCCCATCCTCTTTTACCAAAAACATGCGCTGAAATTTTCACAAGTGAAAAGATTGTCATTTGGGTGAGTTAAGTCGTATGATTTTATGTCTTTCTGTAGAAGCTATAAGTCTTTAATTAAGACTAACCTTGTCATCTAGCAGTATTGATGTACAATTTCGACTACTGACAAATGGACTTTAGTCTCACTTAAAGCAATTTCTATATTGTCAGAAAGTAAGACCATGACAATATTCACTCGTACATCTTGCGATCACTTTCGATTATGTAAATGTAGACTATTTGAATGAGAATCATCTTCTCTTCGACAGTCACTTGTAGATATAGAAGCCTTTAATATTCACGAATGGGCGTTTTCCAGCACTTCAAAGAGGCCCCCCCATATTTGTACGTGAAGCGTTATTTGGCTAATTTAGGCGCGTGATTTCGTGATTTTGATATTTTCGACTCGTGAATCCGTGATCGAAGGCTCTGTCGTGCGGCGTGATTTGCCAAAAATTTGGTCGTTATTTCGTGAAATGGACTTTTAAAGCGTGTGATTGCGCCTTCAAATCTCACAAAGAAATGCTGTTTTCCATCATTCTGGAGGGTGTAGTGTCAAAAAATTTTCCGGGGGCAAGCCCCCGGACTCCCATTCTTCCTCCATTCCCTGGCAATCTACCCCAAATAAAGATATTTGTCTCCTAGAAAGTCTTGGATAAAAATAGCATTGATCTTACATGAAGAATTCCTGAGTTACCTAAAAACAATACATGGTACTACTCAAATTGCAACCGACAAAGTAAAAGATGCAATCTATTTGAACGAAAATCGACTTTTTCTAAGAAGCAAATGATAGGTTACCAGGCTTTAATTTCAACAATACGGCGTTTTGCAATGTTCTAGAAGGCGAATATTCCAAAAATTTTCCGGGGCAAGCCCCTGGACCCCTATTTATCTCATTTCACTCACAGTTTTGGCTCCGAAACTTTAAAATCCATGTTAAAATTACCCTGCTTTCCCTCGTGTGTC
Source organism: Aurelia sp. 4 Dawson et al 2005 (assembly GCA_964019985.1). Classification (NCBI taxonomy): domain Eukaryota; kingdom Metazoa; phylum Cnidaria; class Scyphozoa; order Semaeostomeae; family Ulmaridae; genus Aurelia; species Aurelia sp. 4 Dawson et al 2005. The sequence goes on from OZ026499.1 coordinate 16,486,089, forward strand.
TTCGCCAGCTATGTATTTACGTAGAAATATCTATCTGGAGCATTCTCAAAGTTCTGCAGCGTGAACGTGAAAGTGCTGTTTTATAGTTCGTGATGGCGTGAAAAACGAAAAATCAACACGTGAATCCGTTATCCAGGGGTACTATGGGGGGGGGCCTCTTCAAAGGGCATGGTCAAAGCCCCACCCACTTTTCCAAAGACATGCCTTGAAACTTTCACAAATGAAAAGATTGTCGTTTGGTGAGGTAAGACGTATGATTTTATGTGTTTCCGTAGAAGGTACAAGTCTTAAGACGAATCTTGTCATGATTGGTGTAAATTTCATAGTGTTACTGCATTGATTATACCTTTAGAAGCCCCAAAACCGTAGTCTGCTGGCATCCCTCCCGATTCAGCCCCTTCATTTGAAAACCACTGTGCAGTCCCTGCATTGCCTACTTTCACTCAAATATTTCTGCGAAAATATCTCTTTGCTCTGGCAAGTAGAAGTGCCAAATGTTTAAGTTTGTAATATTTGATACCATACCTTCAATAGAAAACAGTACTGTAGATCTCAATGTGATACGGAAGAACCTTTTGCCTTTGGTAGTATCGTCCTTTTAGTATTGTAAAGAAGTTTGTTGCACCTTGCAGCAATCTATTCTTAAGGAATCAAAAATTTGCGAGATGTCTCTGTGGAAATGTATGTGGCAAAAAGGCAATGTTGTCATACAATCATGAACAAATCAGACGTGGCATCAACACAGCCTTCTAAAGTTGTCTCTTATTCTATGGAATACAACTAAATACATATTTGTCCTTCAAAAGAATATGGTCTGATTTCATTATTGTCATAACACAAGGTTGGAGAGATAGCATTGATAAGTGATGCAATGCCAACAGAAGTGAACTGACTGCAAAAATGAGCAGTCAAGAGGTGGGTAGCAAAGGGAGGCAAATGCATCTTGTAATGTCAAAAGAACCAGAAATGCCTACTATTTGCGTTCATTCTATTCAATTTTGGGGTGTAGATTGTTTTTTCACTTCCCAAGACACCACACTCACTCACTACTGTTATTGCTAGTAGGTAGGATTAATAGTATCTTGCTTTGCAAGTTTAACACAAACAAGTAGCCTTACCTGACATACAGAAAATTACCCAGAAACCAATGAGGCACTTTGATCAGTTTTTATCAATTTCTTTCCGATAACTCACCTGGTCCTTAACTCTTTGCTTTATCATATCTTCTAATGTCTCTGTGGTTTCTTCTGTTATCGTTGGTGCTAAAATAAATATAGAAAGTATTAGGATAATCATTCACAAGTTGTTTCAAGACATCCCACCAAAAACCTCATCCAAATAAATTGCAGGTGCTTGAAGGAATTAAATGCAAAGAATTTTGGATGGATAAATTTTGGCCATACCAAAATACCCTCAGAAAAATAATTTTCATACAAATATTGGATGATGAGTCTATTGAAACATTCAAGTTAATCATTAACTTGGTTGTTACAGAACAAAAATTCTTTTATGGTTCTTATGTTTCTTATGTGGTTCTTATGTGGTTCTTATGTTTGTTTGTATTCAATCTGCTTTGAGTGGGCTTGTCAGGATTTCTATCCACTGAAAGCTAATTTAGGCCCACTGTGCATACCACATCCAGGCATGAGACCTCAAGTGTAATGTCCCTTCCGAAGAATTATGAGGTGAGTTGTGAGGTCAGGTCTGCGAAGTCACCCATCCTGAGTTTGACCTAACTTGACCGATCTTAACTTCAATCACCTGACAAAGACTGTATAAGCCACTTGGCCACTAAATCCGCAGAGATCCTTTGTCCTTGCTAGAAATGTTTGTTCAATGATAATTGTTGAGGATGATGTGAATGCTTGCTGAAGTGAGAATTATTGAAAAACTATGATTAGTTTTCACATAGTAGCTATCCAAACACATTCCTTTCCTACTGCAAAAAGTCTTGAATGCATGGGATCAAACAAATTTCAGACACTATAGCTCTCTGATGTCAAAAAGTTTTAAAAGAGATTATCATTCAACATTCTTTGTGCTGAAGGTAATCTATAACATAAGATAAATACCAAAATTCTCTCATGTCAAATCCTTACCTCCAACAAGTGTTTGGTCAAAGGTCAAGTGCTCTTCTAACAAACTGTTTTTTGGTCTTTTAGCTGCAGTTGCTTCTCCAATTAGCTGCCAAGGTTTTTGTGAAAGGTTCTCTTTCTCTAGCAGTTCAATTTTCTCCTTCATCTAAATAGAAAGGGAATATATTCAAAATTACCAGTACATCCAAATGCAACAAGGGTTCAAATTTGATGCAAAATTTCACTTGTCTCTGCTTCCAAACAAATGGCAAATCTGAACTTTCCAATGGACAAAATTTGTACTACATTCCATAATTTCAATGAGAAAAAAAAATTAAGGTGGATTTATACTTGGCAGATAAATCTCTGCAAAGGGAGTCTTTTTATGTAGAAATCTTCTAAATGGCCACCAACTTTTTGCTTAACAAAAGTAGAGTCCATTCATTCTTCTTTGTGGCAAATTTTTTCAAACAGCGAAATCAGCACACCTTTAAAACAATACCAACACATCACTGTGCACAAAATCATTTTGAAAGAGTATATATATATATATAAGTTTTCTTCACTTGCAAAGTTCAACAAATTCACCATGTTTTTCCTAGTTCTGGCACTGCAATTTCTCTTAAGTGGAAACAAAAGAAACATTTTGAGGTGAAAAATTGCAATTGAAAAATTCTCTTTTCATGAATTCATTAGCTTAATGTAAATTCAACTTTATTGAAGGTCTCTGCAGCCAGTTCAAAGTGTTTAAAGAAATCCAGCACAGCGAACTATGTAGAAGAAAAAGGTTTATCTGCTGAACAGTTTAACAGTGATCAACAGAAAGCAGGGTGGAGCCAGACAAGACAAGCAAAGGGGTTAAAGTCTAAAATTATCTAACTAGGGTGTGATAAGGTACACCCAGGAATCTTTTCACTGCATTTTTCAATTATATACAAATTTAGCTAGACATGTTTGAAAGTGGGATGTATTTACTCCCTCATGCTCCCCCTGACTCTACCACTGACATAAAGCTGCCTTATTTCCAAAATTTGAGCATTCAGGGATTACCTTTCCTCTGCATATCACTGATATCAGTAGCTTTGTACATTTGAATAGAAGTACAATGCCTGAGACACAGGTCTTTTGCAAAGCAAATTGATATTCAAACCTTTTTGCTTTGTTTTTCATGCTTTGATTCAAACTTATTTGCTTTTTGCATGCCTTTATCTGCATGTGATTGTTTGTCATCTTCCAAAGTTTCATCATCCTCTTTGTCATTGTCTGATTCATCCATTTCTTGTGCACTATCTTCTGCATCATCTTCATCTGGCAAAACATCATCATATCTTTCAGGAGAAATGTTTTCTTTTTGCCTTGGTTTAATCTCAGTTGCTGGTGGGTCAAAGAAATCTTCATACATAACTGTCCTTCCACTGCTGGATCTTGACTTTGTTTTGTGGGCCCTGAAACACAAATATATTAAGCTGAAACAAAGACAGCTATTGATTATCGGATGCTCATTAATTTACCAACCAGCTGCAGAAATCAGCCAAAACAGATCCAATTCACAATGACATCATTTCTTTTGAAATGTAACATTTGTCTTGATAGAATGTGGGTGGATCTAGATCCAATAAGCATACATTGCTCTAAGCAACACAAGAAATAGCTCTGTATGTGTATTTGCATCAAAATAGGTGGCATGGTATAGATTTCTTGCTGTGCTTGGATCTGCATCATTTGCCTTGAATTGATATCACTTGTGAATAAGGTCTGAAAACAATGTTTGACAGCCCTTTGTAATGAAGATAGTGGAGCAATGAGCAAGGCTAAAAGATTCAGAGGATGTTTCAGAATATAATTGAGAACATCATATGCTCTATACAATATTTGGGACAAATGTACCTTGGTGGACACAGCTTTCAAGGAAAACAGAGGTTGCACTGTACGCTAAGAAATAATTGCGGACTCGCTTTCTAAACAATAATGATATAAATTCTATCATCTGATTGGATAATGTAAGATTTGAATGAGATTCAAATAATTTACACTACCAACAATGTAGTGTAAATGTCAACATGCCCGAACCAGCAATCATTGTATGACAGTTATGTAGGACAGTTATGTAGGAGAATGTCAACATGCCCGAACCAGCAATCATTGTACTTTGTTTGGTTAAAAGTTTTTGGGGCTACCAACTCCAAGCCCCTGCTAACTCAGTCAGTATATTTAATCTGAGTACTGACATATTTTCAATATAAAATCAGTACAACATTAAAACATGGAGAAATGTTAAAAGTATGTCTGCCAAAGTGCAAACTAGCCAGATGCTTTTCCTTCTATCTTATCAATCAATTTGCTGCAAAAATACCAGCTGCAAGGATTCAGTAAATAACATGTAAGATGTGCTAGGATGTGCTGGCTTCCATGTAATTACCTTTTTGCTCATGCTATAATGTTGCAGCAAATGAAGCAAGGGGAACGGTTCAGCTGGGATTGGCTTGGAAGCTTAATTTGTTTTTTCATAACCTGAGAGATATTTCATTACCTTCCAACTGCCTCAGATGCACTGTTCAAAACTTTATCAAATTCATCATCAGAATCATCATCATCTTCATCATTATCATCTGATAATTCATCTGCAAAGTAATCAATGCCATCATCTAAATCATCATCTCCATCTTTTGCAGAAGTCCTCATCTCTTTCCTATCCTCAGCATCCAAGAATTTATTCATGTCTTCTAGCACAAAGAAATCATCGTCAACCTTTGACTTCTTTCCAGTTTTTTTCGAAGACAATTTTTCCTTAGTTGTCCCTTCTTCACTATCTTCACCCTCTGGATAGTTTTCCTCAATTTCTTCTTCATTTGAACCTCTATCCGATTCTATTTCGCGATTGGAGATGTTCTCGAAATCACTTTCTGAAGACTGGATGGCTTGCGTGTCATCCCGTGACACAGAATGTTCATCTTCAACGTCTTTTTTCACCAAAAATAATTGTCCATCACTGTTATTTAATAAATCATTAACCTTTGTTCCCAACAAATCAATTTGCTGTTCATTGTTTAATTCGACACCTTGCCAAATTTGTTCGCAATCAAATCCTTTGACATGAAGTTCTTGAAACGCTGGCCTACTCTTCTTTTCTCTTCTTTTCCCGCCAACTCCGGTCGTTGCAGCACAAGCCTTTGAAAAGTCCGAAATAATTTTAGTGCCATTAATTATTGTATCATATAACAGCTCAGATCCATCCAAAAAGCAGTCAACTTCATCTGAGTAACGACTGATTTGCTTTACGCAATTTGCAAGCACGTTTGTTCCTTCCATTTCTATTTAGGCCAGTGCAACCATGTAGAAAACCTCGTTATCAAGTCGAGAATGGTAAATACTGTAAAAGTAAGGGGCGTTATTGAGAGGGGGCCTATTAGAGAGGGGGCGTTATTTAAAAGATCAAATGACATGGAAATGAATAAAAGCTGTTTAGTTCTCTTACTCCATATTTTGTGGGTTCAACATACAATTTTACGAGTCAAATGCATAAATTCGGCACAGTTTCTATCTGGAAAATCTTTGGTAACTTCTGGACTTTGATGTAAAAGTGGAGGCTTAATAGAGAGGGGGGATTATTTAGAATTTTGTCTCAGAGGGCAAGGGCTTATTAGGGTAGGGGCTGAACAGAGGTTTTATACGGTATACGATGGACAAAATGAATATTGAAAGTGCAATATGCGACGATGTAATAAGTCTACTGGAGATTTTACCCCGGGGGGGGGGGGTAACTCCTATATGTAGGTGAACGGGGTCCTGCCGCCCATAAGGATGGGTTCGAGAGCTTCAAAATCCCTATATATGAATCTTAAAATGCCGTGATTCCAATAGAAATGGGTAGGCTTTACTGTTCTGAAACCTTAATAATGGGTTTCGACGAAATCTTTCTACAAGAAAAACAGGTAGTTCAGTTACGTTTTCTCGTGTACGAAAAACTTTGCAGATCTTTCCGTCGACTCTTTTCTGCGAACTTTTTCTTCCATTTCAAGCGCCTCCCTGTCGACAGCTGGTTAACAAGCTACAAGGGATTTAACAGGATAACAGATGATTTCCATTTCAATGATGATTTCGCACATTGCTGTTGTTGTTGGTCATAGGAAAGCGCGCGCAAGAAATACTTGAATGGACGGTTGATGATCTTTAGTATGCACGAAAAGCTCTCTCCTAATGAACCTGGAACCAGAGAACCATACAGGGGGGTCTTTGGGGTTGACGGTATTGCGGTTTTTGTCTATTTTGATGTCGGTTATTCGGTAATCTCCTTAAGATGGTGCGGTATTTCGGTTTTGGAGAATTTAGCGGTGAACGGGTTTTAGTACATCAAATTTTCGAATGAATCTGATGTGATTCATATGAAAGAAATGAAGTGACGATTAAGTAACCATTGAAAGTGGCAGCGAGGATCGGCTAACTTTCTGTTTGGCTCATGCTCGGCAGGTCCACATCAGCTACGGCTGACACCTAGATTTTAACCTGCTTTATCAAATAGATTATGTATGTATGTATGTATGTATGTATGTATGTATGTATGTATGTATGTATGTATGTATGTATGTATGTATGTATGTATGTATGTATGTATGTATGTATGTATGTATGTATGTATGTATGTATGTATGTATGTATGTATGTATGTATGTATGTATGTATGTATGTATGTATGTATGTATGTATGTATGCTCTAGGTATTGTAGGTAGAGCCATAATGTTCAATAAGCGGCCAGCCTGAAGCGAATACTCTTCTAGGTACAGTACATTGATATTTCTAAGATAGCCCATAGGTGTCTGATTTCACAGGAGGCGTGATCACGGGGCATATGGAGGCAATTGCCCCCCATCTTATTGAAAGATAGTCCTCAAGATTTCTTTGAAATCGGAGGGAAAAATGGCAGGGTATACGATGAGTAAGAACATTTTCGAGAAATGCTTGAAAAGGTGCTTGAGACAGTCATTGAGGTGGAGAGAAATGATAAATGGCAAGAGGCTCATGTTAGCTCACATATATGTTGCCAAATTTCCAAAGCTTCCATTTTAGTACTGGTAAATCTGGAATCAGGGGATGCCTTATAAGCCAAACTAAAGGCTGTTTCTTCAAAAAAATTCTTCTTGCTCTGATTCATAGAATAACGGTCACAAGATCATCAAAGTTCCTTGTCGCTAATGGCAAGCATGGCATTGGGAAATGCATTCTAAGACAAAGTAAGGGGTGTGGTCCCAAAAATTTTCCTGGAGCTTCGCCCCAGAGCCCCATCTAGCCATTTTTCCATGCCCTTTACTTAATGTCACATGGCCACGCCGCGGGGCGGATTCTACCGGTAACAGATGAGCAATATCTAGGTTGGTAGTGCAAACTATAGCAAGAGGTTTCCACGATGACTAAGCCAACATACTTGCTGTCAAGATTTTTCGAAGTGTTTTGCACAATTGCAAAACTAATGTACTGGCAAGACAATACCTTTCACATGGAGTTAACTCCCTCCCCGTTGAGCTTGCAAAGAGACGGCACAGAACTTTTTGACTGTCTCCATAATTTTCTAACATGGATGGGTTCATGGGACGAAAAATTTGTACAAACTAAGTAAGAATATATATGGACTGTTCATTCACCTTTAATAGGCAATAATGGTTATAGTGAGTTTTTGTTCATCTTCGGTAATCGTCAGTTTTAACGTGTGGTATTGCGGTAAAAGGGAAATTTTCTTGTGGTTTTGCGGTATCACATACCCCCAAAGACCCCCCCCCCATACACCGAGAAGCATGTCAGAAGTGCGGGAAGACAACAGCCGAAGAGATAGGAGAGATTCAGATCCTGATTAAGATGTTCAACCATTCCTCTGAAGAAGAGTGGAGTTCGATGAAGTGCCTGCAGTTATCCAGTCAGGGCCGAGGAGGGGATCAAAAGCCTGGGACCCATGGTCATAGGAGCCCATAAATAATAACACAGGTTTCCAAATATAGCTAAAATTCAGGTCTCTGCCAGGTTTATGATCAAAAAGGGCCCCAATAACTTCTCAAATTGCTATAATGTATTAGAATCAAGAAGAGGCAACTTGTTATTAGATGGTGATTCTTATGCATTATGACTGGCTAGTTCGATGACATGATAATTGTATCTAAGCCATTTACAGGCGCAAAATAGCTACCAGAGCGATTCTAGCCAGCTTGATTTTAAAACTTTTCCCCGGGGAGCATGCCCCCGGACCCCCCTAGATGAGTGCACCTCCTATGTACCTTTCACAACTGGCTTTGCCAGGAACCCATGTTTAGTTTTGACCCGGGGGAGTAGGGTCGTAGGGTCGTAGAGTTACCATTCATATTCAATCTTTTTGGCCTTTCGTTCGTTCCCATAGACTCTGGCGACTACTCAAGTGACTGCAACGATCTGGTGTTAACCAAACTTGAAGTGCATAACATGAAAACAATCTCTTTGATTCATAAATACATTTTTTGAATAACCTTGACGCAGCATTTTTTAAGATTATCAGTTTTAAAAGAGGCATTTTTCTCATTTTCCGGGAGTCTAGAGGGCGTGGTCACCAAGGTTTTTCTTGGGGCTGTGCCTCCAAACCCCCCATTAAGGCCCGTTCCCATGGATCACTCGAGGGCCCGAGCTGGCACGACGGCCCTGCACGGTAATGTACACGCTTTTTCTTGCAAGAAACTACTTTTCAAGAGACTGATAGCAAGATCGCCGCAATGTTAAGAAACTGTAGCACGATGTCTGAGAGTTAGACCTTTTAAGTTAAATGCAACGGATATCAACTTTCAAATGCAAGCTTGGCAACTATATTGTTGAGCCTTGATTCTCGAGTAATACCAACCGACAGTTTTTGTTTTGAACATAAAAGAACACTGCTTTATTCCTACATGATGTTTTAAACCTCGAGGAAAATATCTGCAGCAATGCTGAGATCAAAGTGACAAGTCATTCGTTTGAAAAGTAAGAAAAAATCAAGAATCTTTCAGTACTATGATGCAAAAATTGTTGAATCATTTTGAATCATGAAACGTTTAGTACTGTTACCAGATCCAAATTACTCACGAAGAAAGAGCGTACAAAATAGTAGCAGTAGTACGTTATTATTCAATCTCTTGCATGTTACATACAGTTGAGTTTGGAAACCATAAAACTGGGTATTATTTTCTCCAAATCCTTAAAAGTGGGTATGCAAAATGGATGTTGATTAATAAGGGTGGGTATGACGATACAATTTGGGCGGCACGCCCCCGTCATCTTTTGGTCCAAGTTACCCCACTCTAAAATAGACATTTTTTCATGGGGCAAGGTGATGAACAAAATGAGTGACGCAAAATTTCCTGCAATGTGGTACTGGAGAGTAGTTTAGTCTAGAGTTACACTATATTGGATTGCTATCGGAGCGGAGCGGAGCGGAGCGGAGTGATTTTCACTCCGTAGTGATATTTGAGGTGGCCGTTCCACTACATCGCTTCTCTGGCTCCCACGCCATATTCCTCCGCAATTCTGATCTACACTGCAGGGTGCTTTTGCAGGCTGGCGCCAAAGTTTATTGTTTGCTAATCATAAACTTCATTGTTTCAAAGCGGAGTATATCGGATTCGTGCGATTACACTTCAACGCTTTGCTACGGAGTGACTCCGGAGTGACTTTCATATCACCTCCAGAGCGGACTCCGCTAATCGGAACGTTGTGTACCGGATTGGTGCGGCGTAGTGTAACTCAAACCCCAATCCGATACGAAAGTCACTCCGCTCCGATAGTAATCCCATATAGTGTAACTGGGGCCTTAGAAAGCAAGTTGCATGAAAGGAAACTCAGTGACTGACTCGCGGATACCACTGAGGAAAACGTACAGTGCCATGCCGTTTGGCATACACTAATTGAACAAACGCTGTAGTTATATTTACATTTTTGCCTGGGAAATCCTTCCAAAGACTAAAGTTACGTAAAATGCTCCAATATCGTTAAATTAGACAGCGATACAATACATGTAGGGTAGATAGCGCTACTTTCTACCTAAATTTGTGTTGCTGTATTGTTCCATAGTGCCATTTGCCATTTGTCCTAAAGACGGTACTTAATTCCAGAAACGGATTGTGTCCCATAAGAATAAGGTACTGACCAAACTTTATTAATCGTTGAGACTGTATAGTCAAAATATATACAAAAGTCTCGAAAGAGAACTGCCAATTCATTGTTCAGATATACCAATATTCCAAGAAAGCAAAACGCTAATGTACACAGTTAACAACAGCAAGATATGTGCTTATACCAATATCGTGAAAAAGTGTGCCCTTAAGGCGAAACAACTCCAGTACCTTACATCTATTAAGTACCCCTTTCCCAGGCAGACCATATGCATGCTTCTTCAATCCACTCTGTAGTATTGATAACCCCTTTTATCCTTCAAATCAGCTGGAAATTTTTCACGTGACTCTGCATTCACTTCACAGATGCCCGGACGATCATGTGCCAAATTGAAAGATTTGCATGAACGACTTGCATCTTTCTGATGTTGCTGGATGCAGTGTTCTACACAAGCTTGCAAAGAAGCAACTTGTACTCGCTTTATGACATGATTGACAAGCGCCTTATGTGTACTGTCAATATTTGTTGAGAACATTGTTGGGGCTTTTTCTTCCTCCTCTTGCTCTGTGGACAGAAAACGACACTTATCCATTTCGATTTTGATGGAGGCTATTCAAAACAGGCTCAGTGTAAAATCCTGGCAAAATTTATCTAGGAAAGTTGCTGAATGGCAAAAACATGCAATTTGTTGTGAATGCTCCGTATGGTTCAAATATAATGTGCAACCCTGGGCTTGCCAACATTTCCATTGCCTTACTTAGGGACAGCACAAAATTTATTATATTACATGGCCGGTGGGGAAGAAAAATTGCTGCAAAAGTCTGCTCGCCCAGTATATTAAATCATTGCCAAAAATACAACTGTCCAGTAACTTTTTCATTAAAAAATGCTTCTGCCCCGTATTCATGAACAACAGACATTGTATACTATTGTAGTACCACGGATGAATTAGCCAAAGACCATCAGAAACGCAGTTCATCTCTATAAGAGTCTTTGTCAAGGACTGCTAAATCCTTCTTGCAAGTACCTAGCAAAGAAATTTGACGTCATTTATACACTTCTTTGCATGCATTTCTCAACTTGCACGATACACAATTCTGTCCTCAAGGTGAGCCATATTATATTTAAAAGTTCATCCTGTGTTGAGCTCATAAAAAGTTACTGCCCCGTTCAAGCCATTTCATATTTGCTTAATAAAAAGTGTTGACCCGGTTGTGTACAAGCTCAAAAAAAAGAAGTTGCCCTATTGTTTTGCACCGGCCATGTTATAAAATATACTTTGCACTGTCCCTTACCAATATGCGAGAGGCCCATGTTATGACTTTAAGGCCTGCTTTCTCATAAAAATTATGGAAACGCTGAAGTCAACCTTGCCACTGATAAACCCGCTGCATAGTACAAAATTGAGACGACATACAACAACACCTTTTACCCTTTGCTTTAATTTTCCATTGAATTGTTTGCTCAGATTGGTTTCAGTCTCCGTCAGTTTATTGATAACGATGAATGCGACTCGATATAAGCCGTCTAACTAAAAAGTACCGAATGACCAAAAAAAATCTTCCCGAGTTAGATCGCACATACCTTCATGGATGCAAACGTTATGAAGACAAATAAGGTGTCAGCATGCAGCTGAAAGGCTCCACTATCTTTTGAGATGTTGCTTGGTTAGTTTAAGATATGGATTGTGTCTGAAAAAACAGTTTCAAACATATGGAAATTCATTCATTTCTCGGACCTTCCCCTCGCTCCCCAATCCATTATTTGGAAAGTGTGAAAAAGCTGGATTCAAACTTTGTTTTGGAGCATGAAATTTGAATGAGGAACTCAGGTCAATCATTATGCAAACAAAGCATTTCCCCAGACGACTTCTAATCCATCGCTATGTCGATGTTTCACAAAATGTTGACTGGAAAATGATAGTGATAATTTCACTCAAAATGAGGAATCCTGGATTCGAATCTTTCATTTAATCTGGTTTTTAGACGGTAATCATTGCTTAAAATGACTGTGCTACATCTCAAAACATAGCTACACCTTTCAACTAAACTGTGATAGAAAGTATTTGGCAACAGCTTTTGATTTCAGGGAGCAAGTTATGATCTAGCTCGTGAAGTTTCTTCTTGGTCACCCGGTAGATGATTTGCTGCCCTAGGTACTAGGTTCTCTCCAAAAATTTTCTTGAGAGAGAGGCTGGTAAGTAACTTACTGGGTATATTAGCTGGGGCTGTTATTGTTGACTGTGCTAGCTGTGCAGATAATGCAGGAGATGGTGACGGGATTGCTGAAAAGAAACAATCAATAAACTATATTAGCAACATTTCGATTACTATTAGGCAAAATCTCCTGCAAATCTTGTATTGCAAATTTCCCTTGATATTTGATATTCGACATAACTTTACTGCATGCTAAACCCATTCTATTACAGTTTTACTCCATTATTCCATTCAGTGTTATCACTCCATCGGACAATGTTTTTGAATTCTGTAGTGAGCCTCCCTCAATTTCACCGAAGTTGTTGTCGTTGCTGTCATTGTTTCTGATGGCAAGATCTAGAGAGTCATGCTTGTGTATATCAAGTCTTGACTAGACTTTTGATCTTGAGTCCCTTGTTTCCCTGCGTTGTTTGACTTGTTGTGGAAGTTTTCCTCCCAGTCTTTGTTCAAAGGGCTTTAACATTTAAAAAGAGAATATTGATCTAGAACAATTTTTGCTTCCTGACCTACTAATTTGCAAAATGCATACTTATCAAACAGCAATCTTCCTCGGTACAAACAAATTGAACCGGTCGCAGTTCGCAGCTATAAAATTTGAATGCTTCATGTTTGCAGCAACAACTTGCAACACCTGATTTCCTGGTTGATTAAAACTTAATCCTAGCAATTTGATTGATACTCACCGACCCACTGTGCCTTGCCAGAATCTAAAGTGAACCCGAGAGTGATGAGATGAGTCCATTTTGATCGAAGAGAGATCAACAAACCAAAGAACGCAGAGAAACAAACCAGAGATTATGAATGACTCAGAGACTACGTAAAAGAGGCACATTCAATCAAAGGAATAGTTCCCAGCTCCCAAAAATCATGAAATTGGATAACGAGAATTCCATATTCGGTTCTAGATCACAATCTTCTCTCTATTCACATTTGAAGTCTATCTCTGAAACAAACAAACAAACAAACAAACAATTGCATCGAATTCATAATGCGAGACTCTCATTTCGACAGAAACCCAAACTCTAACCAGCATTTTCCTTGTTCTGGGAAAAACAGACAAGTGACTTTCACCACAAAAATTTGACTGATGCGTGGACATGTATAGTTTGAATATCCTTTACATACTTTTTATTCCACAACCCAACAAACTTGTTTACATTTTTTCTTACTTACCTCCTGGTCTATGACAAGTTACAATCACCATACCGCAGCATTAGTTTAATGTGTCTTTCCTGCATGCATAGAGAGTATACTGTATAAGGATTGTGATGTAACGTTTGGAGATCTCTTGAGAAGGTCGGGCGAGAAGCTAAGCACTAATACATATTCCTTATGAAGCATGTAGTGTTTCAAAAGTTACTTACGGGTTCTATTGGCAGCGTTCGTTGTCGACGACAGCTGTGGCTGCGGCTGCAGCGGCTTCGGCTGCAGCAGATGGACTAGGAAAAGAACAAACTGTGCTCTATTGCCGCTTACACTAATATTTCGTTTATTAGAAACCCGGGGGATGCACTGCACATATTTTGGGTACGGGGACGTGCCATTGGGAAGGGTATCTATTTTCAAGATATTGGTATAAAGAACGGTATCAATTTTCACAATTTTGGTATAAGGAACGGTACCGATTTGCAAGATTTTGCTATGAAATATAAGGTAGGATATACTTTCTCGCAAAATCGGTATAAGTTCGGGTATACTTTTCAAACAATTGGTATAAGGAACGGGTATGTTTTTGAACCCCCCGGGATTAGAAACCGCTTGTAAAAAACGCTTGCAGCTTTTTCCAGAAAATCAATACAACGCATCTACTCTTCTTGCTGCGATCAGGTATCAATTCCAGGCTATTAAAACTTTGATTATGAGTTGGAAAGTATATTAAACAAAATGCTCGTTTAAGACCGAAAGTAAAAACTATAAGTTCTGTTTATGATTGGTTCATTCTTGTAATTTCCTGAGCCACAAAAGATAAATTTTGAAACAAAAAACCTTAACCATAAAAAGCATTGCACCTTGTAGCCCACAGTAAAGAAATCATACTGCAAACTTTCCGAGCAAAGGTATAAGGGAAAATCGGACAAATCACACGAAAAACATCGTGGTTGACCTACTGTTTTGGTCCAGATAAACTTTAGTAGCAAATACTGAAGCAAGAGAGAGAATACGTATCAACCATATGTTAGCTTTTTCCCAATGCTTGTGGACTATCAAATCTATTTTATGACTTGATTACAAAGAAAGAAGATACGTATAGCAATTGCTGTTGTTGCTGTTCTCTCGTCCGGGGTTCCTGTTGTTCAGCACCCATAAGCTTACGAGGCGGGAAGCCGGGGGACGGTAACCCCCTAACTTTGGAAAAATTTTCGAAAATCCAACCCATTACGCCGAATTTTGTCTTTAGTCGGGCAAAAATGTTAGTAAACAATGAGCTTTGTGTCGGGAACTTTTTTCTTTCCGCACGCTTATGTCAGCACCATTCTCCCATGCTGGCCTGGCATCCAATGTAAAACGGATTCGAGTATTTACGTGTAGTTAATCGTATGTTTAGCATGTCGTAGTTATTCGTTTAGTTGTCAATATTTGCTTATCTTTATGTAAATGACCTCCATTGTCCTTTGCTCCTTGTGGTCATGTCTCTGTAGTGTTTGTATGGTTTGTGTAATAACTAGAAAGTATACCTAGTAGAGTGTAGATGTAGTAGTGTAAAACTTTAGATGAATATATTAGATTTATATAGCAAGGAGAGATGCACCCAAGATCCCCTTTGGCAATGGAAATACTTTTGCGATCAAACAATTAGTAATTTTCATTCTTTTTGCTAAATGCTTCAACAATTCGGCGTTAAGTCCGTACTGAAAAATCTGTTACTACTTACGGGGTAAAGTGATCGGGTTTATTGTCAACGGCTGCGCCAGTTGTGCAGACGGCGTAGGAGATGGTGACGAAACAGCTGAAAGGAACAACTAAATAAATTACAAAAACATATGATGAAAAGATCAAAGTCTGTTTCATAACTGATGCCAGAAAAAAATTCAACAAATTAAGATAACTAATGAGTAATCTGCGGTGTCGCAAATCTCTCCTGACATTCACAAGAATACACGTTTTTTTATAAGAAACTAGAATCAGGCCATAGTACTAAAAGTTTCTTTATTTCGCATGAAATTTTGTCCATTTTAGTTCTAAAAGTTTCTTAATTGGTTTCTTATTTTTTGAATGCAGAATTAGCAATGTGGTTGCTAACACTGCGGCAGATATGTTTCTTGACATTTAAAACATCATAAAGGAATAAACAGTGTTCTTTTATGTTGAAAACACAAATTTTTAGATAATGTTGCTCAAGAATAAAGGTTCAACGATCTATTTGCTATAATATCCATATTTTAACTTTGAAAAGTTTCTTAGTATTTCTCAGACACAGTACTAGAGTTTCTTAAAATTTTGGCCATCTTAGTACTAGTTTCTTACAAACCAGTTTCTTATAAAAAAAACGTGTATGTCATCTATCCTTCTTTTTAAGACAAAACGGATAATGACAGGCAAGTCTCTATTTTGCAACAGGTAACAGCGGTCCTTGTTTATACTTGACATATTCTTTGATTCCAAACTTTCCATCTTTTAATGAACCCTAGATTAGTCATACTGTTATTCTTAATGCCATTCTATTTCTGTAATACACGTTTTTTTATAAGAAACTGGTTTATAAGAAACTAGTACTAAGATGGCCAAAATTTTAAGAAACTCTAGTACTATGTCTGAGAAGTACTAAGAAACTTTTCAAAGTTAAAGCATGGATATTATAGCAAATAGATCGTTGAACCTTTATTCTTGAGCAATATTATCTAATCATTTGTGTTTTCAACATAACAGAACACTGCTTATTCCTTCATGATGTTTTATATGTCAAGAAACATATTTGCCGCAGTGTTAGCGACCACATTGATAATTCTGCATTCAAAAAATAAGAAACTAATTAAGAAACTTTTAGTACTAGCTAAAATGGACAAAATTTCATGTGAAATTAAGAAACTTTTAGTACTATGGCCTGATCTTAGTTTCTTATAAAAAAAACGTGTAAACTTATTCCAAAGCATGGTTGGCTGATGTTTTACTGATATCATAATTTGGTCTGGAAGGTGCACTATTTCTTCTATTGTCTTCTTTGAATATTCTATTGTTATAGTCAACAAAAACCATTGTTCTGTACGATCTTGCTCAAAATCTTGCTTGAAGACATTACGTTTTGTCCACATTTTGATGTTTCTGAAAATCATAGCGGGGTTTACACTCGACATCGCCAAGATTCTTCAGTCAGAATTTCCCAACTTTTTATTACGCTCAATTATTTTCTTCACACGCCAGTTACTCATGCGCCCTAATGAAGAATGCTTCAAAAGTTACTTACATGTTTCACTGGTCGAGTACGTTGTCGATGGCGGAAATGGCAGTGGCAGCATCAGGGAATACCGAAAGTACATATCACATATTGCACTGAACTGGGTTAAAGAACAAAAGCCAAACGGTGCATCAGCATCTGCTTGCTTCACGAGGAAGAATAGAACTAATACCAACATCGGTTTTCTGTTGCAGTTGAGCATTTTTTAACGCGATGCCTTAGCATCAAAGGTAACACCTTTCGACGACTTTCGGAATCACACTCTAATGAGGACACAAGTTCGAAAGGCCTCAGTGTATTAATATATATCTTGGTATTTTGTCGTCCAACCTCTGTGCCTGAGATTTTGATGTCTTTCTCGGTAGCCAAAGAGTCTTGTCCGGTGTCTACAAGCAACCAGTGCAGTGTTGACTGAGCGAAAAAATTGTAGGACCATCAATACTTTGAAGTGAACAATATATAAGGTGAGACCCCTTTGATTTTGAAAAAGCCTACGGTATTGGATAATAATAATCTTGAAGTGTGGATAAACAAACAAAGCCATATAAACAATGACATGTGACGGTATTTTTGAACCACACCGTTTCACCTTTTAGTTCAATCCATTCAGTTTGTTCAAGGTATGAAGCCTTTGTATGAAGCAAAAAAAATTTAAAATAGCTTGTTCAAATCTATCCAGCACACGCGCCATGAACAATAAATAGCGAAACAGGGGCGGATCCAGAAGGAAAGTTGAGTGAGGCACTGGTGCGAGCGCGAAGCGCTAGCAACGCGGGGGTCCGGGGGCGGGAGCCCCCGGAAAAGTTTTTGGGGGCCACGCCCTTCAGATCGTCGGAAAACGCCCCTTTTGGATTAAAGCTAGCAAGTTGAGTAAATAAGTTTTAGCAACATGCCCTTCTGAGAGAGCGTGTAGTAGCACTGTAGCACTATCTTTTGGCTGGCAAGCAGCACGTGTCCTCCACGTCCCTTGGCCTTCGTTTTATTTAGGCCCACGAAAAAGAAAACATTTTGCAATGATAATCAACTTCCTGGTACAGTTTTTAGAGCTTGAGCATCCTTCAGTTCATAGTTATTTGAATTCGTCTGTTTGTGTGTTCCAAGATCCATTGCACTATGAATTTTGTTATCTTTCTTTGCTTGTGTTTTGCAATAATGCCACCCCGCTCCACTCAATTTTGATCTGCACGTCAAAGGATCGAGTTGAATTGAATTTGCAAATTCATGTTTTGGCGCCATTGATGCGCACTTCCTGTTGAAATGGGGCATCAGGAGATTCTCTTCCGTTGCCCAAGTGAGTTCTTTCCGCAAGGAAGTTCAGAAAACAATCGTTAACTGAGGCAAACCAATAGATTTCACTAATAAAATTCGCGATTGTATTATCAACCAATAAACAAGCGTCTGAAGACAATCCCGATGCTTTATTGACCAATCAAATCAAACTAATAGAAACTATCACTTGTGCTCAATGCTCCTTTGCATTGGCTACTCCAGGAGTAAGGATCTGTGAGGTGAGCATGACGAGCTAACATGGCCAGGTTCAGAGCCTGAATGGCAGCTTTTGATATTTCATTCTTCAAAAAGAGATAGTCTACTTGGATTACAATTAAATGTAAGATTAAAAGTAGTAAATATCTGAAATTTTGACTGAGTTCTGTGCCTCAGATAACTCAGCCTGGATCCGCCCCTGTACGAGGAAGGAAAAGAAAGGAACGAAGAGAGGACGGAAAAAGTAAAAGGACGACGGATGGAAGAAAAAGGGAGAAAAAAAATAGAACGAAGGATGGAAAGAAGATATAATGACCAAAGAAATAAATATCGAAACTTTAAAGATATAGGATGGAATAACGAAGGAAAGACTAAAAGACGATCAATATTTGGATTATGCTCTTTTCATTCACAGTTCTGTGATCCATGGAATCTTTTAAGAGTGATTTTAGTTCCTATACATTATCAACTACACTCTAAATAATATTCCAATTCAACTGAAATGCGGGACTACAGAAAATTGATAAGACAATGAAAGGAAGTATTCTAGTTTGATGTTCCTTCGCAGAAAGGCAAATGTTTCCGCCATTGCGAAAAATGCTACCGGGTGACTAAAAACAAGTTAACGCGTTTGATGAGCTATGGAATAAACAGTAATAGCACAGGGAAACCAGATTAAATGTTAACCGTTGCAGTTATTGTTTGATTATCTATATTACTTTTCATTAACTTTGTTATTTGGTAATTTCTTCTATTTTCTATGTAGCTCCATTTCTTATTCATTTTCCGTGACCTCTAATGTGCTGCGCAGCTAACTTTACTGCGAGGTGCGAAGCACATTAGAGGTCACGGAAAATGAATAAGAAATGGAGCTACATAGAAAATAGAAGAAATTACCAAATAACAAAGTTAATGAAAAACAATATAGATTATCAAACAATAAATGCAACGGTTAACATTTAATCTGGTTTCCCTGAGTACATAGTTAAAGATATTCAGAAGTCAAACATTCATCTATTAGTCACAGGCTAACTGAGATTTGAAAATTTTGCTTGGTGAGATCACTCATCATTTAGACCCAAAAATTTGACAAAAATATTGGTAAGAGGTTTTTTTGAAATGAGGATTCCACGTTCCATTCTGATCCATTCTTTACTTGTCATTGAAATTTAAATTCTGTCGGTCAAACTGTCCATTGATTTGAACTGAAACTTCTATAGCAGTAAATCATGGACCAAAATAGAATGTGAAATGGTCGTTCCCAAACGAACCTCTTACAAACATTTTCCTATTTATAGGTCTGAAAGATAAGTGATTGCACCAAACAAGATTTTCTCAACTAACTTAGCCTTTGACTGATATATTAATTGATTCCATTTCAGTTTGACAGGCCGCCAAATGCGTAAACTTTTTTTGACTCACCCGGTACTAGTTAAGAAATTTGTGCCAGAAAAAGTGGTGATGAAAGTAATTGTAACAACGGATAAAGAGATGATTTTTCCATTGGATGGTCACTGGACCTGAATTGGGTGCAAACAACGCTAATTCAATTTCATCTATCGTAATCTTTTTGTTTTTCCTAGCAACTGTTGGGTAGTTCATTTTTCAGATCTTTTCTGGATTATTCAGCTTCATCCTCGAATTATGGATCTTCCATTCAAATAGTTATTTTCGTCTCCAAACAAACCTCTTACCATCATTTTCCCATTCATAGGTCTGAAAGACGAGTGATTTTACCACACAAAATTTTCACATAAAAGTCAGTCTTTTCGACTGACAGAGTAACATTTTCAGTTTTGAAAATCGGCCACACACTTTACATTTCACAGCTCGCCACACGAGTCCAAATGTTAATCACACTCTGAACAGAACATAAATTAGAACGTTGATTCAAAGTCGTGTTTCTTTGCCTTCATTTTCTTACGAAAGCTACATTGTGAAAGGTGTGACGTAGTTTGTCAAAGGTGTATTTTGTTTTGTGTCATTTTTACACATTCTACAACAGGATTATCGTCCCAAACCTAGAATTAACGGTTAAAGCGACACAGTCGGTGCAATACAGCACTTGGTGGTGGTGCGGCAGAAACACAAAGAACATTCTCACACTAGTGGTGGTGTTTACCTTCAAACAAGCATTTATTTCTTTGAAAAAACCAACTAAAACCAATTATCTACAAGCGACATAAATACATACATTTCACACTAAATTGATTAGCGGTCTACTTTACAGGTGCATTTGTCTCCATCCCAGTGTTTGATCCTATTTCCAAACGCTGACACTAGGGACGAGCAGCCCTTTTGGCACTGTCATAGAGAGAGTGTTCCACAAGAAACTCGCTCTTAAAGACAGTTATTATTGATCAAAAGCCCGTGTTTCAATTTGTGGTAGTATGCACAGATTTTGTACATTTAGATTAAGTAAAACAAGAATGTAACGCACGAGCGAAGCGAGCGCTTTAACATTCTTAGCTCCCGCGGAGGACAGAGCTCCCCTGGCTCCCTGCAATAGATTATGAAATCAGGCAACAACTGATACTTTCTTCTTTGGACCTTAAAATCTTGATATTAATCATTTCAAAAAGCTTATCTATCCATTACTTCCTCATCTCAGATTACTTGATGACGTCTTTTTACCGAGTTTCTACTTTGTCCCTCCAGAAGGCATTTAAACCACTTGGACCATATTCCTTAGAAATATTTCATACAGCCATTGCTACAACTGTAAACTTGGCAAATACTCAAACCACTTTTACAGACTTATTTAGAATTGTTAGAGTCTATGGATTGAAGCAACCGTCAAATGGATATGCTTCAAATGAGTGCAGCTTTTTTCTGTTCTCATCGTAATGCAGCAAGTCGAAACACTGATTGCAGAAGAAACTTGGATCTTCAAAGGCGAATGCATCATTTGTTGTTATCCAACTGTGAACAAACAAGCGAGAATTTAGCAGTAGAAAAAAGGTAAAAAGTTTTATAATTTGGCAAATTACTCCTCTCTGTCTCTCTTCGAACCCGGAACAATATCGTTCCATTTCCAAGCGTTTACATTGAAACGTTAGACAGATCGATAAACGATATTCACAGGGGATAAACCTGGTTAGCCTAGCAACTAATCTTCCCCAGGGTCCTCTCTACTAACTACGCAATAAAAATAACGTTTCAGCCCGTTTTCAAATCGTGCCGTTTTCAAAATCGTCTTCATTTGGTGCCTATTACGAAAACGTTTTAGTGTAAACGGATGGCCAAAGCGGCATGATTTCGTACCATTTTCATTTGAAAACGGTTTAGCGTAAACGGGGCTTTAATATATCGACGTTACTACAATCACTTGAATAATTTGGATCCAAAGCAGTGAGCAATGAAAGTTAAAACTACAAAAGCACTTACTTTGCATGAAGTAAAGTGCACATTGAGCACTTAGTTCTCGTAGGAAAGTTTTTGAAACTTCGGGATGGATACATAGAGTTATACTTGGGGTCATCTGCGTGAATCAACCTAAGAAAGCAAAGTTCCGCGTGAGAATGCGAGAGTATACAAAACCTTTATTGCTTTAAAAAATTTGTTCTTGATGAGTGAAGATATCAAAGCTAAATGTATAGTGTAAAGGGTCTCTTTCAACCAGTACGTTGCTGTTGTGGTCGTTGTTGCTGTTGTTGCTGTTGTTGTATCTTTATTCTACATCGATTACTCTCTAGTCAGCTATGCACAAACCTATCAGCACACTAATTAAAATCAATGGACATAGTTAATTAAAATAAGGCTCATAATCATTTTTCAATGCTGTTTATACGATAATTACAATAAAAAGGTAAGCACTGCAGTTGCATATGGGAGGCCATTTGTACACATTGGCATTGGAATACTGGCATCGGCATTGGAATTGGCATTGGCATTGGAGCTAGCAGCATGCCTTGCATGCCCAATCTCTTAGTTGTCCTTTGTTGTGTGTAGCCACTTTCATGGTCCATGAATATGGCGACAACAAAAACCAACTAACAGATGGCAATTGCGTGACGTTTTTTTATTTGGGAGTTTTTAAAACTTTGAATGATCTGAATTCATCCTTAAGGAAAGAAAATTTCCATATTAGAACCTCTAGCTATGCATCGCGAAATTCTAATAATCTTACCCATCACAGGCCAAATCAGGTTACTTTTGGCACAAATAGAGAGGCCCTCAGATTTGGAACTGCTTACCAGAGGAGCTAATATCTGCTAACAGCCTTGGCCGTTTGTAAACACCGGCATTGGAATACTGGCATCGGCATTGGAACTGGCATTGGCATTGGAGCTAGCATCGATATTGCAAATATACAATGAGGCATGCAACACTGATCAGGGGGGTTATGTGAAAGCGCTTTACGCTATTTATTTGCATTGTACTGCCAATTGCATTTGCTCAAAGCTGTCTATCAAGCCTAGCCCAAATATTTCTCTTTCCTGAAGACATCAGCCTTCAGCGTAAACAAAGTCAGCAAATCAAATCATGATTGAAATAACAAGCTTCTTAAATAATTTTGGCCGGGGGACATATAACTGCTATAAAATCAAGGGGCATTTCTTCAAATGAAGGGATTTTTACAAACTTTTGATGGACTTTTCTTGAGAACGAAAAGACTTTCGCCAGAAGGTGCACGAGACCTCAGGGAATTAAATGTCCCTCGGCCAAAATGATTTACGAAATTTTTATGTAAGTCATGACTTGATTTGCTGACTTTGTTTAAGCATGCAGAAGGCTGGTATCTTCAGGAAAGAGAAATATTTGGGCTGAGCTTGATAGATTACTTTGAACAAATTCAAATGGCAGTGCAATGCAAATAAATAGCGTAAAGCGCAGTCACATAACCCCCTTGATCAGTTTTGCATGCCTCGTTGTACATGTGCAATATCGATGCCAGTTCCAATGCCAATGCCAATTCCAATGTCGATGCCAGTATTCCAATGCCGGTGTTTACAAACGGCCAAGGCTGTTAGCAGATATTAGCTCCTCTGGTAAGCAGTTCCAAATCTGAGGGCCTATGGACTTTAGACTATTTGTGCCAAAAGTAACCTGATTTGGCCTGTGATGGGTAAGATTATTAGAATTTCGCGATGCATAGCTAGAGGTTCTGATATGGAAATTTTCTTTCATGAAGGATGAATTCAGATCATTTAAAGTTTTAAAAACTCCCAAATAAAAAAACGTCTTGCAATTTCCATCTGTTAGTTGGTTTTTGTTGTCGCCATATTCATGGACCATGAAAGTGGCTACACACAACAAAGGACAACTAAGAGATTGAGAATGCAAGGCATGCTGGTAGCAATAGGCCCTTAAAATACACAGATTTTCAGAGAATTTACTTTGTCAAGAGCTAAAGACGTCATCGTTGTGTCCCAAACAAATGGATAAAAAGAGTCTTGCTTCGTATTGTTCGTATTCCTTAGGCATGACATTGTCTGCTGTTTGTGAACAATATGTGCATGAGTCTTCTTGTTGAGCTGCGCTGGGTCGCCGTTGTCGTAGTCGTTCTTGGATTGAGAAGCAAAGATCTCTTGTGGTTAGTCTACAAAATATTCTATAAAGCTCATTTTGCATCGTTGTTGCGATTCTGATGGGTTTTGGCTCTAGCGAGAAGTAAACTTCAGCTATGTACTCTAACTGAACAAGAAAACAATGCAAATAAATACTCTTTACAAACTCCCTTGATCTCTCCTGAACCTCATTCTTCTTCCGGTCCTTAAGATGCTCGTAAAATAGGTGTTGCCACCTATCTTTAGAGACAAAATACAAAACAGACTTACCTCATGTCATTGAAGATCAGTAAGTGTTCACAGTTCCCTTGATGACAATAATAATACGGATATCCAAGGCGAATTTTAAGTTCTTCAAATTTCGTCTCTTCCATTCTTTTACTTTTGAAACTTCCAAGTCTATCTGAACTCCATTTGTAATTGACTTTTGCCCATTCAATAATCGTTCTAAAGGAAAATTTTATAAATTTTCTGTAGGTTTATTGCATGTGTTTTTAAACTTATCTGCAATGTGAGTCAGTAGATTTTTAACTCATGAATCATATGGCCAAAAGTCCAGAATAAACGATTACGCTAAAGATGGCGGCGAAGAGCTCTTTACCATTCTAATTACGAATCTTTAACGATTTAAGAACGCAGTGAATCTCCATAAAAAGTTCCTAGCCGACATCCTTAGCGTGATCGTCTATACAGCCTATTTTACTAAAGAAACAATTTGCTCCGCAACTACCCAACCTCGTTCCTATGGGTTTTGTCATATTGTGCCCCCCCCCCCCAATATGACAAAAGGCCGTAGGGATGAGGTTGGAAACTACAGTGTTAGTAAAAACAATCATCGTTTGGAAGGTCATTGCAAGGCATGAGCAAATACTTTGCTTCATGCGACAGAACAAAACTTATACTTAAATTTCTTGAAGGAAGAAAGTAGAAATATGCTCCAACCAGGAGAATATGGCCTCGCGCTGCACTTCTTATCTTCCAGAACATAACCAACAATACACTCAGATGTTGTACTAGTGATTTTTGTTGTTACACAATAAATTACATGTTTGAAGCATAGCTTTTAAACACCTCATGTGTTTAGTATCAGATACGAAATATCAGATGCAGGTGAAGTTCGAACTCAATACAAGAAACTAAAGTGAGTTGGGCATGAAGGCAACAGGCACTATCAAGCTCCTTATTGTTTTGATTTATCTCGATCTATACAATAAGAAATTGAATTGTACATGAGATACCAATGGATAGGGTACTTCTGCTTGCTTGAACTAGATATATTTTGAAAAATTTCCTGCAGGATGCTACTCCCTACGACCACTCGGTCACATGGTCTGATGGGTTTTCATTCCATAGGCTGCTGCTCCCTGAATATAAAAGTAATAATATGGCAAAATATATCATTCAATTGCAGACATAAGTTTAAATAAATTATGCACTTTGCCTGACTAACATTGGCTACTCCGTTCTGACTGGACTTACTATAAGTCTCTCTCGTGGAAAAAACAAGAGAAGGAAAAAAAGCGAGAGAGACTTGTAATACTTGGCATGCTCATTAATATTCATGAGCTATCGAGCCTTGCTTCCATTTTCAAAATGTCGCGGTTGTTGTCAACAGTTTCATCGAAGCTTGAGAGTTGGCCATTGTCACAGAACATCGCAGAGCCTCGCTCTGTTCTATCATTGTCTTTTCTGAGCATATGATTGGATATTGGTTTTTTGTAAAAGGATACCGACTGGACAGAATCCTGTCCAGCCAGTGACCCTGGCCACCAAGTATTTCAAGTCTCTCTCGCTTTTAATCCTTCTCCCATTTTTGCCGCGAGAGAGACTTGTAGCAAGTCCACGTTCTGACATTATGAGGTATTCACTAAGGAAAGCTTGATATCCAGGGAGCAGTGGCATATGGCCAAAAATCTAGACTGGGACCCCGTTTACACTGTGCCGGCTACATCTTATCCGCATAAAATTTGTTCAGATAGATTTGCCTTTACACTGTGCCGCACAAATTTTGTCCGCTTTGTCCTCCCGTTTACACTGTGCTGGATAACTGTAGTCTCGTGACCAAAATCATGCGTGAAACAATGCAACCTCCCACAATACAGGATTGGTGTTACTTTGATGAGTCATGAGTTTGCTTGCCCCTTATTGAAAAAGCCTCCTTGTCGATTAAAATTAACTTCACAATGAATGTAGATAAAATTCCACTTTCCTTGGTGAACTAATTTTGTTCGGATAGCCGCTCTCAAATTCGTGCGGATAGCTTAGGTCTAGTGTAAACGCGACACCTATCTGAACGAATTTCTATGCGGATAAAATTTATCCGGCACAGTATAAACGGGGTCCGGGACACACAATGCTGGCTGTGATCGAACTAAAATCTAATCCCGTTATACTATGAATTTATTAGAAGGCAGGAACACCACAATACGACGCAAAATAAATGACGACTATTATTTGGATTAAATATTGATTATATATATTGTATTTAAGAGCTGATATTTCGCCTCGGCATACGAGGCTTCCTCAGAGCTAAAAATGCTCTTATATACAATATATATAATCAATATTTAATCCAAATAATAGTCGTCATTTAATTTGCGTCGTATTGTGGTGTTCCTGCCTTCTAATATTTTCACTGGTCCTTCGCTGCAAGCATCTTTCGCCCAAGGAAGATCCGACGCACAGCCTGCCATCGTGGTTTTTTCTCGATACAATATACTATGAATTGTTTCACTTTTTGACGTCAGGAGGTACGGCGTCATCACGATACAAAGACATGCGGTCACACTATGCTCATCCCGTCTTTTGCAAAGCTGCATGTGACATGGCAGATTATTTCTGGCGCGGAAGTAATCGTCACGTGATTACCTTGGTAAATCATGATTGGTTGATTTTGCTTAAAAACTGATGTAGTTCAAGTTGACACCTTGTTTATCCCGTTGTTGCTAACAGCATAGTTTTTTAAAGTCCACTGCCCAAGGAACGAAATGTTGTGACAGCGTTGTCAGTGAACAGGAAGAGCGGTCACACACAACAGCAGTATAATGTAAGCCCGTTGTTTCGAAAGGAAACAACAGGATAAAGCACCTAATGTGTCCGCAGCCATTGAAGAGCATTTGCTGTCTAAATAATTAGATTCACTTGTGATTAGTATCAAGCTTTTCCCCATTGTATTTCAATTACTTCTCCGAATTTGAAACCAAAGTGGTATTTGCCTGCCCTTAATTTAGATGGATAAAATGGTACTTACGAACTATAATCTCTATTGTAAGGATCTCGCATGTCATTGTAGAAGGTTCCTTCGATGAAGAAAAAGCCAGACTTGTTGGAATTCTAAAAGTGATAAAATCAGATGCATTTGAATAAAGAACGTCAGCATACAGGGTGCGTAAAAAGCGAATTTTGACAAACTAAATTTTAGTTCCTACTAGAATGACATTTTAGCCACAAAAAGTCTGAAAAGATGACTGCAGATGAATCTTCCCAAATTTCTGCAGGTTTCTTGAGGAAACTGACATAGGAATGCATAAAATTCTTCTTACATAATTTTCCCTCATTAGAAAGGATGGGTTGCTATTATCAGTCAGACAAAAATTAATGAGATAGTTAAACCAACAATCTGTCCTCGAAAGTAAACCATAAATTCAGTCCAGTAAGCAATTAGAAACTTTTTTACAAATAATAAAGAAACTACAGTACAGTAATAAGAGCCAATCATAGCGGGAAATAAACACATGGTCATCTTGCCCCCCTGAATGGCTCTTACATTGAATACTAACGATAATCCATGAATGACTTAAGCCTGGTTTCCATATGATCGCAACAGTCGGCGACGCGTCGCCGAGACAGGCTCGGGGACACATCGCGGACGATTGCGTTAAATGGAAACATTTTCTGAACGACGCCGCCAATCAGACGGGGACACTACGGGGACGCATCGAAAGAGTTGAATTGAGTTTAAAGCCTGGTTTCCAAATGATCAAAACAGTGTCCATATGTCGCCGACTGATTGGGGACGCGTCGCCGATGTGTCGCAGTAGGTCGACGACTGTTACGATCATATGGAAACCAGGCTTTACCTTTGCGATGAGGATCTTTAAACAGTACAACGAACTCTATATGCTGTAAGTTCCTCATTATTTCTTTCAAGTCAACCTTCCTATTCAACATTTACCTATGTATCCGCTAAACTTTTAAATGATTTGAACAGCTTCGAAGGTTTTAGAGTGACCTGATAATAAACCAGATAGTGTGAACAACCAAGCACGACGCTATAACGACTTCAAATTATCCGAAGTCTGATTTTGAGCACGAATAGGTGAAGCCACGTGACATGTCCATTGTATAAATACATACCTTTTCAAATTTTTCTTCAAACACCGGGTTGTGACTCCTGTCTTCAAGCACTGTTCTATCAGATAAGCATTCAATTTTGTCTCTCAATTCAGTTAGGTACTGAAGAATAAAGGGAAAGTGTGTTGAGATATGTCAAAAGCATATGCAATCAACTAATACATTGTTTTGAGTTGATGGTCTGATACCCAAGTGAATAAAATATAGGAGATCAGCATGAAATGACGTCAAACGTCATAAAAATCAAACTGGTCCAGAGATTGAGCCTCTATCAAAATTCAAACTCTGCTTGTTGCATCTCTCAACTTAAAAACCTGTTTTGGGGATTGCTTGATAAGTACTGTTAGCCTGTCAACAGGCCTAGTATTGGAGCTGTGGAGGAGGAAAGAGAGGGAAGGGTCTGTAGAAATGGGTTGCAGTTTTGATTTCCATATACTTGATTTGAGGTGTGCAGCTTTCTTTGTCGTATCTCCTTCAAACTGAAATTCTGAAGTTTAACAATGATTCATTTTAAAAGTAATAAGTACGATTAATCAATAAAACAATTTTCATCATCGTGGTGCTGAAATTTAGAACAACCAACAATAACCTCTTGTACCTCAGATCAGGTTTATGGAAATCAAAAATGCAGCCTGTTCCAGCAGGCTCTCTTTTCTCTTGTTTCATCACTTTGAAGCATGTTCAAAGGCTAGAGCAATACGGACTCTGCACATAAAAATGTTATTTTCTATCTAGTCGTTGGTGTTGATCCTTAACGGCATCATTAATCCTACACAATGGATCAGCTGCATAGCAAAATTAGACTTCACACTGTGAAAATACAATGTAATAGAATTTATCCACTACCAGGGGACAAAAAAATGATGCTAGCGTCGTAGCAGCGCTTCTAGGAAGGTAGCTGAGATACTGGGAAGGATTAAGGGGAAATGAAAGGAATAGAACGAAAGGGATTGGGAGGGAAAGAAGTCATGGGCGGGAAGAATAGGAAAGGGATAGAATAGACTGATGACGATGAGTCTCATGTTGCCCTGTGCTCTTTGACTTGATGATGTCGCTTCACACAATAGAGACACGTAGTATTACTATGAAAAAACTTGGCCCTATTTAGGCCCAAACTTCGCAATTCCTAACGTACCAATGAGATTGCGAGATTCGGCAGAGAACAATGATGTCGAATTCTCGATTCGAATGATGCAGTAAACTAGATTTTGAACAAAGTTACTACGGCAGGTGGCTGGAGTTTTTTCTGGTTTGTTTTGGTCTTAAAAACATGGAAAATGTAGCATTGAAAGACTCATTTTGGACCTACCAGGTAAAGTAAACATCCTTCTTCAGATTTATGCCAAGTTTCTTTGATTAAACGCCTGCTTAACGTGGTTTTTATTGAATTTTCGTTCCGAGGAGTGACCTTTGAACAGAGCTACGGCAGTTGTTCGATCCTGATTCGATAGATCGAATCATGATCGAATGCAGGAGATAGGGCAGGGTTTTTCACTGTTTCATAATGAGTCCCTCTTGAGCAAGGTTTACCGCAGGGATACAAGGGACTCATCGTCATAAGTCTAGGGATAGAACGAGGGAAAGAAGATAGAAGGAAGAGGATGGTGCACAGGGCAAGAAGAGGAAAGTGTGTAAAAGGAAACAAAGGTACCTGGCTTGACACCAAGAAGGAAAACGTTTTTGAGTTATATAAACTACTTACTTGTCCTGCTAGAACCAAGTAACCTTGTTCTTTGTTTTGCTGAAATTGAAATTGATTTACGATTGTATCAATCTATAGATGGTAAAGCAAATACATTTGAACAGTGATATAAACTTGAAAATCTTGCTATTATTATTATTATTAGAACATTTTTATAGCGCCATTTATCTACAATAAAATATATTCAAAGGTGCCTTAACAAATATAGATAATGTAGAAATAGTTCCCAAATAGTTACAAATCAGATATAAAAGCTTATATAAAATTAAAATTACAAGTATCCCTCGAATGCCATGTTAAACAAATGAGTCTTTAATCTTGACTTGAACTCTTCAATGTTAGTCGTCGTGCGTAGTTCAATTGGGAGCGAGTTCCATAATCTGGGACCAGCAATACTAAAAGCTCTGTCGCCCCAACTTTTCGTATTAGAGCGGGGCACATTCAAAATAAGGTTACCATTAGATCGCAAGGATCTACCAGGATTGTAAATAGTAATCAATTCTGTCAAATATTCAGGGGCCCTACCCTGAAGAATCTTAAACACAGTCAGGAGGATCTTACACATTGGTCTATACGTCATTGGTAACCAGTGTAAGTCAATGAGCAAGGGTGTCACATGATCAAATTTACGAGCACCTCTAATTAACCTGGCTGCACAGTTTTGTACATACTGTAGCCTCGACATTGTGTTTTTGGAATACCATACAACAGCGCGTTACCATAGTCCAATTTGGATGTTACAAAAGCATGAGTAAGCGTAACTAACGTGTCGCTATCAACAAACTTCTTGATTGACCAAAGATTGCGAAGCTGCATGAAGCACGCCTTTGAAATATTAGCAACATGAGTAGACATATTCATGTGCTTATCCCATCTGCTTCCCAGATTCCTTAAGGACTCAGATGGCTCTATAACAGATTCACCAATTTTAAAATTGAGCAATTTCACATCATCCGGTAATCCATTTTTCGTCACAATCATATATTCAGATTTCTGATCATTTAACATCAGCTTGTTTGCACCCATCCACGAGCGGACATCAGATATACAGCTCATCATCTTATCAATGGCAGTATCTGCAGATTCCTGCACCGGCTGAAACACTGAGTATAACTGAGAATCATCAGCATAGAAGTGGTAATCCAAGTCATGGTGACGCATAATTTTACCCAGGGGTAGCATATACACAGTGAACAAAATAGGTCCAAGCACACTCCCTTGAGGAACTCCTTGTGCTAAACTAGACTGAGCTGACCTATGACCATTGATTAGAACATTTTGTTTGCGATCAGTTAGATAGTCCTTGAACCATTGCAGTGCACTCCCAGTGACCCCAACATACCTCACAAGACGCTCCAGCAGAATACCATGATCTATGGTATCAAATGCAGCTGATAAATCCAAAAGAATTAGGAGCACACATTGGCCCTTATCCAGAGCTAGCAAGATATCATTATTGACTCGAAGTAAAGCAGTCTCTGTGCTATGAAACTCTTTGTAAGATGATTGAAATATTTCACCAATACCATGATCAGACATATGACTTATTAGTTGATTAGCTGCAACCTTGTCAGTAACTTTTCCAATGAATGCCAGATTCGAAACTGGCCTATAACTGGGAAAAAGTAATTCTAAAGTTGTTTCTTCAAATGAGGTATGACGAGTGCCTGCTTAAGACTTGCAGGCATACAGCTAGATGCAAGTATGACATTAACAATGTGAACAATGACAGGCAGTAATATATCCAAGCATTGCTTCAGGATTGCTGCTGGCAAAGGATCCAGGTCAAAACTCTTCAGTTTCCCTTTTGATAAAATCTTCTTCACATCCTCAGTGGATACTTCTTGAAACTCTCTGAATAACTCACAAGGAGGCTGTGGTTCAGTCATATTAAATGATAGTTCAGTTTCCTCTAAAGCATCAAGTTTTGATCTTATTTTCTCAATCTTGCCAACAAAAAATGAATTGAAATAATTTGCTAAAGCTGAGATACTTTCATGTGGTGGTAAAGGATTTTCTTTGTTTTTTCCAAGAAGAGAGTTCACAATACGAAACAAAGCCATAGGATTGTCATGCTTATCCTGAATCAAAGCCTTGAAATAAACACTCTTATCACTATTTAGGACAGCTTTGGTAACATTTCTTTGAGCCACAAAATCCTTTCTCTTCTGCTCATCTGATTTATTTTGTCTCCACTTTCTTTCAAGTTGACGGCACTTCCTTTTTTCTTCTAAAAATTTTTCACTAATCCATGGCCTTTTATCACGAACTGTAACCAAAGAAGAATGTGTTGGAGCATTCAAGTCTAATAACCCAGACAACACTAAGTCATACAGTTCCACATATTCCCCAGCTGTGCCCTTGAAATCAGAACATAACTCAAATTCCACTAGACTGTCCCTGAACGAATCCATATTGATGCCCTTTAACTTTCTATATGTAATAACTTTCCGGATTGGTATTGGTTTGACACTATTAAGCTCCACAATGAACGAATCATGGTCAGAAATCCTATGATCTACTACAGGGCCATGTCCAATTATATTGTCTCCTTCTCTTGTAATCAATAAATCTAATGTACCACCTTTTCTATGGGTGGGACCTTTCACATGTTGCACAAGATTCAGACAAGAAAGAGTTTCCATGAATTTCTTAGCTTCACTATCCTGATTATTCTCCACATGAAAATTGAAATCTCCACATATAAGTAAATGTGAAGCAGATATGCACAGTGGTGAAACAATTTCGCAGAATTCATGTAGAAATGTACTTACTGGAGCATGATTTATGTTTGAATCAGGTCTATAAACAGTAACAACTGTGATACTGAGATTCTGATAAGAAATATGTGCAACCATGTATTCAAATGATGAGCTTGATTGATTCTTTTCAACTTTGATGTCAAATTGTGATTTAACAACTATTCCTAAACCGCCTCCCCTCATGGTACCATCACCTCTGGGGATATCTTTGATTTTATAGCCCTCGGGCAACAATTCTGTTCTTACGGTATCATCAGACTCATATAGCCATGTCTCCGAAATAGCACAAACATCCAAATCCTTCTCATTGATGTAATCCTTGATATATTCAGCCTTATTCCTGACAGACTGAGCATTGAGATGACAGAACTTCACTGGATTTATTGCCATTTGTACCCTAGGAACACACCTAAGGTTAGCATGATTGACTCCTTTCTGTGAAACCTTTGAGTATGCTTCAACGTTCCTGACAGTTGATATTGTTTCGATTTTGAAAATCTTGTCCTGCACCTGCTTGCCAGCCCTTTTACCACGACAACCATTACATTTAAAAGCACCATTCTTTCCATATAAACCACCATAGCTGGAAGGGTAGTTGACATAACACATAATATCATTCCCACCGATCTGACTTGACTGAAGATGAAGGTGACATCCAGTTATCTCAACAACTGCAACAACAGCAGCAATGATTAGGCCTAGGCCTAAGAGTCTCACACACAACCACAAATCATTCAACGATCTCTTCTCTGTTAATCCTTCCAAACCATCCATGAAATCACATCAACATGAGCCCTAGGAACTATTGCAAAGTCCCATGCAAAGTTATACTCGACAGTCCAATTTAACATATGTAATTCAATAAAAAAATTAGGAGCCAAGAAAGATGCTGCCACTTGGGCGCTTACAAATTTTTTTTGCCAGTGTACTACTCGAAGTGCATGTCGTCATTCCGGTTACTAAATGAGAAACACCTTCTTCCTTGACCTGACCTAAACAAGACTGCTAGTTTTTAACCATTGGCTCGAATCTTACAAACCTTGCAACGGGAGCGGTGTATATCAAACATGTACACACCGTTCCCGTTATTCTTGAAAAGCACTTAGCCTCATTCCATAAGGGTCCTCAACTTGCCCTCATCTTATTGAATTGAATTAATGTTTTTGTTGTCGCTTCAGTGAGGGCCTTATTTCCAAACTGTTCTCAAACCTGACAAATATTTCTTGCCAGGCACAGATCTGTTCCCCGACCAATCAGAGGGGAATATTTCGAATAACGTGATCGGATTGGCTGATTTTTCTTCAATTCTAACTCCCCGCCAAAGGCAAACAAAAGCGTGCCCGACAGAACGGCCGCAATGATCAAAATCGGTGTGTATAGCAAATGTGTACATCCCGTTTTCTTTACTGCTAGAAAAGCATATTTTCCCTGTACCTCAAGAAAGCTGCAAATTCAGTTATTGGCTCAAAATCTTACTACCTTAGCTCTGTTATGGGAATGGTGTGTACTAAATCCCCTAAATGTCTCTATACCGTTTCCCAGACCTCATTAAAAATACTTTGTGCCTTCGAGCAAATGGCTTGCAAAAGATTCCTGGAATCAATGCACTCTGCGTATAGGAGAGGTGGCAGCCACTAATCTAAGGAGATTTTTGTCTGTGAGCGGCACTCATGCACTCGCTACCTTGAGCTCGTGAAACTGGTCAGGAGCCAATTGTGAAGCCAAGCAGGCCACTCCTACTGCAGCCTCATCCCAAGGAATTTAAGACTCCAAAACCTAAGAATGGCTTTGAATTCTTCTCACATCACAAACAGAGAACAATGTAGAAGAACGAAAATAAATGAAACCTTTGTTGGATGATATAACATAGCGGAGAGAATAACAGTGCCATCTTCAATATCACCACACTCGTCATCTTTAGTGTTCACCTAAAAATCACAAAGTTTTAGCAACAAATGAAGGCAGTAAATTCGATTTACTTTGCTGGATAATACCAGGAGTACCTTTGAAATGCTATTTTGCATTGTACAATTAGTCGATGTTGAAGACTGAGGATACGACCTTGACCTTAAATCACAAAGTAGTACTCAGCAAAATTTTTTTGGTTGCTTGGCCATCGTCACACTTGTCCCTGTGTTATAAGTGATGTTGTGAAAATTGCTAGTCTGAACAGGTATAGTGAGCTTTGCACACAATAACATGACAAGAAATCTTTAAAATGTAATAAAAATTCTACAGACCATATCAAAGACTGTAAATTTTTCTTAACAAGACTTTTTGCACTCTTGTCACATTTTTCTTTAAATTATGGATCTTCTACTGGATTGTCAAATTATTTTGTAATGGATTTTCAACTGGATTGTCACAAAAAAAAATTATTTCTTTAATGTAACTGGATCGTCAAAGTCTTTTTCAAAGTCTCACTACAAAATGTCTTTTCTGACCGTCGTCTTCATCCTGCGATTTATAATAAAGCTGCGTTTCCCTGAATCATCATCAATATTAACTTTTTGCACTGTAAGAGAGATATCAACACCATAAAGGACCTCTTGCAATAACTTGGGAATAAAAAATTTACTCAGTGTCTCGTGAGGTTAGAAAGCTGAAGGAAATGTTCTTCTTAATGATACTATGTATGTATATTCACCTGACTATTCCAGATGTTGTGCATAAAGTTTCTCAACTCATTTCTTCTCATACCTCCTTTAGCAAGCCTTGAAAACAAGCAATTAAAACCTATCAATTCCTTCTCATCATACAGCAAATTTTGGAAACATCAACCCTGTATCATCATTCATGACACATCCCATTTTGGTTGGGTGTCAAAAAAGCCCCCCCCCACCTCCTATCTAACTCTTTACTGGAAACAGATAGAGTAACAAAACTTGGTTTGCTGATAGCCTTAGGCATGCCTATTATGAAAACATTAAAATCAACTCAAAATTGGCCATCAATTTTGCTTAATCAGCATGTCTTGTGTAGTGAACAAGAGGGGCAAAATTGGCCAAAATCTGGAGAACTGCGATAAAATTCAATCTGTAGCACAGCTTCTATCCAAATATGATAATTTTGATAAGATGTCAAATAACACTATTCTGCAAGAGAAATTTGCAAAATTTTGCAGTTTTGCTACTTTTGCATCAATGGAGATGTGAGAATTTGTGATTTCGAAAGGGTCAGTCTCTAGACTTATGATGATGAGTCTCTTGTTTCCCTGTGCTCTTTGACCTGATGATGGCACTTCTGTCAACAGCAACTCATAATATTGCTCTTAAAAACCTGGCCCTATGCACCACTTTAATTCAGCAGCATCGTTTTGGAAATTTTTCAAAATCTCTTCCTACTGTTAATATGAAAATTTTGAACCCAGATTCAGATTTGGCACCCAAACTTTACTCTTGTTACATTTTTTTAAACTGCTGACAATTGTGACTTTGATTCATGACGATGTAAAGTTAAGAAATTTATAAGGGATTTGACTGTGAAGAGTCATTTGGGGTGAAACTTTACACCCCAAGTCATTTTCACGTACAAGTCCCTCTCATAGATGTTCAAACTTTACATTGCCGTAAAATTAACACTACAACCGCTGGCAACATGAAAACTTAGGGTTAGACTAAAGTCTGGGTGCTAAATCCAAATTTGGCGTCTAAAATTTCATATGAAAGAATTTTGAATAATTTCCAAAATGAGGCTGTTCATTAAAGTGGTGTATTCAGTCCCAAACTTTGCCACTTATAGTACCAATCAGATTGTGAGATTTGGCAAAGAACAATGATGATGAATTTTCACTTCAAATTCAATGATGTTGACTAGATTTTGAATGAAGTTGCTGTGGCAGTAGTTGTAGACTTCTCTGGTTTGTTTTGGTCTTTACAACATGGAGAATGTAGCGTTGAAAGACTCATTTTGAACTCATCACGTAAAGTGAAGTTCCTGTTTCAGATTTATACTAAGTTTCGCTCTGCTTAACATGGTTTTTATCGCATTTTCCTTCAGAGAAGTGACAGTTGGACAGAGCTACAGGAGTCGCTTGATGGTGCTCCCTGATTCTGATTAGATCGATCCAATGCCAAAGATAGGACCAGATATTTTACTGTTTCATTATGAGTCCCTGTTGAGTAAAGTTTACTGCAGGGATACAAGGGACTCCTCATCATCAGTTAGTCAGTCTCAGAAAACTGTCTCTCTCCATCTCATTTGAAAAAATATTTTCAATAAAACTTCAAAAGTAGTTGCATATACATAGCAGCAAAAATTTAAAAAGTTTCATAGTCATAATATTTCTCTTGGCAGGGATATTTAGAAATTTACAATGGT
This sequence comes from Aurelia sp. 4 Dawson et al 2005, assembly GCA_964019985.1. Taxonomy (NCBI): domain Eukaryota; kingdom Metazoa; phylum Cnidaria; class Scyphozoa; order Semaeostomeae; family Ulmaridae; genus Aurelia; species Aurelia sp. 4 Dawson et al 2005. Next base: position 16,523,003 of record OZ026499.1, read on the forward strand.
AAATTTACCAACCAAATTATAAGGGTTAAGAGCAAACATTACAAACTAATTGTCATAAAAATGCATTGAAAAACTATGCATTGAAAAACTATTGCCTTGAAAGCGAATATTTTGCTTATCAAAAAAGCAAAATATCAGGATTTTTCTGACAAAATTCACCTTCCTTTAGAAAGAACAAGGCCCTTGGCCACTCCCTGGGATTCTAGCATCTGGAGCTAAAAACTGCAACTCTACCTTCACGATTAGCTGACAGATGAGTTTTGGTAAAGGCCCTGGATCAGAACTACAGTACAGCCCTTGCACACATCAACACTGTATTCCTGCCTAAGAATTCTTGAGGAAACTTTTAAATTCTGTAGTCTTCTTTTAAGTGGTCTTCCATACCAATCAAGAATTCTTGAATATTCTTTAAAAATATTCTTGGTATCTACTGTCATTATGCAAATGATGTTTTTTGTCTGCAAACTGTAAGAATTATTTTTGTAGAAACAAACTGATGAAGTTATCTAAATTGAATGTTAAACAGTGTGTCATATTTCATGATACGAGGGTGGCTTGAAGAGAAATTTTTTATGGATTTAAATGCATAGTACTGTCAAATGATAAAAAGTCCTTTTAAATTTACTAACAGCTTATTTCATTTTCAGGTTATCTGTTTATTTCCAGTACCAGGTGATGACGTGATTTGCCTTGTAAATTACAAGGATATTGATGGGAATGTAGCTCTTTGAAATATCACCATTCCAAGAATTGTACCAAGTGGGTAAAAAAACCCTGGCATTTGAAAAACTGTGCTCCCTGAAAATCATAGTAATTAAATAATTAAAAACTGTCTTGTTTTATTCCTGGTACATCCAATTAGGTTCAGTAATTTATCCAGCTTTAACCAGCCAATCCTTCCCGCCAATGAGTGAAAACACCAAGCAAGATTTCCTTTTTTTTCTCCTTCCTAGCACTAATGACTTTTGGATGCGTTCCGTATTTTGTCCTCTTGGGAGAACGGATTCCCTCTGAATAAGTTATGCATACTAGGGGGATACTTTTCTACCTGCCAAGAGGACAAGCTAAAGCATGCTGAAGTCATCTCTGTGAGGTAAACACATTATGGAAATTTACTTGTAATTATAGCATGCTTTTTAAGGTTTCTTGAAGGGAATCCTTCCAGAAAATCGCCTACAGAATCTGAATGGAGAGACCAATTTCAGCCACAAAAAATTCTAAGGATAATTGATGATGCTCACTGTTCAATTAGATATTGCAAAATATCATATCACTGCTTGTACACTTGGAGCAGTAGCCCTTGAAATGCCAGGTGTCTTTTTGACTCACCCTGTAGTAGATGAGCTTGAAAATGAAGGAGGTATCAAAGAATTGCAAACTGAAGTTTTCATCCAACAGTGCTATCAGTTTCTATCAATAAAAGTTGTCACTTCATATCACCTTTAATGTTTCATAGAATTGTATGATACTATGTTTGAAGTATATAGAAACAACTTAAATTAAGTTGTTTGTTTTCATTGCATCAATGTGTGCAAGACCTACAATGTACTTTCAAACACAACTTCTTATTTCAACAATATTTCTGTCTATCAGCAATGATGCAAAGATCTAGCAAATAATAAAATGTATGCACATGGAATGCTCAATGAATGCAAGTGGTATCTTACCTCACTGTCTGTAAGGGACACTCTTGTGGTGTAATATTTTTCAGTATTTTTGCATCAGTCATGTCATATTTTCCTTCAAGTGGACACTGAAAGGGCAACAAATGGGTGGTACACAACAATGTATTATACAGTTGCATCAATATCAAAATCTGTCTTAAATCATATAGATGTAAGTTGAGATTTGCAGTGGCCCAAATCACTCATGAATTTTCACTGCTGGATTGGTTTATTTGCTGATTTTGCTGCCTGACATCTAATGCAAGGCAGGGTTTAGATTTCAGTTAAGTTCTCACCTCTACATTTGTTTCACTCATTCTTCTACTATCACTACTATCCACTAGGCCATTGAGAGCCAATTCCGACACCAGGATCAGTTATTGGAGGCTGGCACTGGCCAATTTTTCAGACAACCCATATTCCCTTGAACCACACCCTTCAATGATCTGCTATAATGCTGCTTTTTGTGGAGATGCCCTAAAATACCTTTTGGATGGAAATATGTCATATTGCATGTAGAATGCTGCTAGTTGGCAGGCAGGCTTTGAAATGCTCCTCAAGTAAATTGCAAACAAAGAAAATGTATGTGTTTATTTTTTCTAGGCCCAAGGCCCTGGCCCACTTCTCAATGGTCCTGACTATCTGTTGACCAAATCATTCATGTTTTCCAACCTGGATCATTGGGTTATTCTATGCTAACTTGACTGTGTCGACAGAACAGAAACTGCGCACGCATGCGCAAAAACTTGTAACTTTAAGTCCAGCTAGCTCCCTGTAACAGATCCCAAAGTTAGGCAACACTTGATAATTTTTTCCTTTGGCCTTAAACTCTTGATATATCATTTCAAAAAGCTAATTTACCCAAACACATCCTTATCTCAGATTGCTTGATGATGTCATTTTACGCAGTTTCTGCTCTTCCAGTTAGTGGTAGGCTTAGTGTCTGTATAAGACTTTAAATTTGATAATCAGGTATACGGTAGTAATTTATTTTTGTAAGTTGTGTAGAACGTAGTTACTTTGTCAATCTGGTAGCAACCGCTCAGGATTATTATTATTATTATTATTATTGTTATTATTATTATTATTATTATCATTATTATTATCAACCGCATTCATTGTCATTAGCAGATTTGATTTCAATTGAGAATAGTCAGAACCAGTTGGGTTAAATTTCTTTCTTTTTCAAGTTTTTGGCAACTATTTTCATAGCTGTACCTCCCATATTCAGTAAGATACCCTGTCTTTTATACACATTTTCACCTAAAAACTTACAAGAAATATTACCTAATCACACTATTTTATTATATTGGAATGTTATTTGATTTTTGTGATTATCTTTCTTGTGATCATTTGATGAAACTTTACCAGTGTACAAGAAGGTGCCTGCAGTGGTGTAATCCTCTGACTTTGCAGCCAGAACAGTCAGGAGCAGTGGGTTTGATACCCAGCAGAGCCACTTCTGTGATCCGAGTGCTTAGCACCGAAAGCCACAACTTCCAGGGAGTATTCATTAACTTTCAATATTTGCCAATATTTGAGGTCCAGAGTCTTGCGTTAAATAAAACTTTCTGGGTCTGTGAAAAACACCAAGACAAAAATTCAATTATATTTGCTGTCCTGAAATCTGGAAAAAGAAAAGATTGTGCAGTTTGCTGTGTTTATTACAGTGGCTTCAATAAATGCCATTCTCCATAGTGGTCCTACAAATGAATAACAATACTTGGGGTCTTTAAAACATTAGACTTGATATTTGAGGTCTTGCAAGGGAATAGTGGCAAGAAGAACACTCTCTCCCCCTGTATTGAAAGTTAATGAGTATCCCGCTGGGTGCAGCCACTTCAGCTTCACATGATTTGTACAATACTACCTATGGATGACGTTACATGTTCCTATTCCAAACGCTTTCTAAACCAGCCTGGTTCCCTGCGTCAACTTGACCACATTTGTTTGAGGGTACTGAGTGCCAGAGAAGCGATATGTTGACGCCTGGACAGAAACCAGCGAGACTGCTCAAACTTCTCAATCCATATTTGAAAAACCAGTCAAGCGTAGCCTGTGTGTAGTCTTTCTTTTGTATGAATTTAATTCTTTTGTGTAAATTTTACAAAAGAAAGACTGCACGCAGGCTAGTTCAGCATCGTTCAATTGGTGGGCAAGATTTAAAAGCATGCCAAGATGACAACAGAAGCCTGGCCCATGTTTACGGTGTATGGTTACGGTTTTCGTCCAGACGTTATTTTGGACCACTTTCATGACCGTGGAGCCCAGTTCCCCAGTCGAAAATGACGTCAGGAGGGAACCAAACTGTTTCTAAACCATAAAATCGTCATGATATGACTTACATTCAAATTACTAGGATCACAAATATCAATGATCTCTTTGGCAGTTTCCTCATCTACTTCAATTGTTTTTGCAACTTCTTCAGGTAAAGTTTCTACTCTTTCACGGCCAATGGTTTTTGCACCAATCTCTGACATGCACTTTGCTCTGAAGGCCCCTGCATGAAATGGTTGTGAACAATTTTTGCTTACTTCAAATTGCATTGTATTTCGTTTCAAAGCACTTGATGTGTCTTCAGAACTTTCTAGACACCTCGATTCCTTGTTTTTCTTCTGCAAAATTATCGTTTATCGAGCGTTCCTCATGCGTTCCTGCTGCGTTCCTCATGCGCTCTTCGTGTGTCCGAACCAACTGAACTGGGCCTAACTAACCTCGTATTCAAGATGAGGTGACGATGCAAATGCAAAAGATGTTTCCCGTCAAAACAAAACTATTTCTTGCCCCACTCTATATCATTGGGCCCAAGCATCAGCCGATCAGCGAGCCGATCTGTGAGATTGACCAATCACACTACGTAATTGAACATCAAGTGATACACTGTGATATGGCCAGAAATCAGAAGCTATGGTGATGAATGCAAAGTACACTACCCCAAAAACCGATTACTTACAAGTGGATTTTCGACAAACCATAAATGTTTTCTGTATTTCTGTTAGATGACAAGCTTGCCGAGCTTGTAATCTAACCTGCATTGTCACTACGATAGTGAAATTTCAGGTGATATCAAGTATACCCCATCTACTGACTTACAACGGTAAACAACTTTAAAAGCCTGTCCATTGCCATCAAGATAAACAATCTCACGTGCAAAAGCAAAAACCCACATCTGTAATGAAATACGAATATGAAAATGTGTCTTAGTGCACAGAAATACAACAAAGACGACAAAACAAGACACAGGGATCAAAGGAAGATAAATAAAAATCAATCAAAACATCCGTGTCCTAACACCCTAACTTCTCATAGCTTCTGTGAACTTTTTGATTAATGCAATATTCCATGAATCAAATTGCATCGAATGAATAAGTGTAGAAAGACAACAGAGTACTACCGACATCCGACATCGAAAAAAAGTCATTTGAATCGATGTGAGAATTCATCACAGAATCTAGGTTGCCAAAAAACAACTACTTCTATGATCATTTAAATAGATGGAATAGTCAAGGAATCAAAATGCATCAAATGCATCGGTGAAGGAAGCCATTAGAGAATTACAGATAGAGAAAAGAAGTCATTTGAATAGATGTGAGAATTCATCACAGAATCTAGGTTGCCAAAAAACAACTACTTCTATGATCATTTAAATAGATGGAATAGTCAAGGAATCAAAATGTATCAAATGCATCGGTGAAGGAAGCCATTAGAGAATTACAGATAGAGAAAAGAAGTCATTTGAATAGATGTGAGAATTCATCACAGAATCTAGGTTGCCAAAAAACAACTACTTCTATGATCATTTAAATAGATGGAATAGTCAAGGAATCAAAATGCATCAAATGCATCGGTGAAGGAAGCCATTAGAGAATTACAGATGTCGAAAAGAAGTCATTTGAATAGATGTGAGAATTCATCACAAAATCTAGGTTGCCAAAAAACAACTACTTCTATGATCATTTAAATAGATGGAATAGTCAAGGAATCAGAATGCATCAAATGCATCGGTGAAGGAAGCCATTAGAGAATTACAGATGTCGAAAAGAAGTCATTTGAATAGATGTGAGAATTCATCACAAAATCTAGGTTGCCAAAAAACAACTACTTCTATGATCATTTAAATAGATGGAATAGTCAAGGAATCAAAATGCATCAAATGCATCGGTGAAGGAAGCCATTAGAGAATTACAGATAGAGAAAAGAAGTCATTTGAATAGATGTGAGAATTCATCACAGAATCTAGGTTGCCAAAAAACAACTACTTCTATGATCATTTAAATAGATGGAATAGTCAAGGAATCAAAATGCATCAAATGCATCGGTGAAGGAAGCCATTAGAGAATTACAGATGTCGAAAAGAAGTCATTTGAATAGATGTGAGAATTCATCACAAAATCTAGGTTGCCAAAAAACAACTACTTCTATGATCATTTAAATAGATGGAATAGTCAAGGAATCAAAATGCATCAAATGCATCGGTGAAGGAAGCCATTAGAGAATTACAGATAGAGAAAAGAAGTCATTTGAATCGATGTGAGAATTCATCACAGAATCTAGGTTGCCAAAAAACAACTACTTCTATGATCATTTAAATAGATGGAATAGTCAAGGAATCAAAATGCATCAAATGCATCGGTGAAGGAAGCCATTAGAGAATTACAGATAGAGAAAAGAAGTCATTTGAATAGATGTGAGAATTCATCACAAAATCTGGGATGCCAAAAAATCTAATTCTGTCGACTTTCAAATTGATGAAATATTCCATGAATTAATATACATCGAATGAATCGGCGTAGGAACCCAGCAATGTATTGCAGATATCGAAAAGTAGTGATTTGAATAGATGTGATATTTTAAGAAATCAAAATGTATCGAACTATTAGGTGTATGAAGCCATCAGAGTATTTCAGACATCGAAAAGAAGTCATTTGAATCGATGTGAGAATTCATCCCAGAATCTGGAATGCCAAAAAACATATACTTGTACAATGGTTTAGGTTGATGGAATATTAAATGAATCAAACTGCATCGATAGAAAAGGTGTAGGAAACCACCAGAGAATTACAGATATCGAAAATTAGTCATTTGAATAGATGTGAGAATTCATTCCAGAATCTGAGGTGGTAAAAAACATCTACCTCTATGATCGTTTAAATTGATTGAATATTCAAAGAACCAAAATGTATCGAACGATTAGGTGTAGGAAACCACCATAGTATTAGATATATCGAAAAGAAGTCAATTGTATAGATGTAAGAATTCATCCCAGAATCTCCAAATGCCAAAGAACATTTACCTCTTTGATGGCTTAAATTAAAGGACTGTTCAGAGAATCAAAATTTATTGAACCATTAGGAGTAGGTACCCACCAGGGCATTACAGATATCGAAAATAGGTCGTATGAAAAGATGTGAGAATTCATCCCAGAATCTGGGATGCTAAAAATATCTACCTCTATGATGGTTTAAAATTATTGAATATTCAAAGACTGAAAATGTATCGAACGATTAGGAGTAGGAAGCCACCAGAGCATTACAAATATCGAAAATAAGTTTTTGAATAGATGCGAGAATTCATCCCAGAATCTGGGATGCCAAAAAAACATCAACTTCTGTGATGGTTTAAATTGATGGAATATTCAAAGAATCCAGATGTATCGAGCGATTAGGTGTAAGAAGCCACCAGAGTATTACTGATATCGAAAACAAGTCGTTTGAATAGATGTGAGAATTCATCCAAGAATCTGGGATGCCAAAAAACATCTACTTCTACAATGGTTTAAATTCATGGAATATTCCTTGAATCAAAGAGCACCGATAGAGTGGGTGTATGAAGCCACCAGAGTATTACAGATATCGAAGAGAAATCTTTTGAATCGATGTCAGAATTCATTTCAGAATCTGGGATGCAAAAAACATCTACTTCTATGATGGTTTAAATTGATGGAAAATTCCCAGAGTCAAAATGGATCGAACGATTAGGTGTAGGAAGCCACCAGAGTATTACAGATGTCGAAAAAAAGTCATTTGAATAGATGTGAGAATTCATCCCAGAATCTTGGATGCCAAAATGCATCTACTTCTACAATGGTTTAAATTGATGAAATATTCCATGAATTAAACTGCATCGATAGAATAGGTGTAGGAAGCCACCAGAGTATTACAGATATCAAAATAAGAATTCATCCCAGAATCTGGGATTTCAAAAAGCATCTACTTCTACAATAGTTTCAATTGATGGAATATTCCATGAATCAAAATGCATCGATAGAATAGGTTTAGGAAGTAAGCATAATATTACAGATGTCAAAAAGAAGTCATTTGAATAGATGTGAGAATTCATCCCACAATCTGGGATGCTAAAAAAGACTACCTTTATGACGGTTTAAAATGGTGGAATATTCTATTAATCAAAATTCATCGATAGAATAGGTGTAGGAAGCCACCAGAATATTACAGATGTCGAAAAGAAGTCATCTGAATAGATGTAAGAATTCATCCCAGAATCTGGGATGCCAAAAAACATCTACTTCTACAATGGTTTAAATTGATGGAACATTCCATGAATCAAAATTCATCGAACGATTAGGTGTAGGAAGCCACCAGAGTATTACGGATATCGAAAAGAAGTCATTTGGATGTGAGAATTCATCCAAAAATCTGGGATGCCAAGAAACATCCACTTCTAGAATGGTTTAAATTAATTGAATATTCCTTGAATCAAACTGCATCGATAGAGTAGGTGTAGGAAGCCAACATAGTATTACAGTTATCAAAAATAAGTCATTTGAATAGATGTGAGAATTCATCCCAGAATCTGGGATGCAAAAAACATCTACTTCTATGATAGTTTGAAATGATGGAACATTCCATGAATCAAAATGAATCGAACGATTAGGTGTAGGAAGCTACCATTGTATTACAGATATCGAGAAGAAATCAATTGAATAAAAGTGAGAATTCATCCCAGAATTTGGGATGCAAAAAACATCTACTTCTATGATGATTTAAAATGATGGAATATTCTATAAATAAAACTGCATCGATAAACTAGGTGTAGGAAGCCGCAAGAGTATTACAGATATCGAGAAGAAGTCAATTGAATAGATGTATGAATTCATCCCAGAATCTGGGATGCCAAGAAACATCTACTTCTACAATGGTTAAAATTGATGGAATATTCCATGAATCAAAATGCATCGAACGATTAGGTGTAGGAAGCCACCAGAGTATTACGGATATCAAAAAGAAGTCATTTGAATAGATGTGAGAATTCATCCCAGAATCTGGAATGCAAAAACATCTACTTCTATGATAGTTTGAAATGATGGAACATTCCATGAATCAAAATGGATCGAACAATTAGGTGTAGGAAGCCACCAGAGTATTACAGATATCGATAAGAAGTCATTTGAATAGATGTAAGAATTCATCCCAGAATCTGAGATGCCAAAAAACATCTACTTCTACAATGGTTTAAATTGATGGAATATTCCATGAATCAAAATGGATCGAACGATTAGGTGTAGGAAGCCACCAGAGTTTTACAGATATCGAAAATAAGTCGTTTGAATAGATGTGAGAATTCATCCCAGAATATGGAATGCTAAAAACATCTAATTTTAGGACGTTCTAAATTTTTTCTGTGATGAGAATTCATCACAGAATCTGGGATACCAAAAAACATATATAGTACTATATAACATCTCTTATTGATGAATGTGGGAAGATGCATTTTTAAGGAAAAAGTTTCTGTGCAGGTGTATTTTGTGACAATGAGTTCTTAGGGGCCAACAGGTTTTTGCAACACCTTTTCTTCTCCAACGGTCATGTAATATGATAAATTTTTGGCTGTTCCTTAGATAGCATTTTGTCACTAAGTTTTCTTTTCCTCACAAAGTGCACTTCATTCAGTTTCTGTTTAGCCCAAGTACGTTATGGAAGAGTTCTTCCAACTACCATCCACCCCCATTTAGTAGCTACTTGATGATGGCTCCCTTGCCCACATTTTCCCAATAATTTTGGATTGGGTGATTTTTTTGCAAGAACCAGTTGTGGACAGCAGCCCTAATGGGAGTGTCGCACAACCTTTGTAAGAAGCGAAAGGTTCATTTGAAACTGAAGCCAAAAGATAACGACATTGTGGCGGAACCAATGAAACTCATAGCGAAATTTCCTGCCAGGGGAATTTTCTCGGCCAGTGGAATTTTGGACAATAAAAGTTTGCTCAAGCGTAACGATGTATTCAATTTCAGAGCGACATTAAAGTAAATAACATGAGTTAAAAGATGAGATCGCATAAGTTTATAAATAGCCTATTGTATTTGACAATCCAGCTCTTGGAGAAAGAAAGCAGAGCCAACGAAAACAATGGAGGGATTAGGTGTTTCTTTGTCCTATTTATAGACAAGCGGTATATACCTCAGGTCATTCACTTTAACTCTCCCAAACAAGAGTTTCCGCCCGCTCGGAAAATTCCACTGACTGTAAAACAGCCTGAAGGTGAAGTTGTGGTTTTCAGCGCCAAGCGCTCGGATCGCAGAATTAGCTAAGCGCAAATCGAGTCCGCGACCCCTTGTCATTACGCTCAAGAGGTGCTGGTGGGGTTTCAACCATGTCCGCCTGACTGCTCTGGCTGCAAAGTCAGTGGATTACAACACGGCGCCACAACGCCTTCAGCCTTTCACACTTATCCTTTACACACCCTGCTCCTGTGGCCTCATTTTCATACTTGAAACAATCACAATCAACTCGAAAGGGAGGTTATTGTTGTTTTCCTTCCTCGCTGAAATCTCATCAAGAAGTGCAGATGTACACAGAGTGCGCAATTACTCAAGCTTGGAGGGGTTTTATCTTCGAGAATTTTGGAAATGCAGGAAGGACGACCACACAATGAACCTTCGAATAACGTGCGAAACCAAGGAAATAGTTCACCAGCACTAAGACAAGCAAGTAGAAGACCACAACAAAACGCAAGTGCGGCGGCCGGAGCTAGGCCTTCTTTAGTTCAACGTTTGCTTCCTAATAACCAACGCGAGGTTGACCTTGTTTCTTTCGCATCTGCGTCAGCCCACGGTGTTCATTCAAACGAGTACAACTGGCAGGCAGCAAGAACTACGGTAAAGGAACGGTTGGCATACATGTTTAACAACGAAACACTCAGTGATGTGCATTTTATTTTGGGAAAGGGAAGCGAAAGACACCGAATTCCTGCTCACAAATTTGTCCTGTCAATCGGAAGTGTCGTATTTGATGCTATGTTTAATGGTGGTTTTGGAGAGCAATGCAACGTCGGTGAAGTAGAAATTCCAGACGTCGAACCACCAGCATTTTTATCACTTTTGAAATTCCTCTATTCAGACGAGGTACAAATAGGGCCAGATAATGTGATGGGGACCCTCTATGCTGCAAAGAAATATGCTGTGCCTACACTAGAGGCAGCTTGTGTTGACTTCTTAAAGACTAACCTTGGGGCAGATAATGCTTTCACGTTGCTTTCTCAGGCACGACTCTTTGATGAGCCACAGCTTGCTGAGCTGTGCTTGACATGTATTGATAAAAACACTGTAGATGCATTAAATGCTGAGGGGTTTACTGATATTGATTCTGAAACTTTGTCTGCTGTTTTGGAGAGAGACTCACTTGGTGCAAGGGAAAGCCAGTTGTTTGAAGCTGCAGTCAAATGGAGTGATCATGAATGTAGAAGACAGAACATCCCCAATTCACCTGAAAATAAAAGGTAGTTTAACCTTTCATGACATCAGGTACGTGCAGAGCATGGTACTTGCACACCAGTGATTTAGAAATAAGTGGCTGTTCAAAAAAGACAATAGGGAACAAAAGAAATTGTTCTTGCACATTTGCAACACCTTGCACACCATAGCTCTCCTCAGAAATTGTCATACTCTGCAGACTTGTTTGACATACTTAGTATTGCGTACAATTTTTGCTTAATCAGCTTCAAAGTTTAGGTCTGGTGCATCTTTCAAATGTTAGACCAGAGTCTTGTCATGATGTTCTAGGGTGGCACCAAAGATCTTCTGACTGAGGGGTTGGAACTGCTGACAGAGGGCTAAATATTTCAAAAATTCAGGTGCCATTTTGCCAAATTCTGTCCGGAAATAACCCAAAAAGTTCCTTGGATGAAGGACTAGATTTTCTAATCAAGGGGCTGTGGCCTCCTGGTACTGCCCTGGCACCACCCCTTTTGTGCTGTGTGTTGAGGGTGAACCCTATCTGTCTGAATTGTTGTGGCTGCAAAGATGATGATTTGGCCACTGTGTCATAACATTTTCTATCATGTTTGTTTGCTTCTTGTTGATTGATGTTTACACAGCAGATTAAAAAAGTAAACAAGAATTAAAGGCAGTAGGTTATGATGATTTAACCTGCTATACATATATCATGTGACCCATCATGTGACAATGATCAAGTATCATTGCAAACAAAAGTGACCTTCATCAGCACAATTGTTCAAGTGGTCAGTTTAATTTCAAATCAACTTTGGCTGGTCAGTGGCACCATTCAAAACAATAAGCCCAGATCTTAATGTTTAAGTAGATGCAGACTGTTTGACATATGGCATATGGCATCATTTAGCTCAGTGATACTATGCAAGGAAGTAGAGCAGTTGTGGTTTCTCCTTTCATTTTCTATGTCAGGTCCAGACATGCATACAATCAAACAATTTGGGTACTTCACCATTGAATTTTCTAGTTTTGGATCATTAGTTCTAGTTTTGAACTACTCCTTGTGTTTTTCAGTGATTTTTAAGGAGCAAGTGATCTTTACTTATATATATATATATATATATAAATAGACACTCAGAAAGAACACATTCGTTTAAACGTTTCGGCCAAAGCCTTCATCAGTAATAACTGTTCAAAATCAGACGGAGCATACATAAAGATATCGAAATTACAAAGAACACAAAACAATAGCCTAAGCGGGTCCTACCTATTACAAAGCGTAATTATGATGTGTTAAAGCAGCTGGTAATTACAAAGGTAGCGGGAGAAAGATCAAAGAAAGCGCAGAGTAGAGAGCTGCTGAAGTCGGTGGCTGTGTCTGTCTCGCCGAAGCTGAAAAAGATCGCACGTTACAACAAAACAAACAATAGAAAGATCCGAGAGAGGATTGGCAGAACAGAAAACCCTAAAAAACAGCGTGTGTCCCTAACGAAAAGCTCAGCGCCAAAATTAAAACAACACAACAACCAAAATGTAAAAAATTATGAAATCTATATATATAAATACATATATATATATATATATATATATATGTATGTATGTATGTATGTATGTATGTATTCATTAGCTCAATCTTTAAATTGTATTAAGAAATTGATATAAACTCAAAAAATACAACTTGGTAAACGTTTCGGCCAAAGCCTTCATCAGTAATCAAATGTATGTAAAATATATGTATATATATTTATCATGAGTGGGCTACCACAATTAGAGAATCAAAAATATTTTCCTGCCCGGAATTGAACCCGCGACCTTCGTGTCAATAGTCTCTCCGATAATTCCACTGAGCCATTCAATCTCAATGAAATTACTGAGAAATCCGAAGTCATTCAGATCTAAGGTCCTTCACCGTCGACAGGAGAAATATTTTGTTTTTTCATGTTTCGGCTTAAAGCCTTCATCGGAGCCATGCATACGTATATTTTTTCATTCGGCATTAGCTGACACGGGAATTAATATTTATCGCGAGTGGGGTACCACAATTGGAGAATTAAAAATATTTTCCTGCCCGGAATTGAACCCGTGACCTTCGTGTCAACAGTCTCTCCGATAATTCCACTGAGCCATTCAAGCTGGTGTCTCAAATTGTTCGACGTTTGATTGAATACTAAAAATAACGATACGCCAAATGCACCCTTGGTTAAATCACCCTTTTCCTGAGATTTTAGATTAATTTTTGACGCAAGGAGCTTGCAAATCCGCTAAAACTTCATGGAGTTACAAGCATTTGAAGTTCAAATTTGTGGGAATGCTGAAACCAGAGGCCTCGAAATGGCATTTTTGGTAAAAGCTCCATAGGCTGTCGTTTCTGTTATTTCTCAATTGTTTCAGGGCAAACCAAGTGGGATTCAAATAGGATAACCTAGCTGTCAAGTATATAGATGCTTTGAGGAAGCAGATTCAGTCTCTCGCCGATTATGTTTTGAACCACTGTTTTTGGACTTATGCAATGTAAGGAAATTTTTGAGAATGATCGCAAGAAATAATTTACTTTAGAAGTCCTATTTGGTTTGCTCTGATATCAACGAGAGGTATGACATTGGATAAGCCTCTCTAACCTCCGTCTTCGAGCTTTTTGTAATACCAGTTTTCTGGGGGGGGTCTCTGGTTTCAGCTATCGCATATTTTTTATCTTCAAGAGCTCGTAACTCAGTGAATTTTCAACCGATTTGCACGATTTTAGTCTCTAAAATTATTTCGTGATCTTGGGGACGTGGTTGTCTTTCCATGAGCTTGTTCACGTTGTCCTTATTTTTCAATATTTTATCAAACGTCGAACAATTTTTTTGAGACACCCTGTATATGTATATATATATATACATAGACTCAGAAAAAACACATTCTAGTAAACGTTTTGGCCGAAGCCTTCATCAGTATCAAAGAAGGCTTCGGCCGAAACGTTTATACTGATGAAGGCTTCGGCCGAAACGTTTACTAGAATGTGTTTTTTCTGAGTTTATATATCTATTTCTATTACACATTGAGATTGAGCTTATGAGTATATATAAATATATATATATACATATATATATATTTATATATATATATTTATATATTATATGTATATATATACTCAGAAAATACAACTTTGTAAACGTATCGGCACAAGCCTTCATCAGTAATGAACTTTTCAAATCCAAACAAATACACATCAATCTACAATATCTAAACAATAGAAAAGATAGTCTAAGCGGGATCCTGTCAATTGAAATTGACAATATAAATGTGTAAAAGTTGCGGGTGCATAAAGAGGTGGCCAGAGGTGAATAGGTGGATATGTATATATATATTTATATATATATATATATATCTATTTGGAATCTAATTTTTATCAGTAGCGAGCCAGCTAATTCCTGATGCACAAATTCTGTATGTTTTAGAATCAAACTAGCCTAACTACTTTAGTCCCAGTTCCCATCATTCATTTAATTGGATGATAGCACTACACAGGACCACCGAGAGCTTTCAGAAGCCCAGGGACAAGCTGTGAAATGAGGTCCTGTGGGAGCAAAGCAAGCAAAACATTTTTCAATCATGGCATTTTGATTAGCTTTAAATGAGTTTCAGAGCATTTCCTACAGTCAAAATGTTAAAAATGTTCAGTTATGAGACACTTTAGACCGTGAGGCCCTGGAGCAAATTGCTCCTTCTGCACCCCCTCCTGGTGTGGCACTACACTGCAAATCCAATGATCAGCTTTTATATTGACTGATAATGTAATCGATCTATAGCAGAACTTTGTGTACTCAAAATCTGATAAAGTTAACCTTTCAGTACTCAGCCAGTTCTTTCAAGAAGTATGTGAAGGGCAGAAATTTGCTAGCACATATTTGAAGTCTCCTTTTGTTGATGAATTTATTATACAGCATAAGGTTGAAAAATTTTGCAAGAATTATTTTAAATGAGTAGATACGCAAATGAATAAGCAGATAAATAAATAGATATGCAATTTAGAATTTTAGTGAAAGAGAAGAAATGCAGTAGTTCTTATTAGTAGCAAGGGTAAGTTGCTGATAAAGATCAGGAAAAGCAAGGGACCTAAGCAGGATCCTTGCAGGACCCCAAGTATACCTATTGACTTTGCAGCATTTTTTGCAGGTATGGAGCATGAGCTCTTACGTTTTGCAACTGTATTTGATGCTTTCAACCGTGTCAAAAAATTGTCTTATGTTTATTCGTAGAAAATTGCTTGGCGATGCGTTATATCTGATTCGGTTCCCATTGATGACCTTGGAAGAATTCGCAAATCATGCCGCACAATCCGGGATCTTAACTGATAAAGAAATCGTTGGCTTATTCCTTCATTTCACAGTTAATCCGAAGCCAGCAGTGAAATTTCCAGACCGACCAAGAAGATGCTTAACCGGCAAAGAAAAATCAGTCGTCAGATTTCTCAAAACTGAAGCTCGTTGGGGTTACAGTGGAACGAGTGACCGGATCCGGTTTACTGCAAATCGGAGAATCTTTGTTGTTGGCTTGGGGTTGTACGGATCAATTAATTCACCTACGGACTATGATGTAAGTATTCAGATAATCAATGCTGATACTGCGGTTGTTGTTGGAAGCAATGATACCGCATTTAGTTGCGATGGTACGGATGGCTTGAACCGTGTGATGTTTAAAGAACCAGTTGAAGTACTTCCTAATGTCAGCTATACAGCATGCGCCACACTGAAAGGCCCGGATTCGTATTATGGAACAAAAGGGCAAAAGAAGATAACAATAGAGCTACCAAATCGAGAAAAAGTAGAGTTTAAATTTGCATATGCGGCAGGAAATAATAACGGTACATCCGTAGAAGATGGGCAGATCCCGGAACTTATTTTCTATACATAAGAAATGATAAGAGCGAGTTAGATTTATTTAGTTAGGCGTCGATGTAGTGAGAAATTGTTTGGAAAATGGATTTTTGTATTTAGATTTATTCCTTACTTATTGGATACTATGATGATAGCATACAGGGTGCGCCATAATACACTATGACACCCCCGTTTATGTGCCCTGGTAAGAGGTCAGATGTTCACCGTGGTCCAGTGACCCAAAAACATGGTCAAATTTTCATTGCGGGGGTCAAATTATGTAACGACGACAGCATGATTATGGGTGGGAACTGTTTCTACGTTGTAATAATTTCTCAAACTTCTCTTCTGGGTTAGCCTATTTGCAGCCGAGGTTTCACTTGTGAGGCATTTTGTACCGGGGGGGGGGGATGCACAGCTTGTCCGAGGGACTGATGTGGCTCCAATTTTTTTCACCGGGGAGATCACCGAGATAGAATGTACCGGGGCAGTTAGACGGGGTGTACTATGAACTTTTGACAGAACACGATGAATCGTATACTATGCCGATTTTGAAGATTGTTGAGTTTATCTTTAGCTAAGATCCTCAATTAGATGCTAGTATTTTTTGTATATTTTTTAATCTTCTATTTATGGAGGTTTTCGGAGCTATAAGCCCGTTTCTAAAAATTTTTCGATTTCGAAAACATTGAATGTGACCCAAAAAACGTTCATGTTCTATCAGCTTCCATCGACTCATGACTGTAAATTTTCCGTGCAGGTCAATATTTTGACGGAAAAGATTAACGACCTCAAATCTGCATTGAAAGATAGTCGAGACAACGAAAGAAACTTACGAAGCAAAGAACGTTTTCATGGTGGTTTGAGGATTTAGAAGTTGCAAAGTTGATCAATTATAATTCAATGCAAGTGTTTTAGTTCCTTAGTGGAAGGAATGGAAAAAATGTATTTCCATTTCAAATTTCATTGAATACTGCACTCCTGTGTCAAAGGGGTTAAAAGACAAACAGTAGCGAAGCAACATTACAAACGAGCATGGAGTTTTGATCAACTTCTAGATTCCCGGATCGCCACGAAAACGCTCTCTCTTTGTCCATTCATGTTGAGTCTAGAAAATTTGAGTAACGTTTTTTGGGTCATTTTAGTGTTTTTGAAATCGAAAATTTAAAGAAACTCGCTTATAGCTCCATGAATAGTAGACTAAATGGTATACAAAAAATACTAGCATCTAATCGAGGATCTTAGCTAAAGATTGGCTCGCAAATCTTCAAAATCGGCCCAGCCCAGTGTACGAATCACGGTGGCCTGTCAAAAGTGAATAGTTTATTTTGGTGCACCTGGCATAACGGGAGAACCTGAAACTTCAAAAATTGTAGTCCTAGCAATTGAAATAAAGTCACTAGCAATTGAGATGAAAGCCTTTAAATCCCGTACGCCTTTTGCAGAAATCCTTTTGCTTTCAGGCAGAACCCTGAAAACTCTGTTAGATTTCGAGAATGTTCCTTTGATACAACAACGCGGTCTTCGCCGGGATGTGCTGTGTTTCGATCCAACGAGGTTTCCAATCATTCACTCACCTTGTTATTTCGAAGCTTCGTATTAGGTATTCTGTGAAAATAAGGCCTTTCGTCTGTTTGTTGTGCCCTTGCGGCAAACCCTTTGACAATATAAACATTCTTTGATTGTATGCCAAGGCCCAATATGCCTTGTAATGAACACACATTATGACATGTTCTTGCAATCCAAGTTCAGTTGATGATTTGAGCGTTAGCGAAAGAAGCTGTTATTGTACATGTGGAATCTATTCTCATTGATGCATATTCTTGAATGAGGGGAATCTCGTATTTACTCTTAAAACTACCTATTTTCGATAAGGAATAATGTATGGAATATATTACTTGAACAAAACTGAATTCAAAACGTTTGATGATGCGAAAAAGAGCATTACGTTCATTGATATTACTTGGTGCATGTTCTTGGTGAAGATGCTGCAACGGGCGTAGTGTTTGATACAAAAAGAAGGACTAGAAGCTTCATGTTTCAGCATTAATTGATAAAAAATCACGATATTTCGCTGTACATCCATACGGACGGCATCTCGATATCATCATCATCATATAATTTTGGTGCATTTTCCCTTGATTAACGTGAATGAACCGTTGTGAATAATCTTGATTTATGAAGAGAAATTAGAAGATATATTAGTAAATGGTTGGTAAAGTTCGGTTCACGCGGGAGTTAAGACGCGTTAGAAATTCATTTTCATTCAGTTTCGGCCCGGTTCAGACGCCGTAATTTTCATTCAAGACATATATTCGGCACATGAAAAATACGCCGTCTGAACTGGGCCTAAGCCTAGTTCTCACATGTCATAAGAATCCCAAAAATCGGGGATTCGCCCCATCCACGACCATTGTGATATTTTTGCGAAAGGTTGGCTCACACATGTCTGAAGAATCATGAATATCGCAATGCTGTCGGTGCAAGATTCCATCTCAACGCCGTTTTCAATAATTTAAATGGCAGCTTTGAACAATCGTCTCCTATTTACGGGGAAATTCATAATACTGGTAGGTATGATTAGGCCTAGAGACCAAACCTAAAAGTTGTCAATTTTAGCCATGGTAACCTTCCCATCTTTAAATGGGGGCACTTGTACATGGGAATGCTTAAACTATGTCCATGAAGGCAACATCGTCTCCCACTGCAGATGTGACGTAAAGAATTCCACAAACACACCCCAGTATATCCCAGCCTAGTTAAAAAACACTTTCTTTTTAGTCGTAAAAATGCCCGTCGATCGGCGACAGTCGGGGATGCATCAGAAAATTAGAAGTGCTTCCAATTCTTGCGATTCTGACAACATGCGAGTGGGATTGTCCGGGACAGACTGAGATGCTTGTTTTTTTACGTTCTCATATCTCGCAAGAATCGGACATCGGAAAAATCCCCAATTTTTCGGCTCTTACGACGGAAAATGCCATCGAAACTGTTTCCTCAGCTTATGATTTTGGCGGCGCCTTTGTGTGCTTCGATTGATAAGAAGCTTCGATACCATTTGGAACTTAAAACCCACTGAAGATGGGCATAAAATAAGATGATGTACAAAAATGCGGTATCCTCCTAGACTTATGACGATGAGTCTCTTGTTTCTCTGTGCTCTTTGACTTGATGATGGCGCTTCAGTCACTGTTTTCATTGTTTCATTGTGAGTCCCAGTTGAGCAAGGTTTACCGCAGGGATACAGGGGACTCATTGTCATAAGTCTAGTATCCTCCTAACTCGCGTTTACTCTATCGTGAACCAACCTTGATACAAAGGCAAAATACTGTTATTGTGCTTTATAAAGCAGTGTGCGTAGATAGCATCGATTAGACTGTCTATTGTCAGCACAGCGCTTGACCAGATGCTTTGCCAATTTGAAAGTTAATAAGTGCAGGAGGGCTTTTCTGACTTTCTGAAGTACCCTGCGAGTTAATGACTGGCCCCATAGTTGATCCTCTGTACTGAAAATCGTGGCAGAATACCTCTAATCCTAACTTTTCTTTGCCTTGAGTATGACGTCAAGTTTTTGCAATCAATTTTGCTCAAGTTCCAAGATTTGATGTGATGATCGAATTCTAAGATTTTAAGGATTTAAGCGAGCCAATTCCTTTTGTGTTTCAACTTTTAAGTACCAACTAGCAAGCTAAGGTTGATGTCAACAAGGGTGTTAGTTTTCACCCTCGTGTCTTGTTTTGTTGTCTGTTTTCTGTTCTGTTTCTTCTTCAACTGATGTGAACAACTGAGCATGGTTAGGTCCAAACGCTCTCGAGTTTCAAAATCTTTCTTGTGTGAAGGCGCACTAAGACACAGAAATACAAAGGAGCTCTATTCGAGCAACTTGAGAGTGTTTGGGCCTAACTATGCTCAGTTGTGCACATCAGTTGAAGAAGAAACAGAACAGAGAACAGACAACAAAACAAGACACGAGGGTAAAACAAGGTAAATAAATAATCAATCAAAACATCCGTGTCCTAACACCCTTGATGTCAATAGAAGAGGCCGCTGTTGGTACATATATTTATTCATCTGCTTTGCAGATTTTGGTAAACTTAGCAATGAAATATTACTTTTTTCTGGCTGTGATCCAAAAGAAACGTATGCCAATGCCAATGGTAAATCTTTCTGGTATTGTATGATCATGTGGTCAGCAAATGCAAGAATCCCAAACTTGGAAACGAGTAAAGCTGTGAACAACTTTAGATCTTTTTGGTGAAGCGAATGACCAAATAGGCCTTTAAGCTATTCTACAAAAGAGCCTGGATCGAGCGTTATTTTTATACATATATTGTTATACATTAGGTTCGACCGTTTGGCGTTAGAGCTGCTATCACTATTGTGCGCATTCAAAATTCTACAGGAGGTAGCGAGATATCGTTCGATTTTGATTCTTTTCAGAATAGCTAAAAGGTCTATTTTAGAAAGTTAACATTGAGCAGCGAATGAAACATTAAAGATGTTGGCAAAAAGTGGTAATTGAATATCGTTGATTTCAGCTCGATCGACTCTACCACACGTGCAAATCCGTTTGTTGTTGTGTCATCTTTCATAAAATATCCTTTCGATTTATTTGTAGCCTTCGCCGTTTTAGGCGTAGCGTATTATTTGACGCTGTAACAGTTTCTCTTCGAATTGAATTCGTTTTTGAAATAGCTGTGGAGATAGTAGTTGTGTAGAGTGAGAGTTACTTCATGATTAAAACTGGAAAGGTAGAAGACTATCTCGTTCTTGCATTTTGGTTCTTCTACCAGTTGACATTGCCATGCGATGCTGCTGTGGACAGGTTGGACATAGTCCACTCGTCCCAATGTTTTCACTCCATTCCACTATCACTGTAATATCCCCGAAGGGACGGGCAAGAGGGCGTGAACACATTGACTGCTACATGCTTGGAGTCAGAGCTGAACTAAATATAAATCAATAAACGGAGGTATTTACAACATACAGGAACAATACAAACTTAACAACAGGTAGACCAAACTCTGAATATTACAATCACCACAGGGGAAGTACATTGTCGCGCAGGCGCATAAAATGTCGCTTCGTTCTATAACATTTCAAACCAATAATTTAATTTAAACGATAATACTGTAAATGAAAGATTTAAGTACCAACATAGCATAGATGTTACATTGCTACATTGGTACTTAAATCTTTCATTTACAATATTATCGTTTAGTTTACATACTAGTACCACATGCAACATATATATTTTATTCAACAATATAAATGTTGTTGCTGCTGTAACTAGGACGTTGTATTGAGTCTAGGCTATGGTTTTGGTCTGCTTTCGGAATTCATGGAAATTCCTCTATGTTCTTTTAAAATGTTTAGCTGTTACGATGATTTGCCGACATTTTGTGGATTTTGAAGCAATGCAGCTGTGGACTTAGTTACATCAGGGTAATGTCCAGATTTGAACAGCTAAATTTGAACGATCCATGAGCAGCGCCATCATTTCAAGTTGTGCTGCTTCCGAAACCAACTGAGCTCTTTTAATGATAGGAGACTTATCCAAGCTTATGAGTCTGAAGCTGGGAGTACGGGAGTCGTACAGGGTCTTGAAAGTTGCTCTTTGATAGCTGCTTTTCTAACCCTTTTTGATTCATTCATTTCAGAGCTAAAGTTTTTCTCACATATGATGTCACGTGGGATATGCGAAAACGCAAAATTGCTTATGGAAAACACTTAGACTGTTGTTATCTGCGGGTATTTTCACGAGATATCTTCTTTGAAACAGTTTGTGGAAGCATCACTTTGGGATGACCACTTTTCCTATATATTCTGTCAGTAAGAACACAATAGAGAAAATGACGAGGCCAAAATTGATATTTTTATGAGTGGAAGGTGTTTTTGAATGCAGAATCAGAATCTACATAGTTGATTTAGTAAGATTCAATGAAAAATTTTCTGCTAAAATGGTTTTTAAAATTTTTCAATTATGACATCATGTCATCGATGACGTCATAAATTTTTTTGAATTTCATCAAAATGCAAAAAAATCATTCGAAAGCTCTTCAAATGCTTTTTTCAACTATGCAAATTTCATGCAAATGCAACTCACCTTTCAAAAGTTATTGAAGTTTTTAGGAACATTTGGCCTTTCCCTGATGTCATCGATCATGTGACATTCGAAAATTTTTAAAAGTGGCACATTGCCTTAAATTGATCACAATGGTCGTAGCAGAATCTGTGCGCACCTGAAACATTCGATGGAATTATGCATTGAACTGAATAAATGTTCATTAATCATGCATCACGGTCAGGAATTCTTTTGTTTCCTTTGATCGTTGTTTTGATCGCTCAATTTGCTGGTGAGAATTTCCTGTCTTCAATTTCCCGCCAGGGGGCACCATTGGTTGGACCCTACGATGATGAGTACCTGACTGTGTGGGAGTTTTTTACCCTGAAATCCTGAACAGCACTCTTTTCGATGGCTTTTACATCTAATTTGATAAGAATCTTTCCATTCTTCTCAAAATTTAAGACACCACGTCTGAGAAGCAGTAAGAATTTTTTTTAATTTAAGAGGTTGTTGGAGAAAATGCTTCTGATCCTGCAATTCTATTTCCTTATTTCCGTTTCAGTTGGGGATTCACCAAATGCATGTTCTCATAACAGGGTTATGAATTTATAACAATCATCAGGATATATGAATTCAATGCATGCTTTGAGAGAATTCTAGACCTCTTTTTTCACTAAACTGTTTTTTTCATATTAGAGCACAGTTATGGAAGCAAGAAACTGTAAAGTTGGAATCTAATTAAAAACATCTTGATGTTAAAAAGGAAAGTTTTCGTTCGAATTGAAAAAACTTTCATAGCTTATTGAATGAATTGAATTGAATGATAATGTGTCATTATCCCCCCTGGACCACATACCATTTGGCACAAGACCGGTAATTTTCTCATTGTTTCCGTCTGCGTCACACATTTGAGTTTGGACCAGATCTAAAGTGGGGTTTATTCGCTTGATGTTCCCATGATGGCAACAGATAAGGTGCGAACAGAGTGTCCTGCTTTGCCTACAGGCTGGGTACGCGAAGTCGTGATCAGGAAGAATGGGGCATCTGCCGGCAAATCAGATGTCTATTATTATAGGTAAGCTGTTCGAATGGTGACCGCATGGGAGGCCATTCGATGTTTCCATAGTTTAGAAACTCAGTGTGTTGCGTAAATACTCGCTTTAGAGAGCAAAGGAAGGCATCGAAATAACAGCAAAGCTTTAGAGAACAGTCTGAAGTAAGATCAGGTAATGCTGCGCATTGTGTTCATACTGATTTATCAATTTTTGTGACGGTTATTCTAATGGGCCTGAACGACCAGGCCGTCATCTTGAATAAACGGCCTGCCAGTCAAGCCTGGTTAACCTCCGGTGGTTAAAAGATGGAGGACCAATATCAACTTTTCCTGCATCTTTTGTCAGTGCTATCATTATACAAAACTACCTTAGGCCTATTGAAGAACGATGAACATGCTAGAGTTAGGTTTCTTCATTTACAAAGCAGGTACCAGACTAACCACAAATAACAGCTCATGCAAAACAATAATGCTCAGTGGTCTTGGGATTGTGTGCTAAAATATATGGGAAAGGGCGTAGAATTTCCTGACTTGCACTCACTCATTTCTGGTTTGTTATGGGCTGTCACAAAGAATCGTAGACAGGATTGTTGACAAAGAAGACAAAAGCGAAGGCAGGCCATTGGTTCATTTTGCTATTGTCACATTGTGTTCTTGTTGACAGCAAGCCTATTGAAGAAACAGCAGGCCTGTCATGACCACAGACGGTGGCACACAATACACTCCCAAGTTGACCAAGAGAGAACCAGCGAGTTCCTACAGGTAACTGAGTTGAATTGCAGATCATATCAACCAGGGGGTATGCATCAGCTTTTGCAATCTGATTCGAAAACAGATGACCCACGACTCAGTCCTAGGCCTTTTAGTTTAGCAAATATCCTGAATATTCTGAAGGACTTGAACACGCCTAGATATTTTTCAGTTCACGTGGATGTTACCAATACAGGGTTTTGAACTTCAGCTTTTGGCCGTTGTCAGTGATGGTCTAGACTGATGGCCTAATGCTATTTTGCTCCAAATTTGATATTAATTGAATTTGCCTCTTTGGGAAAACTGTAATTTTTAACTTTGCAGCTCAAAACCCTGACAATCAGTCCCAACTTTTTCAGTTCAACTTGGTTAACTCAATGACATATTGAGAGAGAAGCTGTAAACAAGGGCAAGGCAAGGTTCTTTGTGAATTAGTCTCAAATCCCAGAGGGTGAATCTCTGTGCTGCTCTGCACCAAATATTTTGGAGCACAACAATTTTGTGCACCAGTGTTTGCCAAAAAGAGTAGTTGACATCTATTGTTTGATACAATAAGACATTGAATGGCCCATTGTTTTAAGGCCTGTTTCTGCACCAAACTGTGTGCCAAAAGCCAAATAAGTTCTTTCTCTGCACCAACGATCATCTGGAAATAGGCTCTCAGATTCACCTTGGAGAAAATCATGCTTTGGAAGACAAGGACAGATTTTTTAAAACTGAAATTCAAAGCAATTCACAATTCAAAGCAAAGAAGGCTATCATCCTATGGGAATTATTAAGTGTTTATTGTGCAAAAACGGTGGATTTGAGTTTGAAAACAAGGACAAGTGCCACCTGTAGGTCATCAGGAGTCCATCTAAGTGTACAGTTTTGTTGAAAATTTTCCAAAAGTTTGGCTACAAGAAACTTGAACGCTCCAAGATAAATAGTGGTTGATGCATCTATTATTTAAGTGTAAATGTTTTATCAACATCCATTTTATACCACAAATTTTGTAATTTCTTTCCCTCTGCAATCATCTGGATGGAAACATAGATCAAGGTAACTGAAATTGCAATAACCATCGCACTTCCACTTTCAGTTCACAATGATTTAGCACATACAATGTTCTACTTACCCACAAACTATGAAGGTGAAGGTGAAGTTGCATTTTTCAATGACAAGCGCTGGGATAGAAATCGAGCGGACCTAATCAAGTCCTTAACCCTTTGTCATGATGCTCAAGTGGTGGAGTCCTATGGGGGGTTCCATCATCCACACATTTTTGTATTGTTCCTTATGAGCATCTTCCAGGATGGAAAATGGGCATCCTTATGAGCATCTTCCAGCATGGAAATAGAGATTGAAATACCTGGGGATGGTCAGTACTGGCTCTGCAGAGTCTGCTCCTTTCAGAGATTTGTAGGATTTGTTTGTTTTTGTCCTAGTTGTTTCCTTGTGTATAAATAATCAATTCTTAAGGCTTTTAACATTTATTGTTTTTTGTAATTTACACGTAGGGTAGTTTTATGTGGCACTTTTTAATAATAATTTTTATCAGGTGGCCCCTTGAAAAATGGCTTCTGCTGAAGAGTAATCCTCCTAAACTAATCAAATCAAAGTAAATAATATCAAGTAAAAGCTAATTTTGGTGTCTTAATTTTGTTGTGACATCCAAGGGCGGCGCTACGTGGTGGACACATCCACCCCACGTTCCTCAGGTCAGCATTTATTCCAAAGCAAAAATGATATAAAAAACATTAGGTATACCTTCTGGCAATGAATTTTACCTCTTGTAAACCCCACTTTCTCAAAGCTCACGCCGCCCCCGGTGGCATCATTACTTTGATTTCACCATTTAGAACAATAAATGTCTGGTAGTTTGTTTGAAAACCACCTGTAAGATGGTAAAATGATACATTTGAAAAATTTTTCGTGTAAAACAGCCATGCATCTCATCTCTCAAGTCTTGAGTGGAAAAAGAAGACAGCAAATATTTGTTCTGTTGCCATACATGAATGGTGGTAAGCTGCACATGAGAGACTCAACTCCCAGATCAATGATTATCTAATACATCTTTGTTTCAAAATTATTTGAGAAACTTCTTCTTTTAGTTGAGGAAACAAAGTGCAGTTTCTCATTTATTCCCCTTTTTTATCTGTAATTTATTGCCTGGAAAGTACTTGAATTGAATAATGTCTAGGCAATGGCATGGCTTCATAAAAGTATTTTTTCTGACATGTTATCAAGGGCACATGTGGTAAACATCAAGAATGCTATGAACCTTGTAAGAATCCCCAAAATTCTAAGTAACTTTCAGAATTGAAATAATTAGAATTTAAGATAATTTGAGCAAAGTAATTGCGCAAGGATTCTTCACACACATTAACTTATGGAGGAGCCTGGGGGGTCTACCTTAGGGAGAAAAACAACAGAGACGTGCCTGCCAGAAGAAAATTTTATGACCCTGTCTCTGGATAATACCTTTCATAAATTATTTCAATTTTTGAAGTCAAATTTGATCTGACCTAGCAAAAAGCTTTCATGGACATACCTGTGCCAGAATAAAGACACAAAAGGTCTAATTATGTTATGGAATTTTTTGGGTGAAAAATGGCACCTTATTGGTAGGCACATCCCCAGGTGCTACGTATGTATATTAAGTAGGCCCCTAGCAAGCAGCAGAGCCCTTGCGAAATTGAAATTCCTTGAAAATTTGGCAAAAATCCTGTTACATTCATTGTCACGACCTCTCTAAAAGACCATACCTAGCTTTGCCACTAATTGATAGATGTGGAGACAGCCGTAGCTACCTAGCTGTATTTGAGCTTTAGTTGCGACATTTTCTCTGCGGCAGGGGCTCACAGATTAGAACCCATGTTTGTAGGTCTAAATCCTATTGTTTTCAAGCCAGCCTCTGTTGAATGAAGTTCATTTCAAGATGGAACTCTGCTTTAGCTATGGTATGATAAAATATTGTTCTCTCTCACAGCCCTGAAGGAAAGAAGTTTCGTTCAAGGCCTCAGATTGCACAGCACTTTGGAGACACACTTGACCTAACAAATTTTGACTTCAGAAGTGGACGGATAGATCCAAACATGAGGCCAAAAAAGCGTTTACGTGGAGGGGACATCAATTATGGAAAGGACTTTAGTCGCCCAACCCTTGCACACCCAAAGAGACTTACAAAACGTAGCATTGAAAAGAAGCAAATAAAAGTGATAAATGATGTAGATGAAAAAGGAAATTCGAAAGTGAAAGAAGAAAACAATGAGGAGAAATCACGTGTTCGATTGACAAGAGCACAAGAACGTGCTGAAGCTGAGATTGAAATGAAGAGACGTAGAGTTCGGGAAGCGTCTTCCAACAAAGAGCTAAACAAACCTAAGCAACTATTTTGGCAGAGGCGTTTACAAGGATTGAGGTCAGTTAATTCAGATACAAACAAGCCTTCAAAGCCGATCAAGTTGCAAGCCGAATTGAAGAATCTAACACCAGGAGGAGATCATGAAACCTTAGTACATAGCATCATAACTTACCTTCATAACAACGCGAAAGTCATCGGGCAAAACATGTCATTGAATGCTTTGAAGAAAAATCCAGGGATATGGTGCAATCCTGAGCAGCCGTTCTGTCCTCCGTTCTTCGTCACACCGGAGATGATTCGTGAACA
This sequence comes from Aurelia sp. 4 Dawson et al 2005, assembly GCA_964019985.1. Classification (NCBI taxonomy): domain Eukaryota; kingdom Metazoa; phylum Cnidaria; class Scyphozoa; order Semaeostomeae; family Ulmaridae; genus Aurelia; species Aurelia sp. 4 Dawson et al 2005. The sequence goes on from OZ026499.1 coordinate 16,550,734, forward strand.
AGAAAAAAGGGTTGAAATTGCAAGGAAGAATCTTGCAGAGTCCATCGAGACTTTGAAGTGTATGGAGGAAGATGACTATGATTCTGAATGAGCTTGTGTTGCTTGAATTCGTTTAAACGAAAGGCTTATTCATTTGGATGGCTACTTCTGAAAATGGTAGACTTTGCAGAGCTGGGTACCATTCTACCAAAAGAAGTAGACTTCATGGTTGTGAACCAGTTCTGTATAAACTTGCAAATGTTTCGGATGAGTAAAATTCCGACAAAGATCTCAGACAAGAAATGTTCGGCCACGTTTTTAGAATAATAAATATTTGATCATGCGTCGTAGGCCATTTTCCGGCAGTTCTGAAAGAGTGATTTTTGAATCTGTCAAGAGACTATCTCTGAAAATGACCAAAAAAGTATAGAATACTTCAATCTTTCAGCTGTTAGATCAATCAAATCCTATGATTATCATGAAGCTAGCTATTTTGCTAATGATTTGTCAACAGGGGACATTTTATGAGTCACCCCGTCGGTACAACTCTAGACTTGCTCCAAGACTATTCCGAGATATATCAGCACTAAGGAACATAGTTACTTCTGCGGGGGCGTAAACCGCATTCGCTTTTCCTTCGCAGCGTCCTCTTCAAGGTTTACGCCCCTGCAGAAGTAACTATGTTCCTTAGTGCTGATATATCTCGGAATAGACTTGGAGCAAGTCTAGTATAACTCACATTTGCTTTCGTTTCTCCAGGAAGTAAAAAGGCTTCCAAAATTTTTATTTTCAGACGAAGAAAAAGTAAATAATCTAAATTGTTTCTACCGGGTAAGTCAATAAAAACGCCCGGCGTTTGAAAAAATCCCGCTTCCTGAATGTCAAAGCAATGATATTGAAAACTGTCTTGTTTCATCGCCGATATGCCAAATTAGATTCAGGAATTTACCCGGCTTTAATGCGTCATTCCTTCCCGTCGAAATAGGAGATTTTCTGCAGAAAGCCCCTTTCGAAAACCTGCGAAAACGAGTGAAAATAACAAGCAAGATTTTTTTTCCTTTGTTCTCCTTCATACCAATAGTGACTCTTGGATGTATTCATGTATTTTGACCTCATAAGAGAATGGAATCCCCCTGAATAAGTTATTCACACTAGAGGGAAGACTTTTCAACCCTCTGAGGGGAGAGCACATGCTAAAGCGTGCTGAAAGTCACCGATCTGAGGAAAACACGTAAGGGATTCTTACTTGTAAGTTTAGCACTTTTTTAAAGGTTTCTCAAAGGGATTCATTTTAGAAGAATCTGAACGGAAGAATCTTAGGGTGTGTTTGATTAGTACCAATTCTGAAAACGGTAGACTTGGAAGACTCGGAATTTGTGTTTGATTGGCTCCCCAATTCGGAAACGACAGGTTTGGTAGGTTTGGCAGGCCTGCTGAACCTTCTGCTCCAAAAGGCAGAAGGTTTGGCAGACTTTGGAGAGATTCTCGATTTCATTTGCAGAACTCTGAAAACGAGGCGAATTTTATCGCGTTACTACGGTAATCGGTAACTTTACTCTTTGTTGCCAAGCACGAGACTCGTATTCATGTTTTTGAACTGGGAACCTCATCTCCACCAGAATAAAGTTGAAACCTGCTGTTTTGAAGAATTTTGTGTTTGATTGGGAACTGTATTTCCATCTCTGCGAAGTCTACCGCTTTCAGAATTTGGTAGGTTTGGAATTACCAATCAAATACAGCCTTACAGAATCTGAACGGAGTGACCGATTTTAGCCACGAAGTTTTCTAAAAATAGTTGAACATGTTAGCTATTCAATCAGGTATTGCAAAATATCATTGCTTGCTATATACTCAGGGAGCAGTAGCCTTTCAAGCGCCGGGCGTTTTTTTGGCTCACCCGATAAAATATACAACATTTGTAGGATGAACTTTTACTTCATACTAATAAATAATATGAAAAGTCTTAACTTTTGCTGTATAAAGAACGTTCTTTTGACATAGACTACGCGTTTAGAAAGAAACCCATTGTGTAGTTATGTTGTTGTATGTCTAATAGCGGCTATGGATACCAGTCGGTGGACATGTGCTAGTAGCTTGATGTAGTAAATATATCAGGGTATTTTGTTGTTACTATTGCCAGGGTACTTTGGAATACGTATGTGGTCATACGGTAAGCATATTCAGGAAGTCTTCATTGCGCATCAAACTCTTTTGGATCATGTTGGGATGAAGTTTTGTCTTCAGGTAGAGAGATTTCAGCACAGAGATTGGTGTCACCGATAGATCATATCAGCATTTTAAAAAGAAGTGAAGCCAAAATAGACTCCTGGGGAACCAAACAGAAACTGAATGTCTACAATTTTAAAGTAAAGGCTGCTCTCTATGGCTTGTGTTATGAGCGCGCAGGCGCTGCGACCAAATAGGAGGTTGCGCAGTCAATAGCGATCAATCTGATAGCAAGCAACCAATTTTTAGGCGCTGTTTGGAGTAGGGATAAATGCATTTCCCATCGCGGGAGCTTGCAATCACTACCGAAGGAATCAGCCTTGGTCGCAGCGCCCGCACCCTCAAAACGCTGGACACAGGGGTGCCGCCTCCAGTGAACCGAGAAACAGCAACATGATCTGTACGTAGTACAGAAAAACGGCAGGCCCCGATTATCTGCCCATTGGTTTCATCCATCGAGATCATCAAAAACAATTGGCTATATTTAGATTGATCCAGTCCACGCCTAGTCCACGCAACTGACTCTCGAGTACCGAATAAACTAGGGGGTGAGAATAATCGGGGGGGGGTTGGAAATGGCTTGATATAACAATAATCGGGGGTTGAAATAATCGGGGGGGGGTGCTTGGAGAAATAGAAAATAGTCTTTTTCTTAGGCAAACACGTATCTCTCATATATTTATGTGAACAGTGATGTTACTGATACATTTACTTTTGAACTCTGGTTCTGTTGAATGCTTTTCTTGAGACTTTTTCTTGCGTTTGTTCAGAAATTATGTCTAGTATCATTTCATCTTTCCAAGGATTAATAAAAGGCAGTTGGAATAAGAGCGGGGGGGGGGTTGGAAAATTTTTCAAAAATTAATAAGCGGGGGGTAACGATTATTCGGTACTCGAGAGTAGCTGCTTTTATAGTTGAACTCACTTGATTTAATGTAACATCTCCAATATGGAGGATAAACAATACCTCCCACTTAGCAACAGCAATTCAAAGCAGTCCTAAAGTATTTCCACTGTGATCTTTCTCAATATAGTAATTGAAATTTCATGTATCAGTTTGTATTTCATAAATCGAAAAGCAACGCTGCAAGAGAAGATCCTTGTGGAGCAGCTAAACTGTTTCGATCGTGACCTTCGCTTGTGTTGTAAACTGAAACGATACTGAATCAGCCCATGTTACAGTGTTTTGATGGGAGAAGAGCTGTCAAACACAGTTTCTTAGATCACGGCTGAAACAAATGATGATAACAGCGTTGAGCGTTGAATTGAAATAGAACGTCACCTTTGCTGCGTATAGCGCCAGTAGCGTCCATTCTTGAGAGGGCATATACAAGGAAAGCGGTGAACAGATGAACGTAGGCGTTATAGTTAACAAGAGACTTGTCAATATGAAGAAAACTGCTTTTGATCCCTCTTTACCAGCATTCCGAATATTTCTGTCATCAGTAGAAGCGCTATTGTGAACACTGTTTCTAACTGACTTCACCGCTCTGCAATACAACACGAGAACAAGTATGATACACGCGAGGCCCATGACACACATGGTTGTCGCGAACACTGCATGGGAGGTGGCATTGAGGTAGCTACTCCCTAGAATACTCACTATGGCCATGGATGTTAATGCACAACACAGCATTAAGATATTGGCTCTTTTGTGTGTCATGATCAATCTGTAGCTGTGGATCCGTGTCATATGCAGATAGCGATCAATCGCAATAAGCAATATCATGAGTATTGTGAAAACGCTCAAGGGATACAAAGCCGCACGCACAACGTTCTTAGCCATTTTGTAATATTTTCTTGGTACTTGCTCGATTACAACATTCCCAGTTATAACTGATAGGCCATTGATCACATCTACGATACATAGTACGTATATAAACTTGAATGTGATCACGCTGAGTTTGTTCCTTCTGCGCAATGCATAAATCAAGACAGAATTTACTAATATGATCGTACAGGCAGCAAGTAAGCGAGGAATAAAGAATTTTCGATCAAGAGAAATTACGTCCTTGTATGCCATTTCAATCTGCAAATTCTTTTCAGTAAAATGTCAGGTAAATGAATTTTATCGAGAAAAAGCCACAATGTAGATTGATAATTTCAGTTAATTAAGATGAGCAGTACTAACTAGTGAACCATCCTCAACGTCATGCGATGATTTCATGTCGCTTCATTTCACAAGACCAACCCACAAAATTGATTATACATTTTTGTCATTTGTGTATTTCGTAGCAAACAAGGAAATTATTTGCTTATTCTGAATGCAAAATTATTGGTACAATCAAAGCAGGTGCCAACGATTACTGGTAATAAAAAATGAAATAGTTCTTCGTAAGAAAATGGTTTGATGAATTGCGTCGCTAAACATTTAGTGGGTCCTAGCCTGAGATCAGGCTCACTCGCAAAGAAATTCAAAAACTGATCTCAGGCTAAGTGGGTCCTCGATAACCGTCCTCAATGAATTCTTCATTTAAATTGGTTCTTTCCGTATTCAAAGCGAAAATGTTTCAGTTTCATTGGAACGCTGAGGTTTTAAAGGCTTGAAGTCAGGGGGGGGGGGAGTTGGGTGACAAAGTATTTGTAAGTTTTGTTGAAATAATTTTAGATATTTGTTTCATAAAGGTAGCCTTCAGATGACTCACGGAACTTTGGGTTTAATTTCAGTACTTTGATTTTAGACTCCTTTTGCGTTGTGCTGGGGCAAATTTGGATCCCTAACAAAACTTTAAGGAATCATCCTCTCGTTTACATTCTTTCTTCTAATCCATAACATTTTTTTCATCTTTGTAAAGAAAATTTTTGTCTTAGAGCTGTGAAAGCGCTCTCGAACCTTTAATTGTTTTGCAGCGATCACAACTGTACATATTCAGTGAAAAAATGGTCTTAGACTGCATATAACGAGACAACAAGACAAAGCAAGCCGAAATTTAATGCAAATCAGTTTAATGATGCCCTGTTTAGATAGCCTTGCTTCCAATGAAAACTGCGATCTTGAGCACGAAGAGTGGAGACGAGTTCAGCCTCGCTACATTGAGGTTGTATTTCCATATCATTACTCTGATTCACGCTGATATTGATGGATGAATAGGCAGAATCCAAAAATTTGGAAAACAAGTGGAAAAGTGGAAGAAAATCAGAAACATTGTAGTCTTATCAAAATCGTCGTAGCTTCGTTCCTTTACTGATAATCGCTACAAATACAACTAATCTAAAATTCGACCAGAAATTGACGAACCTTTCTATGATGCCAGATGCCAAGAGCAGGCCCATTCTACACGATAACCACTCACCAATTCTAAAAGGCCTGAAATTTGTTCAGTTCAGTTCTGTCCAGTTTATTCACTTTAAATTCCACTACAAATTTTGTCAAAGCAGAAAACAACAAATTGAAAAAAAAGCATATAGACTAAATAGAAATAGAGAAGAATATTACATGGCTACTGTAGAGAATTTGTACGAAGAGGAATTCTTCAGGAGGAGCTCTCTCACTAGCTAGGCTAGGCTAATTGAGGAGAGAGCACCCCCTTTTAGAAAAACTTGAATTGATGAATGTAACTAAGAAACGTTTTGGGAAATAGAGTTGATATGACCATCTATTATTTGCTTTGAAACTCCAAGAAATTTAACATAGCAAACAAGTCTCTTTGATAAGAAACTTTTCAATATTAACATTGATCATTCGAGAGGAGGACTGCTGGGGAGAGGTGCAGGTAAGGATGACAAAATTAGTCTTATTAATATTCAATGACAGTTTGTTAACTTCAAGCCAAACTTTAACTTTTTTGAATTCTTTATTAGCTGTTGTTTGAAGCAAATCAAGTCATTGACATTTTAAACTATTGTTTGGAACTTTGCAATCTCATTGGTCGCGCCAGTTTCACGGCCATTTTGGCCCGATTTCCCAGGATATTAACATACTTATTTAATTTTGCACCCTATGCTTCATATGCATTTTGCATGAAAATATATAAAATCGTAAATATATTATCATATAATTGTCAATAACTACTAACAAAATATTAAAGTCTCTTACATCCCATCCTCCAAAAAACAAACCTCCCTAATCTACTAGTCATATGGAAAATTCATAAATCTGCTTCCAGTATGTTTAGTCTAAAATTGTCAATGGTGTCTTCCTGCATTCTCCTGAAAGGAGCTCTAGAGCCCCTCACACACAACAGTGCAGCTTTAGCTGTTTCAAAAGAGAGCTTTGTTCTTAACCATGTCATTATATTGCCATATTGTTCATTCTGTTTCAGAGCCAGCTTGCTTGCTAAGTTTTTTACAAAAAGATCACACTCTCTTCCAATTCCCCCGTTTGTGCCAAAAACTAAGGGTGTAAAAGTACCTTGTTCAACCTCAATCACTCGATTTTCACTTAGTTTGATTATCAGTCCCAGTTGAGCTGGAGCGCCGCGGTCCTATTCAGTAAACAAAATGCAAATGGGGACTGAAATTGTTAGTCTAAAAACAGAAAATTGTGGGAAATTTGAAACAGTAGCCTCTGTTCCTAGTAGAGGCTACGGCCAAAAAGTTTTCAAAATTGGTTGAATGCAAAATGGCGGAGCTAGAAGTGCTCGTTTCAACATTGGATCAAGCAACTTCGCAGGATTCCGATGTCATGAAACGTGCTGAAGAGCAATTAAAGCAGTGGGAGGGACAGCCAAGCTTTTATCAAGCACTACTGGTAATTTCTTTGTGATATGTACATACACAAGTCAACATCAATACAATAAATACATTTGGGACCAGACAGAGAGTGAACTGTTTTGCACTTAAATTCAGCGGACACACTTCCGTACCGATTTTAGATGGGAAAAGGCGCCACTACTGAAATTAAAGTATTATAGGCCTCTACTGAACTAGCGAGGGTTTGCGGGGCGGCAGCCTAATAATGGGCAGTGAAAAAAAGGCAACATTGATTGATTGCCTGCCAGTTCTAATTCTTGCTGCAGATTTATGCCGTTTTAAGTCATACCCATGTCATGTTGACACCCTCCTGCAAGAGGCTCTCTCATTTATTTCACTTCATCTTATCAGAATTTAATAAAGTTGCTTATAAAATCACAGAATGTCTGTTTCAACAAACCACTTTCTACTCATGTGAGATGGATGGCAATTCTATACTACAAGAATGGTGTTGACAAGTTTTGGAGAAGAGTTGTCAACCGGTATGTATCTACCATCATTACTGCCCTTTTTCAGCTGAAGTGAGTGTTATGCAGATCCAAGGACTTTGAGAAAGTCTTTCTGGGTTCTGTTAGTGCTTCTTTCATTTGTTCTGAAGAAAGCTGAATGCAGGCCTTGAAATGAGCAAACGTTTGGTACTTGGTCGATCAAGCTCCTCAATTCATTTAGGTGCTTGATCAAGCTCCTAGATTATTTTTTGTCTTTGTGGGAACCAGGAAAAGTTGTGGACAAATGAGGTGTTTTGTCTGAAAATTTTCAGGTAAAATCACTTAAATCATTGAAAAAGAATCAAACAAAATAAAGGAAGGCCAGCACAGGCGTTTGAGCTGGGCTGCATGTTGAATAAGATCAAACAGCCTTGGAATGGCTCCTGCAAAGTTTGCACCAAACTTTTGTAACCTTCTGCGCTTCGTTGATAACTTTAACTTCTGGCCAACCCCACTGCCCTTTCCCAAGATTTTAACACCAATAATTCTGCAATATAGTTCGCACGGTAGACAAGCAAAGCTTGCAGCTATTTTTGCTTCATCATGTGCCCTGTGTAAATTGCAAATCACAGTCGTAAATGATGATGAACATAGAAGCGAGGCTGCTCGGTGATGGCGTAGACCAGTGTAAACAATATGGTGAACGCTACTTTGGAAGCAAGTGAAAATTTTACGAGTCAATGGAGTGAAGAAAAGACAATTTAGTGTAGTTTTACAGAGATAAAAGGAAGATTTGGGCTGAATATTCTATGCCAAATGCATTCACAAATCGTAATTATAGATCATTAAAAGAAAAACTTTGGATCTGCAGGGCGCTTGAACAATCGAGCCAGTAGAATTTTCGAGGCGAGTGTGGAGGCGCTTGGGCTCGATCGAGCGCCTCTCATTTCAGGGCCTGGCTGAATGTTACATTTAAGCATAAGCGTATGGGAAGAAAAAATCTAGGGGGCGGCCTGACACAAAACCCATTGTTTGCCAACATTTTTGCCTGACTAGGGGCAAAAAGTTGCCCGAAAGATGCTGATTTTTGAAAATTTCTCCAAAGTTTGGGGGGCTACCACCCCCGGCCCCCCGCCCCATACGCTTATACATTTAAGTCTTTTATTTAGGGTCAAATCAGGCTTTTTGAAGATACAGAAATATCAAGACATTGGTTTCTTTGAAACTGGAAAGTCTTTACACAGCTTATAAAATGCTATGAAAGTACGATGCTTTAAGATGCCCAATAAACTCTAATCCCCATCTTATAATTCATATCACAGAAAGGCAGGTGTGAATGAGATTTTTCAGATAGTGGAATTGGTAACAATGCTGATGATAGAGAATTGTACGAGCAGAGATGTTTGTGAGGCACAAAATACTTGCCAACCAAATGCACACATAAGATAACTTTTAAAGCAGTAAATAGCCCAGAATAAATATTTTGGGCTTAACCCCTCATCACTAGTAACAAAAAAGAGTATTAAAGCTTAAGAAGTGGAAAAAGAACAATTGATAGAATGTATCAATAGAATGGAGGAAAGAATGTGATGCAAGAATGCAGAATAAAGAAAGAGAGATGTGAATGTGACCTTTTGTGACCTTTTCTTATTGGGCTTTATTTTCAAAATTTTGCAAATGTTCACCAAATTGATTATTCAGCTGAGAAAATTTCTCCGCAAGATATAAAAAATGACATCTTGTGCAGCATATACACATGCAATAGATACAGCATATGCAAGAAGCAAGATGAGGAGCAGGTAGAGGACTGATGAACAGAAAAGTTTCTAGATACTGTAGAAACCTTGTATAACCACTGGCATGATGACTAGTAGTGCAGTTAGGGTGGCAACAGGCTGTGATACCAGGGAGTTCATTTGCATTCAACAAAATATATACATGTTCAGTTGTTTAAGCAGAGAAATTTTTCAGAACTGACTTTGACTAAAGTGAACTTTTACCTGAGAGTTGTTTCTCAGTCTCAACAATCTAGATTGGTACTTCTGACAGACATTGATATTTATGCTTCGCGTCTGTTTTTTATTTTTTCTCATGTGGTAAGTTTGTCATTTCTTCAAATTTCAGTGTATTTGCAGAAGAAGACAAAAATGCAATGAAACAAATGCTTCTATCTTCATTTTCAGAATCTGTCAGCCAGGTAATCTTCTGATTTATGCTTTTTTTGAAGGAATTTTCTTTTTTTATAGTAACATGAATGATTAAGATGATGTTGTTACAGGAACAAATATTTAGAACATAATTTGTGCTGGACCTGCGTGTTAGAAACATTAAAGATTAGGTCTGTTTCTTGAAAATACACCTTTTCAATGAAGTGGCATTGTTTTGCAATTTTACAAAATTTCTTTAGATTGCCTCATATGAAATTTCTGACCTCAGATTCACATAAAGCACCTAATTTTTAGTCTTTTAAGTGCAAATTTTCATAATCCTAGTGTAAGCACAGGGAGCCCAGGAATAATTGGCAAACTAAAAACATAAATTGTCCAGAGTAGGAGCTCCGTAGGAAACTGCGAAGGATTTGCGAAGCCTTGAAATGAATGCTGCGAAGGACTCGTAGCGCGTTGAGCTGCGAAGGAACTATGACGTTTTTCACAGTTCCTTCGCAGCTCAAGGCGCTACGAGTCCTTCGCAGCATTTATTTCAAGGCTTCGCAAATCCTTCGCAGTTTCCTACGGAGCTCCTATTCTCGACAATTTATGTTTTGAGTTTGCCAATTATTCCTGGGCTCCCTGTGGTGTAAGCTATTACTTTTGAAATGAAAACAAATTTGAAAATTTTAAGGGATTTGACTTTGGATAATGATTGAGGCTGTAATGTTACACCCCAAGCAGTTTTTCATGGTGAGATCCCATAATTCTCAAATTCATTATCATTATAAAATCAAAATTGTAAATTCTAGGAAGATAAAATTTACACATAACAGTAGACTAAGCTTTGGGCGCAATCCAAATCTGTGACCAGAAGTTTTATACAAAGAGACTTTATCATTTCAAGATTGCTGTGCAGATTGCTGTTGTAATTGGCAGAGTTGCAAGAGTGGATCTCAGAACATGGCCAGATCTTATACCAAAGCTTCTTCAGGTACCTCTTTTTCTTTGCTAAATTGTTTTCACTTCTTGTCTTGCCCTTGTTTGCAGAAAAATGCCAAGTCTTATTCATCTTATGGGTAAATTTGAGCATGATTTTTTGACATGCAAGTACAAGCCAATTTGTAGCCCTAGAGCAATTGAAATATGCACAACTGGAAATGTCAATATCAACTTCATACCATTGACAGTCAACTGCTAGGATATGTTATATCTATTTTGTCATACCACCAGTGGCCTAACAGAGTACCTTGTGGCCCTTATTACCTTAGCCATACAGAGGCAGCAGATACTTTGAAAAGAAACATTTCCAAATCATCCATTGCCCATTGCCCAGGTTTATTGAAAGTTAAATAAAGGCATGTTGGCACAAAAACATATTGGAGATGATGGCTGAAATGAAAGTGCGTGAAGCAAGCCAAATTTTGGTGTAGGATATCCACTTGGGAAATTCTTTTGAACTACACTCCTTAGATCATCAGAAAATGGAGACCTTTTTGTTGAATGTTCACCATCAAATGGAGAAAAAGGACTGTGACCAAGGAGATGCTTCTCAACGAAATATTTGAAAATTGAGCTCAAGTGTTGTACAGAATTGGATCTTTGGTCAAGCCTTCTGCTAAAACTTTCATGTTCCCTGGAAGATACTAAATCTTTTTAATTGGCAAATTTGCAATTTACCGTCTTTTCAAAGTTATGCTTGTTTCAGTTCACAATGGTGCTCAATTCAATAGATGTCTTGGAGTCTCTTTAGGGGAGCCCAAGGGCATTAAGTACAAATTAACTTTCGATTGTTCCAACATGCAAATTAAATCAGTTTGTTGCTGAAAGTCGCAGGATACCCCTTCGGGGCCTGTAATGCTTGGTGGCTCTTAGGAGTTGCCCTAACCCCAACCACCATGTGTTTCTGCATACCACGCTGACAAAGACCTGATTCAACTTATTCTACCAGTAAAATATCAAATGACAATTCAATGACTAGAGCTCTCATCAAAAATTCTGTAGTACTGTAGTTGGCTGTCAGAACTAAAGCACATCCAATTTCCAAAAGGCCACTTTGCAAAAGGCCTGTTAACAGGCTAGTTAAGTAGCAATCATGCCAAATTTCAAGTCCATCTTGCTATGATATCTTGATTACCAACTAAAAAAGATTATGTTACAAAATTAGTACAAACCATGAAATATGTTGAGTTGTCTTTACTCATTTACTTCTTACAGCTACCGGCGATGCTGTCGCTTTGTTGCTAATGTGGGATCTCTCAATTGACGCTTACAGTATATATAAGTGTTATTTGTTTTAGAATGTCAGAAGTACAGATGCTACAGTTCAGTACAATGCACTCTTGATAATGAACCATGTTGTGAAAGGACTTGTTTCAAAACGACTTGCCTCAGATAGGAAAACATTTAAAGAGGTGGGGCCTTTTTCTTCATTTTACAAACACTTGTAGCGTTTAGCCAAGACTATCAGGAGGTAACTGAGAACAATAGCAAGGCAGCAACCCAGAAAAAGGGAGAAAGAGAATAAGAGAGACAAAGAGAAGGAAAGGATTGATAGAACAGAATGGGAAATGACAGGATAGTCAGTATCATGGTGACAGGAAGTATTGCATAGCGACCGGGTGCAGGAGTCACTGCTAAAATTTAACCGAAGTGGACCAACTACATTAAAAAGAAGTTATTTGGGACTTGTCAAGTTCAGACAAATTGGTCATCAAACATTTTGCAATAGAAAGGCCGTATAGTCTTGTTCAACAATGAAATGAGATATCAACTTTTCCTCCTTATTATTTCTTATATCATTTCTTAGGCTAGGGTCAAAGTCGCATTTTGGTCGCCCCGAAGTAACTTGATTTGGATTCAACATGAGAGCAACTCTGGTGTGGCTTTGCGTCAGACATCGAATATAATTGGTCGAGTTTGCTGTAAAGTTATTCCAATAGATATGCATCACAGCAATGACAACAACTCTTTCCAGAAATTTTGGCACAAAAATAAAATGCCGGAACAAAGTGGCTCCTGCAAGGAAGGACATTATTTTGATGAAGCTGATTCAACACAGTCCCAGACATTATTCTTAGGAATTTATGTTTTTGATTCAGCACCTGTCAAATTCGACGTCTGGCCTCAAGACGCTTTCGCGTAGCATTATGCGTCTGAACCACCCGAATCTCGTTATTTAGGTTCACCCGAATCAAAATTGCTGTACTCAGTCGACTTAAACGTCGCATTTTGGTCGCGCCGAAAACAACTATTTGATTTGGCGCGGCCAAAATGCAACGTATGACTTTGGCCTTAGTTACGTGACAGCTGTGGCAGTTGCTTCTTCAGGCAAAAATTGCAGTATATATCATGATTTTCAAATGAGTTGCTGATGTGGTGTGATTATTTAGTTGATTCTTTCTTTTCTGCTATAAATTTGCCACTCACTCACACCCACTTCAGATGATGTGATTCTCCTCTTGAGGAAGCTTTCTTTACATACCGGGTGAGTCAAAATAAAGTTTACACGTTTGCTTGGCTATGGAATGAAAGTATGTGACCGATATTGAAAACTAAGATGTTGTCATAGGCTAAGACTAACGTAGACGAGAACATTTTGTTTGGTAAAATCACTCGTCTTTCACACCGAGCGATTAGAAAAATGCCTGTAGGAGTTTTATGGGAATCAAGAATTCTGCATTCCATTCTGGGCCATGATTTATGTGGCATTGAAGCTTGCATTGTCATTTTCAGAAATAGAATTTGATTTCAATAGCAAGTAAATCATGGACCAAAATGGGATGTGGAATCCGTGTTTCCAAACATGCCCTTTACAGGCATTTCCTAATTTCTTGGTCTGCATGATGAATGATTTACAAAACAAATTTTCTCATCTAAGTTAGCCTTTGACTAATAGATCAACATTTCAGTTTTGCATATTGGCATCATATTACTTACCTGACAGCCCGCCAAATGCGTAAACTTTTTTGACTCGTCCGATATTAGTTAAAGAATTTGTACCATAAAAAGTGCGATGAAAGTAATTGTATCAACGGATAAAGAGATGATTTTCCGATTGCATGGTCATGGGATCTGAATTGGGTGCAAACAACGCTGGTTGAATTAATATTGCAATTTTTTTGTCTTTCCTTACAACTGTTGTCTTGTTCATTTTTCAGATCTCTTCTGGATTATTCAGCTTCATTCTCGAATTATGGATCTTCCATTCAAATAGTTATGTCAGTCATCTTTCTGCCGAACAGGTTTCACTATACATTATAGCTTTCCTTTGTCATTTTGTCATATCGTCACAACTGATCTTTTCAAAATTGTCAATCATTTGTTGAATTTGATTTTCCTAACTTTGGTTGTTTTCAGTTTCAGTTCAGTTTCATATGTTTTAAATTCACTACATACAATTTATATAAAATACTAATACTACAATTAAACTAAGATGAACAATAATAGAGAAAATTAATACATTGATACGGAACATTAACACAGTAGGGACAGGATAAATTGTATGAAGCGAATTACTTAAAGGAGGAGCTCTCTCAATAGGTAAACTAATCGAGGAGAGAGCCCCCCCTGTCCTTCAACAAATTCAATTGATTTTGATTGGATTATAAAGTTTTAGGAAAGATTGAATGTGCCACAAGTCCCACTCCCCAACCCCGGAGAGAGCAAAAAGAAGAAAAGAAAAAGAGAAAAGAAAAGAAGAAAAAAAAAACTTCTTCCCTTCCCTCTCATCCCTCTCCCCCCCCGGATCAGAGAAGGAGACATGGAGCAATTCAAAAGATACATATGGATTTGAATTTCATACAATAAGATGGAAATTGTGCAGGTATAAAAAATATCTTTGAATCAATGATTGACCTTGTTCAGTAAGAAAACTTTCAGTTGCTTTTTAAATGATATTTTTGATGGAGCATTCCGCAGTTCCACAGGTAATGAATTCCAAAGTTTAGCACCAAGATATCGAATTGACTTTAGACCATATTGAAGACTGTTTATTCGAGATATGTATAAATCACCTTGACTGGCCTGTCTTGTGTAATACTGATGAACAGATGAACTGAATAGGAAGAAGTTATGAAAGCAACTAGGTGACGTTTTATTAACTGAGTCAAAGACAAAGATTAAAAGTCTGAGTTCAAAGATTTCAGAAAGTTTGAGAAGTTTAAGATCTTTAAAAATTGGAAGAGAGGGTGACAAGCGAGGCTGAAATGAGATAGCTCTGACTGCTTTTTTCTGTAATCTAAAAATTGGATCAACGTATGATGCATATGTTTGACCCCAAACAATAAGCCCATATTGTAAAAAGGACAGAAACAAAGCATTGTACAAGCAAAGTAAAACATCTAATGGAAGTAAGTTTCTTATTTTGAAAAAGATTCCACATGTTCTAGCTAATTTTTTAGAAAGTTCACTGAGATGGTATTTCCAACTTAAATGTTCATCTAGGAGGAGCCCTAAGAATTTAACAAACTTAACCCTTTTAATATGTTTCTTCCCTATTTTTATTGTAGAATCAGAAGAAATATTCCTAGAAGAGGAATGAAAAATAATATAGTTAGTCTTATCAATGTTTAATGATAATCTATTAGCATCAAGCCATCTCTTTATAGCTCTAAGTTCTTTGTTAGCAATTTTAAATAAATTAGGTAAATCTTTGGATTCACAGTAGATGTTTGTATCATCAGCAAAGAGATAGAATTTCAGTTTCTTAGAAGCATTTGGTAGATCATTGATGTAGATAAGAAAAAGTAATGGGCCCAGTACAGAACCTTGTGGTACACCACACGTAATTGAAAGTAGGTTGGAATCACTTCCATTGACAGAAACATATTGCTTTCTGTCAGATAAATAAGATCTAAACCACTCAAGGGCACAACCGCGCACACCATAGTGCTCCAATTTAGATAATAAAATTTTGTGATTAACAGTATCAAAAGCCTTCTGTAGATCAATGAAGATACCACAACCAAATCTTTTATTGTCAAGTGTGTTTCTCACAGCTTCTGTCAAACTTACTAGGGCATGATCAATGGAATGGTTTTCTTGAAATCCAAATTGTAAAGAATAAAGAATATTATTTAGTTCAAGGAATTTATACAGTCGTCTGTACATTAACTTCTCAAATACCTTACTGAAGATGGGTAAGAGAGAAATTGGCCTATAGTTAGATGGTAGCTCAGGATTCCCTTTTTTGAAAAGAGTTATCACCTTAGCTATCTTAAGTTTGTCTGGAAAAATACCGGACTGGAAAGACTGATTCACAAGGACAGCAAGAAGAGGGGCGATCGAGGATCCCAGGATCTTTAGTAATTTTATAGGTATACTATTAGGACCTACAGATTTAGATGGATTTAAAATGTTGATTAGGTCATTAACTTCTATCCAAGTAACTGGAGTAAGAAAAAGTGAATTAGAAGTTCTGTTAGATAAATAATCAAGGGGGGATTTAGGAGTTAGTGGGATTGTCTTTGTTATATCATCAGCAACATTTACAAAAAAGTCATTAAAAATATTTGAGATTCTGCCTGGTTCAGATGTTACATTTCCTTCCTTGTCTTTGATTTTATTAATTGAAGAAGAATTAGAAGATTTATGAGAGATGATTGTCTTTATACCTGACCATAGGTTTTTCATATTTTGAGTGTTAGTAGAAAAAAAGTTGTGGAAATAGATTTCTTTGCTTCTGTTTGCACCTTCAGCCCAAGCAGGGATGGGGCCTGCTGCAGTGGTTCTGGTTGTCCTTGGGTGGTGGCTAGCTTAGGGCGAATGGTGGTCGTTGTTTCGATCTCTGGCCGCTCTGGGTTTTCATGTGGCACAGGGGCAGCAGGTGCTGGCGCTGTGGGGCTTGCTCCTGTCAGAGATTTAGCATTTGTTTTTGCACCGTTGCAAACGGCTGCTGCAGAAGGGCAACCCTCCTAAAATAAGTAAGAAAAATAAAAATATTAAAATCAAAGCAATGCACATTGATACTGCTGCTTCCTTTACTAAAATTGTTTTAAAGTTTCTTTTTCATTTACAGGCTTCTCAGGCGAACGAAAGTTTGAAAATGAGTGTACTTACTCTCAAAGGTAATTCATTGGAAATTATGAAGTTTAATAGACAAAAATGTCATGCTGCGTAGTTTCTACGACGTGATTTTGACACGGGTTTGCTTCTGCTTTCTCGTTCTTGTGAAGAACACCATTCACTAAAAATCCTATGAAATCAGGAAGTGTTGTTTTAAAACTTTTAATCGCATTGAACTAGCATGTGAAGGTAGTTTTAGGATACCGACAAGCTAAGCCTGTCATGCAGTTTCCTGATTCTTGTGCCCACATCTCATAATTACAAAGTTGGTGACTGTCCTCACTCTATTTAACTCAAGAAGCGTGGTACCAACTGGATCAGCCATTTTTTGGTAGCTTTTTTTTTGAAAAATGGAAGTTATTTCTTCTTTGTTATTGTTTCCCGAATAGCAGTTTTTGTATTTCTAGTGCTAAGAAAGCTTATTGTTGAAGGCAGCGGTGAGCTGATAGAGGATTCAACTGAAGTCGTAAGTATTAATCGTAGATCTTTCTTTGGTTTCATTTTAAAATTTCTTTTGATTTAGGCAAGTTAGAGGATAAAAAGATGTGTTTCACAGTTTGATTTTAATTGACAAACCTATTGATTCTCTCGTCATACGTAGCCATACAGGAAGAATAGCTAAATTTGACATGGTAGATAAGTTGGATGATAACTGTATGTTCGTTTGCCACAGGTTAAAAGCCTTTGCTCGCCATGATCATGTGCAGTGCAAGGCATCGATTTACGTATGGTACGAAAGTCGCTTCTGATTTACATGCGGTTCCTTTGCTTTCCAATCGGTGGGCAAATTATTATGGTTAGCATAGCGGTGAATCTGTAAATGTTGTGTCATTTTCACCTCACCTAACCCTGCATTTCAGAACAGACTCTCTTGGAAATACCTTTTTTGCTCTCTGTGAAACATGCCGTAACTCAGCCAATTCCTGGAAAGACATGTCATAAATGTTTCACACAGCAAGTTCAAAGTTTTGTCTGATCCCATTCTTCATGAATGAAGTCTTCCTTTCAGAGACTGATTCAAACTCTGGTTGAGAAGATGCCAATACTGATAGATCTTAGTAAGTATAAACCTGTGTAGTGTATATGCATTAATTGTCATGAAATTGGCTGTCTTCCGTCAGATTCTCTCCCTTTGAAAATTACAGCTATTCAAAAGCACAGTCAGTAGGATAGATTTGAAGGATTAAGCTACCGTAAGTCGTCGAATAAGCCCCCATTCTCGAACAGGCCCCCCTCTTGAATATGCCCCCAAACCAAAATATTGTTTACGAAGTAATCCCCCTCCCTCGAATAAGCCCCCATGAAGGGAAGGGGGTAATCGATTTTAAGAAAAGAACTTCATATCACTATTTTCTCGTAATTATCAAAGCGATCGTTCAATTCATTGCTCAATTACACAAAATATGACTGTTTTTATTATTCTCAAATTCATGCCAGGTTTCAGACATTGATATGATTGGATGATGATGTAATAATATTGTTGAGTTTGATAACTCTTGATTAAAATTGTTTATTCTTTAGTAAATACCTTGATTCTCTTTTTTTGACTGCTTTCTTCGTTTTTTCAACGTACTCGGACTTAGATATTTTATCGAAAACAATACATTCCAATACATCTGCTGTTTTATGCATACTTACCAGCTTCAAGTAAAAGAAAAAATGAGACGTCTACTATTTTTGGCTGTTGATAATAGGCCCCCCTTCGAATAAGCTCCCTTCGAAGAAGCCTCCATCCCAAAATATTTTTTTGCGACATGGGCTTATTCGAGGATTTACAGCAAGACGTGTCAGGAGGAAAGTGCAACTTCGTTATGAATCGTAGAACGAGAATAAAGACGACAATCATGTTTGTGCATATCAGTTATATGAGATATCCAGTGTTTCATAAAGTGTTTAGGCCTTTGGCATACGTTTATGTAACATTGGATATGTCGTATAACTGATATGCACAAACACGATTGTCGTCTTTATTCTCGTTTTGCGATTTATAGAAAGACTTGGATTTCTCATTCATTTATCACAATTTTCGGTAAAGGAATTTAGAATTAAAACCTTATTCACTCAGTTTAACAGAATACCACGATACTGTCTCATTTGAAGCATTTGAAACAGTTTTTAACGGAAAATTCACTTTTCAGACGCTTTAAAAGCAATTTCATTCACTAGAAACTCCTTTCTGTCTACTCCGTAGGAGCACAATACCTTGAAACACCTGGCATCGGCGAGAGGTTACAGAAACTCATTGTCAATGGGATGAAAATTGTAAGTACGGTTTTCATTAGTCACATTCAGCGAAACGGTTCAAAGCTAGACTGGAACATGCCTATGCAGAATGAAGAGGAGAGACTGTAGAATTCTGAGTGGTGGATTGTTGATGGTGTAGATAAAGTTCTCAACTACTTAGGGTGTTGGGGTGCATTAGTGTAATCCTTTGACTTTTGCAGCCAGAGCAGTCAGGCGTACATGGCTCGATACCCAATAGGGATTCAACACTTAAACGTTATGACGAAGGGTCACGGACTCGATTAGTGCTCAACTACTTCTTTGATCATGGCACTTGGCATTAAAATCCGCAAATTCAGCTTAGGGGTTCCAAATATAGATGTGTTTAGAAATAAGAAAATTTCATTGGAATCATCTTTCAGTTTTCCTCTTGCGACTAAAAAATGGAGGACCAAAGTATGTTGTGATCTAGAAGTAATTTCTGATACAATTAAGCTCAAAGATATAACAGTTTTTAGACCTGCCTGGAATGAAGCATACTGCTGAAATACACAGATAATTATTAGAATGACTTCTTTGTCTATAGCAAGCTTTTCTTCTTTTCTTTCCCCCAGGGGGAGGTAACTTACATAGACTGGTTAAGGGGGTGTACCCTTGGACGTCTGAAATCACACCCTAAAATTTATAAGTTTTCGCGAAAATGATACCCCAAAATTACTAGCCATTGAAAATGTATACCTTAAGATTGCAACAACTATCCAAAATTTTAACCAAGTAAGCGAAATTTTATCAAAAATCAATACCCTAATGATTTATTTTCCTAAAATGAGACCCCAAAATTTATTTTCCGCGCGAAAAAAGGCACCCCAAAACATGGCGCATCCCGTACTAGCTTATATGGTAGTCATCCCCCGGGTTTCTTTCTTAATCTTTGCAGGAAAGGAGTGCATGCTGTAAGTAATTTGAGAATTGAAAGAGACCGAGCGAAAAAAATTTATGGTGACAAGAGTAATGATGAAATTTTGTGATTTTTCAAATCTGCCTGCCATTTTTGAGACACGCGCTTTTGGCATCATTTTCAACTTTCACAACTACTAATCCATGTTACTGTGATCTCTGTGTTGCAAGACGTGCAAGTCTCAACTCACTGATTCGTAGGACACCATTTACCTATTGTAAGTTGTAAATGTGCCAACTTGTTTTTGTAATGCACGGTTAGAAGGGGGCCAACTGCTCAAACAATGGGCATCTGTGTGGTCTTTCGCGTTTTTCTTCCCAGGTGAAGGTGAATGTGAATGTGAAGTTTCGGTTTTTAGCGCCAAGCGCTGGGGTCGTAGAAGTAGCTAAAGTGCTAATCGAGTCCGCGAACCTTGTCATGACGCTCAAGTGGTGGGGCCCTACCAGGTTTCGAACCCACTCCACCGGACTGTTCTGGCTGCAAAGTCAGAGGATTACACCACTGCGCCACAACACCTTCCAAGCTGACTAGCTTCGCCCACTGGAATATCTTAAAGGCATCTGAATAAATTTAACAAGTCAAACTGTATTTACAGCGAAAGAGTATAATTAACAATTTAACTGATGTCCATATATCCTTCCGATACTTGACATAAAACGTTTAAGCTTCATCCTTCACCCTGAAGTTTCGCTATTTGATATGTAGTCTGACAACTTTTTTTTGCATAGAGTTTACTTATTTACTGTCGTTTCTTTCTTTCAGCTCCTTGAAACCCAAGATCGCCATCCCAAATTGTTCATTGCTGTACTGGAAAAGTCTTTGAATATGACTATGAATTATGTTTTTCATTGCGATCAACAAGGTAAATAAGAGCATTTTTCTTCAAAAAGATTGTATTGATTCATGCGTTATTGGCATAGCCAAATTATAGAAGACCGTGTGACTTTGATGTTTTAAGAACACTTCGAGGTATTTTGGGTGCTAATAACGACAACTACTGCTAATGCATCTCTTTCCTTACAACTTGCTATATTCCATATCAATTTTATTGGCAGGATCATTATTTGAGATGTTTATTGTTCAATGTGCAAATTTGATCAGAAGTGTTATCAAATGTAAATCATATAAGATTCAAAAAGAGACTCCTGTTGGTAAGACCTTTACATACCCATTGCTAACGATGATCCTTCGTTGCGCCTCAGTCGACTTTCTTACTATGTGAATGTTAGACTTATGCCTTTTTCGTCCTCTGTTTCCCTGCGTTCGGGGCTCTTGATATTACGCTTTAAAAGTGGGCCCAATTCTTCAAAATGGCCTAAACAAATGGGAGTTCTCATACGCTTAACAAAATCGCTTCAAAGTCTGGTTTAAAAAGCTTGAACGTTGAAGCAGAAACATAAAGTATAAAGAATGATGCTGTCTTAAACCACAAATCGCGAAATGGATACCTTTCAGGCAGTAATCTTCCTCTGTAGAAACAAAATTGATCCATCGAAGCTGCGAGAACTATAGACTTCATTAACGGCTCTTTCATGCAACCGCAACAACGACTGTCTGAATAGCGCTTCCCGATTAGTTAAAGGTTATATCCTATCCTAGCAAGTTCATTGGTGAATACGGAATCACTCTACGCGGGCTTACATTGGGCCCACTGTTAAAACATAATCGAATTTTCCTTCCGAGGAGTGACAGTTGAAGCGCTGCAGCAGTCGTTCAATCATGATTCGATCGATCGAATGCAGGAGATAGGGCCAGCTTTTTCACTGTTACGAGTCCCTGTTTAGCAAGGTTTACCTCAGGGATATAAGGGGCTCGTTGTCATAAGTCTAATGAGATAACATCGAACTTATCTATAGTCTCGTTCAAAAATCGAATCAATTCTTGGAGTAGAGATTATTGTGATTGTGACATCTGTAATTGACTGAAGTTGTAAATCTTGCATTTTTGCAAATATTTGGTTTGAATTAGTTGCCCTTTCGTAGAGTAAACAGTGTGTCTTAATGCAACTTTAAATGAGTTCTTACTATATGATTTATCGAAGAGGGCATTTTGAAAATGATCTGATATTCCTGTCAGAAACCTAAAATTTTATTCAATAAATTTTACTCTCGCCTGCGAAATTTGTATTTCTAGCCCAAGTCTGACGATTCCAACAAAGATTGTGTATGACTCGATAGCCAAAGATTTCGAGTTTTTTCAAACATCACCAAGTTTCTATCTTCTTGAAATTTAGTTTTATCTCATTGGATCAAGGACAAAATCTATTTCGACGGTAATTTCTTGATTATTTCTGTTGCAGAGAACAGTGCTGATCAGTATGTTATCAAAGCAAACCAGGTATGTTCTTATTGGTTCTTATGAATTTAGCCATCTTTTTTTGTCTATCGATTTGAAGAATGTGTAACCTATTTCCTCACGATTTTGATTAAAGGTTTGCAGTTTGAAATGACCAGAATCTCGTAAAATTTTTGGGAAAAATTTTCTCGACAAACTATTTTCGGCTACAAAATCATGAATAATACACATAATTTCCCGCATTATATCACGAAAAAGTTGGAAATGCGTGTCACTTTGTATGCTAAAATCGAAAGTGACATTTGTCCATTGGCCATCATATGTTCTGTGCACCCATGGGTGATAGGAGGCTGCTGTGTTGGCCTCCACCAAGATATCTTAAGGAACTGCTTCAATATTGTGCATTTTTGCTTTTTTTTGTTGTCATTGGCCTGATATTCGTGACAAGTTTGGTTCCATCAAATCAGTGCTCTCCATGCGGTTTTACCGTCAGCTTTGATTTTGCGCATGCTGATTCCGAGGCACAGAGTCATACAATGCAAGACGGCGGCAAAACTGCACGGAGTTGAACTTGCTACAAAGACAATGAAAATGGAAGTATAAATGAATATATTGAAGCAATTCTTCATGATATCTTGGTGAAGGCAAACACAGATGCCGCCCATGAAAAGATGAGATCAAAATTGATCTCTTTAAAGTTGAAATTTGCTTCTTATTATTGGCAAGCTGGATTCAGATCTAGTATTTTTTCTTTCCAGATAAAACAAACAGTCTTTACACAAGAAGTTGTTGCTCAATTGTGCAATATTCTGATATTAAAATATTTTCCATTGAAAACTCAGGTTTGAGCTTGTCGCTTTTTAACTTGTGATGTCAAGGGTGCAGTACAAGATCTTATCAAACAAAGTGCGCGTGTCTTTTGGTGGAATTTGGTTAATAAAGCCAAGCGGAAGAATAGAAATCCTGTTCCACGCTTACTAATAGCGAGCCCTTGAAAGTTGCCAAATTTAGATGATGCTTTTTGCCATTGAATACTTAATTGCAGTTTATGTGCAATTTTATCATGTTAATCTGTTGGAAATTTCCCTGCTGGATATGGAAATCAGGAAGGTGAAGATGAAGGTGTGGTTGCGTTTTTCAGCGCCAAGTGCTGGGATTGCAGGAATAGAGCAGTCCTAATCGAGTCCGCAACCCCATGTCATGACGCTAAAGTGGTTGGGTGGTTGGTCCTACCAGTTATCGAACCCTATCCGCCTGACTGTTCTGGCTGCAAAGTCAGAGGTTTACACCACAGGGGATTCAGGAAGGTGGATACGAAGCTTCAGTTGCACCCGTTCTGTTTCTGACCATACTGCAACTGATGCAATTTTAGAACTCAATTGCCTATTTTTTCTGTTGACAGGACCTTGAAGAGTGGGAAATTGATCCTGAGAACTATGGTATGTTACGTACTGCTTTTTTAAAGTTTTGTCTCACTTTCTAGTGTAAACAATTGTTGGCAATAATACAGTTGAGTTAATGGCCAGTTTTCATTTAGCTGATTTAATCTCTTTCAGTAGAAGGCAGGAAATGTTGATTTCTGGAAATCAAATAGAACGCCGTGTTGAGTTTTTTTACATGTAGGAGAACTTGGAGGGGATGCCCATGGACGCAAATTGTGCACACCCAAAATTTCTTCTTCAGTTGTTGAAATTTCCAATTTTAACAACAAACTAACACATGACCTAAATTAGAAAGATAGTACACCATCACCTGCCCCTTATGATTTCTTTCTAGTTGCTGAAGAAGTGGGAGATTCAGACAAATATCTTCTGCGGGTATGTTAAAGCTGCAAATTTGTTTCATACAAGTTGCAAATGTTTATAGAAATTTTGTTTATTTTGCAAGTTTGGTTTTATTGGTTTTGGATATTAATTGACCTTGTCCAATAAGTAAGTTTTCAATTTTGCTCAGAAAGATATCTTTGATTAAGCATTTCTGAGTTTTGCAGGTAGTGTATTCCAGGGTTTAGCACCAAGATAACGTAATGATTTTAGACCATATTGTTGTTGTTAGCTGATCTTTTATCATTGATATTTTCAGCCATGCATTGAGTGCCTGTTTCTTTGTCTTTACTACGAGTACCGACCAATATTTACTGATGTACTGGCAAAGCTGGTGCAGTCTCTTAACGGTAAGTGGTATGTGTACTGGAGTGATTTCATCGCTCATGTGACGAAATGACAAAAAATTGTAAGATATGTTTAAAGGACAAGTCCGGGGTTGGTATCATTGTTGATTATTGAAAAGATTACACTGTTGTGAATGGTATGTTTTACCTATTCCAACGTTTTCTCTCTTTTCTCAGTGAAACTGCTCATTTCAGTCTTCGAAATGTACGAAGTGGCGTCATTGTCTACGACGTCACTTCGCTTCTCCCTGAAAGAGGCTGCCAAATGTGTTGATGTGCCGCTTGTCGCTTACACTGGCAGTCTCATTATCGTGCACTTGCACAAAATGGAAAATGGCGGCGACATTTGACCTAACTGATAAAAATTCCTTTACGTATTTATGGTAGCTAGAGATGTCACAACGTAGAAAAGAACTCACGATTGGTGTTCGGCAGTTAGTAAGGTTGCTTTCTGACAATAATTGTATAGACCTTGAACTTGTCATTTAAGCCACTTTTTATTCTTTCCAAGTCTTTCACTTGGCTGCGAGTCAATTGTAAAGATACGTTTGAATATTCAAGAAAGAATCGAGTATCAGTATAAATTTGCAAATGAATGCCTTGACCAAACAGGCCATGAAATTATGAAATCATGTCGCAAACTAAATGTTTCAAACTGTTATTTCGAATGCAAGTGTCATTTCAGAATATTTCCATTCTTTAAATTCATAATTTCATAACGTTTTATAAAGAATAAGGAAATCATTGTACATATCTGGAGCTAATTTGCTTCTTTATAAAACTTAAAATAGAGACACTGTAAAGACAGATGTAATCAAAATTTGGTCATTTTCTCACAGCTTTCAATTTGGGCACCACGCTGGAGCTGCTAGATAGAATTGATAGGATATTTCTAGATATTGTATCTGAGCAGAAGTAGCATCATGAATCTTCACTCATAAATTTACATTTGCTTTTGTCTTCTCAGTTGCATACAATGCTGATGATGGTAACACGCTACTTATGAGAGAAGCAGGTATTGACACTGTCTTCTTTTATCCCCGATATGTTCAATTAGGTTCGGTTATTTATCCGCCTTTAATCGGTCATTCCTTCACGTCGAAATAGGAGATTTTCTGCAGAAAGCCCTTTTCGGAAAGCTGCAAAAACGAATGAAAACACCAAGCAAGATTTCCCTTTGATTTCCTAGCAATAATGACTCTTGGATGTGTTCATGTATTTTGTCCTCATGGGAGAATGGAATAGCCCGGAATAAGTTATCCACACTAGGGGGAGGACTTTTCAACACGTCAAAAGGAAAGCACGTGCTACAGCGTGCTGAAAGCCATTGCTGTGAGGTAAACACATTAGGGATTCTTGCTTGTAATTTTAGCAGTTTTTTAAGGTTTCTCAAATGGATTCATTTTAGAAAATCTCTTACAGAATCTGAACGGAGTGACCGATTTTAGCCAGGAAAATTAATAAAAATAGTTGAACATGTTAGCTATTCAATCAGGTGTTGCAAAATATCGTCGCTGATATACTCAGGGAGCAGTAGCCTTTGAAACGCCGGGCGTTTTTTGACTCACCCGGTAGATTGTACCGGGTAAGCTAGAAAAAAGTTCCCAATTTTAAAAATTCATAGCACAAAGAGCACTTCACATATTTGAATGATTCAAATTCCACTTAAAAGTCGAAAGATCAAAGTTATTTTGTGATTTTTCTCGCTGTCTTACCAGCAGTAGAAGTATCGGTAAATATACTTTTATAGAATTTCATGGTTGCAAAATAACTTAAAAAGGGCGTAAAACATTGATCAACTTGTAAGGACTCTCCTTACATAGAACAATATGCAATGGAGCGTTTCACCTCTCCCAAGAATGATACCACATCAGTTTTCAAACAAATACTAAAAATATTTATTCTCATGGCAATAAATGTGCAGTGGATATCTCTTACCCATGAATGAACAAGTGAATTTTCTTTATTGATCTGTGCAGGGGGACCTTAATGATTTGATCAATGTTTCAGGCCATTTTTCAGTCATTTTGCAACCATGAGTTTTGTGAATTTAAATTTATCTATACTTAGTAAAACAACGTGAAAAGCCACAAAAATACTTTGATCTTACGACTTTCAACCAGAATTTGAATCATTCAAATGTTTGAAGTATTCTTGGTGCCATAAGTTTCTAAAGTGAGAACTGTTTTCTGGCTCACCCGGTACTATTCTCTGATATTTCTGTTTCCAACTTTTATCCAGTCTGTCGTTGATCATTTCAATCTGATTCAAGAATTTGTTAAGGGCAAAATGCTAGAGTTCTACTTTGGACGCAAATTGTAGCTTTCAGGGTTAACATTTCTGCTCCCAGAGTACAAAAGTGTATGTATGTTGAATTTGAAATAAAGCCCTTTTTCTTTAATTTTAGTTTTCAATTTTGATGTGCTTCCAGAAGTTGCTCAGGCCAAATGCCAGAAATCTGGTTTGGAAATGGACACAGATTTGAGTTCTTAACGTTAATGTTTTGATCTTAAAATACTAAGTCCAACAAACGAGGTAGTTCAAGTCAACTATCGAGGAACCATTTTGAGAGTCATTGATCTTTGCTAGCCAACCAAATTACTGGATACCAAATTACTGCTAGCCAACTAAATACTGGTTGAATCGCTGGAGCCAACCAAATTTAGGATACTTTTTTAGACATTTGACACCTTCATCAAATTAATGAATTCTTCTCTATTTTAGTTTATTTTGCACTGGGTTTGGCATCATATGAGCTCTTTGGTGATCTCGATTTCGATCATTATTTTCGTGATTTCTTGTTGAAAGAGCTGCAAGATTCATCTCCAAGGTAAGAAGACCATAAAATTATCCTCGTTTCGTACATATTTGTTCATTGATATCACCAAGTAGCCTTCTCATGGGCAGTTGCAGCTGCTATCGATAAATGCATATGCCGTCAAGGCTTTATTAAGCTCCCGGGGTGGTAATTTAATTTCGGACACTCCAGAGGGGGGTTTTAAAGAGAGGGGGCATATTAGAGAGGGTTCTTATTCACAGAATCAAATGAAAAGGATATACCATCTGAGTCAAAAAGGCCCGGTGTTTGAAAGGCTACTGCTCCCTGAGTATATAAGCAACAATGTTTTGCTATGCCCGATTGAACCATTCACCAATGAGGACAAAATACATGAACACATCCAAGAGTCATTATTGCTTGGAAGTAGCACAAAGGGAAATCTTGCTTGGTGTTTTAATTCATTTTCAGGTTTTTGAAAGGGGCTTTCTGCAGAAAATCTCCTATTTCGACGGGAAGGAATGACCGATTAAAGCCGGGTAAATTACTGAACCTGATTTTGTATAGCGAGGATAAAGCAAAACAGGTTTCAATATCATTGCTTTGATATTCAGGGAGCAGAATTTTTTGAAACGCTTGGTGTTTTTATTGATTCACCCGGTAGGGTAATCAAGCCTCATAGAGTCAGACCAATCATCTCTCGTTTGATCTAAATTTGACGTAACAATAATTTGCAATACTATTTTATAAACTTGACGTCACAATGAAGCCAAATCTCTATAAATAGCGGTGCTTTACTTGAAATCTTCACACTAAGTTTAGCTGATCGTGTCGCAGGTTTACCTGCTAGCTATCGCAATTCGAATTGGAAAAAGTTTACAGGAGGAGTTAGAATCGGAAAGAGTTAGAATCGGAACGAATTAGAAACGGAGAGAGTTAGAATCAGATCGAATTGGAATTGGAGAGAATTATAAATGGGAAGACTACGAAAGAAGCGTGGACAAACGAAAGTCGAGAACAATCCACAGACGTTTCGGGATGAGCTTATTGCGGTGAAAGAGACTATCGCTGGATCGCAGATCAAGGTGGAGAATCCGATCAAGAGAAATGAAAATCTTCGTTGCCTAAATACTCTGTTAGTGAATGATGTCAAGATGGAACAGGAATCTAAAACACCATTTACGTTTGCTTTCCAGGTATGGAAGTTTTTAGATCAGTTTGTAAATATTTTATGGAAAGGAAGTTACGTCAAACTACCAGCAACGTTTTCAAGACATTTCATTTCATTTAGGTAATCCACAGTTGCCCTAAGAGACCCTAAGACGAAGATGGAGGACATAGAATGCGATAAAGAAAGTGTAAGAATAAGCAGTATTGCCATAATGAGTGTCATGGAAGAGACTTTTGAAAAAGATCACGAAGAGCAAGAAAGAATGGTGCTAGAGTTGAGAAATGAACTCGCAAGTTTTAAAAAGTCGAACACAGAACGCATCAAGCAAATTCAGTAGAACTCAACAATGAATACGCGAGAATTAGCTCTGATGCAGTTATAAGTGCCTTTGAAGAGAATTATTAAATAGACCAAGAACAGTACAGAAAAGAGGTGCAAAATATTCACAATATCGCAAAAGAGAAGGGAGATTTGAATAAGAAACAAATAATGAAGGTTGAAGCACTTGCAGCCTCAAAGGCAAACGACAATGCTGAAATTGCAACACTTAAAAACGAGTTAGAAAGAGTAAAATCTAACTGTTCAAAGGTATGCAATGAGTTAGTCGAAGAAAAACGCAACAGGCTTGCAAATATCATTGCCCTTACACATAATATTAACGAGATGAAGACAAAAAATTCCATCATGCAACAGGATTCAATAAAGAATTCCATCATGCAAAGTCCATCATGCATCATTAGCTTTCAGTAGCTAGAAATCCTGACAGCCCACTCAAAATAAATTGAAAACAAAATAAATTGAAAACAAAATAAATTGAAAACAAAAACAAACAGGAGAGGGAAATTTCTAGTGAACTGAGAAAATAACAAAAGAGACTTGCTAGACGAAAAAGTAAACAAATAAAAAGCCTACTAGCGTACCCAAAGGTATACTAGACAACGTTTCACCAACCCAAAATGTGTCTGACCCCCGTCACCTACTAGGGAGTGCCCCTTGGATTATTTATGGGCACAGAACGACACAAACTAGTAAGAGGTATATAAATCAAAGAAACAAATGTGTCTCAAAATTAGAAGAATACTTCTAAAATATTTGCAATCTAAATTTCAATTATTTAATCCAGAAGCTGAATAGTAACTCCACGGGAGGGAGGGGGATACTTCCTAACTTTCAATACGGGAGGGAGGTCCATGCCACTTTTTCTATGCTATACCTCAAATATTGAGTTTAATGTTATGCAGACCCCAAATATTGTTATTTACTTCTGGGGCCTCAATAGACTAATGACGTGATCGTAGTGATCGCTATTGATAGACTGATGGACGCTCCAGCTACGCCTCATGAACTTTGACACTGAAATTTGGGATGAAGTTTTCCCCTATCGATTTCATAACTTGATATGGAAACCATAGCAACACTGTACAAAGTCCAGGCAATGGTGGATGGGCCTAAGTTGCCGGATCGAAACTCCAGTGTTAGAACAGCTCAGATTTTAAGTTTTCAGTGATATTAGCCATGAACAAAAGCCACAAGTATTCATACAAATGCTTCCTCAATCCAAGAATCAACAAACCTTTCATTGTGAACCAGGGGCTCCTCATTTTTAAGGCCAATTAGCTTCCATGAACTTCACCACAGCATTGAGAATTTCCAACTGTCGAAGGTCGCTTGCCTCGCTTCTGAGACTACACTGCAGCCTCGTTCCAGAGGGCACACGTAAACGTGTTAATCAAAGTCCATAAGGCCCAGATTGCCAAAAAATAAAAAAATGTCGTTGTTGTTGTTATTATTTTTGTTGTTGCTGTTGCGATATCTGGGACTATGTCGTGAGGCTAGGCTTCAGCCGAAGAGAAAGCAACGAAGGAAAACAATAGTATCGAGGTAATATGGACTTTAATTTTGTAGCTCCAAACACGGTGCATTATTGCCCATGGTTTGGCTCACGCGGTAAAGGCAATGTTTTCAAGATTTTTCACCTTGTATCATATTTCATTTTATTCAAATTTGTTGTTGCAGAATGAGGATCATTCATCGTAGAATTTTATGGTTGATTGGACGATGGATAAATGTTAGTTTCAGTAAAGAAAGTAGAGTGACGTTGTATCAAATTCTCATCAAAATGATGGATAAAAAGGAAGACTTGGTTGTAAGTTATAACATGTTCACTCTGGTGCCTATCGCAGTTTGCAGTACCTGTTATACAACATATGCTATCGAGAGATCCTCTGTTGATGAAAGTTTGTATCTCCATATGATATCTTAGCCTCTGCGCCTCGTCTATCGTGTTAGCTAGTCACGGAGTGCTGTGTACTTGGCTTTTTTACAAAAATTGATATCAAAATGCTTTCGTTGGCTGTAAAATTTAGTGTGAAGAAATGTTGAACATTTTCTGTACGAGGCTGCTAATTTAAATGATGTGTTTCACAGGCCTCAAACTGATATTTTGAACTTATAATTATATAACTTCAGTGTATAATTTGCGTAAATCCCTAGTTAATGACACCAATTATTTTGGGCAGCAACAGTTAGAGAAGTAAATGTTTCTTCTCTTTTTTAGGTAAGAATAACTGCTTCGCAGACACTAAAAGATGGTATCTTTTCGTTGTATTATAACCAAAGAATTGTTAGCTTGCTTAATTTTTCACGGTTATCAAAATTTTGTGATAAAATTAAGGAATATTTTGCCAAACATTTGCATTATTGATTTTATCAAATATTGATGGGTTATCTTATTTGATAATTCTGAATATGTTATTAGTATGCCAGTAAAATTTGAAGAAAGCAGTAAAAATGATGCAAATGTGCAAGTCTTGAATTTTCAAATCCCGAGAATTCAAATATTCCGGTTTCTGTGTATTTTCCTTGATTTCTTGGACGCCGTTGATGAATATCAATTCGAGAGAAAAGATATATCTCCGGTAAGGTTATATTATTTATTTGGCAACTTTTCCTATAAATTATATTTTGACAAATTAAGTAGATGAACTTTGTTTCTCCATGATATTTCGTCAGTGTCAGAAATATTTTCGACCCAATGAAATTAATATCATCATTTGTGTTTCTCGTTTTGTTTTCAATTTATTTTGAGTGGGCTTGTCAGGATTTCTAGCTACTGAAAGCTAATTTAGGCCCACTGTGCATGCTGCATCCAGGGATGGGACCCCTATTTCAACGTCCCTTTCGAAGGACGACGAGGTGAGTTGTGAGGTCAGGCCTCCGAGGTCACCCATCCGGAGTTGACCTCACTCGACCAAGCTTAACTTCAGTCACCTGACGAAGACTGTACAAGCCACTCGGCCACTCACCCCGCCCCTCTTATGTCCCCCTTTTGCTCAGTTTAGGTTTTGTCTCTTTTTTTCCTGGCAGTTCAGTTTTTGAGTTAGGATGCAGTTTTCATATTTAAAGTGCTTTTCAAAGTAAATTCCCCATTGTTTTTATTTCTGCAAGTATTTCAGCGAGAAGTGCATTGATGCAATATGGGGTTACCAAAACTCGTACGAAAGCTAAAAAGGTTCGGATGCAGACGTTTGTGTTCAAAATAAGAACTTTTCGGTCAATTGCAACGAAGGAATGACCAGGATGTATTTACTATGCTAGCAGAAGGATATGTTTTGTATCCCATTCTCGTTGCAGTACTTGAAAGATGTATGGGAGAAATTATTTCATCTTCTCATTGATGCTCAACAGTGTGATACTAAGGTATGTCAGAAATGTCATTCAATAAAATATGTATTTTGCGTGTGGTACTAGTATGCAAATTAAAGATAATACTGTAAATAAAAGATTGAAGCACCAATGTAGCAAAGATGTTAAAAACACGACGTTTCGAGTGTATACTCGTTATCATGATATGCTCGAAACGTCGTATTTTAAACATCTATGCTACGTTGGTACTTAAATCTTTTATTTACAGTATTTTCGTTTAATGTCAGAAATGTGTTTGGAATTTTCCAACTTGTATACTCGAACCAATGAAGTGGGGGCCGTAGGGGTTTCCAAATGCCGTAAGACCGCCAGAATATTTTAGAAAAACTGTAAAACTACCTCTGAATTCAACTAAAACCGTCACAATATCTTTACATGCATATCACCTCGATTCTATGCTGCAGACAGCTTCCTCGTCAAGATCCGCTGGGAAGAAGAACATTAGTAGAATTTTTTCCAAAATGATATCGTGTTGGAAAATTATTTGAAGTTATCTTCAACTTGGTTGAAAAACATAATTTGATAATTTAACTTCTTGAATTATATTCAATAAAGAAATCTGCAAACTGTTGAGACAGAAATAAACCGTAGAACCGTCATTTTGGAGGCCAAAAACCGTAAATCCGTTCCAGAAAAGACGAGAAACCGCAAACTCTCAGCCCCTATGACCTCCACGATGATTCGCCAGTAGAAATTTTATGTTGCCAGCGACACTTTGCTTAAATTTAGCTTTATGCCTATGTTCTATGATAATAGGAAAGCAAAATATTCGTACACAACTGATGTAGTTTCTCTGAAAGATGTCTTGGAAACTAAATATATCGCCATTTTGACCAAATATTCTTCATGACTATAATGGTCTCACCTGTTGCCGAAATTCCATGGTCCTTGTTCTGTCTATTATCATTCAAGAATCACATCATAAAGGCTATAGATATTCTGTTTATCGATTTTCCCTCAAATCTCGTAGCTCACATTTTGCATTGAAAATACGTGGTGCAGTGAAAATATGGAATAACTTGTTCTTACAGTGATATTCTCCGTTCATTTCAGATGAAAATCATGGGTGTCATATCTGTGCTGATCGAACGAGTTGGTAGTGAGGTATGTAAATTTTGTTTAAGCCAAGAGGAAACTTCATCACATTTCTCTAAGAGTAAAGACTCCAAAAAAATAGCCAGTAATGGAAAATTTATTCGTCTTATGCCATAAGAACAGCGCAAATATTCAATCTGATTTGTTTTGTGTATGCAACAGACATTTTTCTGCTACAGATGGAGTATTTGACGGAATCACGAGTTAAAATTCCGTTGCCATTGACTAATTTCTTTTGTTTCTTGTAAGGAACCAGAAATGATATCTCATACATCTAAAATGTAAGTAGTAAGTAAGTAGTAGTTTTATAGTCTTTTATCTAGCCAAAGGCTACTCAAACGACTTTACATCTTACCCCCTGGTCACTATGCTTAGTAGCATATAGCAGGGTGCAGCCACAGACGGCGCTCATAACTACGGACCAGGTACCCATTTATACTCCTGGGTGGAGAGAGACACAATTTGTGTTAACACCTTGCCCAAGGATGCTATCCTCAAATATGGCCAGTGTCGGTTTCGAACACGCGACCCTTGGATCGTGAGCCCGACGCCTTACCACTGTGCCACCGAGGCCACATCTAAAATGGCTACAGGTATTTTAAAATCATACAGATTTTGCTTTGGTTTTGTTCTGCTTGCATCAATTCTATTTACTTTCAATGTCTAGATACGGCCATTCGCTTCTGATTTGTGTGGATACATTCCCTACCTATGGAAAGATTCAAACGAACACAATATGCTTAGATGTATGGTTGTCACAACTCTTACTCACCTAGTTACAGTTAGTATATTTGTGGGATCTTTTTTATGAAAATAAGGGTGATGACCGCTTTTGGCAATTGTCATTTGGTGATACATGCGAAAATAGTTCCCAAAGGGTTGTATTTTTAGTGCCTAGGTAAACATGAGATTTTTCCTATACCAGATGTATCAAATCTGTATACAATATTGGTAACTTCTAAGAAAGAAGTTTCAGTAGTACTGCTGAAATTCTCAAAGCTAAGTTGAAGTTTGGCATACAATGAAGCCCTCGTGAAAGTAACTGTGGATAAAGGACC
Organism: Aurelia sp. 4 Dawson et al 2005; assembly: GCA_964019985.1. NCBI lineage: Eukaryota > Metazoa > Cnidaria > Scyphozoa > Semaeostomeae > Ulmaridae > Aurelia > Aurelia sp. 4 Dawson et al 2005. Next base: position 16,584,722 of record OZ026499.1, read on the forward strand.
TCTAAGCTGATCTTTGGCCATTTGAGCACCGTTGTAACTATATAAGACCCATTATTTAATTGTATGTGAGCAATTTCAGCTTGAACAGAAAATCACTGGTTTTTTATACATGCCTTTACTGTATGCCGTTACCGGGGGGGGGGGGGATAACTACCATATATGCAGGTACGGGATGTGCCATTTTTTAGAGTGCCTTTTCTCGAGCAGAAAATAAATTTTGGGGTATCATTTTTGGTAAAATCACAAGAATTCATGAATTTTGGGGGTCATTTTAGAAAAATAATTCTTTAGGGTATTGATTTTGATCAAGTTTCACTTACTTGGTTAAAATTTTGGATGGCTGTCACAATTTTAGGGTATACATTTTCAATGGCCTGTAAATTTCGGGGTATCGTTTTCGCAAAAATTCATAATTTTTAGGGTGCGATTTCAGACGTCACATGGCACACCCCCCGTCACCCGCCTATTGAAGTTACCCCCCCCCCTCCTCCGGGTGCCGTTATTGATGATTTGCGTCTTCTTCTGCTACTGCCACTACGATTGCTACTTCAAATAAAAAAGGAAGAAGAATATGCTCCGAATCATAGAAAGTGATGATTTAATTGGTTGTTATATAGAAATCATCCTTTGGATAAACTGCTTGAGAGGAACTTTTTTTACTTTATGGTGAATAGAATCTACACTTTCGTTGGCAGTAGTATTTATGAAACATAGACATGCAGTTTTTTGGGAACTATTTGAAAATAAATTGAAGTCAGGTTTGATCGACACACAATTCTTTGAGAAATAATGCATACAAATCTTCTTGTGTTTTCAGGCATTATCTTTTGACTGTTATAAACTTCATCCTTTACTACTTCCTATCATTCAACTATGCACAGATCTAAAACAGGTAAGCTACACGTCAGACTCTCTCTGACATTTTTATGAGTGAATATACTTTGATTAGTGGAAAGCACCCTTCAGTTTCATCATAAAGAAAATAACTACTGTATCGTATTCTGCGACCAGTTTCCAACATTTCATCTTTGTAAACTTATTCGTTTAATTGAATACACAATTGCGCTAAAGATGGCGGCGAGGAATTTTTTACCTAGATGCAGTGCGTTCTTTAATCAAATTCCGATAGAATTGTTAAAGAGTAGTAATTCGAGCGCAATGTATCTCGGTTAAGAAATTCCTAGCCGCCATCTTTAGCGCAATCTTCTATTGTGTTCATGTCACTATGAAGAAATAAAGGTTCTAAACTGTTGATGTCAAAAGTTTCAAAATGTACAGGAAGATAGTGATAATAATAATATACTTCTTGAGCATTAGAACTGAAAATGTTGAATTTTTCGAGACATTGATTAATTCAGTTTAAACCAAGTTTTAGCTGTCCACGCTCAACCAGAGTTCGTCCTTTTTTTGCAGGCGTCTCACGTTTATTTGATTGACGATGGCCTAGAACTCTGGTAAGCCTTGTTTTCATAGATTTTAGCATCACCTTTAATGTGGAATTACTTTTTGCCCTCCATAATACTGACGTTAAGTCTGTTGCAATTCTCACAAAAGCCGGAGAGGGAGGTGATTTACTACATCGAGTCCCAGTAATTGGTAGTTTCGCTCATACCAGTAATGGTATGAGCGCAGGGAAAGTATGTGGTAGCGATTACAAGGACTCAACGTAATAAGTCGAAGAGGGTACTACCAATCAAGTTCAAACCCATGAAGTGCTTAATGTTTTGCTTAACTTTTGTGTAGTTGAATAATCGTCACTTAGCGTTATGCCACACACCGGACGGACTCTCCTGGCTGCAGATAGATACACTGAAAGACCTACATGAAGTTGTATTATTTGCGGGAAAAAATTTTAACATGAAAATGTGTCTGCTTATTGTGGAGTTTTTTAACTTTTGTGTGAACTAATGTGCCAAGCCACGAGATGTCTGTGTACCATTAGATTATACAACCTGTAAGAATATAAAGGAGCTTTGGTCTAAGGTTGTCTAAGCTATCCATCACGAATTTCAACGTGTTAGGATCCTCATGTTGCTCAAGGTTCTTCCAAACTCCTACTGTTTCCTGGTTATGATAATTTACTATCTTGCAGGCTATCATTTTTGCAGAATTCAGGCACCATGACAGAAGACCTGCTTCATTTGTTTGGTGTCTTACCCGTGCTTTTAGGTAAGAGTTCATCAGCGTAAACGCAATCAGACTTGGCAAGAGCTTTTATGAATGGTTTAAACCATTAGACCATAGTATCTTGGCCATCCTTGTGTGCTTTGATGCCGTGTCTTGCAGAAGTTTGATCAAATTGCCTTGGTAACTAGAAAAATGTGATGGCCTTAACGTAAATTTATTTAGACGCAAGAATATCGAACTTAAATCTCCAAATCAATAACGTTTTCGTCCCTTTGCAATTCCTCCGTGTTCTTTCAAAGTCAGCCCACAGCTCAATGCTACGACAGGTCTGTGAGCGCCAACAACGTTGGGAATAATGTGCACATACCTTCTTCTCCGCACAAGCAGACTCTACAAAACCATTTACTACACACTTTCTCGGCGTTTTGGTTTAAGACAGTTTAAACAACTTTTGGTTTCTAACTTTCGTGACTTATCTGTCTGTGCGTGCACACTAACTCCTCAATCATGGCCTTAATGCTTTCGCAGCTTGCTATGACTCAATCTACGTCATGTCTCGTCTAGTTCCAGGCTCTTTTGCTTGCGCGGTTCTTTTGAAAAAATTCACTGAAAAACAGAATTCAACGGACATTGTCTGTAGGTTCCGGAATTTATTTCAAAATTTCGTGTGAAGTTTTGTAGTTTCCTGGAAGTACATAGTGAAAATCAATAAAAATGTTTGTTGCCTTGATGTGACCTTTAAAGACCATATCCATTGACGAGGAATTTTTCCTGTTTGGATTTAAAGATATTAAAAGAAACTGATATTTGATAAAAGTTGGGATACCATTCCAAAGTTTCGCACTAGCTAAAATTCTTAATTGATTTAATTCCGCACAGGACTGTATTCCTTATTGATTGGAAATTGTCACCTCTAGCTGCCCGACGAGTTTCATAGATCCCGCGTAAGCAGAAGCCTCATCGGTTTTGATCTTAATTCATGTTCTTTAGAAAACTTTACTGTTTTGCAATGTTTCATCAAAATCAGATCTGAACTGACTGATTTATTCTTGTCTCGTAGAGCACGTTTCAGAGAATTTCAAAGTTTGCATTGCAATCGTCGAGTCTTACATGATCCTCGATGCAGTCAGTGTTGTTCAGGTAAGTAGCTTGTTCAATGTGTTCCCCCATCAATAGTTTGATTCATTGATTCGTTGATGCAACCTTTGATTGGTCGATTGATTCATTGATGAAAATTGAATTTTTAGACGATTTGTTGGACTGGTTCTTCATTGTCTGATCGATAGCAAGGGAAAATAAGACTGCGTCTTAACATCGAGGGTAGCAAAGTACCTACAACAGGTCACGTTAAACTTCTAGGAGTGGAAATTGACAGCAAATTAACGTTTAACAAACACATTGAAACGTTATGTTCCAAAGTCAATAAAAAGGTCAGTGCATTTGCTGGGCTAAATAATTATATCTCTAGAGAGCAGGCATTAACAGTTTGTAATGGGGTAATTTTGTCGAACTTCAATTATTGCCCTTTGATATGGCTATTCTGCAATAAAGGTGCAAATAAAGAAATTGACCGCACTCATAAACGTGCGCTTTGGATCCTCTATAAAGACTACGAATCTTCATTTGAAACATTGCTCGCTCGAAGAGGGAGGAATAGCATACATATCAAAAATCTGCAGAAACTGATGACAGAAATTTATAAGTCCATGAATCACTTGAACCCTTCAATTTTATGGGAATTTCATGACAAGAAACCAATAACGTACAGCCTAAGAATACAAAACTTGTGTAAGCTGCCAAAAATTAAGACACTTGGCTTTGGACTCGATTCACTGTCTTTTCGAGGTAGTTTCCTATGGAACACTCTTGATGACAGTATCAAACAAGTACCAACACTGTCGCGTTTTAAAAAGAGGATCAAAGACTGGACAGCAGATCGATGCACCTGTAAAATATGTCGCTGATTATAAATATTATTTTGTCTACTTTGTATATTTATTATGCTTGTAAATAATTGGTTTTTATTTAGTGTTATCTTGATACTACTGTAAATACCAACTTTAAATATTGAAATATTGATTGATTGATTGATTGATTGATCGATCGACTGATCAATTTATTAATCAGCTGATGATAAATTTGATTTATTGATTTATTATTGTTTGGATGATTGGTTGATCAATGGATCTGACATTTTTCACATGAGTAAATATTGTTATGTATATATGTATGTAACTTTTGCCACTAAGTTAGAATATTTACAATTGCTAAAAGATGTATAGTTAAACTAGTTGCAATGCAATTCACATAGCAACTTTAATAAAAACAACTAAAAAGCACCCTAATCATAGTGGTAGGGATAGCATTAAAAGATCGAGTGACCTTACTTCCGTTCACATACTTTACACTGAAGATGCCTCAGTGGGCGAAACCAGTCAGCCCTGGCAAAGAAAAAGCACGAAAGACCAAATAGATGCCTTTGTTGAGCAGTTAGGCCCTCTTCTAACCGTACATTGTATTTCACAAACTTCGATTTGTTTCTGGTCTTTTCACTCTCTCCGCGCTACCTATTTTTGCAAATTGTATTTTACAGGTCTACTCAGAAAAACTTGTTGGAATTGTTGAAAGCTTAATTGGGGAGATGAAAGAAGAGGGAAATAAATTAATTGCAAAGGTAAACTTAGTTGCTGTTACTTGGTGAGACAGAGAAAAAGCGTGAATTTTTGTTGTTGCTAATCAAGCAATATTTCACTTATTTCCTGTTGCAAGATAAAGTGGCTGATAACTTTTTGGGCTTTCATTCTCAGTTGTAGAAAATACAGGAGTTATTGTCAGCGATTCGTTTGCTTTATATATCTACGTACTACATCAGCGTTCGAGCAGGAATGATCTAGTATATTGGGTATCTTTAGGGAGCGGTCATTTTAACCCTGGGTACCGGGGCAGAGGATTTTTGGCAGAGGTATGAACATTTTTCCAATATTTTGTAGGGCACGAAAATTTTAAGAGCATTGTATTGTATTCCTTGGAATGTCTCTAATTGTGCTTTTTCACCATTTTGCCACATTCTTATGTAGGTTTTCAGGAGGCCCAACGTATTGCAGTGAGGGGGCCCTCGAATATTCTAACGCTTGACTTACTGAGATCTGTATGCTACTTTCGTTAGAATATCTTGTTTAAGTTACTTGCAAATCGGATTTTCTTGCCTTTGTCTCATATGACGGTCACTTCGTTTATGTTTTGCGTCCTTGCTCTCGATCAGTCCAATACAGCGCCTCAAAGAAGGCTAGCTATCTAGGCGTAATTAGTGTATTATTGTTGCACCGTTGCATCTCCGTATAGTTGTAAGACAAGGAACGCTAGTTATTTCCAAACAGATCATCAACAACTGATTTCTGTTTCACCTGCGTTGCATCAATATTTGTCCAAACATGCAAAACAACACATCAAAATGTTGCTAATTTTTCAAGCATCATTTTTCAATAACTTCACGTTTGAATATTTTATCAAAACTCAACTAATTTTGCTGCTACAGCTCATGTAGTCGGCCTTATTTATCTTTCTCAGTAGGCTCTGTAATTTCCTTTAGGCCCAAAATTCGAAATTCGAATTCCAATGTACCTGCTGAATTCGACAAGGTTTAACACGGAAATCTTAATCAACCCCCGTTAACTTGCACACGAGCTAAGTTAGGCTGATTAAGTAGTGTTGATGCAGATTTCCGTGATAAATTTTCTCATATTCAGCAGGTACCGTCGAATTCGAATTTCGAGTTTTAAGCCTGAGGAAGTTACAGAACCTACTGAGACTGAAAAACAAGGCCGATTACTTGAGCTTTAGCGGCAAAATTAGTTTATGTTCTACTTTACAGAGATACACCAGTGCAACACTAACACTAATCATGGTAAACGGCATTTCAATTATCATTGTGCCTTGATAGGTAGCAATCTTTGAGGCACTGTATCAGTTTGATCAAGAACAAGGACGCCAAACAGAAACAATGTGACTGCCATATGAGACAAAGACAGGAAAATCTGATTTGCAAATGATTTCAACAAGATATTCTATGTAAGATCGTAGGACACAGATCTCAGGGAGTCATGCGCTAGAATATTCGGAAGCCCCTTCACTAAAATATATTGTGCTTCCTGTAGTAGCTTCAGCCACAATAGAGTTAGTCTGAAAATGAAACGAGTTAAAATACTCTGAATGTGGCATGGCAGTGAATAGTTCTGGGGGTTTTTTCTCAGTAAATAAAGAATTGCATTTAGTACTGTTGTAAGAGTACTGATAAGGAAAGTTGTTGGTAAGGAGGTCGAGTTTACCTTGGTCGTTTGAATAATACCTTGTCAAAATGTATTTTCTTTGTCCAAGTACGCATTGCTGATGCCCATGCCCAGAGTTCTGAGTGATTCATTCAATTCAAGATTGGTATTTAAAAAATAAATGCAGTTAACACATTCCACAGCTTCATGTTAGTGTACACTATTGTAAACTAGCATTACAGAATGGTATTATTTCTATTGTAGCTTGTGCAAGTTATCTTTCAATCACTACCAAATGATGGGCCAATTCTATTTGAGCCTGTTATGGTAAAATTATGCAAAATAGTCCTGGAAGATCAGGTATAGTTTTCGTAGTATTTTCCCATTTCTAAAGATAGGGATCTTATTTGGCAGATTGATTTCCTGAAAGATCTGTTGGACACTCCCACTTATGCATCTTGTCCAGCAAACATTAGTCGAAGAAGCAAATTTGGCTGAGATCCACAGCACGGGAGCTTCAGCAATGAACAGTCTGTGAGAGAGGAAGAGCTTAATTGAGATATCTGAAAAGATAGGTTAATTGAATCTGCTGCAATTCATCAGAGGCGACAGCCAGCAATTTGTTGAGGAACATTCGTTTCTTTGTGATCTAATAAGGCATAACTTTTAAATTGAAACGATACAGCCCTCCTGTATTGCATATCAGAAAGGGTAGCTGAAGTTCTGCATAGTCCCAGTGATCGCAACAACAACAACAAAATCACTTGTTTTACATTATTTACATTATTTACTATTTGAATTTTTAATTGATTTGAATTGTTGTACAAGCTGGTAAGTCTGGTAGTTTAAACGGCCATCAGTGCACTAGTAACGATAACTACGACTATGTAATCAGTCATGCTAAGCTTTTATGACAATACTTTCGCTTGGTCAGTATGGGACTAACGGGCAAGTAACAAGGTAAGACTGTTTGCAAACCAGCAGTTCGCCAGCCAATTATCCGATTTCTTAAAACTGATTCATATAGTGTAGCTAACAGATCAGTTCATATAAACACATTTAGTTGGCCAGAATCAGTCACTTTGTTCTCAATTTGCAAGCGATATTATAAAACAGACCAAAGCATGGGAATTAAAACTTGAGATCCATTACGATGGAAATTATGCCCCGAGGGCCTGTTATGGAGTTGCCAAGTCTATCCTGTTATTTGGTTACACAAAAGAATTTTTTTACAGCCGTTTTTCAGCTAGTTTTCAGTATCATCAACATTGACTGTTTGCAAATTTCGTTCGGGACCTTACTTCTGAACTCCACACAGCTGCATTTTGCGAGCGAGCGAAATTTTACACAAGTAAAGGTCGCTCAGCAGTAACTTTCTTCTCAATTCAAACAAAATACTCGCGAACATTTTTCACTCTAGCGGAAAATGCAGCTCCTTAGAAATGAAGCTTTATGCATGTTTTGAAGGATTTCGAGTTGAAAATCTTAAAAAATTTCTTTGCATATGCGAAAGATAAGACCAGTTTGGAGGCAGTGATTTTTTGCATCCAAATTTAGTTGTCACCCACACGATGATAATCAGATTTTAGGAGTCTGCAAACGACAGGCTTGTGTAATGGATAACTTTTCTTTGATTGATCAGGTAAACTACATTTATATAAAGCCCTTACATCTGTTTGTTAAAATTCTAGGAATATGCAACAGTTGTGACGTCATATTTGTCTTTATTTGGTTACGTAATTCTCAACAATTCAGTTGCCTTCAGTAGAATCATGCGAAAGACATGTGTTGACATCAATGCCCAAGTAAGTTCCAAGTAGTAACTCTACTAAAATGATATTATGCGTCTTAACTGGGTGAGCCAGATAAAAGTTCCCACTTTTGAAAATTCATAGCATCAAGAGTACTTCACATTTTTAATTATTCAAATTCAAGTTAAGAAACAAAAGATCAAAGTATTTTTGTGATTTTTCTCACCTTCTTACAAACATTCGAAATATAGGTACATTCAACTTTACAAAACTTCTTGGTTGCAAAATGAATGAAACAGGGCCAAAAATATTGATCAAATCATAATGGACTCCTCACGCAGGAAAATAAAGAAAATGCCATTCTCATGGATGAGAGCTATTCACTGTGCATTTATTGCCATGGGACTGAAAATCTTTGGTATTCGCTTCAAAATTGAAGTCTTAGAACTCTTGAGAGAGTTGACACGCCAATCACGTATTGTTCTTTGTAAAGAGAGTCTTTACAATTTGATCAATGTTTTGGGCTCTTTTTAAGTCATCTTGCAATCATGAAATTTTCATAAAATCGAATTTACTGATACTTCTAGAACTCGTAAGACAGCGAGCAAAATCACAAAAATACTTAAATTTTTCAGCTTTTAACTGGAATTTGAATCATTCAGATCTGTGAAGAACTCTTAGTGCTGGCTGCTAAATGCATCCAGATTCTGAGCGCATTTCATCGAAGTGTACCAGGGCGTCAATCACCTCCAGTTTTTGCATTTCAATGCAGCAAGACGATTAAAGGGGGGTCTGTATATGGTATTTACAATTGTAAGTATCAAATAGATGATAAGGTTACGATACAGGCAATGTACATGATGTCTCAAGAAATTTTTCTACGTTTGATTAAATATAGAAAATAACGATAACTTAAACAGGCTCATAGAAAGATAACCATGTCCCCAAGATTTTGAAATAATTTTAAGAGGCGAGAATCCGGCAAATTAGTTGAACATTCACTGACTTGCGAGCTTTCAAAGATCAAAAATATGCGACAGCTGAAACCAGAGACAGATTACTTGTCATGCATAAAGCTCCCCGATCGAGGTAAAAGAGGATTACCCAATATCATACCTCTCGTTAATATCAAAGCAAACCAAATAGAATGTCGAAAGTAGTTTAATTCTTATAATCATTGTCGAAATTTCCCGGAGACTGTATGTGTCCAAAGATAGTTGTTCAAAACTAGAATCCTTACGATTTGATCAATGGTATGGGCCCTTTTTCCGTCATTTTGCAGCCATAAATTTTTTATAAAGTTGAATTTCTGAATATTCTAGCTGTGGTAGGACAGCGAGAAAATCACAAAAAACTTTGATCTTTTGGTTTTTAACTAGAGTTCGAATGATTCAAATCCGTTAAGTACTCTTGGTGCTATGAAGTTTCAAAAGTGGAAACTTTTTTCTGGCTCACCCGGTAGATTATTTTTTTAGCTTCGTCAGGCCATCTTTCAACCATGTCTCATCAATTTCCTTTCACATTTTGGAACTCCTTTACAAACATTGTGTCTTCCTCAGGTCGATGTTTTGGCCGCTCAATTTCTTGATGTATGGTTAGAAAAGGTAAGCTAACCACAAAATCGTATTATTGCCTCAATTAAATGTTTTTCCTCGAAATGAATTCGAAACATGTATGCTCTTTGCAACATTTTTAACGACGGGCTGTTGGCCAGTGCAAAACGTAACGGGGCAGCTACTTTTATTGAGCTTATCAGAGGTGGGTCAACGCCTTTCTGAAGCAAATATCAACGGGCCAGAAGATTTTCATAAGCACAAGATGAAATTTGACATGTAAAATGTCTCATTTTGAGGGCAAAGTTATGAATCATGCAAGCAGAGAAATGCTTGGAAGGATAAATATTTTAGATGACGCAAAATTTTCTTGTCAGTAACTTGCATTAGTCATATGTCTTAATCTTCAAAGTAAATTTTTCGCTGAAAAACATTCGTAAGTACAATAATTGATTTCATTATGGTCTTTGGCTACTTATGTTACGTACTGTAAATCATCTGTTGTTCATGAATATAGGGCAGATAAATTTTTAAGGACTTTATGGAAAGGGCGACTGGGCTGTTAGTTTTTCTGCAATTATTTCATACGAGACAAGCGGATTTTTTTTCAAAAAGTTTTCTTTTCCACCGGCCGTGTCATATAATGAATTTTGCACTGTCCCTTACTGCAAACTCAGTTGCAGTGTTCGAATTAATTATTCTTTTATCTTGCTATGCTGTTTGTCACATTTATATTCCATGTATGGATTGTAAGTGATCGGTAGAAGCATATCATTGACAGGCATTTATTGCATACCTTTAGGCTTCCAAATATTACATAGTTTGCTGAAACAATTTCTTGGCCAAATTTAATGATGTTGCAGTATCTTTGATGTGTGCCTCGAAGCATGAACATTCGTCACGAGAGGGTAGATTTCCGGGGGGGGGGGCGGTACTTGGTTTACGGGGAGGTGCCTCTGGAAAATCTTAAAGCTACCCTGTCCCGGAGTCCAATTCCTGAATATGATACCCGGTCCCGGAGTAAAATGTTCTCAGACAATACCCTGTGCTTTGTTTCTTCCGACAAAATTGCGCCCTGCAAGGAAAAAATTGTAAGAAATCTAACGAAAATGTGGAAATATTGCCATCCAAGTGATTTGAATCGCACTTGCAGGGACAAATGGCCTAGAACGACCTTTCAGAGTCAAAGATGACAAATATGGACCCTGTCATGGAGCCGATTTTTGCAAAAATGATACCCTGTCCCGGAGTCGGAATCCTGAAGATGATGCCCTGTTCAGCGGCTCGTCCCCGTACAGAAAAATATTTTAGAATCCCCCCCCCCCGGGGGTAGATTTACATGTCTGGACAAAGATCATTTTCGTATTTAACCCAAATTAGGCCCTGTCAATGAAGCTGAACGCATATTGTCTCCGATATTTGGTGAGCTTTCACACTTCCATGAGAATGATCTTGGGAATCCGAAAAGGTGATGCATGTTATAAACCGTTTCTCGTAGGAGGTCTTTCAACAAAAGTCAGTAGAAAGGGTATCAACTATGTTTTAACTCAGAAATTGAAGTGCTGGCAGGGGAACCATAGTATCACTAAACATTGAAGAACAAGGATTGCGGCGATTATCGTTTTATATGTCATCATAGACATTTTAAGTTCTTAAACGAAAGTTTTGGATCGAGCGCTCAAATTTGGTAAAATTTGAGAGGAAAAACTTGAGCACGACCTCCGCTCTCATGAGAAACGCTGCTAGCTGTGGCAAGAAGTTGCTAGGGTTCGTTATCGACTTCTTTGGCCAAAATCAGTAAGCAATAGTTCTGTTGATATACAAGCACGTGTTATCGGTCTTTTTGCTTTGTTTCTCGTTATTTTCATTAACTGTTAGCAGACTTTCTTTCAGTTGAATAGCAACAGTTGAAAACAGCGATGTTAGATTTGCCTACCCTGGGTACCAGACTCTCTTTCTTTTAGAGAGAGTCTGGTACCCAGGGTAAGATTTGCCACTCGCAAAGTGAAATCCTTGCATGCTCGCATTTTTTAGCTGTAACTGTGACACTACGAAATCAGCTAACAATGATAGAAAAGAACGAGAAACAAGGCCAGGAGGCAGACCAAAAATCCCGTGTATGAACCCAATCATCCCTAAATTCCTTTTAGTAAAGCTACCGTTCAGTAAAGTTACCGTCTGAAAAGTGTTCTGAAATCCGAAGCAACTTCTTGCCACAGCTAGCATTGTTTTACTGAGAACGGGGCTCATGCTTAATTTTTTTCCTTTGCAAAATTTACCAGAGTTGGACGCTCGATCCAAACCTCATGTTAAGAAGTGAAAGGTCTATTCAGTCATTCCTCGCTGTATTTAAGACAAAATCGAAAAAAGTGACAAGTTCGAGTTTACGGCATTTACATGACAAGCAAGTAGACAAATCCAGGGACAAAACATATTTTAACTCATTTCTTACAGTTTTGATGAAATTTGTAAAATTTTTGATTGCTTAATTATTAAACTTGCTACTCTAGCCCCTGTTGCACTTCATTTTTGAATCGCTGAATTATCACTGCAGCAGTTGCAGCGAAGCGTCAGTAATGCGTCTGTAGTCTTAGGGCCTGTTTATATGAGGCGGGCTGGCCCGCGTTACCGGGCTGGCTCGCTTGGGCGAGATCTGAGTGAACAGAGACATCCTTTGTTGAATCAAGTTGCGTTTATATGAGCATCGGGCCAGCCCGGTCAGCCGAGATCTGTGAATTGGGTAGGCGGGATCCCGGTGAGGCGAGATCATATAAACAGCATCAGGCGGGTTGGCCCGGTTGACCGAGGTGAAGGTAATTGATTTGCATAGGCATGTGTTCATCGTTTACGCGTCAAAATCATTGTTAAACGATTTTCTTTCCAAATCTTATAATACATCCTGTCATGCATTGTTACGAGGCCAGCCCGCCTGGCCGGGATAGTTTTCTCTCATATAAACACGAATCAAAATCATCCCGCCCAGGCGAGCCAGCCCTGTCAGGCGGGCTGGCCCGCCTCATATAAACAGGCCCTTAATATGAAGTTAGCGAACGTTTTACCGTTACAGCTTACGTTTCAAAGAAGTTTTATTTTCGTGGTTCGTCTATTTGTGACGAAAAGCAAAGGACTTCCTGTTAGTATCTTTATTGCAATTGCTCATTCAGTTCATTGAAATTAAATGTAAACAACTTCCATCAGACTCAAGCATTCAGTCTAATTCAAGTACCCCACAATTTTCAGGTGGACTGCATGTCTGATGACATCTCAAGAAAACTGACTGCAATGGCATTGGTATCCTTGCTTCCATCAAACGCCTCGTAAGTCGATGTTAATCTTTTTTATGCTTATCAAATATTGTAACATATTCTCAGTACAGACCCTTTGCTAAACATGATCCTTTGTGGTGCCACAGTCGTCTTTCGTATCAATTGAAAGTCGTTTTTCACCTAGGTTCTCGGTTTTCGAACATGTTGGTTGTGAAGGAGAAGAAAATTTGAAATGAATGAGAGCAAATAGGGGCCATTGCGACATGTTTTAATTTTTGTGCTTGGGCTTGTCACTCAAGTAATTTTTCAAGCTCCATGCTTTGGCTTCTGACCAGAAATTAAGTAAATCAGTGGAGACAACTTTGACCTGATAAGGAGCCTTCAAATTAAAACTGGCACAAACAATGTTTCCTCATTAGGGCTAGGATTAAGATAAGGAATGGAATTTGTTTTCCTTGGCAAGCTTTGTGATAGCGAGTTTCCTGGTAATTCATTTCAAGGCTGTTTTAGAATTTTGTCTTTAGTTGCTTGGATAGCCGATAATTTGAGGAAATTTTCACCATGTTTGACAATGCAGAAACTTGCAACAATCTGATAGCAACATCATTGCAGCATTGTTATTTTTTCACTGATACACCAGGTGTTCCAAAAGTATGTAACACCGTTTGAATGGCTACTGTGGAGGAGCTATCGATCCAATTTTTGATTTTCAAAAGTTATGAATAGATAAGACTTCAACTTAGGGCTTGATGACGATTTTGAATAAATCCACAAGTACTTTCTGGTTTATAGAGAACTAAAGAAAAAGTCTAGATTGCATTACATAAGTCCCTCTAACTTACGCTCGTTGTTGTTGTTGTTGTTGTCGCTTCAGTGGAGGGACTTATGTCCTTATGCTTCAATACAGGGACTAATTAGGCCAAGTTCGCCGCATTCACGGCGCAACCAATCACATTGCTACTTTCTTAATATGGCCAACCCACGTGCCTATTTGTAGCGTTTGATTGGCTAATTGCCCTTACTCCCTATTACGTCATTGTTGCGAATGCGCGCAAAGCATGGTGGGATTTGCAGTCACACTCGTTTGGTTTGTTGTTGTTTTGAATGGGAAGTTGAATGCGAAGACGTACACAGTTCAGTAACGCCAGTAAAAACATCGAAATAATATGGAGAATGAACAAGAAAATTAAACGAATTCAACCGAAAAAAAATGCCTTAGTTTTTTTTTCAAAACTCCAACACGGGCATTGATTTCCCTGAAGCAGCTGAGTGTCACGAGCAACTCCAGATGCACTTGGATCTCGTCAGCGAGGACAGATCAAGCCGCAACGATGGCTGGGTGAAGTCGCTTGAGCCCGCTTGAATTCTAACCCAATTTTACCTGTGAGCAGATCGACGAAAGCTTATTGGTGGCTCCACATTGCCAAAAAGGATTTCAGCACCACAAGCATTTCACAACAAACGCCTAGGATATCGTTTGTAGAAGGAAGGGTTTGTCCGTTCCGTCCTTGTTAGGCCAAATGTTAAGGATAGTGTCTACTCTTCTTACTGAAGTCACGCATGCAGCTTCTATGAAAAACACATTTTACAATATGTACTCCCATCTTGATTAGACAAATGGTGATGTCAAGAATGCAAAATGTAACTGCGAGGGGGTTTTATAACTTTTCTTACTTTGGAGCAGTGGAGTACAAAATCCTCCCGAGCTGTTTCGTCATCGCTTGGGAAATATTCATTGTCCACCTCCATTATTTCAGTGCTTGTAGCAGAAGTGTCACTATTTACATTAGCTTCACTAAGAACATCACGGTTCCTGGCTCTGACAGTAGGCCTAGGCTCTGGTTTCACAATATTTTCAGTTTTAGGTGTGATAGTAGGAACGTTGTTCGTATACGTTCTCCTCCCTCCTTTGAAGTGTTCGTAATATACTGTGTCCATTGGTTGAGTTAAAGTTCTTCCTGTGGATCAAATGGATCCAGCGTTTTCTGGGATCTTTCTTTTCTTTACTGTCCCCATTTGGAAAAGCATAAAGTGTGAGGTGTGTGCTTCTTACTTTTATCAAAGCATTTTGGAATACAGCAAGTGAACCCTCCTCTTCCTCCTCGGCTCGTCTCAGGCCCATTTTCTGCACTTTAGGTGACTACCGGATCCACCGCTATTTGTTGATGCTCTGCACTCGCAGCTGCTTCAGAGAAACCAATGCCCGTGCCGCAGTTTAGAAAAAAACTAGGGCATTTGTTTTCGGTTGAATTCGTTTAATTTTCTTGTTCATTCTCCATATTATTTCGATGTTTTTACTGGCGTTTCTGAACTGTGTACGTCTTCGCATTCAACTTCCCATTCAAAACAACAACAAACCAAACGAGCGTGACTACAAATCCCACCATGCATTTTGCGCATTCGCAACAATGACGTAATAGGGAGTAAGGGCAATTACTTCAAAGTTCCACTTCTCGAAGCGATGTGACATTCGAAGTGACCTTCGAAGGGACATTCGAATCTTTTTTCGACGTCCGTAGGATGGAAGATGTTCTAAGTTTCTTCTGATTTTTCGTAAGATTTTAGTCCCTGTTAAGAATCCATTTGGTCGTGAGTCCTTTGTATGAGTGAAATGAAAACATCATATCATAAATGTTGAACCAATACAAAGAATCCACGTCGTCAGTCTAGTAAAAGTCATTGGCTGTTTCAAACAAGTACAATAAGTATTTATCAGATTTACACGTGCTAAATCTCAAACCCTAACTTTTAAAGCCTCTTCTGTTCAAAAATATAAAAAATTGCAAGATCATATTCATGGCTGCTCCGCAGCAACTATTCAAGCGGTGCCCATGCTTTTTGGGACACCATTTACAAGTCTCAAGTACGTTAACATCATTTATGCTTAGGCATTTACTTGGTATGGTTTACAGTGTAAGGTCAAACTTTGTTTTTCGAGAGAAGTTTTTTTTGTTTTTCGGAAGCATTTTAAAATTGACTGGTATAAAATTAGATTATCATCAATGCAGATAAGAAACTTTGACGCAGCATGTCATTATATGATTGAAAATGCAAAAATTTAGGCGTAATGAGTCTGTCAAACTTCTTTGATAAAAAGTCGCCCTAGAGTTCAATCCACCTTTTCAAGGTAAGAGGTGCGAAAGCGGAAGTCTTTTGTTGTTACAGATTTTGCATTTTTGAGTCTAAAATCTTGTTCTGCGTACAAACTTTAGCATGGCAGCAGATTTTCACTTTCATATCTGTCTTCGTTTGGAAGTTATGGCGATTTAAAGAATTTGAATTCATAAGAGCTTTGACCGTGAAATCAGATGTTTGGACAAATTTTTGTCCTAACTTTGATTTCACGGTCAAAGCCCTTATGAGTTCAAATTATGCATAATGCCATAATTTCGAAACAAAGACAGATATGAAAGTGAAAATTTGCCTCTACACCAACCTTTGTATGTAGAACAGAAATTTGGACTCACAGATACAATATCTCTAACAACAAAAGACTTCCGCTTTCGCGCCTCTAACCTTGAAAAGGTGTATTAGACTGATGATTTTCGGCTAAGTTTTGCTCCATTGAATTGAATTGTTATTTTCTATAGTGGGGGTATCGTTTGGGTAAATGGCGCGAAAACAAGGACAAATGTAATAAGTCTAGAGTTCAATCACAGAATAACCTATTGAATCTCTTTTTTTCTTATTTCAGATTCGTTAACGAAAGATTTCCTCTAATACTCGATACTGCAGTTAATGTTTTACATTCATTGGCGAAGGATGACAGTGGATTGTCTTCAAATGCAAGGTAACGAATTTTAGTTTTAGTTGGTGAAAATTCTTTTAGTTTCATTTTGAAAATTTCCTCGCAAAAATCCAAATCTGACTCATCACGTAAGTCCCGTAACTTTCGTTTCATGTTGTTATTGTTGTTGTTGTTGTTGTTGTAGTGCTATGATCACAAATCCAGAAGGGGAGAGAAACACGAGACTTTTGAATGAGTCTAGCTGATTTATTTGTACTTGTTTCATTTCTTATTGACATCAAAGCAGTGAAACAGACGAAGTATATCGACATGCGTCTGGGTTCCTGGATAAACATTGCAAAAGGAACTTTTGGTACCCTAATATTCCTGATGTTTAAAAATTTTGTGATAAACCACTCTCAAAAATTTTATAGCCCAAATCCTTCTTGGCCACAGAACTGTAACTTAATTGCAAATATTTCAAACTATGTACCATTCAAGGAAGCTTAACGGGTTGATTGAACGGTTTTGTATGAATTTGTTTATGACTTAACGGAGGTTAATTCACACAAATTTCACCTTCATTGCAAGATTCAGATTGCAATAGATAGCTCTTACGAATGATACCTTTTTTGCAGTATTTTGCAGTATAAGACAGTTTTGCTGAAACAACGTAGGACTGCAAAATATTTGGAAGTTCTTTCGTTATATATGACTGGTGCTGTGTAAAACGATTTAGGATGAGTTTTGATTTATTTGCAAGAAGATATGTTTAAGACTTTGAACTTTGTTAATTTGCAGTCTTAAACGTACAGAAACAAGATTTGACGAAACTAAAGATGATGGATCGGTTACTATGGAGGAGCAGAGAAAACAAAAGGTTAGAATGTACTACAGTAGTTAAGTTAGTTTTTGATATCTTCGATTTTTCTTTCCGATTCTTGTTGTCCGATTTTAATAGGACAACAGATGACCCCAAAATACAGTAAAGTCATGCCTTTAACAAACTCATTTGATAAAAACTGCCTGATTGGTTTTCTTATGTAAATGATAATAATAAATGTTGGTAAAAGGGCTGGCTTGCCAAGGTCTATAAAACCCTGATTGTCTATGGCTAATAACCTAGTTTAATTTGAATTTTGAATGCCCGTGTTGGCGGTCAAAGACTTTTTGGAAAGTTATCACATCCTTTGGTTCGATGATGTTCGCTGGTAAGCAGTTCCATTCTTTGACGATTCGTTAAGAATAAAAGTTCTTTCTCACATCTTAGCTGCATTTATTCAGCAAAGAGAGGCTTACCATTCATGCGATTTTATTTCTTTCCAGCTTCAGTCTGTCGACCTAGTGCACACAACATCATTAGTCGATTTTCTGAAATCCAAAATCGCGGAATCACGTGCTGTTCTTGGTGATCCAACATTCCAGTTTCTGATGCAAACGATGGATCCTGTTGTTGCTCAGCAACTGATGTCTTTGATATCATGATAAAGAAATGGTAAGTTTCAATTTTTCGCAGACCAATTGGTTCCAGGATCATCCGTTTAATTTGCTGCAGTAACAAATGTGTTGACTGTTAAGGCCCATTTCCACTTCATTCGCAATTCGCAAATCGCATGCGATCCTTTGTTTGAAATTCGCAAGCGAACGTTCGCAAATCGCATGCGAACGTTCGCAATGCGATTTTGACCTGTTCGCAATGTTTGATTTCTTGCGAACGTTCGCATGCGAACCATTGTCTCGGATTGAAAGCAGCCAGTCAGAAAACAATTTTACGAAACAAAGAGGCAAAGGCGACACGCGCTAACTAAAGGAGACTGATTTCATTGGTTGAATAAACAATCGAAATTCGTGCGAATAAGTTTGAAGTGTGTATTGAATTCGCAGGGTTTTGGAATTCGGAATTCGCAAATCGCATCCATGTTGCGAATTGCGATTGAAGTGGAAATGGGCCTTTAAGGCCCATTTCCACTTCAATCGCAATTCGCAAAATGAATGCGATTTGCGAGCTTATTCGCACGAATTTCGATTGTTTATCAACCAATGAAAATCTGTCTCCTTTTGATAGCGCGTGGCGCCTTTGTCTCTTTTTTCGTAATGTTGTTTTCTAATTGGCTGGCTTCAATTCGGGACAATGATTCACATGCGAACGTTCGCAAGAAATCAAACATTGCGAACAGGTCAAAATCGCATTGCGAACGTTCGCATGCGATTTGCGAACGTTCGCATGCGAATTTCAAACAAAGGATCGCATGCGATTTGCGAATTCG
Organism: Aurelia sp. 4 Dawson et al 2005; assembly: GCA_964019985.1. Classification (NCBI taxonomy): domain Eukaryota; kingdom Metazoa; phylum Cnidaria; class Scyphozoa; order Semaeostomeae; family Ulmaridae; genus Aurelia; species Aurelia sp. 4 Dawson et al 2005. The sequence continues at coordinate 16,603,678 of OZ026499.1, forward strand.
ATTGAAGTGGAAATGGGTCTTTATTGTTCCGGTAAAACTTTACCAAAGTACGTGGTAAGGGTTGGCATAGACAATGATCAACATGATTTTTACTGTAGTCCAACGATCTGAGGAACGTTTTGATCATCCGGTTCTTCCACTGAGAGAGTAAAAAGGGTCGAAAAATTTGCATCGAAAAAAGTTCAAGCGTTTGCTCAGCTGCAGAGTAAAAAGTATGTGACTGATATCCAAAATTGAAATGTTTATCTATCTTTCAAAGGCTAACTTTGATATTAGACTTATGGCAATGAGTCCCTTATATCCCTGCATTGATCCTTGGTCAACAGGGAATCGTAATTAAACAGTGAAAAGCTGAACTTATTTCTTGCCTTCATGAATAGAATTATGATGGAATGACGCCTTCGAATCTCGAATCCCATCGCAATGTTATCAGCTCTTCAATCGACTCGAAAATTCTTTCACACTTGCCGTAACCGTAGACTCGATTACATGTCGTAGTTTCGCTTTTTGCCTGAACTGATATCGCTACAACTACGACTTATTCCCAAACACTTGCAGAAATGGTAAAGTTCCGTACTGATTCTATTTGAAACCTTTCCGCTGCTTCACAAAAAAGTTCGATTGAGCAGGGTTGGAGCTTCTATCACTATTGTGTACATTCGAACATTCTACAAAATGTATCAATCTGTCGTTCGATTCGCATTCTTTTTTAGAATGTAGCTATGGGCCTAAATCACCTGCTACTTTTTCCTCACAACCACTGGGTCTAAAATGCCTTAAAAATCAGTTTTCTAGAACTGCTGTACTATCAAATTAGGTATCAGTACTTCGGTAAAGGATCATTCTTGCCACAAAAGAAAAAACCACCTTGCTCTAAGGCACATGCTGATCGGTAGACGACGGGGCGAAAGAATCCTGTCGCCGATTGAAATTTTTTGCCGTTCTTACAGCTCTATGTCCATAAGGACCTCAGTGGAGCGATAACAACAGCAACAATTCAACTCAATGGGATGAGCGTAACTTGAGGGTCCTTATTGTAGTGAGGCTACCGTAACCGTATGAATAGACGATTACGCTAAAGATGGCGAAGAGGAACTTTTTACCAAGATGCATTGCGTTCTTATTAAGAATCCTTAACGCTTCTATAGGAATTCGATTACAGAACGCATTGCATCTTGGTAAAAAGTTCCTTGCCGCCGTCTTTAGCGTAATCGTCTAAGGACAAATCTTGCAATCTGATTAGTACTCTCGGAGTATGGGTCTAAATAGGGTCAGATTATTCTGAGTAATGTTATGAGTCTCTATTGACCAAAGCGCCATCATCAAGTCAAAGGAGCACGGGAACACAAGGGACTCCAAGTCATAAGTCTACTTAGATGTGAAAACTTTGATTCTTGAAAGCAGTCACCTTTTAGATTCAGAACTTACAAAGGGTTTTGCATAGGAAAGGGTTTGTATAGGAGCAAAAATTCCACGTTCGGTTGTGGTCGAATGCGATTTAGATTCTATTTCTGAAACAGAAAACTGTATTGAATTTATATTTCAATTGCAAGTAATCATGGGCCAAAATGGAACTTTGATTCTCGTTCCCATATGAACCCCTTACCAGCATTTTCGTTATTTTTGTCTTGCTACATAGCTACGCGTGTAAGCTGTCAGACGGAAATCCTTGTGAGTATACCGTGAAAAACAACGTGTAAAACTTCTAGGTCAGACATGAATTCAAACGCCTCGTTCTTTCAGCGTATAAAATCCAGGGTGTACGGCCTCTGGTGTTAAGTCAGAGAAATTATCGCATTTGTCGGCGAGTAATGAGGTTTCTGCCCTTAATTTCCACAAGATCTTGTACCAGACTGTCCTATTCATAGGCACTAGTATCCAGGGTGGTAGGGGACATGAAAGGTTCGAAGAGACCAGGCAGTTATTTGCGATTCTCATGTTGTAAATTGTGGTCAAATGGTTTATTACAGTCTGTCATCCGTTAAAAGCTGTGAATGCTTGTTCACAAAAGAGTTACAAGCTAAGATTTCAACCTTGGCCTTTGCTATTATTGTTAAGCTACCAGGCGGCTAGACTTATTACAACATCGGACCGTGCTGGACACTCCAAGTACCAGGTGATTAAAAATACAACAGTTTCCGTTTGAAAGGTGAATGCTCTGTGGATATTTAGGCAATAACGTTGGTAATTTTATCAATCAATAGTAAAAACGTGCCGCGCAGGGCTGGAATCTTTAACAGGGTGAATGTAGAATTATATTGCATTTTTCTTTGAATTAAAATGCATGAAAGAAACTTTGGGTAAATTGTTGCAAATCTGCCATGGCGATTTTTGACATCTTGATTGGTTTCAAAATGGTGGCATTCATTAATAATGTGGTTGACACGTCATCAAATTTCTAAATCCTTAACTGGAAGAGCTACAGATGCTGCTACAGATGCTATGCTGCCATGTTCAAATGGATCTTAAGATTTGCTTGACCAAAATCGGTCATTCTGTTCTGAAACCATGAGAGATCTCTTTAGAAAGCCCCTTCAAGGGAGACTCACGAGATGGTCCCAGTTATCGCAACAATAACAACACAACAACAACAATGACAACAACAACAACAACAACAATTTTTACTGTTGCTCGAACTGGGACTTATGGAAATTCATATTAAGATCTGAGACGGCAGTGAACTTGTTTAGGTGTGCCCTCTAAGATGGGGCTGCGGAGTTGTCTCAGAAGCGAGGCAAGCAAACTTCGACATTTGGAAATTCTCATTGCAGCGTAGAATTTCATGGAAGTTAATTGACCTGAAAAACAAGGAACTCTTTGTTCACAATGTGAAAGGTTTGTTGATTCTTGGATTGACGAACATTCATGTTGATACTTGAGGCTTTTGTGCATTCTACTCTCACTGAAATCTTGAATTTATAAGTGTTTTAGCCCTAGAGGCTCCAGCCGGCAACTTAGGCCCATCCGACACTGCATGGAGCCTAGAACTGTTGCTATGGTTTTGATATGCAGACTCTAGGGGAAAAAATTAATCCCAATTTTCACCGTGAAAGTCAATGAGTCGTAGTTTGAACGTCCATCAGTCTATCAATAGCGATAACGACGAATATGCCATCAGCCTATCTTCAAGGAACCTTCATACAGGCCTAAAATCATGACCAAGCTTTCCTAAAATTTCTGCTTTATAGCAATGACTGCACTGCAACACATTTTAGAACGTGTTGTCCTCTTGGGAGGATGAAATTGCCCGGAATAATGTTATTGTGCTCTAAGGAAAGACATTGTCATCCTCCCGAAGGATAACATTAGACTTATGACGATGAGTCCCTTGTATCCCTGCGGTAAACCTTGCTCAAGAGGGACTCATAATGAAACAGTGAAAAACCCGCTACTATCTCCTGCATTCGATCATGATTCGATCGATCGAATCAGCATCGAACGACTGCCGTAGCTCTGTTCAGCGGTCACTCCTCGGAAAGAAAATGCGATAAAAACCACGTTAAGCAGGCGCTTCATCAAAAAAAACTTGGTATAAATCTTAAGAAGGAATTTCACTTTACCTAGTAAGTCCAAGATGAGTCTTTCAACGCTACATTTTCCATGTTTTAAGACCAAAACAAACCAGAGAAAACTTCAGCCACCTGCCGTAGCAACTTTGTTCAAAATATAGTCAACTGCATCATTCGAATCGAGAATTCGACATCATTGTTCTCTGCCAAATCTCGCAATCTGATTGGTACTGGAGGAATTGCGAAGTTTGGGCCTAAATAGGGCCAAGTTTTTCAGAGTAATACTATGAGTCTCTATTGCCTGAAGCGCCATCATCAAGTCAAAGAGCACATGGCAACAAGAGACTCATCGTCATCAATTTAGGATAAAATATGCTGTCTTTTGCAAACTTCTGCATCTTGTGTCTATGTAGAGATGAATGCTTTATCTCTCAGCTGTTACAGTGGCTGTCCCAATAAATCATCTATTGGTTTTTGCCGACAGAGGATTTATCAAATGTGCCTAGACAGTGAGTTTGATCCTCCAAGAGGGGCTGGTGCCCTCGGGAGGGGCTGGTGTGCTCTGGTGCCATCACTGTCTTCCTCTCTTGCAAATAGGACATGAGCTGGCAAGATAACTAATTCGTTTACGTAAGACTGCTGAGTCTGAAGCCAGTAAACGTGCCGACTTGGATTTATGTGAAATGGAGATCTTTTATGCAGCGTTCATTCCATTGAATTTATTTTAGCATTATCAAAATAGGATTTGGGCGAAAACGTGGTACTTGTAGGATGTAATTCTAAAATATAGGATTTACTAAATCCTGTCAAATCGGTGCTGGCTAGGCTAGGCCGACAACTGAGTGAGTCAGAATAGTCATTCGAACATTGGGAGTTGTATGAAAACGAAGCAAAACCTTTACTGTTTTTGCTTCGCGTTTACAATATGCGATATGAAAAAGGAGCAGACTACATCTGTTTTTGTTTCAAAGCTCTCTATTAAGCCCCCCCCCATTCTGGAAGGTCCGAAATTAAATAAGCCCCCGGGCACTTAATGAAGTTTTTACGGTAAATACTGAGACATTAGAATGCCAGACGAAACGAATCGCAACTTCGAGCTCCCGGGGGGAGGGGTTCTGAGTACATTTGTCCGACGGTGTTGTGCCGATTTTCAGAGTATCGTTTTCTCCTATTTTGTTGGAAGGGGTATTAAAAGAAGGCAATTTATCTGGTGCCGTTTGTCAAAGCGTACGAAAAAAGGAAATTTTGTTTGATCGGGTTATTATTTAGTCCAATTGTTGTGTTTTGAAGTATAGTTTCACCGATTTTTTCCAGAATTGTGTATCATTTGAATACAAAAATTCTGAAGCCAGCGAAAAAAACTTTTCTTGAGCACCTCCCCGTACAAATTTAGGTCCAGTTAACCTCCAGCTTTCTGGAACATTTCCCGAAGTAAGGCAACACTAGTATTTTCTTCCTAAGGATCTTGATTCGCTGTCTCAACGAGCTTATGTAGCAAAACACTTTCTTAACTCAGACTGCGCGATGACGTACTTTTATACAGAGTTTCCGATCTGTCCAATCAAATACAGAGCAGCGTGCATGTAGTCTAACTCAGTCGTTCAGAAATTAAAATGTAACCTTAGATTTGAAAATTAAGTTTGTAGAGCTTTGTCAGTTTGTAAATTGTTGTTGTTATCATTGTTGATGTTGTCGTTGTTGTTGTTGTTGCAATAATTGGGACTATATCGTGAGTCTAACCTAAACTGGCCGTTTCTTGTTTTTTGGTTCTTTTGCTACCATCTTGGTTTTTGTTGTTGTCGTCAACAACGACAGTAGCAGCATATGTCGAAGGTGCTAGAGAAATGGATTTACAAGTTTGGGAAAGGCTGGAGCACATGACAGAACTAAACATTGAACTAAACTAGCATTTCCTCTAGACAGCACAGCTGTGGAGGGCAAACCTCATCATCCCAGGGGAGCAATCAGCAGATGTGCATACGGGGAGGTAAGTCCGATATTTCTGAGTCTGAATATTGGTAAAAGTGATATTTTTGGGCCCAAACTAAGTGAAATTATGGCCATGAAATTTTTTAGGCATTAAACCAAGGTCAAACTGATATTTCTGGGTGCTGTAGAGGGAATAAATTGTGAAAAGATAAATTGTTGTTGATGATGAATCCTGGCATCAATCTGCATTCTTTCAGAATTTTTGTTTGTTTACAGGTATCTAAGTATAAAGGTAGTTGATCATTTTGGATTGCGGTGAAGCTGAACAGATATTTTTGGGTTGGCAGAAAATTTCTTGTACTGACCCCACCGTATGCCCATGTGTTGAGTGAACCGCGCAGTGATGGAATCCACTGCAGTGTCGTTTTCATCTCATCGACGCAGAACGTTTGTTTTTGTTGATAAGAGTTAAATTTAAATGCAAAAAGAAAAAATCTGAAGCATATCAATGACTTCATCCATCATTCATGTATTAAAAAGTCCTTGCGCTTTTTAGGAGGATAAACCAAGATTAAGAACATTCCAGCTTTAGGACGTTACTTGTTAAACCAATTTGTGATGATTCGATTTTCATTTGTCCCATTCGAATCTAATGACCACCTAATCGAATAAGAAAATTGAGACGCGTAAAAGAAAGGCCAAGCGCCACCTCGTGTTTTATGTTGTTTCAAGTCGGGCCAACTGGCCTTGTTTATCTGATTGGCAAGCCTGCGAATCAGCATTGGCACGGCACAACCAGACACAGACTGGAGACACGCTAAACGCATTACGTTCGAACCTCGACTTTGGTTCTTCTGTCCACAACTCTACAGTAAATGCATACGTAATCAAAGTGTGAATGTTATGTAATGGTTTGAAGTTGTCATGAAAAAGGATTAAAGGGCTATTGATATACCTTGAAAATAGAAGTTAATTTGCCACGTTGGCGTCGGATAATGTAATTTGAAGGAGAACCCAAGACGCCAGTGACCGAGAAGGACAGGTCAAAAACTTCATTGAAGCTAATAGCTGCCACATAACGTTGAATACTCTAATAACTGCCACATAACGTCGAAGGCTCTTTTCGGCCATAATCCGTTGTACGCCGAATGAGAAGACGACAGCTAAAATGCCTCGGAAAACAATGTAAATGCTACTATGGATTACCAGTACTGTGGGTCTAGCAAAGCTTCCCTTTATCCTTTTCACTTATAAAGTGTTTCACATTTGGAACAGCAGAAAGATCACAAGTAAACTTTACAACATTCCATACGCATGCCTGGGCAACTCAGTTTCATTTGAAGAGTGGCAAGCTGCGCTGCAAGATACAAGGGGAGCATCCTTCCAACTCTCTCGTGGGCCCTGTAACAAATCCTAGAAAATGTTAAAGCTCCCGAAAATATTGAATCAAAAATCTTGAATGTCTCGAAAATCTCCACCAGCCTTAGAAATTCACCAATCTTAAATATACAAATCTCAAAATCTCAAAAATTTCAAATCATAGAAATCTGTGAAATCTCAGAACAAATGTCATAAATTACAAAGATCTGAGAGATTTTTTTCAAATCGCAAAATCTCTCAGATTTCTATTTCTTAGATGATTTATCCTACGGCAAGACTTACCATTCCATGATTTTCAGAGACCAAAATCAGAATGAATCCTGCGAGCCTTGATTATTTATCAGCGTGAAAAATGATTGCTCAAGAGCTGACAATTAATAAAAGTGGAACGACTCTTACACTTGTTCTGAATGCTACTGATTGATTATCGAACAATCAAGGAACGAAAACTAAGTTCGAACACAACTGATGTTTAGTTGCTGATGAGGCCTCAGAAGTGAGGCGACAGCATCGACAATTAAAATAAAGTAAGTGCGAGTGTTTAAAAATATATGGCAAACAAACAAAAACATAAGTACAGTCTTGGATTCAACACTCGGGATCAAATTAAAGCTTTAGCAGGTTCTGCTAAAACAAGAAATACTAGACTCTTACACAGCCCAGTCCTTTTAAAAGATTAAAGGCAGGTCCCTTGGCCTATAATTGAAAACCCAAACAACTGCACTGAACAAGTCAATTTTTTAATTATTAACAAATTTTGGTTGGTGTAAAGTAAATTTTGACAATAAAGTGGATAAATGGTCAGTTTGATACTTTAACTGTAGCAGACATTTATAACAAAAGATTTATAATCAAGGAAGTGATTAGAACTTCCGAATCCTTTTATGAAATCAGTTATCCAAATTTTTGCCGGTTTGTTTTGAAAGATTACAAAAACCCATAAAATCTTTCTTTGTTACTTAAAAATTAAGAGACACTAAACGGACCACCATACACATTCTTAAAAAATCTTTTTAAAACTTAAGAGAAAGAAATGCTGGCGGGATATGATTCCAAATAACAAAGTTATGTAGATGATTAATTTTGAACAAATTGGTAACAGAATCAAGAAAAAATTAGGAACATGTAAGTAGCTAAGATCGATAGGGTTGGTATGATAAGACAAGGACAACGGGTACTGATACATTTATAGAGTTCCGTTTGTGAAATGCTGTCATTTGACGCCGATTTGAAGATTCTAAAATTATTGATATGTAGATGATTAATTTTGTAGACATTGGTAATAGAATCAACCTGAAATTAGAAACATTTAAGAAGTTAAGATCGATAGGGTTGGCATGATAAGACTCAGGTAATAAATACTGATATGTTTGAAACAGTTCCGTTGAAAAACAATTATTTAAAGACTCCAAGACATTTTTGATACAGAAAATTGATTTCTGAGAGTTTCACGGGTTGTGAATTGGGCCATTTTTAACGTTAGGGTTTCGGTTTCTTGTCTAAACCTTACGGGTTTTGAGTTTTAAGGTGTAAAAGTAAAGGTGAAGTTGCGGTTTTCAGCGCCAGGCGTTGGGATCGCAGAAATAGCTAAGAGTCCGCGACCCCTTGTCATGACGCTCAAAGGTGCTGGTGGGATTTGAAACCCGTCCGCCTGACTGTTCTGGCTGCAAAGTCGGTGGATTACAACACGGCGCCACAACATCTTCACAGGCTGAGAGTTGTACGAATTCTTTTGCCCTGGTTTCGGATATTTCATGTAAGAGATCCTATTAATCGTGTTTTCAAGGTCATACAGTCCACGAGATAGAAAAACCAGCTAGCTGTCAACTACAGGGTGTCCCAAAAAAGTTGTGCCCCGTTTGTGTGACTGCTGTGGAGGAGCTGTAGATTCAATCATTACGCCTTTTACACTGCTGCACAGGTCAGGCTTCAACTTAGAGTTTGAGCCCATGTATGAGTCAATCTAACAAGTGGTTGCTGATTTATGGCAGAGAAAGGGCAAAATAAATTGTTGCTTCAAAAACAGCTCTGCTGCTGTTCTCCAGCTTAAAAAAATGTAAGTTTTCAAAGAATGGGTTCTAACGTCGAATCAAAATTTTTGTTGAATTTTTTAAGTGTTGTCTATTCATAATAGAGCACTTTCTACCTTTTAAAAATGTAATGAAAATTTCAATGCGATTCCAGAACGCTTTTACTGAAAATTTACTTTATATTGACATTGCCGGAGAACAGCAGAAGTACTGTCTTTGAAGTAACCACTTATTTGCCTTTTCTCTGCCATAAATCTGCAACCATCTATCAGATTGATTCAAATAAGATCTCAAACTCCAAATTGAAGCTTGACCTATTAACTGTATAAAAATCGAGGTAATTCGAGTCTACAGCTCCTCCATAGTGGCGGCACAAACGAGGCACAATTATTTTGGGACACCCCGTACTAAGACCGATGCACGGAGGTTCTGTGAAAACGAATTGCGGGAAATGACGAAAACGAAAAAAGGATGACGAAATTGAAGATTCTTGTTCAGCAGTGCAGTCTCGGGTTTTGGTCTTTTTACTTCCGGGTTTTCGGGTTTGTGCAAGTATTGGTCCGGATTTCGGGGATCTGGTACCCCAAAGCCTCCTCATTAATGTTTTGTTGAAATGAGTAATAGAGTCAACTATGAATTAGGCATATAAAGGTAGTTAAGAGATTATAAGATGTCGGGTATTCTGGATGATTTTGCAGAAAATGATGCCGAGTGCCCTGGAAACGAGAAAAAAAAGCTCACCAATTTAACTTGATGCAACTCTTCAAACATCCGTTGTCATATTCTTGTTGAAGTTAGGCTAATTCTCACAGACCAAGCGAGGATTCATGGTCAAACTATTCGAAAAATTGACCAGAAATTGGCGAGCTTCGCTTTGATGACGGATGCCAAGGGTTTAGGCCAATTCTACACCACTCCAAATCACCAATTCAGAAACGCCTCACATTCGTGTTTGATTGAGGTTAGAGAGAAAACAAAACCTACCGGCAGTAAAATGAGTACTTCTATATATTGCTTGAAGATTCCAACACTTTGACAAGGGAAAGACGCCTTTAAAAGCCAAAGGATCCTTCAGATTTCACCACGGCAATCCTCCCAACTTTCTTCCAGGTAGTTTGATTTCAGTCCGAGTTGAAGCAAAGTGCTTTCATCCTTTTCAATGAGCGAAACGGAAACTGGGACTAAGGTAGTCAGCCTAGCGCCCATTGTTTGAAAATTTAAGACAGCAATGCTTCGTTGTATTAATACAACATATCTGTAACATTGAAATCAACTGCTACATGAACTCATGCTACAATCAGAAACCGAAACTGCTGACGTCACTTGTTTCATCATAAAAAGAATCACCCAGACTAATAAAATCCCAAGTGATTACATATGCTTGACCAACAGTCGAAGATTTAGGCCCACTTATCACTGGCTTAGGCCAGAGCTGTTACTTTCTATACAAGCAGCGCCTCTGTGATTTCCGTCAACAAAGAAACTGAGTTGAATTAGTCAGTAAAGGACTGCTGCGTAAAAACTGCGTAGATTCATATTCACGAGCCTCATTTCTGATTTAATCCTTATTTTAATAAAAAAATTTCAGTTGTTCCTCATGTTTGTAATCAAGGCCTGAGAATTTTTAAAATTTGATTAATTATTCGGACTTTATTTTAGCAGCAGTCTGCAATGTAATTCGTTTCATAGAAACGTCGAAGAAATTTCAATTCATGATGATTTATTCAGGCGTCGTTTTAGCAATAGTCTCCAACGAAATCCTTTTCCGAGAATAGCTAAAACCCAAAGACACTGTGTACTGTTTACATTAATCGCCATTGTTGCTCCTGTCTTTGTCACTGTTAAATTTCAGTCATGTGTTTAGATGCCATGACTTTGCTCCTTAATTGCCGTTATCAGGGCGAATTTCTTAAACCACATAAGTCATAAATAGACCTTTTCGCTATTCTACAAAGAGTCTGGATCGAGTAAGCAGATCTTAATTTTTGCTGAGGTCAGCAATACATAAAAAAGCAAATATCAAGTGATAATAGGCTTCCAGGCATATTGATTGGTACCAACTTCATTGCATTGCAATGAGATACGTACGAGGAATGTTGTGCATGCTTTAGAGATATTTTTCGAGACTTGTTGCCAAATGTAGGCATGAGATAGTCACGTGACCAATGATATGACAATGGCCTATAGTTGAATGGATACAATATTACATTTCATTAGAAGTCACGCAGCTTCCAGTCGTTGTCGTATTCATGTGAAGAGTAATTAGAAGAAGTTTGGTCGGGGGCCGTCGCTCCCACCACGTAGAGTAGGGCTAGGTAGGGTAGGTAGGTAGGTATTTATATTTAACGTGGCTTGCCCGCGAAAGTCTGAGAGATTTATTTCCAGCAGGGGCCACGGATGTTTTACCATCAGTCGGCCGCAGCCACCAGCCACAACTACCAGATTTCCCTCACATGGCTCTGGTCGACCCGGGCTAGTGTTACGGACAGCGACCAAACTCTCCGGCGTGGAATTTTAACCTACGGCTGTTCTGACCTTTGGTTTACGAGTCAGACGCCTTAACCACTCGGCCACACGCTCACCAAACTCAAGCAAGTTACTTGTAAAGGACAAGTCCGTGGTTGAGGCATCAAAACTTGGAAAGAACTCACGATTGTTGTTCAGCAGTTGGTAAGGTTGCTTCTTAGCAATAATTTCATCAACCCCGGACTTTCTTAGCAATAATTTCATCAACCCCGGACTTGTCCTTTAAGAATATACGGCTCAAAGCTTTCAAATCTTTAAAAAGGTGGGTGTAAAACTGTATCACATTTTCCATGAATTGAATGACTTGAAAGAAACTTTGGTCAATTTGCTGTAAATGCTCCGCGGCAATTTTTCAATATCTTGATTATTTTGAAAATGACTGCATTTTGGTTGTTTTTGTACAAATTCATCGAAAATATTGAGAAAGTAAAAGTCATCACAAATCTTAAATTACGTAAAGAAATTGACTCAATCTACCAGAAGCCCACAGTTTATGAAGGCCTACATTGTGGTCGCAAACAGAAATCTGCCGCTCTTCTGGTTAAGGATTTAAAAATCGATGACGTCACGGCCTAAAAATTAATGAATGCTGCCGTTTTGAAACTACTAGAGATATCAAAAATTGCTACGACGGATTTACAGTAAATCATTTAAATTTCCTTTCAAACACTTTAATTCTAAGAAAAATGCAACAGAATTTTACACCCACCCTTTTGAAGACTTAAGCCAAAGTGCTTGAATGGCCTAGAGCCTAAAGTTCGCAAAAATATATCGTGATAAATAATGACCTTTTTCATAACTAAATGTTGTCAGGTAGTTTTGCCCTGACCAGTGTCAGACGAAAACATTCAGAAAATGTTCCGTTATCAAAAATGACCCCAAGAAATGAAACTGAAGGAGTGTGTCTTCTTATTTGGTTTTGTTCTCAATTTAGCTGCTATCTGATACAATTGGATGACCCACTAAATGTCCAGTTTTAAGGAATTTCAATCCCCCCATATACAGTTTATCATGTTACCGTTCCTGAAAATTTCTCTTTGTGCATTCGTTGCAAGGAGTAAAAATAGTTCTAAATGTTTTAGATTTTAATGTAAGTGAGCATTTGCCTTGTCGAATCATTGATGATGCAGTGGAACCTCCATCAACGCACACCTCTATAAAGTGGACACCTCTGAACACAGAGCAAATATTTTCGTCCCAAAAAGTGCAGTATGAACACCTCTCCAGAACGGAGAACAACGTCGGTCCCACAGGTGTCCGTGATATGAAGGTTCCATTGTACCGAGGCCCCCAGGGGGTCTGTGTTCCCATGGTCCCTCAAAAATTCCAAAAATCTCCCTTGTTCCCAAAAGAAATGCTGAACTGTTCCCCAGTTCCTCAAAAGTAGTCCTTTGATTTATTGTTCGCTAGAAAAATTACTCATGTTTCCTGATTGATGTAGCCCATCACAAAACTTTTAAAGAGAGTGCAAAAACCAGCATGCCTTGCGGGAAGTCAGTGACTTGCTCAGCACAGCCTCCAGAATAACTGACTGTACGAGATTTACAAAAACAAACGATCGAAAAGACTGCTGGTCTTTATATCCCCTTTAATAAAAAGCAAGCAAAGACTCCCTTCATTAGAAAGCACTTAACTTCTTCAAAGTGTTCAAAGTAATGGCTTCATTGGCTCCTCCTCTGGACAGCTCCTCCTCCCATGGAAGAGTTTCACACTTTTTTCTCAAGTCTACGTCTTTGATCATAGGTGTCAAACCGTTAAAAAGCTAGGTGTAAAATTCTATGACCTATTTTTGATCTGAATGGCTTCAAAGAAACTTGACCTATTTTACAATAAATTTGCCGTTGGACTTTTCTGAAATCTTCAGTATTTTCAGAATGACAGTGTTTAAGAAAATTTTCGAAAAAAGCTTAAAACTATCGTAATTTCTAAACCTATTGACGAAAGATTAAATAATTTTCAAGAAAACCATAGTTTATGGATGCCTACAATATGGTATCAAGCACAACTCTTTCACTCTTCTGGTTTGTGATTTAGAAATTTGATGACGTCACATCATAAAATGAGCTGAGATATGAAATAAGCTGTAGTTTCGACAAATATTCAAAATTTTTGAAAAGTGCAACGGTAGAATCATAGAAAGGTGGTTAAAGTTTCTTTCAAGTCATTAAGTTTAAAGAAATAGATCAATGAGTTTTACACCCGCCTTTATTCGTAGATTTAAAGATTTGGAACCTATGCTACGTCTTTGAGGATTTTCGGTCAGAATTTGCAAATTTATCCAATTCTCTTCATATAATTTATGGCCAAACCAAGGTATTTTCTTTAGAATTTAGAAATCTTTGTCCACATGAAATTGTAACTGTAAAGAAGTTTCATGGTTCTGAAGAAATGAGATAAAGTGCAGATTTTTTCAGCAAATGATCGAGGAATTACCGAATTAGAGTGGTAACCAAATAACTGTTCATTTCCATCGCTGACTACGGATCTTGTGAAAAGGGTGTCTTCCTTCTCCGTAATCCCCCATAATATCAGTTGTTAACTACAAGTCAATATATAGCGTTCCAAAAATTTTGCCTATTTGTGTGACTGCCTAGGAGCAGCAAGGGTGTTAGGACATGGATGTTTTGATCGATTATTTATTTACCTTGTTTTCATCCTTGCGTCTTGTTTTGGGATTGATACACTTTTAAGACAAAACACGGGAATTCGCTAAAAACTGTGGTCGGGAATCGGGAATTAAGCTAAAAGCGATGCGAGAATTCGGGAATCAGGGGGCCTATTTGGTATCCTCTATCTGTACATGAACCATAGATTATTTTAGATAGACAAGACTAACTAAGATGTAACAATCTGTTGTACAAAGGCTTGTCAGTCTGTCGACTTCTCCACGAAGTACATGAGAGGTCTTTCCCTCAACATCAAACATCCTTCCCCTTCATCGAAGCTCATCGAAGACAAATTTACTCTGATAGACGTCTGTTGATGTCTGTTCGAGAGGCCAAATCTCTTTACTGTCCATTGCATCTGTAGCTTTACTTCTTCATAGCTAATTCAAGAACATAGAGCAGACAGAGAGCATTGTCTTTAATCGTCTCTTGCGGCCAAGACATTCGATTGAAACTCAGCGAACCCAAGTACGCGCTCAATTTGAAGTGGCGTCACCAAAATTATGGCGCGAAAATCTTCTTGTGAGAAGAAAGAAAGGCGGTGGTACCAAGTCTATCACCGTAGCTGTTGTCCCTTTATTTCATTACGTTTATCAGCGGCGCCAGGGCAATGGCCGATCTCGTACTATCGCTGTTGTGAGCAATGGTTGTGACGCTGTTGATTTGAAAACCAACAGAGACAGGCTAAATGCGTCGGGAGAGAGCAAAGCAGTGTTGGCTTTAGCAGAGTTCACTTGCGTTTGGGCCTTGGCCATGTTTTAAATGGCTTACGCTAAGGGCGTTATTATTAAACTGATCCCTGGCTAATTCGTCGTAATCGGATTGGACTATCGACTGTGTCTGTCTTTAAAGACTTAAGTAAGTTGGAATCTCGTAGCTGTGCTGTTTCTTTTCGACGCAAAGGGCAAGTCATCGGTTGGTGTCGTTCGTTGGAAAATCTTTCGCATCGCAATTTTAATCCAGAACATAGTCGTAAGTCAAGAACCAAGATTTTCTAAAGCTTGATCATCGACTTCAAAGGGATCTCTCAGTATGGAGTTTATTCGCAAGGTATTGTGCATGGTAGTGCTATTCACTGTCAACTCCTTGGCTTGTCGGTGTGTTCAAAAGCCATTGCATGAAGCCTTTTGTGATGCCGATTTTGGTAAGGGTCTGAGATTTGGTTTCATTTTTGACTTTGAAGTTGCATTTTTATTGTCAAATCCTGTTTTTGGTTTATGTTCGCTGCTGTTAATGATTTAGTGATAATGTCTTCTTACATTGAAGCATTTTGTCAATGAATTTTAGTTTTCTGCTCTCCATAATTAGAAGCAAAGGTTCGATATTTTCTTATCTTAACGGCTTTAACTTCTTGCTTACAAAGAATCACGTAGTTTTTAGTTCTTCCCAACTTCTCATAATCAAGCAGCTTTTGCACGGAAAGTTTGCATCTGGTTTTACTTGCTTCTTTTTTCCAGACAAGATTATTCTTTTTTAATTGGAAATATTCAGTGCTTTTACATGAGAATTTCGTGAGAATTACAAAACTTGATAATCATATCTATTTAGTTCAGCTTTAGTGGCTTCCCTTGCTTCGGCAAGACCTTATGATGCTGCGTAAGCAAACGTGCGACAAGCAAACAAACATTCAGGTTTACTCAAGTAGTCTCGAGTTTTGAGGAAAACCGTTGTATACATTGCTATTTGCTTATTTCCAATGCTCTAAGTACTTGATACTAACTCGTCTCTAGATAATATTCGAAATTTCACCGATACCTTTCTTCAAATGAAGTACACCGAGCTCGATACCGAACTAATGCGTTAAAGGAATTAAGTTTTCTACATCTACATCTACCGGATACTGCCTTCCTTCTAAACAGAAGATTCTGGCAGGGGAAGTTTTAATAACGAAGAAGGCCCAAGTAACTTATGCAACGTACCATAAGTGTTGCGGGAAATGAAATTTAGGGGGCTGCCCGATAGAAGATCCATTGTTTACCTAAGTCTTGCCCCACTGTAGGCCGATTTTCTGCCCGATTATTGCTGATTTTTGCAAATTTTTCCAAAGTTGGGAGGGCTGCAGCCCCCCAGCCCCCTGTCTCCTACGCCTATGCAATGTACTACACTTTTTAAACATCGAATCTTCAGTCTGGAGGACATTCGAGATCTCGTTGATATCTTGGTTTTTGATTCCATCAAGTTTCCTTACTAGTGTATCAAATAACTTTTTAATTATGATTGAATGACGAAGTAGTTTTGAGTTTCTTTTATGTGCTATGGCTCCAGTACACTAATTTGCGATGTAATTTTTGGCCCCGTAAAGCAAGAAATGTATCATTCTTTCTAAAGAAAGTTCAATATTGTTGAAAACCATAGGATTTTTGGAACCTTTTGAGAATTCTTCTAAGCCAAAGGGAGTTCATGCCAATGGACTTACCCAAGAAGTATAAGGTGTACGAAACTTGTGGACCAACTCGCTGTGCTCATCGCCCCAAATCACAGGAAACTTTTTATAACCAAACATGTCAAGAGAGAAGAGGGAGCAAACACGTTCGATACACACCAAACGCCGTGGCGGACAAGATCCTCCCTGCGTTACCCCGAGTCAGTCTTCCAAGTCATCTAAAAGCGTTGAACAAAAGCCCGAGGAAGCGTCTCGTAGTTGTCTTTAGAGTTGATAGACAAATGCGGGTGTTTTTGAGAGCAAAAAGGGCGTTTCCTGATTATAGAAAGGTTGTGATCCTTAATTTTTTCATGCTGCTGCCGCTACGCCCCCACACCCTATCTAGTTTGCTACCACCACTTTCTTTGTGGTTGGCGTCGCCTCTGAAAAAACGTGCTCCCCAGGCCAACTTCCACCAGCTTCCAGATAATATTAAGAGACTGAACGTATTAACAATTATTAGCAAAATTTGCTCACTAAATCCAGTCAAGGGCATCTTATATCTTTAGATCAAAAGATTTCAGTAAGGAAGTTTTATCTTGTTTGTGATAGGACTCTCGCGATTATTATCATGAAATTTCTCTTTTGTAACCTCGGGAAACTTTTTGTAACCAAAGAGGAAAAGGGAGAAGGGGCAGCAAACACGAACGAAAAAACAATTAATACTTCTCACAATTAGAACTTTATTGAAACTGTTAAGGTTTGGAATGAGTAGGCATAAGCGTACGAGGCGGGAGGCGGGGGGGCGGTAGCCTCCCCAACTTTGGAGAGATTTTCAAAAACCAGCCATTTTCTGGCAAATTTTGCCCTTAGTCGGGCAAAAATGCTAGCAGACAATGGGCTTTGTGTCGGGCTACCCCCTAGATTTTTTCGTCCTGTACGCTTATGTGAGTAGGTGAATTTGGCACTATGCAGTGTCTACGTTAATGAGAATTTTGCATATCCCTGAAGAGGTACTTGGCAAGGGAAGTAACGAGGATGTGTGGAACCCTCTTATACCCGAACCCAGTTCAATAGAAAGGTTTTGCGAAAATATACCCTGTCAGACAAAAACTTGCCAAAAATAAACAACCCTTTTGTTTATGACATCCTGTCGCATATTTCGATTTTCTTTGGGACACCGTTTCCCATAATTTTCTTACTTATGATACCCTGTCCGGCCCGATAATTTTCATCGGAAAGGGACACCCTATTGAGCGGCACACTGCGTCAGGTCAAGGAAACGCCAAAAATTTTGGACGAAGCATTTTAAGACAAAGAATTCTTGGATTTTTTCGCGGAATCTCGGACATTTTCGCAGAATTTTTTTCGGACGACAAAAGGTTTCGGACTTTGAAACTTTTTGGCATATGAAATGATCAACGTCAGAGATTTTTGGCTTTTATTGCATAGGAGTGTCCCAGGCTGCTGCACGTTAATTGTACGCAGTTGATGATCATGACATCTATTGAGTGAGTCAAAAATATTTTCTACTGTTGTCAAGATTTATAATTTTTAAGTTTTCCGCCAATTTCAAAGGGCCATGGATAATTCTATAAAAGAGAGGCTAACTTAGGCGACTTCGACCTGAAAATTTAGTTTGTTGATAACAGTCATGCCATCATAAAGTTATTAGGGAATTGTCATTTTAAATGGTGGATACAGGGGTGGAAGAAATTTTCATACAAAAAGCAAAATTTTCTTACCCCATTCACGAAATTGAATGAAATTCGACACCCCATTTCTCCATGGCAAAGAAATCTTATACCCCACTATTGAGTTATTTAGTTTGGCTATATTCCAAAAGCTTAAACACTAAGAAACACAGTCTGGACATAAAATGAATCAAATTGGAACAATTTGAAAACTCATCGAAACATAGAATCACCATCACCATTTCAAATAACTTCTTTCTTGCCTAATGAACATAGCAGGAACAGATGAGACTTTTGTCGTGAAAGAATACATAATTTTTACTTCAGTCTGAAATATATTCCAAAAATTTCACAGCCCATCAGATATTTTACAATTTTTTCCTAAATATTTGATACCCCAATAAAACGAGGCCAAACAATTTGGTACCCCTCCAAAAATTCTTCCACCCCTGTACCCAACTTTAAAAATGAAAGCTCCCTTAGCAATTTCAGTTGGAAGCTGTGCTATTTTAGTTTGAAATAGGAATAAAAGTCGATCAGATGTATCCTCCTGTTATCCGCTGGATTCCATGTTTCTCCATACAAGGATAACATTCTCTTGAAATTTAGCAAGTAGCAAGAGGAAAATGTGTCTAGTTCGACGTTATGACGCAGGAGAACTCTATTCGAATGCTCATGAAAATATAAGCTACACAAATCTTGTGTCAAGAGCTGGGCCGCCGACATGGGGCAAGAGGGGCAATTTACCCCAAGGCTTCAGGGTCTAAGGAGCCTCATAATTGATGATTTGTGACATTTTTACCTGAGGAAATCCTCTGAAATTCATTTTCAGCCAATCTTAAAGGCGTGATTGAAAACATTTTCTGTTCGCTAAGCTCGAAGGGGGCTGCATTTCGCAGGTTTGTCTCTGGGCCTCGAAAAGATCTCAGCGGCCCAGGTCAAGAGAGGCTTGTAAAGAATGTTTCGTGTAGCCCCTGCTGCTTTCATGGTTGCCAAATTCCAGATAATAAATGCCAGTGGAAAAGTTTTTCTTTTCGTTGACATTTCTCATTTCCTTTTTTATTATGCCATCACGACCCACTCGCGTTCTTAAAACCACGGATCAAATCACAGAGACGTTTATCTCCCACAACATTGAACTGAAACAATTTAAGGGACATTTAAGGCTGACAACTTCAACTCTACTTTCCAGGTTGGGAGCTGTAACTTTGTAGTCACACTTCCACTCTTTGGTCAAAAAAACAAAAAGATCCCTTCTTTGCTCTTGGTCGCGCAAGGGAAGAAAGTAGGAAAGTTCTTTCTCCCCCTGTTACTTATTTTCATCTGTGTCTTCAACTTGTGTTTTATCTTCGGGGTGTGTGTTCTTTTCAGATGAAGACGCTCATTACTGCTTGTGGTTTGCTATCTGATGCAGACTTGTTGTTACAGTTGTGCATGCAGTGGTAAATTCTTTTGTTACGGGTTTTGATCATCGATACGAGAACTGGTGATGTCGGTTTTGTTACTTGAAATTTTAATTAATAAAGAATAAATTCGTACTCAAACACCCATTGCTTACCACAAGCCTTTGTACGCCTTTGCATGTTGCTGTATTAAGAACTAAGCAGTGGTGTAGAGCTGATGGGGGCTGTAGGGCTCTCAGTCCCCTATTTATTTCTCCCGTGATTTGGGGAGGGGGCTTTTAGACTTATGGCGATGAATCCCTTGTATCCCTGCGGTAAACCTTGCTCAAGAGGGACTCACAATGAACAGTGAAAAACTTGGCCCTATTCTCTTCAATCATCAGTGGAATTATGATGGAATCCCGGCTTCGAATCTCAATCCCGTGGGAGTGTTTTCCATTCTTCATTCGAATCGAAAATTCTATTACATTTACACCGTAACAGTAGCAATTCACAAATCTTGCAATCTGATTGGTACTTGAGGATTTGCGAAGTTTTGGTCTAAATAGGGCCAGGTTTTTCAGAGTAATACTATGAGTCTCTATTGACCGAAGCGCCATCATCAAGTCAAAGAGCACAGGGAAACAAGAGACTCATCGTCATAAGTCTTGGGGGCTTTAGCCCCCCTAAACAAGTTTGGTTTCTTATGAAACTGCAATGCCTTCTAATCAGGAGTCTGCAAGCTGAATACCGAAAAAGTAACTCCTTATGACACAGTGAGATCCGGAATAGCCCCTGGTCACGATTATTTCTGCCAACTTTTATTAAGAAAAGTATAGGACTACACTAAACTGATCACAGTGTATTCGATGACAGGCGACGGTCAAACCAGTCACTTTATGGAAAATCTAATTGCATATTACTGTAGGAGGACCTGCACTTTTGAATGATGTATAAAAAGAAGGAAAAATTTGAGAGACAAAGACTTTCTAAACCTCCCATAGACATAGCTAAAGCTAAATACTACCTAACGTTTTACAACTCCTGTAAGAATCAACCTCCGCTTGCTAAACTCTGTCGAATGATATTTTAGTTTGTAGTATTTTGGAAATAATGGTAGTCCTATGGGCAAAAACCATTTGACTCTACCTGGAGTAAAGAGAAATTTCAGGCGAATAAGTGTTTAACTCCAAAGGGTTGATAATGTAAAACAGTATTTCAGTGAGGGTCAAGGCAATCTCAAAGTCTTTTTTTGGGTCATACCATGCCTCCATATCCCAGCATTCTTCATCGACTTCACTTCTGTTCAGCACCTCATTAGCTGACCCCCCCCCCTCCCCGTAGTTATTGATCTAACTTTACATCACTAGAATTAAGGGTTGGGAATCTAATTCTTTGACACTCGTATAAGTCTAGACAAACTTATCTGCAGGAAAAATACAATAATTGTGATATATTTCATAGCAGAGAGAATAGTTGGAAGAGAGCAACAGAATGATATGTTTAGTTGCCACATTAAGTCATCTCAAAATTGGATCATACTTCCACGATATGGCTTTGATCCTATTAGACATACGAGACAATCAGTGGTTCCATTATTTGTGTCGTGACATTGTTACTCTATCCATTAAGTTAGCTGTGACAAATAAGTTTGGTCTGTGACAAATGTGTTTGGTCTCTACCGTGAAATTTTGAGAATAGGAACAGGTCTGTGGTTAAAAGGCGCAGGAGACAGTGAAACATCTAAATATCTCGGCCTTCAAACAAGTTATTGGTTATTGATAACTTTTCAGGCCACCCAAGCTTTGTTTGTGTTTTAGAACTGGAAATCGATCATTTGCTAGATAAAGAGCCGAAACTGTATTATTTTGGTCTGTCTCTGTCTCGAACAAGTTGGCTCAATCAACTATCTTGCATTGAAGTAGTGACTGTGGCATATAGTTACTGCTGCACGGATGGCACGGTATGGCAACCAATCCCTTTCTGCAACATTTTCCATCATAAGGGCAGGTGGTGCCATGAGACAGCTGTAAATAGGGTCTATACATCGATGCATTTTTTATCCATCTAAAATGTTATAATACAATGTTACAAACTACTGTACTTTCTAATTACTATACGACTATACCACACTGCAAGGAAGATACCAAAAGGAGCAACAGACAGTGACTAACCTGTGGTCTTAAAAATACAGTTACAGGTAGATACGCATAAACAATCACTACAAACTGCAGGTAGATACTGACGCCTGTTTCATGTTAGATACCAGGCCTTTTAGATGCACTATGCTCATAAGGATCAAGGTGCCTTCATCAAAATATGTATATTTGAACATCTATATAGAAATGTATCCATGCATTAGCTTCGAAGGACAGATGGTGCATGGATCTTGCAGATCTATCTATAAATCCTGAATGATCCTTCATTAGTTTCGTTATCAAACAATTGCATGGTCCGCAAAATTTGAAGATAGGCTTCTCCATTTTCTTTTCCATGCAAATTTCTTCTCGATGGGTCTCTTCACTCTGTAAAGGGGTAACTAAATCATCGTTTGTTGATGCTATATGCAAAGAGGGGGCATTGGCGCAAGTCACCTAGGCACATCCTGCTGATATACCATGGGTGATAGGACACTACTGATACAAAAATCAATCTTGACACTTGGCACACTTTTCGTGTCTTGTTGCCCATGGATAAAATGTCCAATGTATTCGAAACTAAATAGTTCTCTTTCCATTGCAGCCATCATTGCCAGAGTGACTACATTGAAACGCATCCTGGAATACGAACCACTGCTGTACAACTTTAGAATCCAACCCATGAGAATATTCCGCCAGGAGAAACCAGTTTTCGTCAGAGGAGTGTCTTCGATCGTCTTCACCCCAAGATCAGCCGATTTATGCCATGCCAAAGTGAAACGCGGTGAATTGTATCTGTTAGGTGGTCGCGTAAAGGGGAGAAGAGTCTTCCTTACAAGTTGTGGACTTATTCGAAAGTGGCATTCATTGGAACACATAGTGCGAAAAGCAATCAGACAAGGGAAGCTGTCTTGTAAATGCACTGTACAAGGATGTGATGGACAACTTTGTATGTTACGTAAACCTAGGTTTAAGAGGCCAGTCTCGCATTCATGTGAAGGAATTTCCAAGAAAAGAAAGGCATGCTTTTCTAAGCATGGTGTTTGTATTTTCAAAAATAATCGATGTAAATGGGCAAAACGATCACAAAAGTTGGTAAAGAGCTGCCTTGCTAAAGTCAAGAAGAACTTTCTTCCAGTAGTACCATGATCTCATCATTCGAATTCAAATTTGCCGCCAAATATCGACCTCCAGATCAAAGTTGTATCTGACTGGCTGGCTTAGCAGGGATTGCTGTCGAATGGCTGCTTCCTGTACCAATCAGAAACATTTGCGAAAAGAATGACGGAATCAAGACATTTATGGTCAATCATCGATGGACGATTTTGCAGATTAGGAAGAGTCTATAGAGAGGTGATATACTGATAAAAGGTATGGGGCACAACGTCCCACAACGTACTGGACGAAGTTTTGTTACTGGTTTTTATTCATAGTTTCGTTAATGCAGTTAGTCATTTTATGTTATGACAGTTTTTTTTGCTTGTTAGGCATCTCAAAAAGTGTTTGAAATTTTTGAAAGAACTGATTGTCATCTGAAGATGCTACTTCAGCATGACGTTTAGCATAATTTAGAGACATTTACTGGGTGATTCAGAACTGTTTACACGTTTTACACGTTTGCCAGGCGGTGGATTAAAAGTTATGTGTCCGATAATCTAAAGCTAAAATGTTGATCGGTCAGTCAAGACCAACTTAGATGTGAAAATTTTGCTGAGGAAAATCACTCATCTTTAAGAACCAAATCTTTACCAACATTTTCCAAATTTCCTGAGTCTAAAAGATGAGTGATTTTACCTTGATTTTACCAACCAATTTTTTCACCTTTAAGATAGGGGTCGACTGATCGATTAACATTTTATTGTTGAAAATTAGCCACACAATCGTTAATCCACAGCTTGGTAATAGGGTAAACTTCTTTTTGACTCACCTGGAATGCCTTGGGCACTGGGCAATGTGCCTCTCTACGCTTTCAAAAGGGTCCCTTTGCAAGCTGGCTGAAACGCAATAGACGATTACGCTAAATATGGCGGCCAGGAACTTTTCACGAAGATGCATTGCGTTCTAATTACGAATCCTTGACGATTCTATAGGAATTCGATTAAAGAACGCGGTGCATCTTGGTAAAAAGTTCCACGCCGCCATCTTTAGCGTAATTGTCTATC
The DNA here is from genome assembly GCA_964019985.1 of Aurelia sp. 4 Dawson et al 2005. NCBI lineage: Eukaryota > Metazoa > Cnidaria > Scyphozoa > Semaeostomeae > Ulmaridae > Aurelia > Aurelia sp. 4 Dawson et al 2005. The sequence goes on from OZ026499.1 coordinate 16,627,456, forward strand.
AAATTGCCCTTTAAGTTCAAAAAGTATCCTCCTTAAAGCATCCTCCTAAGAGCTGTGTCCCCTTCCCGTATGTATATGGCTAATACACCCAACATCAAAGAGAGACATTTGTTTCCGGAAGGTTAGCCCTGTCACCAACGGTATACAGCAAAAACCCCACGTATAAGAACCTACAATTTGCAAGTCAGCCTAACCAGGTTCCCATATATGGGGTATTTATTGGGAAATCACACTGTTCAGGTTCTAAAATTGGTTCTTATTTTATTCAAGGTGTTCAGGAATTTCTTTTGTTCAGATTCAAACATCAAGCCTGTTCTTTTTGTCAGTTCACGGCGCTTGAGTTCATGAGGTCCCACTCACAACAGAAGTTTATGGGAGAGTCAGAATTTATATTATCCAATGAGAAGCTTTCATAGAGCCACTTGAAAAAGAAGTATTTGAAATACCAGTCAGTGCATTGATTATTGCATTTTTAGAGTTTTTTGGAGTTTTTTGTAACATGCGCATATAGTATTATCCGTTTGTTTAGCTTCAATGACTTAGCTCCTGGAATTTTAATGCAGTTTGATGATCCCCACACATAAGAACCTATTTCAAATTTCAGGCTGATTGGGTTCTTATGTAATGGGGGTCCAATTTCAAAATTTCAGTCTGTAGGTTCTTAATCACTTTGTTAATGTACGCGGGTTTTACCGTACTGCTTACCACACATCCTTGCAGTCACGCAGTAGAGGCCTTACCATCTATTTTTACGAAGATTGCTTAGCTGATTTGTTTACATCCGAGGAGATGACCTAAGTCTAGTTTTGCATATGTATGCAAACAAGATGAAGATGGTGAACTATGATAATTCTCATACACGTAATTTTTTTAATAAGAAACTGCTTATAAGAAACTCAACTCCCAGATCGTCAAAAAGTTAAGCAACTCCAGTACTGAGAAAAAAACTATCCATTTCGATAAACGAAACACTTGTCGTAGTATATTTTACTTTCGCTTGTTTCTCTATGATATGACTCAGAAGGTACTTGAGTAATATCTAAACATTGGAAAAGCCTAAAAAACATTGTTTGGAGATGTTCATGAGGGAACAGGAAGTGAATAAGAAGACTGCTATGAAACCTTTGAGAAACTCGTAAGAAACTCCGAGTACTGAAAATCTGATAATTTTATGAAACTTTCAGTATTGGCCCAACTTCTTAGTTTCTCAAAGAAAAGATACGTGTATTCTTGGACTTGCTACAAGTCTCTCTCGCGTAAAAAACAGGAGAAGGAAAAAAAAGCGAGAGAGACTTGTAATACTTGGCATGCTCATTAATAGTCATGAGCTATCGAGCCTTGCTTCCATTTTCAAAATGACAGGGTTGTTGTCAACTGTTTCATCGAAGCTTGAGTCGGCCATTGTCAAAGAACATCGCAGAGCCTCCCTCTGTTGTATCAATTTACTTTCCTTGCATATGATTAGATATTGGTCTTTTGTCAAAGGATGCCGACTGGACAGAGCCAACGACTCATGCTACCAAGTATTACAAGTCTCTCTCGCTTTTTTCCTTCTCCCGTTTTTCCGCGAGAGAGACTTGAACCAAGTCCAGTGTATTCTTAAAAGCTGTGAAAATTAGCAATTTAGAGATGTTAGCTTAAGGTTGCGAAGAGGAAAATAGACTAGTCGATGATAAAGTTCTTCCATAAATTCCATATATATGCTAAAGATCTCTCGTCAATACAACATTTTTTTGCCACCAATCTATTAAAAGCCAAAGGATTCTCTTACCTAAGTCATAGACACACAGTTTATAGATTTGTACTTACAAATTTCAATTTTACTTAACAATTTCTCTTTTATGAATTAAACATTTGCTTTATCAGGTGGATTATTCCCAATTATATTTTCACATCACTTTTCTGTGCCAAACTTAACGATTTTGCCTCTAATTATATTTACCCTAAAAACTCTACAGTAAATCCCCGCAAATAAGACCCTACCAAAAAACAACCCAGAGGCTGTCTTTCCTAAATCATGTACATTGCAATTAAGAACCTGTTTCAGTTTGATGACACATAGGTTCTTATTGCAGAGGCTGCAAAGTTGATCTTTGACTGCTGTTATTAAGGTCGTTGTGGTTCTAGCTGGATTTGAATGTTTTATTCTCCTCCTCGATTACTTATTAGGTCCATAAGAACGCTTCCAAAACAAATAATCTTTGAACGTTGAACTGAACATCTGAACACCTTTGTGAGACTCTCAAGGGGACTATATGAGGCACCCTTCAAATAAGAACCTCTATACCTTGAAAATAGTATTAGTACGTTTGAAATAAGAACCAATTTCAGCCAGGCTCTCGAAAAAGTAGATTCTTATACGCGGGGATTTACTGTATTTTGTTCCTGCGGAGGCATGTATGATTTTAGGCACTTCGGAGGAGGGCTTACAAGAGATGGCAGCTTATTCACAAATAGATTCGATTACATGTCGTAGTTTCACTTTTTGCCTGAACTGATATCGCTAAAACTACGAGTGATTCCCATACGCTTGCAGAAACGGTAAAGTTCCGTACTGATTCTATTTGAAACCTTTCTGCTGCTCCACAAAAAAGTTCGATTGAACAGTGCTGGAGTCTCTATCACTATTGTGTACATTAGAACATTCTACAAAATGTATCAATCTGTCGTTCGATTCGCATTCTTTTTTAGAATGTAGATGTGGGCCTAAATCATCTGCTACTTTTTCATCACAACCACTGGGTCTAAAATGCTTTAAAAATCAGTTTTCTAGAACTGCTGTACCATCAAATTAGGTATCAGTACTTCGGTAAAGGATCATTCTTGCTACAAATGCAAACACTGCCTTGCTCTAAGCCTCATGCTGATCGGTAGACGACGGGGCGACAGAATCCTGTTGCCGATTGAAATTTTTTGCCGTTTTTACAGCTCTATGTCCATAAGGCCCTCAGTGGAGCGACAGCAACAACAATTCAACTCAATGAAATTTGCCGTTTTTACAGCTCTATGTCCATAAGGCCCTCAGTGGAGTGGAGCGATAACAACAACAATTCAACTCAATGAAATGAGCGTAACTTGAGGGTCCTGGTGGTAGTAAGGCTAATTCTCAAAGTCAAATGACAAGGATATATGTGATAGCATTTTAGTTCTGTTACACCATATTTTTAGGATTCAACATACAATTTTACGAGTAAAATACATAGATTCGACACATTCTCTATCCTAAACACTATCGGTAGCCATCCCAAACACTTTCAAACTAACATGCAAGCTTGTCTAGCGAAATTTTTGGGAAATTGTTGGTAATTCTGGAATCGATATAAGTGGGCGCTTAATAGAGAGAGGGCCTTCTTTGAAATTTCGGCCCAGATAGAAGGGGCTTATTAGAGAGGGGGCTTGATGGAGAGTGGGCTTAATAGGGCTTTTACGGTATTCGTAAATAATCGTTTTGCCTTGCATTTCATTCTTAGAGCGACAAGGTTTTCGTTTCGCTCTTAGAAGCGCGACGTTCTCATAATATCTGTAATGAACTTCATAGGTAGAAACAAAGTAACATTTCAAAGAAGGGCATTAGACTGGTAGTGATGACATTATTGCTGTTAGACCATGGAATTAGTTACCAGAAATAGCATCATCGCATGGGAGGGGGCCTAAGTAAGGATTAGCAACGTTGTCGTAGATAGTTATGCATTTCTAGCATGCTGAAAGTTGTGTTGATTCATGGAGAAATCTTTAGAAAATATCAATATTGTACAACAAAAAATAGTTGTTATTTCGTATTTCTCACAGCTTCCTGCCTGTTCGGTTGATTAAAAATTTTGGCATTCTTCCATGGATTGTGTGCTAAATGTTGCTTAAATTGGGCATTTCAGGTATTTTTCATTTATCATTTCGGGTATTTTAGGCTAAAGGCTTACCTATTTCTAAAATTTGGCATTCCATTTTCGAATTTTCCATCAAAATCAAGGCAACACGGTTACCTTTTTTATGAAATCATTCATTTTTCTGCACAGTCATAGTAACTACTTTCTACATCTTTAGAAAATATCAATAATGTACAATAAAAAATAGCTGTTATTTCGTATTTCTCACAGCTTCCTGCCTGCTCGGTTGGTTAAAAATTTTGGCATTCTTCAATGGATTGTGTGCTAAATGTTGCTTAAATTGGGAATTTCAGGTATTTTTCATTTATCATTTCAGGTATTTTAGGCTAAAGGCTTACCTATTTCTCAAATTTGGCATTCCATTTTCGAATTTTCCATCAAAATCAAGGCAACAGGCTTACCTTTTTTATGAAATTATTCATTTTATGCATTCAACATTTGCCACCAGAAAGAAACACTCAAGGCTTATTTTTTTGCAAAAATTAGGCATTTGAAATGTTTTTCATTTTCCATCAAAAAGTAAGGCTATAGGCTTACCTTTTTTGCAAAAATTAGGCATTTCAGATATTCTTCATTTGCCATCAAAAAGTAAGGCTATAGGCTTCCCTTTTTTGCAAAAATTAGGCATTTCGGATATTTTTCATTTTCCATCAAAAAGTAAGGCTATAGGCTTACCTTTTTGCAAAACATAGGCATTTCAGATATTCTTCATTTGCCATCAAAAAGTAAGGCTATAAGGTTACCTTTTTTGCAAAAATTTGGCATTTCAGATGTTCTTCAGTTTCCATCAAAAAGTAAGGCTATAGGCTTAGCCTTTTTTGCGAATATTAGGCATTTCGGATATTTTTCATTTTCCATCAAAAAGTAAGGCTATAGGCTTACCTTTTTTGCAAAAATTAGGCATTTCGGGTGTTCTTCAGTTTCCATCAAAAAGTAAAGCTATAGGCTTACCTTTTTTTTGCAATAATTAGGTATTTCGGATATTCTTCATCCTCCATCAAAAAGTAAGGCTATAGGCTTACCCTTTTTTTGCAAAATTTTGGCATTTCAGATGTTCTTCAGTTTCCATCAAAAAGTAAGGCTATAGGCTTACCTTTTTTTGCAAAATTTAGGCATTTCAGATGTTCTTCAGTTTCCATCAAAAAGTAAAGCTATAGGCTTACCTCTTTTTGCAAAAATTAGGCATTTCCGATATTCTTCATCCTCCATCAAAAAGTAAGGCTATAGGCTTACCTTTTTTGCAAAATTTTTGCATTTCAGATGTTATTCAGTTTCCATCAAAAAGTAAGGCTATAGGCTTACCTTTTTTGCAAAATTTTTGCATTTCATATGTTATTCAGTTTCCATCAAAAAGTAAGGCTATAGGCTTACCTTTTTTTGCAAAAATTAAGCATTTCAGATATTCTTCATCTTCCATCAAAAAGTAAGGCTATAGGCTTACCTTTTTTTGCAAAATTTAGGCATTTCAGATGTTATTCAGTTTCCATCAAAAAGTAAGGCTATAGGCTTAGCTTTTTTTGCGAATAACAGGCATTTCAAATGTTCTTCATTTTCAATTGAAAAGTAAGGCTATAGGCTTACCTTTTTTTGCAAAATTTAGGAATTTCAGATGTTCTTCAGTTTCCATCAAAAAGTAAGGATATAGGCTTACCTTTTTTTGCAAAATTTAGGCATTTCAGATGTTATTCAGTTTCCATCAAAAAGTAATGCTATAGACTTACCTTTTTTTGCAAAATTTAGGCATTTCAGATGTTCTTCAGTTTCCATCAAAAAGTAAGGCTATAGGCTTATCTTTTTTTGCAAAATTTAGGCATTTCGGATATTCTTCATCCTCCACCAAAAAGTAAGGCTATAGGATTACCTTTTTTGCAAAAATTAGGCATTTCGGATATTCTTCATCCTCCATCAAAAAGTAAGGCTATAGGCTTACCTTTTTTTTGCAAAATTTTGGCATTTCGGATATTTTTCATCTTCCATCAAAAAGTAAGGCTATAGGCTTAGCTTTTTTGTTAATAACAGCCATTTCAAATGTTCTTCATTTCAATTTAAAAGTAAGGCTATAGGCTTACCTTTTTTTGCAAAATTTAGGAATTTCAGATGTTCTTCACTTTCCATCAAAAAGTAACGCTATAGGCTTACCTTTTTTTGCAAAATTTAGGCATTTCAGATGTTCTTCAGTTTCCATCAAAAAGTAAGGCTATAGGCTTACCTTTTTTGGCAAAATTTAGGCATTTCAGGTGTTCTTCAGTTTCCATCAAAAAGTAAGGCTATAGGCTTACTTTTTTGCAAAAATTAGGCATTTAGGATATTCTTCATCCTTTATCAAAAAGTAAGGCTATAGGCCTAGCTTTTTTTGCGAATAATAGGCATTTCAAATGTTCTTCATTTTCAATTAAAAAGTAAGGCTATAGGCTTACCTTTTTTTGCAAAATTGAGGAATTTCAGATGTTCTTCAGTTTCCATCAAAAAGTAAGGCTATAGGCTTACCTTTTTTTGCAAAAATTAAGCATTTCAGATATTCTTCATCTTCCATCAAAAAGTAAGGCTATAGGCTTACTTTTTTGCAAAACATAGGCATTTCAGATATTCTTCATTTTTCATAAAAAAGTAATGCTATAGGCTTACTTTTTTTGCAAAAATTAGGCATTTCGGATATTGTTCATCTTTCATCAAAAAGTAAGGCTATAGGCTTATCTTTTTTTGCGAATAATAGGATTACAAATGTTCTTCATTTTCAATTAAAAAGTAAGGCTATTGGCTTACCTTTTTTGCAAAATTGAGGAATTTCAGATGTTTTTCACTTTCCATCAAAAAGTAAGGCTATAGGCTTACCTTCTTTGCAAAAATTTCGCATTTCGGATATTCTTCATCCTCCATCAAAAAGTAAAGCTATAGGCTTACCTTATTTTGCAATAATTAGGCATTTCGGATATTCTTCATTCTCCATCAAAAAGTAAGGCTATAGGCTTACCTTTTTTTGCAAAATTTTTGCATTTCAGATGTTATTCAGTTTCCATCAAAATGTAAGGCTATAGGCTTACCTTTTTTTGCAAAATTTAGGCATTTCAGATGTTTTTCAGTTTCCATCAAAAAGTAAGGCTGTAGGCTTACATTTTTTTGCAAAAATTAGGCATTTCGGATATTCTTCATCCTCCATCAAAAAGTAAGGCTATAGGCTTACCTTTTTTTGCAAAATTTTTGCATTTCAGATGTTATTCAGTTTCCATCAAAATGTAAGGCTATAGGCTTACCTTTTTTTGCAAAAATTAAGAATTTCAGATATTCTTCATCTTCCATCAAAAAGTAAGGCTATAGGCTTACTTTTTTGCAAATCATAGGCATTTCAGATATTCTTCATCTTCCATCAAAAAGTAAGGCTATAGGCTTACTTTTTTGCAAAACATAGGCATTTCAGATATTCTTCATTTTTCATCAAAAAGTAATGCTATAGGCTTACCTTTTTTGCAAAAATTAGGCATTTCGGATATTGTTCATCTTCCATCAAATAGTAAGGCTATAGGCTTATCTTTTTTTGCGAATAATAGGCATTTCAAATGTTCTTCATTTTCAATTAAAAAGTAAGGCTATTGGCTTACCTTTTTTGCAAAATTGAGGAATTTCAGATGTTCTTCAGTTTCCATCAAAAAGTAAGGCTATAGGCTTACCTTCTTTGCAAAAATTTGGCTTTTCGGATATTCTTCATTCTCCATCAAAAAGTAAGGCTATAGGCTTACCTTTTTTTTGCAAAATTTTGGCATTTCAGATGTTCTTCAGTTTCCATCAAAAAGTAAGGCTATTGGCTTACCATTTTTTGCAGAATTTAGGCATTTCAGATGTTCTTCAGTTTCCATCAAAAAGTAAGGCTATAGGATTACCTTTTTTTGCAAAAATTAGGCATTTCGGATATTCTTCATCTTCCATCAAAAAGTAAGGCTATAGGCTTACTTTTTTGCAAATCATAGGCATTTCAGATATTCTTCATTTTTCATCAAAAAGTAAGGCTATAGGCTTACATTTTTTGCAAAAATTAGGCATTTCGGATATTGTTCATCTTCCATCAAAAAGTAAGGCTATAGGCTTAGCCTTTTTTGCGAATAATAGGCATTTCAGATATTCTTCATTTGCCATCAAAAAGTAAGGCTATAGGCCTACCTTTTTTGCAAAAATTAGGCATTTCGGATATTCTTCATTTGCCATCAAAAAGTAAGGCTATAGGCCTACCTTTTTTTGCGAAGAACAGGCATTTCAAATGTTCTTCATTTTCAATTGAAAAGTAAGGCTATAGGCTTACCTTTTTTGCAAAAATTAGGCATTTCGGATGTTCTTCAGTTTCCATCAAAAAGTAAGGCTATAGGCTTACCTTCTTTGCAAAAATTTGGCTTTTCGGATATTCTTCATTCTCCATCAAAAAGTAAGGCTATAGGCTTACCTTCTTTTGCAATTATTAGGCATTTCGGATATTCTTCATTCTCCATCAAAAAGTAAGGCTATAGGCTTACCTTTTTTTTGCAAAATTTTAGCATTTCAGATGTTCTTCAGTTTCCATCAAAAAGTAAGCCTATAGGCTTACTATTTTTTGCAAAATTTAGGCATTTCAGATGTTCTTCAGTTTCCATCAAAAAGTAAGGCTATAGGCTTACCTTTTTTTGCAAAAATTAGGCATTTCGGATATTCTTCATCTTCCATCAAAAAGTAAGGCTATAGGCTTACTTTTTTGCAAATCATAGGCATTTCAGATATTCTTCATTTTTCATCAAAAAGTAAGGCTATAGGCTTACATTTTTTGCAAAAATTAGGCATTTCGGATATTGTTCATCTTCCATCAAAAAGTAAGGCTATAGGCTTAGCCTTTTTTGCGAATAATAGGCATTTCAGATATTCTTCATTTGCCATCAAAAAGTAAGGCTATAGGCCTACCTTTTTTGCAAAAATTACGCATTTCGGATATTCTTCATTTGCCATCAAAAAGTAAGGCTATAGGCCTACCTTTTTTTGCGAAGAACAGGCATTTCAAATGTTCTTCATTTTCAATTGAAAAGTAAGGCTATAGGCTTACCTTTTTTGCAAAAATTAGGAATTTCGGATATTGTTCATCTTCCATCAAAAAGTAAGGCTATAGGCCTACCTTTTTTTGCGAAGAACAGGCATTTCAAATGTTCTTCATTTTCAATTGAAAAGTAAGGCTATAGGCTTACCTTTTTTGCAAAAATTAGGAATTTCGGATATTGTTCATCTTCCATCAAAAAGTAAGGCTATAGGCTTACTTTTTTGCAAAAATTATGCATTTTGGATACTCTTCATCCTTTATCAAAAAGTAAGGCTATAGGCCTAGCTTTTTTTGCGAATAATAGGCATTTCAAATGTTCTTCATTTTCAATTAAAAAGTAAGGCTATAGGCTTACCTTTTTTTGCAAAATTGAGGAATTTCAGATGTTCTTCAGTTTCCATCAAAAAGTAAGGCAAAAGGCTTACCTTCTTTGCAACAATTTGGCATTTCGGATATTCTTCATCCTCCATCAAAAAGTAAGGCTATAGGCTTACCTTTTTTTGCAAAAATTAGGCAGTTCGGATATTCTTCATCCTCCATCAAAAAGTAAGGCTATAGGCTTAACTTTTTTTTGCAAAATTTTTGCATTTCAGATGTTCTTCAGTTTCCATCAAAAAGTAAGGCTATAGGCTTACCTTTTTTGCAAAATTTAGGCATTTCAGATGTTCTTCAGTTTCCATCAGAAAGTAAGGCTCTAGGCTTACCTTTTTTTGCAAAAATTAGGCATTTCGGATATTCTTCATCCTCCATCAAAAAGTAAGGCTATAGGCTTACCTTTTTTTTGCAAAATTTTAGCATTTCAGATATTCTTCATCTTCCATCAAAAAGTAAGGCTATAGGCTTACTTTTTTGCAAAACATAGGCATTTCAGATATTCTTCATTTTTCATCAAAAAGTAATGCTATAGGCTTACTTTTTTTGCAAAAATTAGGCATTTCGGATATTGTTCATCTTCCATCAAAAAGTAAGGCTATAGGCTTATCTTTTTTTGCGAATAATAGGCATTTCAAAAGTTCTTCATTTTCAATTAAAAAGTAAGGCTATTGGCTTACCTTTTTTGCAAAATTGAGGAATTTCAGTTGTTCTTCACCTCTATCAAAAAGTAAAGCTATAGGCCTACCTTCTTTGCAAAAATTTGGCATTTCGGATATTCTTCATCCTCCATCAAAAAGTAAGGCTATAGGCTTACCTTATTTTGCAATAATTAGGCATTTCGGATTTTCTTCATCTTCCATCAAAAAGTAAGGCTATAGGCTTAGCTTTTTTTGTTAATAACAGGCATTTCAAAGGTTCTTCATTTTCAATTAAAAAGTAAGGCTATAGGCTTACCTTTTTTTTGCAAAATTTAGGAATTTCAGATGTTCTTCAGTTTCCATCAAAAAGTAAGGATATAGGCTTACCTTTTTTTGCATAATTTAGGCATTTCAGATGTTATTCAGTTTCCCTCAAAAAGTAATGCTATAGACTTACCTTTTTTTGCAAAATTTAGGCATTTTAGATGTTCTTCAGTTTCCATCAAAAAGTAAGGCTATAGGCTTACTTTTTTGCAAATCATAGGCATTTCAGATATTCTTCAATTTCCATCAAAAAGTAAGGCTATAGGCTTAGCCTTTTTTGCAAATGATAGGCATTTCAGATATTCTTCATTTGCCATCAAAAAGTAAGGCTATAGGCTTACCTTTTTTGCAAAAATTAGGCATCTCGGGTGTTCTTCAGTTTCCATCAAAAAGTAAGGCTATAGGCTTGCCATTTGCAAAAATTAGGCATTTCGGATATTCTTCATCCTCCATCAAAAAGTAAGGCTATAGGCTTACCTTTTTTTTGCAAAATTTTGGCATTTCAGATGTTCTTCAGTCTCCATCAAAAAGTAAGGCTATAGGCTTAAATTTTTTTGCAAAATTTAGGCATTTCAGATGTTCTTCAGTTTCCATCAAAAAGTAAGGCTATTGGCTTACCTTTTTTTGCAAAAATTAGGCATTTCGGATATTCTTCATCCTCCATCAAAAAGTAAGGCTATATGCTTACCTTTTTTGCAAAAATTAGGCATCTCGGGTGTTCTTCAGTTTCCATCAAAAAGTAAGGCTATAGGCTTGCCTTTCTTGCAAAACATAAGCATTTCAGATATTCTTCATTTTCCATCAAAAAGTAAGGCTATAGGCTTACCTTTTTTGCAAAAATTAGGCATTTCGGATATTGTTCATCTTCCATCAAAAAGTAAGGCTATATGCTTATCTTTTTTGCAAAAATTAGGCATCTCGGGTGTTCTTCAGTTTCCATCAAAAAGTAAGGCTATAGGCTTGCCTTTCTTGCAAAACATAAGCATTTCAGATATTCTTCATTTTCCATCAAAAAGTAAGGCTATAGGCTTACCTTTTTTGCAAAAATTAGGCATTCCGGATATTGTTCATCTTCCATCAAAAAGTAAGGCTATAGGCTTAGCTTTTTTTGCGAAGAATAGGCATTTCAAATGTTCTTCATTTTCAATTAAAAAGTAAGGCTATAGGCTTACCATCTTTGCAAAAATTTGGCATTTAGGATATTCTTCATCCTCCATCAAAAAGTAAGGCTATAGGCTTACCTTTTTTTGCAAAAATTAGGCATTTCGGATATTCTTCATCCTCCATCAAAAAGTAAGGCTATAGGCTTACCTTTTTTTTGCAAAATTTTGGCATTTCAGATGTTCTTCAGTTTCCATCAAAAAGTAAGGCTATAGGCTTACCTTTTTTGCAAAATTTAGGCATTTAAGATGTTCTTCATCCTCCATCAAAAAGTAAGGCTATAGTCTTACCTTTTTTTGCAAAATTTAGGCATTTCAGATGTTCTTCAGTTTCCATCAAAAGGTAAGGCTATAGGCTTACCTTTTTTGCAAAATTTAGGCATTTCAGATGTTTTTCAGTTTCCATCAAAAAGTAAGGCTGTAGGCTTACCTTTTTTTGCAAAAATTAAGCATTTCAGATATTCTTCATCCTCCATCAAAAAGTAAGGCTATAGGCTTACCTTTTTTGCAAAACTTAGGCATTTCGGATATTCTTCATCCTCCATCAAAAAGTAAGGCTATAGGCTTACCTTTTTTGCAAAAATTAGGCATTTCGGATATTCTTCATCCTCCATCAAAAAGTAAGGCTATAGGCTTACCTTTTTTTTGCAAAATTTTGGCATTTCAGATGTTCTTCAGTTTCCATCAAAAAGTAAGGCTATAGGCTTACCTTTTTTGCAAAATTTAGGCATTTAAGATGTTCTTCATCCTCCATCAAAAAGTAAGGCTATAGTCTTACCTTTTTTTTGCAAAATTTAGGCATTTCAGATGTTCTTCAGTTTCCATCAAAAGGTAAGGCTATAGGCTTACCTTTTTTTGCAAAATTTAGGCATTTCAGATGTTTTTCAGTTTCCATCAAAAAGTAAGGCTATAGGCTTACCTTTTTTTGCAAAAATTAAGCATTTCAGATATTCTTCATCCTCCATCAAAAAGTAAGGCTATAGGCTTACCTTTTTTGCAAAAATTTGGCATTTCGGATATTTTTCATTTTCCATCAAAAAGTAAGGCTGTATGTAGGCTTACCTATTTTGCAAAAATTAGGCATTTCAGATATTCTTCATCTTCCATCAAAAAAGTAAGGCCATAGGCTTACCTTTTATGCAAAAATTTGGCACTTGGGATATTTTTGATTTTCCATCAAAAAGTAAGGCTATAGACTTACCTATTTGCAATAATTAGGCATTTCGGATGTTCTTCAGTTTCCATCAAAAAGTAAGGCTATAGGCTTACCTATTTTGCAAGGCATTTCAGATATTCTTCATCTTCCATCAAAAAGTAACGCCATAGGGTTACCTTTTATGCAAAAATTGGGCATTTCGGATATTGTTCATCTTCCATCAAAAAGTAAGGCTATAGGCTTACCTTTTTTGCAAAAAATAAGCATTTCGGACATTTTTCTTTTTGCATCAAAAAGTAAGGCTATAGGCTTACCTCTTTTGCAATAATTAGGCATTTCAGATATTCTTCAATAACAACTAATATTCTTCAGCTTTAGCCAAAAAATAAGGCTATATGGCAACCTTTTTGCAAAATTTAGGCATTTCACTTGTTCTTAAATTTCTACCTATAGCCTATAGCCTTGTATTTACAATCTGCTCTTACCTTTTTTGTCAAAATTAGGCATTTCACATATACTTTAATTTGAGCCAAAAACAAGGCCATAGGCTTTCCTTTTTGCAAAAATTGTGGCATTTCACATATTCTTCACTTTCCATCAAATGCAAGGCTATAGGCTTACCTTTTTTGCAAAATGAGGCATTTCATGCATTCTTCAATTTCAACCGAAAACAAGGCTTACTTTTTTGCAACCATTAAGCGCAAAGATATTCTTAAATTTCCATCAGAGGGCTTGGCTTGATGCTTAACTTTTCGCCAAAATTAAGCATATCAAAGGTGCTTTGATTTTCGCCAAAAGAAACGCTGTACTCTGAACCTTTTTTTGCACAAATTAGGCATTAAAAACGCATTATGCTTGAATGGATCAAAGATTTCGGATTTTCCAATATTCTTTTTTCCTGCCAAGGGCAAGAATTAAGGCGTACATCTTCCTTATTCCGTGATAGTAAATATTTCATACTACTCTTTTTATAACAAAAAAGCAAAGGTAAGACTCGTAATATTGACAAAATTGATGTTCCAGAAAGCAAGAGAGAGTCTGGTACCCAGGGTAGCAAGAAAGCTGAATGCTGACAACTTGCTAAAATCAGACATTTGAAGAATTCCCTCCTGGTGAAGTTTTTCAGTGAAAGTACCGATTCATCAGTTGGATGAATTGTGAAGTAATTTTGATTGAGTAACTCAAAACGACAAATGCTCTCCGGACCATACAAGTCAGTTTCCTACTACCAAGGCACGTTTGATTTAAGATGGTCGAAGCAAATAGAAATTTAATCAAGAATATCGTGACATCAATGTAAACTCCCTGACAAACATGAAAACAATACCTTAAAGACACAAATTCCAAAATAATGAATGAATGAATGGTATTTGATGGTATTTGGCATTCAGAGTCAAGCCATTAAGCTAAACGAGTTGCTGGTTTCATTTCCTTACGTAAATGATTATTTCATCCAACTTAACTTCAATAAACTGAAAATAATGGCATTTACGACAGCGTCCCTTATGTAGGCCAAATATTTTCTTATACCAGCAAACTTTGTTTTTTCTTGCACCAGCCCGTAACTGTAGATCAACAATAAACACACTTCACTACTCAAAATTCCTAATTACAAAATACATTGATAAAAGAAATCTGCTCCTCCAAATTAGTCAGTTTAATGGCTTTATAATTCTTGTGCTCTTTCTGAGGAAAACAAATGTCACTTGACCTCCCAGCCTCCTAGGGAGCCAGGTTTGCGAGCACACCTTAGTGAGGTGCAAGAAAAATGAATAGACAAAACCTGGAAGTCATGCAATTACTTCAAATCATGAATCCAGAGAAAGAGCAATGTTGCTTTGAAGAAGAAAGTTTGAAAGAAGAACTCAATTCATGCTGAGTTACTGACCCCGAAAGAGAAGAAAAGACACGGTCACTGTTCATGGGTACAATGTAAATTGCAGGCTACGGATAGAATGAACTCCTGCTTTTGATACATGACATTTTACAGAGGAAGGCAATGCATCTATTTCAAATCATAAATCTAAAGGAAGAGCAATTTTGATTTGAAAGAAGAACACCGATTAGTGCTCGACGACTAACGCTTAACGAGAAGAATATCAACACAGTTAAGATTATGAGCTATCAGCAGAGTCAAGTCTTTCTTTTGAAACAAGAACGACTTTTGAAAGAGGAGGGCAGCGGATATATTCGAAATCACAAATCTAAAAGAAGAGCGATTTTAGTTTGAAGAGGACACACATTCGTGTTGGGTTCCTAATATTGAAAATGCAGAATAGACACGGCAACGTCAGATGTACCCTCAATGAAAATCAAGATATGTTGTTAGAGACAAGTCTTGCTTTCGAAACAAGGACGACTTTTCACACACGAGGGAAATGTACACACTTCAAATTACACATCCGAAGGAAGAACAACTTTAGTCTGAAAGAAGAACACCAATCAATGTTGGGTGACTAACGCTTCAAAAGCAGAATAGATACAGTCACACTCTTGACACAACGAGAATTAAGAGCATTAATGAAGTGACCATCTCCCTTTTGATAGGAGAACGATCTTTTTGACGGAAGAAGATTATTTCAGAGAAAAATTGACTGCAGCGAAGTTTATAGAGGTACTTCAAGTATCCAGAGAAAGAGGATTAACGTGAAGCAATATAGCATAAAAGATGTCAATACGTTTTATCTTGTAACAAAGACCAATAACTGCTTGTTGAATGAAGACAGCAACGGACTGACTGCAGAAGGAACGTTCCGAGAAAGTGTTGAGGCAGCTAAATAAGACAAAAGAACCCCAACTCGAGGCAATAAATGGAAGAAAAGAATATGGAAAATCTTCATCACGGCAATACCAAATAATGAACTGCTAGCAGAATCGGACTAAAGAGAAGGAACAAAGTGCAAAGATAACAAATCTAGAACATATTTACTCCGTAAATCGTGGATTAACTCCCCTGCGGCCCCCCAAACCCCTAAAGTCCAAACCGCAGATAGACTCAGAAACACCAGATATACTTTTTTGGCAGCTCTTGGGGTCGTATCAGGCATAAAATGTACTAAGCTATCGTTTGTAACTGTGATCCCCTGGGTCAGCATGAGAGGTACGTTTTGTCCTGCCATGAAGTACCCGAGGTATCGATGACCCCAACTTTTAATGCTAAATTAAGTTTTGGTCTCCCATTGCAGGTACTTGAGAGGCCAGCTGCAGGGGTTGCCTGCCCTCAGGTCCTCTGTAGTCCTGCACAGAAGGCTCTAAGACATGTCCCTATATAAAAAACTGCTTTAACGGTGGCGACTCCTCGAGAGCCACGAAAAACTACGGAAAATACAGAAACTGGCTTAAATTAGGTGATGAGATTCTCAGGCCTACATATTTCTAAACTACCTTTCGCCACCAGATTTGGTGGCCTAACCGCCCGGGTAGGCTAGGATAGAGACAGAACTGTTACCTGAAATTGGTGAAGCTGATTGTGGGGCCATGAAGAGTAACGGGGTAGGGAGTCGGGGCTTAATGTTTGTAGCAATAGCCAATACGACCCGTGCGGGCTTAGAGGGTAGATAGGGACCCGCTGTGGCGAGAAACCAACCCTAATAAAAGGGGTGGGCGGGAGGGAAGAACTTGTACGGCTGACTCCGAGCAGGAATGTGAACAAGTGAATAGCGTGACGCATGAGCGAGATCCCTGGACCTACATATGGCTGCTTTATTCAGACATAAGGGAGGGGGACTGGGCCTGGTACACTTGCTGCAGTGGGGCCTGGGGCGTTAATCTTTCATTTACTCCGTAAATCGTGGATTAACTCCCCTGCGGCCCCCCAAACCCCTAAAGTCCAAACCGCAGATAGACTCAGAAACACCAGATATACTTTTTTGGCAGCTCTTGGGGTCGTATCAGGCATAAAATGTACTAAGCTATCGTTTGTAACTGTGATCCCCTGGGTCAGCATGAGAGGTACGTTTTGTCCTGCCATGAAGTACCCGAGGTATCGATGACCCCAACTTTTAATGCTAAATTCAGTTTTGGTCTCCCATTGCAGGTACTTGAGAGGCCAGCTGCAGGGGTTGCCTGCCCTCAGGTCCTCTGTAGTCCTGCACAGAAGGCTCTAAGACATGTCCCTATATAAAAAACTGCTTTAACGGTGGCGACTCCTCGAGAGCCACGAAAAACTACGGAAAATACAGAAACTGGCTTAAATTAGGTGATGAGATTCTCAGGCCTACATATTTCTAAACTACCTTTCGCCACCAGATTTGGTGGCCTAACCGCCAAGATACGCCAAGATACGCCCCGGAGCTGGCTAACCCTGTGTTAAAAGGGAGGTGGGCCCTATGTGACTTACGAACCTAACGATGAGCTAGAATATAAGGAACATTATCTATGATGTTTGTAGGGTTACGGATATAACGTTCGTAGCAGTTGCTTGACCAACGGCCAAGAGTTTTAATCAGCCAGTCTGGTAAGTCTGCTGCTGCTGCGGATGTTGCACCACCAATCCTGAAGCTGTGGGACGAATATCGATCGACATCAGGAAAACTTGGGCCTAATAGGCTCTGTAATGACTTCGTCACTCTTTGACGAGTGAGATACGTTGAGTCACTGAAGGCAAACAACGGGGCAGTTGGGCAAGAGCAAAACGTCATGTATTTATTGAGTGCTCGGAATGCACAGACAGATGACTGGGATGCTGCGAGGCGAACTTCGTGACCATTCCGGAAAGGATCGGCTTTTGAAACCTTAATTTGTATCTTTGCCACGTTTTCACTTAGGATAACGTCCCTTAGGAGTAGTGTTGAATTCGGGTTATAAGTGGATTTGCTTTCACAACAAAATTCAGAGGAACGCAATAGGCCAAAAAAGGCTGTTGTGAACGCAGCCCAGAGCATGAGTTTGTCTTGCACGCAAAGAGGTGTTTTTCTCAAATTCAACTTCAAGATTTTCATGATGTTTAACGTTATTGGCAGGCGGCTGGGCCTTAGTGATATGCCTTTGACGCGTTTAATCCCACGCAGTAGCATCTGCAAATTTTGCATGGGTTCGAAGTTTGAGTAGAAACCTAGTTCTATGTTTCGAAAGCGGACAGCAGCTAAGTATGTCCGGATTGTAGAGTAACTCAAAGTCCGGGCCAGGTAGGTGGTAAACAGGCACAAATTGTGTTGTGACAGAGGATAAGGTCGAATTTGCAAACCAGAACAGAATGAACTGAAGCTAGACTGACCTTGGGCATATACTCTTCTCGACGAATTGGCAATAGACATAAATTGAAGGAAGCGACTGTCTTGTTCTAAACTTTCCAGAGTTCGTCTGGGACTTCTGCTGGGTGGGATTTCGCCGAGGGCGCCAGTGTGAAAAATTTTCTTATCTGGGAACGAGAAAGGCAGTCTGCTAAGACATTGTTTACTCCTGGTATGTGTTTTATGTTAACAGTGAATTCATGTTGTGCTGCTATGTAGAAAAGTTTTCTCAAAACAGCCATAATTTCTGGCGATTTGCATGACTGGGCGGACCAAATGTTCACGACAGCCAGGTTATCACAGTGAAAAAGTAAGCGTTTTCCGTGGAATTCTTTGCCCCACAAGTAACAACAAACGTAGACGGGAAAGATCTCTTTCCATTGGATAGATTTTTGTTTGTGTTCATTCGGCCATGTTTTAGATACCCATCGACCATTGTTATAGATCCCAAACCCTATTTCCCCTGAAGCGTCAGTATAAATATGTAACTGGTGGCAGGGGGTGGTTGATGAATCAAGAATTTTATACTTTCCGTTCCAGGTGGGTAGGAATTTCGCCCACCAAGAGATGTCCTTCTTTGCTTCAGAATTTAGGGAGATTCGATGGGACAATCTTTCGACAGTCGTTGATAAGTCTATGAGGCGTCTGATAAACATTCGACCGGATGGGATCACTTTAGAGGCGAACGAAAGTTTTCCAATCAATGAAAGCAGATCTCTTTTCGTACATTTTTTCAAATTCGACCATTTCTGTAGCATTGCCACGAGGGTGGATAGCTTGTCTTCTGGTAACCTCAGTGACATTGTTTGTGAGTCTATTTCTATCCCCAGGAATGTGAGCTTAGTTAGTGGGCCTACGATTTTTTCAGGAGCCAAGGGAACGCCCAAGTTGTTAAACAATGATATTGTCTTTTGCATTTCTTCATGACACTGGGGTGAAGACGGGGGTCCAGCCAAGAAAAAGTCGTCCAAATAATGAGTGCAGTTTACTATTTTGTGGTTGTTTTTCATGATCCAAAGAAGAGAGTCCGATAACTGTGTAAAGCGCTCCACAGAGGAGCGAAGGCCAAACGGTAGGCATAAGTCGACGAAATAGAGACCCATAAACGAGAAACCTAAATAATGCCAGTCCTCTTGTCTTACCGGACAGATACGAAATGCACTCTTTATGTCCAATTTGGCCATGAGTGCCCCCCTTCCCAGGCTGGACACGATGGAAACAGCTGAATCAAAATTGTTGAAAGCTACGGAAGCTTCGGAATCATTTATAAAGTCATTGATCGAAATGCCCTTTGGCGAGGACAGGTCAGTAATCATACGAAATTTATTGCTGTCTTTCTTGGGAACCACACCGATGGGTGACGTACGAAAGTTTGGCAATGGTGGGCTAGTAAAAGGGCCCGACATCCGTTTCTGCTTTAACTCCTCAGATATGCAATTGAAGATCGCTGTTGGATTTGAAGAGGCAGACTGCAAATTAGGTGCAATATTACAAAATTCCGGGCCTGAATAGCCAATTGAAAAACCGTGCTCGAAACTGATGATCAAATTGTCAACAAAGAATTGGTCAGGATAAGCAGTTAATTCCTTACGTAAAAGGTTTGCATTAACAGGAGTCTTTGAAAAGGCGGGTAATGGGTTGAAGTTATTGTTTAAGCCTTGGGCAATTTGTTGCTGGGTGAGGGCCGCGGCATCGATTGCAGATGTGGGGCCAGCGGCAGTTTTGGTCACGGCAATTGTTGGCGTTGAAATGCCGGCAAGGGGCTTGATAAAAGGGGTGTTTTGCACGAAAGGGCGGCTGGCCGTTGAAGGAATAGGCTTGGGTGGACATGCTTTGACCGGGGTGCGAAACATTATCCCGTGACTTGAGGGATGGGCAATCTGCAGCAAAATGGCCAGACATGTGACATCTGAAACATGCTAGGGGCTGGGAGGGTGGTGCACAACGCAAGAAACGGTTGAAAGCATATTCGTCGAGCCGCGACCAGGGCAGATACTGGTTCCTTGCCACATTCATTCGAAATGCTATGTCATATTTGTAGCAAGATTGGAACTGGTAATTGCGGCTTAGGGCGGAGAAGGATTCTTGGTATGCTAATAAATCGGGGGCGAGGTGAGGATGAAAGTGCACCATGCCTCTTATGAAAACGTTCCAGGCTTCCAGCCAGGATATGAAGTTGGTGATTTTTTGGGCGGTGCGGCGAGTTTGCGTCAATGACACAGTTTCATCCCCAGTTGCCCCTGGTTGGACTTGAAGGCTGTAAGATTGGTTGGCAGTTGTGTCATATAAAGAGTTAGGTAGTAAAGTGTTTAAATCAATGTACTCTTTCGCTTTCATTGCTTTTATCAACTTTGGGGAGAGTGGGGGCAGAGAGCTAAGTGGTGAATGAAAAAAGAGACTCAATGTTACCTTGATGTAATGTATTATGTGGGACTGCGGCGGCTGTTGTGGCGGCAGTGGCTGTTGGAGGCTCAAGGACGGCTGTTGGGGCAGGACGTGGCTGGGCAGTCGGCTGGGTGGCTGGCTGGACGGTTGGCTGGGGGGGTTTCTGGGCCTTGTGGGTGGGAGATTGTGGATGTCGGCGAGAGCTGGAGAACACCAGGGTAAGGATCATTCCCTCCACGTGGCTGGTTAGCTTTTTCGGCTACTTCCTGCATCAACTTCTTCAAATCGTCGAGACTAAATGTAACCATTGAACTTCCTTGGTTCGGAGTTTGGGGCTGATTCGGTTGTAAACCCTCGCGTTCACCAGATGATGAAGGTCCCGCCACGGGATTTGCTTCAGGTTCATTCGATTCATTATCAGTTGCTACAACGTCAAAAAGGCTGTAAAGTCGCAAGGCGATCGTTTCTTTCTTTCCTGTCTGTTCGACGCCATACATTTGGGCCTTGGCTCTTAGCTCCGTCTTCGATAGGTTCTTCCAGCCTGCTAGCGTGCGACGAGCATCCCTGCGATCTCTTGGACGGGTGGCAGACGAACTCTTGTCGTGCGAAGCCATCATTATATAGCGAGTAAAGTAAATTTCCGATGAGGAAAACAAATACGAGTAAGAACTTGTACGGCTGACTCCGAGCAGGAATGTGAACAAGTGAATAGCGTGACGCATGAGCGAGATCCCTGGACCTACATATGGCTGCTTTATTCAGACATAAGGGAGGGGGACTGGGCCTGGTACACTTGCTGCAGTGGGGCCTGGGGCGTTAATCTTTCATTTACAGATTAAAAGATCATTTTTTCGAGATACGGTCTATCCTTAGGCAACAAGGCTTTAAGAGATTGACTTAATAGGACTACATCCTAAACTTTCACCAAGGCATTCAGGAATTTGAAATACCAGATAAATAAAAACCAACGGTAAGTGATCTATATATGATGAGTGCAAAAAGCAAGCTAAACAAGCACATTTGAAGAACGAAATAACGCTTTTAAGAGATTCTAGACATCACCTGTAACAAAGGAAAACCTGTGCAATGAAAAAAGAACTCGGTATTAATAGCATGATAATTGCAAGATAATACCACAAACACACATGAAAAGTAGCGTCGTGATGGGTAGGCCAATAGAAGCGATCAAAGTACGTCACAACAATGATCTAAATTTGTAATATCTTGGGGAGAAACATCATTTGTGCTCAGAAACATCATTTCTGCTCTAATGAAGGAAGTAAATGCGCGACTTTGGATGATATAGATGGTTAAAGGATATAATGGAACGTACAGTTACGAATACAACAAGAGTAGAGTCAGTGTGTTCAAATACATCATCACGGGCACGTTTTTGAGGAAGAAGATTTGAAGGAAAGATTTTAGATTACGTAAATTACTGATACGATAACGCAGGACAAAGATAGAGATTTTTAGACCAAGGGGCAGAGGTCTTGAAGTGCATTGTAATATCGTGAGATTTCATCCAGCGAGAGACAACATCAATAGTGGGTAGATAGAAAGACGAAGAAAGATTCAGCATTGAGTGATCTTCAAAAATTTTCAAAGATAGGGAAGAAAATAGCGAAGAAATGCGGTACACGTTCAATGAGTTTAACTGTCAAGTGAGGGAAGCAAGGTCAAGAGGCCGCGAGAAAAACAGATGAACGTTACGTTCACAGATACATTTGAAAGTTGCGGCAAAGGACACTGAGAATAAAGAGATAAAAAAGAGGAATCATCACCTTTCATGATGAGCATAGGGCATTAAAGTAGAATAAAATCATGGAAGGTCAACAAGAAAGTTCACAAAGCATGGATGGACCAAATGAAAGTAAATGATTAGAATTAGAAACGTGAAGGTTTAAAAAGTAAGACAACGAACATTTTAAAGGAGGGAAAATCCCCTGAGAAAGGCTGATAAAAATTAAACGAAATCCTAGAGGAGGAAGAATTTTGGATGGAAGACAGAAAAACATAGAAAAACATTCAAGGGGAAGAATTTTGCAAGAAAGACAGACAAACAAAGGAATACTTTTGCAGCAATGTCTATAAATAAGACACAGCATGGCCGCTGTATGTTGACAGAACTTTTGAATCTACCAAGCAAAAATGGTTACCGAACAACTTTAAAGGCACTTGCAATAATAGATATATTTCCATCAATTTTAACAGTGATTGCAAATTCTATTCTGGTTCTGACGTATATCAAAACGAGATCATTACATAACCCATCGAATGTGTTACTTGGTACATTGTGCGTTTGTGATATTCTCGTTGGAGCTGTATCGCAGCCATTATTCCTTGCAACGCTGTTTCTCTCTGATAAACATGTAAATTTGGATTTCCTTGGCAAGGCCTATGTATTTTCCTTGGTTATCTGCATGGGTATGTGCTTTATTCTGCTGTTCATTATAACAATCGACCGATATCTGGCCATATGCCATCCATTTGTGTACGAAAGGACTGTTACTTGCAAAAAATACTTTGCATTAGTCTTTGTGCTATGCATCTATAAAATACTACCTCCTTTAGGGGGCTGGAAGTTTTATATCTGGTATTATGTTGCTATAACAGTGTCCTTTTCAGTTGGGATCAAATTGTGCTACGCAAGAATATACCGTGTCATTCAAAGGCAAAAACGAGCTATTTCTCAAGTTAGTCGAATCGGCGTAGAAGAGCGAAGGATGAGAAGGAAAAACAATGAAGATAAAACAAAGACATATACGATAGCTATGTTACTTGGGGTTCTCGTCATTTCATTTATTCCAATACTGGTAATGACTATCACTGCTGGTGAGATAGTGATGACGGATATATGTAACGCAAGCCCAGAAGTAATGACAGCAAACGCATGGGGCAAGTTCTTTCTAATGCTTAACAGTCTTTTAAATCCCCTAGTTTATTGCCTGCGGATGAAACAAGTTTCACGAGCTGTGCAAAATCTTCTCGGATGCCAAACAAGTGTCACTGCAGAGGATTTTTCAAGGTCAATGATAACAGTGCGACCGGTCACCTCAAGTGGAATAACAAGCGGAAACAGTAATGTGTCGCCATACTACCTTAGATCTAATAAGTCTTCTTGTACTGACGCCAATAACAGGTTGCAAGTGATGTGATTAATGAAGTAACACAGATCTAGCTTCCCCCTGCGGAAACAGTGCGGCAATGTACGGTACCGAGCAGGGTGGTACTGAGTGTCCCAGAAAATAACTCCTGTTTGAAAAATCGCCGAAATTCGATTACCATAACTATCATGAAATCTTCTTTTTGATCTCTTTTGTCAATTATCCAAATATAATATATGTAAAGGTGATAAACCCGTTTGTCAATAGAACACATGTAAATGATCTGAAACACAATCACATGGTGAACTGGTCATCTATGACCATGGGCAATAATGCAATGTGTTTTTAGCTACGAAATAAATACTTATTACCTCGATATTACTGCTTTACTCTGTTGCTTTCTCTTCGGCAGAAGCCTAACTAGTGCTAGGAATCAAATTCTGATGACTCCTGCAAGTCTGACCGGTTAGTTCCTACACAGCCTTCATCCTTGTTTCAAACTCCATCTTACAATTTATCTGAAGTCTGAAGGCAGTTTGAAATGGGGATGAACGCTGTGTAGCAGCTAACAATTCAGACGCGCAGGAGCCATTTGAAAATGATTTCTAGCACTGGTTAGGCTTTGGCCGAAGGGAAAACAACGAAGAAAACTGTGGTAATGTCAAGGTAAAAACTTTGATTTCCAAGCTACAAACACGGTGCATTATTGTCGTGCTGTGACCCGTGGGATCCCACTTCTGCATAACAGGGCTGTCCCGTTAAAGGGATGAAATAATGACCTTTTTGCTCATTTTACATGTTTCTCTCCTGAAATCATTTGGCAGGACTGGAAACAGAGCATTTAATAGTGGATGCACAAAGCCACCATTCTGTTTGCAGGCAAATGTTGAATTTCCAACAACCTTGTTTGTGTAGAAAGTGTAGAAAGTACGGTTGGGCACCTTTGGGAGGGGAGTATTATGGAAAGGAAACAAGGTCACGCTGGCCTACATACTATCCCTGCC
The DNA here is from genome assembly GCA_964019985.1 of Aurelia sp. 4 Dawson et al 2005. Taxonomy (NCBI): domain Eukaryota; kingdom Metazoa; phylum Cnidaria; class Scyphozoa; order Semaeostomeae; family Ulmaridae; genus Aurelia; species Aurelia sp. 4 Dawson et al 2005. Next base: position 16,651,767 of record OZ026499.1, read on the forward strand.
ATTTTAACCAGGGGTGTTTTTAGATTAGATATTTTCAACTCTTGTTCTTACTTAATAGCACTCGCCTGTAAATAGACTTCTTTGCTTTGATAAACTTATTTTTATCTTAATATTAATTTCTGGCTAAAATATATACACACACACAAACATACACGTTTAAGGCACGATAGGCAAAGGTCCTTTCTAACGGGCGAGTCAATAAAAGGGCCCAGCTTTCAAAAAAATACTGCTTCCTGAATATCAAAGCAACGATATTGAAAACTGCCTTCTTTATTTCTCGATATCTCCAATAAGGTTCAGTAACGGCTTTACTCGGCCATATGGGATATTTTCTGCAGAAAACCCCTTCCAAAAGATGTAAAAGCGAGTGATAACTACAAGGAAGGTTTCCCTTTGTTTTCCTTCCTAGACACTTGAATGTGCTCATGTATTTCGTCCTCTTGGAAGACTGGAATCCTCTTGACGAAATCATTCATGCTTGGGGGAAGACTATTCCAATCCCCTAAGACGATAGAACGTGCTAAAAGCGTCCTGAAGTCATCGCTGCGAGGGAAACATAAAGGGGAAGCTTGCTCGTAACTTGAACACGTTTTTTTCAGGTTTCTCGAAAGGAAGCTCTTTAGAAAGTCCCTTTTGAAATCAGACCGGACTGACTGATTTCATCCAGAAAAAATGCTAGAAATAAACGAACATGGTACCTATTAAATCAGATATTGATAAATATCACTGCTTAACACCGGCCCCTTTTTTGACTCACCCGAGAACTGCAATAGAGTTTCATACCCACCGTCGTAAATATTTGAAAGATTTGAGCACCATGCTCACATCATCTAAAAATCAGCTAAATTTGAGCCACAAAGAAAGATACGAAAACAGAAATACCCATGGAAGCAAAATGATGTTACTTTGTAAAATGACGCACTATTGACATCACACTTTAACCCTAAAGATTAATATCATTATAAATTTTCCAGAATATTATTAATTTCTTTCTAAGCACAAAATTCAAAATTTGAAATCTATAAAGTTTCACTTACGGACAACTGACTCAATGACATGAGTGAGATTTGGATTGGGTTCGAGGCTACGATCCGGACAGGAATGTCCCAAGTCATTGTTTCTACTTTGACATCTTTTGATATAGTGTCCGGTGGTGGCTGAGCATTTAGTCCATTCACTGCAATATTTTTTGATGCCTTTAAATCTTCTGGGAATTCAAAGTTCGAATGTTCATCCTTAGCTTCGTTTGGACTGGATGTTGTAACTTCGCAGTGCAGACGCCATCGTACGGAAACTTTTGAAAATAACGAAAAATTGATAGTTAAATAAGTTAATGAAACAATTGCAAAGTATCACTTCATTGCTCACTACCACGAGGTAGAGTACCAGGAGACACAAAAATTGCCCCCCCTAGACTTATGACGATGAGTCTCTTGTTTCCCTATGCTCTTTGACTTGATGATGGTGCTTCAGTCAAGAGAGACTCATAATATTACTCTTAAAAACCTGGCCCTATTTAGGCCCAAACTTTGCAGTTCCTAACGTACCAATCAGATTGCGAGATTTGTGAATTACTATTGTTACGGTGTAAATGTGATAGAATTTTCAATTGATTGAAGAATTGAAAACACTCCCACGGGATTGAGATTCGAAGCCGTGATTCTATCATAATTCCATTGATGACTGAAGAAAACAGGGCCCAGTTTTTCGCTGTTTCATTACGAGTCCCTCTTGAGTAAGGCTTATCACGGGGATACAAGGGACTCATCGTCATATGTCTACCCCTCCCCCATGTTCCAAAATCATTTCAGCAAGTTTACCTGCGCCGTAATGATCAAAATTAATTTTTCTAATAGCTGCAACATTGAAGCATGTTTTTTCCCTTTCTTGCGATTTTCAAAATACTGGTTTCTTGGTGAATTAGGAAGATATATCAAGAACATCTACAAAATGGCGTAAAACGCACCATCAAAGGTATCTCAAAGTAAAACAAGCGCAATGTTTTAGTCTCATAACTTCAAATCTCCTTATTTCGGAATGATAAATAAGAAATTGTATTTCTTCTTTTAACAGAACCTGCTAAAGATTTAGTATGATCCCGAGTGTTGAATCCAAGACCGTACACAATGTAAGTGCGAGTGTTTTTGAAGTATATGGCAAACAAACAAAACCATAAGTACAGTAAATAAGAAATTATTTTCGGTTTACGCTTCAATTTCGGTTTATCATTTTATTTGTTATGCTAATTCTCAAAAGAATTTCAAACGGCTTTCAACATGGCATGAAAAAATATTTCCCTTCCTGTGACTAAACAAGAACAATACTCAAAAGTGCCTGCAAGAACACAATAGTGAGAAGATCGAGCATTCTTAAAAAGGTCGTGTTCTAACAATTGGCAATGAATTCAGAGGAAGTTTAAAGCTGATTAAGTTGGGAACCCATGAACGAAATCATCTACGAATCCCAAGAGGCATGAGGAAAAATCAAGCTCTCCACTTATCGCACGTTCGTTGTATACAATATTCATAGAAACTGTATACGAGATACAATCTATGTTCGGTGACTTGCTTGACTTGATAAGTAATTTGCATCATGAAAAATTGACAAAACAGTGCATAGTCGCAAAGAAAAAGATATGCTTTGAGAAATTCCTGCAGGACATTACGAAATGAAGACTTCCTACGACCGCCCGGTCACACGGTGATGCGATATTTCATGCCCTAGTTTTCAAAAGTTCTGGAAGAGTTGATCCTGCGTGTCAAGGCAATGTATGGCTGCTCTGTTAGTCAGATTCTTTTAATCTTCGAGTTTAAAAAGGAACTACTACTTTGACAGTTGCAAAAAATTATGAATAATACTTGAATCTTATAGCTATTAGAAAATCTATTTACGACTGCAGCACAATTTTTGCAAATTTCCTACGGAAACCTATTGAAAATTTCTGAAGATTTACCTAATAACACGATGGCATCAAGGTCTCATTGCTATTGCGACAACATGCCACCAGTTTTAATAAAAAAGCGAGTTATCAGAGCTTGGCTACCAATTAAAACAAGTTAGAAAATTCCTTTTACATCAAATGAATTACTAATTCAAAAAACAGTTTTCCCTTGAACACTGGCAAATTCTTAATCACAAGTTTTATCTAAGTCTGCTAAAAAATATTGCAAAAAATTCGATCAGTATTGAAATTAAGAATCAAAATCGACTTATTCATGCATTTGTCAGCCATATGAGAAATACAGCGAAATTACAATTTAATTAGCAACGATATCTATTAAAAGTTGAGTGGCTGCGAGGGATTTTGTAAAGTCGAATTTACTTGTATTTTCAGTACTCATAAAAACGAGAAAAAATTGCGAACATATTTCATATTCCATATTCCATTGTTAAGCAAAATTCAATTTATTCACATCCATTTAAAGGTAATGTGTCCATGAAAGTACAGCAGCTTTGCGGGGGACATGGCAATCTCACGTGAAATTTCATGTGATCTCTGATGCAAACAACTTTTAGCGATAGCCAGTTGTTATTCAAGCAAAGTGATGACTTACTTACGGTTGCTTTTTCAGAGCTGAACCACAGCAGGCAGCTTCGCCATGAAATTAGACTTTGAGCTTGCACGTGATCAGTTAGATTCTACCAATCACAGTCTGCTGCTTGAGCTTTCTTCGTCAGCGTCTTGTCAGCATATTTTGACAATGTGTATACGCAGCTGTACTTACATGGACACATTACCTTTAATACTCTAGGTACTTTCATTTTTCAAACTTCTGAGCTTTTTTGGCTCACCAGCTACCTCCTAGACATATGTGTCGAATGGCATCGTTTATCATTAAGCCATAAAAGTGCTCACGGAGGTGGAGAATTCAGCCACATCGTTCCTCATCAAATCTTAGCTTTAAACTTTAACGCAGTTTATTGGTGGATGAATAAGTGAGCAGCAGAGCACAAAAATCATATATTTCGAAAATTTTTCTGCAGGACATGTTGGAAAGAAATTTCCTGTGACCGCTAAGCCACCTTGTAACTCCGCTGCTCAGCCTTTCAGATAACCTGATTATGCGAGTGCGGGGAAGTAGCTGTTGAACGGCGCCGAGAAAGTTGGGTAGCTTGATTTATCAGTAATATGTATTGTAGTAAATTTTCAAATGATAAAAAAAAGGAACCCTCTAGCCCTCAGAATCGTAGTCTTAAGCAAGTTACTACTGAGCCATCCCAGCTGATCTCCAAGAAAAGAGCTAACTTACCAACTTTTGATGTAAATTCTGGTGTAGCAGTGATAGGAATCGGTAATGAAAAACTCGTTTGCCTGCAGTTAACACAGCATTCCTCATATCTACTATAAGTCGTATGTTGCGTCTTTTGCTTTATACCCTGCTTTTGAAACTTTTCCATAATTTCCTCCTCTGACTGTAATGATAATTTATACTGTAAAGACAATAAATGACTGATTTTAAATGTCGAAATCACAGATAGCAGCGTCACTACTGTAGTCTTTCCTGATATTCTTCTCCCAAACTTTTTGTGCCACAATAACGTGATCAAATTCTTAGCAACATCAGGTGAGAATCGCAGTCTGATGAAACATCGGATGGCAAGAACGACGACAAAAAAAGTCATGTTCGTGAAATATTTTCAGCCGTTATCAGATGACAAGACTGACAGTTCTTTTTTAACGTTCTTATCCACGCGAGCTTTCTAATCCTAGAATACCAGCCCATGCTTAATTCAAAATTGTCCTCTATTCCCCTAGAGCTATTCTAATCTAGTTGTTTACTCTCTTTGGCTATTTCTATGTTTCCCCCTACAATTTTGATTTACAATGTTTATTGACATGCTTTTTCATTTACTCGTTGTTTTTGTTACTGCCCTATTTAATGGCTGTCTACGCCCTATTTTACATGCTGATGCATGTAAAATAGAGTAAAATCGAGCAGCAAGAATAATCATGAATAGTGAATATGATGCATCAGCGGCCCCACTTATCCAGAGTCTAGGCTGGCCAACGACTTCCAATCTTATTCAAAAAGAAACAGCAACACTGATGTATAAATCTTTGAATGAGCTTGCACCTGAATACATGCGAAATCTGTTCACAAGGTGTTCAGACAGCAACGGTCGTGTACTTCGTTCAACTGATACCGATCTAAAACTGCCACTTTTAAGAACTAGCGCTGGTCAAAAGTCATTTTCGTATCGAGGGGCCAGACTATGGAGCAGCTTGAGTAGGGAAACTAAAGTTGCACCCTCCCTCAATGCCTTCAAACGGCTATCAAAAGATGATATCGATACACTAAGCCATAGCTAATACTTTCTTTTGTCTTGTTTTCTTTTCTTTGTTTTGCTAGTAATGATTGTATTAGGGCTACATGTTTTTTTTCTCATCATTGTATATATATATATCTATTAATTTTGCTTTTAACACGTCAGTTTGAAAAACAGTACTTAGCTTATACTGAAATTTTTTACGTGTTTAAATATTATAAAATGAAATTATAAATGATGATGGACCTTGGAATTGGTCCGAAACGTTCGTACTAATTAAAGCATGGCTTAGCCACTTGGATTCGTTTCATAGACTTGTCTTAATTGTCACACGGATTTTTCTTAACTATCATATACCTTCTATTGCCATCTTTGAAAATGCCGAGTAAAAAATTATGATAGGCTGAAAACGGCTGAAAATATTATACGAACAAGACTCTTTTGCCGTCGTTCTTGCCCTTCAAATTCTTAGCAGAATAAAATTGCACTTGAAGGCAAACATAATATGACAAGAAATCTGTCGCAGGCTATCTAAATGTTTTACAGCTGTCCATTGCTACAGATAAACAACATTAATAACCCTCTTTATGATGCAGAAAAAATTCAGATTCAATGCAAACATTCCCTGAGTAGTATCTACTCGATGAAGAAAAAGGCAACATTATTGGAGAATGCTTCTCAGATTGACTCAAACAAGGTCTCAAACTACAAACTGTGGCACATCCTATCCAAGTGTTACATTGATTACATAAGCATCTGTCTTCGCATTGAACTGGATTATGTTTATGGCTTCAAACTGAGACTCGTGACAATACAGCTTCAAACCGAGACTAATTTAGGCCAAGAACGCTGCGTTTACAGCGCGACCAATCAGATCACTAAGTTCTCAATTTGGTCAACCCACGTCCCTATTCTTATAATCCATTCCCACTGGAAAAGTAAACAAGCTTTAAGCGAAGTTACCTTTCACCCAATAAAATGCATTCGATTTGTTGGACCATGGGTCGCAGGAAACGATCTTATAGTTAAAAGTATAAACGTAAACATACCTGTGTCTTTATAGTGGCTTCTTCTTCCTTTCTTGGCCTTCTTTGCTTCTCTGCCTCAGATTGCTTCAAGTTCATAGTGGCCTAATTCAGTTTCCTTGCAAAAGCGAGGCTGCCCTCGTTTGCGGTTTGTGGTTCAAACGAGGGCAGCCTCGCTTTTGCAGAGAAACTGAATTAGGCTACTACGAACTTGAAGCAATGAATTGAGCTGAGGCAGGGAAGCAAAAGAAGGCCAAGAAAGGCAGAAGAAGCCACTATAAAGACACAGGTATGTTTACGTTTATATCTTTAACTATTACTTCGTTTCCTGCGACCCATGGCTGGACTGATCAATGAGAGAGTTCCATTCGATAACCTGGTTTACCTGGTTTAGCTTAAGCTGTTTTATCTTGCCAGTATGAATGGGGTATTAGTATATGATTGGCTTATTAGTTCAAAGTTCGACTTTTCGAATAATAATAATAATATTCGAAATTATTATTATTATTATTATTATTATTATTATTATTATCATTATTATTATTATTATTATTATTATTATTATTATTATTATTATTATTATTATTATTATTATTATTATTAAGCGAAGTGGCTTTCGAAGTAACGTTCGAAGCAATGTTCAACTTTTGTTTCGACGTTCGAAGGATAGAAGACGTTCCATGTTACTTCAGATTTTTCGTAAGATTTTAGTCTCTGTCAATTAATAATCTGTTAAGGCTGTTCTCCATATATGAGTGAAAATAAAAATATGAGATAAAAAACGTTGAACGAATACATCACTTTAATTAACAGCCTCGTTTTGGCAATTTTTCAAGATTTTGTCATATGAAATTTTAGAGGCCAAATTCAGATTTAGTACCCAAACTTTAGTCTGACCACAAGTTTTCATGTTGCTAGCGGTCATAGTGTTTATTTAATGACGATTTAAAGTTTAAAAATCTTTAAGGGATTTGACCGTGAAAAATGACTCAGGGTGTAAAGTTTCACCCAGAACGACTTTTCACGGTCAAATCCCTTATAAATCCTTGAACTTTACATTGTTATAAAATCAACATCACAATTGCTAGCAGTTTAAAAACATGTAGCAAGACTAAAATTTGGGTGCTAAATCCGACTCTGGGGTCAAAATTTTCATATGAACAATAGGAAGAGATTTTGACAAATTTCCAAAACGAGGCTGCTTAATTAAAGTGGTGTATACAAGGAATCTCGTCGTCAGTTTATGCAAGTGTAAAAACAGGTATACTGAGGCTAGAGCTCTTCCACAGCAGCCACAATAAACAAGTCACAATGTTTGGGATGCTCTGAAGTATGCACTGGGTGAGCCAGAAAAATAACCAGCTTTTGAAAATTCATAGCAGCGAGAGTACCTGACGGACTAAGGTTATTCCAACTCTAATAAAAGCTGGAAAACTTACGTATCTTTGTGATTTTTCTGCGATTTTATGAGTAAAACATCTTTATCAATACAGAGTAAATTTTCTCGCATATACCGGGTGAGCCAGAAAAAAGTTCCCACTGGTGAAAATTAATAGCATCAAGAGTACTTCACAGATCTGAATGATTCAAACTCTAGTTAAAAGCGAAAGGAATGAAGTATTTTTGTGATTTTTCTGGCTATCTTACGACCACTAGAAATATATGTAAATTTAACGTTTAAAAAATTTCATGGTTGAAAAATTACTGAAAAAGGGCCTAAAACATCGATCAAATCATAAAGGACTCCTCGCACTGAACAATAAAGAAAATGCAATTTCTCATGGTTGAGAGCCATCCTCGGTAGATTTATTGCCGTGGGATTGAAAATTCATAGCATTTGTTTGAAAACCTACGTCTTGTAACTCTTGAAAGATGTGAAAGGCCCATTGCCTACTGTTCTGTGTTAATACAGTCCTTACAATTTGATCGATGTTTTAGGCCCTTTTTCAGTCATTTTGCAACCATGAAATTTCAATAAAGTTGAGTTTACCTATACTTCTAATGCTGGTACAACAGCGAGAAAAATCACAAAAATACTTCGATCTCTCGGCTTTTAACTGACATTTGAATAATTCAAGTCTGTGATGTGCCCTTGGTGCTACGAATTTTTAAAAGTGGGAACTTTTTTCTGGCTCATCCGGTAAAATACCAGTAAACATAGGTACATCTGACTTTACAAAACTTTCTTGGTCGCGAAATGCCCGCAGGGGACCCAAAGCACTTAAGATCAGATCGCATGGAATCTCCTTACACAGAGCAATACGTAAGGGCATTTCACCTCTATTAGGGAGCATTCTTTTGGCATGTTCTGAAATGAAAATCACAAGACTTCTTCATTCTCTCTGGCATTAAGAAGAATTTCATTCATTCCAATCCGAAAGGTACTTTTGGTGCTATGAAGTTTCAAATGTGGCAATTTACTTCTGGCTGACCCAGTACGTACCTGGGGGGGGCGGGGGCATGTCACATATTTTGGATACGGGGACGTGCCATCGAGAAGGGTATCGATTTCAAACTTGGAATAAAGTCGGGCACACTTCTTTCGCAAAACTGGCATAAGTTTGGAGAAACTTGGTTGGCATGTCCTGAGCAAGTGCCAACCTCCTGTCAAGTACTGTCAAAAGGATCTTACCCTAATACATCGGACTGTTGCATCAGTGAAGTCGAATGAACCTTGAAGATCTTCTCCAATACGATAACAAACTTTTGATAAACTAAATTTCCCTGCAGAGCCTTGACTGCAAGATATGTTATATACATCTGGAAGAGAAAGATAGCATATAAAGGCTTGGGAAGATAAAACGTTGGGCAAGAAATATCTAAGCTTTATGTTATGTTATATACATCTAGACAAGAGATAAAGGATATGAAAAAAGTTAGTTTACTGGCTAAAGTAATATTGAGACTTAGCAAGATACAAATATGGGCCACAGACATTCGTACACAAGCAACGATTGCGTCAAAAACGACGGCAAAATTATGTAACTTCTAAGACAGCATTTTGTGGCGCTATCTTTGAAGCAATCCTGTAATGTCTTTGCTCTTTGCCTTTAAAATTACTGAGTTAATCAAGTTTTCCCATGAAAAATTTTTATAATTTTCTAAAAATACCCTTGAGCCCTCCTTGTTTTAATATTATCAACATATGTTTTGCTTCAGAAAATTTCCATAGAGTTTTCTTGTATTAACGGATAGAAATTGAACAAACATTTTTTGTTAGTAATGCAATGAACTTACAATAAACAAAGTGAAAAAATTCACATGAAATCGACTGCGTGACAAATCAGACTGTGAAAATCTCTGCTGCCAAACATTCTCTGGAACTTTGTAGATAAAACGGATGACAACGACTGGCTACAACCGCCAAACAGAAAAATCTTTCTAAAGCAATTGTAGCTTCCTGTTAAGTTTGAAGGAGACACAAAGCCTTTATATGATCACAGCTGTTAGCAAAATTTGATTGATCTTCGATGCCAATTTATGGCTCTTCAAAAAATCTATAAGGGCATTGTTTGTTCGTTTGTCGCCTTATTTCATATTGATTATTTGATTATCTAAATATATATAAAAATATTTCCATCGTATATCGTTGTTATTTTTGCCTCCCTCGGGGACAGACGGTGCCATTCATCTTTTCCTCGGTACACCACCTTTATTCTCAACTATTGTCTTCTCTCTTTTCGGCCCTCTCCCCCTTTTAATCCATTTTCATTTTGACAGAGTGTAATAGGTCGGCCCACCGTTAAGACATTGTACCCATGTGACCCCATTGTAATTTAGGTTTATAGATAGGCCCCAAATTATTGTACAGTTTATTTCTGATGAAGCGAAAGCGAAACGTCATATGAGCATTCTATATTTTTGAAATTCTATATATATATATATATATATATATATATATATATATATATATATATATATATATATATATATATATATATATATATATATATATATATATATATATATATATATATATATATATATATATATATATATATATATATATATGTATATATATATATGTATATATATATATGTATACATATATATATATACAATACAAAATGATCTATTCAGTGAACTCAGGGCAGATACCAGCCAAGTCTGCCCATGGGGGTTGAAAACTAAAATTTTGCAACAACAAAACCATCATCAACAACAGCAACAACAACAGTTGTAGGAACATACGTTAAATCTATGCATTATATGACCCAAGTAACTCCTCAGTGACTAAAATTTAGCCATATTTCGCATTCAAACCTTGAAATCAACACACATACTGAATATTAATAAAAATATGCCGTCAATTCAACAATTTCTTAGAATTTGCTTTTCAACACTAATAAGGTCATGTTTAATGACTTTCACCTTAAAATCTTTGAAAACTAGTCATTTAAATCATAAAACAATCCAGGGGGTAGATGACTTTGGGACGGACGGGGGTCTGGCATCCGGTTTTTCAGAAAGGTACCCTCTTCTAATTATCAAAACTCGCTGTCATACCCACTTTTATGATGAATTTTGGTGGAAAATGACTCATTTTTGGCTATTTTTGCCAATTTCTGAATAACCTACCCATGTTTATGAAAAATCGGCTGAAAAAGGGCCCTTGTTTAGCGTATTTTGGCCGAAAAAGCCACCCATATGGGCAGCACATAGCCGTACCCTCAACATGTTATGTACCCCCCCCCCCGGGAAAACAATCCGACAAGAGAGCAAGCTTGTCCGACAATTAGTCTCCTGGACGAGCATCCACCCTCCCTTCCCTCCATTTGTTTTGGCCCTGAGTGAACTATTCTAAATCGATAGGAAGTTTGCTTAGAACAGTATGAAATTCATAGTTGGAAGAATCTCTTACTATATATGAATGAACTTACTATTGTTTCTCTGTGACGACATAAACGTTAACTGATCTACAACTCTGTCAGTTAATGAGAAATTGTCTTCTTTTGTATCTTCTATAAATGGATTTCGACTGTCACAACTGATATATGATTGCTGGGTATCAACGGACAGATCTGTAGAAAGATGTAAGATGCATCAACAAATATGTAAAAAAAGTAACTTTTGAAGTGACATTCTCAGGGAATCTCAGGCAATGTCAGCAGGGAGCAAATTATGTGATGAAAAAATCTTTTTGTTGCATGTAGTGCACTTGTATAAAGGTTATAATTGAATTGAAACTTTATAACATTAGAAAGCATATGGATTGTGCTTCCAGTTGATATACATTGCATCTATTATAACTTTATCATTTATTCAAAGTTTTTTATTGTAAATGGGTTGCATCTTTTCTGAAATATCCTTATTTCGCTTTTGAAAGTGTGATGGTCTTGATCAGGCCTTGATCTCTTGTTTTATAAAATCTGCCCTTGCTCCAGCATCAAGCTTTCATAACAAGATAAATGGGACACTACTGCTTAATGTTTGTAATACACAAGACAAAGGCCTCAAAGATCATGATAAAAATATTTTAAAAGATAGCAGATGAAACTTTTGAAAGACGTGAATAAGTGATATACTGCGCAGCAAAATAAGATTGAAAAGATCTCTTTTCCTACTTATTCTTTACAAAGTTTAAAATCATTGTTTAATAAAATAATCCACTAACAAACTGTATCACAAAAAGAAATGATAGCATGTTAAATAGAGCAGCTATAAAATCTACCTTCAGTTTTCATATCTCGTATCATTTTAACAGGTACTGAAGTGCAAAAATAATCTAAAGGTAGTCACCAATACTGTAAAGTGTATATGCAATGGAGTTTACAAGCTTATGTAGAATTTTCCAGAAGTTTTTAAAAAGTTTGTTAAAAGCATTCTTTAAAAAAAATATACTGGATGAGATCAGGAAGGAAAACACAATTGACAAACTGTAGAATAAAAGTAGGTGGCTGATTATCAAATACATTGATGCATTAGTTAGAGGCTAATTCAGATGTGAAATTTGATTTGCTAAAATCAACAATCATTTAGATCTAGATATTAGGAAATTGCTGTTGAGGGGTTTGTATGGGACAAAGAATTCCATGTTTGATTCCGGTCCATTGTTTACATGGCATTTGAATTTAAATTCTATTCTTAAAACTAACAATTGTATTGAATTTAAATTTCAAAGGGGAGTAAATCACAGACCAGAATCAAACATGGCATTCTTGTTATGTTGCAGACCTCTTGTAACCACTATTTTCCTAATTTCTGGATCCAAATGATAAGCGATGTTTCCAAACAAAATGTTCATATCTAAGCTAGCCCTTGACTGACAGATTAACAATTTAGTTTTGGGTCAGCAATACCAGCAATACCAATATACAAAAATTAGTGGGAGTGTAAAAGTAAAAAATTCTCAGACTGGGGGGAGCAAAAGAGTATACCCAGACATTTTTATTACATTTTTCAATTACAATTTTAGCCAATTCTTGAAAAGTGGGAGGGCAAATGCCCCCTCATACCCTCCCCTGGCCATGCCACAGAGCTATGCACTTTTTATTTCACAGCCTAGTTACATTCCCATATCCAAGTTTGTTTTTTCATTATACAAAACTTCTTTGATAACCAAACTTTTCTGGGGTATTCATGGCAGAGGACTAAATTTGCAAATGCTTTACCTTTTTTTGTTTCACCTGTCAAATACAGTATATAATCAAGCAACATAAGCAAGATGGTTTTGTGTTGTGAACAGCATTAAGTGCCACTAAATAAACTGCTTTACATATTTTGGTCATGATGATGTTTCAGACTCAGAACATGGTCTGCTGAAACATATTTTTCAAATTAAGACTTTCTAACATAACCTACCATCCATTTGAATAATTCGTATAGGTAGTCTGATAAGCCTTGTGGGTCCTTTGATACTTCCAATTCCAATAGTAATTTTATATGAAAACCTCACTGCTTGTCCTCTGTATGATGATGGGGCACTTGTTGGAATTTCCTCAGTGTAAATAACTGAAAAACAGATGTTTATAACAGCTTATTTACCAACATTCAATGAAATTTTTGAGACATACTATAATACTCCTGGATTTTTCGGCATTTTCATGGATCTGGGACGTACATATGGTACAGGCCTTTTGCATATCAACATGGTTTCTCTGCTTTAGAATTCTCAAGTATCCTTATGATTTCTTGGCAATACTTTTAGTTTCTTGTCTAAAAGTTCCTTTCTAAATTGGAAGTCTTCTCAGTCATGAAGAATTCTTGAAAATTCCTCAGAATTGCAAGGGTTTGTTTAGAATATTAGATAAAATTCTTCAGGATTTTTGAAAATCTTTGTCACATTACTGTTATACGCATGAGGTCTGTGCTGTGCAACACTGTAAAAAATAACAAGAGTTATTAGGAATGACAATCTTTTCTTCAAGAATTCTTATAAGAGTTTTCATGTGTAAGAAAATCAAATTTTCAACTAGTCACATGCAATGAAAATTGCTTTCCTAGCTTTATCAATAACCAAATTTCCATCAAAATCCCTCATAATCAGAGGCACCAAGGGGTGGCTGGCAACAGTCTGAGGTTTTCATCCTTTTTGGAAACAATAATAAAGCTTTATAGACACCTCTCATTTCTTGACCAAACTCTCTTTGCTTGTTTTGCTCCAAATGGCTATAACATTCTCATTTGCCCTCAGGCCTTTTGAATAATCTTGTTTGCCCTTGTCAAATTGTAGCATTCAGAAATCATTTGTTAGCTTTGAGACAATCTCCCTGTGTTTCCAAAGGCAAGGATTTAAGCAAATCCATACATTGTCCAGCAACTTTTAATTTGTAGGCCATATCAAAGGGGATTTAAGAATATTTGCAATCTTGATACTTACATTTTTTTGATTGACCTTTCTGTATTCTGAGGTTACAAAAAAGGATCACTGGCTTGGTTGATAGAAAACAATGTCCTGTTTCACCTGAAAGGCAAAAATTGGTAAATAATACAAATCTAAGCTGCAACAATATAAAAAACAACCAAGAGCAAAATGAAATGGAAACAATTCTGCTATGAGTTTATGAAAGTTAAAAGTGAACTGCTTTTCATTTTACTCTTTCTTTCAATGGCCATTTTTCTTTTGCCTTTAATCTAATTAGTGTTACTTGTTGTGGGCACTTGCTGACTATGTGTCCTGTCCTGCAATGAGTGGCACAGTAGTTGCATTTGTGGTATGTTTCTGTCTTTTATTTCATATGAAAAAGTGAACTTGATGTCTGACTAAAGCTCAAGATGTCATAGAATTTGTTTTGACTGTTTTGTTAAACAAAGAGCCTTTTAACAGAGAAAGAGGACTGATGAAGGTAAACACAGATTCACATGTTAGAGTTCAGTATCATTCGCATTTTCAAAATTAAAATCTGAAGTTCCAGGTTCATAAGCAAAGGGGATGTGAAGGAGAAACTTTACCAGCACAACATATTAGTTGGCTAGCACTGTTAGTCACATTTTATCAGTTTTAACAGTTGTCCAACATAGGAATGCCCATTTTTCAGCTCACAACTTTCTTCAGCTCCTTGCAGTTCCACAAAGTTTCAAAATTTTGAATCATTGAGATGTTCTTGGCCTGCATCTTTTTCATCTGGGTACAACTTGATATATGGATCTTTCACAATCAAGTTAATTCCTAAGGGTGCAATGTGAGTTAGAAAGCTCTGACTACTGACTTCCCAGACTGCACCTGTTTTCCCTGGGAGGTGCATGAATAGGAACAATAAATAAAAAAATGACTCTATTGTTTTCACAATATCAACAAAGTGGCAGGGGAAGGTCTTTCAAAAGTTAAGCAACAAATGCAGCATGCACCATTTCCTGCAATTCATGATTAGTCTTTTAAGAATATGGTAGTTCTTAGTGAAATCTCATGCATGCAGACCAACAAACCATGTTATGCACATATGCAAAGCCCATGATTCCCTTGTATGAAGGTGGAGAACAAAATAATTGGCATATACATTGAAATCTTGTGAAAATCTCAAGCGTACAGCTGCCAAACTATCCAGATTGGGTTCAGGGGAGAGCAGACAATTGTAGAAAAGAATGGCACATTCCATTTCAATCAACTTCTGCAGTAAACTTACCCCTTGTTGGTACAAAGCTTGTCACCATATCTGCTGGTAAATGGCTCTGTCCTTTAATGTTGTTCATAGATTTAACCTGTGATTCATTTATATGGCACTGGCAATAGATTTGCGCACTTGCCCAAGCAACTGTCATTTCTTCATTAGAATTATCAAAATTAGCGTCAACATGGTTCTGTTCTAAATGCCCTTTAGTCCTTGAATCTTCTGAAAACTTATTGCTTTGGTGGTGCTTACTTTTTCTAGGGTCCAAATATGTCACAGAAACTTCACAATGCAAAGTTTCTCCAGTGAAGAACACTGATCGTTGTAAAAGTCTAGCTTCTATGTTAAGAGCCATTTTTGTTCTCAGACAGAGATGAGATAATCTTCAAATTCAAATAGAACTTTTCTGTGTCCAACTATCACAGGATACACGGGCAAGACGGTAAGACAACGATGTTGAAACAGTCTCAACGAACGCTGCACCAACATCAATCTCCAAAACAGAACGAAATCATTTAAATTTCATTCTTTAACTTTTTAATGTGAAGCAATTCATGTATCTCCTGTCTGATGCTCCAGTAATCCAGGATTGCAAAGCTTTCCTTGGCTCTTCCTTGCAACGATCTAACTGCCTTGATTCCCGTGCGGTCCGGTGCGGTGATAATTTTAATCCGTTATCCTTCAACAACATAAACTTTGTAGGCCCTCCGGGTGCAACAAGATCCTCGTGGATATTCGGCATGAAATTGCAATCATACTTGAAAATCAATCTTCATTATAATCGTGTGTTCTCCAGCCTCTTCAAAAGCCTTAGCTGTGATACTGTTCTTTCTTGTTTGCGATGTTTATTGACTGCTAATTAGGCATCTGACCTTTCATTTATTTTGGGGTCATCTCAACTACTGTTCTCCGCCATCTTGATTGATCAAATTTGTACAACATCTAGCACCCAGACTCCTTAGCCCGTTTCATTTCCTTCAATGTGTATATTTTTGGCGGGGGACAGCTATTTTTGCTGAGCACCGCTGGCCGTGCTGGCCACCTTCCATAAATCCTAAAAACATATTTTGATTGCAGTCCAGCAAGATAATATCAAAATGAAGCAAGCAGACAAGTTAAGTCAGTTAGGAGCTGTGTCTAACAATGCAATAAGCATAAGGTACCGAGCTCTTTTTTTACATCATTTGCATTGGCAAGCATAAATCCGTCCGAAGTTGGGCATAAATTTGGTAAGCAATGGATTTATTGTAATGGAGCATGTATCTCATCGGGCAGCCCCCCTCCAGACTTTATCTTGCGGTACGCTCATATCCATAAATGAGTTTATCTTCACAACGAGGGAGCTGCTGATGAAAACGAAAGTTTTTATCAGATGCTGTCAAGAATACAGGTGAGAGCATGGTGAGAGAGCATAAGGCTACATTCACATTGCCCAATCTTTTGCAAGTGCGTAAACGCTACGCTCGTGCAAAAATCCACCATACTAATCCCTTACAGTGTTCAAATTGCAATCTGAGCACTATAAGGTGTAGGGATTAGCATGGCGGATTTCTGCACGAGCGTTTACGCACTTACAAAAAGGTTGTGCAATGTGAATGCAGCCTAGCGCTTTTCGGAGTATAACGATAAACTGCAAAAGGCAGCAGCTAGGGGCGAAGAAAGCTCTGGACTTGTCCAAGTCTCACTTTCTTTTATCAGTCGACTGAGATAAAAAGTGCTACTCCCCCGCGGCGCTATTTACTTTCCGCGTTTTTATCTCCGTCGACTAATAAAGAAAGTGAGACTTGAACAAGTCCAAGAAAGCTCCAATGTGGAAAACTACCTGAGAAGAAGGGTGACGACTGACGAGATAGCTTTTAAACTTTCCAATGGATTCTTATAACTTTGTTTCTTGTAGCCATGTCATTGATTGAAAATTGGCTGCCAACATTATCCCCGTTAAATGAAACGAAAAAGGAAAGGCCATGACAGCAACGTTGATCATCGGATCCGAAGTTGCTTCAGATGACTAATAAATGAAATTATTTGTCGGCAGAAACACAAAAGAATAACAAAGAAACAACATAAAATCTGTGTGACTTTAAACAACGTATACGATTTGTCAAAATTTCGTCCTACCATGCAGGCCTTCTTCTTCTTCAACAGCCCTGAAGCAGTCCGGCATGGCAGGCAGAAATATTGGCAATACATATATTCTTTAAATTGAAACACATTTGCTGTTGCAATGTTTCCGCCTATAGACCTACCGGGTAAGCCAGAAAATAGTTCCCTCTTTTGTAAATTCCTTGCAGCAAGAGTACTTCACAGATCTGAATGATTCTACTTCTGGTTACCAGCCTAAAGATTGAATGTTTTTTTCATCTTTTCTCGTGTCTTACCAGCACTAGAAGGATCGGTAAATTCAGTGTAGAATTTCATGGTTGTAAAATGACTGAAAAGGGGCCTAAAACAGTGACCAAATCATAAGAAGTTTCCTCACACAGAACAATACGCAATGGGCATTTCATCTCTCTTAAGAGTCATAAAACATCAATTTTCAAACAAATACTCAAGATTTCAGTACGATAGCAATGAGTGTGCAATGGATATCTCTCACTCCTGAACAATAGCATTTTCTTTACTGATCTTTGCAAGGAGTCTTTAATGATTTTGCTCAATGGTTTTCAGTCATTTTGGAACAATGAAATTTTTATAAAGTTGAATTAATCTATTTTTCCAGTGCTCGTGAGACAGCGAGAAAAATCACAAAAATACTTTGATCTTTTAGCTTTCGACTAGAAATTGAATCATTCAAATAAAAATTTTTCAAAAGTGGGAACTTTTTCTGGCTCACCAGGGGCTCACCAAACCTTATTAATGAGAGCTCACACAAAATAAATACCATGAATTGCATTCGCTAAGTAGATTAATCACACAGCTATTTTTCATTAATATCTCAGTCTGAGATTTCAAATATGTCGGAATAAATTTCGATCGTTACGTCATTTTCAAAAATTCTTCCAGGATTCTTACATTGGTACTCAGGATTCTACTTCCATGGAACCTGATGTTTTATAGAAACATGCTTAATAATCTACTGCAAAGAACGAATGAACTTAGTTTTGAACTTGCATTGAGGGTTTATGGCTGGCAATTTTTAGGCAGTTTTAAGACCCTGACATCAGGCAGCTTCACGAATTCAAGAAGGAATGACTGAGCCATTTTTACGACTCGTCTCTTTCAAGCAAAGCCAGAAGGACATGCTGAAAGCGAGATACTGCAGCAGCTCAAAATCAACCATTCTTGCAGCACACACAGCAGAAAAAGGACAGATTGTGTAAGACAATAGCATCAGTTGCTTTTATTGACACCTAAAATTCAAGAGATTTGCGATTGCAGACAAAGGAAATTCTCTCAAGCAGAAATTCAAAACAAACGAAGGCGCAAAGTTTCTCTAAAACCCAGGTAGCTATCTCGCTTTTTGTGCATTCCACAAATGGTTTTTAAGAGCTAACATGAGCGCATGTTGAAAGAAGGAACATATATCTAAACATCTACCGTGGGCATTTTATTTTTGTTGTTCAGAAGCTGAGCAGTAAGCGCTTTGATCACATCCTAAAAATACGAGAATCGAATCGCCTCCAAATCGGTTCCTATACCAAACAAATAAAATGCCAGCGGTAGATATTTAGATAGATCCTCCTTCTTTCAATATACGCTCATAGTTGCTCTTAAAAACCATTTGTGGAATGCACAACAAGCGAGATAGCTACCTGGGTTTCAGAGAAACTTTGCGCCTTAGTTTGTTTTGCATTTCTGCTTGAGAGAATTTCCTTTGTCTGCAATCGCAAATCTCTTTGAATTAAATCTGTCCTTGTTACACAGCAGTCTTCTCAGGAAACATATGCTTCATATATTTCTCTTTCGTGGCAACGATTCAAGTTATGTTTCATTTCAACCAGAAAGGCAATTAGCTGCCAGCTTCCTAACAATCAAAAATCCTGTACCAAAAAAAGGAAATCATTTTCTTTTAGGCTTGCATGCTAGGATACGATAGAGCTATCTACTAGACTTACTTCCTGAGCTCCTCGTTTCCCTGTGCAGTTTGGTTTGACTAATGTCGTTTCATTCAATATGGGCTTATGTAACTACCCAGAAAAACTTGACCTTACTTAGACCCTCGCCACATGAACTTGTGATGGCAGTCACCTCGAAAGATTCCATGAATTCAATTGCGAATTCAAGATACAATCAAATGGGTAAATGTCAGGCTACTGACACATACTATGATTTCATTAACCGTGCGACAAATGGGACTTGTGCTACATTTCGTATCTGCAAGCTTGTAACTCAAAATGGGCCTAGGCAGGATCATCTTCACTCTTTCGTCATGAGTCCCTGTTACGCAAGATTTACGACAGGAATAACTGCAAATCAACTTAATAAGTCTAGTTATCTACCAGTTGATCAGTCTAGCACAAGAACCCTTTGAAACTGCAAGCACTTTATCACAACCCAAGAATTATGTCAAGCTGCATTGGTGGCTGTCGATCTATCTATACGGTGGATTCGAAATGCTTCTTGACAATTAAATGACTTTTGGCCCAGTAATTTTTCGTTGGCTAAACATGTTTCTATACCTTCCGTTTCTTCCTTTCCTTGCATTAACTGATGTTGCATACAAAGCAATAAAAAGGTTTGAAATTGGAAGCCATAATATCGGTCCCAAGGCTCCATTCTAAACCTTCCTGCGACTACACCTAACAAGGTAAAATCATTAATTCTACCTCACCTCCTCTTCGCATCGAGGCTCGCTGTCTAATTCTTCGAGCGAGTTGAAACGGCCCTCAGAAAATACTGAGAACGAAATAAACAGCGATCTCGATGTTTCGAGGAGGCTCGATGAACTCCAATCGGAGTTCACCGAGGCTCCTCCAATTGGGATTGCTATCTATCTTTATCTGCAATTGCCTCTCGTATTTGTCTGTCTAGTTCAGAAATAATTTTATCATTTGTCGAATATACGCCAGTTCGTAATAGTGTGTCTCGCTCTTCGATGAGTTTTGCAATTCGATTCTCGATACTAGCTTGTCTTAGATCGTCTTTCACTTCTTTTGTAGGATTCGAAGTTGCGTGCTGCGCAGTCTGTTGCTGCTGAGGGGGAGTAGGCTGGATTGACAAGTGAGATTCTTTGAGTCTGAAAATGAG
This sequence comes from Aurelia sp. 4 Dawson et al 2005, assembly GCA_964019985.1. NCBI lineage: Eukaryota > Metazoa > Cnidaria > Scyphozoa > Semaeostomeae > Ulmaridae > Aurelia > Aurelia sp. 4 Dawson et al 2005. Next base: position 16,672,294 of record OZ026499.1, read on the forward strand.
AGCAGGAGGAGGAAAATGAGGTATTGTTGTAAGGTCCCGGGGTAGCCTCACTACATAAAGACCCTCGAGTTACGCTAATCTCATCGAGTTGAATTCTTATTGTTGTTATCGCTCCACTGAGGGCCTTTTTCCCATAAGGCTGTAAAAATGGCAAAAAATTTGAATCGGCGATGAGATTCTGTCGCCCCGTCGTTTACCGATCAGCATGTGGCTTAGAGCCACGCGGTAATAGCTTTTGTGGCAAGAATGATGCTTTTCCGAAGTTCTGATGCCTAGTTTTATGGTACAGCAGTTCTGGAAGACTCATTGTTGGGGCATTTTAGACTCGGTGCTCGTGAGAGAAAAGTAGCACATGATTTAGGCCCAATAGCTAGATTCTCAAAATGAATCCCAATCGAACGCTAGCTTGGGGTTGATAGTTAGAATGTACACAATAGTGATAGAAGCTCCAACGCCACTTAATTGAATCTTTTTGTAGAACAGCTAAAAGGTTTCAGTGCGGAGCTTCACCGTTTCTACAAGCGTAGGGAAATGGGTTGTAGTTGTAGCAATATCAGTTCAAGCAACAAGCGAAACTACGACATGTAATCGAGTCTATTCCAGGGGTAGAAAAGAACAGTGGTCTCGCAGTCGCAGGGTCCTGTTTTTTTCTCTTAATTCCTAACAATTAACAGGTTTCTGTGACAACTTTTTGACAACAAACGTCCTTTGATAGATTCGTAAAGAAAGTGAGATTTTGTAATGAATTTCAGATTGAGGATGACGACAACATACATGCTGAATTGATGATCTTCATTTATATCGAAATGTAAATCATTGGCCGTGAGGCTTTGACAAGGCAAACCCGGAACGTCCAGGCTCTAAACACGAAATACTTTCTGCCAGAGGGAATCGATGAAACAAGCCTTACTTAATGGGCTTGTATCAAAATCAAATAACTTAGAGGCATAAAGCTTATCTTCCCAAACTCTTGTATTCTGGGAAAGGCTGTCATCATACTTAGAGCCAAATAAAAGAATTTTACAAAATAGGATACAATGTACCTTTGCAACTCTTGTTTGACATTAGCAAGTTCTTCTTTTTCTGTCTTGATAATCTGAGCGGGAAAAGGGAGCATAAATAGTTGACCGTGAAAAAATTCTCTGCTAGTCAACACTGTTTCCACAAAACCATCCGTCAAGCTTCGGTCTGTAGGAAATTGCAAGGTAAACCACAGTAAAGCCCTGCTTATAAGAGCCTACAATTTGGCAAATCAACGTGGGTTCTTAAACGATGAATGCAATGGATAGGTTCTTATAAAGCAACAGAGGCTCTTAATCTACTAGGTTTTTATATGAGGGTTTCTACTGTACATTATGATTTATCTTCGCAATGCCGAAATAGCAACCAAGTCATATTAAGTTCGATTCGTACGAAAAAAAATCTTCTTAATAGCCTATTTCACATTGATTTGAGTAGCTCTGACATAGTGTAATTCGTGAGTTTCTATTTGAAGTTAAAAGAAGCTGTCACCTGGCGTTAGAATTCTCCTTCGTATTTGCCACGACAGGACGTTGTAGGATCGCACAGCAATCTGATATATTTTATCATAACTTATTACCCATTTCCTTGTGTTGAACTCAGTCCCTGTTTGGTTGTTGTTGTCGTTTCTAGGAATAGCTTCGACAGGAAGACGTTCCTAGCGTGTTCTGAACTTGTTAGGAATTAACTAAAAGTTGTGTCAATGATCAGCGGCTGTTTAATGATGTCTGTCTACCGGTCTTCATCTCCAGACGTATTACTATCATTACTGGTTTATATATCTTAGGGTAAGGTCTAAGGTAAGAAAACAATTTTGAGGGAAATTGTGATAAAATTAGATTCAAGCTGACAGACTCGGATGCAGTCATCCTCATTCCAAAGATCTCAGCACAATCAGCCATGAAGATAAATTGAAAAGCAAACCTCTTTCTCCTCCGCAGCAAGATATCTCAGCCTCATATGCTCCAATTCTCTTTCCTGTTTCTTTAGCCTCGCTTTGGCTGCCATTTGTTCGCTTTGTTTCATTTTTGCAAGTTCCCTCAAAGCTTTTCCCCACTGTTGTTTATAATGAATCTTTGACTTCGTAGCGATTTCCAATTTTCTTTCCAATTCAGCCTGTCCAAAAAGAAATACAATCAATGGGGATCAAAAGGATAATTTCATACTGCAAGAACGGGAGGGGTTTTTTGGGAAACCCGGTATTAAATGTTTGCAAGATTCCACATCAACATATCCTTACTCATTCTTGGTAAGGATACGACCTAGTTGTTTTCCTAAAACGTGTAATTTCAATGCTGCAAGTTGTTATGTTGCAGAAAATTTCGTTAATGACTGACAGGAATCCTACCTCGATCATGATATAATCTTAAGGTCATGTTTCCAGGCTGTTTACAATTACCTAAACGAATCTTCAGCAAGAAATGTCAAAAATAACTCTCAAGCCTGGTTTTCATTAAATCGTAATTCATCGTCTTACTGCATCGGCGATGCTCTAAGACAAATTCTGTTCTGGAGCAGGGTGAATGTTTATGAACCGTTGAATCATTAAGTGGATCAAAGCTGTGTCAGTCCAGTGTAAACGTTGTCTAAGTTTCTGTCGGTCAGACTACCAAACCAAATCCTTCTTCCTGACTTGCAGGATGTTCGTAAATGCCTCTGTAGCGGTGTATTAATAATTTTTAGCTGAAGTTACAACTTGGTTATAAAGGACAAAGAATAAAAAAATTTTTAAATTAATTGCGGGGTGAGTGGCCGAGTGGCTTATACAGTCTTCGTCAGGTGACTGAAGTTAAGCTTGGTCAAGTGAGGTCAGATTTTGGATGGGTGACCTCTGAGGCCTGACCTCGCAACTCACCTCGTCGTCCTTCGGAAGGGACGTTAAACTAGGGGTCCCATGCCTGGATGCGGCATGCACAGTGGGCCTAAATTAACTTTCAATAGCTAGAAATCCTGACAAGCCCACTCAAAATAAATTGAAAACAAACAACAAACAACAAACAAAGATGGGCGATGAATTAGATTTAATGAAAACCAGACTTTTTAAGTCCCTCGACAGCACCTTGAAGGGTTTTCAACAATGGCTCAACATGCAACGCAGGATTGACCTCTTACTAAGAATCAGGAAGAATTGATCGAAATTTGAAATCATTTAATAGATTTTTTTGAAAAGCTCTACCAGCTGAATGAAACAGAGTTAAAACATTTACAAGTTTGTTCCTCATGGCTGGGTAACAATACTGGTGCATGCAACAATAGTAAACATATACCACATTCGCACACAGTTAAACCAGCTTTCTCTAAGCCAGGCTACCGATCAAATGCATTCGAATTGTTGGATTGACCAATTAGAAGACTCCATTCGATAACCTGGTTTAGTTTAAGCTGGCTTAACTTGCAAATGTGAATAAGGTTATAGGAACATGTTAGACAACACCTACAGCAGTATCATTTTAAGGGTCTGTTTCATAACGAAATTCTAATCGAAGTTAAAGCAACGAAAATGCTGTTTAAGTTTAATTACAGATTTACGCCTCTGACGGTTTGAAGTATCATTGGATTGCGATTCTCTTGATAAATAATGCATCTTACTATCCACGTGTGCGTAGGTCGTCATGTATGCGGCATGGTTTCTTCTTGCAGAATAAAACATACTTTAATTTGAGAAGTTAATAATTTTGCACACACGAAAGGAGTGGTTGCAAACTGAATCTCCCATCCACCGCCTCTTTCAAATTTTTCACGCTGGATCTTATTTCTTCTACAGGTGTATCTGAAAGGTTTTCCAGCATGGACGAGGGGACTAGTTTTTCGGGAAAAAAGCAGGTTTTCCTTCTAACCCCACCTTTGGGAGGGTAATTGCTTTCTCAGACGAAGGGCTAGTTCCCTCAAAAGCCAAACTTGCCTAATCATGAGAAAAACAACCTTGTGTTTGTCTGATGCCTATGAGGAAAGATTTACTAAAAAGTTGAAATACAGCTGAAGGGCGATAAAGCCCCCACAATTTTAAGCCTATTTATGCGAGTGTAGCTTAAAGACCAGCATGCATTGCACATGATACCATCTTCTGGTTGGTCTGGTTCGTCTTTGTGGTCACCGTTTTCATGGCCCATGCAAATGGCTACAACAAAGGGCCAACAGACAATCAAGAAATGGCACATGCAACGGATATTGGTTGAAAAAGACCCGTTAATCATTGTTAACCTACCTTTTCGAGTAAAGCCAGACTTAATTCTGCTTGCATCTTACTTTCCGGCCTATTTGCAAGTTGTTCATGGGCTACCATCATTTCATTTTCTTTATCTTTATATCTCTTTTCAGCATTCTGCATTTGTTCTTTATATCGTTGATTTTGCTCTTTGAGTTCTTGTAATTTCAATCTTTCAAGCTCCACTCGATGATCGCAATCGTCTTTCATGCGAACCGACGCTTCTCGTAAAAATGACAATTTCTGTTCGTGCTCTCGGGTCAAGTCGGCTTTCAGTCGCTGGACATCGGCTTCATTCGTAGCAACTTGCTTCTCACGTTTCTCGAGATCGGTGATTGACTGCAAAATTGAAGTTATGGATATAAATGGCGTCTCTCACAGGGAAAGTTAAAATATTACTTGAAGCAAAATCTATGTTAAATGCTTTATGAAAGTTTTCAGGAGTTTCACTTCGCAGAGCATCATTCAAATTTTTTAAAATATGAAATGTGCCGACCAAGCATCACCAAGTGCAGTTGAGACTACTTTTCCACAATAATGGTATTCAATTCTTTGCTTCTTCGCATTTGACCTCCTTCATTAAAGATCTACTTACTGTCTGACTTTCCTAAGCTATTAATGGTTCCGAAAAAACAATCGCTTTCTCCCTCTCCCCTCGCTCTCTCCCCTTTGTTCATTTACGGAATGTTGAGCGAGTGGAGAGGGATGTTGGAATCGCGAATAGAAATACTTGGGGAATCAGATTGATCAGATGGACTCAAGGAAAAAGACTCGGGGAAAGCCTTTAGATGAACACTCACAGTTCTAAGTTTCTCTTCCAATTTGCTATATTCGTCAACTTTTCGTTGAAATATCATTTCTCGCTCTTTATCTCTCTTTTTCCATTCTTCAGCCAACGTCTGCATCAGTGTGATCTCTCTCTGTTGAAGCTAAAAGGAAGGAAATTTAGAAGATCATTCTTCAATATTGTCATGGTTGAAAATCCTGTACTTATTATCACAAGATCCATTCTACTAACAACCATGATATTTGATGGAAGTTTCAGAAAAACGAACTTTGTTAAACTTTGAACCTTCTCTTTAAAAAAGATTTCTCTATCTTTCATAGAGAGGTGTCCTGCGGCAGTTTGAATAATTAACCTCTGTTTAGAAATGCCTCATAGATATGATGTTTAGACTGCGTCCACACAATACCGGTACAATTTGAAGACGGTGAAAAATGTGACGGAAAGGCTTCCGCTTCACACGAAAACGGTACATTCTTTGCTGGAAGATTTTGAAAACGGTAGACTTTGAAACGGAACTCCAACCGGCACATGTTGAAACAGCATCATGTGAACATTCGAAAATGATAAAAACGGAACATTTTTCAGCGCTTTCAAAAATGGGGCTGAGCGGTTGTCAAGGTGTGGGTACATTTCTTTGGCATCAGATTCTTGGAGAGATTGCACCAGGTTAGTTATTGTGGAATTTTCTATCGTTTTCAACTTGTGACGACATCGCGTGAACGCTAGCCCAATATTTGCCACCGTCACATTTTCACTGCTTTTAAAATGTGCCGGCATTGCGTGAACGCAGTCCTAATTGCAAATTTATTACCATAACAAAACTTTAAAGAACCTTTATTACCATAATTCTACCAGTGGAAGCTTCTGAAAACTTCAATATTTTCAGAATTAGAGGTTCTTTCTTCTTCTTTGAGAATTGAAGGAAAGCTTCGGAAGAAAATCAAATCAAAACTATCATAATTTCTAAACTTTTCAAGAATATTGTTTTATGAATATCTGAAATGTATCATCAAGCGCAAGTCTTGCTCTCTACTAGTTTACGATTTAGAAATTTGATCATGTCGCATCCTCAGATGAGTTGAATGATGAAACATAAATGCGTTGTAATTTCGAAAATATTCAAATTTCAGAAAAGTCCAACGGTAGAACTATAGCAGCATAGCTGAAGTTCCTTTCGAGTAATTCGATGAAAGAAAAGAAGCTGTTGACGATTATGCTCAAGATAGCGGCAAGGAAATTTATACCAAATGCACTACGTGGGTTCTTTATTAGACTTGCTCCAAGTCTATTTCCTTAATCAGTATCTTACTTAGGAATGATTTTATTGAAGGAAGTGCAAAGAAGCAAAAATTGAAAACGAGGCCGCCTCGCTTTCAATTTTTGCTCCTTCGCATTGTAAGATACTGAAAGAGATAGACGTGGACCAAGTTATGTTATTTATTCGAATCTACAGGGTTTGTGCAAATATAAAGCTTGCATTTGCAAAGAGTAGATCAGTCTAAAATATCCCATCCAAATTAATGTTGCAGACGAGCAAAGATAAATGGATAGCCAATGAAACAATGCTGTGAGTGAATATTTTCTTTGTTATGTCTGTAGAGAAGACTATTCACCATTGGAAGGGTGAGTGGCCGAGTGGCTTAAGCAGTTTTCGTCAGGTAACTGAAGTTAAGCTCGGTCGAGTGAGGTCAATTTCCTAATGGGTGACCTCGGAGGACTGACCTCACAAGTCAAGTCACCTCGCCGTCCTTCGGAAGGGACGTTAAATTTAGGGGTCCCATGCCTGGATGCGGCATGCACAGTGGGCCTAAATTATCTTTCTGTAGCTAGAAATCCTGAGAAGCCCATTCAAAACAAGTTGAAAAACAAAAAAAGGCAGCGCATCTTGGTAAAAAAAGTCATCGCTGCTATCCATAGAGTAACAAGTCAAAAGCCTTTATGAAGGCTTTACGCCTGTATTGGGCTATGCACAGTGTGCGCTGGTTAGGGCATGACAAAACAAAACATTACCGATTTTGTAAACGCCTGTTCTTGTTGCTCTTTCCACAGTTCTAGTTCTATTGCAGCTTTGTATTCTGGTTGTTCACGTGGTGTTGCTTGTTGCTTTGGTTGTTGTTGTCGTTGTTGCTGTCTTTGTTGTGGCTGTTGCATAGGATGAGCAAGCGCGTGAACATCTGATGATTCGGATGTCGTATTTTCAGTTGTCGTTGCACTGAGCAATGACTAGAAAGAGAAAACGTTAAAGGCAGTCTGTCACGTATCTGATTGGCCGCTACTATCAGAGCTCAACACAACGGATTTCCTTGTGAATCTGTATATTTGAAACAAAAGAGGGCTAATCTTCTTGAGTTTCTACAGCCGTAGACAGTCAGAGGATCATCAGCCATTCAAATTTCCCATTCCTTGTATTGTCATTATCACCCAATTAAATGCGTGAAAGACTGCCTTTAAACAAGAAAACTACGAGAGCCTTTCTGAAGAAACATGATCCTGGCAGTAAAACAGAGAAACACGGCTCTACTTTAGCCTTGGAAGGAGTCCAAATCTGAATCTAACCCACCCAAAACTTTGACACAACAATTGTCACGCAATAGCAAATAAATTGAAGAAAAGAGGCAAGCAGTGATGGCTCAATGGTAGAACGCTTGACTACCAATTTGAACATTGGTGGTTCGATTCCCCGCCCTGCTGAACCTTCTACGCAGGGTAAGCAGGGTTGATAACTCTATGTATTCCAAGCTAAATAAAAATGATAAATATGAGGTGTGGTCATATCGGGAGGATAGGCCAGGAGACAATTTCGACATTCTTAGCTTCCCTGTGTCCTAAAACTACCTTTGAAAAAACGGTACAGTAAAACCCCGCAAACAAGAACATACTTTTCCAAAAAACAAATTGGCTAGGTTCTTAAAAATGAGGTACTTATGACATTTTCAGGGTGTGTTTCTTATTGCAAAGACGCTTTGTGACTATGATGAATATGTATCAAATAAACTTGAGGGTATAATGACTGCATTCAAATATTAGAGAGCATGGTATTTTTGTTGTTAACAAATCAGTTAATATCATACAGCTTGATAAAACAATTTGCATATCCCTGAAAACTGTTAGAGGTGTTCAGTTATCAATTGTTGGGAGTTTGTTTACAATGATATGATAAAATTTCTTAATTAAGTATACTGTCTCATAGGAACATTGAAGTAAATCAGTCTGTTTTTGGTTCTTATATTTGGGTGTCTTTTTCCACAAAATCAGTCTCCAGGTTCTTACCTTGCTATGTTCTTGTTTGTGGGTTTTACTGTAGAACTATAGAAAAAAGACAAATTACCTGTGTTGTGTCAATTGCTGTCAATGTTTGTTGTTCAGCGACCTCACCGAAATCTTCCAAACCAAGGACAACGTGCAATAAACCAACAACTTTCTTTGAACTGCAACACAATTCCATTTTAATTAAGAATTGAAATATCTTTTAGTTTCAGTGAAAGCCTAGTCCAGATTTTTTTTGGATTCCATTCAAAATTTCACAAGGCATATTATGGATTTAACTTGCCACAAGTCTTCGTTTCCTTCATTTTCGCATGATGTGCAGTTCGTACCGCGCCGAAGGCTTAGAAGAATAGCTTGCAAGGTCTGTGAATTAAGACCGAGGGCTTTATGTTTTCCTGTACAACAACAAAATCGGTTAGTATGAGTTTTATTACCTGATAGTTTCTAATTTTCATTTGTATCATTTAGTCAAACACATTTTGTTACTGTCATGCCGTTTGAGTTTATGGTAAATCTCGTGGGCCTAGCAGTGCTGTCGCGACAAAAACACGTCCTTGCATCGTATCATACAAGGCTACGGGAAACCCGCGGGAAAGGTACGATTAACTAATAGGAATGGCGGGATTCTGTATTGCCTCGTGTTTGAAACTTCAGTTAGGTAATAAAGCTACGTGTAAATCGTATGAATAAAGTAAAGTAAAGTAAAGTTATTGTTCTTATATAGCCTATACGATCATTCAATATTCAAGGGCGCTTTACAATTCCATCACCCCTTCAGCTAAAGCAATTTCACTTTGGGCGTAGTTTCTTACACAGCGTGCAGCCTTACCGTTGGCGCTTATGACGTTTTTATTGCCTTCATCACCGAGGTACCAATTTTACACCTTGGTGAGATGCTGTACCTACGATACCGGATCTTACCGATAACCTGGCAAAACCATGCTTAATTTTGGTGATACCACTTCAATTACGCAGCCTCTTTTTGGAAATTTGTCAAAATTTCTTCCTATTGTTCATATGAAAATCTCAAACCAAGATTTGGATTTAGCACGCAAACTTTAGTCTAGTTACGTGTTTTCAAACTACTGGCAGTTGTTATGTTGGTTTTATGACAAAGTAAAGTTCAAATATTTATAAGGGATTTGACCGTGAAAAATTATTCGGGGTGAAACGTTCCACCCCGAGCCACTTTCACGATCAAATTCTTCATAGATTTTAAAACTTTACATCGTCATAAAATTGAAACAACGACTTCTAGCAACATGAAAACTCATAGTTAGACTAAAGTGTGGGTGCTAAATCCGAATTTTGGCATCTAAAATTTCATATGAAAGAATTGTGAACAACTTCCAAAAAGAGGTTGTTAACTGAAGCGGTCTGTGCCTAAATGTTCTCCATATCATATGCCAGTTCAAAATAATGAAACTGTAAAGTTGCTAGTGATGAAAAACCGTCGGAAAGTTTTTACATTGCTACAAAGTAGAGCCAGATGGTAATACCGTGAAACTCAAAACAACTTGTGCTTCAATTATGCAAAAGATTCTTCTTCTCAATAACATTGTTTGGAATAATACAAATCTACAGTGTAACAAATCAAATCATCTATTAAGTGCAAAACAACTACCCCAGTTCATAGACTTTCCAATACCACAAGACTTCAAGAAATTACCATAAAAGCTTTATTCAGTCCCCCGGGAGCTTGTTTGATATCAGACACTCCAGGGGGGGGCTTAAACGAGAGGGGGGCTTAAACGAGACGGGGTCTTATTCACAAAATCAAATGACAAGGATATATACCGGGTGTCTCAGAAAAAACGCAGCAAATTTGATCAGGGATAGCGACAAGAATTTAGATCGAATCAATCTAAAATAATTTTTGAATTAATCCTTGATAGTCAACATGAAGATAAATACCTTTTTTGTTGATACTGGTGTATTGAGGGTGGGAATATTGATATTGAAAGTCCAGTTTTGCCTCCACTTCCAAACCAAAGCTGTCGAATTTTGGCCTAACTGCAAACGCACTGTTTAGGGGAATCTCCTTAGCCATAAGCATCATGTAGCTAATAGTTGAGCAAGAACCCATATTTTAGGCAAACATTTCAATAGAAAGTCCAAAGATGAAAACAGACGAACACGTTATTGCATATACACACAAAGGAATACACCTCTTCAATCACAGTGCAACCGCAAAAAAGCCAAAAACGAGTTAGCATTTTCAAAGATCTTATTCATGGATACTTTTCCCGTGGGTATATTTGATTGTGTTTCGCAATAATGCTGAGAAAGACCATACACGACAGATTTCAGTCAAACAATGAAGGTTGCAAAATTAACTTATTTTTAACACTCACTCACGCAAACTAGTTCACCTGTTTAACAGATGCAATTCTAACTTTTTGAGACCGTAGAAAAAAGAAAGATTTCTCTTGAGGGCAAAATTGATGTAATTGGTTATGAAGTTAAGGTTTGCATTTCTATGCTAATATTTTCCTCAGCAAGGCTTTAAGCCGGATCTCCACTAGGCGGAAAAATCGCGAGGCTGAAAGATTTCCAGCAGTCTAATTGGCTGATCGAATTGTCGCCGAGGAAAAATGTCGAGCCGCGAATAGCAGGAATACGTTCTACTTTTCGCGGCTCGACATTTTCGCCCTAGTGGAGATCCGGCATTATGCTCGCGGTAATTCCGGAGATTCCCCAACCAACGCATCTGCAGTTTAGCCAAAAACCCAAAAGCTCTGGTTTGGAAGTGGAAGCAAAATGCTACTTTCAACATTAATATTCCTACTGTCAACGCACCAGCATCAACCAATGAGGTGTTTATCTTCAAGTTAATTATCAAGGATTACTCTAAAAATCATTCTTGGATCTAAATTCTTGCCGCTAGCCCCGATCAAATCTGTTGCGTTTTGTCTGGGACACCCGGTATGATAGCTTTTCAATTCTTCAACCCCATAATCTGCAGATTCAGCATTGAAATTTAAGAGTCAAATGCACAACGAGGAAACGGTTTTATCCCAAACCAGATCAAAAATAACATGCAAACTTCTTAAGCTAAGTAAATGGAAAACCTTTGACAGCCTCGGAGGTCAAATAGAACTTTTGCGGAATTTCTATCTGTATTGCTACCTCTTGCAAACGAAATGATTTAAAGGACAAGTACGGGGTTGTTATTATTGTTGATTACTCAAGAGATTACACTGTTGTGAATGGTGTGTAGTACTTTTTTCAAATATTTTCTCTTTAATCTGCGAAACTACATATTTCAATCTGCTTAGAAGTGCGAAATGACGCTATCTATATGACGTCACTTTACGTTGACCTGAACGAGGTTGGCTAATGTGTTGATGTTATACCAATCATATTGCTAGCCTCCTTATCGCGCCTTCGCACACTCGAACAAAATACAAAATGGCGGCGATTTTTGGCCTAACTTACGAAGATTAATTAACCAATTTATGAAAGTTGGAGGCATCAAAACTTGGAAAGAACTCACGATTGGTAAACGATAATTTTATCAACCCCAGACTTGTCCTTGAAAAAATCTTACTCAATGGAACATACCCGCTTGGTGAAAGAATATTCGTGACTTGGCTGTATATCTGGCGATAGCTTCCTCCCTATCAAACAATAAAAACGAGATTTCAAAATGATGCAAAACCAAAATTGTGATTTTTATTGTTATTTCATGGGTGGTTAGGCACCCCAGTTGTCCTTCATTGCCACCACTTCGTTGTCTTGCGGAGGATGAAATTATTTGCTACTACGGAGGAGCTAGTTCAAATCTCCTCCGCAAAACGTTCAATATCTTCTCCGCAGAAGCAAATACATTGAAACATAACTGCGGTGTGTAAATACCCATGGTTGTTTGAAGCAATCTACAGGCTGAGCCGGAAAACAGTTCCCACCATTGAAATTTCATAGCACCAACAGAGCTCTGTTGTTGTTGTTGTTGTTATTGTTATTGTTCTTGTTGCTGGATTGTTCTTCAGCTTACAAAATTTTCATGGTTGTCAACTCCCAGAAACAGGCCCAAAACATTTCATCAAACTGTCAAACTCCTCGCACAGAAAAATAAAGTACATTTTATCTGCATTTTATCACGGGTGAGATATATCGTCTGCATATTTTTTGCCGTGGGAATGAAAAAGTTGTCAATATTTGTTTGAAAATCTATTTCTTGTAGCTCCTGAGAAAAAGGAAACTCCTTTGCATACCGTTCTTTGTTAGGAGATTCCTTACGCTCTTCATCAACTGTTTTGTGCTCATTTTAAGGCACATTGCGACCGAGAATTTTCATGAAGTCCATTTTACCTATGTTCTCAGTGCTCATAAAAACATGAAAAAATTAAAAAAATAGTTGGTCTCCCGGCTTTTGACCTGAAATTGGATCATTCTCTTTGTCAAGGCTTTCCTCGACCTCTTACAAAGTAAAAAAACTTCTTATTCTGAAAATATTGAAGATTTCAGAACGTCAAACGATAGAATCACAGCAAAGTGGCAAAGACTTCTTCGAGTCATTCAATTTAAAGAAGCAGGTCAAAGAATTTTACACCAATCTTTAACACCAATTAGTGAGTATACTGATGACGATGAGTCTCTTGTTGCCCTGTGCTCTTTGACTTGATGATGGCGCTTCAGACAATAGAGACTCATAGTATTACTCTGAAAAACTTGGCCCTATTTGGGCCCAAACTTCGCAATTCCTAACGTACCAATCAGATTGCGAGATTCGGCAGAGAACAATGATGCCAAATTCTCGATTCGAATGATGCAGTTGATTAGATTTTGAACAAAGTTGCTACGGCAGGTGGCTGAAGTTTTCTCTGGTTCGTTTTGGTCTTAAAAACATGGAAAATGTAGTGGTGAAAGACTCATTTTGGACTTACCAGGTAAAGTAAACATCCTTCTTCAAATTTATACCAAGTTTCTTTGGTTAAACGCCTGCTTAACGTAGTTTTTATTGCATTCTCGTTCCGAGGAGTGACCTTTGAACAGAGCTACGGCAGTCGTTCGATCCTGATTCGATCGATCATGATCGAATGCAGGAGATAGGGCCGGATTTTTCACTGTTTCATGATGAGTCCCTCTTGAGCAAGGTTTACCGCAGGGATACAAGGGACTCATCGTGATAAGTCTAATTAGAGAGCCTATGGTCTCTAAGGACAAATCCGAGGTAGGTATGATTAATGATAAAATGCGATATAATGCCTTTATGAATGGTGTATCATACTTTTTTCCACTCTACTTTTCGCCTTCTCCTGGTGAAATATGAATTGAAGACAAATGACGGATATATAGCGTCTAGTTTAAAAATAGAACAAAAGATGGGCGCCTGCCATCATTTGTCCAATTGTTTTGATAATCTCTCGAGATCATCAAATATAATTGAATACAATGGACTATATTTAGATTGCCCAGGCCCCTGATTTAAGTCTCCTTATATCTCCGTCATTTGTCTTTAAAATTAGCGGTTTGTGCGAAGTGACGTCATATCGCGCAAAGAATCTGTGTCCTTTCTAAGTCACTTTCAACAAAAGTGAGGCTTTCCCATTGTTTTCTCTCCTGTTAATCAATGCTAGGCTTAAACCGTGTGCTCATGCAAGAAAATGGCCACACAGCAACCAGAATTGGCCTAAATCAGAAGGATTTTTAACGAATATGAAGCCGTAAGGAACCTCAAAATGTTGAACAAAGGTACGAATTCGCGTAAGCAGTTGTAAGTTTCCTTCATGCAGCATTAAACATAACAACCCTTTAACTTGTCCTTCAAATAAATCATAGCATACCTGAATAACAATCTTTTCTGCAGAAAATACGCAAGAGAGATCAATCTGACAAACACCAAAAAGAGAATCTTTGCGATGAGTGTCCCGATGCCAAATTTCAATCATCAATGGTATCCTGCAAAAAGAGAACGACTTTAATGTGTAGCAATCATAACTAATCGATTTCTAAGTACCCAAATCTGCCAGTAGCCTATCTCTCATAGGATATGGTTTTAACGCAATATCATGTGATCTTACGTCTGGAAACTTAGGTCGTTGTTGAAGGAACTCAATCGGGCTTTGTTGATTTGGGACTTTGAAATTCTCAAACGAATACGAACTCATTTATTATGATTGTCAAGACAACTTTTTTGCATGCCCTGACGGTAGAATAAGAACTCTCGAGAAATTCACAGAATTCAACCAGAATCATTTCCTTGATTACTTACTTATTAGTGGATCCTCAAAAAATTACTCAAGATATATTTACCTACTTGCGTTGAGTTTACATGTGGATCTTTGGACTGACTGTATATCGAAATCCTGCACCCCAGAAACGGAAAAGTATGGTTAAATATCATTGGCTAGGATGGCTCAGTAGTAGCGTGCTTGACAGCCAATCTGGACGTTAGCGGTTCGATAACACGCCCTGTCCAACCTGCTACGTAGAGCGAGGAGAGTCGCATAAGCCACCCGCACAGTTACCTGACGAAAACTATTTAAGCCACTCGGCCACTGACTGAGGTCAGACTCTGAAGGGGTAACCTCGGAGGCCTGACCTCACAATTCATCTCGTCATCCTTCGGAAGGGACGCTAAAGTAGGGGTCCTATGCCTGGATGCGGTATGCACTGTGGGCCTAAATTAGCTTGCAGTAGCTAGCAATCCTGACAAGCCCACTCAAAACAAATTAAAAAACATCGATCGAGGTGCAGTTACATCAAGAGGAAGGACCTGGGCACTGCCTCGAAAAGCTTCGTTTTCCAATGTCTTGAAGCTACTTCCGAAGTCCAACAAGAAATACCCGTAATGCCTGGAATTAGAGGCCACTCTACAAATCGTTTAGAAAATACTTGACGTTCCTTACCTTAACAAAGTTTGCTCGATAAGACTGGATGTCGTTGCAAAATCGAAAGCACAAAATGACCTTGGAAGTAGGACTTCAGTGTTTCTTCTCACTTCAACTGCTGGACTTGTTAGAATGGGCGCTGAGCTTCCAAAGAATGGGTACGAATACCTAAGAACGATATAAAGAAAATGTAAATCAAGCAAGCTGAAAAATGAAAAACCTTGGTATGCTTATTGAAATTAAGGAGCAATATGCCAACCTTTTTCCATTAAATGAAATATTTATTCGCGACTACTACTGCCAGCGAAGTGAGCTACTTCTCCGGAGGAGCGAGGCAAGTAATCTCTCCGAAGGAACGAATATTTGCTATTCCGTACAAGTAACTTGCTTCGCTCTCACGTGAGGTACGAGTCTCAAATGTACATGTCATTAAGGTGCCCGCATTGCTCCATGCTCAACACATACTTAGACTAAACGAACAAATGAGACGCTACTGCTAAACGTTAATCTTTCTCTCACATCACAGTGTTTGACAAAATTGAAAAATGTCAAATTAAAATGACGGTATTTCAAAAATCAGCTTGTGTCATTAATCTGTTCTTCGCAGTAACCGAAATGGTGAGTGTGCGACAAAACGCATTCTTGGTTATTCAACGTTGTTCTTTGTTACTGGCGAGTTACAAACTTATTGCTTTCTTTTCAGATAATAAGGTGAATTTGTTTTCTCTTACAGGTTTCAACAGTTTTCTCTCAAAGTTAGAAGTTTATTTGTTTGTTGTTTTTTACAGGAGTTAAGAGTCTTCTTTCTACAGATGACGGTGTTTTAGTTGCGTCTATGGGCTTATCATGATGAGTCCGCCACTGAACGCTGCTTTAGAATGTTGTACCACAATTCATTTGTTTAAAACGATAGTAATGGGAACCAATTAGCAAACAACAAAAAAGTTTGAATATCCAAAGTTAGAATAGCAGTTTGCTTTTCAAGCATGCTAGTAGCGGATCAATAACATGTGTATCTTTCTGTCCAGTTTAGTAAACAGTTCAAAAATTGCTGTCTTAGCCCCCCATCTACACAGTGCCAGCAGAATTAGTTAAACCTATACCGAAACAACATTCTTCATTAGCCAGATGGTAAAGTTTGCAGTCCTCCTAGCATAACTCAAACGCATTCTGCTGGCAGTATGACATGTTTTGATGATCAACGTAGTTCCATCCTTCCTTGCCCAAGGCCGACAAATAGCTTTTTAAATATTCTACTAAGTGCTTAAATCGAACGATAGTTTGATACATTTTGCGGAAATTTTGAATTTAAATAATAGTAATAAAAGCTCTAACGCCATTCGACCGAATCTCTCATATAAACGGCTATAACACTATCGCTTAAGGAGAGTTAAAAGGCCATTAGATATTTTACTTCTTAAAAAAAGAGGTTTAGATCGATCGTCCAAGTCTGTTAAATGTGTGAAGGAAGACAAAAGCAATATCCCTATTCTCGGTATGAACACTGCTAGCTGTGGAGGTATGAACACTGCACAAATTGAGTTAGCAATGGTTCAGTTAACACAGGCAAATGTTATAGGTCTTTTTGCTTTGTTTCTCGCCATTTTCATTCATTGTTAGCTGAGTCTTCTTTCAAATATTAACAACAGTTGAAAACAGCAAACTTCGATCTACAACTCGCATAATGAGACCCTTGCGTGCACGCACTCTTGACCTTTAACTGTGACACATTTAAATCAGCTAACAATGTAAGAAAACAACGAGAAACAAGGCCAGAAGGCAGATAAAAGTTCCAGTGGATGAACTAAATGATCCCTACCTCGCTTGAGCAAAGTTATCGTTGATTGACTCTCTGAAAAATGTTATAAAATCTGAAGCAACTACTCCTTAAAAAAATTTACCAGATTTGGACCCTCGATCCAAACCTTTTTTAAAGGACAAGTACGGGGTTTATAGAATCATTGTTCAAAAAAAACCTTACCAACTGCTGAACATCAATCGTTAGTTCTTTCCAAGTTTTTAAGCCTCCAACTTTCATAAATTTGTTCATGAATCTTCGTAAGTTAGGCCAAATATCGTCGCCATTTTGCATTTTGTTCGAGTGTGTGAAGGCGCAATAAGGAGGCTAGCAATATGAGTGGTATAATATCAACACATTTGGCAGCCTTGTTCAGGTGAACGTGAAATGACGTCATTTCACACTTCTTAGCAGATTGAAATATGTGGTTTTGCAGATCAAAAGAGAAAAAAACTGAAAAAAGTACTACACAGCATTCAGAACGGTGTAATCTCTTGAATAATCAACAATTGTACCAACCCCGGAATTTTCCTTTAAGTAAAAAGTCTATTCAAATGTCAAAATATCTGGAGAAATAACAAACAAGAACGAGAAAAGTAAAAGACGCGGAATAACTTAAGACATCATAGCTAAATTTCGAAAGCAAGATTCAAAAGTATGAAATAATCAAAGATCTACTCACCTGCAAAAACAATTAATAGGATGATCAATGTCGAGATTCTTTACACTTCTTAAATCAATTGAATAACAATAATGATTCATTCTTGGCTTTTCTATGTCCATTACTTCTCTTTTTTGCTCTGTTTTGGTTTTACTCGTTTTATGATCAACGTTGGCTGTCCCAGTTCTAAGCTTTGTACCAGCTCCTTCTTGTTTAGGGCTCACGCCAGGCGAATCATCATCAAACTGTAATGATCGATTTGGGGGCCTCGTGGCTCTCGTAGCAGTAGCTTTTGGTAGGTCTGGTGGTTTTTTGTTTGGTGGGTCAGCACTTTTAGTCTTTCTATCACTTGACTTATGTTTTGGCCTCTGAGGACTAAATGGGTGCTAAAATACGAAATAGTCAGTGATTAAGAATGATCTGCTATCGTTAGCTAGACAACCTATATTTTGCATAAAAGTCTTTTGACAACGTCATAGCTTTATAAATAGGCTATGTTTTACCTTGAAGCTTCATTTTTTTATCAAATATAAAAATTTACAATAATGAAATTACCTAAAACAGCACTTACAAACTACTTTACTACACTACAAGAACGATGCCATGAGGAGTAGAAGACCATGACTACCCCATGGCCATAACATAGAGATAGGTGACTAAAGTTAAATCTAAATATACAATCAAATAGAAATACAGCACTAAAGGCTACGCAATTTCTACAGATAAATACAGGAATCGGGTTCATATTGGATTTTGGGCAATTGCTGTGCTTTGGATGTATCCCATTAGTGACGTGGGATGAGACGCTAGATTTTACTGAAAATTGAAATTAAAGTGACCTAACATAACACTCAATTTCCAACATCCAATGAAGCTTCATATAAAAGTGTAAGTTTGCAAGATGGTAGAGATTCACTAGCGACCTAACCTATGAAACCAAGTGATAAGATAATAAACATAACGATTTCTTGTAATTTCAAAGTGTGACTAAAAATCAGGAAGCTCTTACAACTGAGAAATTTCACTACCTTAGAGCAAAACATATGGACTTCCCTTCCTGTTGTCCATAGCCAAGAGGCTAGATTGTTGGCATAACAGATCGAAGATTTAGGCCAGTTTTGAAGGATTTTGAAATGCAAGTCTTAGTAGACCACATCACATATTTATAAAAGGAATATGGAATATGATCTGGTACTCCTGCAACAATCACTTTTTAAAGGCTCTTATTCAACCAGCATGCTTTGTACGTGTCATCTCTTGGTTGGCCTTTGTTGTCGCCATTTTCATGTAGGCCTAAGTGCCTGGGGTGAAATGAAACGGATGTTGCTTTACGTAAGGAGGTTACTGATTATCCATTTGTAAACCCTGGCTTCGGCCTTCGGCGTCGGCATTTGTCACTGGACATTCAGCATCCCAGCATCGATATCAAATATGTTAGTACTACAAATATTAAGAATCATGGGTTCGCTATCTGTACACCTAAGATCCTTGATATCGATGCCGGGATACCGGATACAGAATGCAGGTTTACAATAGGTCCTTTTTATCCCCTTTTCACCTATCTCGAATGGTGGACATTTTATCAATCCAATGTTACTTTCAGATACAGTGCTTAGGGAAATAGTAGAAAAATCACAAAAAATACTTCCGCTTTTCGGCTGTCAACCAAACGTTGATTCACAGTAACTCAAGGATTCTTCGCACTACGAATTTTCAAACAACTGAAGTTCTTTTTGGTCCGATCGGTTGCTGTTTCTAACAAACTCTTACCTCAGGAACAAATGCCTCCCCTCCACCGGCAAGTACGGGACTCATGCCACTTGAAGGAGCTCGCGCATGCTCTTCTGACTCTATCTTCAAAACAATTGATAATCCAAGTAAAGCTGGATTCTCGATCGCTTCTTGTACTGAAGAACTAGACTGTGAGCCTTGTAATGGGAACAGACCTTCGATTTTCGATGGACTATCCTTTGCGATATCGTCTTTTAAGATTGGTAGTAACGAGATTGTTGTAGATGCAAGTGAAGTTTCACCAGAGCAGAAATGAAACTACAAGATAAGAAATGCGAAATTAAATGAAATGAATTATGAAATGGTAAACATTATTGGCAAAATCTTTCACTTCGAGCAGCAAATGTGATCTTGAAATGATCAAACATTTAAACGTTTGGAACAAATATATATTGAGCTTCCAAGTCAAACAGACAAATACTACCTGCACTGGATAGTAAGATTCTTGTGAAAATGTTTCAAAATGCAATCTGAGTCACAATTCTAAATATCTGCCCATCTTGCATTTCATATCTAACATTAATCACTTAATTCCATCTGTGCTTAGTTAGTATACCTCATCCAAATCTATCCAAATTTATGAGTGGATGATTTAATGTATACCAGTATAGGTTATATATCCACTTGCAATTACGTTCGAAGCCTTCTAAGCCTAGATAACCTCTTTGATAAAAAAGGAAATCGCATGGAAAGCTAAAGTGAAATCGCAGAATTAGGCTCCTGGCAAGGAATGAAATGTCTTTAAAAAATAAGATTTAAACATAAGTGTATCAAGCTATTTTTTCAAACTTAAAAATAATTTGATATTTGGTATAACTGAGCAAAAAACTTTTAAAGATTCACAGCAAAATAGATTTTTGCTGCCCTTTTAAACACACCCTCAAAACATATCTTTTCACACACAAAGTGATGGGGAAACCTAACAAGCTCCTTCAATGTCTGCCCCTGTCATGCCCCTTTTTACCACCACAGAAATGCCCTTGAAGGATAAGTCTGGGGCTGGTGTGATTGATGCTAAAAAACAAACTAACTGACTTTGATCGGGATGCTGCGACTTCCCCCTTTTGTAAATCACAAAGGAAAAGACGTTAACTCTGATTGGTTCGCTGGTCAATTAGACGAGCGAAGCGTTTTGGGGCATGTGCAAATTAAAAAGGAAGGATGAGGGGCGATGACCCTAAGATCGATACTGCGCAGACTCCAAAGCGCTTCGACCGGCGTCTGGCTCGGGAGGAGAAAATCCAAAAGACTCTCGCTGATAGTATCCCGAACAAGACTGGAGCCGTGAATCATAAACTTTTCCACTATCGATGTTGTGATAGCTGTAAATTAGCTAAACATTCTGCGATTTTAGGCAAGCATAGAGAAAAGACGAAAAATGGTGGGGAAAAGTACAATACACCATTCTTAACAGTATAATCTTGTATATTATCATTAATCATACCAATTTTCTGTCGTGTCATCTATCTGTTCTTTACATGAACCAAACTTAAGAGTGTGCGATGAAATGTGTATTTGGTGAAAAAATCTAATGAAATAACGTTGTTGTTAAGTAATTACTTGATTTTCTTGCAGGTTGAACAGTCTTCTCTCCAGTTACAGGTTTATTCATTTTCAATTGATATTCTTTCTAAGGAGTTAATAGTTTTCTTTATTTAGTAACGTTATTTTGATTGAACATTTTATTGTATATTTTAGCATGGTCCCCTGTAATTCAATCCTCGACTGAGGGGCTACCATGGGTAAAAAGTTAAAATAGAAATAAAAAAAATAAATTCTCTCCACTGGCTGCAACTTTTTGTGGGTCCATGGGTTTATTATAATGAGTCTACTATCTGAGGCTATCTTAAAATTTTGTACGGTAAATCGTTTGCTTACATGGCTGTTTCTATTGATTTTGGCCCTTCAATATAGATTCCCAGCCAATAAATCATCTTTAATAAAAGATGTCATGCACAACCTTGAACATTTTCCGAACCATCTCGATATACATTTTCTTGATTCTATATGTAGAAACCAAACAGAATTGCAAAGAAGATCTGACCAAGATAACATAAAGAACGGCTCCAAAAATAGAGAAGCAGTACATCATTCGAAAGAAGAAAGGTTGTGCTACAAGAACAGCCATAAGTAAAGACATTTTAATTTGAATAAAGCCAGGAAATAGTCAATGCAAAACTCCTAACTTCTGTTAGTTCACACCTCTACTATCTTAGTTCTTTATGTTATCTTGATCTGACGGACACCAATTCTCAGCAAAGTTAGACCAAGAAATCTGATAGGCATACCTGCAGAGAAGAATTCTTTGCGATGAATTGTTTCAAAGTTTGCAGGTTCGTAAATATCCGAACAGACGCTCTTTCAGCTGGAAAATTCGGATTCATGACATCAAAGAACGGCTCACTTGTGACATTATTTCCTAACAGTTTGTAGAAGAAACAAAAACCATCTTGCCGTTTGAGTTCTTTGTCTGATGGTATGATCTGAAAGGAAAAGAAAATTACTTCTTTAGAGCAGTGTGGTTCGCATATGGGCTGTCTCGGAGAAGTTGCTACGCTTGGAAAGTTGCTGTGAAGGAGCGGTAAATTCGATAGCTCTATATTTACTAGATTCTGAAATGCCAGGCTCTAACTTTTCAAGTTCTACCAGCATCGTGTGAACATAATCTGCGATTGTGATAGTTTGGTTGCAAAAAGCAGACTGAATGAATTTTGCCTGACATACACAGGGTGTCCAAAAGAAATCGTGCCCCGTTTATGTCGCTGCTGCGGAGGAGCTGTATGTTCTGTTGTCCCATTGTTGATATAGATGCAAAGAATGGGCCTCAATTAAGAGTCTGAGACGTTTTTAACCCAATTAGACAAGTAGTAGTAGTAGTAGTAGAAGTAGTAGTAGTAGTAGTAGTAGTAGTAGTAGATGTAGTAGTAGTAGAAGTAGTAGAAGTAGTAGAAGTAGTAGAAGTAGCAGCAGTGGTAGCAGTAGTAGTAGTAGTAGTAGTAGAAGTAGTAGTAGTAGTAGAAGTAGTAGTAGTAGTAGTAGTAGTAGAAGTAGTAGAAGTAGTAGTAGTAGTAGTAGTAGTAGCAGCAGTGGTGGTAGTAGTAGTAGTAGTAGTAGTAGTAGTAGTAGTAGTAGTAGAAGTAGTAGCAGTAGTAGTAGTTGAGCTAGCAGCAGTAGCAGTAGCAGTAGCAGTAGCAGTAGTGGTAGTAGTAGTAGTAGTAGTAGTAGTAGTAGTAGTAGTAGTAGTAGTAGTAGTAATAGTAGTAGTAGTAGTAGTAGTAGTAGTAGTAGTAGTAGTAATAGTAGTAGTAGTAGTAGTAGTAGTAGTAATAGTAGTAGTAGTAGTAGATGTAGTAGTAGTAGAAGTAGTAGTAGTAGTAGAAGTAGTAGTAGTATTAGTAGTAGTAGTAGTAGTAGTAGTAGTAGTAGTAGTAGTAGTAGTAGTAGTAGTAGTAGTAGTAGTAGTAGTAGTAGTAGTAGTAGTAGTAGTAGTAGTAGTAGTAGTAGTAGTAGTAGTAGTAGTAGTAGTAGTAGTAGTAGTAGTAGTAGTAGTAGTAGTAGTAGTAGTAGTAGTAGTAGTAGTAGTAGTAGTAGTAGTAGTAGTAGTAGTAGTAGTAGTAGTAGTAGTAGTAGTAGTAGTAGTAGTAGTAGTAGTAGTAGTAGTAGTAGTACCCGATGAGTCAAAAAACGCCCGGCGTTTGAAAGGCTACTGCACCCTGAGTATAAGCAATGATATGTTACAATATCTGATTGAATAGCTAACATGTTCAATTATTTTTCGAAATTTTACTGGCTATAATCGGTCATTCCGTTCAGATTCTGTAAGCGAGTTTCTAAAATGAATCCCTTTGAGAAACCCTAAAAAACATGCTAAACTTACAAGCAAAAATCCCTGATGTGTTTACCCCAAAGCGATGACTTTCAGCCCACTTTAACACGTGCTTTCCTTTTGGCGGGTTGAAAAGTCTTCCCCCCAGTGTGAACAACTTATTCAAGGGGAATTCCATTCTCCCTATGAAGACAAAATACACGAGCTCATGCAAGAGTCATTATTGCTAGGAAGGGGAACAAAGGGAAATTTTGCTTGATGTTTTCACTCGTTTTGCAGGTTTTCGAAAGGGGCTTTCTGCAGAAAATCTTCTACTTCGACGGGAAGGAATGGCCAATTAAAACCAGAAAAATTACTTGACCTAATTTGATATATGGGGAATAAAACAAGACAGTTTTTAATACGATTGCTGTGATATTCAGGGAGCAGGATTTTTTCAAACGCCGGGCGTTTTTATTGACTCATCCGCTACAATATGGTGGTACGAAGAAATCTGTAGCTTTGGTTAAGGATTTAGAAATTTAGTGACGTCACAGCCTCAAAATTAATAAATGGCTACATTTTGAAATCAATCAAGATATCAAACAATTAAAATAGCAGACTTAACAGCAAATTACCCAAAATTCCTTTCAAGCACTTCAATTCAAAGAGGAATGCAATAGAATTTTACACCAACCCCTTTAAAGATTTTAGCCCTTTGCGGCTGAAAAGTCTATTTAATGACAACAACATCTAAACAAAGCGAAATATAAATTACGCCAGAAATTTGAAAGTCGGTCTCTCTGGAATGATGGCAAAGAGACCTTTTATTTCTTAAAAACGAGGTTTGGATCGATCGTCCAAATCTGGTAAAAATATGCAATGGGCATTTCATCTCTCTCAAGAGTTGTAAGATATCCATCTTCGAACAAATACCCAAGATGTTCAGTCCCACGGCAATAAGTGTACAGTTGATATCTCTCACCTATGAACAATTCCATTTTCTTTATTAATCTGTGTGTAGAGTCCTTCATGATTTGATCGACCCTTTAGGCTCTTATTCAGTAATTTTGCAACCATGAAATATTCATAAAGTTGAAGCTATACTTCTAGTGCTTGTGAGACCAGGGGTGTTAGGACACGGATGTTTAGATTGATTATTTATTTACATTGTTTTGATCCCTGTGTCTGGTTTTGTTGTCTTGTTTTCTGTTCTGTTTCGTCTTCAACTGAGCGTGGTTAGGCCCAACCGCTCTCACGTTGTTCGAATAGAGCTCCCTTGTATTTCTATGTCTTAGTGCGCCTTCGCACAAGAAAGGTTCTTAAGATTTTTCTTTGGCTTTGCGGTATTAAAAAACATTTCTTGTACGAAGGCGCGCTAAGACACAGAAATACAAGGGAGCTCTTTTCGAACAACTTGGGAGCGGTTGGGCCTAACCACGCTCAGTTGAAGACGAAACAGAACAGAAAACAAGACAACAAAACCAGACACAGGGATTAAAACAAAGTAAATAAATAATCAATCAAAACATCCGTGTCCTTACACTCTTGGTGAGACAGTGAGAAAAATCACAAAAATACTTTGATCTTTTGGCTTTTAACCAGAAATTGAATCATTCAAATATGTGGAGTATCCTTGATGCTATGAATCTTCACAAGTGGGAACTTTGTCTTTATTTTGGATCACCCGGTAGAACTATACAATGTTATGTAACTTTATATGAATTTAGGGTTATAAAGATTTGAAGCATATGCTAGGAAAATGCAGGCGCCCTCTAAGGTGTTTTTCACAAGGATAGATGTGCGGAATTGAGTCAAGATCAAAGGAAATAAATGCCTTGGACATAAATACAGGGATCAAGGATAGCAGATGTTCACGGCCAACTCACCAACCAAAGGCCAATTCTGGCATTCTGAAATGATAGCGCCTCTGCATGGGGCATCATCTCAATCTCAAAAGGACATAAAACTCAAGATTTGACAACAATTTTCTTCTTGATAGCATGAGTTAAATATGTATGAAGGCTGTTGCTGGTACATTTCCGGGGGAAGAAGCTGTAGAAGTGAATTGACCGAAAATATGGCGAACTAAGTTCCACCATTCCAAAATGGGAAAATGCGCAAGCTGGAGTCATTACTTTCAATAAATTTTCAAACGAATATATGTGAGGACTTGATTCAATATCAGGGGAAATCAAAGTGATGGATATAGAATCCGTAATCAAGAATAACATATGTTCACGGCCAACTCACCAACCAAAGGCTAATGCTGATACTCTGACAAGATAGCGCCTCTGCATGGGGCATCATCTCTAACTCAAAGCACACAAAAACTCAAGATTTGATAAAAATTTCTTCTACCGGGTGAGTCAAAAAAGTTGACGCGTTTGGTAGGCTATGGAATAAAAAGAATGTGACCGATATTCAAAACTAAAATCTTGAATGAGAAACTTTTGTTTGCTAAAATCATACTTGTTTAAGGCCCAACAATTAGATAATTATTGTCTGTAAGAGGTTTGTATGGGAATCCAGAATTCCACGCTCCATTCTGGTCCATGATTTATGAGGCAGTAAACTTTACATTGTCAGTTTCAGAAATAGAACTTTAACTTCGATAGCAAACAAATCACGGACCAGAATGGAATGTGTAATATTCGTTCTCAATACCGTCTACCCTCATTTTCCAGATTTCTGGGTCTAAATGATGAGTGATTTTACCAAACAAACAAAATTTTCTCATCAAAGTTAGCCTTTGACTGATAGATTAACATTTCAGTTCGACTCGAAATGTCAGGGAACTCAGAAACACCGAAACTGATCTTTCGATACCTTTACGAAAAACTAACAATGGGCAGAGGGCTATATCTTTTCGTGGACCTAAGCTTTGGAATAGCCTTGAACTTGATGTTAAACAGGCACCATCTCTTGCCACCTTTAAGAGAAGAATCAAATCGTAAAGTGGTAACGTTTGTGCCACGGCCCCCTGAAAAGCAGTTCTCATGGACTGACGGGGCTACCGTGCCTAAATAAATAGAAATGAAATGAAATGAAGTTTTGAACGCTAGTTACACACATGTCATCAAAACCATATCCACACTAATCAACAGCATTACAGATCAATCGACAAAAGAAAAGTTCCACGACACCAAACCAATCTTAGCTTTAAAACAGCCGCCAAACCTTACATCACTTCTCACGAAAGCAAAATTCATCTCTGAACACTACCATATGGATGTACCAACACCAGGAATAACCCTATGCAAAAGAAGGAACTGCAACCTTTGCCAAATGTATCTCCAACCAGTTTCATCTTTTCAAACAGCAAATGGAGCAACATGGCAAATAAAACGCCAAATCTCAACAGCATAAACATCGCTTATTTCTTATCATGCAATTCATGCGAAGGAACTACCAATAATACCAGCTACATACTTCAAACCACAAATTTACGAAACAGAATGAACAATCATATTTCTGAATGCAGGACTGGTAAATCGTCATGCTATTTTCCAAAGCACGTTTTCGAATGCGGAAGGCAAATAATTCACTTAAAGAACCCTTTTTCAAAGTCTTTGTTTTCATGCCTCTTACAGATCCTAAACTTTTATTGCACTATGGAAGCAGTGGCGTACCCAAGGGGGGGAATGGGGGGTCCGGACCCGCCCACTTTTCAAAACGTTGGTCTTCGAGATTCGCACGAAAATGTAATAAAATTAGTGGGGGGGGAGGGTCGGG
This sequence comes from Aurelia sp. 4 Dawson et al 2005, assembly GCA_964019985.1. Lineage (NCBI taxonomy): Eukaryota > Metazoa > Cnidaria > Scyphozoa > Semaeostomeae > Ulmaridae > Aurelia > Aurelia sp. 4 Dawson et al 2005. Next base: position 16,699,199 of record OZ026499.1, read on the forward strand.
CAGATCTGTCAAGAAGTGGTCTCTGAAATTCTTGAAAAGCAAGCAAAGAATTGTTCTCCAAGGGTTGGTAGCAAGGTTTTGGTTTCTAAGAAATGCTCGAAGTCTGCTGGAAGAGGCATTCTAAGCCAAAGTAGAATGCATATCTTCAAAAACTTTCCTCGGGTCTTGCCCCCAGACCCACTCACTTCCAATATCCCTTGTTATCTCAGCTTGGACATGCCGCTAGCTATAGACGCTATAGGGATCCCTGTTTGCTGCTATTGTTGAAACAATGTCATCAAAGAGTCTGTACCATAACGTGCATGAAATGATATAAATTGCAACAACAATTACTTTTGCTTGAAGCTTCTTGCAAAAAATGATCCCATCGACCGACCAGACAATTATAAAGTACCGAAGGGAGAAATTTCCTCAAACATTAAGATCGAAGGACTAGACGGACTGGTGGCAAATCACTTTGCAATGAAGCTTAAAGAAACAATTTGTAATTGTACTTGATATGTTGGACTGGTCGCTAAACTTTTCTTCTTTCACTTTACTAGAATAACTTCCAATGATGGGTATAAATTCTCACTGCAAATTTATCAAAACGACCTGCCTATTTGGTGTTGATTACAGCTATGTTTACGATGCAAAATATAACTAAAAAGGGCGTTTCCCTCATTTTCCGAGCGTCTGAAGGGCGTGGTCACTAAAAATTTTGCGGGGCTGCGCCCCAGACCCCCTCACTTTTCCAGTGCTGCGTACGCCTCTGTTTCCATAATGGAAGCAAGCTATTCAAAGCTGGACATGCCACCCTCAACTCATGACTCATTTCAATGTGATTTAATACTTCGCTACAGGACACCAAATTTAATCCTTGGACACATACCAATGCCAAATAGCCATACTACAGTATATATAAATATTATATCTTCGTCGTGTTAGTCAGTCACACTCTGATGATAACTTTAGTTTGAAAGGCCGTAGTGTGCTAAGAAAAGTTTCGTTTTTCGAATCTGCCTCTTATAGTATCCATATTCTAAGTATAAATTTTTACAATTCTATAGCAAGCCAAACGCGTAAACTTCTTCCTGACTCGCCCGTTAGATAGCATAGAGCTGAATATTCATGCAAGGTAGCGCTGGTACTGGTACCTTCCCCGAGGGAAGCATAAGCTCAAATCCTTCAAATCTTTGAAGCGGTGGGTGTAAAATTGTATAAAAGCTTTCCATGAATTGATTGACTTCAAAGGAACTTTGGGTAATTTTGCTGTAAATTTGCCATCACACGAATTGCGCTCGTGACATTTAAAAATCATCAAAACCTGACACCTAATGGAGGACAGAATCTAGTACAGTATCCATTAGTTTCTAATCATTCTTGCTTTGTTCTGTTCTGTGTAGGTACATTAAGTTGCTTGTTTTTATATATTGGCCAGTAGTCGTTGTCTTTCGCTCCCTATGGTGTCGTCCCCGTAGTGTTGTAAAGTAATTCGGGAAGTATTGTAGAAAGTAAGATATGTTGTCAAAAATTTTTATATGGATATGAAAAAAATTTGCCGGGGCAAATTCTTGATATCTTGGTTATCTTCAAAATGGCGGCATTTTTTGATCATTTTTGTAAAAAGTCATCAACAATTTCGAAAAAATTAAATTCATCGTAAGTCTTAAATTAATTGAGGAAAATTGATATAATCTTCAAGAAAACCATATTTTATAAAGGTCTACAACACGATTTCAAACAGAAACCTGTCGCTCTTCTCGTTAAGGATTTAGAAATTCGATGGCGTCACAATATCAAATCTAATTAATGTCGCCATTTTGAAACTAACGAATATATAAAAAATCGCTATGGTAGATTTACGTCAAATTACCTAAGGTTTCTTTCAAGCACTTTAATTCGCAGGAAAATGTAACAAGAATTTTACACCAACCTTTTTAAAGATTTGAGCTCTATCCTCTAGGGGGAAGGAGCTCAATGATTAAATTCATTAAAAATATGACACACTGAATTACAGCACGAATTAAAAGCTGACCCAGGCCAAGATAAAATTGAATCTATTGTATTTGACAAATTCGAAAAGTGCGGTTTCATTGTGTACCTAAGGAAAAATGGGTGTGTATGCGTTTCTTTACTTAATTTATAGCGACTTCAGGCATCTTCCCTGAATAGTTTTACAAAATCTATTTAGGACTTTCTCTTTTCCTTATATATTAGAATTTGTAAATTTAGTATCGGTTTTATATTATGGTTTTTAGATTGTAATTTTTCTTTTTATTCGGTAATTGTATATTGTAAGTAATTTTGAAGGGGAAGGCCCCTTGAAAAACAACTCTGTTGAAGGGCAAACCTCCTTAATAAAATCAAATATCAAATATCAGACTACGAAATAAGACTATGTCTAATCTACCGCTTGTCTCAAAAAAGTACCCCTTTTGACTGGAAATAATAATGAAACGAAAAGTATTATTACTCTCCGAGTGAACATTCATACCTTACATTTAAAAATCGTCCACCAAACAATGGAGATACAAGCTTCTAAAGTCAAAATTTACAGTGTACCCGAAACCAGAGGTTTTGAAGAAGTGCTAGCCATGCTTTGTATCGTGGATATTTTCCAAAGCACCTGTAAACTTTAATTTTCAGTTTTTCTCTTTTGAAAAGAGTAAAAGACTCGTGGACATCCCCCTGATTGAACAAATATGATAAAAATGTGGTAAGAAGGATAAAGTCGTGCCACATCTCCAAAATGACCATGCATGTGCTCTTTTTCTTCTTCTTTGACACTTGGGATGGAATGCAATGCAAAGTTTGACTTCTCAAAGGAATAATTATCAGTAGAACAATTAAAGCATTTCAAGGTATAATTCTTTTCAAAAGAAAAAGCTAAAAGTCAAAGTTGAAATTCTTTTGCAATAAGCTTGAGATATCAAATCATGGCTAAGCCCTTTAACAAAACTTTGGTTTCAAGCGCATTCCAAACTTCGACTTTGTAAACATATATCTCCGGTGATCGGAGGACGATTTAAAAATGCAATGTATGTGCATTAAAGTTGAAGATCAACAAATATCCCTATGATCTCGGAAAGTCCCGATATTTCATCGTTTCGTTCCTTTGTTTAGTTAAAATGGCGTATTTTTTCTTGAGACACCCGGTAGTTAAAAGATATTTTCATACAGATGTATGTGAGGAATTGATTCAAGATCAAAGAAAATCAAAGCTACGGGAACATGTTATCAACGATGGTTGAACTTGAAATAACAGATGTTTACGGCTTACAAAGAAACCAAAACCCTAATATAGACACCTTGACACGATAGCGCCTCAGCAAGGGGCATCATCAGCGAAATTAAGAAAAAAACATAAGACCACGAGGATTGACGAAGATTAGCATTGTGTTTGTACGTAAAGAAATCTTCATTCACTCACCGCCAATGTTAAAACAAACAGCAACTAAGAAAATTTGACAAATTGTGCTTCTAGCTATTGCAATGAAATCCTCATGACAGATAGCGCCAGTTGTTCGCTTGTGGTGATAGCGATCAATCAATCAATCAATCAAAAGCTTTATTAATGTGTCTAAAATATTTAGCTTACAAGCTAATTGGGGACACAACGGAAAAGTTGATAAAGTTTAAGTACAGTTAGAATTGCTGAAAAACTTAAAAAAAACTTACTGAAAATCTACATCAAAATCTCATGTACAATTAAATTACAGTCTACGGTCCAAAAGAGTTTCTATGTCCATTCCTCTAATATTTCTTTTAAAATGGTTCATTGTTGGCGACTCCTTCAATTTTTTCTCTAGTCTACTCCACAGATATGGTCCAAAGTACCTTATTGAGTTTTTTCCATATTTAACTGTACAAAATTTTGGAATAATGAAATTATTGTTTCTTAATTCGTAATGAGTTTCTTTTATTGTGAACATATCTTTTATAGGCTGCGGAGCAGAACCGTTTTTAACTTTGTACATTAGTATGGCAATGTCCTGCAATCGTCTATTCTCGAGAGATGGCAGATTCGCTTTAATTAGGAGTTGTGCATATGGTGTGGATTTATCACAATAAACAACTCTTAGAGCTTTTTCTTGGAGTCTCTCTATCTTTCTTTTGTCTGCTACTTTACAGAAATGCCAGACTGTGCTGCAGTATGTCAGGTGAGAGAGAACTGCTGTTTTGTATATTGTTAGTTTTGCATTGGTGGGCATTATGTTACGGAATCTGGAAATTACTCCAATTCTCTGGCTAACTCTCTTGCATAAATTGCCGATGTGAGTGCTAAATGTTAGCTCATCGTCAACCTCAACTCCAAGCAGCTTGAGACACCTCGTTTGCTCGGCTTCGTTACATTCGTCAGCCATAACTTTTATCTCTACATTGCTTTTCTTTTTATTTTGAAGAACGATTGCTTGGTATTTGTCTTTGTTTGCTTTCAGGTGATTTTCTTTATACCATTTTGAAGCCATCTTAATGTCTTGGTTTAAACGTAACTCTACTTCATTGCCGTTCTCACCGGAGTAATATATCTGATGATCATCGGCATACATGCTTATCTGACAGTGCTTTATGTTAAAGACTAGGTCGTTTTGAAAAAAATTCCACATCATGGGACCAAAAGCTGATCCCTGTGGACATCCCCTCGTTGTTTCTTTCCATTCGCTTCTTATGCTCCCCAGTTTTACCCTGTTCTGTCGTTCTTCAAAATACGAAGCTATCAGTCTCAGGGAGCCTTTGGATAGGCCATATGATTCAAGCTTTTTGAGCAGAAGACTGGGAACCATGGAATCGAAGGCTTTGCTCATGTCTGTCGAGAGTATTGCTGTTATCTCTCCTTTGTCAAAGGCTAATTTCCAATCCTCGATAAGCCTCAGCAGCGTAGTTTCTGTGCTGTTATGTTTCTTGTATGCAGTTAAACATGGGCTTAGTTTGCTGTCTAATGAATCTGTAACTTGCTTGCGGAGTTCTTTTTCAAATACCTTGTCAACTGCATTGAGAACTGTTATTGGCCTGTAGTTTTCATCGAGATCCTTGTCTGCTTTCTTGTGAACTGGTGCCCATTCGCCCTTTTTCCACTCGCTGGGCCATTTTCCTTGAGTGATACATGAGTTATATAGTGATGATAGAGATGGAGCTAGTTGCTCGGCATTCATTTTTAAAAATTCAGACGTTATTCCATCGCATCCGGTGGCTTTCTTCGGGTCTAGCAATGACAGAGCCTCTTTTACACTTTGTTGGGACATGAGGGAGAAGTTGAATTCACAGCTGACATTTACATTTTCCTTTATTGCAATTACACTTGGATGAGCACCAAGAGACTGCATTTCTCCCCTTTGTATTTTGTCTATATGACCCATTTCTGCAAAATAGTTCACTAAGTGGTTAGAGACTACCTTCTGGTCACTTATTATGTCATTGTTTATTTTCAGCCTAATAGCTCCCGTACCAGAAGCCTTTGTCTTGGTCTGTATAAATGGTCTAAACGCATTGAAGAATTCTCTTGGTTTGCTTTTCAGCTCTTCCGATAATTTTTCCCAATATGCCTTTATAGCTAACCGCCTTTCTCGGGTTGCGCTGTTCCTCCATTTATTTCTAAGTTCTTTATTTTCTTCATTCTTTTCCCTTGCATATTGCTTTGCATACCTTCTCTTTTTTCTGATTGCTTTTTTCCATTCCAGAGTCATATAGGGTACATCCTTCTCTCTTACTCTCATCCTTTTGACTGGCAGATGTTTGTCAATGATTGGGCCTACTAGTTTATGCCAAAAATGGCATTTATCTTCAACGGAGTCGAATGTTTCCATCACCTGCCAGGGCATCGCTTCAATATCCTTCTTGAGTTCTTCATGGTTCAAATTCTTTTTACTACGGAATGTTATTACTCTTCTTTTATGCTGTTTGATACGTGTGTTCATCAGACCAAAAGTCATGTAATGATCACTTAGACCAGGATCAAACTCCCCACTTAGCTTGAAGTTATCTGGGATGTTTGTGAGAATTACATCTATCAATGTTTGTGTTCTGTCAGTCACTCTGGTTGGTCTTTTGATCATACATTGCAAACCATGTACCTCTTCTAATCCAACAAGTATCCAACTAGCGATGAGCTATCCGGTACAATATGAACAGTAGCCTTATCCGATAGAAGCCACTCACAACGAGACGCGACGATAGCTATCCGGTATAGTGTAAACGGGGCCGTAAACGGAACCCCTGTCCGATACGAAAATAGACACGCGACGGTAGCGATCCGGTATAGTGTAAACGGGGCCTGAGGCTTAATAATCCATTGATTAAATCAATCAGTGGACTTGCCCAAGTCTCTCCCGTGTATATTTCTACAAAATTTGCCACTCAAAAGTTACCCATGCGCAGGAGACAAGGGAAGCCTCTAAGAAGAAGAGAGAAAAACGAAAGCGGGAGAGACTTGTATTATTCCCTGCCCCATGAATAATTAGTGAGGAAGTCCGAATACTTGGAAGTTCTTATGATCAGGGGGGTTTAGTTCTGGCCTATAGACAACAGTGATAACAAGAGTAATTGTCGCATGAACACCGTCCGCCACAGTATCTTTTGTTCAAGATTCAATGCCCCTATTGTTTCGATGCAAACTTTTTTCATTTTTGTCATTTAATATTATTTATACACAAAAATCCTTCAGCAAATGAAAATACATCTACTATTAACAATCATTAAAACATCTAAGAATAAAAACCTACAGGACTATCAAACCTATGCATTGTTGTTCTTCCAGGGGGTTGCGTTTGAAAGTCTAGCATTTTAGATGCTTTTACAGTTGTTTTTTCAAGCGATCTAATGTCGGTAGCACGTATTTCGGCAGGTGTATATGGACAAATGAGAGCTGCGCAATGAAAGCCGTAATTTCGATATTATTGCCCAATATACATTATGTAGCGCAAGTTAGAATATGAACAAATGAGATTCCCAAAAGTCCTGAATAAAATAAAAACCAATCTAAGAACCTGAATGGCCTTATTTTCTACTAAATACCCAATATATAAGAACCTAGTTAAGCTGACTTGAAGAATTGTAAGTTCTTATAAGCAGTTTATTACTGTATGATAAAATGTTACTTACTTGTGTCAAATTCTTGGCAGTAGCAATAGTGACGGATAAACAAAAGATATGAGTGGCCTCACTCTTGATTCCAATCAAATAATATCCTGCATTTTCATCTAGTATTGCTTCTAATTCCTCTCCTTCTTCGGGCTGTTTAAAACCTACAATGAAATTCAAACTTTGCCTTAAAATGTAGCTAAAACCGGCAGAAAAGAACCTGTGATATTGTTTACAAGTAGAAATGGTAATTTTATATCTAGATTAAGACTGCGTTCACACGATGCCGGCACATTTTGAAAACGGTGAAAAATGTGACGGCTGCAAAATTTGAGCTAGCGTTCACACGATACCGGAACAATTTGAAAAAGCGGTAAGAAATTAGACGGCAAAACTCGTTGCAAGATTTTGATGGTAAAGAAGTGTACCTACACCCTAAGAATTGATCAGTCTCGTTCCAGAAGCGTCTAAAAATGTTCTATTTTTCATCATTTTCAGGTGTTTACACGATGCCGTTTCCAAAATGTGCCGGTTAGAGTTCCGTTTTCAAAATCTACCGTTTTCAAAATCTGCCGGCAAAAAAGTGCCGTTTCTTGTGAACGGGAGGCCTATCCGTCACATTTTTCACCGTTTTCAAAGTGTGCCGGCATCGTGTGAACGCAGGCCGAAAAAGTTTCTTTAAGACAACTTTAGACAACAAACTTTCGGACCCTTTTCAGGGGAATAGACCTTTTAGCTATTCTACAAAAGAGCCTGGATCGAGCGATATTTGTATGCAATTTTATACACGAGGCTCGATAGAGTGGCGTTAGAGCTTCGATTGCAATTGTGCACATTCGAAAATTCTACAAATTGTGATGAAATATCGTTCGATCCACATTCGTTGTGAGAATAGCTAAAAGGTCTATTTCGGACAAAATAACTTTCGAACTAACACGATACCAACACACAAGCATGATACCAAAATGCATTTTAAAAACTCTAGTAATTCTATCATAACTATCGACTCAGTCATCATCATCTATGTGAACATTTGATGGAATTTTTGTCAGATTGAACGATGGTAAAACTAGCTGTGAACCAAAATTAAAATAGTGTTGATATATGTGAACAGTCTGCACAAAAAAATCTTTGAGGGACCAAACTTTTAGATAAAAAAATTAAAGGAGTTTGAGCACTATTGGCAAAACGATCATTAATCGACTTTTTATTGTATGTTTCTGTCTGCTATTTTCAATGAATTTAAAACTTTCGGCTGCAAAAAACTATTGGACATCATCAGACTTTTGTCCGAACGTTTGATGGTCCGAAAGTTCTCGATTCTAATGTATGTGGTGGTTTTTATGATGAAGGTGCTTAATAGGCCAAAAATCAGCCTGAAGGTTCCTAATCCGAAGCTCCCTTTATGCAGCTTTTATTGGACTTATAATATACAGTGTCAACGAGAAGAACAAAATATCAACTTCACAAAATCGCGTTTAAACAAGCAAAAGCATGCACCGAAAAACAAGCCTTTAATGTAAAATGCAGTGTAAGGGAGTAGTATCGCGGAAATCTGCCAAAGCGCTTAAAGCATCTTACAAAAGATTGTGCAATGTGAACACAGCCTAAACTTAAAAATATGACAGGAGGAGTGTTCGATTGTAAAAGTAAAATGAGGAAAAATGAACTTGAGAAGGATTACGAACAAATCAGCTTTATTTCTTCTGTAATTATGACATATTATTTCATTGAATTGAAAAAGGCTCTTAATTACGAGTTGCATAAGAACATAATGAAATACAAGTGAATACCTATCCCGCGGAAGGGCATATTCATCCCACGGGAAACAGCATGCAGGATATTTCCCATGAGCGAAGCAATTGAAGCTGCAATCTTTCATCAATCAAATATCTAAAATTCACAAAAATCTACCAGCAAAATTTTCTCATGGATAATCCACTTGTTGTTGAGACTACTATTATTTACAAAGATTCTTGTTATTTTCTTGGTGATGTCAATGATGCAGAATTTCAGAACATAACATAAGATTTGGAATTCATTTGCAAAGTGGCTCAGAATGATTATGAATGTATGCAAGCAGCTGCAAGCAATATTTTCATCCAAAAACAATATCAGTTTACCAGTGCTTCAATTAGCACAAACAAGGTTGCACAACCCATACTTCTTACCTTGATTATGAGGAGTAGATTTCTGGCTTTCATCTTCCAAACTAATGGCAACCTTCAGTTCTGGCTTTAGCCCTTGATATTTTGAATTCAATAATGTGTGCCATTGTTGCTTTTGCTGCAAAATGAAAAAAGTGATAAATTTGTGACATCATAAAGAAATTAAAAATACGCTGGACCCATGGCAAGTTCTTGGTTATATTTTGGGCAGGGAACTACTTAATTTTCAAAAGAGCACCGTTGGCTGGAACAAATCTTTCATGACAAGGTATCCCTACTTAGACCAGTTTTTGTAAAAATTATTCTTTAGCCTTGTTTAGAATGCCAAAAGACAGAGAAATAATATCCCACCTAGTCTTAACTTGTGTTACTCACCCACATATAAGCAAATGGAATTTCTTTGCTTCTGTTTTTGTCTGCTACCCACAGCAGGCTTGACCAGACTTGCACAAAGTAGCCCTCAACTAGACAAGAACCATGAAAAAATATACCCTTGAGGATGGCACATCCATTACCACATGATCAGACTACGATTGTCTTTTACAAATTTGTAAGCTCAAGCTGACATCCTTGGCAATGCTGTTGTCTGTAACGAAGGAATTTAGATTTTCCAAAAATTTCTTCACAGAAAATGCTCCAAAAGAGCACAATCACACCCCAGGCAGCCCTCTTAAAAGTAGCAAAAACCAGACAAAATGCATCTTCTGTGAGTGAGACAAGGCACAATGTGGCTAAGAGAAACAATTTATTGTGAGACGTAGAGAAATCAAAAAAGATTTAATTAAACTAAGAGAATTAAAAATGGAGTCTTACTGGTGTAGATTTATTCATCTGTACACTTCTCAGATCTAGAACGCAATAGCCAATGGGTTCCTTGTATTGATCACTTGTATTGATAGCATAACACTGTATATAACATAGATTTAAACATTACTGAATAATTCAAGACCTATTAAAAATTTTAGCACAAGCGCTCAAGGTAAGATAATCACAAGACATACTGTATATAACTGGAAAGATATGGCAGCCAATTTATTTTGAAGTAGGGCTTTGCTTTAAAAACTATTTTTCTTTAAAAGACATGGCTTGAGTAACAAAAACTTGCACCTTATGAAAAATTATAAGAGTTTGATTATACAGAATGTTGCAAATGTCTTAACTGGAGGAAAAAATACAACATCTGTCTAACTGAAAAACTTTGTATCATAAAAGCAAACAATCATCCCTACTCAAGAAGAGATGATAGCTGATCTCCTGTCATCAGGAGAACTAGGATTACTTAACAAAACTCAAATAAGACCACACGTAAAATAAGGGACAATGAGTCATAATGAACCAATTTGTACATCAAGTGAAAAGTATGAGTAAAACATTCAGTTGTCTGACAATCCCTGTATTGCATGAAACTCCAAGTAACAACACAGACATGTAGCCTTTCTTATTCTCTTACTTTTGTTATAAAAGATTCATTATAAAATTGACTTTCCACATTTTTTTCACTTGACGATTACAGTACAGGCCTTGCACACTTTAGCATGGCTTTCCTGCCAAAGAATTCTTGTTTAAGAAAATCACAGCCTTTTGAATAATTCCTAAAATACTTGCCATGTTCATCTGAGCAAGCTCTGTACTGTACTGTATACACATGATTAACAATTTACTTTTCACTTCATATGAAAAAGCTTATTCAAATTTTACAAATAATGAACAACATTTTCCTTTTACGTCACACATGCATGCAAAATTACACCATAATTCCAAGATTTTAGAGGCCCAGAACCTATATCAGCTGTTATCAAAGAGAGAAAGTTAAAATTTTCTGGCCATATAAAAATAAAACATCAGTGGGATTATCTAAACTGATCCTAGAAGGCCATGCCAATGGTGCAAGGAACTGAGGAAGACCAAAATGTTGCTGGATATATGACATCAAGGCCTGGCTTGGGTTACCATCTTGAGACTCCATAAATGCCATTTGTAATGGACAGAGAGAGATGGCAAAGTTTGTGTTGTAATGTATCGTATCCTGCATAAAACGGAGGAAACAAAAATAAATAGAGGTCCAGAATTTGAGAACCAAAAGTTTGTAGTTTGCAAATTGTTTATTGACAATCAACCCTCATTACAAGGAGGATACCTTGGGTTCATTCATGCTACAAAACATTTTGTAAATATCCCATTTTGGGAAAGAAAGAATTCTTATTGAAATGCAATAACAATAGGCTAGTAAAGATATTAGTTCATGCATGCATCAAGAACAAAAGGCTCAAAGAGATTGGGTGAAAAAGTACCTGCAACTTGATTGGTGTCCTTTGAAGTCTATGCTGATGAAACGATTTTTTGTCAGATTCCCAGGCAAGTTCTGTTGTGAAGTCTGGATTTTCATGATGGTCTACAGGATCAGTTGAGAGAATTTCTCCATCAAACTTTGCTTCAACCAAGATCTGGTAATGTGGCCTTTTTGGAAACTTCCTGCCTGAATGTAAGCAAAAAATAATTTGAGTTCAGGGCCTGATCCTGAATGTCCTGATCAGGGCCGCCGAGAGGCTTTGGAGGCTTTGGAGGCTCAGGTACAAAATGGCAAAACAAGGCCCCCTGCAAACTAAGGGGACAGAAAACAGGTGAGTATCTCACTTCATCAGACCCTAGACCCCAAAGCCCCAAGGCAAATTACCCCCTAACCACCTTTCAGCACCCCTAATCCTGACATTGAGAGTAGGTTTTGATCTACTATCAACACTTGAAACTAGATGGATAAACAGTAATTTCAGCTCCATGCCAGAGATCTATGTATATGCCCATAACAAAAAGTTCAGCTTGCAACAAGCCTGTGCAAGCTTGAAAGGAGCATGATTTTGGCTTGAAGGAGCTTGAAAGAGGGAGTTGACACAATTTTGGCCAGTTTGCACATATTATTACAGCTTGATCAAGCTTGACAATAATCACATGCTGAAGACATTCTCAAACATACTACAATAGACGATTACATTAAAGATGGCGGCGAGGAACTTTTTACCATGATGCATTGCGTTTGAATTACAAATCTTTAAAGATTCTATTGGAATTCAATCAAAGAACACTGTGCAAGTGCATCTTGGTAAAAATTTCCTTGTCACCATTTTAAGCGTAATCGTCTATCAAGCTTGATTGAGTTTGCCTTCCAGTCAAAAGATGCATGCTGCAAGCTAGCACATAAGGTGCGAAATTCTTACTCAAATTAAGCTCTCAAACATACCCAAATCATACTCAAAAAAAGTTAGTATCAAGCTCCAAACATTAAATATTTTGCTAAGGGTGAGAAACAATGCTTTCTACTTGGCTTTTAAATCAAATAAACAAAATTTACAATGAAGAGCTTTAGATTTACCCTGCTCCTTTTGTTATAACCACAAATTCTCTTAGAAACATCTGTCCTGTACAAAGGCTAGAAGGTTCCCCTACCGGCTTCAGGGCAACTTCTATGGCTGTGTTAATTTTGATTTTGGGAGAATTTCCTGTCTGCAATTGCTAATAGTTTTGAATTGAGGAGTCAATCTAAAGCAATGCTGTTGTGTTACAAATCTGTCCTTGTCGATGTGACAGGAAAAAAGTCTGATCAGGGATATCTTAAGATCCATCCCATAATCCTACCAGGGCTCATCCTCTTCACATTTGCATAGCCTGCAGTATAATTGATGCAGCACTCTACTACTCTCATTTGGTTTTAGTTAAAGGCAGTCTATCACAAACCTGATTGGCTGCAAGAAAGTCAGAGCACAAAACAACAGATTTCTTTGTGAATCGTTGCACTTGAAATGAAGGAGGGTTTAGCAGTCTTGACTTTCTACGGTCATAAAAGTCAGAAGATAAGCAGCCATTCAAATTTTCTATTCTTTGTATTATCACCCAATAAGGTCCGTGACAGACTGCCTTTACATGACAACTAAATGAAACTGAAATGACAGGCTGCTGCCAGACTGCAAGTAGACTCCTGATAGAAGGTGTTGTGATGCAATGGTGTAATCCTCTGACCCTGCAGCCAGAACAGTCAGGTGGGCAAGGGTTTGATACCCCATAGGAAATCACCACCTGAGCGTCATGACAAGGAGTTGTTCACTTGATTAGCACTTAGCTACTTCCAAGACTGATAGCATGTGCAATATCTTGCACACACAGGAACATATATAAACATATATATGGCTTTCAATGTGAGCTGTGCAGTTCGTAATAAGCAAAGATCTATTGTTTCAATCTTTTGTACTTTAGTGCAAAATTTCCATGAAAACTTATTTTAATGCCATCTCAACTTGCACATGCAAAACACAACCTTTCCATTCTGGGATAATTTGGTAATCCCAGTACCTGGCAATAAAGACTGAGAAGTTTGTATTAGCATGTGCAAGTTGAGATGAGATAAGCAAGATTTTTCAGGAAATTCTGCAATCTCCACAGTACTTAGAGGACAATACATTTATTTATAAGAAACTAAAAATTTGGGCTGGTACAAGCAGCCCAAGTTCCATCCCATTAACTGTGACAGTTCCCCCGTTAACTGTGACAAAACTGTTTGTTGATGACCCCTTATTGTCATACCTACAAATCACTCTGAAAAACATTACAAGGACACAATAATACCATGGGGAGCAACCAAAGCCGTCAAGAGTCGGCTTGGGCCCTGGAATGATCCAAGGGAATGAGCTCATAAGGCGGTTTAGGGGTGCAGCCCCTAAGAAATTTTTTAAGTGAACATACCCATCAGACTTTTCGAAAATGAGGAAAGCGCTCCTTTTAAGAGTAACTATTCTTAAAGATTGCTTAAATATCCGTATGAAGGTAATGCAAAAAATTTGAATTTTCCCACCCAACCCAAAGCGATTCGTATATATCATTTTGGTGCGAATTATAATTTGGTTGGTGCGAATTAAACGATAGGCTATGCTACGATATGTCGAAGAAGAGGCTTGAATCCAGTGAAGATACGTCAAACATACATCACAAGTAAATAATTTCAACAGTTGGTTGCTGGTATCCGACAAATCGAGAAGGCAGGTAGGTAGAACTTAGCAGTAGAAAGGTTCTAGGTAGATGGGCCTTAAAACAGAAAACGGGCTAAAAGCCCTCTTGGAGTCGAAGCATTTTTTGCAGGCCTCTTCGTGCTTTTCAAATTATTTACAAATAAATAAAATACCTTCAATGATCCCAACTACAAGCAAGACTTTATCTGATGCCATCGTCAATGCCCAAATTATTATGCCAGTGCCAAATTTCTCCACAAAGGAGTTACCGCCATTACTTCGTTGAAAACAACCGCCAAAATCCATCAGTCTCGATCTCAGCCAGAGGCAAACCCAAAAGGAAAAGGAACTGTATGTCGCGTGGTATTTGTGTCCTGTGTGGCAAGTGCTACTCTACAGTACCCTCTCTTTCAAAACGAGGATGGCGGGGATTTTGAATTAAGAAGTCACAGTGATGACTTCTTGAGCGGAAACAGCTTCATTCTATTGCTTACAGAAGAATTTTTCAATCCTTACAGAAAAATTTGTCACCCCAGGGGGGAGTAGCGGAGGGCAGGCGTTACTAAAGGGCTTCTGGTACAGCAATCTTTTCAAGGAAAAATGATCTTGTTTGCATCTTTTTCAGTTACTTTCTTTACATGTGTGACATCTTTGATTCGAAAATTTTGCAAGGAAAATTCCTGGGGGTGGGGCGGTGTGGGGGCGTTTGAAAAATTTTTTGGGGGACCTGCCACCTAGTCTTCAAAAGCAAGCATCTTCCTCATACCAATGTTTCAAAAATATACACCAGAACTTTATACCGATTTGTTCTTTATTGCAAGGGCTACGAAAGTTTTTTTATGTTCCTTATACCAAAGTCACGAAAATTTATTCCGTTTAACATCAACGTACCAAGGAATTCGAAGATGGGAAGCCGATGATTGTTACCCTTCCTGTAATTTAGGTAAGACCTGGTGTCTGATGATAAATGATTCGTTTCGAAAATCTATGAAAAGGGGAGAGCCGCCTCTCCCAGGGCTCATCTCTTGGGTCCGTTCTTGATACCTTTTGTACCGAAACTGTGAAAATCTGCCAGAATATGGAGTATCAGGCCTTGACTTCGAAGCCCGGGGGGTATTCAATATATTTGTCCGACGGGGATGTGCCGTTTTTCAGGGTATCGTTTCGCCTATTCTTTCTAGACCAGGATATCAAAAGAAGGCAAATTTTCTGGAGCAGGTTGTCAAAACATGTCAAAAGAGGATCTTTTGTTACAACGGGTTATTGTTTAGTCAAATTTTTGTGTTTTGAGTATACCTTTCACAGATTTTTTCAAGAACAGGATATCATTTGAAGGCAAAAATTCTGGAGCAGGGTGAAAAAATTTTTTTTCGTGGACACATCCCCGTGCAAATTTAGGTCAAGTACCCCCTCCAGGCTTCGAAGGGTGCTTAGAGCTGCTAGCATTGTCGGATTGAGAAAATGTTTTTAGGTCACCTACCGATGTTTCAAATCTTGAAGCTTGATAAAATCTTAAAGACTACCTGGATGCACATTGTACGACCAGATTAAAAAACTAAAACTGAGATAAAAAGACTTACCCGCTACAGCTACCGTTAAGTCATTCCACAATACAATTGCACCGATGCCACTCTTATGGCTCAGGATTCTGGGATGTCTTTAAGAAATCATGCGTAGACCAGTGGGGCAAAACCGATATCGAAAGTACCTGCCCAGTTTTTTTAAAAGAATTACCGGCAGACCCCAATCATTGATTTATTTCGGACCCCAAATATTGGCGTGGACCCCCTCATATTGAAATTTAATGGGTAGCCCGCTGGGCATTCAAGATCCAAGTAAATATCTCTAAAGAACAACTAACAACTTGTAGAATATATGGTTTTTGGTCATCGAAGTACCATACTATCGTAAAAGGCTGCATGCCAGGTATCATTTGAAAGCAGAATTTAAATGCCTCCAGCGTCATTAAATTTTGTTGACTTAAGGGAGGCTCAATCCCATTCGAATTATTTGAAGTTTCTTTGATTATCAACATTGCAAAACAAATTTGATATCTTATGAAACTGTGATGTCTTCTTCTGGTTAGGAACCTGCAGACAAAAAGGCGTTAAAGTCGTTCCGTATGAAATGGTGAACTCAAGAATAGCCCCTGGTCGATGTTCTTTCTGCAAAATTTTGTTCACAAAGCAATGGAATAAGAAACTGACACCAAAGTGACTGAAGATGAACAAATCAGTCACTCTATGCCAAAACTAACTTCCTATTACTGTTTCCTATTACTCAAGGCCGTAGAAAGTATCGTAAAGCTTGGGAGGGCACGAAAATTAAAGGGCACTGTTTTCTTTACGTTATTGGGGCTAATGGTAAATTCGAAGTTTCCTTATTTTTAACTCTATAGCCAAAAAGTTACCAAAAATAATGGAAAAGACACCGAAGAGAAGGCATCTGAAGAGAAGGCATCTGAAGAGGACCCAAGAAAAGATCAAGGCATCACAAGAACATCTTCGTTCCACGTTCTCATGGTTTGATTATAACCACCTTATTTCCTTTGTCGCTACGTTCAATATTAAGTCGCTAAAAAGAGTTGAAATAGTGCAGAATCGTAAGCTTAAAAATTTAAAGCGCGAATATTTAGCATCTGGTATCGACCCCGACAAGGTTATATTCAATTACTCGACTTACACTCTCAACGATGTAGAGAAGAAAGTGCTCTCAAGGGGTCTCAAGTTTAGTATACGTCCAGATAAACTGGACTATTGTGATTTTCTTACTCCTTTTGAAAAATTGGCGATCAGTTTGAAAAATCGCCCTATCGATAAAGAAGGGGTCAATTTTGATTACGTTAAGACCCGACTTATATAATTGACTGAGAAGCATTGCGCTGACTGCCTATCATGGATATGACTCTGCACAATTTCCTCTCAATATCAGCAAAGCAGAATTATCTGCTCTTAAGAAATTATCTAGAAATAAGAATCTTATTATCCTTAGACCAGACAAGGGAAATGGGGTGGTTATTCTCAACCGTATAGATTATATTAATAAAGTTGAATCCCTCCTCTCAGATGCCTCTAAATTTAAGAAACTCAACATGGAAAAGACACCAACATTTAATCTAATCAGTGTGGATCCAGATATAAATAACTGCTTGATCATGAGTCTGAAACAGTGTGCACTATAATTTTCCAAACCTGTTGCGCTTTTCTGACACCCGGTATATGAACACTAAGGTCAGAGATTTCTCTTTTAACCCGAAACAAAGTGGCCATGCTTCTCAGAACCTCTACATGTCACTGGAATCGGGCATGAATACTGATAAAAACTAAGAGAAACAGTCTGAAATGGTACAGTGCTTCTGTTCTGTTGCACAGTTTCCTATTCGATGATTCTTATTCGATGTGAAATAGAGGTATGCTAGATATTAATTAAACTGTCTGGATTAACCCCTGTGACGTGCAAAATTGTGTTTGATAATGGTGAAATGCAATCGAACTTCATTAAGTTTTTGGCACAATTCCTAAACTTTATAACCCCTTTGAAAGTCCGTTTGGGTTGTGACCCCTCTGCCCCCTGTCAGACCGCAACTAGGCAATGAAGATGCCAAACGAATGGAAAGAAAGTAGGTAAACACCTAGTAAAATTATCAAACTTTTCAGCACGTTCAAGTTTCCATTAACATTGGGAGCCATTTGTTTCACCATATCTAGACATGTGGCGTAAGCTTGCTCTACTCTATTCGTGACCTTAGATCACATTTCCAGTTTTCGTACAACTCAACATCGCTATCACTTATTTGAAACCAGCCATCTTCAGAAGCACATATAAAGAAGTGCTCAAGTCCTTTTGAATCTCGAAGCCATTTTCGCAGCAAAGGATTCTCCTCTACCCATCGAGTATAGCCCTCATGGATTGTCTTTTCCCAGCGATGAAACTCTTCAAGCTCGTCCAAAGTAAAGGCGGTCATAAATGAACTTGACGGAAAATGGCGTGTTGGGTCAGATTTCTTTTTTTCGAACATCCATCTTTTTACGTCATCTGTCAACGGCATAATTACCTTGCCAGGATACATCATTGAGAGCATGTTGGCCTATAACAGGAATATATCACAATCAACAATTCCGTACCGAGCAAAGTATGCGCAAAAAGTATGCAGGGTGAAATGTGATCGAAGCTCATCGTAGGCCTCAGGAAAAGGTAGTAAGGGTTCACTCCACCAGACAGTATTTCTAAATTTTTCTGAGTCATAAGAGACAATTAATCAATAGGCAGTTTTAAGTTAAGGGAATCGGGCATGAATACTGGAAAGAGCTATAAAAGAAACAGTTTCGGCAATGATGCAATGAAAATGGGCTCTAACATTGCGAATTTAAGTGGAGGATACTTAAGTTAAGCAGAGTATCTAAAGTCAATTTCCATTGTCATATTCCTATGGCAAGAGGATACAATTTTCTTGAACACATTGAAACCAGAGCATGGGAAAATGCACTGGTTGCATAATTTGGCAGAAAATGCACTGTTGCACAAAGAACTACAAACTATTTTCGATTTGTCGAAAAGACAGTTTTTGCACTCCATGAAATTGCGAAGCAGTAAAATTTCCATTGGAAATTCCCAGGTAGCATAAGACAGCAATAACAGCAGCAAGCTAATGTCTCGAGACATTTTTGATTCCATTCTTCAGACCTCGTGGCTAAACACCAGAATAACGCAAACATAAATTCTATTAAATTGCAAAACAACGTTTTCTCTTGTGCATACGGGAATTTCCGCCCGCTAGGAAAATTCCAGTTATTGGAAACTGGCCATTTCTTTGAATATGCTCGATGAGCTGAGATCTTGCTCGTTTTCAAGGAATTGAACGAATCGTTGATCCAATTTTTTTGCTTCTCAGGAGCAGGAAGGCGTATAAATCTCTCTCGTTTTGCCTTGAACATGAATGTAAAATGTAGGGGCTCACAACTTCTAACGATGTACCAAACTGTAAGTTGAAATGTGTAGCGTGTTGCTGGAGTAAAAACAAGAAATTTCCCAATTCAAAACTTTTTCTTGACATTCAATCAAAAGCCGGAAACTTTTTTTGGGACATCAGGTAGAAATGATGGGGCATAACGAAAGCTTTACAGCCAATAAAGCATGCCCTTGCCAGCTATTACGGATACTTTTTATGCCATGGTTAATCTTTCAATACCTTTACCAAAAGCAAACGTGGTTGCAAACAACAGCCTGTATTTGTGGTGGATCAAATGATGTTACTTAAATGTTCGCTGTGTTGTGGAGCAAAGCAAAACTACAAGATAAGTTAGATACTCACATCTTCATCTTCATCCCGAGGGTTGATTAGATGTTGACTTGCGACATGATCTTCTACTGTGGTGTCTGAAATATTGAATAAGAAATATGTCTGCTGTATGAGTAAAAAATGTGGCGTGTTTGGCGGACAGTTATGTCGCGTTCACCCGATCATTGTGAACTAAGGTATTTCCGTACAGTCAAAAGTCTAACTAGGTTCATAAACCTCTCCCCGCTGAAATCGGTCACTTGATGCATTAGATGACCCAGTGTGGAAATCTTGCAAACTGATGAAATCTTTAACCAAGCCCCCGCAGCATTTTAGTCTTGCCAATAACAAGTTTCTGGTTGTTCAGCGTTGCTCTTTATTGCAGGATTCGCAGGAGCTAGTGACTTATTTTCTCATTTCAGGGATTCGCTGCTTCTCTTGAAAGATCTTATAGTTTTCTTCCTAGTTACAAGTTAATTTGGTTATTATTCTATTACAGGAGTTAACAGTTTTCCTTCCACAGATTACAGTGTGTAATGTTGTGTTTGTAGGCTTACTACGATGTGTCTGTTATTTAAAGATTTTAAGATATTCATTTCAATTCATTTCAAAGCAATTCATTTGCTTTAAATAACATACTTCAAACTTGTTGCCTAAAATATGCAGAAAATTAAAAAAAATAATTACCGATCCAAAGATTCTTTCTGGACAGAATTTCATGGTTTTTTGTTGTGATTAACATCATCAATTGCTCTCTGACTCTTGGCACATCTATGAGGTGGAAGTCCATCGGAGCTTTAGTTGCATGTGCAACCATTCCACACAGCAGAAACACTCCACAGTCTACAGTACTGCTTCCTTGTGTTGGTACTCTTCTGCGCTCCTCCACTGACAGTTCGCTGAAGCCGGAGATGTCTATTCCTGACCTGTGCATCCAGGTTGTGAGTAAGTCCCTGATTTCTATGTCGCCTTTATATGGACATAAACTGTCGTATTCTAGATATCGTTGCCCTGGAATGTCTATCACAATGAGGGACCAGTGTGTATTGTTTGAATGTATCGGAACAAGAACTAATTCATGCTCACGCGCCAGACATCCCAGTTTTGTTTTGTTGCTACCAGTGGCCTTCCTCTTTTTCAATTGATTAATGAGGTTGGTATCTGCTACATAAACACGTTTTTCCATCTTGCTCAGACACTTGCCAATAGCATAAATCACAGCATCATTGATCTTGTTTCCTTTTTCAAGGCATATGAGATCGGATTCGTGCAGTAGTGAATATGGTGTGCCATCAAAGCAGCAAGATGGATTGCCTTCACTTGAGTTGGAGCATGCAACATTTCCTTCATCATCATCATCAATAATGACGAGATTCTTCTCTATCTTTACTGCTGCTAGTTGAGCGGATGGAATGTTTTTCAGGTACAGCAACCCTTCCCTGATTGACAAAACTTTGACAGTCTTGTGTAAGCTGTCTAGTAGCAACATGGTACTGTTGAGAAAACCAACTGAAACATAGTGTTTCTTGGCACCATCACCAACGAGAATGAAACTGTTTTCCCCGATATCCAGCTTCTTTACCAACGAATGGTAAATGAGTTCCAGAATTTGCGAGGGAACGTTCTTGATGTCAGTTTGGTGTACGGTGGAGGTAATTACTTTGTCCTTCCTACACCAGAGCAATCCTCTCTTTACAGCAGCCTGCTCAAGTACAACGATACTATAGTCACCATATCGATGTCTCATTGGCTCCACTTCCTGCAGTAAGCCCTGTTGTATATAGGTATTGTTGAGCCATACAGCATCTGCCAGCTCATCCATTTCTGATGGCAAATATGGCGTAGTCACAATCCCACAACCAGTTACGGTGTTATTCAGGGCACAAAGGCCACAGTATGCGCTGCATCCTTGTACTTGCATTCTGATACGAAGAGAGCCTATTTTCACAGAGATGAACTTTATTTGTTCCGTTACAGTCCTGAGACTTGCCTTTCCCAAAACAGTAGATGCATACTGTAGGTTACTTTTCAACCCAGGTGTCACATTTTCACTATGGTTTCTCCATTCTGTCAACCATGCCAACAGAAATTCTTTGTTACGAGGACTATCTGGGCTGCTTGAGACACGAAGGGCTTCGAGTGCTTTTACTGCCTGAGGAATCAAATCTTTCACTTGTTTGTTGATTTCTGAACATGACTGCCGTTGGTTGGAGCCGTCCTTTTCATTCTTAAATGCAGATGACTGACCAGCATTACTACAGTCAGAAGCGAAATCACTTGTGTTCTGGTTGGCAGTAGGCTCATTTGTGTCTGGACTGCATCTATCCTTAGTCGGTGTTTGAAACCCAACTACGTTTATCTTTCCACTAGAAATGAGGCTTTGCAACTGGGCCGCTGATACCTTCAACACTTTTGGTGCTAATTTGGAGGCTTTCTTTTCGTTAACTTCAATCTTTTCTTTATTCACCACTGGATTGACCTTTGGATCGACTTTTGAAAGATCTTCTTTTGTGCTATCTGGTCCTTGCTTACTTTGTTTAACCTTCATGGCTTCTGATTTGGCCACATCCGAATTTACTTCATTTCTCTTGACTCTAACTTTCTTTGCTGGGGAGCAAGTCTCCATATTTTCAGTTGCACCTCTTTTAGTTCCCTTTTTTCTTCCTTTAGCCGTAGAACTCTTCTTTCTACCCTTCTTCCGTTGATTTTTCCTTTTTGCATCAACAGTGACGAGGGCAGCATTCTTGTGTAAGTATGGAATGCCACACCGTCTTGCAAATTCAATGGCTTTTTGTCGGCAGCATACATGTCCACAGGAAACAGCATCATCACTAAAACACTGGATGCACTCATGATTTTGAATTTCGTCCTCGCCAAATTCCCGAAGGAATTCCAAAAGACTTTCATTCAAGTGACGTCGACACTTTCTTTCCCAGTGAACGCTTCCGTACATGAAGAAGGGGAAGCCTACTCTTTTCAGTTGATCAGTTTTCTCACAGTATGCTTTCTTGTACAATTCAGACTTTTCCTGGTTGCGTGTGCTGTAAAGCTTTGACAGGAGACCACAATCTAAAGCCTCACATATGTCATTAAAGGCCCCATTGATGTTTTGTACGGCATAATTTTTAGATGCCTTTCGCCGCTTGTCTTTATAGATGTCTCGTCGAAAGTCAATAGCAAAGTCAACAACTTCATCCAGCAACTGTTTTACATCAACAGTATTTCTTTTCTCAACTGGAACTGCACTCTCTACATCTCTCTCCTTCATTGTGTCATTGAATAACACCATTTGCCCTCTGAATAAACATTTTTCATATACTTCTCTTCCATCATTTACTTCAACTTGATAGATACCACCTGCGTTATACCCTGTTATCTTTCCAATCAGGTTTCTCGGAGCCAGGGGATCTTTACGTGAGACAGCTTGCTTCTCTATATCTGGATTTCGGAACAGAACACGATCTCCAATTTCAAAACTGGCATCGTTACCTTTTCTAAGTGCATTCTCTATATTTCGATGAATTGTATGCTCTGTTGACTCAAGGGCTTTACATTTTCGCACGATATATTCACTGCTCATCGAAAACAGTGCCGAATTGAAACTTCTCTTGGAAAATTCTTGTTCATCTTCCGCATCAACATTTCCTGGTGGGATTGGCCTATCACCATCCTCTACTGCTGGGTTTGGTTCACGAAACATGCTAGCAGACATCGATGCAGTGGCACAGGACTGCATTATTTCATTTTCACCAACATTCATACCAAAATCACCTACTGTAGCTGGAATAGTGCTTGCCACACTGGCAATAGAGCCTGTGTCATCATCGTCAGAATCCATCGTTGCATCGTTTTGATCTTCCCCATTTGATTGGGAGGCCATGTCAACATCATCTGGGACCAGAACATACCTCAATGAAAGGGGCTCTCGATTTCTGAACACTCTGAAGGGAACATCATCGATCGTGGAATGCCAGGAGTGATTGAGGACATGCGCGATCTTTGGCAGAAGAAGTGGCCATGCCATAGCTTGCTCAGTGGGATCCATATGACCAATTGCTTTTCTCATATTGTTTTTGAACTGCTTGTTCAAGTTCTCAATTTGTCCCTGGGATTGTGGATGTCTTGGTTTCCCATGTTTTATCTTAACTCCGCATTCTGTAAGAAGGAGCTCGACAACTTCTGCAACAAATTCTGACCCGTTATCGGACTGCAGGATTTCGGGGAAGCCTTCATGCTGAAATAGGAGGCTGGCAGCTCCAAAAATATGTTTTGCATGCTTTGATTTGAGTGGAAAAAACCAGCAATATTTGGAGAAACAATCTTTCATTGCCAGAACATAACGGAACTCCCATTTATTTTCTTTCATGAACTCTCTTGTACTTGGAGCCATATCAACAAGATCAAATTGAACTCGCTCAAGTGGTCTAGCAGATCTTATAGGCTTTGGGGGAGCAGCAACAGTTGGTAGAATTCGTTTATTGACTTGGCATGTCTGGCAGGATGCTAGGAATTGTTTTATTCTAATAAAGCTTCCTTTGAAATGATAAGAATCGTTGAACATTCTGCTCAGATTATTTATGCCCCCACTGTGGCAACGTTGAACTCCATCAGCACTTTCAATCAAATGCAACTCTTCCAGCTTTTTTACGAAGGTTTCCTCATACAAAAGCATCTTGGTAGCTACGCATTCTTTTGACTTTCTATTGTACGTGTTAATCATGAGCTGGGGCCAGTGTTCGATGTTTGCGTCGATCCATCCATCCGATGAAATTTTGAATTGGTAGAACGGCTTGCTGGTGCTTTTGTTGAACAAGAAACTTCGCTTATTTTCTCGGTAAAACATAACAGCAACAATCCAGACGCATTCTGGCACATTTTCTTCAAAAATTTCTCTAAATTCTGGTGCCAAATAGAACAAACAGCAGCAGATCCTTGCATATAGCCATTTTGACATTGGTTTGCTGAACGGATTATCATTGGATTCTTCTTTGTCATCTTCACTGTCTGAAAGAGATTGCACACGTATGATCATAAAGCCCAGGACAGGGTTCTTCTCAGCTTTGCTAGTTACCAGAGTCTTCTTGAAGCAACTGTTTAAGACTCCAAACAATGTTCCCAACTTTCGTAGACTCAAAGAAAATTCATACTTGGTATGCAATGAAAATCCTATCCTTTTCAGTTGCTCAGACCAAAAATGTTGATTCTTTAATGATTCACATGTTTCAACAGTAAAAGTTTAGAGGTTAAAAACTACCTGGTGTGTCAATAGAAAGAACTCCAATTTGAGTTGCAACTACTGCCTTGATATCAAGCCAATGCTATCAGCAATTATAACATTGTACAATGGAAACATTCAATTATTTTTAAACAATTTTTGTGTGCTGAAATCGATCACTCCGTTCATATTTTACAAGAGTTTGTCTCGAGCAAATCTTTCGGGAAATGATAAAACGTGCTAGAATCTCTATTACGCACAAGTTTCGCTAATACTTTACCTTAAGATACAGAAATGACATGAACACGCTTTGCAGGCTAGAAAATTCTTCCCCCTGGTATGAATGAATTATTCTGGAGGATTTAATTCTTCCAACAGGACCAACTACATGAATACATCTAAGTGTCATGATAGTTGGGAAGGAAAACAAAGGGGATTTCGTTTCGTTTCGTTTTCACTCGTTTTAGCAGGTTTTCGAAAGAGGCTATTGGCCCAAAATCTCCGGCATCAACTGGAAGGAGTGGCCGATTGAAGCCACGTAAATTGCCGAATCTAGTTGAACATATTGGCAACCAAGTAAATGGTTTTCAATATTATTGCTTTGATATTCAGGAGGCAGTGTGTTAACATGGGACGGATGTTGAACTGTAACTGAATAACTGACATACGGTACGGGCCTTGCTCACATTAACATGACAAGAGTTCTTAGGAATGTTTAAGAATTCTTCAAATTCTGGAAAATATTCATGTGTCACAAGTAATACTGTACTTTTGTAAACAAGAATTCTTAAGAAACTAACAGGAGTTCTTAGGCAGGAGAGCAACCTAAACGTCAACATGGCCTGCCCTGTACCTGACGACCAAACGTTACTGTGTTTTGGGGCTACTGTAGAGAAATTATTGGTTCGCTATCAGTATCTCAGCATAGCCTGAGAGGGTTGTGTTATAACTAGGAATCTTAAAATAGCCTTACCAAAGAAGTCGTGCAAACAGACCAAAGATATTTTGGGTATTCAATTTCAAGTGTAAGTCGTTTGATTTATCAATAGCAGAAATGTAAAAAGTTCCTTGGATAAGTGCTATCTACATAGACAGAGCAGAAACTGCATGCATGTACAAAAGTTCGTAACTTTGACCCCCACCCCGAGCAGGCCTTTTCGTGAGGAAAGTCACACATGAGTGCCCCAACGCTCATGCGGTTTCGTTTGCTTGAACGATCGTGCAGGTAAAGATCCCATCCCAAGCACTTTTAAATCTAGCCTGGGCACAGACTATACTTCTGTTGCGGAGGAGTAAAGGAAAATCTATGCGCAGGCTATTTTAATTCATGAGAAAAGCAAGATAAACAGAATCTCCAAATGTTAATGTCAGGCGAGAAAGAATCATTCAAACATTCCCCGCAAGGGTCGCGTTCAACTGTGGCAAGCACATATTGTCGTTTTTCGAAACGTTTTGCATAAAAAAAAGAATCTTCACATTCTCTCTGTTCTGTTTCTGAAAGTTCATTAATTCTTACCATTCTTGTTTGGGCTTAACTGTTTGTCAGTAGTCAACTAAAAAACTTTATGTAGAATGGTTGGGCAACAAAAAATACTAAGATAGATTTAACACACTGAGGCTTTGCAGGTGTGTGTCCACATCAAAGTGTGATTTAAAAATGATAAGAGTGTACAGTTTTTACAGAAAACAGGTTTTTCTACCTTCAAAACATGTTTAACTTTGGTTAAGGAGGTAGGTGATACTTTTTTGTTATTTACTTCTATTTTGAGGAAGGTTAAGCTCTTTGGGTTAAACTTTCTGCAATGTTGAATCTTAAAAGAGCATCTTTACTGCTGGTCAATTTCTAGTGAGTGTCTGTCGTTGCACTATTTGAATTCGACTTACCATTGCAGTTCTGAAGGAAATCTTTTCATTTCCGTTGCATTAGTAAATTTCTCCAACCACACTACATATCGTCTCATTTATATCTTACTGTAACTTCTTCAAAGAAGCAAAATGCATAGCATAGCAATGATATTATGTATTCAAGCTTTCCATGGTTGTCTGCAGGCCTAACATCAAAAAGTCAACCAACTTGATCATTTACCGTCAAGTGAAACACCAGAATAGACTATTTTTAGGTATAAATGTATCTAAAAAAGATAATGCAGTTGTTGGTGTGATTGCAAAAATTTAAGGTTTAATTTAAATTTTAAGGCTTAATAAAATTTAAGTCTCAATTTGTTTTGCAGTAGTTTAATCCCTTTACTTTTAGAGTTTTAGAGGTCCCTAAGTGCCAGAGTAGGGGGGCACCTGCCAGGACTTGAACCTGGACATTTTCCCTATGCAGGGAAAGATGCTATCTTTACATCACAAGTGCATACTGGCCCCTTTCTCTTGCACAGCTTAAATCAATGATCCTAATCCTGTCTTATATCCATTAAGCACATTTTATCCAGTTAAGGGCTCTCCCTGTATATATGTTTAAATGAAAATACATTTTAGTAATACTGGGCAGATCACACTAAAAACATATCGTAATGCATAGAAAGTTGCACAACCTGCTCCTGATTATTCTTATGGCATGATTAACCTGCACTGAGATATTAAAACCTTGATGATGCATGCTGTCCATAGCATATTAGCTACAGGGACTTGCTATAGCAATTGCTAGTGGCTATAGCATCTTATATGTACAATTTTATTGTTTATTATTTATAACCACCTCTAAGGGGACCATTATGGAAATAAGGTCACTTGATCTTTTAATGCTATCCCTGCCACTATGATTAGGGGAATCCTTTTAACTTGTGTTTATTAAAGTAAAATGTAAATTATATTGTAATTATTTTAACTATACATCTTTTAACAACTGTAGATATTTTAATTTTGTGGTAAATGATACATACATACTGTACATGCATACATAGCTAACGTACACAACCTTCTGAAGCAAGAATTCTATCTTCCTTCTATGAAACTTGCCACAGGTAGGCCAGGTTTGAACATATGTAGACTTGCTTCAAATCTGTTCTTTCATCCATCTGACTGTTCCATTTAGGGAGAACCCAAAGGGGAACAGCCTGGCAGACTGAGGGAATAGACTTGAGGCAAGTCTAATCTTCATGAGTATGTCAAGTGTAACAGCAATCTTACTGCATGCACTAACAAACCTGGAAGTAGCAATTTTGTCAGAGAGTAATAAAAAGCATACATGATCATGTTTGCGCAACTGCTGATATAATACAAAAAGGCCTGCCCCCGCCTCCCTGCAGCAGATCCCAAAATAAGGCAATACTTGATAATCTCCTTGTTGGGTCTTAAACTATGTTATCATTTCAAGCAGCTTATAGATCCAAAGAGTTCCTTATATGAGATTGCTATTGATGAAATCATTCACACAATTTCTGCCCTGTTATTTAGAGACAGCATCAACTTTGAATGAGAAATAAATGTTCAAACCATTTGTCTCTGATATTTCCACAGCTTCCGCAACTTTTCTCATCAATTCAATGTTCTGCAATTGAGAAAGTAAGTGTACACTGTAAGTGATCATTTCATAAGCAAAGAAGCAAGTAATATCAATCATTCACAGTTTTAAAATCTCATAAATCACAAACTGTGACATGACTTAGCTGCATGTGCTGTTCTGTAAAATGATTAGATTTTATCAAAAGATATTTGAATGCTTTTGCTAGAGAGTTGTGAATTATCACAAAAAAATGGGGTGATGACCTCAAACAAAAGAAATTCCAAGCAATGACTCAGATCTTCTCAGCCAACAAGGAGGAAAAGCATGCTAAAAACTTTCACAACAAGGAAACATACTTTGATTGGGGGGCACACTGCATGTTTTGGATACGAAGGCATGCCATTGGAAAGGATATAAAATTGTCATGATGTTGGTATTAAAGGAATGAATTATTACAAATTCTGTTACAAGGAATGCATCCTTTTCTGTGACTTCTGTATGCAACAACATAAAAACATCAGGTATAGATATATAAATATTATACCTGAATGAATAAATAAATACTGTATTAGTGTTACATCTCAACAAGTTAAAGTATGGCCAAAAACTATGTAGAGTTAAGACGTTTTTTGATGTCATTTCGGCTCTATTTGCTTACTAGTAAAAGTTCAGGTCTCTTTCGAAAGAGGAAGAGAAGCATAATATCCTTAAGCAGCATTTTTATTATTATTATTATTATTATTATTATTATTATTATTATTATTATTATTATTATTATTATTATTATTATTAACAATTTGTTTTATGTTGGCAAGAAAAAAAAATGAGTACATAGCTAATAAGCTAATTAACGCCAACAAGATAGTTTAAAACCTATTTTACAATTTTCCAAATAAATCTACAAAAACCCTAGATCTTTAATAAAAACTTTGCACAATCTGCAGATGCAAGTATTTCCTTTCCATGATTTTATTTTTCGTTTGAATTCAGCGAGTGTGTTGGAATCTTTAATTTCGCTTGGTAATGAGGACCACAAATGGCAACCTCTGTACTGAATATTCTCTATTCCGTATGTTGTTGTCTTTACTTTTGGCAACCGCAAATGATTTTCACTTCGCAAACTGTATTGAATATTTCTTTCTGTAAAAATGTTTTTCATAAATGTTGGATTTAGATTGTTTTTCGTTTTGAATATTTCGATCATTAGCAATTGCAGATTGTGCTGATGAATGGTTCCATATTTTTTCTTCAATTTTTCTAGCTCAGATTCACTATCTTTGCATACCAACCGCAATGCTCTTTCGTGAATGCGATTTAACTTCGAATTTGTTGTTCTGTCATGAAACATCCATACAAGTGGACAATAATTAAACTGCGACCGGATGAAAGAATTCATTAAAATTTCTGATTTGATAGGATCAATGTAATTCGACAAACGAGCAAGCGCATGAAGCTTTTGGTTCGCCTTTTTAGACAAATCTTCAACATGTTTTTTGAAGCTTAATTTCTTATCAAAAGTCACACCTAACAGTTTTTCGTAATCACTTTCATTAATCATTGAATTTCCAATCGAGACTGTTGCTTCAGTACTTTTCTCGCCGAATATCATCAGGTGGCATTTGTCATCATTTAATTTTAAAAAGTTGTCAGAAAACCATTTTACTATCACAGAGCTATCTTCTTCTAATTGTTTGATAATAGTATCAAGATCCGGATGGCATGCAAAGATTGTGGTATCATCAGCATAGTTACAGATCTTTGTGCGATGTACAAACCAGAATATGTCATTTATAAAGACATTAAATAGTAAAGGCCATAGGACCGGCCCTTGGGGTACTCCAATCTTGATTTCTTTCCAATCACTAAAAGAGTTGTTGATCTTAACTCTCTGTAGTCTATTTGATAGATAGCTTCTTATGAGCTGAAGGGCATCCTTATTAAGTCCATAGGCACTCAGTTTTGCTATCAAAAGACCATGGTTTACACAATCAAAAGCCTTTGAAAGATCCATGAACACTGCTCCTGCAAGTCCCTTATTATCAATGCTGTTCTTACAGTGTTGCAAAAAGTTTAACAAGGCATGCTGTGTGTTATACCCTTGCAGCTTCCCAGATGATATGAAAAATGCTGATGTTTCTTCGCTCTTCAAGAAGGATGATAATATGAGCAAAAAGAATTATAGACCAATAAGTCTCCTTCCTACAATCGCAAAAATATTTGAGCGACTAATGCACAGGCAGTTATCTGAATTTACTGCACGCTTGTTTTCACCGTTATTAGGAGGGTTATTTGAAATTTAAACTTACAGAAGGGGTTGAAATCAAGCCTCAAAAAAAGCAACTCTTAGCCCACGCAGCTGTTGAGGTTGAAAAATATACAGGCTGAAAAGCTCTTTCTTAGCTGTATCCGTGCTCTGTTTATTTGTTAACTAATTACATTGTTGTCCATGTGCAAAGAAATGGCCAAGAATTAGCAGATTTTGGAAAAGCTGGTTTCCCCAAAATCAGACAGCAACAAGTCACTAACTGCAACATAATGACTATACTGTGAACTGCAGATACCAATTGATGATTTGGTTAGATCATTTAATTCCCTGCCTACATTAACATCATTGAACAGCAGCATGCATGTTTTAGCACACATGAAATGTGATGACAGAAATGCAGCAAATGAAAGTGATGATAGATGCAAACCATGATGATCAATCTTTATGGTTTTTAATATACAACCAAATGAATACTAAGCCAACCTGACTGGGAGGTTTAGCCTGCAAACAAGTGAAAACTAGCCATGTAGCATGGAATACATCATAATGTTGATAGCATATCCCCATACATTAAAGGAGCATTTTTTGTCACAATAAATAGTGATGAGGTATATTTTACCTTATTTATAACTTCAGTGTTGTTCATCTCATAAAATACTGGAGACTACAGTCCACTTTCAATCTATACCAGAAGAAAGCATGAATTGTCAGTCAAGGTTTAAAAATGATTAGAAATGATGGGGATTCAAAATCAATTCGCAGTGGGTTCATAAGCTCATCATTTGGATATAAGATGTCAATTAAGGTAACCCTGCTTTTTGCCACTTCCAGAATCATCCTCTGCACAAATTTATCAGTTACTTTTGGAACCAATTGGTCTATCAAAAATATGTAAAAATTATGACATCAATCATATTCTTGGCAATCAAAATATAAAAGCTGATTGTTTTCACTGCTTTGGAGAAGGCTTGTTTCATAAATATTTTCAGTGGTTTCAGAAGAACTTATTGTTCACTTATGAATGATTTTTAAGTAGCAAAAAACTAAAAATTGTTTTGGGAAGGGATGTATTACCATTAAAAATCCCAGATACAAGACACCCTAGACATCCTAAATCCAGCCCCCAAACGCATAGCTGTTGACTGGTGGAGAGAGCTTGGTGTAGAATGCTGAAACAGCCAAAACTTTGGTTGGACTAACGGGGCTAACTGCCTAATTATTAGGCTAATATATAAGGCCTGGCCCTAGGTATGTACCAACTTTTCAGGCAGGCGCTACGCAAAGGCCCGTGGTCGAAGGAGCAGAGAATAGAAAATACCAACTGCACGAAAAAAGCCAAACTGAAAAGTGACAGTGACGAGGTAACTGAAACAAACCATCGTTTCGTCTTTCTTTCTGTTTTTACCTTGCTTTTCGTTCTTGTTTGACTTTCGATTCGAGCGTGGTTTTAGAGGCTTGCCTCATTTTGATACTGTAAATACATGTTGCCTCGTTTGAGTATGAGACACAAACACCAGAGAGGGCGCATCTACCACGCTACACACGCTACAACTGTAAAACTGTAAATCTCAACCTCGATTCATTTCATTTCACTTCACACTTCACACTTCGCACTTCACTGACCCATTCTCAGCCTACCATTAACTGTGGAATAGAGCGAGGGGCATTTTACTCATTCAAACAATCCACAGTAGATGACAGTCGTCCTAGATTTATTCACAAAAAGGGATATTTACGGATTTTTTATGGATTTTCTTAAAAGAAATTTTGCCAAAGATTTGCGAGATGTTTTGGGCCCAGGGGGGGGGGCACTTGTGAAAATTTTGGTAGGGATGCTCGTGTCATTTTCTTGGGTTTGAAATTTATGAAAATGTAATCTTTTGGGTTTAGCTAACTTTCTTTTGGGGTTGATAAACTTGCCGTCACTTTTTTGGGCTCATTGAAAATTTGCGTCATTTTTTTGGGTTATTGAGCTTTGTATTTACAAAGTTATTATCACAGTCAATTAAGAGTTGCTGTGATGGTCTCCAAATTCAATATCAGTTTTACTATCTTGTGCAGAATTGTAAGGTGCTATTTTCTCAATTTAAGTTGTGGTACAAAAAGGATAGCTTTGGGGGCTCGAGAATAATTCCGTCATTTATTTGGGTTTGAAAATTGTGGGCCTGTCATTTTTTTGGGTAGACAAAAAATCTGTCCAAATGAGCATCCCTATCTTAGATTTTATAGAGTGCCCCCCTGGGGTTTTGGGAGTGAACTGCCCCACGGAATAGAATTACAGTTCTTTCGTGAATGAGCTATGAGACAGTGACTAATGTCATTCTCACAGCAGCCACCTAATAACTTCAACAATATTTCTAATCACTAAAACAATGTCATTTAGCTCAGAAAATATCCAAACAGTTCAGCGTCAACATAATGCCTAACAACATTTACTGCTTTGACTGTGGTAGATCTCTCGAAGAAACGGGTCAAAGCTTGCATTAAAATCTAATCCCTGGTCTACGAAATCAAATTTATTCTTAGGCACACGAGGTGGTATAAAAGCAGAAGTCCCTTCTCAGTGGGTACACAAAATGTTTTCCGACAGGAGTTCCATTCACACCTTAAGCTCATGTAGAAGGTCTCATTTTGTCCAGAAATATCCTGATTAAATAAGATGACTTCACAGTATCTCAGGCAGCTTTCCTCTTTTTTCGTTTATCCTAAGGTACCAGGGAGGTTTGTTTTATCGAGGGAGCAGTTGATCTTTCTTGGTTGATCTGTCTTGGTTTGGGTTGCTCACTGTCTTGGTTTCACAGTACATGATATCACAGTATGTTTTCACAGTATCTTAAACAGATGATTTGGCAGATGATTTGGCAGATGATTTGGGCAGATGATTTCACCTTATCTTAGCACAGTGATCCAGGCCAGGGAAAAATAGGGAAAATATAGTTTTGATATCAAATTCTTTTTACACCATCTTTATTGAACACACCCTGGGGGTAAATGCGAAAAAATGATATTTCAAATCGGTCAAGATATTGATTTTGAACTTTACACTAATTTTTTTGTTCATTTACATTACCGTTTCCGGAACAGTGCTGTTTGAGGGGAGTTTTTAAACCCTCATTTCTCCGTCTAGGAAAGTCTGAAATTCTTCATTTTTGTCTCACATAAAACTGCTATTCATGTACTTCGAAGCAATTTCAAAATATGCTATAATTTCTTCACTTTTGATACTTTGAAAGCAATTTCACGTTGGCGAGTGTTCAAGATCGATGGGCTTTAAAAGTTAATTGTGAAATTCAACACTGAATACAAAAAAATGCATCAAAATTAGCATGAACCAAACAAATTCTATGATTTAAATGCAGTGATGAATTGCTTGCAAGAACGATTCATCCAGTCACATCTCTTCATCTTTAATGTCGATCTTTTCGTTGACAAAGACTTGCAAGCATAAGAATTGATTTTAGTCCACAGGGAGCCCAGGAATAATTGGCAAACTCAAAACATAATTTGTCTGGAATAGGAGCTCCGTAGGAAACTGCGAAGGATTTGCGAAGCCTTGAAATGAAGCTGCGAAGGAACTGTGAAAAACGGTTCGCAGTTTCCTACGGAGCTCCTATTCCAGACAAATTATGTTTTGCGTTTGCCAATTATTCCTGTGCTCCCTGTGTTTTACTCTACAACATCTGTTGTCCATGAATGAATATGGGGCAGATACATTTTTTAAGGAAAGGATAACGGAGCAGTCGGTCTTTCTGTAAAAAATTCATTCGGGGCGAACAGATTTGTTTGCAAGGATCGTCCTTCACCGACAATGCAATATGATCAATTTTTCACTGTCCCTAGGCCACCACCTGGAAAATGCGAGAGCTCTTCTCATAAACTGAGCTCAGAACGAGAGTCTAGGCAAATTCTTTCATACATTAAACGGGCCGCAGCCTCAATGTTGATGTAAAATACTGATTACTATTGTATATTGTATCCATAATTCATCAGTAGTGCATGACACTTTTTGAAAGTCCTGTTCACCACAACCTGCTAATCAGTCGAAGAAGGTGGTTTTTTTCTATCAAGAATATTGATAAAAAGCGGATAAAACGTATCTGCTTATCCTATAGGAAGAAAGACAAGCAGCCTACCCGCAATCCACTCAAACAGCACGCAGTTATTCGAGAAATATAGAATAGAATCTCATCTTTTAAGTGAGAAATTTTTTATGCTTATTATTTATGCATTACAGAAGTGGGAGATCTATTGACTTGCTCCACCTATGTTTATCACGATATGTGTAAACATGTTAGAATAAGAAACGTTCAAATGCAATAACAAATCAGACAATGATCAAGTTATTAAGTGTCCACGCGAAGCGATTTTAAAGCGGCCTTTTGCGCAGTTTTCCTGGTGCATCGTCTCCTCAAAGCGCCAAAAAGAGGCCTGCCATCAAAGCTGAGCAGACCACCCCAACAGAGACTTCATTCCAAGGACTTTAAGGTTTTCTCCGAGGCAAGCAGCGTACAGACAGTAGCACTTACCGAGGCAGCCAGTCCATGACCTGAACCAACAACTTAAGTTGGTTTTTCAATTGTTACTGTTGTTGGAGCCGTGGGTCTTCTGGGTCGTGGGGTATGCACACCTTTTTCACTGTATTGTTCCTAGACTCGATTACATGCCGTAGTTTCGCCTCTCTTGCCTGAGCTGATGACGCTAGAACTGTATCAAGCTATCGTTCGATTCTGATTCTTTTTTAGAATCATATTTAGTAGCTACTGGGCTTTTACAGAATTATATCAATTATATAGCTGTTGGGCCTAAGTCACCTGCCATTTTTTCTCATGACCACTGAGTCTAATACCAGTGGTCTGCAGATTGGATGTGGTCTGCTGAGTGGATTGCGGGTAGGCCATTTTTTCGAAGAAGCACGGAGAGATCTCCTTGGCAGCTTATCAGATATTCCTGGATTAAACATAGCAGGACTGGACACACCATCTTTATGCCATTTAATTCTTTTTGGAAATCCAGATCTGACCCAAATTGCAAATAAATAGGATAATTATGGAAGCAACAATTAGTTACATTAAGGCAACGAAGAGATTCGAGTGAAGCACATTCCAAAAATAACAAAGCAGCACTCCCTCTCCCCATATTTTCTTTTTGTAGTATTAGCAGTAGTTGTTTCTGTCTCTCATTTGATGTTAGGTGATTAAAACTCCAAAGAATGTATTTGTTTACCATTCAATGTGGGTGCGGGGTAATGGGTGGAAGGGATTCCTGCTGTGTGGCTGGATGCTGCTGCCCTTTGTTTTTCTCGCTTGCTATCCCGATTGGGGTGGCGCGGGTGGCAGGGGGTAGTGGCTGTTTTGTCTGCACATGGGGGTCCCATGCTCATTGACTTGCACTCGTTTTTCACGCATTGATAGCCTTGCAGGGGTCGTTGCCTGACATCAAATGTGAGACAGACGTTAAAATTGTTTTTTTTCTTCTTTGTGGGAAAAATGTAAATATTTGAATTGTGAGTGTCTGTCATGGTGGGAACTCCGATGCCTAGTGTCTATTCCCGCCATGACAGGCACAGTAGCTGTAAATGTTTTGTGTTTATTTTAATGGATTATATAAAAAAAAGTCTAATACCGCAATCACACTGAGATAGCTAAGCCAGCTTTATGTAAACCAGGTTAAATTTTGACCAATCAAATGCATTTGATTTGTTGGATTAATCAACTAGAAGGCTCCATTCGATAACCTTGGTTAGTTTAAGCTGGTTTAATCGGCAGTTTGAAAAGGGTATCAACCCGGGGGGGGGGGTAACTTAACTTGTCTATGGTACGGGGTTGTGCCATTTTTTAGGGTACCTTTTTCATGAGAGTTTCCGGATTTATGGGTATCGTTTTCAACAATTTTTTCAACAACAATTCCGGATTTATGGGTATAGTTTTCTGTCAGAATTCATTTATTGGTGAGCTGTTTTGGCTTTCACGGATTTATGGGTATGATTTTCAGACATTCTCCAGATTTATGGGTATACTTTTGAGAAATTTCTCCGGATTTATGGGTATGCTTTTGAGAAATTTCTCCGGATTTATGGGTGGTACTTTTACGATTTGAATGGCACAACCCCGTATCTTGGAAACTCAAGTTACCCCTCCCGGGGGTATCAAATGCCTCAAAATCAGTCTTGTAGAACTGCCGTACCATAAAACGACGTAGCTTCGTTCTTGCTATAATCGCAAAAACGGCCTTTCTCTAGGCCACATTCTGAACAGCAGACGACGGGGCGACAGAAATTCGTCGCCGATTAACATATTTGCCGTTTTTACTGCTCCAGGGAAATATGTTCCACAGTGCAGTGTCAACAACAGCAACAATTCAACTCAATGATATGAGCGTAACCTTATGGAGTGAGGCTATATTGTTCATATGCTTGTCACCCAATCAGATGTTTGACAGACTACTTTTGATGTAACCTCTGTCTCATTTCAGGTTATGGTGTAATAGTACCAACAGCTGACCCAACAAGAATAATGACAATATTCTATGCAATGTTTACGATTCCGCTATTCCTGTACCTACTGTCCGGTACCGGCGATGCACAGAAAGTGATGATGAAAAAGATATTACAACTGATTGAAATCAAACTGTTGAAGCGAACAGAAATCAAACGACAATGTGACAAAATCATAATGCTGAATGTCATCCTTTTCGTATTTTGGATACTCATTGCATCTGCTGCAGTGTATAAAAACGAAAAATGGTCATTCTTTGAAGCTATTTATTTTTGGTTCATAACAGCAAGTACCATAGGATTTGGAGACTATGTTCTAGCTTTTGAAGGCAACAACAGAGTAGAAGCAGGTAGAGGTGTATTTATCATGGTTTTTAACATACTCCTGTTGAGTGGATTAAGTTGTCTGTTCAGCACAATTTATGACAAGATCGAGCAAAATGCCAATAGAGCAGACAAAGAACGCTGCTTTTGCCTCAGAAACAAAAAAACAGAAAGCAGGGAGGCATCAACAAATGACTTAGAGCTCCAAGTGAGTAATGTATCCAAGGGGAACGAAAATGGTAATTTTAATGGAAATGAACCAGTAATGGACCGCGTCACACCCCTGGAAGCTAAACTACAAGAAGATGTCTTTAGGAAGGAGGTGAAAAGTTGATCAAGAGATACATGATCATTTCACATTGTCATAAAATAACTCTAAAATGGCTGGTGTCCAAGAAGACTGTGTACAGACTTAGTTGGCTCCAATGATCAGACTTTAGCTTCAACCAATGTCCAATCGATTTCAACGTATTCCTCGACCCCTTCCTCGATAGTTAAGTTGAGCACAAATAGCTCATTTGTTGATATTGGGACTTTGATAGCTAACATATCAATCTTTAAAATTCAAATTTGCCTCCACGCCCAAATCTTCACACGTAACAATTTGGTTGTAAGATGCCTTAACTTTCAGTTCTGTGTGTCATTTTATTTATTTTTTTTCTGTTTCGACCCCTAGATAGACAAAATGTGGTGCTCCTTGGGGTATCGTCTCTGTAGTGGGGTGGAGTTAGGAGTAGGTATAGTAATTAGTAATCATGTATTGTAAATTTTTAATGGAGTATCTATATAAAAAAACCTGAGCTTTGGAATTCTTGATTAGTAATTTCCTAACGCAAATGGAAATTTAAAACGAAGACTGAGGAACAATGAAGAATGACAAAATAGGTGATTTATTCCAAACAGAATGTAGCAATTGGGGGGGGGGTAACTTAGTACTTTTCATGGTACGGGGACGTGCTATTTTTTAGGGGTACTTTTTTGAAACCGTTACGGAATTATGGGTAGCATTTTCACAATTTTTGGACATTTAACGGAATTATGGGTGTCCTTGTCAGGAGATTTTTCGTAATTTCCGGAATTATGGCCCAGATTTTCATTCGATTTACGGAATTATGACCCTAAAATGCACCAGAATTTATGGAATTATGGGTACCAATTTTTCGGGCAAAATGGCACGTCCCCGTCAGAAAATAGGTCGAGATACCCCCCCCCCCGAGATGTAGCATGATCTTAGCATTTCACAATTTATCAAGGATATTGTTGATCTATTTGCTGTGCTTCGAGAATTTGCTTTGCCAACAACGTCAGCTCTCTGGTGTAGAGGTGAAAGCAAATTTTAACTTTCGATTTTTTGATATCACGGCTCTCAAAACATCAGTTCCAACAAACAAGTTATCTACTTTCAAGTTAACCACATCTGTATACATTTTCCTGGGACACCGGGGGTAGAAGAAGATATTTATAGAACAGATAAAGCTATGCAGAATTATACAAGCGAGCAGTCTTACAAGGGGCCATTGCACTAGACTGATGACGATGAGTCCCTTGTACCCTGCGGTAAACCTTGCTCAAGAGGGACTCATAATGGTACAGTGAAAACCTTGGCCCTATCTTCTTCAATCATCAATGAAATTATGAAAGAATCACGGCTTTCACAAATCTCGCAATCTGATTGGTACTGGAGGAATTGCGAAGTTTGGGCCTAAATAGGGCCAAGTTTTTCAGAATGATACTATGAGTCTCTATTGCTCGAAGCGCCATCATCAAGTCAAAGAGTACAGGGCAACATGAGACTCATCGTCATCAGTCTAGCATTGCACTACTCGTCGCCTCAAGGACTTTTTCACCATGATCCTTTGCGTCAAAAAGTTGAATAAGGGGCAGCACTGAATTTATTCTGTTAAATGGCCGGTGTATGCACAGAAAGGCTTAAACGTTTGAACTGGGCAAATTTGTTTGGGGCATCATCTTATCGACGAGGAAAATTTGAGAAAACAGTGGTCCAATTTAAAAGCAACGGTGTAAGTTGTGCAAGATTAGGTCCGATGAGAATTGGTCGCAGAGATAATTTTCAAACAATGGAAAGTAAGAAAAATATGTTCCAAAATGTCATCGTTATTTATTAGTAACATAAATGTATAAAATAGCATATATAAGCAATTTGTTGTTTTGAGATCAACATTTAATCAGGAGTACGGGACAGGTATATCTTTGGTGAGGGACTGAAGGGGCAGTTGAATTTTCTGGAGAATTTTTGTACGGGGCGAGCAGATTTGTTGGCGAGGATGTTGTTTCTTCACCGGCAAAGCAGTAAGATAAATTCTTGCACCGTGTCTAAAGCAGAAATGATGCAATAGGCCTGTGTGAATTTATAGAAGATTTTAAGCAACAGTCGTGGCCAAAAGGTTACATGACAGCTACCGGAGAAGGCATTAATACAGCCTCTTTACAGTTTTAGCCCTCTGTTGCTTTCCAAACCCCTCCCCCCGGTGTCAATGTTGTAGTTTTCCATGACAAGATTGTTTATGAACTGATTTCACGTTCAATCTCTTGCAACAACATTGACATGGGAGGAAGGGGGGCCTTTTACTAGCGAATAGCTAGGTTTTGATCAATCGTCCAATAACTTTTGGCCACGATTGTAGCCATAAACAGATCAGCTATTTTGTAACAGGAAACATCTTTAAAAAAACAACATGCTTAGGATTTATAATGGTGAGAATGAAAATTCGCCAATGAAAATCAGCATCTCTTCGAAGTCTGCCAAGCCTTCTGCTTTCTTGGAGGTTCAGAAGGCCTTCTAAGGCCCCGTCCACACGTATCCGGATCTTTTGGAAAACGCATCTTTTTTTATCCGTTTTGGGTTCGCGTCAACACGGAGACGGCGCTTTCGGTCACCGAAAACGAAGCTTTTCAAAAACGCTCTCCAGAGTGGATCTGTGTGAAAGCGCCGTTTTCCTGTTGTCGTGTGGACGGGTGAAAACGGAGCTTTTCGAAAACGCTGACGTAACAGCGTCAATTTAGCACCAATCAGAGCATGCGCTCAGTTCTTTGGGGATCACGCGAGGTTGTCTGTTTTCTTTTATCGAAGTTCTAATGTCGAATATCGTTATCGAATATCGAATCTTACTTTCGAATAGCGAATTTCGAATGCCACAGCGTTTTCGTGTGGACAGGGATATTTTTGAAAACAGTCCTCGTGTGGACGCGGATCTTTTTTTATACGGATACAAAAAGATGCATTTTCAAAAAGATCCGGATACGTGTGGACGGGGCCTAAGCCTATCAAACCTACCGTTTCAAGAATTTCGAAGTCAGTCAAACACGAATTCCGAGTCTACCGAGTCTACCATTTTCAGAATTGGTATAAATAAAACACAACATTAAGTCTGTGTTGACACAATGCCGGCACATTTCAAAACGTGAAAATGTGACGGTACCGAAATTCTGGCAGCGTTCAAACAATACAGGCAAAATTTGAAAACGACAAAACTTCGACCTTACAAATTCTTTTGCAATCTCTGCAACAAAGGGTCTTGGTCTGATCTTGACGCCAAAGAAAGATATCTAGGCCTGTGGCCAGAAGAATCAGGCAGCCTCTTTTATAAACTATTCAAAGATGTTCAGTTTTTATCGTTTTCGAGTGTTCACACGACGCTATTTTCAACTTGTGTTGGTTAGAGTTCCACTGTTTTCAAATAGCGTCAGCAAAAAATCTGCCGTCTTCGTTTGGACAGAAGGACTTTCCATAAAGCTGCTATGGCGTCTTCAAATTGCGTGAACGCAGTCTAATAGACGTTTTAGCTAATTCTGAAAAAGAACCTAGATCGAACGATATTTGTTTACATTCTGAAAAATTTTCGAATATGCACAATAGTCGGCGCTCCCTGATAGTGATAGAAGCTGTAACGCCACTCGACCATACCTGGCACATTAAAATTTCGCTCGATCCAGGCTCTCTCCTAGAATAGCTAAATGGTCTATTAGCAGTTCTAAATGACACTAACCTCTGTCTCGCTTCTTCTCTCACTTTGACTACTCCGGTATGATGACTTTGATTTCGATTGCTCCATTCTGAAATAGAATGATTATCACATGAGAGAAATTGCACTTACAATCAAACAACAGAAACTCAAAAAGTAACTGAGGACAGAAACTTTTGACAAAAGTAGAACACAAAGCTAAAGTCTTATACCTTTGAAGTGGGGGTCATCAAGGGGGGTAAAAATCCGCTGTTCCGCGCGATTTTAAGTTAAAATCCGCTGTTCCGGTCATTTTTAGCCAAAGTTCCGCATCCCGCCACTTCGTTATCAATGATGGCACAAAGTAGTATTGTTAGACATTTTCATCCATCCAGATGGAAAGAGGAAGAGAGTGGTAGTTAAAATTCTTGTGCAAAGCTTTTAAAATATTCTCATAATGCTGACCAGAAAAACGGAGATGTGACCACGACCCTTACTTACACGACAGCAGATGAAGGATCCGCAAATCCATAAAATTTCACGAAAATTCCGCATCCCGCTTATCATTTTCGAGAAAATCCGCGTCCGGTAGGTATGAAGAATTCCGTCGTTCCGCCGAGAAATTGCTAGAATTCCGTATTCCGCGACATATTCTCTTCGAATTCCGCAGTTCCGCAAACCCTGATGACCCCCACTTTGAAAAAAATATCAATGAGGAGTTTCTGCGCGTGACTTTCCATAATTTTCATTCCAACCCTGATCCGACATCTAATAAGCGACAGAATCTAGTAGTGTATGCTGTAGTTTTAGCTTTAATATTGTCTGTCTTTATGTCTTTGGCCTTGGGGTAGTCGTGGTTTTTCGCTTCCCTTGGTATTGTCCCTGTGGTGTTGTCTAGTAGTTTTGGATAAGTAAAGTAGAATGCAAACATTTTTGTAAATTATTTTATATGAATAAAAAAATTAGTGTTGGGCATACGATTTCATAACATTTTGCCACGGCAGAAAGTTTAGTTATGTACTGGATTAATAAAAAAATCCCTGTTTCGAAGGCAATTGCTTCCTGAAGGCATGGGCAATAATGAACCGCGTTTCTACCGGTGAGCCAGGAAAAAGTTCCCACTTTTGAAAAGTTCTAATACCAAGACCACTACATGGATTTGAATCATTCAAATTCTGGTTAAAAATTCAAAAGATCGACGTATTTTTGTGATTTTTCTCGCTGTTCTACCGCCACTAGAAGTATTGGTAAATTCAACTCTATAAAAATTTTACGGTTGCAAAATGACTGGAAATTGGCCCAAAACATCGATCAAATCATAAATGACTTCTCGCACAGAATAATTATGGAAATGCAACTTCTCATGGGTGAGAGATGTCCTCTGTACATTAATTGCCATGAGATTGAAAATCTTTCGTATTTGTGTCCAAATCGATGTCTTATATTTCTTGAGGGAGGTGAAACGCCCATGGCCTATTGTTCGGTGTGAATAGAGTCCTTACGATTTGATGAATGTTTTAGGCCCTTTTTCGTCGTTTTGCAACCATGAAATTTTCATAAAGTTGAATTTACCAATACTTCTAGTGCTGGTAGGACAGCGAGAAAAATCACAAAAATACTTTGATCTTTCAACTTGTAACTAGGATTTGAATGATTCAAATCCTTGTAGTAGTCTTGGTGTTATGAATTTTCAAAAGTAGGAACTTTTTTTTGATCGTAGTTGCCGTCAAGATTTTATGCTGCAGTTATAACTTTTGGTAGCTATGAGTTACTAGGGGGCATATTCCTATCATGCATTGCGTGAAATGAGGTCCGCCATCTTTTGCGGAATCGTCTATTGTCGTTTGTTACTCAACCTTTCTTCTACGCAACACACAACAAATAAACTGGCAAACGTGTCACACTGACAACCTTTACTTACGTGACACAACAGAACAAGTTGCTACGCAAACAAACACAGGCCACGCTATTTTTAGTTCAAAATAGACGCTGTTATCAACCTGGCTGTTTATTTACTTTCGGTGTAGTTTTTATAAAGTATATTCAATGTGTAAACAAGATTCAGCAGGTTTCTCATAGCGCAACCATACTAATCATTTACCACTATGAATTATTTAGAAGGTTTCCAATCAACTGATCGGTAAATATTGACCACTAAGTAATATGAATGGGTAACATGTCTTACATATTGTCAAAATAGTAGATCTTGTGACGTCTTTGTGGAAATTTTCATTGCACTATTTCGAAACGCCCCTGCAGGTGGGGTGTATCAATCTTTTGAAACGCGTTTACGACATTTGAGGGACTTAGGAACAGCGTAGGCCGACTTTTGAATGATTAATTTGCTTGACATATTTTGTATTGGTCTGAGATCAGTTTGTTTGTTTGTTTTGTTTACAATTTGTTTTGAGTGGGCTTGTCAGGATTTCTCGCTACTGAAAGCTAATTTAGGCCCACTGTGCATGCCGCATCCAGGCACGGGACCCCTAGTTTAACGTCTCTTCAGAAGGACGGCGAGGTGAGTTGCGAGGTCAGGCCTCAGTGGTCACCCATCCGAAATCTTCAGTCACCTGACGAAGACTGTATAAGCCACTCGGCCACGCACCCTGCAACTGCACAGACAGCACAAGTCACATGCCTCGATGATAGATCCCAGTGTAATATTCTTTTATATGGAAGCCCACGTTGCAGTGTGATAGAAAATAGCATTATTCTCGAGTCTTCAATATCCTACATCAAAGATACGGGCTGGTTTGATTAGGGATAGATTATCCTAAAAAGCAGCAGCTTTTACTTTTCTTTCTTAGATGTCTGTCTCAAGATAGATGCTGGAGAAGTCTGCAGGAATTATCTTTGACCATTAATCTTTCAATTACTATATCCTTAGTTCCGTAGAAACTCCCGGCATTTATCTTGAGATACACTTGTTGACTCTTTTGTTTGGTATACTTCTTTATTTATTTTTCTTCCTTTTTTTCTTAGAAAGGTAAAAAGTTGAAAATTGTAAGTACTATTCATAGCCAGAGCTCGGTGACCTTGTGTCTTTTTTGGCTATGGATGGTACATTAGTTGTATCAAAAAAATTGTGTTAGGTTTTAAGATGGATAACAAAAATAGATCAGGGTCACAAAAATCGAAAATATCAAAACTGAGGAGGAGAGGGGAGAATGCCAACATCTCAAGCTAATTTTGCATCGTATTTTGTAAAACTTTGTGTCAATCTTGTTGACATTATTTTGTACGAATTCAAAGGCTCTTAGGTAACCAGCAGCAGGCATTGTAGGCCTTTTTGTAACGGTGACCTAATTTCATGCTGTATTGAAAAAAATATTGTGATATCGCTAAGGTCTGCAGCACATTGCTCCTGGGCAGCCATAAGTCTCCTCACTTGTGTTAAACATTACAGTCAAAGCGGAAGAAGCGTATCAAGATTAGTCAAAGATTATTGGAAAATTAATTTTAATGATTCGACGACTGTTCGAATATTGCTTTTGTTATCCGACTCCATTTTGTTCGAATACTGCTTCCATTGGGCGCAGCATAGTGGATTACAATGCGAGTTCCTTCCTCTGCAAACCACAAAGAACAAACATATTCAAGGATTTTGTCATGCAAAGAAAACGAAATTCAATGGAGATACGATTCTGGTTTGAACATTGAAAACAAAGCAAGTACGCTTCTTTCGCTTTGGATGTAAACATTAGAC
This sequence comes from Aurelia sp. 4 Dawson et al 2005, assembly GCA_964019985.1. NCBI lineage: Eukaryota > Metazoa > Cnidaria > Scyphozoa > Semaeostomeae > Ulmaridae > Aurelia > Aurelia sp. 4 Dawson et al 2005. Next base: position 16,744,115 of record OZ026499.1, read on the forward strand.
GTGAGAAAGATGAAATCCATGACCAACAAAACACGATCGCCAATGCATGCTGGTTGCCGAAGAGCCTTTAAGTTGAATTCTAACAGCTGAATTATAATTCGGCTGGGGGCTTTCTAGGTCTGGATGCTTTTGTTAAATAGATGTATTCTTCGTCATCCTGCAAAATTGGTGCAGCTGGCCGAAAAGAGCATTTGCCCTTTTTCATCGCTCAACAAAATAACTTGGTAGGCATACGTTTACTGGACTAACTGATCAAGCTAACAATGCTCCAAAAACATGTGACAATTTTCAGCTGTGGAGTAATTGGTTGCACCACTTTCTGAAACAACATAACAACCAATCGTACTGATGCGTGCACACTCCGGTTGGTCACCATTTAGCAACCTTAAGCAAAATGAACCAGGATGTGCATGCGTTTGCTCTTCATTCTTCATGAAGCTTTTATGTTAAGCTTGGCCAAGGGCGCATCAGCCAAAGCTCGTTCAAATGTTAAGGCTGAATTTTAAAGATTTGCATGCTGCTGCACAGAGCAAATCAATTAAGGTTCCCATTTCAAGATCATGCAACACATCACCTTTCCCCTATTGACGTGAGCTACAAGAACATGCAGGGAGCCACCCACCTGGCAATACCTTTAATATTTCTTCTTTAACTCTTACAAGTGCTTCTTTACACAATAACGATCCATTCACCTTTCTTGAAAATTAGAATGACAGGGAAATCTAAAGAGCAGGCCAGTAGAGTATGAGAAATTGCCCTGAAGGAACAAGTACCAGTGCCTTATCTAAGCATTTCATGCAGCTTTTGATAAGATCGAGCAAGAAATTTATGACAGCATACAGGTCTTCTAACTTTCTACAAGGTGCTTCAGAAAAATCACAACCAAACTTTAACTGAAAAATCTGAGAAAAATGATTAGATTTTCATAGATAGGATGTATGATGTCTGAAAGTACAATCTTCCTACTTTCTAACGATATGTAGTTCTTCGCATTAAAGGAACTGGCGAGTGGGCGACGAAACGCGTTTTTGGTTATTCAACGTGTTCTTTATTGCAGTTACTGCTGAGTTACTTACTAATTTCTTTCCTTTCAGATTATAAGATTTATTCGTTATTCTCTTGCAGGTTTCAACAGTTTTCTCACTAGTTACAGGCTTACTTCGGTTGTTGACCTTTTGCGGGAGTTTAACAGTCTTCCTTCTACAGATTACAATGCTCTTGTTGCGTTTATGGGTTTTCTATGACGCGCCTGTTAGTGAAGGCTATTTAAAAATTTGTACGACATATCATGTTTAAGTATGCAGTTTGGATACATTAATGGAATAATCTATTATTTAATCAATATTTCACATTTTAGCATAAAATACATGCAACAGATGTTGTCAAATATATCAGACCTTCAAACACTTTAGGTGATGCCCTAAGATGGGAAGTAGGCGAATTTATTTTCATAAACTGAAATAATAGCTCTTGCAAAAAAGATAGATTTTCGACCTTACAAATTTCTTGTTGCAGTACTTTTCCGCATCTGAAATAGGTCATACATACAAAAAGGTCAATTAAGTGATGAACGACGCAACTGATATGCCTAAACTGGATAACAATGGAAAGAAGATAGATTGTGCTTTCAGATGGTATGCATCAAATTGATCCAAATATGATCATTTCCTCAAGGATCTTGAAAGAAGATGGGTTGCGTTTTCTCTGAAGCACCCTTTACATGTACAAGAGATAAACTCGTTCAATATTTCCAAACAAGCATCAGCTGAAGAAAATATAGCGCAACGTGCAATTTGTATAATGCTCAAATCTTTAAATATCTATGAATGTCTATCAAAACCAAGCGAGTGAATGCATGAAAATACGAGCAACTGAATAGTAACAAACATATACAATGGTTATTAGCATAAGGTTCAAATTTTAAAAATGACTGCGTAACAGATTCTTACACATCTTTTTCAACTGCAGGACTTGATGCGAGGAATTTCATTGTTCTACGGAATGTCGCGAAAAAATAGAACCAATAGCCTCACTCCATAAGGGCCCTGAAGGTACGCTCATATCGTTGAGTTATTTGTTGTTGTTGTTGTTGTTGTTGTTGTTGCCGCTCCACTGAAGACCTAGCTGTAAAATGGTGAATCGGCGACGGGGAGTTTCTCACGCCCCGTCGTCTGCTGGTCTAGACTTGCTGCAAGTCTTCCACTCGCTTCCCTTGCCCCAATGTCGTGCGACCGAGTAGGCCCGAATAAGATAACGGACGAGACTTGGGGCAAGCCTCCTCCTGATCAAAATGTGGCTTAGAAGAAAGCATCTCTTGTGATTTTGGCAAGAGTGATCTTTCACCGAAGTACTGATACTTAGTTTTACGGCTAAATTCTGAAAAAGAATCCGAATCGAACTGTAGTTTGATACAATTCGAATCAAACTGGGCACCAGGCTTCATTATTATTGCAGACTGCACCATTTTCAACATTACATCTTTCTTTCTGTTTATGAAAAGAAATTCAAATTTCTAATTCAATGGAGATGATTCTTTACCATCTTCAAGAAAACAAAAGGCCGGTTTCCACGATGACATGAACGTAAAATTTGCTTCACATTTTTTATGTGACCACAGGATGTTATCTTGTAAACGGGTCATAAGTTTCTTTAAGTTATGTGAAGCGGCAAAAATTAATCTCTTTTTTAACTTTCCATCACAGATTTTCCATTTGAAGTCTTAAAGGCTTGTCACAGACAGTTTACACAATCACATCCTGCGATCACATAAAAAATGTGAATCAAATTTTAGGTGAATCAAATTTTAGGTGAATATGATCGCATAAACCGGCCTTCAAGGTTTACGATACGAAAGAAGATACTCTCCTGCGAGAGATTTTATTCCCAAAATTACGGACCACGGAACTGTGAAATAAATAAAGAAACCTCATGGCGCGGAGTAAAAAAAGTTGTATCTTGAAAAGAATCAAGACAATCTTCTCGCATGGCAAACGAGAATGCCTTGGAAATGGTAAATAGATACTAAATGTAAGAATACAGCATGCCTCTAACGTTAACACGAGGCATTGCAGCACATGTACTGAGTATCATCGTGTTAATCAAAATAACAGAAGGCTTCAAACGACGTCGTATGTTTCGTTGTGTGTGCTTTCCATCGGCACTTCCAATTCAAGCTGCTCTGCATAAGCCAGTCCATCCCCAATACGACAGTAGATCGGGTTCAATTTCCGTTGCATTGGGCTGGGCTGGCCGCGGCAGAACAGTTTGAATGGCATGCAGTCTCGAAGGAAAAACAACGAAAAACATAGTATTTTCAAGTCTTCCGTTGTATTCATTAACATAAAACTACTCACTGGCTACCCGTGACTACATAGGCGCTTAATTCAGCAATAAGCAATACAAATTACGATGTGGACAAAAATATATTTGCAACAAATTGATGCAATATGCTCCGGTTATGTCAAAAACTACTTTGATTGTTTGCAGTCAAGGGCTCTCGTTGGTTTTGGGGCTTGATTCCCCAGGGAGGAATTCCCTATTGGTATGTGATGGGGCGGTCTGACATATCGAAAATCCAAAAAAGGCTAAACTGAGGGCGTTTATGACCCAAAAATATACTTATTAGAACAAGAGTTTTTATGGCTTTTCCTCGCGAAATCAGCAGCATTCATGTTTTCAAATATTCTCATTCATCAGCAAGCACGGAAATATATTCACCAAATTGCGTACCCAACGGTATGCTCGACAACGATTCCTAAACCCAAAATGTGCCTGACCCCCCCCCCCGGTTACCTAATAACAGAGAGCTGTTCTCCACGGGGGGGGGTCTTCCATAGTAAAGGTACCTGGGGATATGCCGCCCACAAGTGTATACTTTTTCGGACTTCTTGTCTAGCCAAGGGTATACTTTTTGGCAATTTTAGTCGACTTTAGTTTAGGCAAGGGTATGCTTTGTGGCATTTTTGGTCAAAGCACTGTAAAAAATTCGGTAATTTCTGCAAAAAATCTAATTTTTAAAAAAATTTTTGTCCTGAGAATGAGAAAATTTGGCAAATTTTGTCTATAAAACGCCAGCCAATTCAAGGCACTTTTGATTGAGAAATTAGTCTAGCCAAGTGTATCATTTTCACAAAAATTGGTCAAGCCAACGGTCCCATTTTGCAACTGTGGGCGGCAAACCCCTAACCGAAATTTAGCTGAGAACCCCACCCCCCCTGCTGTTCCCTTGTGTGTGACTCATGGTAAGTTCTAAATCAGGGCCGTGGGGAGTATTTCAAATCTGGGGGCACGACACTTCATGGGCATTTTGTCCTTGGGCTAAGAGGGTATTTCCTTAGAATAGAAAGGGCATTTCTTTGTTCATTCAAAATCTTAGAAGCCACATAGCCCCAGTACTGCCCGTTCCTTGGGCTATGCTCTAAACCCATAAATTTGTATGAAAAGGTGGGTGGAAAATTATATGACCTATTATATACTTTGAACTGAATGACTGAAAAGAAACTTCAGCTACTTTGTTATAATTCTTGACTTTTCAGAAATCTGCAGTTTTATGAAATGGCGCCATCTTCTATGGGCATTGTTTTAATTCTGATCTGCAACAATGACTTTGGCCTATGCATCCTTTAGAACTTTTCTCAGGAATGTATAGAAAAACTCGAAAAAAATCATCCATTCAAGGCAAGAGTCAACAATGAGTTTTCCTTCCAAAAAAATTTCTTTCTGCTGCTCCTTGAAATTTCACCAAAAATAGAGCATTATGAAAATTTCGAGCCCAGATTCGGATTTGGCACCCAAACTTCAGTCTTGGTTACCTGTTTTTAAACTGCTGACAATTGTGACGTCACTTTTATGACAATGTAAAGTTCAAAGATATATATAAGGGATTTGACCGTGAAAAGTGGTTCGGGGTGAAACTTTACATCCCGAATCATTTTCACGGTCAAATCCCTTATAGATTTCCAAACTTTACATCGCCATAAAATTAACACTACAACCGCTAGCAACATGAAAACCTATGGGTTGACTAAAGTTTGGGTGCTGAATCCCAATTTGGCGTCTAAAATTTCATATGAAAGAATTTTGAATAATTTCCAAAACGAGGCTTTTCATTAAAGTGGTGTAATGGTGTAATGGTGTAATGGTGTAATGGTGTAATGAATCTATTTCGCATTTAGTCTTATCCCACCCGATGTAGATCTTAGAAATTCATCATCACCGATTGTTCATTCTCTTCTTTCAAATGTTCCAGTTCAGCCTCTTCATTCACCAGCAAATGTTCCATTGAAATTGCCTCACAATCGCTGGTACAATTTCTCCCACCTCTAATGCATCTCCCGCCAACTGTCAACGCAACGCACAAAACAATTAACAGCAGCAAACAATGCCATGCAAATGCAATTGGAACAAACATTGCTGCTGGTTTCGATTTTGTGGACCATTTTCGCGGACCGTATAACATAAAGGTGACTTGATAGAACCATGTTCCTTGTAAAAGGACAAGAAAGCATCGAGCAAGACCCAAAATTCCTGAATCCATCCAAACAGCTTCAAGAAGCAAAACCAACGTCGTTGCAAAGCATATCGAATGTACGATACAATGGGCATGTGAATCCAGCGCATTTCGCCCATCCAAGTGATAATAAAACAAAAGACCTTCAACAAAGAATGCCATTGCCATCAAGATGTGCCCAAGACCGCCAAAATGCTTGCTGCGTATTATTCCAACTGTCTGTAATATGTCAATGACCCCTGTGAGGCCAAAAAAAGCAAACATAGTGGCATGCGAAAAATTATTAATACTTTCATCTTCAAAATCACCCTTATCGTTAAACAATGTCCAATGCGCTCCAGTCAACTCCATGAATACTCCAGACAAACTCATGGCGATTTTGACTAACGGCTCACCAAAGTGTTTACAGCGAGCGCATCTTCCTGTCAGGGGCCTTCGTATTCCATACCATGTTTTGGATTTGTACGGCCTTGCTTCATCTACACGTTCTGACTGCGAGATGAGGACGTCATACACGACATTGTAAAGCCACCAAAAACCGCACAGTAGAAAAAATGTCCCAGGAACCAAGTGTCCCATCACATGGCCAAATAATATATCATCAATGTTTCCTGGATATTCCCTGAGCATTTTAAACTTCTGTTTCTTCTTGTCTTGAAAGACAGCAGACAATTTTTCCTTCCTTGTTCTCGATCTTCAAGCTGGAGGTAAATCTGTAGTGAGGTTAATTCCTTGACCTCAAAACAAAACAAGCGACTAAAGAAATATCAAAGTGAAGTTCTTCACAACTGCTCGTTTATAACTGCGCAAAGCGTAGGCCACAAGTCTTTCATCTGTGAGATCTTTGTAAATCAAATGAATCCGCAGTCGGGAGGTGTGCACTGCTACATGCAACCTTTACAAACTACCTGCTCGCCAAAATGCTGCCAATCTATCAACTGACAATAGAAAATCGAGTCGTTATTAATATTTACGAAGGGTCTGTAATTATCTTGATTTGGGCGGCAGTGAATTTAGTATTGCCTACTTGCAACTGTGGCCTAACTGAAAGGAAGGAGTTTTCGCTGGATCTCAAATTTCAACAAATCTTTGGAGCGTATTCTTCTCGTTATGAAAGACTGACAAAAGGAATTTCTTTTGTAAACAAGCAGTTCTTTGCAGCCAGCTTGCTTGATATGGTCAATCCTATTTATATTGTGAATCCAACATCGCCTTTTGTAGAAACCACAATTGCATTCATCCAACAGTACAGGCGTTATAGAAACGCTTTCAGATGATTAAAATTCTTCGTTCTTGTCCAATATCACTATTGTTGCTGGTAAAAAGTTCTTGAAACAATAAACTCGACATAGACGGGTGATACGACAATTTATCATTCTTTCCTTGCACTGAAATGATCCCAAACAAGGGGCATATTTTTTCAAAGAGGAGAGTCCTAGTTCTCAGAAAACACAGTGGAAGTTCTGCGACAAGGACCTGCAAAGAAACAGCCACAACAATGTTGAAACGGGACATAAAAGGACGCGAAAGGGCTATAGAATCGAATGGCCTGCTCTCATTACGCCATGACACGTGCGTCCTGTATGATTGACTTTCCAAAAATGATATATGTAACAACTATAACCACACTTCGTTGGCGATACATATTTCTCCTGACGACTACCAGGGGCCATGGTCCAGGGCCACCGAGAGGGGGACAGGAGGTTCAATTTGTCCCAAGGCCTCAGGGTCTAAGGGGCCTCATAATGGAAGATTTTAGCATGTTGACTGCAAGGATTGACTTTGATCAAGAGCGAGACTTGAAGCAAGTCCACTGCAAGGAATGCTTTGTAATGAATTTTAGCCTTTCTGCTCGCTTCCCTCGCAGGGGCCTCATTTCCCAGTGCTGCCCCTGGGGTGGGGCCTCCCAAACCTCTTGGCGGCCCTGACGACTACAAGTGGGGGTGTTATCCCTAGGGGGGCCACTCAGTACATGCACATACTGGGAGGTAAGTCCGATATTTTTGGGTCAGAATATTGCCAAAAGTGATATTTTTGGGTCCAAATAAAACTGAAGGTAGGTAGGTATTTATATTTAACGTGGCTAGCCTGCGAAAGTCTGAGAGACTTATTTCCAGCAGGGGCCACGGATGTTTTACCATCAGTCCGCCGCAGCTACCTGCCACGGCTACCAGATTTCCCTCACATGGCTCTGGTCGACCCGGGCTAGTGTTACGGACAGCGACCAAACTGTCCAGCGTGGGATTTGAACCTACGGCCGTTCTGACCTTTGGCTTACGAGTCAGACGCCTTAACCACTCGGCCACACGCTCACTGAAACCATATTAATGATATTTTTTTATACCAAACATCGTTATACGTTATATTGATATTTCTGGGTTCACTAGAGACAATCCTGACTTCTATTTGCATTGTTTCGGGATATTTTATGTTCATGTACTGGATGCACAGGCTTCTAAGTATAAAATGAGCTGATATTTTTGCGGTCCAATTAGCCTGAGATCAAAATTTCTTTGGGAGTGAGCCAGATCTCGGGCTAGGTTCAACGATATATTTGCCATAATATCCATGCTTTTGACCTTAAAAATTTCTTAAACCAGTTTCTCATAAAAAACGTGTACACTGAAAGCAGAAGTACAAGTAGTGAAAACAGAGTGTGCAAAGTGTAAAATTCTTAATTATGTGATCTATTTGCAGCACCGAAGTTTCTTATTTTTTCAAGGATCTGAGGGTCAACGCAAATTGAATTGTCACTTCTGTTGATCTTTGAATCTTTATCTTATCTTTCCAAAATTATCATCCCTGTTCGAATTTTACAAGGTACCCCTATTGGGGTATTTTCAGATTGAGGCCTTGTAAACATCTGAATGGATTTTTATAAAACATTTCACAAAGAATCAAGCAATCTTGGGTACATTGTATTTTGATACTCTAAAGCAAAGCCATTCCTATACTATAGATCTCAGAACCTCGTCAGTCCTTTTTGTTGATCATCTCCTTCCAAGTTTTCCCCCTCTGTTTCTTCATTCATCAGTAACTGCTCACTTGAAATTGTCTCGCAATCGCTGCTACAATACCACGCACCAAAGATACACCTTCCACCGACTGCCAAAGCAACGAACAAAACAAGCAACAGCAGCAAACAATGCCATGCGAATGCAATTGGAACAAACATTGCTGCTCCTTTCGATTTTGTGGACCATTTTCGTGGACCATACAACATGAAAGCGACCTGGTAGAACCAGGACCCTTGCAAAAGGACAAGAAAACATCGAGCAAGACCCAGTATTCCAGAATCCATCCAAACAGCTTCCAGAAGCAAAACCAACGTCGTTGCAAAGCATATCGAATATACGATACAATGAGCATGTGAATCTAACTTATTTCGCCCATCCAAGTGAAAATAAAACAGAAAACCTTCAACGAAAAACGCCATTGCCATCAAGATATGTCCAAGACTGCCAAAATGCTTGCTTCGTATAATTCCAATCGTCTGCAATATGTCAATGACCCCTGTGATGCCAAAAAAACAAAACATCGTTGCATGTGAAAAATTATTAATACTTTCATCTTCAAAATCACCCTTATCGTTAAACAATGTCCAATGCGCTCCAGTCAACTCCATGAAGGCTCCAATCAAACTCAAGATGATTTTAACAAGTGGTTCACCCACATGTTTGCAAAGAGCATGTTGCCCTGTCCGAGGTTTCCGTCTTCCATACCATGTCTTGGACCTGTACGGCCTTGCTTCATCCACCCGTTCAGACTGCGAGATGAGGACATCGTACACCACATTACGAAGCCACCAAAAGCCACCAAGCAAAAACATGGTTCCAGGAACTAAGTGCCCCATGACGTGACCAAAGAGCGTATCATCAATCTTTCCTGGATATTTGTCGAGCATTTTGAAGAGTGTTTCTACTTTTTAGGCTGATCAGATCGTTGATTGTTCTCTTCGTGGACTGAAATGATCAAATCAATAATATAGGGCCCATTTATATCATTGGATAACAATGCCTCTGCATTTGAAAGACAGGAATTTTAACGAGGCCTGCGGAAGTTCTGCTGATTGCAAGGCCAAATCTAATTAATGCTACAGAACGCAATGCGCGGCGACATTTTGGCGGCGGTAAACTGTAATGCAATTTTGTTATAAACAGGCCCTCTTTCATACTTTCCAGCACTGGACGATTGCAGACTGTTGTATCTATCACTGCACTGAAATGATTATAAACAAGGGCGTTTTCAAGGAAGGGAACTTTAAAGAGACCAGCAACCAGCAACAGTTCTGCCATTTGCAATCCTGAACAAATTTCTACGACAACAATGAATTGTCAATTGTGAAGTGATGCAATTTTGCAAAACATTGATCCATTCAATAACCTCAAGCCAGGGCTCACTCAAAGTTAAAACGGAAATATTTATTTTGCCTTTTGGCCTGTTTTTCAAATTTAGCATGTGACTCCTGTCCTGCCCTATGAGGCCTATGACCTTTGGCCTGTTGTCTTCACAGGCTACCCCCTTTCAAACATTCAGTGCAAAATCGTACATCGGTAGACGGACTGTACCGAATTCCACTTCTGAAGAAATTGCACGATCTTTACCAAACATCAGACCTCAGCTGCGGCCGCACAAAAAATTATTCAGGAGCGTTCAAAGATCTTGAAATTGAAATGAGAAGCTTTGCTTGTCACTCTGTAAAATCTTGAAAACTTTGGTAAAATTCAAACTGTTTTCAAGCAAAATCGATAAAAATCCCTTAAACTCCTACTGTCTTAAAAAATCTCGTACCGCCATTTCGGAACAGTGAACAGTGAAAACCCTTCGCTTGAAATAATGGATTTCTCTTACGTGTAGACTTTCCAAGGGTCTGTGTTACCTTGTCAGATTCATTGATTGACCGTTTTCCCAGGAGACAATCAATAGCCACGACTGCCAAGGCCAAGAAAGGCGACATTCGTTATACCGCTGACCAAGATGCTTAGGGATCGTGGAATCAACAACAACATCCCTCGCCTCGTGGTTTGATTTTGTTGTGGGATCGAGCAATCGAGCGGCGTCCTATTAATAAGCAATTTTCGAAGCAAGAACATGACAATCAAGGGCCTCTTCAGTCAACAGAGTGTGAGCTAGAATAAGGCAGACATGTGAGGCAAAGGTGAGTGATCTAAGCGTATAATTTACTCCTGATCTTTCCTGATTGATACATAATACACACACGGCCTAATAGCAAGCTCCAACTCGACAAGCCACGTTACCGTGTGGCAGGCCCCAAATCATTTGGATTTGCTTTCTAATACCTCATCATAAGAAAATCTTGACATCTTCTGACACAAATGAATACGTTTCAACAAAAAATATAAAAATCCATCGTGCATTGTGCACTCAAGAAGGGTTTTTTCCGGGCGTCCTTTTTGTACGAAGGCCTACGCGCCAGAGAATTTGTTCAATCGGCCCCCTCCAAAGGTGGTCCAATATTTTCTAATCGGCCCCGTGATACCTCACGATAAGAAAATCTTGACATCTTCTGACACAAATGAATAAGTTTCAACAAAAAATTTGAAAATTTATCGTGCATTGTGAACTCAGGAAGGGTTTTTCCCGGGCGTCCTTTTTGTACGAAGGCCTACGCAACTGAGAATTTGTTCAATCGGCCCCCTCCAAAGGTGGTCCAATATTTTCTAATTGGCCCCGTGATACCTCACGATAAGAAAATCTTGACATCTTCTGACACAAATGAATAAGTTTCAACAAAAAATTTAAAAATTTATCGTGCATTGTGAACTCAGGAAGGGTTTTTCCCTGGCGTCCTTTTGTACGAAGGCCTACGCGCCAGAGAATTTGTTCAATCGGTCCCCTCCAAAGGTGGTCCAATATTTTCTAATCAGCCCCGTGATACCTCACGATAAGAAAATCTTGACATCTTCTGACACAAATGAATAAGTTTCAACAAATAATTCGAAAATTTATCGTGCATTGTGCACTCAAGAAGGGTTTTTCCCGGGCGTCCTTTTTGTATGAAGGGCTACGCGCCTGAGAATTTGTCCAATCGGCCCCCTCCAAAGGTGGTCCAATATTTTCTAATCGGCCCCGTGATACCTCACGATAAGAAAATTTTGACATCTTCTGACACAAATGAATAAGTTTCAACAAAAAATTTGAAAATTTATCGTGCATTGTGCACTCAAGAAGGGTTTTTCCCGGGCGTCCTTTTTGTATGAAGGGCTACGCGCCTGAGAATTTGTTCAATCGGCCCCCTCCAAAGGTGGTCCAATATTTTCTAATCGGCCCCGTGATACCTCAAGATAAGAAAATCTTGACATCTTCTAACACAAATGAATAAGTTTCAACAAAATATTTAAAAATTCATCGTGCATTGTGCACTCAAGAAGGGTTTTTCCGGGCGTCCTTTTTGTACTAAGGCCTACGCGCCAGAGAATTTGTTCAATCGGCCCCCTCCAAAGGTGGTCCAATATTTTCTAATCGGCCCCGTGATACCTCACGATAAGAAAATCTTGACATCTTCTGACACAAATGAATAAGTTCCAACAAAAAATTTGAAAATTTATCGTGCATTGTGCACTCAAGAAGGGTTTTTCCCGGGCGTCCTTTTTGTATGAAGGGCTACGCGCCTGAGAATTTGTTCAATCGGCCCCCTCCAAAGGTGGTCCAATATTTTCTAATCGGCCCCGTGATACCTCACGATAAGAAAATCTTGACATCTTCTGACACAAATGAATAAGTTTCAACAAAAAATTTGAAAATTTATCGTGCATTGTGCACTCAAGAAGGGTTTTTCCCGGGCGTCCTTTTTGTATGAAGGGCTACGCGCCTGAGAATTTGTTCAATCGGCCCCCTCCAAAGGCGGTCCAATATTTTCTAATCGGCCCCGTGATACCTTACGATAAGAAAATCTGGACATCTTCTGACACAAATGAATATGTTTCAACAAAAAATTTAAAAATCTATCGTGCATTGTGCCTGTAGCAAATGTTTTTTCCGGGGGTCCTTTTGGTATGAGTGCCAACAAGCCTGAGAATTCGTTGCATCGTTCCCCTTCAAAGATGTTCCAATTTTGTTATCTTTTTTTTGTGATACAGAAAATCTAGAAGTCTTCTGATGTAGATAAATTAGTTTCAGTAAAAAGTTGAAAAATTTATCGTGCTTTTTGCATGGAGGGAATGTTGTATTCAAAACTTGTGACACAATGATATGTTAAAAAAATTGCATGGTGTCCTTTTGGATTTCGTTCTACTGTATAGCAATAAATGGAAGCTTTGACAACACACTTCAGTTACAGTAAGTAATTTCTTCCAGCATTTCTTCGACAAATTCTTACCCCCCATTACCCCACCACTTTCGTTTTGGTATTAAAGGCATCTCAGGGACCATCCTTTGATGGAATTGGGGGGGGCAGTTTTCCCCAATACCCATCTATGATGATGGGAACACTTACAGTGTGTTTTCTGCCCAGCTTTATGTTATGTTTTCTGTTATCTTTTATAGGAAGCCAAGTTTGGAAGTTGAAGTAGATGCATCAGCTCAAGATCCAGCCCCAAGACTCCCATACTTCATAGATTTACATATATTGGAGATGTGCAAATTGCCTCCTGCATATATTTTTTAGCAGCCATGCCTGTAATTAGGTAGTGCATTATTATCATGCTATGATGATGATGATGATGTATCTTGGATTCAGCTTTCAGTGAAAAATTCAACTTCTACAAACTCTGCGATGTGCTTGCACCAGAGTTGCTTTAGTGTTCTCTTTGACTTTGCATGGTGCCTTTGAATTTGTTTAACCTGGTTTTTAATTTTTGCAAAACAAATTGTTGTAAACTGCTCTGGTACAAAATCTGCTTTCTCCAGGTTTGGCAAATGCCTAGAATAATCCGAATTATGTGTGGCTCATTATGTGTGAGCTAGAAAATGTTTTCTTTTTTGAAAACTCCTTATCATCAAGAGTCTAGGTGGATTAGAATAATGAATATTTGCTTGACAGCCAAGAGGTCAACACTTTTTGTGATTTTCTTGCCCTATTAAGAGTACTGGAAATATTAAGTAAATTCAACTTTAAACATATTTTGGCACTTCAGTTACAGTAAGCAATTTTCTTCCAACATTTCTCAGACAAATTCTTACCACTTTCTTTTTGGTATTAAAGGCATCTCAGGGACCATCCTTGATGAAAGTGGGGGGGGGGCAATTGTCCCAAATATTGGCAGGAACATGACTGAAAAGGCTTAAAATCCCTGATCTAATAATAAAAGATTCCCTGCAGAGGACAGTAAACAAAATTAGATTTTCCATGGGTGAGAGATATCCACAGCACATTTATTATCATGGGATTGAAAATCTTGTTTGCAAATCTATGTGTTATAAACTCTTGAGGTGTTATAAGCTCTTGAGGAGATGCAGGGAGGTAGGAAGCATCTCAAACTTGGGGGCACGACACTTTGAGGGCACTTTTCCTTAAGGAAAAGGGGGCATTTTTAAAGTGAAAAGGGCACTTCTTTCTTTAGTGCAAAATCTTGGGGGGCATGTGCCCCCAGTTCCTATGTCTATGAGGAGATGAAATACCCATGTGCATTATTCTCTGCAAGGAAATTCTTTACAGTTTGATCTATGTTTTAGGCTCTCTTCAGTCATTTTGCCTTTGAAATTTTCTGTACTGTAAAACTGAACTTAGTTAGATTTCTAGTGCTTATAAGAAGGTTAAAAAAATCAGAAAAATACTTTGATCTCTTGGCTTTTAAATAGAATTTGAATCATTCAACTCTTGATGCTATGAATTTTTTTAAAAAGTGGGAACTTTTTCTTTTTCTGGTTCACTTGGTATTTGTAGTAGTTTCATAGATATTTAGCAAACAAGTGTGAAGCTGAACATTCATTCCCAGTTAATTTTCAGTCAACTGAGAATTGCTATCCATTTAGGCTAACGTAACTAATGAAGGAAACCTGCCTTAGTTTTGCAACTTCACTCTTTGAACAAAGACGTTTCCGTGTATCTGAAATGTTATCAGAATTAAGTTTTTGGAGTAAATGCTAATTTTGTTGTTACTTCACTTGCACTAAATATATCACCCTTCAAAAGACTAAATTTTGTGAAGACATGTCAAAGGGCATGCAGTGGGTGCCTCACACTGATGCTGTACGCAAGTTCCATGTTTGTGAAGTATGGTTTTTTATTCAGCCCAAGGTCTTTGAAATTGTTTGACACATTCCCTGCCTAGCTTGCAGTACTTGCAGCAATCTGTTCTGAAAGCTGCACGCTGGTCTATATCTTAGATTCAAATGAGTGCAACCCTTCCCTGTACCCTCACAAAAAGTCCAGCCTGTAACAAGCTTGCACAAGCTTGAAAGGAGCATAAGGCATGATGGGCTTGAAATGAGTGTGTTCACACAATTTTGGCCAGTTTGCATGATGATTAGAGCTTGATAAAGCTTGACAATATTGACATGCTAAAGTCATTCTCAAACACACCGCAATCAAGCTTGAGTGAGTTTGCCTTCCAGCTCCAAAATACATGCTGCAAGCTGGCACAAGTGGTGCAAAATTCTTACTCAAATCAAGCTTGAAGCATGCTCCAAACTACCGCATATTTTACTAAGGGTAGCTACCAAAAGATGACATGAAAGTTTGTACCACTTTAAGATATGAATGTAATCTGAATCAAACAAATATTTTGAAAGTAGCACTGTATTATTTCTGTCCAATTCTTACTCATGTTTGTTGCATGTGCTGTCCTCATGGAGTCTCAAAGTAGTGAGAAAATCCTTTTGGCAATGAGAAAAATGTCTACGACAGGGCATTCTCGGTCAAACTTTTCAATAATAACCTGTCGTAGACATTTTTCTATTGCCAAAAGGATTTTCTCACTACTTTGAGACTCCATACTGGTATTGCACTGGTTGCAAGACCAAGTTTTGTGGACATCACACTCTCAGCTAGATTAATTTCTTCCCTAAGTGCCTAAATTTTGTGTTTCTGGACAAAGCTTGCCACAATTTTGGCCTTCTTTATGCCAAAACCACCAATATTTGTTATCTTTTGGCACAGGTTTATCAAATGTAGGCCATTGCTAGACTAAAACCACCAAAACTACCAAAAAAGGTATACCCTACTGCTTCCTCGGCCTAGGCCAAAATAAATGTAAATAAAAGCATGCCCTTGGCTGAACGAGATAGACTAGAGATCCAAACAACTAAGTGTCTATTGGGGGAAAATGGGTAATTTTGGGGTTGTAAAATGGGTAGGCTGGCAAATTACGATAAATTCTGCCCAATTCTTTGCTCAGAGCTTTCCTCTAGCCAGAGTCGCTTGAACTTACATGAACTTCCCTCCTTGACACAAGTGTGAATATTGATTTATCAGTAAATACAGGCACGTGCATACAGGCCTCAAAAGCCTACTGCTTGTACAGTTTTCCAGCAATCAACAGTAGCCACTCCTCTTTGCCCCCCAGCAGCCTACACATAGACCCTCCTGTTACCCCCAATAGACCCTCCTGTATGATATCCTTGAAGGTAGCTGATTACTCGGTACCCTTTACTATCTTATAGCAACATATTTATATTTTCAGCCTTTCCGTAGTAGTGATTCACGTCCACGATTTCACTTAGCTTCGATCGGCCTAAATCACAACAATGTCCGGAAAATGCCTAGGTTGGATAAGCCATCATCTCAGAGAAAATATCACCTTTTTGGTTGGAATGGCTGTGTCGCATCTTTGCTTTTGAGCTTTCTTACTATTTACCGTTCTTTGTAAAACACGATGAAAACACAACATTTGAATCTTGCCAAACCATTGAGTAACCATTGCTGATCTCAGATCCCAAACCACTTTGCAAAATTGCCCTCGGACATCCCCAAAGATATTTGCTAGCTTCGCGCATGCTCTGACAAATGTCGCCTTTCTTGCCAAGGCCGTGTTATTTGCGAATTTCAAACAAACACAAACGAGGCTGGCCTTGAGGGGCAAATCATTTCTCAAAATAGCGTACGTGATTTTTGTGATTTTAGAATCACATCATTTTTCGTGTGATTTTTTTGTGATCTTTTAGTGACTTTCTGCGATTCTTGCACGTGATTTTCAGCAATTTTTCAGTGATTTGTGATTTTAGTGCTTTTTGTGTGTGATTTTTTTGTGATTTTGTGATTTTTGCATGTGACTTTTTGTGACTTCAAGGAAGGTGTGCGAAAAAAATCAGTGCTTGGCCCCTCGGCTGGCAAGGGGCAAATCACTTCTCAAAATAGCGTACGTGACTTTTTGTGATTTGGAAATCACATGATATTTTCTGTGATTTTGTGATTTCAGTGATTTTTTAGTGATTTTTTTCAGTAATAGACCTTTTAGCTATTCTGTAAAGGAGCCTGGATCGAGCGATAGTTTTATACAATTTTATTCCCGAGGTTTGATCGAGTGACGTTAGAGCTTCGATCGCAATTGTGCAAGTTCGAAAATTCTACACATTGTAAGGAAATATCGTTCGATCCACATTCGTTTTCAGAATAGCTAAAAGGTCTATTGCTCAGTGATTTGTGATTTTTGTCCTTTTTACATGTGATCTATTTGTGATTTTGTGATTTTCGTATGTGGTATTTTCGTGATTCCGAAGAAGCTGAACGAAACAAAATCAGTGATTTGCCCCCTCAGTTTAGACGAGGGTTTAGACATCTCCGACTTTTCGTTTATTGCATATAGAGAAAAAGCAAGCAGTGAGGGAAAAATTTCAGAGGTTGTCTAGAATAATCCTTAAATGGAGCAAGGAAAGCATTCTTAGAACACGTCTATTTTCAAACAAGGAATTAAGGGGAAAAAATTCCTGCTCCGACATCTCCGATTATTCATTTGTAGCATACAGGGCAAAAACAAAAGTGGGAGTTGAAAAAGTTTGAGAGTTTGCTCCAACATCTCCGACATCTCCGACTTTTTGACCTTACCGAATATGGGTCACTGAAATCCATTGTGTGCTGTTTGCTGAACATTTTTTAACGTATGGTCTACCGGTGGCGAGATGAGAGACGTCGACGGAATAAGACAAGAGAAGTCTCGAAGCGAGAAGAGATAAGACACGGAGTTACAACGAACGCAAGTCAGAGCGTTAACGTGAACGAACGCTTGGAACTAATCAAGAATGTACAGTTTATATCAAATACATATACATGTCGATAAATAACTCAATAACTCGTGGACTTGCATAATCTCATACGAATCAACGGGAAAAACGCTCAAGGATCAAGTCGGAAACGGAACAATTAATCGCTCACAAAGTAATCGGATTCTCTCATCGCCACTTACAATTCTTCGCGAAGGAACGCTGAACTAACGATATAATTTTCATCAGTCTTAACGTGGAATATCATTGATTGGAAGAATTTGAGGATTATGAAATGGAGTTGAAGTTTAACCAATCATTATTTTTAACGTTCTTACGTTCACCGTAACGATAATTTAGACATCTTAGGAACGCAGGCCTTCCGTGCATATCTGTACGGATATGCTCAGTCATCTATCTAACACTGTTAATAGTGCCATGAATTTTCGGAAGCAGGACCTCCTCTGGTTCACACGCACGGTATTATGGTTTTCAGCGGTTGTTTGAGATTATTCACGCATGACACCTACCTTCTTGATTGGGCTGTGGTTTTAGGACGTGTTGGTGAATACAATCTTCTTCTCTCCTCTGCAGATTTTGCCAATGCCCTGAAACGTAATGATTCACAAGGTTGATATTTAGATTGATGACGTTCGTCTGTACTCTGTCTAAGATTTGCACAATTGAATTGAATTTTTATTTACTGTTGTTTTCATTCCGCTAATACTTCAAGGCAGCAGAGCGTTTAATGTGGGGGTATTGTTGGGGGATGGAGCGAAACAAGGTCTCGTGTAATAAGTTTAACTGATATTCAGGATGTCCCAAAACGATGTATAGGCGTTTGCCAAACTAGGCCATGTGTTCCACCAAGGTACTTCTTTTTAAAATCACCAAAAATAGATCATCAAGCCTTTGATAAATTTTCTCTTCACGCGTTTTGCCAATGACCCAAATACACACATAATAAATAAATAAGTAATAATGAATATACACAACGAATATACACAATGAATATAAAAAATTTTTGTTTTGAATGCCACCAATTAAAAAAAACCGTCAGAACACGTCGCGTGTGCTATGCACCCTCTGTGTGTTGTAGCTGAAAGGCTGAAAGTGTAAGTAAACGTTGTTGTTGGCTCAAGGTAACTTTAAACATTTGCAGAGGGTCAATTCAGTATTTGCAGAGGTGAAGGGCAGAAGTGTTTATTAAAAAATAAACCGTAAAATCAATTTCTTCAGCAATTCGCTATGATCAAGAGGAAAGCAAGGCGATGAAAAAAAAGAATATTAAGTTCTTTGTGACTGAGTCAAGGTAAATATGCAGAGGGCTACAGTCTTTATTGGGTCGGGACAAAAGTGCAGCACAAGGGACCTCCACCGAGGTGAATCAAAGCTCTTTAAACGCTAGCAAGCCTGTAGTTTGGTAGCTACCGTAACAGCTCTATTAAGCCCCCAGGGGGCTTATTCAATTTCGGGTCTTCTAGAGGGGGGCTTAATGGAGAGGGGGCCTATTAGAGAGGGAAGACTTATTGACAAAATCAAGTGACTAGGATATATTTGGTAGCTTTTCAGTTCTTTTACCCCACATTTTTGTGGAATCAACATACAATTTTACGGCTCAAATACATAAATCCGACACATTTTTAATCCTAAACCATACTAAATTAACATGCAAGGTTGTGTAGCTAAATAAATGGAAAATATTTGGCAAATTCTAGAATTTTGTAAAATATGGGGGAGGCTTAATAGAGAGAGAGGGGCTTATTTCAAATTTTTGCTCAGAGGGAAGAGGCTTATAAGAGAGGGGCCTTAATAGAGAGGGGGCTGAATAGAGATTTTACGGTATTCATCAGACAGTGACTTTGGAAATTGGCTTCAACAGACAACATATGCACAGTGTGTAGAGCGGTGGGGACTTCGGAGGGCCATCAGTGGCGGTAGCAATTGCTTTCGTTGTTGTTCTCTTTCTAGGGTTCCTATCATTCGGTATCATTCTCCTATGGTGGCAAGCAGAGCGTTAGAATCTTTTAAAAAGATGGATGTAAAATTGTATCACATTATTCTATGAATAGACCTTTTAGTTATTCTACAAAAGAGCCTGGATCGAGCGTTGTTTTTATATATTTTTATACGTGAGACTCGATCGAGTGGTGTTAGAGTTTCTATCACTATTGCCCGCATTCGAAAATTCTACCAAACGTAGCAAAGTATCGTTCGATTCTGGTTCTTTTCAGAAGAGCTATAAGGTCTATTAAATGACTTGAAAGGAACTTTGGGTAATTTGCTGTAAATCTGCCGTTGCAATTTTTTGACATCTTGATTACTTTCAAAATGGCGGCATATTGATTATTTTGCTAAAATTCATCGAAATTCGAAAAAATTGAAACTATGCCACATCTTAAATTACTTACTGAAATTTGATACAATCTTCAAGAAAACTATAGTTTATGAATGTTTGTTTACAAGCCTAAAAATTGATAAAAGCTACCATTTTGAAACTAGTCAAGAAATCGTATAGGTATCAGAAATCGTCACATCAGATTTACAGAAGATTACCCAAAGCTCCTTTCAAGCACATTAATTGAAAAAATAAAATTTCACAACCACACTTTTAAAGATTAGAGCCCTATGGTATGCTGGCCTGATATCCATAATGTAAAACAGATTCTGGTATTTTTCAGTAAATAATTGTATGTGTAGCACTTTGTAGTTATTCGTTAAGTTGTTAGTATTCGCTTGTCTTTACGTCAACTGCCACGGGGAAGTCATTGTCCGTTGCTCCTTAAGGTCCCATCCCTGTTGTTTTTGTATGGTTGCACAGTAACTAGAAAGTATAGTAGGGAGTAGATGGATATATATAAAAAACGTTGTGAATTGCAAGGACCTAATGTGTAAACCAGGCAAAAAGATGTGAGAGCATGGGCAATAATTGACCTTGTTGGTAGCTTGGAAATCAAAGTTGTTACCTCGATATTACCATAGTTTTCTTCGTTGTGTCCCTTTGACCCAAGCCTTACCACTGCTAGAAATCAAATTCAAATGGCTCCTGCGTGTCTGAACTGTTGGCTCCTACACAGCGTTCATCCTCATTCCAAGGAAGTTCGAAACGAGGACTGACGCTGTGTAAGAAACTAACCGTTCAGATGCGCACGAGCTATCTGAATTTGATTCCTACCACTGGTAAGGCTTCCACCGAAGAGAAAGCAACAAAGTGAAACAGTAATATCGAGATAATAAACTTTAATTTCTTAGCTACCAAAAGACACGGTGCATTACTACCCACGGTTAGACAAGGAACTTACTCCAAATATGTTCTATTTGCAGCCTTCGCTTCTCTTTTTCGTTCTTGTATTAGCTCCTGATAAGTTGGAAACGGTGGTCTGGTATATAGTTGAGGACTTCAACACTCAAATCGTTTTATCATCAATGCAAAATTACTACAGCTACGGGGCTCAAATACATTTTAAAGCAACAACAAACAATAACAACTATGGTTTAACAAAAGCAACCAAGGCAGAACTAAATCATGTAAATAACTAAACACAAAATGAATGTGCAGTGCTATTTGTGCGACTTGATAGCTACTGTTCTTTGAGAAAAAGATATTTTAAGATATTAAGACTAAGTACTTCGCTCAATATGGCAAAATTATCATTTGCATTATCGAGACCTTTCAAGAAACGATTACGACATTTTCATAAAACATTTTTATCATAGACTCTGACGAACGAATCCGAAGGTGGGATAACGCGAGAAGGTGGAGAGACAAAAACAGCTCTGTATCATCGATGAATCTGCCGGCCTTCTGCTCGCCCAATCAACGTTCTAGCAACAGGCACTTTGAGCTACGGGAAATGGGTTGCCATTAATGTTGGTAAGAAAAACAGCGACAGACGTGCGGTGCAAGGAGAAGAAGATGCATTTCTTTGCTTAGCTCGGTAAGGTCCTTTAGTTAAAATTTTCAACACATTTTTTAAAAGTAGAAAGTGCTCTCATATGAATAGATAATATTGTCAACCCTTTAAAAGAAATAGAAAAACTTCTATTACGACGCCAGGATCCTTTCTTTGGAAACTTACTTGATTCTGACATTACTGGAGAACAATGGAATTGCTGTTCTGAAGGAACCAGTTATTTTGCCTTTTCTCAACCTGTCTAAAAACTGAGATAATTGAATCTACAGCTCCTCCACAGCAGCCACACAAACGAAGCACAATTTTTTGGGACACCTTGTATTTCACATCGAAGTGCAAATGTTTAACTTTTGCACTTCGACGGGAAGAATTCAGAATTACACGCAGTCGGAAGAATTTATTAGAACGACTCTTCTTATACGTAACGTTAGCGTGGAAACACATTCTAACTGAATCAAATTGAGTGCAATCTGACATAGAAATAATTTAGCTGTTTACTGTTGAGTTTTTCACTACTTAAGCATTTGTTGCTCTTCAAAGAACCCTTGAAAATTCCTCTGTTTACCTGAGGCTATTTTTTAATTCAGCGATTATGTCGGACGGACAATCGATACTTTGAGCCTTGATTAAAAGCTTCCTGGACGTTGGGTGGTAAATGCCTGCTTTTGACATGCAGAGCTCAGTAAGCTCTGTAGCAAGCCCAGATGCAGAATTCAAAGCACTTTATTGTGTTACCACAGTTTGACGGAGCAAGGCAGAGTCGAACGGACAGAGATAGAGTAGGCGTTCGAAGGAAAACCTTACTTCACGTAAAATTCTATCAAAACTATAAACATCAAGAATATACCCAATCAATTTCTGAACGAAGACACAAATTCAACATACTGACAGCAAATCAAAAAGATGTTAACAGAATCATATTACTCTTTATAATTAAATATTTGAAACCAAAACAGGTGTGTCGGACGGACATGTCGGAAGGACCAAAATGCAACGCAAAACCAACATGTGATATTTATTCACTTGATTACCATAGAACGATGCAGGATACCGATATGCTATGAAAAGACATATTCAAACAATGTAATACACACATTGCTCTGCTACAGCGAGAGATTAATTTGCTTGTCCGTCCGACATGAATTTCAGTGTTTGGGCATCTTGCTCTTAAAGTGTCCAGAAAAAGAAGATCTGCTTTCAATGGCCGACATTTGAGGTTGCATAGGCCTTGTGATGATAAGTAAATAGCTTTTAAACTATAAATCGGCACTGTAAGATACTAAGCAATGTAACCAACATGTCCGTCCGACATATTTTCGAACTGGTCAGGGAAGAGGAAATTAAAACGTCATAGTTCTAACAATGCTTGAATGGAAATGAGAACAATCAACAGTCAGTCCTTTCCTTAAAGATGAAAGCATTCCTCGAGAAACCAACACTTGCAGATGGGACGGCGGAGCCATCGAAAGCCATCATCTCTTGCATAGGCAGCAGGGCAATGATTGCAATGATCATCCCCAAGGTTTTGGTCCAAGTGACCGGGCACTTCTGGATCATTTGCTTTTCGGTACCATTGTGTGTGAAATGGAAAAGCATCTGATGCTGTCTGGTAAAACCGAAGCAAACAGACTTGATCTTTGTTGTAGAGACGTTCAACATTATGTGCCTGCGATGTCGCGGGTATCTTTGGGGCTTTCATGACTTTCTATGACTTCTGCCAGATTTTTGTTCCACAGCCACCACTGTTAGTGTGTTAGGTTTTGTTATTTGATTAGGCGTTGGATGGACACTGCTTTAAGTTTAGGTATCTAAATGCTTCGTGATCGGATCGAATCTTGGCATCATTTTCTTCTTTAATATGCTATGCTGTTAATACATGTCGGACGGACATAGGTTTTCTCAATGAAAATATTCTTTTGCGAAATTCCGTAGACAATTTTCCTTGTTTTTGATGAAAAGGCAGCCACATTTAGAGATAATAAAAATTGCTACTGAATGCTGAATGCCATCAGCGTCCTAGAATGACGACTTTCCCTTTTGGTTTTTATGTCGGACGGACATCATGCTGCTTTGGAACTGCATCTCTCTGCTGAAGAAAAACTTACAACCTAGATATTTCAATTCTGAATTAAGAATGATAAGCTTTACATAGTAAAAGAAAGATAATCCATGCTGCGTGAGTGGAATTTATTTTTTCCTTGAAAAACAATTGTCCGTCCGACATATGATTTTCAATTACTGGCAACTGCCTTCGTTGATTTTTTGGAAGTTACATCGGTCAGATTGATAAAGCTAACATTATACCAGAAGCAGTAGGTGTATCGCGAGGATAGTTCATGCAAACTAAAATATTTTAACCAGTTTCGATTTTTCATCTTGTGATCAACCATTTCAAAAACAGCCTCACCTTTACTCCGTAGAAAAAAATAGCCCTACTGCTTTTTTCCGATTATTAGAAAGGATACGGGTATTTTTCGACTTCTGTCCGAGTAACAACTTGCTTCACGGCAGCTGGCTCTTCAAAATGTATTCTATTTGCAGCAAGAAAGTGAGCAATAAGAGGACTCTTTCCGTGCAAATGAAACGAAACTCTCTCGATTTCAGGCCCTGGGCCAGCTTGGTGTGACTGAAAGGAAACAAGGAGAATGTCTGATTATTGCTTGTAAGGACATGATTTTTTGCAAATCGAGTATCGGATGGGTCAAAGAAAGCATCAGCTTTTTGCTGAAACGTCGAAGTTCGAGAAGCGAGCACAAATTACGCTTAAATTTGCTGTGTTATTACCTTGCAAATGAAAAAATAGCAAGGATGTGGGACTAGAATCACGTCCGAGATTTCTTTGAGAACAAAACGATTTCTTCTGGATTTCAGGGATATCTCAGAAAAGACAGAATTTCTGTGAAAAGTGTAATAGAAAAAGAAATGATATACCCTCAAAAAGTTCTATAAAAATCCCCTGAAAAGCTTTTACGAGGCCGTGCATATGCAATAGGCAAATTTTTGTCACTTTCTTCTCCCTAAAGGATGGTGATGCTCATTGCCTCTGCGAAAACAATTGCCTTTATAACTGACAACAAATGTTTGACTTCAATTTAAGAGATTTAGTTCCCCCAATCAGCTTCAATTTGCTGCTAAAGCTATACCTTTGTTACTTAAACTCAATCTGTTGACTATGCATAAATCTCCAAAAAAACTTGCATCTAGGCTTATCCTTGTGACTTACGTCATCTCTTTCAGAGACTATTTGGCGAAATAGCTCCGTGTTTTGTGATTATAAAGAATTTGTAATTGAGTCATCTGCTACTGTCAGTGATTCTTTCTCGACAATATTCCATCAAAACGACGTACATCTTTTTTATATCAATCTAAAATGTTACAATACAATGTTACAAGTTACTGTATCTTCTGATTACTATACGACTATACCACACAACAGGGACGATGCCACAAGGAGCAACAGACAGTGACTACCCTGTGGTCTTAACATAAAGAGATATCCAACCTAATGCAGACTACAGGTAGATACTGACAACTGTTTCATGTTAGATACCAGACCTTTATAGATGCACTGGTGCACTATATTCAAATTCACACAATATATGCCTAGCATCAAACGTGAACGAGCGTAGTGCAAAATGAGAAAAGGAAATAACAAAATGACTTAGTTATTTCGTAGGAGAGGCAAAATTAAAATTGTTTACCCAAACCGACCAGTATTGTGAATGAAATCTATAGTCAGTTGGAGTATAATTTTGTTAACGTCATCTGGGAAATCTTTATCACCAAACAGTAACAGTTGCAGCAGAACGTTTCTCAATAGACTATTGATTTGAGCAACGGGTCGCAATAGTTCCGAATCTCCAGCGAGAAGATCTCTTCGTTGAATGTCAAATGAAGGGCAAAGCGACAAAATGTGTTTCGTATCTTTAATGCCATCATTCGTAAGGCACATTAGATTTATGTTACCGCTAAAGTTATGGTATATCTACCTAAATCTTATAATCCCATTTACAATCTGGGTAATTCTAATCAATGGTAGAAACAAAAAAGCAAATGGTAACTGGGTTGTTCTTTTAATGCCTGAATACTTGAACTGATAAGACGTGATAAGCCATTCAACAGGGTGTCCCTTTGTGATAAAAATCATGGGACAGGTTATCCTTTTCTGACAAAACGTATGGGACAGGAAATTGTAATTGATAAGCAAAATCATATTTTTTTTTCGAGCTGGAATGATTATGTACAGTTTTTGTAAAATCTTTTGACCAGGTATACTTTGGGGTATTTTATGCGATAGTGTTAAGGTGTGAAGAGGTTTTCCGCACACCCCGTCACTGTCGTAGTCAAGAAGTCCCTTTACTGGGAGCTTGGTGGTGACCCTAGTTCTTAGCTCCTTAAGAGGGTTTTGTCAGATACTTTTGTAATAAAGTTACAAGAGAAATGTCTCTTTATTTCGCTATGAATTTCCTTTCAAGTTAGACTTACATAAGGATAGCTTCGTTTCACTATCCATATCTAACCCTAGGAAATTTGAGATCGTATTACTTGTACCTTGTACCAAAGAAAGTTTCTTTAGCCTCAACGTATGGAGCTTTCGAATGTTAAACAGATCTAGCTTTACAGATGATTCGCAAACAATCCCCTTGTATCTGACGGCACAGGTTTGTCTTGCAGCAGAAGCTTAATTTGTCAATTGGCTTCAATTTGCCAACAAATATGTTCTTTTGCTTTCCCACTTGAATGATCATATATGCTTAAATCTAATCTCTTTGCTATGCATAAATCTCCAAGGAGCTTAGGTTAATTTTTGTGACGTAGTTCATCCTTTTCAGATCTTACTTGATGATTTGATGTGACTTGTCTCACGCAAACGAAATTCTCCGTGCTTCCGCACTGAAAACAATGGACGATCGCGCTAAAGATGGCGGCACGAACACGATCCGTTACATTCTAATTAGAAATCTTTTTAATGATTGTATAGGGATTCGTTTAAAGAATGCATTGCATCGTGGTAAAAAGTTCCTCGCCGCCATCTTTAGCGTATTCTTCTATTATCAACAAATGGATCTCTGATCTTTCGGTCATTCTACAACGAAATACATTCTACATAAGAGTAAGCTGGCTGATTCTAATCAACAGCAAAATAGACATTGATAATTTGGTTGTTTTTCATCAAAGGATGTTTCAGGCCATAGAATTTACACCAAACTATTATAAAGATATGAAACCGATGCTCTATATATTTCATAGGCAAATGGTAGACTTAGGGATCATCATCATCATCATTAATTTATTTAAAGTAGGCTAAAAAGGTGAAAAACAAATAGCTAAATTACAACTAATTAAGGCCTACTGTACATAATTTTTACAATATCTAAAATAGCTAAATTAGGAAAAAAAAAATTTACAATGTATATATATATAAATATGTTACAAGATAAAAACGACTATCCTGTTAGGAACCCAACTTGCGGAATATATCTTTTGCAAAGTCTGCAGTTGCATTCACCACCTTTCCAACATTTAATTCGTTTTTTGAAAATAGGAAGGGTATTTGATTGTTTTATTTCTTGCGGCAATAGTTGCCACAATCTGTTCCCAAGATAGGCTATGGTCTCAATCCCAAAGGACGTGGTTCGCACCTTTGGAAGTTGAGCATCATTGCCATGTCTTAGATCATAGTTCATACTTCGTTCCTGAAAAATGTCCTTCATGAAAGGTGGATTTAGATGGGATTTTGTTTTGAAGATTTCCGTCATTAGCAACTGCAGGTTCCGTATATGGATAGGCACCGAATTGCTCTGCTCCAGGAGATAACCAAAATTATTTCCATGATCTTTATACGCAATGCGCAATGCCCTTTCATGAACATGATTTATTCTATGATTTATGGTTCTATCATAAAACATCCACACAAGTGGGCAGTAGCTGAAGTGAGATAAAACAAACGCTCTCATTAGAAGCTGCAATTTTTCAGTGTCCATGTAGCAGGAGACACGGGCAAGAGCATGTAGTTTTTGGCCGGCTTTTCTACACAAGGTCTTGACATGTTCTTTGAAAGAAAGTGATTGATCGAAAGTGATACCAAGAAGATTTTCTTCTGTACTTTCCTTCACGCAAGCCCCACCTATTTTGATTGTGATTTCGTTACCTCCCCTCGCACCAAAAACCATTAAATGGCATTTGTCTTCATTTAGTTTCATAAAATTATTTGGGAACCACTCAGTTATTTTAAGGGCATCATGTTCTAAATGCGCAATGACAGTTTCGATCTTAGGACCACACGCATAGATAGTCGTATCGTCCGCATAGTTGCCGACTTTGGTTTCCTCCAGGAACATGAGAAGGTCATTCAGATATATATTGAACAAGAGGGGTCCTAGGACTGAACCTTGCGGTACACCCAAGAGGGTTTTCTTCCATGTGCTGAATGAACCATTGACCTTCACTCTCTGCTTCCTGTTGGTGAGATAGCTATGGATGAACAGCAAAGCAGATCTACTGAAACCATATGCATTCAATTTTGCAATCAATAATTCGTGATTTAGACAATCGAAGGCTTTCGAAAGGTCCGTCAGGACGGCCCCAGCGACGCCTCCACTGTCTATTGACTTCTTGCAGGTTTCCACAAAAGGGAGCTGCCATAAAGAATAGAACACAAGGAGGCGGAAGGGATTTCAAAATTTGCCGTAAAATTATGTAGCCCAATACAAAAAACAACAATTGTTTACGTAGCCCCTAAATGTCTGCAAAAATAATTTGATGACCCCAGGGTTTCGAAATGAACTGTATTTAGGGAAACTTCTATACGGTACAGTTCCATTTTGTTCCTGTGCAGCATTCTCTCAATACTGACTTTATGCGACTTCCGGTATAACGTTTCAAGCAAGTAGAGAAGAGCTTGAAGATCACACTGTACTAGAACTGAGATGGGGAACAATGCCAATGATCAAGAGAGCAGCAAAAAATGATGCTGAAAGTCTTTAAAACAATTGTAAAATATTGTGAGCAAATACCTTCATGGCTCATGCTTATCACTTGAAATATTTTGCTAGCCCAACATTTTTCATCCAATAGTTTTGCTGACCCTATCAAATCTCTTCCGCCCCCCTCTGTTCCATACTTCATGACAGCTCCCTTAGGCCTATTTGTTCCTTGCCTCCTTGCATTCTTTGGTTTCCCCATATCACTTGGTCAATAGGAACTCATAATATTACTCTTAAAAAGTGGGCCCACTTTGTCAAAATGGCATAAGCTAGTGGGAGTTCTCGCACACTCAACAAAATCGCTTCAAAGTCAGGTTAAAGAGCCTGAAGATTGGAAGGCAAACTTTTAGTAGAAAGAATTATGTTGTCTTGATCTACAAATTGCAAAATGCTTATGTTTTAGGCAGTAACCTTCCTCTATAGAAACAAAATAGATCCATCGAAGCTGCAAGAACTCTAGGCCTCATCAACATTTTTTTGTATGCAACAACACCAACTGTCTGAATAGTGCCTCCTGATTGGTTAAAAACTAAATTCTAGCAGTTTGATTGGTGAATACAGAATCATTTTACGCGGACCTAAATTGGGTTCACTTTTCATGAGCTATATCATGAGATCCAGTTGACCAAATGATATCAGCAAATCAAAGAACGCAGAGAAACAAGGAACGAAAAGACATCAGTCTTGGCAAATGGGGAGATTAAATTTAATTGCTAGGTAGGAAATCATAGCTCACATACCTCTCTAACGATCTTTCTTGGTTTCGTAGGAGATGTACTTATGAACGTGACTTGCTTTTCCACGTTTTCTACTTCTTGATCAAACTCAAGAAATGTTTCAGGGTCGAAGGAGAGACTTGCTGAGAGAAAATAGAAGAATACATCAAAATTATAGATTTGTTTGTAGAGAGTCTGACATCCTGAGGAGCTTTTTCTGCGTTTGACCAGTTTTCAAGTAGTTACGTTATTGAACTGCTGAATTGTAAACAAAACAAGCTATGGACATCTGTTTATTACCCTATTATACGTGAACCTTCATACATCATGAATTGTGGTTTTCTTATAAAGATTTAACCATTTTAGGGTTTACGATGAGTTTTAAACTTGTTCCAATATTTCATGAATTCTCTCAATAAGGAGAAAACGTCAGAAAAACGTTCTAATTGTTGCAAAGTACCTGAAAATCTCTTCGAGCAATCAATTGAAACGAGATGTATTAACTATTCATCAAATTTTCTAAAGATTTGATGCTTATACTAGGAACTGCCTAGACTGACTATACAGGGTGTCTCAAAAATTTTTTCGACGTTTGATAAAATATTGAAAAATAAGGACAACATGAACAGGCTCATGGACAGATAACCCTGTTCCTAAGATTACGAAATAATTTTAGAGACAAAAATCGTGCAAATCGGTTGAAAATTCATTGAGTTACGAGCTCTTGAAGATCAAAAATATGCGAGAGCTGAAACCAGAGACCCTCCCCCCCCCCAAGTTAACTGGCATTGCAAAAAAGCTCGAAGACGGAGATAAGAGAAGCTTATCCAATGTCATACCTCTCGTTGATATCAGAGCAAACCAAATACGACTTCTAAAGTAAATTATTTTTTGCGATCATTCTCAAAATTTCCTTAACATTGCGTAAAGTCCAAAAACAGTGGTTCAAAACATAATCGGCGAGAGACTGGATTTGTTTCCTCAAAGCATCGATATGCTGGACAGTTAGGCTATCGAAAACCTGTTTGAATTCCACTTGGTTCGCCCTGAAACAATTGAGAAATAACAGAAACGACGGCCTATGGGGCTTTTACCAAAAATGCCATTTCGAGGCTTCTGGTTTCAGCTTTCGCACAAACTTGAACTTCAAATGCTTGTAACTCCATGAATTTTTAGCAGATTTGCAAGATTCTTGTGTTGAAATTTAATTTAAAATGTCAGGAAAAGGGTGACTTGACCAAGGGCACATTCAGCGTATCTTTATTTTTTAGTATTTAATCAAATGTCGAGCAATTTTTTTGAGACACCCTGTATGACTCTCAGTTTTCGGCATTGAATTGAATGATGGATATTCTTTCAAAACGAGATCCAAGACCGCTACCAACTTAATATGAATAGTCCACATTCCATATGCCTATTCTTGGCGTCTTGATTGGCTGATTTGGTAAAAGCTCGTCTTCTCGAGGTCAAGCGACGTTCCATCTTTGTTCGACATTCAAAGAATAGAAGACCATCAAATATTCTTCTAACTTTTCCAACCATTTTAATCCTTGCTTAGAATCTGTTTAATTGTCAGTCCTTGTATCACAGAAAATGAAAAAATCAGATTGAAAACACTGAACGAATACGAGGAAGTCGCCAGTCAAGGAACTGCTGGAACTGAGTAGGCTTTGAATCATACAAGGAAATTCTCATCAAATTCTACTCACATTTCAACTGATGCGTTCTGTCTTCTTGGAGAGCTTTTATCTGCTCAGTTTCTAACTGATTTAAGTCCCATGATTTCCAAGAATCGGGTGGAGGTCTTGTACCTGAAGAAAAAATAAAAAAAATGGTATTACACTTCATCAAAATCGCTTTTTGCATAAAATTTGATGTGATGCATAAGCTCGATACTTAGAATTTCCTCTATGCAGTCTTTGCCACAATGTCTTCGTATGTACCATATATCAAATTAGCGTAAAGTATTTAATTTACAAGTAATTATCTTGTCGTTTTCTTTTGTGTGTAGTCCTGGCAGCGTTTTGCCTTTTATTGTTAAATGGTGATGGCCATGGCGTAGTCATTCTATTTTGCTCCTCATGGTTTCATGTCCCAGTAGTGTTGTGCAGTTGTATAGTATTAATGTAGGTTATAGTACTAAGTAGAGTAGATTATAGTTCATAATTTGTTTTCTGTCTTTTAAGGATGGCGGCATAGTTAATACATTTTATTTTATTTTCCGACGGAAATATTCAACCTTGGGGACAAAATCACGCGATAGTTTAGGTTGTGTAAATGCACTGTTATGTACATAAGATGTTCGATATGCATAAATACTCGGCTACC
Organism: Aurelia sp. 4 Dawson et al 2005; assembly: GCA_964019985.1. Classification (NCBI taxonomy): domain Eukaryota; kingdom Metazoa; phylum Cnidaria; class Scyphozoa; order Semaeostomeae; family Ulmaridae; genus Aurelia; species Aurelia sp. 4 Dawson et al 2005. Next base: position 16,775,667 of record OZ026499.1, read on the forward strand.
CTCTTGTAAAGTTAACTGACGAAGATTTTAACGTCGAAACGTTTTACCAAAACAGTTGTGTTTCTTATAATTTGTTTCCTGTTTTTTAAGGATGGTAGCTTAGTTTACGTATTAATAGAGTAGATAGTAACTTGTATTGTAAAGTTTTATCTGGATCCATACAAAAAGGAAATAAAAAGATCAACCTGGGAGCGCTAGGATTCTATGTCGTTATGGCAAGAAACGTTGTTGACGAAAATTTGGTCTTAAACTTTTCGCCACGACTGTAGAACCTTTCATTTGCTGTACATCATTCGTTCTCTTGCCATTGAGAAAAACAACTGTTCAACAAAAATCCTCTACAACGAGCACAGTAGGAGTGACTTGAGCTAATTAAATTTCCGAATTTAAGTTGGCTTTTTCCATAAGATATACACATTAAAAATTTGTTTCCTCCAAAAACGGTTCATTTCCTGCATATCGTTCCGTTGCAATTTCGAAATACAACTGTTAAACAAGATCTTCAATCAAACCACAGCGCAATAGAACTGATTTCGGCTAATTAAAGTGACATTACGCTGGCCTCTTCGATGTATAATTGAGTGATATCGAGACTGCACAGGGTATTACCCAGTTCAAATGTGATGCTTTTTCTGATTTTCACCAACTAGCTACTGCTCTAGTTATGAATTATTTAGCGTCGGATTCGGTATAACACATGACATTTGCGGAAGCACGTTCTATACGTGATTATAAATGGAAGAACAGTGAATAATAACTAGTCACTCAGCTTACGTCAATCTCATATTATCTGTCACGTGAAAATGTCCAAGAATAAAAACAATCCACCTTCGCCGATGCTTTCATGGTTGTGGTTTGGTGGGTGGCTGGCTATTTGTGGGGGTTTTGGGGGTACCTCAATTTTGCTTCAGTCTTTATTTATCTTGGTTTAGCGTTTAGTGTGTATATGTACCTTAGTACCTTACCTTTTTGTTTCTTTTCTTTGTAAATTTACAGCTGACATTTCTTAGAACATTGTAAGTGGCATTGGTAGTGAGGACTCGGCGACCCTGCGTTTTCCTCGCTACAGATGCCATAGTATCTTGCATTAACTTTGTTGTTTTTAAACTTTTGATGGATATAAAAAAGCTTTTCAAGAAGGAAATCGGTCATTAATTCTTATTGGGATGGGGGTGGAAGACAGTTCAAAATATTTGATAGAATTTTGGTAGCCCCTCCCTAATGTTCGTGAAAATTTTGGCGCCCCCTCCGACATGGAAGAACATAGTTTCAGACCTCCTCTCAGTACAAGTATATATTTGGTAACAATGTCACTATACCATCACAATTTCAGGTGCATGTAGACTTATACCATCGTACATGAAAGAACGCTACAATTTTGATGTGACGAGAAAAAGTAAACAGTTGCAGTGTTCCCGTCAACAAACACTTTCTTGTGTTGAAAGCTTACTAGCATTTTAGAAAAATAGAAGATCTATCCAAAACGATTTTCATTCCCCTCCCTGAAACGTGCATTATTTTCCGTTTCCCCTCTCTTTCAGTTAGCAAAACTTTGGTGCTCCCTCCAAAATGTCGTCCACTCCTTCCCTAAGAAGAAATAATGACCCTTCCCTAAAAGGTGCGAAACGGAAGTCGTTTGTTGTTTGAGGTTTGGAGTTTTGAGGCTAAAATCTCGTTCTACGTTTTCTGTAAAATCTCGTTGGCTATATTTTGAGATGCTGCATGGTTACTTTAAGCAATGATTACCGTCTGAAAAACCAAATTGACAGAAAACTTTGAATCATAAATTTCTCATTTAGTAATCATCATCCTTTTCCAGTCAACACTTTGTGAAAATATAACAAGGGGATAGATTCGAAGTCTCCTGGGAAAGTCTGTTGTATGCAAAATGACGTATCTCTAGTCTTTATTCCAATTTGCTACTCCTAAGCAAATTTGGACTGCGACTTTGTCACATCTTCAGAACATGGATTGGAAAAGAACATTAACGTCTGAGAAGTGAATGTATTACCACGTTTCTGAAACTGACTTTTCAGACAGTACTCTCGAGTACCGAATAATCGTCCCCCCACGCTTATTAATTTTTGAAAAATTTTCCAACCCCCCCCCCGCTCTTATTCCAACCCCCCTTTTATTAATTTTTGGAAAAATGAAATGATATTAGACATAATTTCTGAATAAATGCAAGAAAAAGTCTCAAGAAGTGCGTTCAACAGAACCAGAATTCAAAAGAAAATGTATCAGTAACATCACTGTTCACATAAATATATAACAGATAGGTGTTTACCTAAGAAAAGGGCTGTTTTCTATTTCTCCAAGCAGCCCCCCCCCGATTATTCCAACCCCCCCCCGATTATTGTTATGTTGAACCATTTCCAGCCCCCCCCCCCGATTATTCCCACCCCTCCGTTTATTCGGTACTTGAGAGTAGTTATAGCTTAAACTGATCAAGCATCTAAAAAAATACCTAAGCTCTTTATAGACTTATGCCTTTCGTCCCTTGTGCCCATACTTTCTTTGATTTGCTAATATCACTTGGTCAATAGGGACTCGTAATCACTCTGAAAAAGTGGGCCCAATTTAACTACGCGTGGACTGATTCCGTATTCACCAATCAAATTGCTAGAATTCAGATTTTAACCAATCAGGAGGTGCTCTTTGGACAGTTGCTGTTGCATATAAATAGCGGTTGGTAAGGCCTAGAGTTCTTGCAGCTTCGATGGCTCTATTTTGTTCCTGCGGAGTAAGATTACTGCTTGAAAGGTATGCATTTTGCGATTTGTCATAGGTCAGGAAAACATCATTCTTTGTACTAAAAGTTTCCTTTTCAATATTCCAGCACTTTAGACAAGACTTTGAAGCGACTTTGTCGAGTGTGCAAGAACTCCTGCTAGTTTAGGCCATTTTTAAAAAGTGGGTCCACTTTTTAAGAGTAATATTATGAGTCCCTATTGACCAAATGATATAAAAAAATGAAAAAGAGCAGGGAAACAAGGGACGAAAAACATAAGTCTAAGCCATTGAACTATAAGTTGATACCTTGTCTGTGTTCATAACTTCTGCTTTCTTGAAGATAGGCGTGAAGCTTTTATTAGGTCATTCGGCAGTTTGCAAACATTTGCATTACTTAAATGATTTTTAAGGAAAGTTTCAAGTCAAGTAGACTTTTAAAGCAGTAAGTAACTGACCTGTTATCCACTCTGATATTGTATTCAAAAGATCATTTCTGAACTGGTCGTCAAATAACTGGAAGGACATTGGGAATGATGCACAAAAAGCTGAGTAAAGTGCTTGTGCTAAGCAATCAGCAAATTTCTGCAATAAAATCAAATTTGTATCAAAATCAGGGTGTCCAAGGAAACATGTGATAGATTCATGTGGCTGCTGCGGAGGAGATGTGCGATTTAGAGTTCCGTTCTTGATACAGTTGCATTGGATACTGTAAAAGCTACATTTAGCTCCCCTCTCTTATAAGCCCTTCTCTCTGCGCAAAAATCTTTAATAAGCACCCCTTCTCAAGTAAGTCCCTCTACTAATACAAACTTCCATATGCTACCAATGGTTTCCATTAAACTGGCTAAGCAAATTTTTATGCTAAATTTGATTTGGTTCGGGATAAAACATGTCGAATTTATTGATTTGACCCATAAAGTTGTATGTTGAATAAAAAAAATGGAGTAAAAGAACTGTAAAGCTATCATATATATCCTTGCAATCAGATTTTGTGAAGAAGCCCCATTCTCTTGGGAGCCCACCTCGTGCGTATTGACATTAAAAAAGCCTCCACTGATAATGGCTGTCAAAAATTTCGGTTTCTTAATCAAAATAAATCGGTCAGGGAACAGTGTAAATATGGGATTTATGAGTAAATAGTACAGTGGACAATAATTGAAAGTGAAAACACTCTTTTCCTTTCTATCTTTGTTCCTTCATGTGCCAACTCCAAATAAAAGTCATACGAAATGATATGATGTACCTGTGTTTGGTAGTTGACATGAATTTTTCGGGACACCCTGTATCACAAATAGGAATTGGAAGCAAAGGCAAAGGCAGGTTATTTGAAATTTCAAACATCGATAAAAGAAAACAGTTTTCTTCAGCAATCTTACATGGTCTTGGAAGCACAGGTTCAACATCTTAATTGCTTTTGGTAAACTCTATGACCACAGAGTAGGGCCACCACTATCTATTTGTAGTAAACTCTATAATCATTGAATTGAATGGCTTGAATGAATATAAATGAATTGAACTGCATTGAAATGATTGAATGAATGAATGAATGAATGAATGACTGCACCTTCCTTGATATGATCCTACCGTCGGATTTTTCATGACTTTCAGAATTAGAGTTATTTCTATTTTTAAGAATACAAGAAAAGTTTTGAAAAAAAACGAAATATTATCGTAATTTCTCAACATTTTCAGAGAAATGGAATGATTCTCAAGAAAAGTCGTAACAGCGTGTGGATAATTGTTTCAAGGATTTCTTGGGTTTGACAAAATTAAAAAACTAACCTGAAAGAATAAGTCCTTTTCGTGCATAGATATTGATAGAAAAAGTCCAACGAAACTATCTGCTAGTCTGTTGAATATCAGGGCTTGGCTTCTTGCATCCGGCTGCAACAAACGAAATTTCCTTTGGCATAGAATGTATGATGGGAGAGAACTTAATGTATTAGACATCGAAGAAAAGCAGCATTGACATGCTTGGTGCACTGCTAACAAAAGCGCCAATTTTATCGTTGCATCGAAAAATACCAAAATTTCCCAATAGTTTCTACACGGAGATTTAGGTAAAAGAGACAAGTTTCTCAGGGAAATTTAAGTAAAACAGACATTTCTGTTTTCTCTTGGAAAGTCATGGGAAAGAGCCCGTTTCCTCAAAATTTCCCCAATAAGACCTTTTGTGAATGGCAACAAAGCTTTAGCTGATAAATTGAGTCTTCGGCTTCAAGAATTTTTGGAAAATGATTAAAAATTGGGTGAAACATACTGTAAAATAATAACATTTCCTAGCGAAAAGCAATAAGAAAATCCATTTAGGGTCACTGCAACCCTTCAGGCAATGATTAAAAAACTCGAGTTGCCACAGCCTTTTGTCAAAATATACCAAACAAGGTTATACATTATTCGACGCAGAATTAAACGCAAAATATCATAAGAATATATACAACTGATTTGGTAAAAGCATAAATGACTTATTCCAAAGCTTAGGCGAAATTGGCCACCCTCGCGAAAAACTCTTTGTGTCCCCCACCGAGCGCTGTAGGACCACCACTATCTATTTGCCGAAGACTTAAGGTCCTGAACTGCAAACCATGTCATGACATTTTGATAAAACGTATTGTCTAGAAAAAACGCTTTTTTAAATTTGTGTTAATGTTATGTCGTTTTAATTTTCAAACCTCTGTAAAAATTGGACCAGTTAATGTGTCAAAAATCGCTGACACAGTTTTGTAGTTAAATCCATTGTGAACCTGTGGGGCAAGTTTCGTTATTGGTTCTAATCAAACCTCGTTGTTAGTTCTAGCAAGCTGGAAACCTTTCGTAATGTAAGTTGTAAAACTTCTACAATTAAGTTAGGCATTGGGAAAATTCACAGACAAAACAAGTAATCATCTGCATCTATCTATCAAGAATTTTCCATCCAGAAAAGTTTATTTCATTAAGTAAGAATTCAAATATTCTACTAACCTGAAATCTGTCTAGAAACAGCCACCAAAATGCGTCCTTTGAAAGAAGAAAAATTTCCCAATGAATAAACTATGACAACAAATAGTAGGTACGTCGGAGTCATTGTAGATCGAGACTGTGACTGCAACGCAACAATTAACTGAAACTTGTATTTGTCGCTAAAATCACAATGAGTTGATTTTGATGCTATTCTTTCCGTTGGCAAACATACGAACCACGAAACTCCTCCTTAAGGGGGGGGGGGCTTTGCAATCATTATATCTTGCATGGGCCATCTCTTTGCTGGTGGCCATTTTCATCGACCATGAAAATAGAGACAACAAACAGACCACAACAGAATGTACCCAAAAAGCATCTCACACCATAGTCAAACTAAAATTTTGAAATTACAAGAGACCATCTGGAACAGCAAACCAACGGAACCGGATGACATTCAGATACTTTATCCTCTTTATTAGTACCGTAAAAAATTGCCGCGTATAAGCCACATTTATATAAAGAATCTGCTAGCTCATGGTTTCCGATGGCTAATCCGAGTGGCTATATATCATGTGACATGAAATGAAATAAGACATTAAACACAAAAAGGTCTTGTTTGTTTATTCGGACTGATACTTGAAGTTTTTCACGTAAGTCACCTAACGCATAGAATTCCGGGTGATTAAATAATGTACCGACTACTTGAACCATCATAACGGTAGCATAGGTTCCAAATATTTAAATCGAAATATAAAGGTGGGTGTAAAATTCTGTGATACATTTCTTCCAACTGAATGGCTCAACAGAAACTTCAGTTATTTTGCTATAATTCTACTGTTGGACTTTTTTACAAAATTTTTGAATATTTTATGATATCACAGCGTATTTTCAATTTCAGCTCATTTGAGGATGTCCGGCATCAAATTTCTAAATCATAAACCAGAAGACTGAAGAACTTTTGCTTCATAACATGTTGTGTCATGGAAGAAACTGTGCACACAAGAGCGAAAACTCGTAAGCCCCCATATCTTCTTGCAGCAGATCCCGAAATTAGGCAACATTGGATATTTTCTTTCTTTGGCCTTAAACTCTTGATATAGCCTTTCAAAAAGCAAAACACTTCTATATCTCAGGTTGCGAGATGACGTCATTTTACGCATTTTCTGCTCTGTCCCATATTGTAGACATCAAACTATGGTTTTCATGTAAATTATTTGATGTTGTGCAAAAAATTTTAGAAATTGCAGTGACTTTAATTGTTTTTAAGATTTTCTTGAATTTTCGAAAACAAAGAAAAATAGTGAGATTCTGAATATATTGAAGACTTCAGAAAAGTCCAACGGCAGACACATAGCAAATAGATAAAAAATATTCGAAGCCATTCAGCTCAAAGAAATATGTTATTGAATTTTACACCCACCATTTCAAAGATTTGGAACCTATGCTCATAACAGTTGACTTTTACCTTAATGAAAACTGGGAAGATCTATAAAAAAACAGAGGACTCAATTTATATTTAAAAGCTCTTATTCAACCAACATGTCTTGCACATGCTGTCTCTTGGTTGGCCTTCGTTCTCACCATTTTCATGGACCAAGCAAGTAGCGACAGCAAAGCCCAACCAAAGATGACACGTGCAAGGCATTCTGGTAGAATAAGAGCCTTAAAGCCTATCATGCAAAAAAGTACTTGGCTTTGTCTATGTGTGAAACAATTGCCCTAAACTAAGATTTATGGCAAGAGTCAAAACAGATGAAGAAGATAACTTTAAATTGACATCAAATGGGAATGAAGTCTAAAGATAAGGTCTCCCAGAAAAATTGTGCCCCCCTTTTGTGAGGCCACTCCGGTGTAGCTGTATTTTCAAATCTTCCCATTCATACAACTGCATAGGGTAGACCTCAACTTGGAGTTGAAGAGCTCACTTAGGTAAATCTGCCCAAATAGCTGCTGATTCATGGCACACAAAAATCAATAATAATTCAAATTGATGGTAAAATTATGACTCACCTATGACCTAGCGCATAGAAAGTTACATTAAAAGTATTCATTACCTGCAGGATGGCAACAGTTGGTTCAGAGAGAAAATAGTTAATCCAAAGTTTCTTGAAACTTCCCTGAAATCAAAGGCAACAAAGTCAGAAAAGATTGATAATGCCCTTAACAGACTCAAAACAACAGATATTTTGTAAATTTTTCCGGTTTTACTAAACTATGGAATCAGCCAAAACGATCCAAACGACCCAAAACGAGCCATAACTACCAAAAACGAGCCAAAACGACCCAAAACGAGCCATAACGACCCCAAAACGAGCCAAAACAACCCAGAACAACCCAAATACGACCAAAACTGATTCAATCAGTGAACAGGAGTGTAGGATGACAGCAGTGATCACATGGGAACAACTTGAGTACTCTCATTGCTCGCACCGTTCGTGTCGCCAAAAAATTACAAGAGACGGGAAAGACAGAAGCGGTCAGTGAACGGTCATATGGAGACAGGATTTTACATCAACTGTGGCTTAAGTAGGCCTATCCTCGTAAGCAGGAATCATTCCAGTCTGATGTTTTTATATCTACCCAATTGTTATAACGTGTGAGGCATGCTTTTCCCAATTGACAAAATGTGTCAAGTAGTTATTTGGTGATTAACCTTGAAAACAATGACATCTATCGAGGGATCACCTCACGATTTGAATTGTTCACAGGTTCAGTTAGGTTCAGCCGCGTTCAGCGGGGTTGAAGTGGGCTTTCCTGTCAAAATTATGCTAGCCTAGCCCTATTTATAGTCAATGATATAGTTTCTTTTGATCACCAAAGCGAGACACAGAACAGAGAGATGTGTAGAGAAAGGAGAGGTAGAGATGGTCGGAATGCAATGGCCTGAAAAACCATCCTCTGCTAACGATTTTAATGGTCATTGGCCAAGGTTATCTTGAATCATTTTGTCTCTTTTCCGGTTACTTATGGGTTATTTTGGCTCGCTTTGGGTTGTTCTGGGTCATTTTGGGTCGTTCTGCTTCGCTTTGGATCGTTATGAATCGTTTTGGCTCGTTATGGGTCGTTTTGGCTCGTTATGGATCGTTTTGGGTCGTTTTGGCTGATTCCATAGTTTAGTAAAGCCGAAATTTTTCCAAATAATGAATGCATCTCTTCACCAATCTAAAGACATAGCCAGGCTTGATGCAACGAAAAGCTGCCATCAACTGACTAGAGTTATTCAAATCAGTTAAGTTGAAGTAAGGAAAAGGTACCTGGAACTGCTGAATATTTGTGATCTTGTTCAATAACTGTGGTGCCTCCAAAGAAGCTACAGGAAATGCTGTAAGCTCACTTGAAAGAAATCCAGGATATGGTGTATGCTATGATGAAAGATAAACTATAATGTGTTATTATGAGTATCACTCAATTATTTTTAAGTATCACTCAAAGAGAGCACAGTCCAAAAAAGATTTTGCCTATAAAAAGAAGCAGTTTCTCCGTTTTGGCTACCTCCATCAAAACTTGCTTTTAAATAGTTTGTACCTGGTAAGTCAGAAAAAGTTATCCAACATTTGCAAAACACTACAGGAGAATCTATGCAACCAATTTGTAAATTTTCACTTCTACTGTACTATCTTTTTGAAGCATCAACTTAATCTTTGAGATTTGTCCCATAATAATTTTTGGGCACATTATTCCTTCTGAAGTCTGGATTAAGCCAAAAGTCCTCTCATCAATGTGCCAACATAACAAACTCCCTAAAATGAGCTGTTTTCCCTCCAGTATCTTTTTTTCAATTTTCATGCTCACAATTGATGACATGGCATCTCCGTATCACTGTCACTAAAGGCGATGACAAAAACATTGTGTTGCCATTTGGATGGTTTAAAAGATGACTGAACTCAGCCACATGCAATGCTTATAGTCTTAGCCAAAGCCAATGGAAGCTAGTGTTTAGGAATTTTCATTAGATATGAGGACTGTGCATTGTACATTATGAATTAATTCTCGAAATTACGTCAAAGCCTCAGCCAGACAATGGATGTGAAATTTTTTAATTGATCCTTTGGTTTTTGTTGATGTATCATATTTCGAATGCTGCACAAAGACAGATATTTTTACTCCTATGGTATATGACAAGACAAAATTTTGAAGTATAAACAAAAAAACTGCTGTGTCTTCAACAAATAAACAATAGCTTAGGTAAATGGTAAAAGTCATTTTGAAAAAGAAACCAATAGAGGAATATATGCAAACCAGAAATTGCTCATATTGTTGTTAAATTCCCATAGTATATTACAAAACCCATACTTGGCAGTAAATGAGAGGTATATGGCACTGGCTGAACTTACCTCAACACTTCTTTGCTTTGAGGCAATGAAAATATCAGACTGAAAAAGGAGTTAATAAAAATCTGTCATATCCTATAGCTGAATGGCACTACATAGAATTAACATATGCATTCAGAAAGAAAAATCTAGGGGTGATACTTGACAAAAAGTCCATCACTTAACAACCCAACTAAGGGCAGATTTTGATTTGATTGGGGCTAATTTTCAAAATTTTCCTACCATTGGGGAAATACTGTCCCCTACCCCCAGCTCATAAGCCTGTGACAATTAGCAAAAGATGTCATTCCATCCAACTGGGAGACAACGTTTTAGTAACTGCTCCTCTAGTTTTGCTACGTATGTCTGCCAGCACTAGTTCAAGTCATAATTAAAAACAATGCAGTGAGTGGATTGAACAGTTATAAAATTACCTTTGTTTGCTTCCACGGAGTCACAGATTTTGTATTTTCTTTTTGATCATCATCTTAAAGGAAGGACACATTTCAAAACAATCTCATGAAATAATTTCCATTGCCTGTCTAAGAGCTAATGCTTGATGCAAAACTTTGGTGATAGAATTCACACAAAAGCAACTCAAGTTTCAATAAGAAAACAAATTGGTTAATGTAGAACTTGTTTTGGGCATCACCAGATGACCAATAAAGAAGTTTTCCTATATTTGATCTGGCACAATTAATAGAATCTAAGTCCAATAATACCCAATGAAAGTTCATCTGAAGGTGTTGGTGCACAGTGGTGTAATCCTCAAACTTTGCAGTCAGAAGAATCAGGTGGACAAGGTCTGATCCTAAGTAGAAACCCTCCACTTGAGCATCATGACAAGGCCTCATTGCCTTAGTTTGGTGTTTCTACTTATGTGATCCTAGTGGTCACTTGTTTTCTTCTGATATTTGCTTGTGTTCTATTAAACATTCTCTCCTTTTCTTTGGTCTTCACTTCTACTATTTTCCTTTACTACTGACAAACAGCATGGCCTGATACGCTTAGTTTCTTGATTCAATGGCATTACAAGTATTTTTAGATACATATTATCAATCACTTTGCTTTTCACTGAAAAATAAAACCTTCATGTTTGTGGACACCTGTAAATCACACATTGAATTTCAAGACTGAGTATAATTTTCTGCCTATGACTCAGGATCAAATTCAAATGAGTTTTTGTCACACTCAGAATTGTATAAAAAATACCTTGCAGGTCTTCATCAGAATCATCAGACTTATTTTCGTCAGCTGGAGATACAAGTATGTGCTTTGCATAACCACTTAGCTTTTCATCTAAACCATTGATCTTCTCTAAAAATTCATTGAGAATATGTATGTCAAGAGCTAATTTTCTGTTAAGGAAACCAATGCTTAAAGAGATTAGCTATGAGAACCACCAAGATGGCATCCACCCTTGAGCAAGTATGCATCATTCAAAAGGTTAGCAAATAGTTTATGCTGTATGTCAATGAGGCATCCATCTAACCTGAAGGCAAAATAGGCTCACAAGATGCAAAAATTTTCATCCAGATGTTTCTAGCTATCCAAAGCTAATTCATGCACATGAGCATCACATCCAAGCATGGGATCCATAGTTTAATGTCCCTTCCAAAGGAAAGTGCAGTGAGCTGCAAGGTTGTCAGGCCTCCGAAAGGCCAACCATCTGAAATCTAATGTAACCTCATAAAGCAAGCTTAACTTCAATTACCTGATGGGAACTTCATAAGCTGCTCTGCAACTCACCCCATTGGCCACCCACCCTCCTGTTAAAATAACCAATCAGGCAAAGATTAAGCAACTCAGTTTTCCTTGATCATTTGATGAAAATGCCTAACAAAATTATACAGTATAAATGCAATTTGCGGCAGGGTTTATCTTCAGCATAAAGGATACATGCATTTGTCTTCAAATCTTCAAGAAGGCTTTCTTTGGTGTCAATCTTATATTCCAACATGTCTTCAATATCAAGTTCACCCTCTGAAGCAACTGGTAAGGGCCAATCACTTAGTCCTTCTTTAGCAAACCATTCATCAGCTGTTGAAACTGGGAGCTGATTATCTTTAGAATTATGTTTCTTTTCATTCTTGGAGTTGCTATACATTGCCATATTGATCTGAATGTAATGAAAGTTCATGAGAGTTTAGAAGTAAAATGCTACTGCCAAACATGATACAGTGGAACCTCCATCAACGGACACCTCTATACAACAGACACCCTCCAAACAACGGACAGATATTTGAGTCCCAAAATTGAGTCTTGCATACAGTGACACCTCCATACAGCGGACACCTCTCTACAACGGACAATAACATTGGTCCCACTGGTGTCCGTTATATAGAGGTTCAACTGTATAACAAGTTGGTACTTCATGTATTGACTAGGGAACAGCTGTATATAGCATTTCATGGAGTGATTCTAGAATCCCCCCCCCCCCTCAAGAATGAAACAACAAGATCTGATGAATGAAACAATAAGATTTAAGAACGAAACAATGAGATCTGAGAACGAAACATGAGAAGGGAGGGTATTCTAGAATCTAGCGTATTTCATATATCATTCTATTAAGAGGATTGCAATCAATGCATGCAGCATTGCTTTTCTTGAAAATGCTTGCATTCAGTTCATATCTGCCTGCATCTTGCTTGTTGTAATTAATAGTGAGTTGAGTTGTTCGTAAATATTGTAACTACGGCCTGGTGGATTACAAATATGAAAAAAAATAATTTTTCAGGCTTTAAGCGAGCCTACCTATACATACCTAAGTAAACCATGCTTGGATACTCTACTAACTACTAGGTAGGTAGGCCTAAATCTGCCTAATTAGGGCCTGTCCTCCGTAGACTAGGCTATGCCTGCAACAGCAGTTTCGTACACACATTAATGGAGAGTTTCAAACTACGAGAATGAAATGCGAATACTCACTCACAAGTTGTTGGTAGAATTGAAGTAGAGTAATTCTTGAGTTGAGGTCGTTGAGGTCACCCCAACTTGCAGCGCTAATGACGACACGACTCGTTTCGAAGAGAGATCGGAGCAGACCAAATCAACTGATCATATTTTCTTCAGGCCATGAAACCATGATATATCTGCCTCATTCCGGCTAGTAGTCAAGGAAACTGGTTATACAGAAAGTTTTGGCGGAAAAATGTCTCGTTACCAGTCCCTTTCATTTATGTGGGGTCCTCACGGGTGGTCAGACACTTTTTTGGGGTTTGCGAATGGTTGTCTAGTATAACTTTGGGTATGCTATTCGGTGCATAATTGGTATATTTTGGGGGTTGCTGGTGAGAAAAGTTGACAAGGTGAGTGAGGCTGAGTTTTTCACCAAAATATTGCAGCGAAGTTACCGAAAAAGCCATGAATGTTTATGAAACCTCTATTTTTTGTATCATGAAGCAATGAGTATATGTTGGGGGTCTAAGTCTGTCCTACATTTAGTATATTTTTGGGCTTTACAAAACTGAGCTGTGTCTGATTCCCTCCCCGTCACATACCAATAGAAGTTCCCCCCCTGGGCTGGAATCTTTGCATTAGCGACTGGACTGGGGCTGTTCTCAAAACATTGCTGCATTTTGGGATATACAAAATACCCTATCCAAGCAGGGACCGCGCAGCCATTGGGCTAGGGGGGCTGTAGCCCCCCAGTTTTTTTCAGAGATAGGTCTAAAAGCTTTTACAAATATGGAATTTTCAAGTTCACTCATTTAAATGTATCGATGACATTCTGAAGGGGATCATGAATTTTAAGCCCGAAGAACGTCGTCTCATCGGTGAAGTGGTGATTATTTGCAAGCTCTTGCATGTTAACCCGGCAACGAGTGCATCTACTGAGAGATCTTTCTCAATGGCTAGACGCCTGAAAACGTGGCTTCGTTCGAACATGAAGCAAGCAAGGTTCAACAATCTCGCACTACTGTACTTCCATAAGAAACGAGCGGACACGATGCCCCTCTTGGAAATAGCTAACGACTTCGTTAAAAATGAAAACAGGCATCGCAACTTTGGCAAGTTTACTGAAGCAGATCTTCAGTAGTAATTTTTATCGTGAGGAGAAACCCTTTGTTTTTAATTTTGTTGGTTCTTTATCTTGTTCGCTAAGGGCAATTTTCGTTATGTTTAACTTGTTTGACTTGGTTCGTACTAATACCTTTATATAACATTTCTATGACGCCTAATAGTTGTCACGATATGTGTCTCTTTTGATAGTTCCTTGTTTCTTTTCTGAAAGGAACTGTAACTTAATATGGACATAAATAAACACATCTTTCTTTGAAAGGGGCGTTTTCCGACGTTCTAAAGTGCGTGGTCTCAAAAATTTTCCGGGGGCAAGCCCCCGGACCCCCACCTCTGCTCGCTTCGCTCCCCATTCAGCCCCCCACTTTTAAACCGCTGCGCGGTCCCTGTATCCAAGAGTTTTTTGTCAGACTTCGAATCTTTCATGGAAAGAGGCAGTCTTCAGGGCCTATACCAGCCAAGACTACCTAGGGAGGCAAAGAACCAAATTTTCCTAAGAATTGGTGACTAATATTTAGCCGTATTTCGCATTCCGACCTTGGAATCAACACAATTAGTGAATATCAATATGAAATGTGGTGTGAATTCGACGATTTCTGTTAGAATTTATTCTTTGACGCTAATGAATTCATGTTGATATCCATTATTTCGCCTCAAAATCTCGCAAAGCTAATCATTAACATCACTAAAAATCCGACAAGAGAGCAAAATTTTCCAACAAATAGTCTTCTGGGGGCGCTTGCTCCCAGCCCCCCCCCATTTGCTTCGGCCCTGGCAGTTTTCTTCTTCGTGCAACTTTTTGTTTTTAGTACTGAATAAGTCCAACAAAAATTTATAGCACAGCCAGAGCCAGGGCTAGAAACGAACGAATATGGATAGCTGCCATGGCTGCCATGTTATTCATGAATCATGTACAAGAATACTAAAATCAATCCCATTATTTTCATACTAAGTTTCCACTTACTTGCTGATAGGCCTAGAGATCAGTTTTAGAGATAAAATCTTGTGAAATGAATACACCTTTTCAACTAACGGCCTCGTTTCGGAAATTTTTGAAAATTTCTTGATACAAAATTTCTGACCTCGGATTTGGATTCAGCACCCCAAATTTGGTTTAATTGCAAATTTTCATATTCCTAGAGTCCGTGATTTCGATTTTATGGCAATAACAAGTTTGAGAATTTATGAGGGATTTGACCGTGAAAATTGCTCGGGGTGAAACTTTACGGTCAAATCCCTTATAAATTTTCAAATTAGTTATCCTCACAAATTCAAAATCGCCAACACAAAGATCATGAAAATTTGCAATTAGACTACAATTAGGGTGCTGAATTTGAATCTGGGATCAGAAATTTCATATGACACAAGCTAAAGAAATTTTGAAAAACTCAAAAACGAGGCCGCTTAGTTGAAAAGGTGTATTCTTTCAACAAATCGGTTTTCATGTGGGTAGCTTGCCTTTCACAAGTGGCCAGTATAACAGGACATTTGAAGATCGCAGTTTCATCAACATACACAGCCAAAAGCTTGAGAAACGTATCAAGATCATATACATATGACATTCCATTGCACTGTGGCATGACTAACAAGGCTGTCATTAAGAAAAATAAAGAGAAAGGCGGAGTTTGTATCACTTAATAGTTGTTTCCTTTTTACTTCTTTGACACGCTAAGTTAAGGAGGCACCTACAGCAAATGATATTCGAAATCTGTGTTTGTGATGAATGAAGAAATATGCATAATGAAATAATGCTTCTTATTGTACTGATGCAATTCACTGACGATCAAAATTCACTGTGTTCATGCGTTCTTCTGGTCAACCTTGATGATTACCTGTTGAGATCAAATGTATATTTCAGAATTAAAATCCAACCTTTTTGGTTTCCTTTGAAATAGTGTATAGCTCTTTGAGAATCGCGAAACCTTGATAACCTGACAATCAGACAATCTGATGATTGTCATTCTGTACGAATGCACAAAGGTCCTGATTCTAGTAGCAAGGACAGATGTCTGCGATTGTAGTAGCCTTCGCGTAGGCCCATTATTGCAAAAGAAGAAAGGATCTACGAAACAAATGGCGAAAGCTTGCTACGGCCGCCCAAGTAATTATTTAAGCCTCTATTCAAATTATTTGTGAAGGGCATCTAAACAAAGGCTGCATCAGAAACCTCGTAGCAAGCTTTTGCTCTTTGCTTCGTAGATCCTTTCTTCTTTTGGAATAATGGCTCTACGCGTAGGCTACGATTGTAGACAAAAAGAGATCTCTCAACCAGTAATTCAAAACAAACAAAACCGCAAAGTTTCTCTGAGACCCAGGTAGCTATTTCGCTTGTTGTGCATTGTAGAAATGGTCTGTAAGAGCAAACATGAACATATATCGAAGGGAGAAGAATATATCTAAACATCTGCCACGGGCATTTTGTTTGTCTGGTCTCGAAGCTGAGCAAAAAGTTCTATACCCAATATTCAAATTCTTGGGTAATAAAACCCAGGAAAATGCGAGAATTGCATTGCCTCTCAATCGGCCTCTGAAACAAACAAATAAAATACCCGCGGCAGATGTCTAGATATATCCTTCTTCCTTCGATTTAAGCACATGGCGTCTCTTAAAAATCACCCATCACGTGCACACGGCGAGAGTTTGCCCTTTTGGTTTCGCGGTGATTTCTGCAGCTTGCTTTGTTTTCCTTTGCCTGTGATTGCTAATCACTTTGAATTCAGGTGTCAATTAAAAACAACTCATCCAATTATCTTACAAAATCTGCCCTTTTTGATTCGTGAAAAGCCCTCAGGCCTTTAATCTATGTAACATTGATGCATTTGATACATGATGATACTACAGTGACGAAGAATCAATGCTAATTTCAACCTCAAAAATGAAGCAAATATGAGGCTCCTTTGATGGCCAAGAATCAGTTTTAAGTTATAACTTTAATGCTTTGCTTAACTTCATAACATTTTACAAATCCGATTCTTGATTTACGACTGGCAGCAACATCTCTCAAAACATTGGTCAAGTACGTAATTCTACGACCACTACAGCCAAATTCCTCTGAAACTGTTATACTCGTCTCACATTAATGTATTAACGGAAAAGACTTACTGATTTCACTTCGGTGTATTGTTCAAGGCCATATTCACCCCTAGAAGAAGAGGAAGATAATGTGGAATTTCGCTTGTCATTTTTCTCCAAAATCAAGCGTAAACTGAGTACTACCTTGTAATATTTGTTTTCAAGTCCCTAGTGTATCTATGCAATGTCTCTTTTCATGTGGGGTTATTGGAAGCTGTTCTTATCATCTAATTCCAAAGTTTCTTTTCCGACAACAAGACTGTCCCCTAATTGGCTAATCTCAGATATGAAATAGTCTCTACAGGATATTCTATTGGAGTCTCCTCTTCTCCGATGGATCTTTCCGTCAACTGGTTGTAACCATTACCAGATGATTAAGGTGGCTCTGTACTTAAGGTGGGTCACTACCGAAACATTTCAAAACTACGAAACAGTGCAAGGTGGTTGTATACCAAGTAAATAAGTTCAAAACACAAAAAACAGTAAGTTAAGGTGGCTCGTTTCTGATATAAATTTCAAACCGTGTCCTATCGCTCATGCTCTGTATGCAAGTTCGATTTGAATGAGATATTTTTAGAACTTCTGCTCTCTGCAAATGCAACCTTTTAGCCTTACACAAAGCCTTTGAGAGAAGCTGAATATATTTGATAAAAGACATTAGATTCTAAAAAGAAAGAGGTAGTAGCCATCAAACCTGGGAAAGAATGAGAATAATAACTTACAATTCTCGTCCTGTGCCAGACATCTTGTAGCCACCAAATGGAGACTGGCAGTTGAGAACGTCATAGCAATTGACCCTGTACAAGTAGAATGTATCATTTACGCACTGTCATCCAGTGGACCCGCAATCGCTTACAAGTTAAACTCGTCGAAAACAAGTTTTTGGAGACCATTTGACGGTTGGCTGAGAAATCTTGAAGATTAATTCAAACCTTTAAAGGCCCTAGCCTTCAAAACAATAAATGCAAAGATTCGGATACGCAAATGGGATGTCAAGACTTTTACAAGAACCTTCCGGATGCAAACTAAAACAGTGACCAATTTGTGTTTCCGTAGAACATTCCAATCTTAATATAGATGCGGGCGGTAAATGAATAGGTGATTCAACGAACTACACTTACCAGACGGTGCCAGCTCTGACACTGTGTGCCACTTTCAATGCTTTATTTAAATCATTTGTTACAACGGCTGCAGCTAGGCCATAACATGTTTTGTTTGCTCTCTCGATCAATTCATTGACATCTTTGAACTTCATGATTTGCTGCACAGGCCCAAATATCTAAAAAAGAAAATGTGGAAATGTCATGGGAATATTTTGCACGATCATGATGACGGGTTTTTGGTATCTCAACGGTTAAGGAAATACCATGAGCGATAGGACACCCAGTGTGTAGCAGTTTAAATCTATATCAATAGCGAGCCACCTTAACTTATCGTTGTTTGTGTCTTGAACTTGTTTTTACTTCGTACACAACCACCTTTCAATGTTTCGTAATTTTGAAATTTTCAGTAGTGAGCCACCTTAAGTGAAGATCCACCTTAACTCGTAAAGCTTTACGAGTTAAGGTGGATCTTCACTTAAGGTGGTTCACTAATGAAAATTTCAAAACTACGAAACATTGAAAGGTGGTTGTGTACTAAGTAAAAACAAGTTCAAGACACAAAAAAATAAGTTAATGGGCCAAATAGAGCATTGTACAATGCACTTTATCTCAAGCCAGTTACTTACAATTGAATGTTGCATCCGTTTTCTAACATAGGAAGTAGGAGACAAGTTTTGATTCTTCCAAAAAATGCATGCTGGCTGTGCTAAGCTGTTCCGTCCCTTTGCCTTCCTGGAGCCCACATAAATGAAGTACAGTAAATACCCGTATATGAGAAGTTACTTTTTTTGAGAGCCAGGCTGAAGTAGGTTCTTATTTCAAAGGTACTAAGACTAGGCTGCCGCATGTAGGCCCTTTCAGATTCTTACAAAGATGTTCAGCCCTGTTGTTTGTTTTGGGACTTCCTTGTGGACCTAATACCTAATGGGGGAGGAGAATCAAACTTTAAAAGCCAAGTGAGACCAAAATGAACTTAATAACAGCAATCAAAGATCAACCTTGCAACCCAAACTGAAACAGGTTCTTAATTGCAAGGTACATAATTTAGGGAAAAGAGCATCTAGGTTCTTATTTGGTAGGTTCTTAAATGAGGAGATTTACTGTACTTTGTGCATCTTTGCTCAGTAGAGAGGCGTCGCCCTAAATGGTCACCCTACGTTTTCACCATGTTTTGACCGCGCTGCAAAAACTTCGTGTCAGAAGGATTTGGGTCTAGCTTTTTTTCGAAAGAGCGCGAAAATTATTTGCTGACGCCAGCTAAGAAATTCTCTCTTGTTTTGTTTTGGTTTTAAACTGCATAACTTCGCTGCGATGAATGTTTTGAAAATACATACTTGAAATAGATGCAGGTGAGTGTATATTGTTTCCTTTCTGTTTTCCAAGCTCCAGGTTTATTCTCTTCATGTTGCTTCGGGATTTGAAGTAAAGCACAACTACAGTTTATTTATGGGAAACTCCAACCCTCAAAATGTAACTTTCAAAGAGAATAAAAAAATTTTGCAACAGGTAAAGGAGCCGGGGTTTTGTTTCAGTAGTAGTCTGACTGGCCTACCTTCGCCCCTATTGGTCAGCCTTGGGATCCTGAACTCTCTTATTGGCTGTACTGTCAACCAGACTTGTCAAAAGTCACGAGGTCAAAAGCACAGTTTGACAAGTTAGGGGGTTCAATAAAGAAGCGTACAAACAAAGTGACTGTTTCTATTTTAAGTGAGATACATGGATTTTTGAAACAATTTCCTAAATGATTGTGAGCAAAGCTTTTAGAGAAAACTAAAGTATCGGGCTGGTAGCAAGTTTCTTAGATCATAGGAAAATTTTGCCACCAAAAAAGTTTCTGATGAGTTTCTTAACTGGGAAATGGTAATATTGTTGCTCAGTTCAAGGGTTAAGAAGGAAAGGTGAAAGATTTCTCTTTGGGTCGTCATAGGATAAATACTGAGTTCCGTTTGAGTTTCCAAAAGCCCCCTCGAATTCTTGCCTCCTTGTTATTCAAATCCTGTCAGAAATTACAGGATCTAAATTTGCGATCAAAATTGCCGAGCCTACCTCTTCAGTAGCAATTCTCATATCATCTGTTACATCGGAAAAGACAGTTGGTTCAATGAAGAATCCTTTGTCGCCAACTCTGTTGCCCCCACAGCTCAATTTGGCACCTTGTTTCTTGCCGCTGTCGATCAAATCCAGGATCTTTTCAAATTGGTCTTTGTCAACCTAACGATAGATGAGTGGTAGAGTGGTGAACAGTGGTATATATATGCAGGTGTTTTACATGATGTCACGCAATTTACATTTCGCAAAACTGCAGTGTATGCAAAATTGAATTCTTAAAAGGCTATGCCTTATGACTAAAGAATTGTAAATTTAAACATAATCTTGTGGCAACGATCTTTAGCAGGTCCCCTCAAGATTTTCCTACGATAACATTGATTTTTAACAGATACTGAATATCGCAGAAATAGCTGCAAAATATTTTCCATAATTTTCAAGCCAACAGACCAAACATTTACTTTGACAACTTAATAAAAATAATTCAGAAAACTTTCAAAACAAATTTTTAGACCTAACCGTTAGAATCGACACCACATGACATGCACCAAAAAATATACACGCTGCATGCCTTGGTCTGATGGCGACTTTTAATAGTTCAAACATGCAAAGACTGCTCTAATGGTCTCTTTGCAATAGTAACCTCCCGAGCCTCGACGTTTAAAGGAATCTAAATCACATAAGAAAAAGAACGCAGATTTTCTAACCTGAGGTCCCTGTTGTGTCTTCTTGTCCATAGGGTTTCCAACTGTTCTCTTTTGGGCCCTGGCCACACTCTTTTTTACGAACTCATCGTAAATGGATTCTTCGACGAAAGTACGACTGCCCGCGCAACAACACTGTCCTTGGTTGAAAAACAGCGCGAAATGGCACAGTTCGACAGCCTCATCGACATTTGCATCTGCAAAAACAATGTTTGGGCTCTTTCCACCAAGCTCAAGGGTAACGCTCTTCAGGTTGCTTTTTCCGGCAGCTTGTTGGATGATTTTGCCAACCTGAATGACATAAAGGTTTAAATTCACAGTTTTCGAACAATCATGGACTTGAAAAATATGCGACATGACTATGTTTTCTCGACGTTCTTTGGAAAAAGTTTACCCGCACGTGGTAAGTGGGGATAAGAAATTTTCAAAATCTCTCAACCAAATCACAAGACTCCTTAAAATTCAAAATTTAAACCCTGTCAAATCACCACAATCAGTGAATCAATCAATCAATCAATCAATCAATCAATTGCTCATGGTTGCTGATTTCGAACAACCTCCAGCTGACTTCACAGCAGCACTGATTTGGTGGTGCAACGTTCCTGACCTAAATGAAGAAACAGATTACGATTTGCCTAGATGACTAAGATATCGTCTACCTCTGTGGATCCGGTGAATGCAACCTTATCCACATCCATATGTTCGGAGATAGCTGCACCAGCAGTAGGACCATAGCCAGGGATAATGTTGACCACACCAGGAGGAAAGCCAGCCTATGAAGTCAATTAAATTGTTTTACAACACAATCAGTAAGCTAAAAAAATCTTGTAGTGTTTGACTGCCAGAGGCAATGAACTTTATCTGTCGATCAATATCACAGCCTTTCTCAAAAGCCTGTCAGAGAGCTTTGAAATTGAAACATGGTCAATAGAAGTTATTGGCCATGTTTGAAACGAGTAGATAAAGCATTCAGGTTGCTTCAAAGCACATAAATACGGAAATAACTGCTTCAAATTGATTGATTATTTGAAATCAAATATAATTTTTCAATTGAAATCGAATGCTCCTTCGTTCCAGGTAAAATGTGTGTCCAGTGAACTTTCAACATTTGGTTGATTCTTAGATAAAATTGCTTGCTCCAGCAAGTAATTCAAGTGATTCAGCAGACTCATGACGTAAAGCCTTATTTCCACACAGCGTCATTTTGGGAGCGAGCGGGAATTTTACACAATAAAGGGTCCTCATTTTCAATCTAAGCAATACACCCACGAGCGTTTTCGGCTCAAGAGGGAAAATGCAGCTCCATGAAAATGATGCTTAACTCAATCTAAGGCAAACTTCGGCAGAAATTACGAGGGTGTAGAAGCAAGAATAACTATACCTCTTTTATAAGGCTTGCAACATAGAGACCTGTCAAAGGAGTCTGCTCTGCAAGTTTCATAACCACTGTGTTTCCACAGCAAAGAGCAGGTCCTAATTTCCATGCTTGCATGAGCAGCGGGAAATTCCATGGAATAATCTGGCCAACAACACCAACAGGCTCACGGCGAGTGTAATTGAAGAAATCGCCATCTACGAAACAAGAAGGGAAATTTCGTTATCGCAAGGAATATTTTCAAGAAATCAGCTAGGCATTGGGCAGAATTAGCTTTGTTCCAAGGAAATGTCTCTGCATGATACTCAATAGTCGAACACGAAAATTCTAATGCGAAATCATGATCCTGAAAGCGTTCTCCGTTGACATTCGTCGAACATGAGACGCCAGAGGGCGACCTTTCTTGCAGTGATTTTCTACGGGGGAAAGAAAGCAAGACATGATCTCCACTAGGGAGATAAAGCTTTCATTCCCTAATCTCCACATGCTCCCGGTCTGTCTTGTGTTGCATCAGAAAATATATGATTTCTATCGGTTATTTTTCTCGCAGAAAAATGTTGATACTCGAGAAGATATTCCTACGGCTGCAATTTCGATTAGCCAATCTAATTCCCGCAAATTTATCCATCCAGATATTATTCCGCTAAGTGAAGATCCGGTTGAAAGCAGGATTTTATTACTGTGAAGAAATCTAAGGGAGAAGTGAACTGTTCGTTTCCATAACGATAAATGGTTCTGGCTTCCCAATCCAGCATTTCACAATTTCAGTGAAGTTTGGTCCCAAGGCTGTAAAATATATGCAATGGTACTCCAAAGCTTTACAAGACTGCAAAGGCTTTCTATGTTGACTGCAAACAGACAACCTAGAAAAATGTTATATCTATCAAACTTAGGAGCATGGCTGCAGTTTCAAGGTAACACAACAATGCATTTTCTAACGTACCTGTAGGAATCGTTTTGCCATGAATTTTGTCAGCCCATCCCCCATAATATCTGTAGCATTTGATTGTTAATGCCAAGTCAACTCCGAAAGAATCAGAGTATGGTTTGCCATTATCCAATGTTTCAAGTTTCTGCAAGGAAAAGTGAGGGAATTGGAGGAAACCTTTTAGATGTGCAGAAGGTTTTAATGTATAGCGATAGGATCTGTCACCGAAGTTTTGTCCATGAATGTTATTCATAAACATAGGAAAACTTAGATTCAAAATAAGTTCTTTGATTTATGATAAAAACTCTCTACTTACAGCCAGATATTCCCTGTCCCTTTCCAACAAGTCAGCCAATCGAATGAGCAGTAAACCCCTTTCAGATGCGTCCATTGTTCTCCATGGGCTGCCAAGTTTGAAAGCCTCGCGAGCTGCCTTCACAGCGATGTTAACATCGGCCTGTAGGTAGATGAATCAACTTTTGAAACCCTAGAACCCTAGAAGTACCATTGTGACGAAAGAACGAAGTGTCTCCATGATTGTTTAGGCAGGGAGGCTTATACGCCGCACCAGCACAAAGTCCAAGTGATCGCTGTTCAAAACGAGACAACTACACCAAACCGATATCGCTCATACTGGGACTCATAATATTACAGCAATTTTATGGACCGACTTTGTTTCACTTTTGAACGCCTTTTGGAACGAGGCTGCTATAAACAGCTAAGTACAAAGAACAGAACAAAATAATGGCGTTCGATTATGAGTCGTAGTTAGGAGCATCAAGCAGCCTCTCAGTAGCGATAACTATGGCCATGTAATCAGTCTAACCACAGTCTAGATTCGATGAAATTACAAAGGAAAGACTTTTCATTACATCATTGAAAGTAGCGTTACATTTCTACCAACTTTACGCTAACCCTCATAAAGTAGAAGATCATCCTCAATTCACCATGATAAAGTTTTCCCTTTGCCCATTCATGTCAAGTTTTCAGAAAATTTGATCGATGCTTTTGGACAGTTTTCACTGTTTCAGGAGAAGCAAAAGTCTTGCGAAACTCATTCATATCTCAAGACACAGAAGGCTAAAAATCTAAAAACATTCTAGAATACAATTCTAGATTTTAGCTATAGACTATGTCATAAATTTGTAAAATTGGTCCAATTTACGATGCATTGTGACCTGTCAAAAATTGGTAGCCCTTCTTCGATGCAAAGAATAGGGATAAACAAGTTGAACTATTAATGAAGGTAGGATAAAAGGCTAAGTTTCTGCAATTGTTGCCATCAAACAAACAATATCATGAATCAATGCATGAAAACTTCTTCATTGGAAAAGCTTCGCATTTTGAAGGGGAGTTGATGTCGTTTGCGCGTATCAAGCATGCTTTCTTTCCCATCCTATCAAAAAAGTAAAAAATTGAAGTTTCTTGGCAGTCAAGCTGCCCAAACAGTTTAATCAATTTAATATATACTGCGAACCTTGGAAGTTGTTCTGCAACGTGAAAATCTAAGACTATTAACGTGGGAAGAACCCTAGGCGGGCAATCTTTATGGACGCTACACAGTAAGTACCAGTTGTTCGTGTTCATTTCTTCTCACTGACAAATTTATGACCGGGTATCGATCTCATATAAACGAATAAGAGAGTTACAACGGGCATGCCTTTCAGGTAGGTTTCAGGTACAAAGAGCTTCAGGGAGGCTTCAGGTGGGTGCATTATTTCTGACATTATTTTTCAAAACATGCATTTTACTCCGAAGTACCAGTAGGACAGCCCCTTAGGACCGGGGAAATGTTGCAAATTTTCGATCACACAAGCTCACCTTGTCACCCTCTTGGACATCGCAGATCTTTTCTCCTGTACAGGGGTTGACCGTTGGAAATGTCTTCCCACTTTCTGAGTTTCGAAATTCATTGTTGATGAAGATCTGAATGTGCAAACGAATGTTTCAGAACATTACAAAAATGTCATCGATTACAAGGTATGTTATCAGACTTATTAAAATCATTGTTGTTATCTCATAAGGGACAATTAGTGGAAACAAGGCCTCTTCTTGACCATTTACATGCTTATTATCCCTGACATATCAACTTTGATGTTGTTTGTTTCGTTTCCAATTTCAAAATTTTTATCATAAATATTGTACATTATATACTGTACTTTATCATATCCATAAGTTCAATGTCTTTATTTGTAATGTTTTGTCTCAAATTGTTTTTAGCCCATGCCAATGTAAATGTAAATTTTGCTGGCGAATGAATATTCACCTATTTACGCTAAAATGCTGTTCTGGATAAAATCCTATTATTTTTACATGCGGGTCGAATTTCATTCCTATTGTGCCCAAAGTTCTATGGTCCAATTGGGGCTGAAATAACAACCAGTTCTAATGAAAAGTGGTGCGGAAAGGGATGAAAGAAAGTTAGTGTTTCAAACCTGTGTGTACTTGATTTCCACATCACCACATGTTGGATTCTCTGCGAAGAGAGACGAGATAGCTATCAGCCAAGCTCGATCAAGGGTGTATCATCCCCTACCCTGGGTACCAGAGCCTCGAAAAATATAGGAAGAAAGATAAATGGTTCTCTTTCTTCTTTAATTTGTTTGAGGCTCTGGCACCCAGGGTAATCATCCCCCCCCCCCAATAACCGCATGAGATGTCCAGAAGAACAATAGGATTTTATAAGGATTTCGCGGATTTCACCAGAAAACGGAACTGTTTACGTACAAAGTGTACGAGATTATTAGCATAGCTTGCTCCTCTGTCCACTTTCAATCAATTTAAAAACTTTTATATGCGTCTCAAATTAGACATCACCCGCAAATACCCATGATTAGCAATAACAAAAATGCTTTGCAAAGGAATTTTGCGTTATAGCAAATCTCATCAGGTGACATTTGATTTAAGATGCACTGTTTCGATAACATTTTTGGTTAAACCATTACATTATTAGTATGTGGGACTGATTAAACTTTCTAGAAAAAGTTTCCTTTGACATTGCTTAAATTATGCTCATTGAAATAGAAAAGAAAAGGTAACGTCTTTACCCTGTGTCCACTTTCACAATTCTCCATTTTTCAAATGTACAGATTCACAAAGACATCTGTTGTGCTGCCTAATGACTATTGCTGCCAACCAGACGCGTGACAATTATTGAAAATCAGATTGCCGACTCTGCTTTCCTGACTCCCATTCCTTGATTCCCTATTCCCTCTTTTCAGATAAACACTCTGTATTCCATTCGATGCTTGGCAGATTCCGAATTCTGGGTTTCATAGATAGCCTCTAAATTGTCTTCGTTCAATTTCCATCGCAATGACGCATTTCAATCAAACAAACAAACGAACGTAAAACTCTTTGAAATATTCCAGAGATTTTTATCGATTTATTTAGATTCATTGTTTTTAATTCTGCTCTTTCTATTTCTAATTATGAAGATAATTGAATTAGTTTTCTTAATGGTACACAAGGGTGTTGAAGGGCGTGGCCCGGGGGCGTGAGGTGGTGGGCATGGGCATTTTCACATGTTCACCTACGTTTATTCATGTTTATTCCGTGGCTGGGCTGGTGTCAAATCACAAACAAAAACCGTCTCAAAGCTGACTAAATGTTTCAAGACATAATTCCTTGCTAGATCTAGCCCACATTTTTCTGGAACACTGGCGATGATTAATTTAGGCACAAAATAGTTACAGTAATCTTATACAACAGAGCAACTTAATGCTATAAACAGGTGAATCATAAACATTCTGAAGCCTGTCCACAAGCTAGCAGGCTAGGTAAATCCATACAGAAGTTACGATATGAGACACGCGCACCACAAAAGTGAATTAAACGATGAACACTTCTTTACAGTTCCTTTCCTGGCTTCCATGAATCGAATCGAAACTCTCGAAATCTAACTCTTGTGAAGAGGACTTCGTTTGATCAGTCATCAGTATTCAGTAAACTGCAAGAAATGAGAACTCAGGCAACACAGAGATATGATGAAATATAATGGGATTAACAAAATTGTGTCTTACCTGCAGGCATGTTGACAAGCTTGAAACTCAACTGTTTGTAGCAAAATTCGAAGAGCTCTTTCACCGCGTGCGCACCCTTGGCTGTTCTGGAACCAAACAAATTTGGGATCACGAGCCTGCTATTTGAAGGCACTACCACCGGCAGAAACAATCGGGCACGTCAAGCAGGAAAAATGTTTTTATATTGAGGAGAAAAGGGGAACCGCATGACTACCTGCAATTGTGTTTGAAATATTTTGACACAAATGCTGATTATATGGAGGTGGTCGATTAGGACATAGTCGCTTGAATTAGAAGAATCAATTTCAAAATGCTACCAAAAAGAAGCGAAATTAGCTGTTGACTGTAAAACATGGAACAAGGAATCATAGACAAAGAACTCTAACCCTTGGACAAGCGAAATGCGGCCTCGAATGATCCTGTTACCCACTATTCGTAAGATATACTGTCGAGAGCAAGCATTCCCATATCCTAGCAAGGC
Organism: Aurelia sp. 4 Dawson et al 2005; assembly: GCA_964019985.1. Classification (NCBI taxonomy): domain Eukaryota; kingdom Metazoa; phylum Cnidaria; class Scyphozoa; order Semaeostomeae; family Ulmaridae; genus Aurelia; species Aurelia sp. 4 Dawson et al 2005. Next base: position 16,803,401 of record OZ026499.1, read on the forward strand.
GCTACGGGGTAGAAAGGAGGCAGAGGAAGAAATGAAAGTTTACAGTTACAGACACATTGTCAACCAGGATCCTTTGGGCGCACAATAAAGCAAAGCAGAAAGAAAGCCAGAAGCAACTTTAGATGAAACAAAAGTCGCCTTTCGCACCACAAAAAATGTCATAGTTAAGAAACTGTATTTGAGAATTTTCATCGGGAAATCGACTGCAGAAATGCGAGACAAAAAATAGTTTTGGTGTTCCAAACCTATATTCTCAATGTCAAGGTAGGAATATCCAATTTCCAGTAGATTTGCGATTCCACGCCATGATTTCAAATGAAAGCAAGGTCCCATTTTACCCTTTCAAGACCCTCTCAAATGCCACCCTCAAAGTATTAAACGTTTTAGTGAGCTTCTCATGAAATATATTTCTGAATATGGGGATCTTGAACAAACATGGTCTGTCTTCATACCGCATTATTAGAAACCTCCATTCTTCAACTGGCGCGATCTCGAGCCAAGGCGGAATCATTGTTTTTTGATAATGTGGTATTCACCTCACAGTAACAGTAAGACATAAATGCCTTTCGAGAGTTCATCTGTGCAAGATTCTGTCCTCCCGGAAATTAGGTCTTTCCTATTCCGTCTTTAAACTTACAGTCTATGATAGAAGGAAATTTTAAGAAAAATCATGTGAAAAATTAACTTTATGCCTTAAATTCACCAGTTTTATCCCAACATCCCAATATGTGTGTCTTGTTCTTGTATGGCACGGAACCAAATGAGCGTCGAATCTCGAGACTGCAAGCAGCCAGACGGCTTCAGCGGGTTCTCGGTTGGTCACCCGTGCGTTCCTCCAGTGTCATCAATCTTAACCAGACAATGCTTATTGATGCGGACGACATTCTAACAAGGTTATTTGCTGTATCCAGGCAGCTGCAACAGAAAAGATCTTTCTTGCGGGTGACTTTATTCATTGTAAAAACAAGAAGATGTAAATGGATCAAAATAAATTCTTCTTTCGAAAAAAGCAGACTTCACAGGGCAATGTAAAATTCTGCTTCCTGAAGTCCGTCTGACTGCCCCCATTCCACAGTTCCTGAATCGTGATTTCAACTTTCCAAACTGTTTACTGATCCTGAGCTACATTCAGATCTCTGATCTTTCGCATTATTCTTATCACCCAAATGTGTGACAGACCGTCTTCAAAAAGCTGCGGAATAGATGGGTAACAGCTACGCAGTTGGATTGCTGGCCAAAGTGAAATCAAAGAACAAACAAGTCTTCGGTTGCTCTTGTACAATACATTAATCATTCAGTTTAAGATAATTCTAATGGCACTTCAAGATTCACTGAGTCACCCATAAATGTACAGCCCTTTGAAAACTCGCCTTTTGTCGACAACCAAGTTCATACTGAAGATATGTAGTATTCATGGGATAGCTGCAAATTAATGAGGCCTGGTTTTGAGATATATTGCAGGTTTTGTCTCCTACCACAATTCATAACTTGGCTTTAGTTGTCCTAAAGATCTCATATAGTCTGAAAAACAGGTACTACGATGTCTTCAAAAAACCCGGGGTTACAAATAAGTTTTATGGAAATCAGACAGGTTTCGTTTTCAAAAAGTTGCACATTTTGTCAGGATCCCCTGATATAAATGAAATAAAAAAGTACCCCTTTACGGTAATAAACAGCAAGAGTATACTCCTACACCTGCAACGTTAGCCTATAACCTACAAGTCCTGCATAAAGCATTGATAAACACCCATTTTTCACACATCACATCCTCAGAAGCGTTGAAATGAAAATGCGCTATAGGCTAAATAGTACTCAAGATTTCTCAAACTTCCAAACCGTAAAGGTACGGCAAAGTAGCTAAGGTTTTCCTGAAGTCTTCATTTCAAAGAAATAGGTCATAGAATTTTACACCGACATTTTAATTGGAACCTAAGCTGTGTTTCTTATCATATTGGCAATGCAAACTGAAAGATCATTTAAAAAACAGCTCGGTCGTGTCATTTGTCTGTTCTTCGCATGAACCTAACTGATGAGCTAGCGACGAAACGCATAATTCGTGTAATGACGTTGTTGATAACTGATTACTTGATTTTCCTGCAGGTTTAACAGCTTTCTCTCTAGTTACAGGTTAATCTTATATTATTGCTGTTCCTTTGCAGGAGTTGATAGTGTTTTTGTTACAGGATACAAGTTTACTGTGCGTCCATGGTTTATTTAGATGAGTCCGCTACTTAAGGCCATTTTGAAAGACCATTTAGGATTTTGACAGTCTCAGTTTACTTCTTATTTCACTTTCTTTTTAACAAAAATGAGTGTCAACAAATGCTTATGCCTTAAATCTACTTGCATATATGTATGAGGTGCAATGGGATTACAATTCAATTACATTATTACAAAATTACAAAACTGTTCCCAAATCAAAATTACAAATAAGACACACTGAGAGACGTTGCATTAGTTTGTGAAAATCAAAACCTTTCCTTTGTCTGCCTTCTAGTTTGCCTTCAAATTATGAATTTTTCTGGCCAACGTTGATGATCACCTGTTAATTGAAACAACAGACATGGGTTGACATCGGAACTAGCAGTGACGGGAAAAATTGGCAGCATAAAGGCTGATTTCCACTCAGTGGAGATTTTTGAGCGAACAGAATTTTACACAATAAAGGTTTATCATGCTGCGCAACATTCAATTCAAATTCAAAGCAGCATGTTGTCTCTTAAACAAAAGCATAGGTCTCAAATCTCTCAAATCTTGAAAATAGCGGGTGTAAAATTTTGTCAGATTTTTCTATGAGTTTAATGAATTCAAAGAAATTTGGGTAATTTGCTGTGAATCTGCCATGGCAATGCTTTGATATTTTGATATTCTAAAATAGCGAAATCTTGGTCATTTTTGTACAAATTCATCAAAAATCTTCACAAAGCAAAAATCATTGTAAATCTTACATTAATTGGGGCAAATTGAAACAACCTTGAATACAACTATAGTTCATGAAGGTCTAAAGTAAGGTGGCAGGCACAAATCTGTAGCTCTCAGGTTATGAATTTAGGAATTTGATGATGTCAAAATCTCAAAATTAATGAATGCTGCCATTCTGAAACCAATCAAGATATCAAAAAATTACCACCACAGATTTACAAAAAATGAACCAAAGTTTCTTTTATGCACTTTAATCAAAAGAAAGTAGAATTTCACAACTACCCGTTTAAAGATTTGAGCCCTGCGTTGTAAACAAAGATTTCCAGTCAAGTCGGAATATTCTACTGAGTGGAAGTCAGCCTTCAAGGGCAAGATTTTTGAGCACAATAGTACGTCCCCGTCATCCAGGTCAGGTTGTACGTCAAAATATCCCCAAGGTGTTGTGTTAATTTTCACCAATGCACGTAAAACTAGACCAATGCTTTTTCAAACATCCAGCTCTTTCATTTGTTAAGGTTTTTTGCAGGCATTCTTCAGAGTCAGTAGGTGTAGGGCTAGAGCATAGAGGTTAGTCCTTCCTGTCATTTTATGACCACATATTGAGTAACAGTTAAAGCCTCCAATTCTTAAACGGAAAAAACACATACCGATTTTACTTCGGAATATTGTTCCAGTCCGTACTCCGACCTAAAAAAGAACACAGTTTTCAGTCAAAAAGCAAAGAATTTCAAAATAATAGTGAAATTTTCAAGAAGTCTAATCTGTCAAGTTAGGTAAAAAGTTTTCGATAAGAATCCTAAGATAAAGATAATACAAAAACTACATATGAGGGATACAAAAAGTAAGATACAAGGAATAGTTTGATCCCTGATACAAATGCAAAGAAGGAAAGAATGCCAAGATTGAAGATATCATCAAATTTTGGTTATACTTGAAAATGTTTCACTTCTTACTCTGTCAATGGATAGGTAACACGATCTAGGGCAGACAATAAAATGACGTAGAAAAGGGCATTTCCAAATTACATTTAAAGGGGCTGCGTCATGCAACCATAAACAATTCTGTTATCTCTATAATCTATATTGTTGCCCGCAAGTGGCCATTGTGTTCTGCACAGATTTTGGTGGATAGGGTGAATCCACAATGAAATTACTTCTAAATACCCAACAATATCTCTGCAATCGTACAAGATATGAGTGTTTCCTTGTTTCTCTATGAATTCAAGAGTTAATCTGCAAAAATAACACCCACATTTTGAGAAAAGTAGTGAAAAATCTCTGTTATACGGCCTATAAAAATACTGGAAAATCGTCGCTTCGAGAGAAGTTTCCTTACATTATGCGACCAAGCCCTTTTAAGTAGAACAAACATTCGACGCTGAAAGAAAAAATTTCCTGCGAACTCTGCAAGCAATTTGCAAGACTTTGCCTTAGGAAACTTTTTACATTCATGTAAATCTATTCCTTCAATCATTTGAATAAATCTTTTTCTTTCATGCTTCAACTCCCCGCGCTGTATTCAATAAAGGCTTAACACTTACAATTCTCTTCCACTACCAGACATCTTGAATCCACCGAAGGGTGATTGTGCGTGCAAAACATCATAGCAGTTCACCCTGAATAAACAAAAAACGACGATTCTAATGATAAAGATTCTAATTTCTTACTTCCTGTGACAAAAATACAAGAATTTAAAACTATTTGAGATTCCCCAAGATTTCTGAAATTCTGTATGATTTTTCCAGAATCGGCATGAATTTTTAGGATTGAAACGATTTGTATGGTCTTCATGTGTCGTCGTTCTAAGATTTTCCTAGATTTTGAAAACTTTCAGGATCTCATCTGATATTTCTAAGACTTTGTGGGGATTACAGTAAAGTCCCGCCTTTAAAAAACTACATGATAAGAAACTCAGGCCTGATTTCACTGAATAAAATACCTCTCTACAAGAAACTATCCAGGCTGATTCAAGCTTATTTTCTTTTACGATAGCACATGATAATATTTCATGGCTTATATTTGAATACATATATTGAAAACGCAATTCAAAGTAGAGTGATTTGAAAACGGAGACATTTGGAAACGCATCGTCTTCAATGGAAACACTGAAGGCGAAGTCATTCGATAACGCTATGACAACAACAACCGACTTTGTGGCAAAAAGCAACGGAAATGTTTGAACAAAGGAAATGAAAAACGAATGAAAACGGAGTAATGAAAATCATCAGTTTTCATATCGGGACTTAGGCCCCGTTCACACTGCTCCGTTTTCATACAAAAACGGAGTAAAACTTCTCCGTTTTTGTTGTGCGTTCATATTGCTCCACCGTAAAAACGGAGCTGTTCGAAAACGCTAATAAAAACCCATAAATTTGAAAACGGTAGTGTTTTGAACACGATCCGTTTTCAGTGTGAACGCCAAAAACGGAGACATTTGAAAACGCTTCAAATTCCTTTGTTAATAGGTTGTTGATTACAATGGCATTCAAAGTTATGATTGGCACCTTGATGACAGCTATTAACAAAAGCCTTTGTTGTGAAAAGGGGATTAAGAACACCGTTTTGTTGGAGCAATGTGAACGCCCTTCGTCTTCACAGCGTATTTATTTGAAAACGGAGCAATGTGAACTGGCAACGTTTTCATGAACAAAAACGGATGGAAACAAGAACGGAGCAGTTTGAACATAGCCGTAATCGCGAAAATCGAGTAAAAGAAACGGTTCAAGATCATTCGAATACGGAGTGATTTGAAAACGGAGACATATAAAAACGTAGTAATGGAAACGTGACCTGAATAATACAAAAGTTCTTACCAGACAGTTCCAGCACGAACACTGTGTGCAACTTTGATGGCTTTATTTACATCATTTGTTTGGACGGATGCTGCCAAACCATACATTGTTTTGTTCGCTCTTTCAATTACTTCATCGACATCTTTGAATTTCATAATTTGCTGAACTGGTCCAAAGATCTACGAAGCAATTTGTATTTCGCTGACTGACACGTCCTTAAGTACACAAGCCACATCCGCAAGCCACAGTTTTATAACTTGTTTGTAGGATATGTCGTGTAGTTAAAGTAATTTCTCTTCTACTATCTTTATTGAATGGCATCGGGAGAGAAACAGCCTTTCGATCCCCGGCTTGTATCGGCCAAGAAGCATTGTAAAGTAATTGCGTAAGAAGTGTAGCTCGTAATATATAGTGTGAAATTTTATTTGAATATATGATATAAAAAACTGACCTCTTCTTTCGCGATTCTCATATCATCAGTGACGTCAGCAAACACCGTTGGTGCAACATAGTATCCTTTATCACCATGCTGTTCTCCTCCACATTTTAGCGTTGCTCCTTCGCTTTTGCCACTTTCAATAAGCTCGAGAATTTTACCAAGCTGCTCACTGTCAACCTATGAATAAAGAGACAGATATAAGTAGTAGTGTGGCTGAGTGGTTAAGGCCCAGTGTTTCGAATTTCGTGGGGTCTTCCCCCGTAGGTTCGAATCCCATCGCTGACACTATAAACCACAAAACAACAGCTTACTCAATCCTTCCAAAATCGGTAAATGAGTACTCAATTGCAATTCGAGAGGCACAAGCTTTAGTGCCGTAAGTCCACATCAGCCGTACAGCTACCCATATATCGTGCCTGCGTTAACAAATAGAAATTAGTTGCTTTGTTGATTGGTTGCTTGGTTGCTTGAACAGCAAGTTAGTACATTCACAATTGTCGACAGGGCAAAAAAATTGAAATTTAGTCATAGATGCAACTGAAGGAACTTGCAAAGCGACTTCGAGATCATTTGCAGCATGGGAAAAATGCTCACTAGCCAAGGAGACAACTATGAACGAACATTTTTCGGTCAAAATTATAATACCAAGAAAAAAGATATTCTTTTGTTTTACTTACAGTATCCTGCAAAATATTATGGTTAACAATCACTTTAATAATGCAAACCGTCTCTCGATTATAACAAATTTAAATTTTTTCAAGGTTCATATTATCCTATCACAGTTTGAAACGTGTGAAAAATTTTGATGGTAGAAAATATCAATAAACATAAATGTCTCTAATAATTACATTGAATAGTGTAATCATGCAGAAATTTATGTCTATCTGTTGAAACTGTCGCTCTGTACGACATTGCGCCTGGAGCTTGACGACAATATCTAGGCTTAAAGAATCAATGAGACTCGTTTTGAAAGTGTGAAAAAATTGTTCCACCTTAATTTTGTTCGTAGTGCTCACATAAAGCCGTTTTCAAACTGTGTCAGTTAGAGTTACATTATCGATTCGTGCGGTTTACAAATTATGTTCTTCTGAAATTGCACCAGCAAGAAATTTACAGTTTTGGTGTGAGCGGGAGGCCTATTCATAACATTGTTATGCCATTTCCAAACTGTGCCGCTATCGTGTGAATGACGTCTAATGAAAAAAGCTTGACAAACCTGTGGTCCTTGCGTTGTTGCGCAATCCAATGGACTGCCAAGTTTTCTTTTAGCAGCACGAATCATACTCTTTTCAACGAACTCATCGTAAATTGAATCTTCAACAAAAGTACGACTACCAGCACAGCAGCATTGTCCTTGGTTGAAAAATAACGCAAAATGACTCAGTTCAACTGCTTCATCTACGTTCACATCCCCAAATACAACATTCGGGCTCTTCCCACCAAGTTCCAATGTCACATTCTTGAGGTTTGACCGACCAGCGGCCTGCTGGATGAGTTTTCCAACCTGGTGTTAAAATTTTGGGAGAAATAAATTACTGGCGGGTCAAAATGAAGCTAGAATTCTTGAAATGATGTGATAGAATAAGGCCATCCAGGCATCTTTTGACAACATCTAAGCTAGCAATCTCGTAGTATCAAATATAAGTTAATTGTTTGTATGAGAGGTTAGATTAAGCAAACAACACAAAATACAGATTTTGAATATAGCATAAAGCGCAATAGAGTACAGTCTAATACGGATAGTATGCTATCTGTAAGCAACTATGTAGTCCTTGTCGAAAAGCTTTTAATCTTTGGTCCGTAAAATATTTTGATTTCTTAAACAATACTCGTTAACAGCGATACATACAGTCTGCCTTGATTATTTTAATATACCTAAAATCGCTACAGACTTCTAAGGGTGGACGAGGGCTTAAAAAGCCTTTCCAAAAGCTTTTATCTTAACAATACTCACCAATGTATCTATGAAGATATTCACAGGCGAGAGTAATAGTTTCTAAGCTATCATTCATAGCGACTTCTCAGTTTCCTTGGGTGGAAGGGGTTCTCGTTCTTAGGAAATTTTCAGTGCATACAAAAACCCTTCAGTATAATTGTTCCGTGAGTCACACAAGGATCACCTTTGATTAATAACAAGCAAGCAGCAATATCCTACCTCTGTTGATCCAGTAAAAGCAACTTTATCAACTTCCATGTGTTCGGCAATAGCTGCACCAGCAGTGGGGCCGTATCCAGTAATTATGTTGACAACTCCTGGAGGAAAACCAGCCTGTACAGGCAAAAAAACAAAACTATAAGTCGGAATCCGAAAAACCTGATAGTGTGATTTCCTTGACTGTGAGAGTTTCCTTCAGGCAAATCACTACAATATGCAGGAGATGCGGGCAGCTCCTATAAAGCTCCTGTGCTTATACAGAAAGATCGTTTCCTTACTCAAAGCATGGGATTGGGTAAGTCAAAAACCAATCCATACTTTCCATTCTTAAGGATGACCACTAGGGCCTAATAATGATGTGCATACTGTTGTGAACAGCTGTCGAATAACCTAAGCAACAATACCAACAAGGCAAACACTCACGCAGTCGAATAACATGCAGAACTGACTTAAAAGCTATCAAAATATTCAAAGTAATCCAGGCCACGTTTGCCCGTTCTCGGTTGCGTGGCACTTATCTTTTCTAATTGCATTTTACCTCGGTACGATCATGTAGAAATGGGAGTATTGATGGAGAAACGTATTTCAACATAAAAGGAAGAACACATATTGCAACACTGATAATTCTACATTATATACATATTCATTTCAAGCCATACTAACTTCTGGGTTAAGTGTTCAGCACTGGACCTGATAAAAATTTGCTGTTGTGCCAAAGCTTTCCTCCAAACTTATAGACCTCATAGTTTTTCTGAATAGGATGCTAAAGTTTGCTAAATTGCTAAATTTTGTAGAATTTTCGGATGTCCACAACAGTAATAGAAGCTCTAACTCCATAGGACTGAAGAAGCTAAGATGATAGTAGTGATAGAGGTAGTGATAGTTTGCCTGTAGTGATAGCAATCTAGTGATAGAAGCTTTAACGCCACTCGATCGAACCATGCGTATAAAAGGAATAAAAGTAACGCTCGATCCAGACTCTTTTGTAGAATAGCTAAAAAAGATCACGGCTGCTATGGCCAAAGTCTATTTCAAAATTACCTCTTTGATAAGATTTGCAACGTAAAGGCCCGTAAGAGGAGTTTGCTCAGCAAGCTTCATCACAACAGTATTGCCAGTTGCCAAAGCAGGGCCGAGTTTCCATGACTGCATCAGTAAGGGGAAATTCCATGGAATGATTTGTCCAACAACACCAATCGGCTCTCTGCGAGTATAGTTGAAAAAATTGCCATCTAATGAAATAAAACAGTAATATGTTGTCAGCAAACCAATTCAAATTCTTTTTTATATATCAACATCAAAAATAAAACATAACTGTCATTTACATTTAATTATGCCCCTCGGGGTTAGCCTGCGTGTAGCCTCTGCTGTCTCTGCGGAGGAAGACGGAGAGGAGGAAGAAAGAAGGAAAATCTCCCCCAGTAGAATCTACTGGGGAAAATTTTCCGTCTTTCCTCCTCCTCTCCGTCTTCCTCCGCAGAGACAGTAGAGGCTGTACGCAGGTTACTCGGGGTGGGAAAGACTAAATGTCATTGAGTGCCCACTATGAGAGTCACTTCTAATAAACTAGCCATCACAAAGTACATAAAACAAATGATGCCGCAAATGTTGGAAATTCATTAAAAAACGTCGTCGAGTTAGTGTTAATGTGAGATATATTGGCATCTATGATCATTCTGTTAGTAATCATATTCAAGTGTGAACTGCCATATAAGAGTAGAATGAAGAAGGCTGTTGTATTCATATCATTAATATTCAGGGCAGAGACTTCTGAGAGATAACCAAAGAGATCAGCACATAATAAATCAAGCTGAGGGTAGTGCAGGAGGAAGTGTTTATTGTCCTCTTTTCCAGTACCACAATTGCACTAGGGGTTAGACAGTCAAAGTTATGCCGAAATCTGTTCTCGTTTAATGCATTGAAATTCAAACGAAGTTTTGTTAAAGATCTAACAACTTTGTTAAAACTAAATTCATGAATGCGATAGGCAGCCTTGCCATCATCAGCTGATGGAGATACACAAAGAAAGATCACATGACTAAATTTCAATGCATGTCCCAGCTCTTTTTCACAAGAGGTCGTAAGGGATCAAGCCACTTGCCCAAAGAAACAAGCAGAACAAATAAACTGCTGAAGATTGTTGTACTTGCTTCAAGGACATTACGTATGTGGCTCAGGTCAACGGAAGAAGATTCACATAAAGTTTTCCTCGTGGCTGCTGGGCTTTTGCCTCTGCTAAGTCCAATTTTGATAGCCGTTGCCATCATATCTTGTTTCAGTTTCCTGTACACTGGTTTGATTTCTGTTCAGATTTCCCAAGAGACCCATCCAATCACTTAATGGCTCTTCTTACGGTCTTGTAAGCTGGAGTAGCTTTTGCAGCTAACAAGAAAAGCATGTCATGAGAAGTCAATTTGGCTAACAAATAACTGTTTTCTTTATAAGGAAAAGGTATCTAGGCAAAGAAGGCCTTTAGCCTTGCAACATAATGTCCAGACAAACTGCTTTAATCCCACTCCACAACAAATCAAAACTTGAATGCATCGATTTTTGGGGTTCTAAGAGGCCCAGTAAACTAAAGAACTGGGCCTAATAACCCTTCACTCAACATTTAAAAAAACAAATCTGATAAAACGAAAAGTTATATTACCAACTGGGATTGTTTTTCCGTGGATCTTATCCGCCCATCCTGCATAATACCGAATATTCTTTATAGATAAAGGAAGATCAGCATTAGCAGCATCCATGAATGGTTTGCCATTGTCCAGAGACTCAAGGCTCTAAAAGAAATAATTGTACTAAAAACCAGTAACCTCAATCATATTGTGTCTCTTAGTTCTTTCACACCAAAATGTAGATTCGAGTAAACCACTTTAGTTTTTGATGAAATGAACCTGACTTTAAACTTACTTGCTTCTAAATACCACTTTCTTCTACAGTTTTTATTGTGTGGTGATAAAGACTTTTCTGATGAAATCAACAAAATAAACTCGAACTGACACTAGATACCATCCACAAAACAAGTCAGTTTGATCAAAACAGATTTGAAACGTTTGTTTCAGGCAACTCAGCTACTAAGTACTTTCCCCTTTTTACATTTTTCACTTGTTTATGCCTGTTTCACATTGGATGCTGGGTGATCCAGTGTTATGATAATGTGATAACACTTGACTCACTCTTCAGTTCTAGCGTCCATATTCGAAGTAGCACCCGACAAATATAACCAAAATACAGCTCAATAGACCTTTTATACATTCTGAAAAGAATCATTTGATTTTGCTACATTTTGTCGAATTTTCGAATCTGCACAATACTGATGGAAGCTCTAACGCCACTCGATCGAACGTCGCGTATAAAAATTTATAAATATAACGCTCGATCCAATCTCCTTTGCAGAATAGCTAAACGGTCTAAAGCACGACACCCAATGGTGCCCAACTCTAATTATTTATGCGGAGCCATTTGTAATTGTATTTTATTGTATATTTAGCATTAACTTAGTTGCCTGTCTTTATGTTATGGCTTCTGCTCCTCATGGCATCGTCCTTGCAGTGTGGTAAAGTATTTCTTAAGTGTTGTTCTTGGTAATTTCGTTCTTGTAAAATTTTACATTGGATAAAAAATACCTCTTGAAGCAATGCTTTCTTTCTACAAAAAGCATCATGTTCTCCCAAAATATTCTTCCTGTGAAAGTTTCTTCCATTAAAGAAACCAGGTGGTTACTAAGACATTATAGCGGTCCCAAAGCAAACTTACAGCAAGGTATTCTGCATCTCTTTCCATGAGGTCAGCAAGTCTATTCAGCAACCTGCCGCGATCTGAAGCATCCATGGTTCTCCAAGGACTTCCCATTTTAAAGGCATCTTTTGCTGCATTCACAGCAATGTCAACATCAGCCTTTAACAGAAATAAATCAGGTATTTTAAATTCTTATGAGTACACTTGTGCAAGGCGTTTTGCTAAGGTTTTGTCAGTTCTCGCACGTTCTTGAGCAAAAGTGGAAAGTACGTGAGGCGGCGAAGCAGCTTCGCAGGAAGCTTGTTAGGAAAGAGAGAACGCGGAATCGAAGTTAAGAAACGATGAAGGGGGGAAGAAGAAATGGAAGGAAAACGGAAAGAAAGAAATGGGGGAGGGGGAAGAGTGAAGGATGGAAAGAGCGTAGCATGGCAAAGAAAACAAACATTGAAAATATAAATAGGACAGGAAGGAGTAAAGGAAGGAAAGAATAAAAAAATCAATGTTTAGATTATGTCTTTTCATTTGCAGTTTCGCGATCCAACGAAGCTTTTAAGAGTAATTCCTGTCCCTAGTAGATTGTCAACTATACTGTACATAATATTGTAATCCAACTGAAATCCGATAACACAGAACATTGATAAAACATTGGAAGGAAGAATTCTGGTTCGAAGTTCCTTCGCAAGAAGGCAAATATTTTCCCACCACAGTGCTCTGCTTTCTTAGCTGAAAATGGGACAAGCTCATCTCCAAATAGCCTATTACAATATGACTTAGTCAACTGAATTCGTAAATGTTTTCGTATTAGTTGCTGCTAAAGTAGAGAAAAACGCAAAATTTCTTATTGGGGTGTTCAATCCGAAGTAGCTTGTATATATTAGTTACCAATGTTATCTGTTACTCATCATGGCCTAGTTTTGCATCAACTACCTGGAATTGTCAATTATTATAACTTATTCAACTGGAAAAAGGTCAACTGAATTTGTCATCTTTGCCAACATATCTGCTGGGCTGGGCTGGTCCTAATCATGATTCACGTTGCCTTCCGCCTTCTGAAATTCATCATCAAGCTGCACTTTCCGAACAATGCCTTTGTCATTATGGCAAATTGTCTTATTTGGACAGTTAATCATGTTTAAGCCTTGTTTTGAAACACACGAATCGCATTAGATCTCTTTTCAAGTAGACCAAGACAAAAAACTTGACACTGACCTTTAAACATGACGGAACAAATAAAAAGCCTGCGTTAGCTGTGTACGAAGATTTGCATACTGCAAATAGTCAAAGAACATAAGAAGAACATGATTAACAATACAAAAAGAAGTGGGCCAAGGCAGGAACCTTGAGGGACTACATGACTTATAGCTTGAAAACTGGCGATTCGCCTTTCCTCTATTTGCCTTAACGATACAGGTAGCCCTTTTTGATCAGGCACTTCTATAAGTCGGATAACTTGTCATAATGAACAGTGTTTCAGGTTCATCCCAATTGCTGCCGAAATTTCTGTACAGAGATGTTTTATAACGGAGAGAAATTGTTAAGGTGGGCAGTGGTCATTCTTTTCTCGAACCAAGAGACAACGTGGCCTTCAAAAAGTGGACAAGGCTTCGCACCTTTGTTATAATGCAACAAAATGCATGTGAAGTGAATCTTAGTCTTAATTCTCATCTTATGGGTACCTAATCTTTAATCATATGCAAAGGGATCTCACAATTACCTCAAGAGACAACCAAGTTCAGTTTACTGATATTGACAAAACACAAACATCAGGATCGTCTCTTCAAATCAGGATCTCTTTAGCCAACAAAAAAATCTCTCTGTGAAGTAGACACTCCACTGAAATAGACCCCATTTGTAAAGAGCTGACTGCATACAAGAAAAATCTTCAACTGTTTACGAAACTTTGCAATGTAGTAAAAATCAGGGAGAGCAGTATCTTGGTGTTAGTGATATGAGGACTTGCCATCTTGTTGTTCTTTAGAAAAAAATGTTTGTTATCTTTCTCCTGGTCTCACAATTCATTGCATGCAGTTTTTGAAAATATTTTGGAAATATTGGTATTGCTGGAACTATGGGTGCTTTCTTGAAGGAAACTTGGCAAAAGTAGAAAAATTATAAAGAACTGTATTACAAGTGCAAAATTATGGCCTCAACTATAAAAAACTTAAAACATTGTGGGTATGACTTTTTTTGAAGTGGCAGATCCCTGTCAGATGACAGGTCAAGATACCTCTGAGTAGGTAAAAGAAGGAATCTAATAAGAAAACCAATTGCACAGCTGATCAAGGAAATAACTCAACAGTTACCTTGTCACCCTCTGCAACATGGCAGATAACTTCACCTGTTGCTGGGTCGACTGTTGGGAAAACTTTCCCACTCACTGAATCTTGGAATTCATTGTTGATGAAAAGCTGCAAAAGATTTAGCATAATTTTGTTAATGTGTAAATCAAATTGAAATTTAGAACTGAACAATACAGGGACAATAACAATGACGATCTTGCAATTAATTATGTATGGTATGGGGATTTTGAAAATTTAGTGATGTCTTATTAAACATCTTTATTTGAAAAAGAAGTTGCTAGTGATTTTAGAATGATTCTCTTGGTGAGCTTAAAGCATGTCATATGAAATATGATTGTATGTGGCATTGGGTTAGAATCATTACATGATTCTCAGTGGTTCAGATTGAGCTAAAGGATAGTTACAGCTTCAAAACTGAGACTCATTACAATACACAGACTAATAAGGCCAAATGTGCCGCATTTCTTAAGTATCAAATCAGATTGCTAGATTCTCAATTAGGATAGACATGTGCCTGTTCTCAGCATTGGCTGAATAAATCAAATTTCAACATTTTGGAGTGAAGAAATGCTAAAATTGATGTTTCATTTGAGGTTTGAAGGATAGAAAGTGTACAATTTCTCTTCAGGTTTTCATAGAATTTTACAGTCTGTGCTTAGAATCTCTTTGCTTTTGAGCCCTGTAGAAAAGGACAAGATCATAAACATTGAACATGTCTTCAGTCTAGGGTTGGATAATGAAGACACTTGCAAGATCCTAGGGGACTACATGACTTGTGGATTGCCACCCAGCTTTCAAAAAGGTACCTTAATTTCCAAATCTACCTTAAAAATTTTTGGGAATTTCAACCAAACCAATCCATGATGAAAAATCTGCCAAAAAGGATCCAGAGAATTTAGGCCTGAAAAACCTACCCATAAAGGTAGCACACACCAATACCCTCAACATGTTACTGTATGTGCCCCTTCCTTGGATCCAAAACTTAACATTGGATGGGAACCAAAAATGACCTTAATCCAGCCCTTACCTGGTTGAAATGGACTTTTGGTGTTGCAACTACCCTTGCTGCAGATGCCTGACTCAAATATCTGGCCAAGGTAAGACCTGCAAAGATCACAGTTTGAAACTAAGTAAGATGTAAATTTCAATTTTGGCCTGTGAGAACAAAATATAGAACATATTGCTCATTGTCCTTCTGCCACAGTTTCTTTTGTTCAAGATTCAACGCCCCATTTGGTTTCCATGCAGACTGACATACTTGGGAAGGTTCGTTTAGTCGCATTTCAAGTCACAAATACTCAAGGGAAATTTCAGTATCAGACTACTTTATGAATTCATGACACAAGTTCTCATGGTGCACAATAAATTACAAAATTCAAAAGAGGTTTTATGAAGAGATTTTACCACCTGACTTAAAGTTTTGATGGATAGGAGACTTGGGCGAGTCCAATTTTCTAATAAAGACAGCTATATACAAACTTTTACTAAAAAATACCTCAAAATATCACTTTTGAGTATTGCACTTTCTCTATAGTTTCTGGGAGGGTCCCACAACTATACACTCATCATCTTGATCATTGGTGGATCAAAACGCCCATGTTGTGAAGCCACAGCACTGGCTAATCATTTCTCAAATGCTCTGCACATATTAAAAGTAAGAATAACTATGTTACCAATTCTCAATTGGCCCAAATTAACATCCACCCATAATCACAAGAGTTTCCTTTCAGAACCCTCTCCCACTTTTGTTTTTCTCTCTTCTTCACAGAGGCTTCCCTTCTCTCCTAAGCATGGGTGACTTTTGGGTGGCAGTTTCTGAAGGCATAAACATAAGAGAGACTTGGGCAAGTCCATAGAAAAACAAAGAATTTAACCCAGTGCTGAAAAGTAATCAAAGTTCTCACGAGTCTCATAGAATTATGATTGTCTTTTGCTCTGCTGAAAATTTTCATGACAACAAAGTAAAGGAAGCTGTGCCATTGTTGAGATCTAGACATCATGCAGCAGAGCCTTCAAAGCAATGTACAAGTCAACTGAATAACTGAATGTCACCCCCTGGGAATTCAATTTCTACTCTCGAGTACCGAATAAACGGGGGGGGGGGGTGAGAATAATCAGGGGGCTGGAAATGGTTCGATATAACAATAATCGGGGGGGGGGGGGGTGCCTGGAGAAATAGAAAATAGCCGTTTCTTAAGTAAACACGTATCTGTTTGTCTATGTGAACAGTGATGTTACTGATACATATACTTTTGAACTCTGGTGTTGAATGCACTTCTTGAGACTTTTTCTTGTGTTTATACAGAAATTATGTCTAATATCATTTCCTTTTTTCCAAAAATTAATAAAAGGGGGGGTTGGAATAAGAGCGGGGGGGTTGGAAAATTTTTCAAGAATTAATAAGCGGGGGGGGGATGATTATTCGGTACTCGAGAGTACATTCTCAGTGGTTAAATTCCCTGCTCTTCATAAGCAACTCAAATCTAAGGACCAGAATTCTTAAATGTGCATTTTGCTATTCATACATATTCAAATGACCCAATAACCCTCTGATATAATTCTTTACTTTGGATCAAATTCTTGGCCCCTGGGATTATGATGGTGGTCAATTTGTTAATTTATATCTGCCGGTGGGGGGGGAATGACATGTGGGTATCAATTTGACTTTGTGTACATTAACAATGCAAGAAACGGGTAAAAATTACATATGTCTTTTGGATTTCCTTGACTAAATGCACAAGTTTCTTCATGCCTTTCCTCAAATTTTTAGTATCTGAAGGATGGAGCTCTTAGAAAAAAATTAATTTTGTGAATGTGCTTGAGCATGCAGTGCTTAAAACTCTGCTTTTGACCAAGGACCTCAAAGCAACTGCAAAAACCAGGGTTTGATGAAACAAGGAACCTCTTTGGAAAAAGCAAATGATGAGACCCTTTACTACTTTATGCGCAGAATTTAAAATGTTTCCCATTCTTTCTTCATGACTTGTTTGCAAACTGTGGACCACAAAGTGATCTTCATAACTCATGGTGAATCTGTGCATTTATATTGCAGTTCAAGATGCTGATGCAGGTTAATCAATGTTTTCATGAAATCTCAAACCACAAAGTTCATCATGACCAACATGTTACTCTTGATAAAGTATCCGAAACTTGCTGTGGGTACTTCTAATTGTTTTAATTGATGACTTGTATAAGCCCTAATTCTTCGTCATCCACTTGCAATTTGTTATTTCAAAACTTTGTTTGCCCAGAGGGGTGGAAGGCCAACTAGATAGGAAGAACTCTCCAGTCCTCTACACCCAGAACTCCGAACTTACTGCCTAACCGCTCGCAGAATCTTCAAAAATCTTTTACAGTTATAAACTCTTACCATTCACCTTCTTTGCACAGCCAAGTATCTTGCTTGCTGCAGTATTCATTTTGTTATTTTCAGAAACTTCAACAATAACTTTTCAGCAAACTCTGTTTTTATCTCCAAGAATGGAAGAGAACGTCGTTGTTTACAATGTGCGCAATGCGCAAAAATACAACGCATGCACACACGTGACTGGAAAAGCGAACAAAGGGAAACCAGATTATTCCTGCTGTGCTACAGTCCCACAGGGTAGCCATCGCCGAGTTGTGGAAGAACTATTTCAATATTTTGTTTACAGCTTCCACTTTTAGACCTACAACTGGTGCAATCACTGATTGAATAATTCCAAAATTAGTTTACTTTATTCATTCTCATTCAGTCTGTTTCACCGAAAGCATAAAATCTTCAAGAAGATATTGCACACTTGGTTACAGTCAAAGCGGAAGAAGCGTACAATGTAAATTCGAATATTATTTCAAAACAGATTTTCACGTTTGAATGATTATTCAAGTACTTCTTTCCTGTTTGCCTACGTTTTGTTCAAGTTGTGTTTCCAGGCAGAGCATAGTGGATTGCAACATGAGTTCTTTCCCTTTGAAGCAAAAATGAATAAACGGGGGTTTCCTTTGAAAACTTTCCCATGATCAGGAGTCTTTTTACCAACTGAAAATTCATAAAAAAGGGCATTCTATGAATTGGTATGGACCAGTGTGGTATACCTTTTACCACAGTAAATCCCTGCATATAAGAACCTACCAATATAAGAACCTAGAGGCTGTTTTCCTAGTTTGATGAAACATAGGTTCTTATTGTGGGGGTTGCAAAGTTGATCTTTGATTGCTGTTATTATTAAGGTCATTGTGGTTCTAGCTGGATTTGAAAGTTCTATTCGCCTCCCCAATTACTTATTAGGTCCAACACTTCCAAGACAAATAATAGGGCTGAAAATCTTTGTGAGACTCTCAAGGGGACTACATGAGGCACCCTTCAAATAAGAACCTCTATACCTTGAAATTAATATTAGTATCTTTGAAATAAGAACCAAGTTCAGCCTAGCTCTCAAAAAAGTAGATTCTTATATGCGGGGATTTATTGTACTGCATTGCACCCAACAGGCTGCCAATGAACACTTCATTCCTGAAATTTCTTTTAAGGCATTTTATTCCTACGCTATCCGTTTCGAATCTTACCTAACGACTGGCTGTGATGAGCGTTGAACAAACAAGTAAATGGACTCTTCATTCAATGCAGCGTTCAACATTTACCGAAAGAAAACTTCTTAAAGTTTGCGCCAAGCTGGGTACAAATTTTCAAAGATTTACTCTAAAATCGCGTACTTATACTGCATTCACACTGACACAATTAAACCAGCTTTATCTAAACCAGTTTAAATTTCGACCAATCAAATGACTGGATTTGTTGGATTGACCAATCAGAAGGGCGTATTTAGAAACCTGGTTAGTTTAAGCTGGTTTAACTTGCAGTGTGAATGGAGCATTATTCGACATTTTACTTTCAACTGGATTCAGCTTTTGAGCACTTTGTTCCAAAAAGGCATATGCTTTTAGTTAGCATCATTTTTTGGCCATGGCTTTATTGGATATGAGAAAAAGGATGAAGATAAAACTTCGAAAAAGTTTGTTTGGTACTGTACACTATCTGAAATTCTACTGCATATTCAGCAAATCTAATCTTCGTTCTATACTCTTTTCCACAATTCTTGTCACACAAATTTTGCACTCAGAGACTAAGAACTAAAACAATGCCATTTCTTATTATTGCCAGCAATCCATAAAATTCCTTAGAATCATTTCGTTTTGAACAACTCTCGTTTGCTTTCTGAAGAAGCGATTGCCCCATGCTCAATCTTTGGGCAAAATCTTTGCGGCAAGAATTTTGGTCCGATTACGATTACCCATTTCTAACCAGAAAGTTATATGCAAATCTCAATGTGATAAAAGTTACCTGTCAAGTTAAAAATCTTTCGAAAGTTGTCATATTCACAATTGAAACTATGCTACAATTTACGACGAAGTTAAGCAAACTGAAATTGTCTCAAAGTAAAACGAAGAACTATATAACAATCTACGAGCAGGGTAAATCAAGGAAGCAGGAAATCGGACGAAGAAACTGAGCTCATCACATGAATTCTAATAACCGTTGCTTTTCAGCAAACAGAAGGCCGAAATTGCTGTCGTGTCGGGACTTTCACGGGTCGCTGTGCATTTTCGTACCATCGGTGGTATCACTTTGTAATCTTTGTAAGTTGTTGCAAATATATGGGTAATCTTTACGATAACGCAAAATGCTTTGATATCATTTCTTTTCGTGGATATTTTCACCTGGTATCCAATATAACACAGAATTTAGCATATTTTTTAACAAAGCTTGAGGCATACATCATGTCCATCTTTGGTTGGTGGTTCCTTCAGGATGCACGTTTTTTTATAAAATACTGCCTCAAAGAAACTCAACTCTCGGATTGCCAAAAAATTAAGAAACTCCAGTACTGGGGAAATGCAACTTAAGAGACTATTTATTTTCATCAAGGAATTCCTTAACTTATTTTCACGGTGTTTCGACTTGTTTCTTGTATCATACACGTTTTTTATAAGAAACTGGTTTATAAGATACTAGTACTAAGATGCCCAAATTTTTAAGAAACTCTAGTATTATGTCTGTGAGAAACTTTTCAAAGTTAAAAAGCATGGATCTTATAGCCAATATATCGTTGATTCCGTATTCTTGAGTAACAGTAACTACCCATGTGTGCTTTCAATGTAACAGAACACTGTTTATTCCTTTATGATGTTTTAAATGTCAAGAAGCTTATCTGCCACAGCGTTAGCGACCACACTGACAATTCGTGCATTCATAAAATAAGAACCAATTGAGAAACTTTTAGTGCTAAAATGGACAAAATTTCATGTTGATTTAAGAAACTTCTAGTACTATGGCCTGATCCAAGTTTCTTATAAAAAACGTGCATTACTTTGAAGGCTCTTGAGTATCGTATAAACATCGGAAAAAACCTTGTATTGAAGTGTTCACGATGGCACAGGAGGAGATGTTGAAGATTGTTATTGAGCTATTAAGGAACTCTGAGTACTGAAACTCTGATAACTTTGAAACTCTGAGTACTTAACTCTGATAACTATCATCACCGGCCCAAATTCTTAGTTTCTCTTAAAAAGATGCGTGTAGACCATTCATATACTGGACATTTAATTCTACGTTTTTAATAAGAAACAAAGAATTTGGACCAGTATTGAAAGTTTCTTAAAATTATCAGATTTTGAGTACTCAGAGTTTCTCACGAGTTTCTTAAATGTTCCATAACAATGTTCATGTCCACTACCTGGGCCTGGCTGGCACAGCAGGAACTTTTCAAAACAACATTTTTTGAAGCCTTTCCGATGTTTAGACTATACTGAAGTACCTTACAAGTAATGTGATGCAAGAAACATGTGGAAATTAAGTAAAAATATGTTAAAGATTCCTATAAAAATAAGTAGTTTCTTACGTTATATTTTTCCAGTACTGGAGTTTCTTAATTTTTTGGCAATCTGAAAGTTGAGTTTCTTATAAGCAGTTTATCATAAAAAATACGTGTAGAGCAAAACTTAGAGCAATAACTGGGAAGCACGAATGATATCTCTAAATGATGACTCTGAATAAAACTAAAGTCTACTTATAACATGGTGTAACATTGACGCTGAAACAACTAAATTCGTCATTATCCAAATTCTAGAACTAAGAAAAGAAATATTTACAATTGAAATTTCACTGCGAGTGCGCTACGCACGATTTACGTCAACTTTCTAAATACGTTTTGGTTCATATGAAACGTAAGCAGGTACAAAAATATATTTAAACGATGTAATACATCTTTACAGAAACTTAAACATTATTTGAATGTGATAATAGCAAAATACATTATCTGATAGAACCGGATAAGAACATGTTTATCAAAGTAAAAATTCTGAAAACTCATTTTTTGAGCTGAAAAAGAAAAAACTCTAACACATGGATTCATGGAAGAGCAGTATCTAGGATTAGCTAAATTAGATTCATATTGTCGTTTCGTAACCAATTCCTGTACGTAGGCCTATTACTGTTGTTACATTTGTTTGTTTACTGAATGAATCTTCCGTGTATAAATATGTTAAAATGAAATGAAAAATTCAGCATAACACTGGTGGGGAAGGGGGCCTTATTTACAGTGTACGCTCACTATTCCGGGTGACTCAAAATAATGTTCCCCTATTCGAAAAATCATCAGATTTACTTGCGCTAGAATCATCAAAATCGATTTTTCGAATAGTTGCAGCACTGAAGTATTATCTATGTTTTTTTGTGTTTCTGAAACTAGTGGCCTGTGGTAAATTCGAAACATTCAAAACTTAGTTTTGCAAAGCATTCAGGAAATGGCCTAAAATACACACGACCAAACAGGCATCTCAAAAGAGAAATGCAACTTGTCAGTTTTACTATTGTCAACACTCCTTTTTTCACGCATGAAATGAGATCTCATTTTCAGTTTCCTTCAGTTTTAGGTTATCATTGTATGAGTTTCGCTAATTCTCAAAACTTGCTAAGGATTTCGAATGGAATCAAAAGAGCCTGGAAGATTGCATCGTGCATTTTAGGCCAACTTCCGGCTGTTCTGCAAGACTAACCTTTCAAATGAAACGAATTTACCAAGGTATTACCTCTTACAAAATCACCAAAAAGTACAGAGAAATATTTAATCATTTAGCTAAAAGGAATATTGGCTCCATTGACTGTGGAGCAGCTACTTTTGCTACAATGACTTTTCAAACAGGGGGACAACGCTCTGAGTCACCAAGTAAATGGCCTGATTTCTTAATTTAAAAGCGTATAAAGGAGGTAAAGAGGGGTCTAAAATAGGAAAAGTTTTGGACATGCACTTTATCACGGATATTAAACACCAGAAATTTCAAGCCGATGTATTTTCACGGAATTTCAGACACTTGAACAGAAATTTGGAATGACTACAAACAATATATTCACAATTGTTTTTACTTCTTTCCCACCACAAATATCATGCAGTCATAGATCGTGCTTCATTTTAAGTGTTATGGGTTAGGAATTCCACTAATGATTACTGTACTAATCAACACCCTGATCACATTCTTCTTCAACGCAATATGTTTCGTGAGCACGACAATATATTTCATTAGATAGTGGAAATGTTTTGTTGCGAGTTTTCTATGGTGCAAAAAATTTTGGACACCAATTTTTCAGATCTTTCGGACCACAAAAGATTTTGAACACTGAAATTTCCTGAAGTATGAAATGTGCGAAAATATCTGAAATTTTTGGCGTTTAATTTACTCGATCAATACGGTACATATTCTGGGAATCCACCTTTTCAAGATAAGAGGTGCTAAAACAGAAGTCTTTTGTTGTTTGAGATTTTGCACTTTTGAGGCCAAAATCTCGTTCTGCGTACAAGTTAAGCATAGAGGCAAAGTTTTACTTACAAAGCTGTCTTCGTTTGGAAATCACAGCGATTCTAAGAATTTAAAGTTTTAAGGGCTTTGACCGTAGAATCAGATGTTTGGACAAATTTTTCTTCAAACTTTGATTCCACGGTCAGAGCCCTTATGATTTCTAACTCTTTACATCATAGTAATTTCCAAATGAAGGCAGACATGAATGTGAAAATTGGTCAACACACTAAACTTTGTACGCAGAACAAGATTTTAGCCTCAAAAATGCGAAATCTCACACAAGAAAAGTCTTCCGTTTTCGCACCTCTTATCTTGAAGAGGTGGATTAGGTGTTCGAAAACGTTTTCGATGGACTTGGATTTTGCTTAGCATAGGTTTAAAATCTTTAAAAAGCTTGGATGTAATATTCTATGACCTATTTCTTTGAACTTAACTGCCTCAAAGAAACTTGAACTATTTTAAAGTAAATCTGCCGTTTGACTTTGCTGAAGTCTTCAATATTTTCAGAATTACAGTGTTTCCCTTCTCTTCTAAGAAATCAAGAAAATTTTCGTAAAAACTTGAAACTGTCCTTATTTCTAAACCTGCCAACGAAAGATTGAATAATTTTCAAGAAAACCATAGTTTATGGAAGTCTACAATATCGTATCAAGCAAACGTCTTTCACCCTACTGGTTTGTGATTTTGGAAATTTGATGATGTCACATCATAAAATGAGCTGAAATATAAAATAGCCTGTAATTTCGACAAATAGAGTATTTAAGTTTCTTTCAAGTCATTCAGTTTAAAGAAATATGTCCTTGAATTTTACATCCGCCTTTTCTCGCTGATTCTAAGATTTGGAACCTATGCAATTTTGCATATGACTGGCAACATGTCCTGAAAACAGTAGACTTGCTAGTTTCAAAGAGTTTTATTACAAACCTCCTGCTAAAAATGGCGGCCAGTTTGGCAAATTTCACAATGATACCCATCTTAATCAGGGATGTGACCATTTCCTCATTTCTGTTTGGTGACTTGAATACGCTTTTGGAGCATCATATTCTGATCTGAAAACTAAAGGAGATAACGCATGATTACAGTTTGGTCAGTGAAAACGTACAAAGCATTTGTCAAGATGCAAAAAGCTGTCATCGTGAGCCAAAAAATTTGCGACAGTAGTATTCGGCACAAAGTGATTAGAAATTCACTGGTAAAATTAAGCCTGAATATATATACTCTTTAGAAGAAACAAAGAAATTGCACCAGATTGAAAAATGTACAAAAGTAGCCGATTTTGAACTTGCCCTGACGAACGTAGCCTACGAGACGAGTAGACCCGTTATTCAAAAGAAGAAAGGGTCCACGAAACAATGAGCAAAAGCTTGCTACAGTGAGTTCCAGATTTCCAGAACTTAACTTATGCAGCCTTCGTTGAGACGCGTTTCATACATTATTTGAATAACGGATTAGGATAATCAAAGATAATTACACGAGTGGCCGTAGCAAGCTTTCACTCGTTGTTTCGTAGACCCTTTCTTCTTTTGAACAACGGGTCTACTCGTAGGCTATGACGAAGGTTGCTTAAGTTTTTTTTGCTTTCAGCTAAACAAGCTTGCATATCCATTTTGATATGGATTGGCAGAAAAGCTTTGTTGAATTTACGTATTTGACCCACAAAATATGGGGTGAAAGAACTGAAAAGCTAGCCTATATATCCTTGTCATTTGATTATGTGAATAAGCCAAACCTTTCTCTAATGAGTCCATTTCTCTATTAGGCCCCCTCTGGAGCGTTCAAAATCAAATACACCCCCCGGGGGCTTGATAGAACCTTTACGGTAACCCTTACCTTCATCTGGCCTTGGAACATTTTCATAAGTGGGACATCTTGGTAATGAGTTTCTTTTCCGCGGTAAAGGTGGGGGAATTTCCTCTTCTTCTTCATGAAAACAATTATCATTGTTATTAAACGAGTTTTCATTGAATGATGTCCCATGCATATCAAGGTAGGAATCCCCATTCGATCGGCTGTGTTTCACTGTAGAAAGATAAAGAGTGTGAGAAGGGCGACGTGTCTGCAGGGTAAAACTTTTTTGGCTCTAAAAACGTAGCAAATTTCAGCATTCTTTGTCAAAGAAAGACTAATCAGAGATTGTAACATTTAGTTACAATTCCTGAGTTCCCAAGCATTCAAACAAAATCTATTCGCTGCTCTGTCTGCAAGGCTACGAGATTCAACGAGCTGTTTAAGTACTTACATATGGCTTGTGCATTTTCGTAAATCGGTAGATCCGGTAGCGGTCGATCTTTCATTCTTAAACGTGCTGTAAAGATGAATGACAAACAATCAAAAATACGCTTTCTTGTCAGTAGAGAGTTTACGAAACCTGGAAGGCCACGCCAGCCAGAACGTTATGTGATATTCTGCAACGAAATTATTGTTTCTGCGCGCTACTTTAATCATCCAAAAGGCCAAAATGAGGCCTCAAATAAACTCAGAGACGCCTGAAAACCATATTTTTTCAGGTTTATCAGAGACGCCAGAAACAGGGTTTCCATGTTGTGAAATTGAACAGGACAATTTCAGAGACTCTCTCAAGGGAAACAAATTCGAAAAGAAAACAAGGAATCTTTAGAATCTAAAGTCTTGAAACGGAAGCAAACTTACTTTGAAGTTGCCTTTGCTGTCGTGGTTTCGTAAACTCTCGAGTGATGACGAGTAGCAACAAAGTTTTAATCACAACCAAATAAAGATCCTTATAAGTAAATTAGTCAACAAATTTATTCGTTGAGTACGTAATGATCAAGGGCAAACTTCAGGGTAAAGACTTGGGGCAAGCCTAAGATGAATTTAACTATTGTAGCAAGCATGTATAGTTACACATCACTTCAATTGACAGCCTCATTTTGGAAATTCTTCAAGATTATTTCATATGAAATTATAGAGGCCAAATTAGGACTTAGCACCCAAACTTTGGTCTAACCACAAGTTTTCATGTTGCTACAAGCCGTAGTGTTAACTTTATGGTGATGTAAAGTTTGAAAATCTAGAAGGGATTTGACCGTAAAAAATACTCGGGGTGTAAAGTTTCACCCCGAACGACTTTTTACGGTCAAATCCCTTATAAATCTTTGAACTTTACATAGTCATAAAACCAACATAAAAAATGCCAGCAGTTTAAAACCACGTAACCAGACTAAAGTTTAGATGCTAAATCCGAATCTGGGCTCGACATTTCCATATGAACAGTAGGAAGAAATTTCGACAAATTTTCTAAACGAAGCTGCATAATTGAAGTGGAGTATTGAGTACCTGGTAACGACGTTTGCCTCC
The DNA here is from genome assembly GCA_964019985.1 of Aurelia sp. 4 Dawson et al 2005. Classification (NCBI taxonomy): domain Eukaryota; kingdom Metazoa; phylum Cnidaria; class Scyphozoa; order Semaeostomeae; family Ulmaridae; genus Aurelia; species Aurelia sp. 4 Dawson et al 2005. The sequence goes on from OZ026499.1 coordinate 16,829,893, forward strand.
ATCCGGGTGCGATTCGTTCAGCCGAGGGTGGTGAAGGTAAAGCTGAAGTGTATGGTGGTGATGGTAGAGATGAAGTAGAAATCCGAGGCGGTCTTGGCAATAATGGTGGCTCACCAGTCGGACTCTCATCGAATGAATTTCTTTCATTAGGGAAAGATGATGATGGGCTGACGACGTAAGGATTTTCAGATGCTGAACGCTCTGCAAGTAAAGAAAAACTGGGTTTAAGAAATCTTTCCTATTTAAAACTGGAAATCAAGGAAGCTTTATGCTAGTATAAAAATCTAGCTTTATCAAATGAGCGTCAGTTCGTAACCTGTTTTACCTGCCAACTTTTAACGACTAAATTTCTTCGGCAACATAGCTTTGCTCAAAAATTTGATCTGTTATGTTCGCCTATTTTCCAGACAGATTATCTTCCATCACTAAATGTATCTGAGATGGATCACCTTGAAAGTAACCAACATTTTGCCACGATTGTTAAAACGTAGGGAATATCAAATGAGTAGCTCCCAGTACATCAAGCACAAAACTTTGGTACGTTAAGGAAAATTTTAGCATCCGCAATTTTGTGTGGTCCAAGATTTTTACCGCCCAAATTTTTTTGCACTATAGAAATCACAGCGAAGTTTTTCACATTTTCAAATTGGAATGCCTTGCTCACAAAACACTTTGGGATGATTGTGAAAGAATTCGAAATAGCGACCGGTATCTATCATATCCATTGATAAAACTGAAATTCCTATTGATGACCCCTTTCAAAACTTGTGACTTTTCATATATCATAAAACAAGTGAAGTATAGACTGTAGTAAGCTGTAAGAAGTGGCAATATGTCATGCATAAGTGAGCCTGCAATGGTTTATAGGCTTCTCTATAAAAAGTGCGGAGAAAACACTCAGGACACGATGTTATTTTCCTTGGCCATCAATAGACTTACTTTTTAAAAAAGAGGTTTGGATCTGGCACCCAAATCTGGTGAATTTGTGAAGGAAAACAAAAGCATGGCCCCCGTTCTCGATATAAACACTGCGAACTGTAGCAAGAACTTGCTTTAGATTTCAGAAGACTTATCAGAGAGAGTTTATTATCGACAAATTTGCATAAGGTGAGTTAGTAAAGGTTCAGTTTACACATAGGCAAGTATATTATTGGTCGTTCTGTTTTGATTTTCATTCACTGTTAGCTGATTTTTCCTTCAGTTGAAAAACGACGGTTGAAAACAGCAACTAAATCATTCCTGGCTTGATTCGAATAAAGTTATCGTTGATTACCTCTCTGAAAAGAGTTCTGTATTCTTTCCCTTTGCTTGTAGTTTTTATCTTTATGTTAAATGGCCGCAGGGTAGACACAGCCTTGTGCTCCTTGCGGTATCGTTTAGGTAGTGTAGTAGAAAAATTTCATAAGTAGTGTAACTGGTAGAGTGATTTTGTAAGTAGTGTAGTTAGTAATATGTTATGTAAATTATTATTGAGTATAAAAAAAGAGCTCTGAAATCCGAAAGAACAACTTAGTACAGTTAGCATCGTCATGCCGAGAAAGGGGGCATGCTTTTGTTTTCCTTCAAAACTTTACCAGATTTGGACGCTCGATCCAAACCTCTTTTTTAAGAAGTAAAAGGTCTATTGTTCATGGTATAAGTGGGATATTGGCTTCAATAGGCTATATTTAGATTTTTGCTGCTTGCAAACGTAATCTTTTAACCTTGCTCAAACCCTCTGAATGTAAGAAGAATGTCTTTTGCAATTGTCCGAATCTTTTCTAACCATGTCCGAACCTTTTTTTGGCCACAATTGGTTGGTCCAAATTACATTTGTTCGAAACTTTTGGCGAAAAAATCCTATTTTAGACATACTTGCTTCTTCCTTCTGTTGATCCACATCTTCTTGGCCGTCTCCTGAATTCCTCCCTATGGGAACCAAATGTACGTCGTGAGAGAGCATGAAAAAACGCATACAATTCTTAGAAAAATATATTTTCCTTCAATACCGGAAGCTGGGCAAGTGGCCGAGCAGCTTTCGACTTAGACACTTCCCTTTCGATAACTGAGCAGAAGGAAGCATGGTCGACTCCGGGTACTAGTTGGTCACCAGGGTAAGGTAAAATTTATGTTGAATACAAAAATCTTTCTATATGCGATGCAACACTGGTCACAAAGTTGAAGCAGTCCTTTTCCTTCCTTCTTTTACATATTTTTTCATTCTGTCTGGAAACCAGAAAAATTTCTGGGACTATATATACAATGGTCCGTTTTTCTTCTAACCCCTTGTGAATGAAAAGACAAATAAAACAAAACATGAGAATTTTCGTACCTTCACCGCTGGTAATTGGCTGTGGATTCAATCCTGCATATTTTGTTTTCATCAAATAGTCTACAGCAAGCACTGGACTTGGAAAGGGGGCGTTCTGAAAAATGCAATGAACAGGTTAGAGGCCCTTTACATGAGACCCCAGATGAAACTTACGGCGGCATGAACTCATGCCGGCATGAAAATTTGAGAACCTTCACTCCTATTTACATGAGACCCAATATTGACCCGACACTAAGCTATCCACCAGCGTCATGTGTCTTTAACGTGACTTGGCGTAAATATTTGAGAAGGATATTTGGTTTTCGTACCGCCACGATCTGAGAAAAAAGTATTAACGTGAGATTTTCATGCTGGCATGAGTTTCAGACCGAGCTTGCAAGGTCTGTGCATTAAGACCCAGGGCTTTATATTTTCCTGTACAACACAAAACCAGTTAGTATGAGTTTCATTACCTGATAGCTTCTAATTTTGACTCATATCATTTAGTCAAACACATTTTGGTACTGTCATGTCATTTGAGTTTATTGTAAATCTCATAGGCCTACAGCAGTTGCTGTGTGGATAAAAACGCGTCCTTGTATCGTATTATACAAGGCCATAGGAAACCCGCAGAAAATGTGCGATGAACCAATAGGAGTGGCGAGATTCCGTACTGCCCCATTTTTGGAACTTCATTCAGGCAATAGGCAATAGAAAAGATTTATATTTCATATTTCATATTTGATCTGTTTAGGGAGGGTTGCCCTTCAACCGACATATTTCATATTTAATTTGTTTAGGGAGGGTTGCCCTTCAACCGAAGTTGCTTTTCAAGGAGCCCTCCAATAAAAGCTAATTACAATATACAATTAAAATGCTAGAAAATAAGAACCCATAATATTCAAAACCTATTTACAACTATATGATATTTACAATAAAAAAGGAAATAATCAAACCTGTATTGATGTTTTGAAACCACTTACCGGAGACGACTCGAAAATGCACCTTCCATGATCCGATAATAACAATATTTTATGATGCCTAATCTTGCCGATATCCCTAAAAAGTGTAAGGAAATCCATTTAGATATCATATGCACCTGAGTGTGAAGATATTATTTTAGCCGTGAACTCTCTTAGATATTTGCAATAATTAATCTATAAAAGTTCGTTGGGAATTATTCTAAGTCATTTGCGCATCACTATAGTAAGCACATTTTTTTCTTTTTTTCCATACTCAATAATCATGTAAGCAACAAATTACTAACTATACTACTTACAAAATCACTCTACCAGTTACACTTCTTCTAAGATTACCCTACTATACTACCTAAACGATACCGCAACGAGCACAAGGCTGTGTCTCCCCTGCGGCCATTTAACATAAAAATAAAAACTACAAGCAAAGGGAGAGAATAAAGAAAAGAAAATGACAACAACAACAACAAAAAATAAACCTAAATCCCCACAATTGCAACATCTAAGTTTCAGTAGTATCATTCTATTCAAAACGTTGTGCTTGCACACACATATCTTAAAGTTGCTTCAAGGATTTTTGAATTAGAATCAACCGTAAACACATTTGTTAGCTTAGGAAACTATGATGTCTTCTGACAAGGCATCTGAACTCAGAATAGCGTCAAAGACGTGTCATGGTGAAAATGCAAGCTCTGGAATAGACCTTGTTCCACGTTATTTCTATGAAGAAAGGACGGGAGCACAAAACTGACCTCAGTGCAATCCATGACATGCTACGGCTAAATTTGTCATTCTATGCAAAATCAAACTTAATGTCACTGTTTGCCAAGACCTGCGCTTTTTAATGATATGGTTGCAAATTCTGATGATCAGGTAGGTGAAGAAATTTGTGGAATAAAATATTCCTAAAATTTGCAAGCGGCTAAATCAAGTAACAAAATTAAACAAAGCCCTCAAGAATCAAGTTCCACTCGCCAAACCCTCCTAAATGATACCTAGTAGGCAGCAGTTTGGAAAAACATTGCAGTTGTACGTTCAATACTAGTTTTACTCTGAATAGGCTTCAATCTTGAAAATGCTGAGTGTAAACTTCTATGACTTATTTCTTTGAACTGAACGGCTTAAAAGAAAATTGAACTAGCATACGGCTCAAATCTTTCAAGTCTTTAAAAAGGTGGGTGTAAAATTGTATCACATTTTTCTTTGAATGCATGTGCTTGAAAGAAACTTCGGGTAATTTACTGTAAATCTACCGTGGCAATTTTTTGATATATTGATTATTTTCAAAATGGCGGCATTTTGACTTATTTTGCAAAAATTCATCGAAAATTTTGAAGAAATTAAAATCATCGTAAAACTTAAATTAATCGAGAGAAATTGATACAATCTTCAAGATAACCATAGTTTATGAAGGTCTACAACATGGTTGCAAGCAGAAATCTGTTGCTCTTCTGGTTAAGGATTTAGAAATTTGATGACGTCACAGCCTCAAAATTAATAAATGCCATCATTTTGAAAGTAGTCAAGGTATCAAGAAATTGCCACGGCAAATTTATTGCGAATTACCTGAAGTTCCTTTCAAGCACTTTAATTCAAATAAAAATGTAATAGAATTTTACACCCGCCTTTTGAAAAGATTTGAGCTCTATGCTACTTGAACTATTTTACAGTAAATCTGACGTGGGAGTTTTTTTGAAATCTTCAATATTTTCAGAATTACAGTGTTTCCCTTCTTTTTTAAGAAATCAAGAAAATTTTCGAAAAAAAACTTGAAACTGTCTTTATTTCTAAACCTGCCGACGAAAGATTAAAGAATTTTCAAGAAAACCACAGTTTATGGATGTCTACGATATCGTATCAAGCAAAAATCTTTCATTCTTCTGGTTTGTCATTTAGAAATTTGATGACATCACATCCTAAAATAAGTTAAATTATAAAATTGGCTGTAATTTCGACAAATATTCAAGATTTCTGGAAATTCCAAGGGTAGATTCATAGAATAGTGGCTAAAGTTTCTATCGAGTCATTCAGTTTAAAGAAATAGATCATTGAATTTTACACCCGCCCTTTTTGCAGATTTAAAGACATGGAACCTATACTGTCTTACTCCTCGTAATTTTTGGCTGAGCCAAAGGTCTGTGAATGAAGCCTAAACTTACTTGATAGAAAGTACATAACGATCTGTACTCTTGTCAGTCGGTCGCAGAAGATAAGCGCCATATTGCTGATGATTTAGTAGTTGCTCAGCTTCTCCTCTCGTGATATCTGGGTAGAACCAACTAAAATGAGGAAGAACAATGTGATCAAACCTTGAAATGGCAATTATCAAGATACAAGTGCAGTTCACATTAAAAATTCGTTATGCCGAGAATGCTCGAGGTATCAAAGTTTGGGTGTGTTTGCTTGGCACCAATTCTTGAAACGGTAAGCTTCGTAGACTCGGAATTTTTGTCTGATTTACTGCCAAATAGACCTTTCGCAATTTGGATAAAGGGATGCGGAAAGCGCGGACCATTCTGACAGCGTTAGCAACGGTGGGAAATAAAGGGAGTCCTCTCCTTGCAGCTCGCTTGCATCTCCCTGCAAACTTGAGTTTTTTTCGATTTACTTGCATCCTTCAAAGTCACGATACTTGTTTAGACTGATAAGTTTTTCTCTGGATTATTTAGCCATCTGGTCATCCTCTCACCCATTGGTGAGTGTATTTTGAGCCACTTTATTCCAGGTATTTGCCTTCGGCTTTGAAGCGGCGTACTTTCGGCATAACCGATCTACATGCCTAACTCAAACTTGAGTGAACATATGCAAATAAAGTGGTTCAAAATACACTCACAAATGGGCGGAAGGATGACAAGACACCTAAATAATCCACAGCGCACATTTACCATACTAAACAAGTATCATACAACTCTTGAAAGGTGCAAATAAAATGAAATAATTTGGGGGCTGGGGTGGACTTGCCCAACTCGTCATATAAGAAAGATAGTTTGCCCCCGTCAGTTTCCTTCAGGGAAAAGCAGAATCTTGTCTGCCATTGATCAAAGGTGCAGTCTGCCGTACCAAAAACCGTCCGGCCATGCAGCTGTGTTATCCAGCTGTGAGCTGCTCGCGACAAGTCGTCAATTCCTTTCTTCCAGGACGACTTGGGCAAGTCCAGGGCTGGGGCGCCTCGGCCCCCCAACGCTTCCTACATGTCCGATTTCGACCCATTATCGACAAATATCGTCAGACCCACCATCTAAAAGTAGCCTTCATAAAATCTTGTTTCCCTGTTGTCTCATAATGATGATTTTAATGACTATAAGAAGGGAAATGTCTGGTGACTGAAGATATTGACTCTAGGCAGCTACATATGTTTCAGTGCTGTAACAAATGGGGCTTAATGTATTTTAGTTTTTTTATCAATTTGGTTTGCAAGAAGTGACAAGAAATCATATTCAGTTTAGACACAAATTAGCAACGTAAAAGGAGATTCTTACCTTGGCATTACAAATACAGGGTCGTACGTTCCTTGACCAGCTTGATCATCAAGGCTCAGCTGCTGTTCCTGACAGAAATTTAAAAGGATGATAATTTCAAGAGGCTTTATGTCATTCTGATATTCCTTCATAGAGAGTCAATTGTATGCTTCGGGGAAGAAATCAAAGAAAAATTAAAATACTCTACTGTGTAATTTTGTGATTTTTGTGACTTTCGAAAAGGTACAAGTGTTGCTAAAGTCTTACTGTCGCTATAAATATATTCATAGCTTCGCTTTTATCAGTTGCTTTTGATCACCACAAGAGACGGTCATGAAACCCGTTCTTTTCTCTAAGATATTTGTACATTTTAATGTGAAAGGTTTACTTCCATTGAGTGACGTTTGAGATTCTATCACCATTGTGTACATTCGAAAATGCTACAAAATGTACCAGATTCTTTTATAGAATAGCAAAGACTCGGCGGATGACCTTCCTCTGCACAAAAACCAAATGAATGAATGATTGGCAGCCAATAATTCATGCTTTCTTTAAATAACGACAGTAAGACATTAATCAGTGGGTATAACCAACAGTTACAGTAAAGATAATGCAATACTAACCAGACTGGATGACAAATCTTCACGTGGAGAAGTACTATTAACGGAGCTATCATCAAAAGATGATAGAGGACTGCGTGGCAACTGACTTACAGGTATTCCTGCTACTGTGTTTGCTGAAAAGATAGAAATAATGATCCATTTATTCTATCATTTATCTTGTTACCGAATTGACCTAATCTACTTCCACAATATGCAATTTCCTTAATAAAATTGGTTCATGTTTATCAAGCCAATTGCCCTCTCCGAGGTCTCCGATGTAACTCTCGTAGTAACTGTTCATATAACGGGTGAGGTGAGTCATAAAGAGTTTTCGCGGGCTAAGTGATAAAAAGTATGTGACCGATATTCAAAACCAAAGTGTTAACCTATCACTCAAAGGCTTGTTTTGATGAGAAAATTTTACTTGGTAAAATCACACATCTGTAAGGCCCAAAAAATAGCAAAATGCCTGTAAAGGGTTTGTATTTGGTCCATGATTTATGTGGCATTGAAGCTTACATTTTCGTATGCGATGCTGAATTCAAATTTCAGTAGAAGGTAAATCATGGACCAGAATGGAATGTGAAATCCTTGCTCCCAACCATGCCTTTACCAGCATCTTCCTAATTTCTGGGTCCATAAGTTGAGAGAGATTACCATACAAAATTTTCTTATCCAAGGTGACCTTTGACTGATAGATTAACATTTCAGTTTGGAATATCGGTCACATACTTTTTATTCCAGTACCCACCAGTCACAACAGTGTAATTTCTTGAATACTCAACAATTATACCAACCCCGGACTTGTCCTTTAAGTCACTGGATGTTGTAATACAGAACCTCTATCATTATAGCTATCTGTACACAACTTAACTCGCATAGGGAAGTTTGTGAAGCTGGATATCAAACAAAAACAGAATGACTGATTTGATAAATATAAGTACCTCGTTTCTTCAACTTATTAGGGCTTGGAGTAGGATCTCTTGTCTCTCTGAAATCCAAATCTCCAGGAAGTGGACCAGGAGCATCTGCCTAAAACGGAACAAGTAGGATTCAGCTCAAAAGTCAAAGCCCAGTCTCTCGTCAACTTTGTTTTAAACTACTTTTTTTCGATAAATGCAATCTTAAGAGAATTTTGACTATGATTATAAGAATTAAATTACTTTCAAATTCCTATTTGAACTGTTCTAATATTAACGAGAGGTATGGCATTGGATAATCTTTCTTTTTCCTCGATCTTGGAGCTTGTTTGCATCACAAATAACTCTGGTTTCAGCTGTCGCGTATTTTTTATCTTTGAAAGCTCGCAATTCCGTGCATTTTTAAACCGACTGGCAAGACTCTGGTCTCCATGATTTTTTCAAAATCTTACGAAAGGGCTTCCTTCCCATGAGCCTGTTTACACTCATTAAATGAGTCCTTGATTTCGCCTCATTCCCAAAGGATACACCTACAATACCCATTCCACTTCAACGAAGTTTTTGCGGAATCACTAAAACTGTAAATAACAATTCAATTCAACGGAGCAAAACTTAAACGAATGTTATCAGTCAACGGCCTTTTGACGTTATCGCTATTTTCAAATATGTGATAAAACATCAAACAACTCTTTGGGACACCCTGTAGGTATAATAACATTATGGATGGAGATATGAATGACATTTACTTACTCTTAGACTAATTACTTCAGTCCCACTTTTCGCTTTGTTTATAAAATTGGATGATGGCACTCCGTTGCAAGTGGGACTGATAATCATACTATCTGAAAATCCGCCCAAAATCGCCATGAAACTGGCGTGACCAATGAGATTGCAGAGTTCCAAACAATAGTTGACTATTTTCAAACTGACCAATAGGATGTCAATAGGATATCAGGTGTTTTAGAATTTGCGCGTTGTGATCGAGTAGAATGGGCCTAAGCTCCCGGCATCAAAGCGAGGTTCGTCAATTTCTGGCAGAACTTTTGATTGATTTGACTATGAGTCGTAGTTGTAGCGATGATCAGCCTATCAAGGAGCGAAACTACGACGATCTTAATCAGTCTAACTTACTCTGTTGATGAGATCAATTGCATGGATCCACCGTCTGCGTAATATATCATCGTTGGCCTAAGAATTTAAAGGAACAGCAGCATTTATCAACAAAATACATAGTCAAAAACCTAAATTAAGGAAACGAATTGATGCAATAACTTCAAAATCGAAATGTGTAATTCCAGTGCCTTTCAAATCATAATTGAAATCCTTCCGATTCAAAATTCTTTTCACTTAGCATTGTTTTTGTATTCAGACATCATATCCTAATGTTATTTACTCATATTTGCACATTAGGGAGCTGTCATAAGGTATCTGCTATATGGGGGTGGATGATTTTTCGAAAATCTAGCAAAAAATTTTATGGCCCATCCTAGATTCCTATTCACTTATTTATGGCCCAATAGCAAAAACTAGGATATTTTTAATTTAGTTTTTAGAATGTAGGCTCGATGATTTTACTCGGTAGTGTATTTTCAGAAATGTAACTAAATAATGAAGCGCTGGTCGGCATTTGTTAGCAGCTAAATTAAACAAGAGAAGGAGGGAGGAGAAAAGAAATTAATAGAAAAGCAAGTGTCAAGTGGGGAAAAGTAACAGAAAACAATGTTTGCAGTTTTTGCAGCCGTTGCTAAATTTTAGAAATAACATTTTTAGTCATAAAACTTTTATGGCCCCATAAAATACATCTGATTATTTCTCATAGCCCCAAAGAGTCATAGTAGAATTTTTCATGGCCCATCGAAATGTCATCCCCCCCCCCATGTAGCAGATACTTTATGACTGCTCCCTTGTTAGGATTCTTAATTAATAAAGCCAAATTTTAAAACAATTCTTTTCAATTTTTTACCCTGCATAAATATGTATAAAACATGAAATATGAAATAAGTATGCCATGCATCTTGCTTAAATCATATCATTCTTAGTACATGACCCAGAAAATGTTATCCCGTAATAAGTTAGATAAAAATATATGTCTAAATGCAACAACCTACCAATGCTAAGTATAAAGAGTTTCACATCCTAACTGTCTCAACTTTGATTTGAAAGGCGTTGGGTTTTATATTTCGATGCTTCAAGGCATAGCCACTTTCCCGTTTGTACGAAAAATTTTATCCCGTATCAAGAAACTGTAAAATCAACATTTTCTATTGCAGTGATCAAGAGATTACTTTCTGGAAAAATCAACCATGTTAAAAAGTTCCATCAACAGAAATTGCAAAAGATTCATTTCATCTTTTAAATCTTTGGCTCACAATATATTGCAGTGGCTCAGCCATATTGTTGCTCTTAGCATCTCCTACGTATAATGGTCCTGCACAGTGGTCTTAAATAAATTTCGAGGCCACTGCGTAGGACAACAATACACAGAGATGCCAAAGGGCAATGTAATATTTAGACACTAGTATTTAGTAATCTCGTTTTGTTTCGTACGCGGCCATGCGGAGGAGTGGGGGTTAACAGGCAACTTAGGCCCTAACATTTCGAAAAGAACATGCGACGGAGCACTTCAGGGTCTTCAGTTCAAGGCTAGGAAATATGGCATCCTCTTCATTAAGCATACAGTCCTCTCGCTTGAGAATTATTGGAAAAATTTGACGTCACTGAACAAGTCTTCTTGATTTCATGTTATTTGAAAATTTCTTCTTGGGCACTTTCAATTTGGTCTTTGTCTTGCACAGTGTCATAAAATGTTACTACTAGCGTAAACTTATGACGCTGAGTCCCTTGTATTCATGCGGTAAACTATACTCAACAGGTTGCTCTGTTGAGCGAAGCGCCACCATCAAGTCAAAGAGCACAGGGACACAACAGACTCATCGTACTCGCGCTTACTCGCGCTTATTTCTCAGGGGGGGGGGGTACTTAGTATATTTGTCCGATGGGGATGTGCCGTTTTTCAGGGTATCATTTTCGCCTATTTTTTCTAGAACAGGGTATCAAAAGAAGGGAAATTTTCTGGAGAAGGTTGTCAAAACATGTCAAAAGAGGAAATTTTGTTACAACGGGCTATTATTTAGTCAAATTTTTGTGTCTTTGAGTATACTTTTTACTGATTTTTTCTAGAACAGGGTATCATTTGAAGGCAAAATTTCTGGAGCAGGGTGAAAAAATTTTTTTTCGTGGGCACATCCCCGTACAAATTTAGGTCAAGTACCCCCCCGGGGCTTATTTGCCCAATAAAGCCTCTTTTCCCCGTTCTGTATGGTTTGAAACAAGTAATGGCTCCGTTGCGCTTTTCACCGGCCATGTAATGAAATAAATTATACGCATTTTCCCTACCCTTAGTCGATATTTCTTCTTTCCCATCTCCATAATAAATTCTCTCTCGCTGCCTTTCTTGCTTGTGCATGTTGTCTGGCGAACTTGAATCCCGATGAAACCGACGTACTACAAAGAAAATAAAGGGTGTTAAAATCAATGACATCCTAACCAAATGGAGCTGTTCAAAATTCTTGTGCTCAATTGTTACGCAATCTCTAGCCAAGCACACAACAGAGCGCTTTATCTAAAATCACCGTAATTCTGACATTTTAGCAAGGGTTTCAGGACACGGATGTTTGGTTGTGTCTTGCTTTCTCGTCTTTTTTCTGCTCTGTTTCATCTTTAACTACCGTGTGCAACTGAACCTGGGCCTATGCTCAATCGCTCTCAGATTGTTCAAATATGACTCTCTTGCATTTCCGTGTCTTAGTGCGCCTTCGCAAAAGAAGGTTTCAAACTGCAAGGCCTAAAAAGTAGGATATTCCCATGACTTTGCGGTCTGAAACCATTCTGTTGCAGAGGCGCACTAGGACACAGAAATACAAGTTATATTCGAAAAGTTTGAGAGCGATTGGGCTTAAACCCACGTTCAGTTTCACACAGCATCACTGGAAGGCGAAACAGAGCAGCAAAACAAGGTAGGTAAATGATCCACCAAAAAATCTGTGTCCTAATACCCTTGACTTTAAGGCTGTTTTTGAAGTTATCACTTTTTTGACTATGAAGTGCAGTAAATCAGCAACCACTTGTCCGAAGGGCTAAAGCAGTCTCAATTCTAAGTTGAGGCCTGTTGTACGAAACTTTGCAAGAACGGAACAATAACAATGGATTATAAAGCCCCTGCACAGAAGCCACACAAATAGGGCAAATTTTTTATGGACAGTGTATTCCCTGTGTTGGTCATTTTGACTTTCCTCACTCAGTCTACAATGTATGGAGCTGTTATAGTTTTAAAGCTCCCTATGTATACCGATCCTGTGGATGATCCTTTCCAAAAGTAATGATGATGTCAAAAATGCTCTTTCTGGAATTATGGTGAATGGCCTGAAGCTCCTTTCGCTCTACACGTTCATTTTATTGGTTTAAGATGGCCTAAATGTTAAGAAGCTCCAGTGGTATGTCTGAGAAGTACTAAGAAACTTTTCAGAGATAAAAGTATGGATATTATAGCAAAGATCGTTGAAGCTTTATTCTTCAGCAATATTATCTAACCATTTGTATTTTCAACATAACAGAACACTGTTTATTCCTTATGATGTTTTAAATGTCAAGAAACATATCGGCCGCTAATCTGCCGCAGTTTTAGCGAATGCATTGATGATTCTGCATTAAAAAATAAGAAACTTTTAGTACTTAAATGCAGGGCCGAGGAGAGGGGGGTTAGAGGTGTCAGAAACCTGGGGCCCATAGCTATGAGGGGCCCATAAATAATAACTGAGCTTTTTCGAAATAAGGCTTAAATGCAAGTCTCGAAACCACGGCAAGTGCTAATAATTCTCGAAATTGAAAGGTGACCTTTTGAGATTATTGGGCTTCTAGACTTTCCACTTTTCTATCAAATGCTTTTATCAAAACGTTTTTCATTCTAAGATAATTGAAATATGGGTTGAAATTCAGTAAATTCAATATTTTTTTAGCTTTTAATGTTCGAAAAAAGATGCCCATACAGATGGTTGTTTACTAACTGTTAATTGTTATTAGATAATGATTCTTATGCATGATGACTAGCTTGTTATATGATTTTACGATTGTATCTAGAAGCGGAAATAGTGACCAGAGCGATTGTAGCAACCTTAATTTTAAACATTTTCCCGGGGGAGCATACCCCCGGACCCCCTTGGTGGGTGCGCCTCTGGCGCACGGGCACGCCTTCGGCGTAACTTTCACAACCCATTTGGTGAGGGGCCCATGCTGCATTCCGACCCGGGGCCCACAAATTCTCTCCGCGGCCCTGCTTAAATGGACAAAATTTCATGTGAAATTAAGAAACTTTTAGTACTATGGCCTGATCCAAGTTTCTTATAAGAAACGTGTATTCAGTTGAAAGAATTTTGGCAATAAAATTTAATACAACTAATTTTTAAATTTGCCGAATTTCAAGCCTTATGCTACAACGAATTGCGCTGTAAATTTCCCAGCTTAATACAAAGTACGTGTACCTACGAGCTGGTAGGTAGAACATAGGTACACCTACCAAAGATTTGCGAAAAAGACAATGTATTGAGCATTCTTTGTAAACTAGCAACAACTGCATTAAGTGAATGCTGGGCACTGGTTTTAGTAACAAAAGTGGTTGATGCGAATCAAGAAGTAAGGGCAATAAAAGAATAACGAGAAGAAGATACTTAGACGAAAAAAAACAGATTTTTTAAGACTAGAAGAAAACGCAGGCTCATCCATAGCATAATTTAGGTCCTATCATGGTCCTATTTATACCCCTGTAACAACCTCACGTCTCCTCACTTGCAACCAGGCCCTATAAGGTTTCAACAACAACATCAACAATATCAACAACAGCGTGCATCATTCCCTCAAGAATCGAATGAAAGTTCGTTGACAGCAAAAGGATTTCTATAGGCTTTCACGTATTTCTGAGTGAAACAAAAGGATTCCTGCAAAAGGGAAGGAGATTTCTACGCGGGAGAGTGATTTTCCCTTGGTTTGAAGGCTTCGCAGTGCTAGCTTTAACATCAGCTTGATCATAAAAGACTTTCTTAATCCCCAAGATATCCTTTATAACAAATTCTTATTGAACGTTTTAAAGAAAGCATCACAGGCATTAATCTCTAAATTTTATAAATTTAATAACATGTAGGAAGGCTAATGCTTTCAAAAGCATACAAAACAGAGGATTTTAAATCTCCATGATTCTACACTTCCTTTGATTGTTATTTACACAAACATAAATAGTGTTTGATGTTTCAAAATAATTATCTTTTGAAGAATAACCAACTATTGGAAAAACTAGGATCTGGATTATGTTTTAATTTGACACAAATTTCGACTACTTTCAATGAGTTTCCAGTCTAACAAGTCTTTTTTCTTGATATCTAGAGAGGCAAATTCCAATAGTTACTGCGACCTGGAGATGGAGAAACTATATGAGGCACCCAAAAGTATGCTTGGAGGTCCAGGAAAGGGTCCAAGGGGCTCGCCACGTCCTTGCTATTTAAAACATCATAAAATACCCATCATGAACACTGAAGGCTTCCTTCTTTACAATTCACTTTTGACAAGAATTTGATCACTTAAAAAGACTGAATTCCAACTGGTAAAATTTACAAATACTACTTACATTTTCAGGTAGCAGAAAAGATTCCTCACAGGTATATAAGCAAAACATATGATTTAAACCTGATAACACAATAATCACCTTTTTTGAGAAAATTTCAAAGCATATCTTTGAAAATGGGGGAAGGCTTTGGTATCCACAATCCCAATGGCTGTATGGTCTCTGACAGATGTCCCAGTATCATTCCCATTGGGGGGGGGGGCAAAGTGCTATTGCAGAACCTGCTGGGTCCAATACAAACTCTCTCTTCACATCTAAATTGTTGCACCTTGACCTAAAATGTGCTCCAAGAATTCAAAGTCCTAGTTACCTGTTCTTTTGCATGTGTATTTTGATCTTTGAAGAAAAACATGTAAGTTCCTTTTAGCACAACCCAATAATTAGTGAACTAAAATGGAAGAAATATGATCAGATACCAAAGTATGTAAACTTTACAAAAGGAAGGTGGATGGGAGTAACTAAAAACCAACATATGTTCTGAAGTGTTAGCATTGCCTTCTCTTACTGTGTCAGAACTCAAATATTTGCCATCAGTTCATTTATTTGTGACAGGTTTCAATTTACCGCATTTAATCCTAATGTTTCCTAAAGCCTATATGACATAAGAACAAAGCTCTCCTGTTCAAAGTTACACTTTTCCATCATCTTAGCACAGCTTTGACAATTGATCCATTCAATCATCAAGGACCTTTGGGGGTAATGCCAGCTATGACTGCCTAGGGGGGGGGTGAGAAACCAAAATGTTCTTGACAATAAAACCATCAACAACAACAGCAACAAAAGCAGTGGTGGGAACATATGTTAGATTTACGCACTATATGACTGATCTAACTCCTCAGTAACTAAAATTTGGCCACATTTCGCAATCCAACATTGAAATCTACACAATTTATGAATATCAATCAAACATTTGCCATAAATTCAATAATTTTTGTTGGAATCTATGATTTAAGACAAATAAATAGTCATTTATGTCACAAAAATTCCAACAACAGAGCAAAAATATCCGACAAATGGCCCCCTGGGGGCACTCTGCCCCCAAGTCCCCCATTGGCTTAAGCCATGGGGAGCTTAAATACAGGAGTACACCCTGTTTCAATCAAGCATTCAATAACTTATTGAATGGAATGGATAGTAATAGACCTTTTAGCTATTCTGAACAAGAATCTCAATCGAATGATACTTTGTTACATTTTGTAGAATTTTCGAATGTGCACAATTGTGATAGAAGCTCTAACGCCACTCGGTTGAATCTCGTTTATAAAGATGTATAAAAATAACGCTTGATCCAGGCTCTATTTCTGAATAGCTAAAAGGTCTATTTTTCTGAGAAAGGCTCCTTGGCAACATGCTTGCAAAGCTGCACTACGTTACCATGAAAAAGTTACCAGAAATGATCAAACTTTCTCATCATAAAATAGATATCTAATCCATGATATCCATGATTCCATCCATTATCATAGTTCCAACAGTTAATTTCCTTAAATAGTCAACTGTCCATTTGAGTGATCAACAATTAAACGAATAATGCAAGGCATAACCCCATGTTAATATTACTTGCAGATGGACAGGGGTCTGCCACCCAGTTTTCAGAAAGGTACCCTCTTCTAATTACCAAAAGTTGCCATCATACCCACTTTTATGATGAATTTTAGTGGAAAAGCACCCATTTTGGACTAGTTTCTGCCAATTTCTGGATAACCCACCCTTAAGAAAAATCTACCGAAAAAGGGACCCCTGTTTAGAGAAATTTGGGCCCAAAAGCCATCCAAATGGGCGGAACATACCCCAACCCTGACCATGTTATGTACCTCCTCTTCCAGGCAAAACAATTTGAGATAAATCGATGCAATTCCTTGTCCAATGATAATGATACAGAACAAAAGATTCTCACCCCTCTTTTTTCTTTAAATTCCAACCAACTTTCTGTGTACTTCAGCTTGGGAGGAAGTGCATAAATTTCTTCCATTTTGTCTCCAGGCGACTCCATCTTTCCTTCTGTGTGTGTATGGAGCTGTTTTTTTGGTAGATTGGTTGTTGGTAATTTCCTGCAATCAGTTTCACTCGACTTTTCAACTCCAGACAAATCTTATGAACAGAATCTAAATCAAAATCAAATTGGACTTTATAGGTAAGAATTAGATCAGTTATTGATTCAAAGTAATTTACATTGACGATAACATTTCAATTGACCTCCCATCAGCTTACATTAGGCCATTCTTGTCTTTCAAAGCGGCAAACCAAGACACTTTAGGCCCATTCTGAAAACCAGTTAACAAATCCTGCCATTTCTTTTAGTGGACAGTTCCACGAACCAGCATGACATAAGTTGAATCTCCAACGTTCTGCTTCTTCATTAAAAATACTTCTCCGACAGTAAACGGGCAAATACGTCAAAAATCATACGTTTATTTATCCAAACCAGATTGTTCCTGCAGACCATTTCAATCAAATGGCCACCACAAAATCTTTTCCCCGCTGTTTTCTTTGAATTCGCTTCTATTGTTCTCTATCTATTGTATATCTTTGTTCTTATTCTTTTGAAATGCATACCTCAGTGAAAAGCCGAATTTTTTCTCAGAAAAATGGGGGCAAAAAGTGGGCGTTGTTTTCACTACTGTGTTGCAGTTTTAAAATGGTGATAAAGAAATGTGCCCTTTTATTATATTTCAAGTGAACATGACTAAGCCTTGTAACTTTCTGCAAAAATACCTTTGCAAAATGAATGGGAGGCAAATAAATGGGTACTTGCAACGGAAGACAGTAGCACAGACAGTAGACAGTAGACAGTAGACAGTAGCAGGCAGACAATAGCACTTTGTTTCTGTTCGTTTGTGTCTTTATAACCAATTGACATTTTCTTATCCCAAACCTAAAATTCTTTGACATGAGAAATATTTTCAATAGTAACTGCTCTATTTTGTACGGTATACACAATGATATGAAGGCCATACTAAATAAAGAAGCTACCGTTGAAAACATTTCTCACATTAAAGAAGCTAAGGGTTTAAGAAACATCTCAGTTTGTAATAAAGACGCAAAACGGCACTCCAATTTATGTAATATTCACTCTGCTCTTAAGTGCTTCTTTTAAACATGTTGCAAAAAATAAAATGTTGCTTGGGTCTTCATTGGCATTTATCTATTTGATTTAATGCTTCATTTTGTCCCTTAGCATGTTGATTATTGCATGATTTCCTGACAGGCATTGTCCCCTTGACTCAGGAACTAAAGTCGCCAGTATGCACTAAAGTCGATTTACATATACCTTGACTGTAACGTAATAAAACTGTAAGGGACCAGCTTCCCTAATATAAGTCTCTTTGAGTCCTTTGAAGGTGTTGTGGCGCAGTGGTGCATTTTCGTCTCCGTCCCAATATGACAAAAGGCCCTGTGGATGAGATTGATACCCGATAGGATCCACCAAATCTATTTCAGTTACTAATGCCAGGAAAATGACGCAAAAGAAGTCAGAAAAGAAAGGAAAGGAAAAGAGGCAGGAAAGCTACTAGCTGCTGTAGAAAAATTGCAAACATAAGTCTCTCCATTAATCATTGAGAGAAGAGGTAGCAAAACAGAGAATACAGCAACAACCACCAGTTCATAAGCAGCAGATTCCTCCCAAGCTCAGTTCTCAGCGAGAAGAGGTCGTCCAGCATCCAGCGATCCTAGTGCTTGGCGCTAAAACACGCAACTTCACTTTCACATCATCTCCCGTTTACACTGCAACTGCTTAAGGCTGCATTCACATTGCACAATCTTTTGAAAGCGCGTAAACGCTCGTGCAGAAATCCGCCATACTAATCCCTTACAGTGTTCAGATTGTTGTTCATACGTGGCCACGTCTCCATTGAAATGTGGCTCTTGTGGCCTGAGTTTGGTCAATTTTGCTTGCTTTTGTTGCTGATACTATTGCTGATTCAGAGGTGTCTTGGACGATGTGGTTTTTCTGAAAAAAGGATGCAAATTTTCTGAAAAGCGTATTTCCGGGCGCTGCAGCCTGAACGTACCTTAAGGCTCAAGTGGAGAGGCTCCGTTGCAGGCAAGCAAAGATTCTTATTGGTAATCTTCGATGTCAGTCTAAAAACTCAAATTATTGGACTTTTTGGGTGCATAGCACCTTTGGACCTTTCGCGGATAGTGTCTGCTAAATTCTTTTCTCGAAGTCAAAGTCCATCTGACCTGAGGTGTCAAACTGAACCTGTTTGGCGGGTATTTAGCACAGCACATTTTCAGCTGAAGAAACTTTATGAATATGATACGATCGTTAGAATGTAGCTATTTCACAAGTAAACAATATTACTACAACATGAAAACTACTTTTAGCATCAATCACGAAAAAGAAACGATGAAGGGATAGGTACCTTTTGAAAGTTAAAGTGAAACTCAAGTCTTGCTTGTCTTGGCCTAAACAGTCCCTTTTCCTCTTTGATCCTTGTTTAGCTCAACCGAAAGGATTTATCCAAATCAGCAGCGACGAACTTTTCTTGAGGATATTCTTTTTGAAATCAAGTGCACTTCTGACATAAATGCATGTTCTCAGCTTTGATATTTGTCTGGAAAGATGTCCTTCATTCTTGAGACTGAATCCGATGGACTTGAATTTACTTCCTTGTTCGCTGGCTCTTATGGTTGGTCTTATCTTACTTGTGTTTACTTTATGTCTTTTGTCCAGACCTGCAGGGCCTGCAGCACTTTCTGAAACGTTCTGATTCAGGATTCCACCGCAGTGGCAAGTAACACATTTACTTTTCGGATCATCAATGCCAACTTGGCCTGGGCGCAGGGCCACAAGTAAAATTGTAAGAAACGTCTTCATTCAGCACATTGACTCTTGGAACATAATCTATGCTTTGCAGGGAGTTTTTCTCGTTCAAAAGATTTAAGGATCAATAAAGGTGTACAATGTCAAATCAAGCAAGTGGTTGCCTTGCACCTAATAGCAGCAAATTTTGATGTTTTGAAAAGGATCAAACGCCACCAAATGTTAAGAAAATCATTCGACATTTTGCAGAAGTGAAGTTTAGCAAAATACCATTCGCATCTGGATTGGGTACGTAGTATATTTTGGTGACGGGATGTCCCTTCCCGGGTAACGTTCTCGCCACTTTTTTCCAATGATGGGTATCAAAAGAAGGCAATTTGTCTGCAGTAGCCTGAGATCAGGCTCACCATCAAATTAAAAACTAGCCTAAAGCCAGTTGTCAAAAGTGTTATCTCATGCTGTGAATCTTCCATGTTTTGGAGTTACTTTTCGCTAATTGTTTCTAAAGCCGGCTGTTATTTCATTTTGAGGGAAAGATTCTAAAGCCGGCTGGAAAAAGTAAAGTCTGTAGCTTTTACGGTTAACGCTTCATGGTAATTTTACGATACCCTGGGTACCAGACTCTCACTAGAAGGCAAGTTTCTTCTTGAGAGAGTCTGGTACCCAGGGTAATTTTACGACGACACAACTTCAAAATTAGCATAATTGCTAAAAATACTAAAATTCTGTGGATAATCATCAAGAATTTTGTACCTAGGATAATTTTCCTTTGACCTTTTTTGACCATGTTGTTGTTGTAGCAAGTCCACAAGAAGGCTAGACTCATTCCAAAATTCTCTTGTTTCGCTCCCCCTGCAGATTTGTCGCTACAACAGAGACTTATGGACTTGCGGTTCTGAAATCTCAACTGAAGCGACAACAACAATAACAACAACAACAACAACAAGCGAAAGTTAGAGGGACTTACGTCATGGCCGGAAGCGTTGGGCCAAGTGAGCCTCCTTTTGATTCCATTGAGCATGCTATGATCACGTGATAAGCACATGATGAAAACAGAGCAGGAGCAGGATGATCAATCAACTGATGATCGCTCGTGCGCTAAAGCCAAAGCCACAAAAGATCCCTGGCCAAGATATTGAAATCGCGAAGGAAAGCAACAAAGACCGGTTTACAAAACATTGTAATTCTCGTCTGTGAATCAACACTTTCCACACGTGCAGGTGCTTTCGGGAGCAATTTGCCAATTTTCAACCTGCCAACGCAATTTCACACGAAGCGAAAAGAAAGGCCGCCGTCTTCAAACAGAAAGAAATCGTTGGCGCTGGTTTCTCCTCACGCTGTAATTTGACCGGTAAGTTAAAAGCTTTACTCTGTCCTTCCTGGACTCTGCTGACATACAAGTGTTTTTATGGCATAAGATGAAGTAAATAGTAATTATGATAGAACAAAAGCTCTTCTTCGAATGGTAGATAATCTTTCGATCAGATTTTAATATTTGAAAGCCTTGCCCAAAGGATTCTCGTCTGTTTACTTTAGGCCAACGATGAAACGTCGTTTTGATATCACTTCCACAGGGTGGGAGAAACACGCTTTTCGTGACGAAACCTTCGCATTTTAGAAACATTTCTTCGGGCAGTAGGTAACTTCCAGGGTTCTACAAACTGAGGCAATATGCAAGTAAGAAAGACTTTGGAAGTATCTCTAATGGCCTAAAGGAAGCTAGGACGGCGCAGTTCATGAAGCTGGGACTTTTTTGTTGTCCATCTCTTCACGAGGGGGCGTGAATTCATGAATTATTTGAACCATAGTCAATAGACTATGTTTGAACGAAAGCTGACTCCACCATGTGGAAAACATCTTCGTAATCTCTTCAATTCAGGCCCAACTGGCATTGTTTCTTGCAGGCCACTTGTATCATTAATCTGATGAATCATTTCTTCTTTTCTGGAGCCTTTAAACAAGCCTTTTGTTCTAATCGCCCTAAGGGTATTTTTAGCCCTTTGAAACATTTCCTTGTCATTCCAAAGCATCTCTTGTTGCTACTGGTTGCCTGTCAAGACAGAGTTGACAGAAATTCCCTCCGGCATTCACCCCACATTTGAAAGTGACCCCCCCCCCCAATTAAAACCAAGAATTTGAACCAGCACTGAAAGTTTCTTAAAACCATTAGATTTTGATTAATCAGAATTTCTTACGAGTTACTTTTTGCAACGATCAAAACTTACATGTCTACTACCGGGGGGGGGGTACTCCCATTAAAGTCTGACAGGGGGGTCCAGTCAGGGTTTAATAGGGCCAAAGCTAAAAAGTTAAAAATTACCCTCAAATGGTAGTGTCTCTTTTACAATAACCCCCAAATGGTAGCATAAGAACTAAAAGTATCTTCTTCGTTGTTCATTGTAAGTCTGGGTCTCAGCTCAGCAGTCGGTTAGAATTACCCCCCAAGGGTAGTAACAACTAGAAATACCCCCAAGTGGTAGCGTTATTTCTCTAAATTGGGCCATTTGGTAGCCATTTGGTAGCCATTTGGCAGGTCCCTCAAACCGACCGGACCCCCAAGTTAGGCCATAATGGGAGTACCCCCCCTGGGGTCTACTACTTATGCTCTTGTGAACATTGTAATACATAGTTTTTGATGCCTTTCCAACTTTTAGACATTGCTCGAATGCCTCCCGAAAAATGTGATATGTGACGTGGGAAACAAATAACAATGTCGTGAAACCATGTTCCCAGAACTGGAGTTTCTTAATTTAGTTTGCTTTGCTTTAAACGGCTTTTAGAGAAAAAATACATGTGTACAACAAAGTGGATTTGCCAATCAGTTAACTTCACAACTGCAGTAGTGTTGGCATGCTGGAGATTTTGTATCGCATTCTGGAGATTAATAGTTTAAAACTATTTGAGACTACTGCCTTCCCCCTTATTCCCTTTTGAACTGTATAAACCCTCCCAAATGGCATTTCAATTGGCTCTCTAGGGTTTAAGAAGGCAGCAGAAATTTAACCAAAATAACAAATGCGGCTGAAAATCCGGATCAAAAATGGTCACGCACAGTTTGTTTGGAATTACGACTTTTTTCTGGGGATCAGTCGCCGTTGGTAGCATCGAGGGCCGTCGTTTTAATTTACCTGCTGTCCAGTATTTCATTAAAGTTTGCTACTTGCAGATTTATAAGGCAATAGGATTTTAGTGCGTATAGGCAGTACCGTCGAGGGGGGTGCAGGAGGGGCAATTTGCCCCAGGGCGACAGAGTCTAAGGGGCCTCATAATTGAAGATCATTGATATTTTGACTGTAGAAAATGCTCTCAAATGCATTTTGAGCCAATATAAGGGACGTGATGGCGAAAATTCTCTGCTCACTTCACTTTTTGAGCCTGCGTTTTTCACTTTGGCAAAAGGTGAAAGTGATAACCGCGGACTTCTTGGACATTGTCAAAATTGATCTGAAACGTCCTCTTAACTTTACGATTCATTGGAAACACATTCTGGAAGTTTTTCGAATACGTCACCTGCCTTACATCTGATAAAGGTTGCTCCATTTTCTTTCAGATTTTCAGTCATATTTTTGAAGTCGTTTTTCATGTAGGCCACATGTTCTAGAATCTACTAAATAAGGACATAAGCAATGACATGTGCCTCCAGTTCGCTAACATTTTATTTGTACCTGTACATCAGTCGAGGCAGTGAACGAAAAAGCCTCCAAAAACAACATATTTTCAAAAATGATCTAAATTTCAGTTCACTGGAAACGCTTTCAGAGGCACGAAGATTCTGAAGAAACGCTTTCAGAGGCCTATCGGATTGGTGCGTTCTCGTATAAACAGGAGGCCAGTTCGATATGAAACTAAAAACCAACCCGATATGAAATGAGAGCGGTTGTAAACAGGCTTCAGTTACAATCCAAATGCTGAAATCGCTTTACGGAGAAAATAGATAGTTGTTGCTATCAAAAACTGACGAATCGAATTTCTCAGGAACCCACGATTAACTCTCTGTAACAGTGCACATTGTAACAATGAACAGATTACAGACTAAGCAGACTTGAACGTATTTTTTGTAAGAAACTAAGAATTCGGGTCAGTACTGACAGTTTCTTTTTGAGGACTCAAAGTTTCCTACGAGTTTCTTTTAAGTTTCCAAAGCAGTCATACGTACATGTGTGTTCAATACCTGTTCTCTCGTGAACATTTCAAACAATTTTTTGAAGCCTTTCCTTCGTCAAAATAAATAGTTTCTTGAGTTATATTTTCCCATTAGTTAACTTTATGAAGATATGAAAGTTGACTTTCTTCGGAACAGTTTCTTATAAAAAGAAATACGTTTAATTTGCATTCAAAAGGAGAACGTTATCAACAGGTCAAGAAGCGAGCTCGCCTCGTGGCTTATCAAGATTTTATTTCTTTAGCTAACACGATTTTCATCATTCATGCATATAAGGTTTATTTGCGTCATTGCTCTTTCTTTCTTTGCCAAGGTTACTTGACCAAGGTTACGACATGAAGAAAAGCCTGAACTCATGTTTGCGCATCGTGTAACCAAATTATTTCACAAAACATGAACACATCGTGAACATGGAGCTGCCTTCTGCGATCACCAAAAGCAAGCTGCCTGGCGAAAGTATTTCGCTGAGAGAGAGCATTTCTTTGGAGTATGATTGTGAAAGAAACCTTAAAAGTCGACAGCAAACTCGGAAACACTGGCCATGGAAAGCAAAGACCACAGCTTTAATTGCTTGCTGTATGCTGTCAGTTGCTCTCTTCGTTTTGGCAGTGTACCTTATAAAACACCATATGAAACGTGATGGAATCAATGAAACTCCGAAAGAAATAGCTCGCATTTCATACAATGTTTGCGGAAATCGATCTTTACATGGTTGCAGAGAAGGTAAATTTCATAATTTCACAACTATTTTGAAATAACTTTCTTACGTAGCTCCTTGAAGCAAGTTTTACATGAAGAAGTAGCAGAATATTTATTTTCATAGGATGTTCGCTTCTCTACGTTTACGTATTTTCAGTGTGTTAAAGTCTTAATGCAAATATTTTGGTGCAAATATTTACTGGTTTCGGTGCAGACTTTCGGTGGTTATTCATTATCAGGCAGTATTTTCGAATACTCTTACACATTCTGGGACTGAGCCATAGCCAAATTCAATTTGTGCGGCATGAAGGGATACATTGCCAACTGGTCTAATCATTGCGCAAAAGAATGACACTCGCCTATTATTTTCCTATTGTTTTCATCGATCAAGAAATCAAATAGAAAAGGTTATTTTTAGATTCCCCCCCCCCCCCTTCGTCGCTTTCACTTTTTTACAGTTATCCTACCCTCAGGGCACACCATTCTCCGGCAAAGAAAGTCACAAACTTACGATAGGAAATCAACCCGATTTATATCTTATTTTGAAGTTAGATCACTGACGTTCTGCACCGCAAAATGTTCAGAATTTTTTTCCTCTTGTTTAGCAATTGCAGTGTGGTTTTTGATGAATATTTTCATGAGCATGTCAGCACAGTTGCGCGATTATGCTTGGCAAAATCCACATGTTTCTTTTGTGCATTATGCCCCATGCTGCAAAAGCTTTGCTAATCATAATGTGCAATGAATCAAGTGCACTTGTGTGGTTACCATTTTGTTTACTCACAAAGACCAGTTGGATGCACAGCCACGCAATAAGTTCAGTTCATCAACACAATGCTTCCTTTGCAT
The DNA here is from genome assembly GCA_964019985.1 of Aurelia sp. 4 Dawson et al 2005. Lineage (NCBI taxonomy): Eukaryota > Metazoa > Cnidaria > Scyphozoa > Semaeostomeae > Ulmaridae > Aurelia > Aurelia sp. 4 Dawson et al 2005. The sequence continues at coordinate 16,855,285 of OZ026499.1, forward strand.
AATTTCATTCATAAATTTGCAGGACTTACGCAATCAATGCAACTCATCAACTCAATACATTCAATTCATCGTATTTTAAGCAGCACAATTTGTTTTCGTCATCACATTCGTAGTTATTTTAAGTTGTACAATAAATACTGATGCTCCGCCTCTGCCTTTCAGAGACGCTCTTTGCACGTCAGAGCCTATTAGTCTATTAGCTTTCCTTAACTGGTTTATTTTTCTTCTTGTTCATGAAGGGTCTGTTTCATCCAGGGTCCTCTGCGGAGCATAGGTTCCAAATCTTTAAATCTACGAAAAAGGGGGCTGTAAAACTCAATGACCTATTTCTTTAAATTGAATGACGTGAAAGAAAATTTAGTCTTTTTTCTATGATTCTACCGTTGGACTTGAACCACTGATAAGTTCGTGGCATAAGGGGTCTCGGTCCCAGTGAAAAGGAGACGACAGGCGAAGGCCTGGAAACTATGCCATAGATTCAACTTGCTCGTCTGCAAGTAAAATGGCCTATGTCGTTAATTATTGAGAATTTATCTCTCCTATTTGTAACGATGTTTACACTGCTGGCGAGTAAAGAGTGATCTTTGCACGAAAATGCGATTATTTACACGCCTTATATGCGGGTTGCACAATACGTTATCTTTTATTTAATGTTATTGTTCCCGCAATCTCTGTTTTCAGGTTCAATTGCGGGTTTTCTTGTATAAACATCGTTTATGTTTAATAACACCAGTCTGCCACGCTTAAGGATTGCGCTAGGACCACGACAGTATGACGTATGTTTGGACTAACATATTTGCAAGTCAGATCGTCCGTTTTCACAGATAGGCACAAAGAACGAATGAACTCCATCTTTGTTCAGACCAATAAGGGTCCCCACTTTTCTAAATGAAAAGATGGTTCCTGAGATAGTGCAAAGATGCAATAAGATTGATCTCCCCGAAATGGGAAGCTAGATTAAGCGTTCTTGACAGGTAATTAAATGATCTGATGAATATAGCTAAATTTAGCTTTAAATTTAGCTAAAAAGGGCGCTGCCTCGTCTTCCGATAGTTTTAAGGGCATAGTCATGCTAACGCACCAGACCCCTTACTTTTCCAGTGCTGGGTCATCGCTGGTCCAGGCAGATGATTAGCCAAGAGATTGAATTGGCTTTAATGTGACAAAGCAGTGTCCGACTGCCCGAGCCTCCGACAGCAAGACGCGCTACTCGATCTTTCTTGCCTGGCCGTAACTGCAAACTTGAGGTTACAAATTTCGGATCCTGTCTCTCTTCTGTGCACATCAAAACTGTGGAACAACCTACTATGCCTTGTTCTGTTTACCTTCATAAATACACCTCCTTCCCTACTTTAATAACAACTGACTCGTTTCCCACCTTGAACTGCATTTCTCTCTTGCAAGGACCTCGAAAGTGGGCATTTCAGCCTTCTTTGAAAAGAACCGAAAGATTATTTTCCTGATTAGGTTGAAGGTGTATTAGCCAATACGGAGGGCTTCACACTTCACAATATTTCTTTCTCATTTTCTTGTCCATTTAACTTCAAATATTCTTACTTATACGCTGCAGGGCCGATTTCAAAACAGTTATGTAAAGTGCATTAGAACCATGGAGGAGGAATTCCAAAATGAGATTAAAATGAAATGTTTCCCTTCTACCCCAGGTTCACCATGCCCGTTACGAAAAAGGCGATTGGTAAGTGGAACAACAGCCTCTGAAGACGCATGGCCATGGATGGCAGAAATTGTATTCAGAGACAAACATTATTGCGGAGCTGTTCTGATCTCACTTAACATCATCATTACTGCAGCCCATTGTGTCTTCCATAATGAAGATAGACTGTACCCCGATGATCTGGAAGTGAGGCTAGGTAAAAAAGAGTTAGTAACTACTTGTCATCGAATATCATATAGGTCACTGAGATTTTGCAATAAAGCAAGATTACCGATGCAAAGCACTTGAATTAGCGGGTATTTTCGCGTGACATCTAATAAGAGCGCCAATAAATTTCCCCTAAATGTCTGCAGTCTCACTTTTTTCCATTTGATTTCGTGAAATTGTACTGAACGCGCAAGAAAGTTCCAAGAAATTGAATCATAGGAAATTGAAACTAGATTTTCATGGGGCTCAAAGCTCAAATCTCTGAAATCTTTGAAAAGGTGAGTGTAAAACTCCTTTGCTTGCATTTTTCTGTGAATTAAAATGCTTGAAAGGAGCTTAGGGTGATTTGCTTTGAATCTGCCGTGGCAATTTTTTGATCAGTTTCAAAATGGCAGCGTTTTGATTATTTTTGTAAAAATTCATCAAAAATTTTGAAAAACTTGAAATCATCGTAAGCCTTTAATTAACAGAGAAAATTAGATACAATCTTCCAGAAATCCATAGTTTATGAAGGTCTACAATATGGTGGCACGCAGAAATCTTTGCTCTTCTTCTTAAGGACTGAGAAATTTTATGACGTCACAGCTTTAAAATTAATAAATGCCGCCATTTTCAAACTAATCAAGATATCAAAAATTGCAACGGCAAATTTACAGCAACTTACCCAAAGTTCCTTTCAAAACTTTAATTCAAAGAAAAATGTTAAGAATTTTACACCCAGCCTTTCAAAGATTTGATCTCTATGGTCTCATCATGTAAATTAGATAGTTATTGTGTTGTCTGTCGTACTCATGCAGAGCCTTTTAACGGACAAGGGACCAGGATTCGGTGGGGCAATCAATTGTTCCCTTGATTGAAAGAGACAAGAGAACTATGTTGCGAACGGCAAAAAATAGATACAAAGAATGGGCTAAGGAGGACTTACCCACACAGCTGATACGTTAACAGGCTCTGACTTGCCGAACATGAAAATACAAAGAGTGGCCAATATTCCGTACCTTTTTCTACGAGCCTCTTATATCTGCCTCCGCATTACTAGACCCTAGATTCAGTACTTAGGGCCAGTTATCCCAACGACAACAAACGACACTATACACATTTTTAACTGAGTTGAATTTGTCGGTAGCGATAAACGATGTAATCAGTCTAACTAAACCTGTTGCTCTTTTTTTAAAAATTGCGAAAAATTCCCGCAAAGTTTAATACAGGAAGTCTTGCTAGCCCTTTTGTAATACTTATTGCAATTCATTCCAGAACAGGTAGATGGAGCGAACAAGTTTGGATCAAATGTATGTTTACAAGGAACGAAATCTTAGCTTACGCGTAGACCAATTATTTTAAAGGAAGATAGGGTCTGCGAAACAAAGACTTTCTACGGCTGCTCAATCAATTATTCTAATCCTCTTTTCAAATTATTTGTGAAATGCGTCTGAACAAAGGCTGCATCAATTAAGTTTCTAGAAATCCAGAAACCTCGTAGCAAGCGTTTGCTTTATGTTTCGTAGACTCTTTCCTCTCTTAGAATAATGGGTCTACGCTTCGGCCAGCGAAATCTACGGCGATTAGTTAATTGCTCTAACGATGCCGGCGAGGATATTTTTACCAAGATGCAATATGTTATGTAGTTCCAAGTCTTTAACGATTCCATAAGACTTCGATTGAAGAATGCTATGCATCTTGGTAAAAAGTTCTTAGCCGCCATGTTCAGCGCGCAATCGTCTGCTATTGTAATAAGTCTACTGTAAGGTGGGAATTTGTCTTTTCACTTTGTTTTTTTCCATTGATAGGTAGCTCAAGAAAGTTATCGACGGATAAAAACACACAAATATGTAGAATATCAGAAATACACATTCACCAATCATTCAAACTCGCCACTCTGCAAAATGATATAGCTATTATCAAGATAGAACCTCAAGTAAATCTCACGAAATCAGCATGGCCGATCTGTTTATTTAGTCGCGATGGAGCAAGGCATAGACGTTTTGGTGTCATGATTGGTAAGATTTCAATATTGTCATCATTTTCTCATGAAAAAGGACAGGTTTTGTAGAATAATAGCAACAGCTGCATTTATCTAAAGTAAGACTACGTTCACTCGATTCCGACACGAGTTTGAAAATAGAGAAATTAGATTTTGGCGTCATTGTTCATTAGGCTCAGATAAATTTCCTTGTCGTCAAAATTGAGCCTCCTTGTGGCGAAAATTTTAGCAGTGTTGTACCATCAAAGTTTTTTTTGTTTTCAGATCTTGCCGAACGAAGTAAAATCTCTAGCTCTGTCCCATTTTTTGCCGTTTTCAAATATGCCGGCATCATATGGACGTGGTCTGTATCGTAGGTTGTAATTGAAAAGACAGCCTTTCCAGTTAGAGGATAAGGCATGAAATAAACAAGGACAGATTGTAAACAAGGACAGATTGTAAACAATAGTAACAGTTGCTTTAATTTACACCTCAATTCAAAACGATTAGTGACTGCAGACAAGGGAAATTCTCTCAACCCGTAAATCAAAACAAACACGGCCGCTAATGTTGCCTTGAAACCAGAAGGGCAAACTCTCGCCTTGTGCAAGCGAAAGGTGGTTTTAAAAGAAGTTATGTGCTTATAACGTAAGAAGGAGGGTAAATCTTAAGTCCTTTCTCGCAGATTTTGTTTATTAGATTCGGGAGCTGTGTGGTAATTGTTTTCATTTGAGCTCAAAATACCCGAGGATTATAATGCCTTCTGCTCAGCTTCTGCATCAAACAAACCAAATCTACCAGACAGAACATTAGATTTACCCTCCTTCTTACGTTATAAGCACATACGTTCTTTTAGAAACCATCTTTCGCTTGCACAAGGCGAGAGTTTGCCCTTCTGGTATCGAGGCAACATTTGCGGCCGTGTTTGTTTCGATTTACCGGTTGAGAGAATTTCCTTTGTCTGCAGTCACTAATCGCTTTGAATTGAGGTGTAAATTAAAGGAACTGTTACTATTGTCTGCAATCTGTCCTATCTGTCCTATAATTTAATTGGACAGGCTATCTTTTCAGTTACAACCTACGATGCAGACCACGTCCATATGATGCCGGTACATTTGAAAACGGCAAAAAATGGGACAGGAATAAAGATTTCCTTTCGTTGGGCGAAATCTGAAAACGACAGAAACTTTGATGGTACAACACTGCATAAATTTTCGCCACAAGGAGGATCGATTTTGACGACAAGGAAATTTATCTAGGCCTTATGAAAGATCCATCAATTTTGTTACAAAAGCGCAAAAAGATGTTCCTTTTTCGTTAATTTCGATTGCTCAAACGACGCCATAATCTTACAAAACATTCCCGTTGGATGAGTTATTTCTACCTCTGTGTAATTTAGAAATGCTTTGTCACTTTCCGCAGTTTATTAGCTTTTGGGCAAAAGAGAATGCTGCGCATAAAAGGTTACAGAGCGATCAGTTGGGATCAAGTTTTGAGCCATGTTTCTATACTAAAGGACTTATTCATCCGATTCAACCTTGATCCGCGTGCACAAAATTCCTCATGCGACTTTAGTTCACCTCAGATAAGTTTCTTTCAGCCTGAGCAAGTTTGCAATGACCTGCATTGCTAATCAAGGGCCAAAATACGCTGGATTACATGACCCAACTTTAATTAATCTTCAACTTGGAATGAGAATACAGTCTGAACATGGCTTCGATGTTTAATTCGACTTTATTGATGATATTGGGAGATTGCGGACTTCAAAGTTGAATACGTGAAGGTTTAAACCCTATTTTAAAGCTGATTTCAGAGGGATTTGCGATAAAGCGAAATTATTCGTGAGAAACATCTAGGTAGTTTCAATTCGCGGGCTTTCGCAAGTAGCGTCTGTTCTGCGGCATGGTTTCCGAATGTGTACTAACGGCAGTTCAATCTCGGGGAGTCAAATACAGTATGGTATCGTTATAGCCTACCAAAGGCCTGATTAAACGAGCAAGGCTGACCCTGCAAGCAGAGTTGTTGCCCAGATGAACAGAAATGAAATGTTGTGTGCGATTACTGTACATGATGAAATCATCTTTGGGTTGCGACGTAATTTTGGCGGGATCATTTTAAATGATTGGCAATATGACAGCTTGGTCCATGGGCAGTTTAAAATCTTAGGAAGCTAGCCTTAATTCCAGCTCTGCCAAGGGATTACATGAGAAAAATGTTATTATTTCACCCCTTTTCACAGCCCTCTTATGCATAAGTGGGATCTCAACTGCTATTAATGGCCCACTGATCACAAAATCGAGTTTCAGATTTATTGTGTCTCCTGTTGACATTAGAGATCTCACCTAAACTCGTCCATCTCGGAATACCAGGCCGGCCCTGTTTATATATTCAGGCCCTTCAAGGGGCCAGGTTCTTCATTTCTTTATTTTAGGTAGGCTATGAGCGATAGGACTCCCAGTGGGTAATAGCTTGAAATTTATATAAATAGCAAGCCACCTTGACTTATTATTTTTGGTTTTGAGCTAATTTTACTTGGTATATAACCACCCTCCATTGTTTCCCAATTTTGAGATTTTTTGGTAGTGAGCCACCTTAAGTGCAGAGCCACCTGTTAAGGTAGCTAACTACTGAATATTTCAAAATTACGAAACAGTAACAGGGGGCTGTATACCAAGTAAGAATAAGCTCAAAACACAAAAAACAATAAGTTTAGGTGACTCAAAACTGATCAAAACTACAAACTCCCATACATTGGGTGTCCTATCGCTCGTGGGTAGGCTGGGAAGATTTGCAACTATTTCTAGCTAATTCAAGCCTATTGTTCATGCCCCATCCAGGCATATTACCCTTGGTTTAACATCCCTTCCAAATTGCGGCGAAGTGAGTTGCTTGGTCAGGCTTCGCAAAAGATTCCGCTCAATTCTGAAGTGAGTTATATCCAAATTAAAGAGTGAAACTCAATCACAACTTCAGATGTAAACATTCAAACTTTTTTCTCTCACGCGGTATATGCCACCTTCAGTCACAAACAATATCCATTCGTTTTCAGGTTGGGGAAAAACAAGCTACAACGCACAATTTGCCACAACCCTAAGAGAAGCATTAGTACCCATCGTGGACATCGAAAAGTGCATGAAATCAAATAAAGGACTCTTTGATGACGTCAATGTTGACCGACAAAACAACCTATGCGTCGGCTTTGGAAAAGGCAGGCCAGAATATGGATGTAATGGGGATAGTGGTGGACCATTAATGGTTCGATCAAATGAAAATAGATGGATGCTGATTGGTTTAATGAGCTGGGGAGAACCCAAGTGCTCTTCAGTACGGACCAATAGCTATACGGTATTTACAAAACTTTATCCATATTTAGATTGGATAGGAGATATATTGCAGAGAACTAAAGACTAGTTTATTTTTGTTATTGAAAGTAGCTCTCCGTAACCAGATAACAGAATTATTGCTTGTTCAAACCAGTGCCCGTTGGAAACCCTGAATTAAAACACAAGTTATCCGAATGATACATCGAGGCTTGCCAGCTCGTTATTTCGTCTCTGACATATCAAGTGACAATTTTTAATCCACATGCGTGGCAGATTCGCGTGACGTAGAACTATGATAAAATGAAAACTGCTCTAGGCCTAGTTAGTCTTCTATGCGTGGAGATCAAAATAGTGACTCGATAGATCGGAAACGAAGTAGTGAACAAGGTAGACTCGATGTATCACATGGAACTATCAGTGTTTCCTACAGCCCATGTTTAAACATGGCAGACCTCTTAGCTGTTCTAATGAATTGAACGATATCTTGGTAATCTACATTTTGTGGAATTTTCGAATGCGAGTAACAGAGATAGAAGCTCTAACGCTACTCAATCGATCCATTTCGTATTAAAATGTGTAAAAGTATCGCTCGATATAGACCCTTTTACACAGCTAAAGGTTGATTACATTATATCAACCTCTTTCCCAAGGTGTTCTTACGTCATCCGCTGATCACGAACTTGAATGAACACCCTGGTACACTTCGATCAAATCTGCCCAGAAAATGGGCAGATTAGCAGCCATTACGGGTATGCAGCTTGCAAGGCAACGCTAATTATGCGACCTCGATTTCAAACATCAAAGAAAAATTTCAGTGGTTGTTGCTTAGTGACAAGATTACATTGTTATTATTCGGATACTTATGAAGTTTTTGAGATATGAGTTATGTTGGCTATTGTTTTCAAATAGCCAATTACACTGCATATCGGTCTCTGGTATCCCGGAGAAGAGGAAGAGCAACGAACTCACTCTGGGGACGAAATTGACACTAGACAATACCAAACATCGTCATGCCAAGCACATTTTCACACCTTTTTTTGCCGAGTGCTACACGTTTTTTCTTTTGTAAGAAACTTGGATAAGCCCCTAGTCTAGTACTGCGAGATTCTTAATTTCACATGAAAATTTCAACGTTTTAGTACTGAAAGTTTCTTAATTTGTTTCTTATCTCTTGGATGGATGTAGTTTTCTGCCACTGCCACGTATTTGTTTCTTGACAAACAACACAATTTGTAGCAAGAAAGAGAATTCTTTTGGCTTTAGAATGTAAAATTATCATGGATATCACTCAAAAATAAAGGCTCGCAGCAATTTTCTAATAGTTTTCTCGCGGATTTGGCTTTCGAATGTTTCTTATCACTTCTCTAATATAGTGCTGGAGTTTCTTAAATTTTTATCTGTCATAGTACCAGTCTCTTATAAACCAGTTTCTTATGAAAAAGAGAACATGTATTCACTTCTATTACGTTCTGCAATTTTGAACTGGGTAAAGTCTGGGACAAACAAGTAAACATTCTTTGATCATCTCATCAAACCGAATGTTCTCTGTCTATTTCGGTTGTATGTTTGTTGTGCAGAAAATCGCACAAGAAACGGCAAGGACAAAGCAATGCATTTGAGCCTGCCTTGCAGAAGTGTTCTCTGAACACTGGGGACGTCTGAAAGCGGAGAGTGAAATTATTTTAATAGATTTAGACTGCGTTCACACGATGCCGGCACATTTTGAAATCGGTGAAAAATTTGACGGATAGGCCTCCCGTTCACACAAAAACGGCACATTTTTGCCGGCAGATTTCGAAAACGGTAGATTTTGAAATCGGAACTCTATCCGGCACATTTTGGAAACGGCATCGTATGAGCACTAAAAGATGATAAAAAAGAACATTTTTCAATGCTTTTGGAACGAGACTGATCAATTCTTAAAGTGTAGGTACATTTCTTTGGCATCAAAGTCTTGCAAAGAGTTTTGTACCGTCTGATATCCCATCGTTTTCAAAATGTGCCGGCATCGTGTGAACTCAGTCTCAAGTTGGTGTAGAGGTGAAATAGTATGTCCGGGTCAGCTTTTAATAGGGACGTTCTTTTTAATTTCATATCATCAACTGAAAATTTACAATACATGATAAATATTACATTACTTACAAAATACTCTACAATACTACAAATACATCTATGGCTTGAGGGGGAGGGAAAGAAAAAAAGCAAAACTACATAGAACTATACTCAAAAATAAAATTCACTAAACAGGGGACTTAGTGGCTGCTTGACGGATAGCATAAATTTGAGTGAATTCCATCAAATCGACCAGTTTCATGGATGAATTGTAGATTAAAAACTCAAGGATGTTTCTAATTGATTTCATCAGGAAAGTCCTTATTACCATACATTAACAGTTGCATTAAAACCTCTTTTGAAGGGCTACCGATTCCAAATGGTTGTATTAATTAATGCAAGAATACCAGCTAGGGATGTTGGCCTTCCGTTTTTGTTTCAAAGGAACCAATTAACGTCTACATTTGCGAAAAGTAAATTTTTTTAGAATCAAAGCTAGATTACAGTTCTGTGAACACCTGCTTTTTAACAAACATTCCATTGAACCAATTTCTATTGAAAGTTGGCCTTCGGCAACAGAGTGAAACTAAAGAGTGACAAATTTACTTTATAAACATGTACATAGGGGGTATGGATTGTGTTAGAAATTTATTAGTTAATATGAAATGAAGTTTCGTTGTGTTAAATTGGTTTCTTTAATCGGAACACCTTTACTTACGTGCGTCGTTTAGTTATAGACCTAATCGGCGAAGGTGTGTTTTCTAGTGATATCTCCTGATAAAACTTTTTTAATTCGTTGGCTTATTGCGTGCCATGAAAGCTTCTGCTACTGATGCCAAAAGTGCAATAATACCACTTATTACCTGACTGAAGATTCAAAAACGAGGCAATACAGAATCCCGCCACTCCTATTGGTTAATCGCACATTTCTCGCGGGTTCCCCGTAGCCTTGTATAATACGATACAAGGACGCGTTTTTGTAGCCGCAGCAACTGCTTTAGGCCTGTGAGATTTACAATGAACTCGGACGATACGACAGTAACACCTCGGGCTTTCCTGTACATTTTCCTGTACAACACAAAACCGGTTAGAATGTGCATAAGGGAAATCATTATTCTCCTTTCTTTTTAATGCTTTTTATCTTTTGGACGGTGCTTAGCTTCTGTGGCACTTGACGCTTTAGTAACTGCTACATCACTAGTATTATGATAAATTTAGTCCGATTAATCATATTTGGAATTTCAAAGCACGATTTTTTTACAGCCAGACTGCTTATTTATAGCTGCAGGAATTTATGGACATATGTGACCAAAAGTTTAAAAAAATTGCGTTAAAGGAATTGTGTCCATATAAATAGTTGAGCGTTAACGCTGTCCTGAAATTTTGCTGACAAACCGCTGACGGCTCTTTGTTATCGCACAATAGTGCAAAGTCATTAGCAGTGGAGGCCAAAGACTTCTTAATCCTTGCATTATCTTGAGGAATTTCTTTGGTTTAATTTCCACAGGGATTAAATGACAACTTTTGTTTCATGATTGAAAAGAAGTTGATATTAGTCATGAGAGCGCTATTTATACGGACTCAATGCCTTCAAGTCTGAAATACCTATTATGCTAAGTTGCTGCCAAGGAAGGCTAAAACACACAAAGAAGAACACTAAGACTTGATATAAAGTCTTGTTTATCAGAATTACAGCAGAAGCATTTATTTACATTTTATTTACACCTTATAGAAGTTAGACATTTTACATAACATTAAAAAATATCCTAGATTTAATCAGGACGTTTTAAAGAGCCATTGCTAACCATGATCCACTGGGAGCCGAATGGAAAGCAACACAAATAGGAGTTAGGCCAGAAACAATTTTCGCAGCACATGAAATCGATTTTGGCCTGCAAAGGCTATGATTAGCCCTGTGGCTTTCAGTGCAATCTCCAGCAAAACTATTCGATCTCGTGACTAAAGATACGCGTTTTTGTCTTCCCTCCACCTTTTAAATGTGAATCCCTGACGGAAAAGTGCACCATTGCAGAGCTTTTTCAATATACTTTATTTTCAGGTCAAACAGTGTTCCCACTGGCGGGTGACGGAGGAGGGGAAGTTACGAAACATTGGAGAAACAAAACTAGTTCGTAAAGGAATCGTAGCTACAAATTGTGGGTTTTTCATAAGGTATCAAAAGCATTCAATTAGTTCATCAAAGGTTTGCAAGCATTACGGCGGACTTCCAATCAGCAGAATTTTCCGAGCAGGCCTTATTCACACTTGCAAGTTAAACCAGGTTAAACTAAACCAGGTTATCGAATGGAGCCTTCTAATACTGCGTTCACACTGACTCAGTTAAGCCAGCTTTATCTAAATCAGTTTAAATTTCAACCAATCAAATGACTGGATTTCTTGGATTGACCAATCAGAAGGCCTTAAACCTGGTTTGGTTTAAACTGGTTTAACTTGCAGTGTGAATGGGGCATAATTGGTCAGTCCAACAAATCGAATGCATTTGACTGGTTGATATCTCACCTCGCTTGAGGCTACTCTCCTTATCAATAGCCAAATAGGAAAAATGTCTTTCAGGTCGTCAGTTCAAAGAAATAAGTCATCTAATGTTAAATCAACTTTTTAAAGCTTTTAACCTTGCAACTCTTCTTTGCATATTATTTTCACTTACTTGTTTTTCTATTTTCTTTGTCAGGAGTATTTGAAGACGTCTTACGCGCACCACCGCCACCACCTATATTTTTCAGTTCAATGCCTTTATCCTGTTCAGGTTCTGGCAATGTGATATCCATTCCTTCTTTTCCAGTCAAGAAGTGCGCTACAATCAAACCTCTTCCCTGAAAAGGAAACGATCTTTCAAAGTATGATCAAATCATTTTAAAAGCAGTACAAACCATGAGTGGGGTAATTAGACACCGCAGTTATACTTAAGCTTGTATGTTTCTCCAGAAGAAAATTCATATCGTTCTGTGGAGGAGATTTCGAGCTACATCCTCCACAACGGCGTATAAATTCTTCCTGCTCTAAAAGCTTGCTCTGCACAGCTTCTAGAATAACTGATTGTACGAAATTCACAAAAACAAACGATGGCAAAGGCTGCTAGTCTTTGTACTCCGGATTTATTTTGCTTTTGATTCATCCTGCAGAGAATTTATGTTCAGCTTACCTTAACTCTGACAGGTCCACGGATCATAGTTTCGAATCCTCCAACTTCATTCAATTTCTCCTTGAACTCGGGACTGATTTGAATTCTTAATGGGGGTCCAGTAGCTTCAAGATGACTCACGTACTGCATTGTTTCTCCATAAACGCAATACCTTGGAGTTGTCATTCCAACAATGCCCCCAACTACGGGTCCTGAAAATTGGTGCTAAAGGTCAGAATAAAATTCTTTATTTGGGGGATCATTTCACAATAATGATCGAGGTGCTCTTCTGCATGAAGAGATTTTTAGGGATTCTGCGGGACAGTATCTGCATTTTTTCATTGGTCAGAGTTTTTGCTGAAAATCTACCAGATGTATCAGCTAGGCAACGTAAAACAAGAAACTTTAAGCGATTGAAAATCAACGCGAAATTTCAAGATTCACGTAAATTACATACACTGATAATTTCCGGTGATGAAGTCTCCACTTGAAAGCATTTTGTTAAAAACTCACCACAATGACAGCAAATCCTCAACCTCAGCGTCATGAATGGTTTGTGTCTGATCTTGAAGTCACACATCTTGGCCATCAGTTTCAAGGATAGCATTGCAATATTTCTTACATGACGAATACCATTCTTTTTCGGGCATCCAGAGACCACAGAATATTTTTCGTTGTAATTTTCAACCTGAAAAGAGAGCATAACATAATTTCTAGGATAAGCCAACCACTCTTTACCTGGGAGCTAGTGAGCTCTCATGGGGGGCTCTGGTAGCCAGTGTAACCTCGCTTCGGATGATGGTTTTAAAAGGCAACAAGAAGGTGGGAATGCCTGAGAAAAGAATTGAGTTTCGCACATCAAAAGACAGTGTTCTTCTTGGACAAAACTCCGAATCAAATTAGATGTCATCTGAGCTATGCGATAACGCAAAATTTAGTTGCAAAAAACTTTTACTGGTGTTATTTACGGGCATCTGTAGGTAAAATCTAATTTGAGACAGACTATGAAATTCAAGTGAGATTTGCGATAGCGCGAAATTATTCATCCAAAACACTTCAATCGTTGTTATTCGCACGCATTTTCGTATCCATTTCTGAAGCCTGAGTTCATTGCTTCCAGCCAAAAAGCGATAATTAGATGAATTTCATTTAATCAATGTATCCACCCATCAACCCAATCGTCAATCAGGCAAATAGTGATCATAGGGTACCTTGAAAACATCGAATCGATCAATAACAGAGTCGAAGCATTTGTTCATATCATTCAGAAGATCAATGACCTGAAAGAAAATAAAAAATTCTTAGGAGTGAAGATGCAAATGTTGGAATAATAGTACTGTTATTACGAGCAAGGAATCTTACTCCTGATGGAATCTGACGATCGATTGCGCGGTAACTAGCCTCTACTTTGATAAAAGACTGGTATGGCTTGAACCATAACATGGCTAAGTTTAGACTGTTGTCGTTGGGTGGGGAGAGGGGGAGGGTTACTAGACCATCACCTCTGAAAACTGTAGCAACAACGATTATCTTTCCACACTAAAGGCCAATTTCCAGTTAGCGGGAATTTTCCGAGCCGGCGGAATTTAGATCATAGAAAGTTGCTCTGCCGTAACTATCTATCCAATTTCAGAGCGACATTTTCTTCCGCAAACAATAGAATTTCCGCCCGCTCGGAAAATTCCACTGACTGGAAAGCAGCCTTAAGAAATCAATTACAGCGAAATATGAGTCCTGGGAAGCTAGATAGGTTGGGCTAATGGGTAGCGCTCTTTTCATGTGGGAGGTTGCGAGTTCGAACGGTTATCTAGCTGCTTGCGGTATCATGCCATTAGTCAAAAGTGCACGGGAAGATAAAATCTGGGGGAGCTGCTCGATAAAAATCCACTGTTTACGAAAATTTTGCCAGCCTTATGGCAGATTTCTGCTCGATTATTGCCAATTTTTGCAAATGCTTCTAATGGTGGGGGGCTGTAGCCCCTCAGCCCACTGTCTCCTAAGCCTGTGTCCTGGTCATCCAAATATCTCCGTATGCTTCTTCTCTCCATGAAGAAAACTTCAAGTTCTTGCGATGAACTGCCAATGGGAAGAACTTGCCACAATAATGGACAAGTCCACCAGTAGGGTAGCCTGGTCGATCCCTTCCTTGACGGTCCGCCCACCAAACTTTAACTAAAACTGTCTTTTTGATGTTTCTTGCGCCGAGGCATAAAATACTTTAGGCCCTAATCCAAATTTAAGTCTTGGCGGACAAAAAAAGAAAGAGAAGTATATGATGATTTTAACTACCTGTAATGGGTGGCTTGTAGTAGTAATCGATGAAAAATCAACGATATCTGTTAACAAGGCAGACACACAATAAAAAGTCTCTGGTACAATTACTTGTCCCATCTTCAGCTGCTGTGCAATGGTCCTGTAAAAAAGAAATGAAGTGTAACCGGTCATCAAAGCTGATCAATGAGTGTGCAGAGAGCTGAAACGGCGTAGTCATAGTCTACATACTTCATTGGCTTGGCTAAAACTCTGTCACCTAACGGACTGAAGAGAACCACAGACTGCTAATAAACATAGTTTCATACCAACTGAATCATACACTCCAATCTTGCCTTCTTCACATTACAATCATCATTATTATTATCATCACGATATGACATAACCCTTGTAAATCTAACCGATGTAGCCTCGGTGTAGTGTGTAGTCATCATTTCTAACCTATCATGTGTAACCTCTCCTTTCAAATCGCTGTACATATTTGAATCATGAGTATGCTATCACATAACAGTCCTGAAGATAGCCTGTGAATAGGCCTTATCTGGGAGCTGCGGAGGAGGGAAAGGGAGGAAAGGGCCTGTAGGAACGGGCTGTATTTTCGAATTCCATATACCCCATTTGATGTATATGGCATGGTTTGTCATTTTTCCTTGAAACTGACATTCTAAGGTCCCACAATAATTCATTTGAGTTGTAACAGGTAAAAGTGATCAATTACACCATCTTCATCACATGTTGCATTGAAATTTGGGACAATAACAATAGCCTTTTGTAACTCCGATCAGGTATATAGAATTCGAAAATGTACCCTGTTCCTACAGGCTCTCTTCTTCCTTTTCGTATTATTTTAAGCCTGCCTACAGGCTATCCTGAAGAAGTCTTGCAAGGCAGGTATCGGTGATACATATATTCTTTAAATTCATCAACATTGGCCGTGGTTTCTTCGTCGTTTTGCGGTGATTCTGCCAACGCTGCCAACAAACATAGTCCATTACTCCATCGCATGTAACTACAGGGTGTCTCAAAAAAATTGTTCGACGTTTGATTAAATACTAAAAAATAACGATACGCTTAATGCACCCTTGGTCAAGTCACCCTTTTTCTGAGATTTTACATTAATTTTTGACACAAGAATCTTGCAAATCCGCTAAAAATTTAAGGAGTTACAAGCATTTGAAGTTCAAATATGTGCGAAAGCTGAAACCAGAGGCCTCAAAATGGCATTTTTGGTAAAAGCCCCGCAGGCCGTCGTTTCTGTTATTTCTCAATTGTTTCAGGGCGAACCAAGTGGGATTCAAACAGGTTTTCGATAACTTAACTGTCAAGCATATCGATGCTTTGAGGAAACAAATTCAGTCTCTCGCCGATTATGTTTTGAACCACTGTTTTTGGGCTTACTCAATGTTAAGGAATTTAGAGAATGATCGCAAGAAATAATTTACTTTAGAAGTCCTATTTGGTTTCCTCTGATATCAACGAGAGGTATGACATTGGATAAGCTTCTCTTACCTCCGCCTTCGAGCTTCTTGCAATACCAGTAATCTGGGGGGTCTCTGGTTTCAGCTATCGTATATCTTTTATCTTCGAGAGCTTGCAACTAAGTGAATTTTCAACCGATTTTCACGATTTTAGTCTCTAAAATTATTTCATAATCTTAGGAACAGGGTTATCTGTCCATGAGCCTGTTCATGTTGTCCTTATTTTTCAATATTTTATCAAACGTCGAACAATTTTTTTGAGACACCCTGTATGTTCACGAGAAACCACTCATTATTAACTCTCAACTCTCAGATCGTTGAAATGATTAAGAACTCCAGCTCTAGGAAAAATAGCTAAGAAACTAATTATTTTAGCATATGAATCCTTTAGCATATTTGTACTTTGAATTATCATTTGACTCGAATGGTACTTGAGCGATGTCTGAACATTGAAAAGGCTTCAAGAAACTTCTTTTTTGAAATGCTCACGAAGGCACATGCAGTAAACATGACGACTGTCATGAAACTCGTAAGAAACTCGAAAGAAGCTCTCAACTCAAATTCTGATGACTTTCAGAAACTTTTAGGACTCACTTAAATTCTTATTTTCTTATAAGAATACGCTGACCTCTTCGAATCTAGCGACCAAAGACTTATTACCAAAGACTGATGGATGAATAGCACTTTCCAGACCCACCAAGTTGCTGTCCAATTAATTCATGCCGATGGAAAGTCTAATAAATAATACATTATTGAAGTTTGAATTTCTGGAAGATTTCTGGAAGATGAAGAATGAGTTCTCTTGGGAATAATTTACCGTTTTTCCGCATGTGGTAGTTTTCGTATAGGATCAGCTCTATGGGCCAAAGCGCTGTAATAGTGTGTGAAAACGAACTGTGGTCACATATTATAGCTGATTTCCAAGAAGTAGAATTTTCCGAGTGGAATAGAAATCCATTGTTTACAAGAGAAAATGTCGCTTTTAATTTGAATAGAATGTTACGCGCGACAGACCTTTTATTGAAAAAATTCTGCGCACTCGTTACATTCTACTGGGTGCACATCAACCTTTGAAGTGTAATCAACTCGCTATATTGGAAAGATATGAGACTGCAAGCAGCCGATGCTAATTACTTACTTTGGTAGCATTGTATATAGCAATGATTCAACTTTCTCTTTTTCTTTACTCAGTTGTTCAGTTCTTTCTTTCACTCTTCTCTCAAGATGATTCGTATATTTTTCCATCATTGCCAACATATTGTCCACCAAATTCTGATTTTCGTTTCTAGACAGAAGAAATCAAGAAGTTTGGACATTTTGGTCAAGCAAAGTCAAAGACAGCATTCACACGATGCCGGCACATTTTGAAAACGGTGAAAATGTGACGGATAGGCCTCCCTTTCAAACGAAAACGGCACATTTGTTGCCGGCACATTTTGAAAACGGTAGATTTTGAAAATGGAATTGTAATCAGCACATTTTGGTAACGGCATCGTGTGAACACTTGAAAATGATGAGAACAGAACATTTTTCGACGCCTTTGGAGCAAAACCCATCGATTATAAAGGAGTAGGTACATTTCTTTGGCATGAAATACGAGACCAAACATAAATCTGACTATAAAATATACAAGTCAAATAAAAAATGGGGAGACAGCATGCTGAAAAACGTTGCAGCTCGTCTCTGGAACGATCTCCCCTCTGGTTTGAAATCAATTTCAAACTCAAAATCCTTTAGTATCAAACTTAAAGAAATACTACTTGCTTCTTATTAAATAACAAGTATAATACAAATTACAACCCAAAAATTTGACAAGTAAATTGCTTATTGTCTCACATATATTGCATTCCCATAAACTCAGTTACACTATAGTACTTAATTTTTGTATGTTAGAACTAAATATGTATTCTCCTTTGTTTATTCTTATTATTGTTTTGTTAACGGCTCAAGCTAGATAAGCTCTGCTTTTCTTGAGTCGTGTAGAATACAGCTTTATCATATTGTGCTCTGTAGTAGTAATTGTGTTCTACAAAGAAAATTGAATTGAATTGAATTGAATGAAAGTTTTGCAGTGAGTTGTTTACCGTCAAATCCGTACCGTTTTCAAATTGTTCCGGCATCGTCTGAATGCTAGCTCAAATTTTGCTACGTCATATTTTTCACCGTTTTCAAAACGTGCCAGCATCGCGTGAACGCAGTCTAAGAAGCATTTAGTTGTTTTGATGCAAATACTGGAATTTTTGCTATTCTTCATCATCATCATAACTAAATTCAAAGAGGATTGAAAGTGAAAGATATCTTGCATTGGAACAACTATGCAGTGCAATACAGTGCAGAAGTCAATCTCCCCCAGTTCCAGTCTACTGACTTGGCCCTAGAGATGCCAAAACTCGCCCGGTCAAGATAGGTTTGAATTCTGGATGATTCCAGGAACAATTTTCACGCATCTTCTTCATACCAGATCAGAAAAGTCATTGCACTTCGAATTGCAGAAATCAGAGTATTGGCAGGAAATCAAAGCTTCACCAAAAAATGGAGTACAAGAATTGAGACGATAATCATATTCATATTCATTCAAGTTTGGCAATCCCAAAGTAAAGACAAATCCGATGTTAGTAGAAAAAACTTGAAGGCTATCTCTATACTCATACGGACAATACACAACTAAAAAAAGGATGTTTACAGTTCCTACGTGTAAAGAAAGTAAAAGGGCAAGCCCATAGGAAAATTATCAAAACAGAGCTGGGAGAAAGAAGACTGTTGGGGGTTAAATGAAGGAAGATCACACAAAATAAGTAGATTTTCGTGGATAAGTAAATCAAAGTCATCGTCAGTTCTGTCCAAAACTGCAATTTTGAATTCACTATTTATCTTTAAAGGACAAGTCCGGGGTTGGTGAGGAGATTATACTGTTGTGAATAACCTGTAGTACATTTTTCAATTCTTCATCTCTTTTAATCTGCGAAATTACATGTTTCAATTTTTGCAAAGAAGTGCGAAATGACGTCATTTTCTATGACGTCACTTCACATTGACCTCAACGAGGCTGCCAAATGTGTTGATATGTTATATCATTCACATTGCTAGCATCCTTATAGCGCCTCCGCACACTAGTACAAAATACAAAAAGGCGACAATATTGGCCTAACTTGCAAAGATTCATTAATCAAATTATGAAAGTTGGAGGCGTCAAAACTTGGAAAGAACTCATGACTGGTGTTCAGCTGTTAATAAGGTTACATTTAACGATAATTTTATCAACCCTAGACTTGTCCTCTAAGTCCATTTTGCAACCCCCGCATTTCAGCACCAAAGAGAAACCTTGCATGATTACTTACTTGTCTTTCATAACATTTTTCAAAAGTTTTCTGATATCTGCAAAAGTTGGACGTTCTGCAGCAAATTCATGCCAGCATCTTCGCATCAAATCAAGTATTCTTCCATCAAGGCCACTTTGAAGTCTGACATGTGGACGGAAAGGCGGCAAGCATCTTCTTTGCACAAAATGTATTAAGTCTAGAAAACAACAGGACTTTCAATAAGAACGTTTCCGGAAAAGCAAAAGCTACGGCAAATCTTTGAATAAGTCAGGCTTATTCGCAGTGGCGCCGCCAGGATTTCTTATTGGAGGGGCAAAATAAGAGGAGGTCTGGGGCGGAGCCCAGAAAATTTTCTTAGACCACGCCCTCTACCTTGGCTGTAGATGCGACCAGCGCCCTTTTCAAAGACTGAAATAAAGATTAAATGAGTCTGTTAAACAACACAAGTAGGGTACAACACTGTTCACGATTAGAAAATGACGTCCAACCGGAGACCGAGCGTCCAACCTTTGGATCCCCAAATAATTCAGCGACCAATTTACCGCACGCCACTCTGTCATTAAATCTGTCACAAGGCCATTGTGTACTCTCAGATTGAGAAATATGAAGTAATATTCATGGTTTGTGAAAAAGAGGCCATCGGGCTATGCAGAAACTTCAAAACCCAGTAAATACTGAAGGGGTCTGGGGGCAAAGCCCACAGGAAAATTTTTGTAGATTAACTCTTTACCTTGGCCTAGAACACTTCTACCGATAACATTTCAGCCTGTGCTGCATTGGAATTGTTGATCACTTCGCAACAGTTATTTGAATTAGCATCTCCCGAAAAATTTTTAAACAAGATATTCTTTGGCTTAGAATGCCTTTATCCTACATGTAATCTTCACGAAGACCAAAGGGGACACCTTCACAATCTTGTAACAATTTCAATGGATCACCTCCGCAGGAAAATTTTTGCGCACACACACTTTATTTTCTTCTAGAATGGTCCCTAACGGTCCTCACAACCCAATTTCCAAGGGCTCAAAAAATGTAAGTCTTGGACAATGCTATAATAGTTTGTCTAAAAAAGTTCTCTAGGAGCCAACTTATGCTATGGCTTTGAAGAAGTCTCCCGGTCACTTTCCAGTATTTCGCCGAAAGATTCTTACCATGCACCGCCTTCGCAACTACCAAACTTCTTTCTCCTCGTTCGTGAAAAAGATCTTGACTTACGTCCTCAACAAGCTATTTTGATGAGATATGCGAACTTGGAGCGTACGTAGAACGGGAACCTGGGGGCTTCGCCATGAGAAAAATTTCGAGTCAATGCCGTACAGATCGCGGGAAAATGCAATTGAGGTGGCAAGATTGTAGAATCTTGTTCTCGTAAAAATTATAATTGCCAAGATCATGGGCCTTACCCACCCCCCCCCCGAAATTTTTACGCCGGAATTAGGAGAATTAGAAACATGGTCCTGGAGAACATTGGAGGGGCGGCCGCCCCCCCCCCTTGCCCCCCCTTCCCGGCGCTTCTGCTTATTCGAGGGAGAGAGTTTAGTAGATGGCAGCTGAGGAGAAAACTGTTAACATTTGAGCGTCAAATATGCAAGAACTGAAATGCCTTCTGCTCGGCTTCTGAATCAAATAAACAAAATCCGCCAGACAGAACTTTACATTTACCCTTCTCTTTCATTAAAAGCACATGGAACAACAACAACTGTCTTGGAAGCACCTCCTGACTGAATAAAACCTAAATTCTAGCAATTTGATTGCTGAATACAGAATCACTCTACGCGGCCCCTAATTGGGCTAAATTTTTAACAGTAATACTATGAGTCCCTTTTGACCAAGTGATATCAGCAAATCAAAGAACGCAGGGGACAAGGGAAAAAATGCACAAGTCTTGTAAAAGTGTTCAGGCAACGACACTCCAAAGTGTTGCAGCAGTTTCTGCGTAGTTCCAGTAAATTAGCTGGAGGCTTCAAATCCAGTCCGTCAAATGCAGATACTGTTACTCCATTTTGTTTCTTATCACCTTAAAACATGCCTTTTGATTTTATGAAACATATTTATTCTTTCCCCTTATCTATGTTACTTTAAGCTCAGAAATTTTAAGCATTTCATTCCCTCCAAATATATATTAGTTTTACTGACCTTTTGCTGGATATCCATAATTTTCGTAAGGCAATGTTTTTGTGATGATCTCTGATAGAATGATTCCAAAGCCATACACATCTCCAGGCTTGCTTTTCTTGTTTACAGTCAAACTTAATAATTCTGGTGCTGTCCACAGCAATTCTACGGAAAAATTCACGTGAATATTCAAAGCATGACTGTAAAGTATTCAAATCTTGCAAAAAGTGGGAGATAATTAGACTTATGACGATGAGTCCCTTGTATCCTTGCGGTAGACCTTGCTCAAGAGGGACTCATAATTAAACAGTTAAAAACTTGGCCCTATTTTCTTCAATCATCAACGGAAATATGATGGAATCATGGCTTCAAATCTCAATCCCGTGGGAGTGTTTTCAATTCTTCACATTTACACCGTAACCATGGTAATTCACAAATCTCGCAATCTGATTGGTACTGTAGGAATTGCAAAGTTTGGACCTAAATAGGGCCAGGTTTTTCATAGTAATATTATGAGTCTCTGTTGACTGAAGCGCCATCATCAAGTCAAAGAGCACAGGGAAAAAAGACACTCATCGTCATAAGTCCATGAAATAACATGTTACGAAGCGTAGTTGCGAGCGTCTAGAACAATCTCTCTCCTCCCCTGAAATAAACATTTGACTCGAAAGCTTTCAGCAGTAGAGGGCTTGCTATCACAGTCGACAAGACATTGGATATGCTTCGAGAATGGTGGAGTAGCCGCGTGGTTAAGGCGCAATATTTGAATCTTGTGGGGTCACCCGTGTGAGTTCGAATGTTATCGCTGGCACTAGGAACGACAAGCCAGCAGCCAATTCGGCTGTTCATCCTTCCAAGAATGATAAATGATTACTCAGAGGCAACTCTTATGGCACAAGACGTGGTACCGCAGGCTCACATCAGCTGCATAGCTGCCAGAAACCTAGCCTGCGTTAGCAAATGAATATTGCTCGCTTGCTTGCTTGCATGCTTGCTTGCTTGCTTGCTTGCAAACCAAACTGGTTTTCACCGTTAAATTTGCCGGACACAATGAATAAACGTCTCCTTATAACAAATGTCTCAAATTCAACTGCGTTCACATGATACAAGCACAATTTGAAAACGGTGCAAAATGTGACAGATAAGCCTCGATTTCACAAGAAAACAACATAGTTTTTCCCGGCACGTTTCGAAAACGGTAGATTTGGAAACAAAACTCTAACGGGCACATCTTGGAAACGGAATCATGTGAACATTCGAAAAGATGAAACCGAACATTTTTCAGCGCTTCCCAAAAGATGCTCATTGATTCTAAAGATGTAGGTACATTTCTTTTGCATCAATTTTTTGGGGAGATCGTAACGAACATACTACTATCAAATTTTTCACTATTTTCACTATTGTTACTACTATTGTTTCACTATTGTTTTGTAAACACAGCGATCAACGGATACGCTACGTTCTAAAGAATGTCACTTGCGATCATAAGAGTAAATATCTTACTTTTATACTTTTCTTCATCAGTAAAACTCGCTTTGTATTGAGAAGAAGGTTCCTTAAATTTGTCCAGACCATAATCTGAAATACGGCAAGTCCATCTTCTGTCAACAAGTACATTGAATGATGTTAGGTTACCCATAGCTCCAATGCCATCATGAATTTCTGCCATACCCTAAAAGACAAAACAATACACATTGAATTTATTTCTACTTTTTCCTAAAATTATGACCCTAAGATTACAGTTCAGCTTCATTACTGTTTTATAATGAATTCTGCAACTTAAAAATAAAAGTAGCCTATACGATATATTCATCAAGGTTATAAATTTGCAACACACCAGAAACTTAAATAGAAAAGAAAAAGGAAAACGCAAAATAACCTTTCCGTGAATATTTTCAATTCAGAATTTAGAGCCTTGACTTCGGCTTTAAATGACAGGACAGATGGGGCTAATTTGATGTCAGAATGAAGTCTGTTCCTTAAATATGCTTCGCAGAAAGCAAATAACTTTTAACCACAAGCTATTCTCATTCGAAGTATTGCTAGATAGCATTTAATATTTCGTACGATCCGATTGTGAACATCAGATAATCAGGACAAAATCTGACAAGGGATGTCAGGTGCAAGTCTACATAGGCGGGGTAGATGTTGAAGGCCCTTATCAACCTTGAGACTGCAATAGTCCCATTTGGCTTAGGTTTGTTAACACTAAATCGAATTCATGTTATCGATCGTTTGGTAATTTAACGTGATAATCTTGGATATATTTGGTGCCTTGACACCTGTGCCTTTATGCAAATTAGAATACTACTAAAATATTCGAAGAGCTTGCAAAACTCTTCAAAAGCTTTAGTTTTATAGTCATTTTTTAATTATATAGGCATAAATCTTCATTGATCACGTAACTTTAACTGGGTTTCAAAATATCTTGGCCGAATAGATCTGTAAATTCATCGATAAAATTTTGTACCTCCATTTGGCAAAATACTACCCTTTTCAAGGGAATTCTATGAACCCTTTCAAAAGGATTGAAAAAAACAGACAATGATAATGACTTTTTAATATCAGCGAATAATTCCACGGCTCACAGTTGTAATATGGCTACTCAATAAAATTTTTCTCTTAATCGATAAATATTACTCCATTTAAGATGTTAAGTTCTAAAGATATACATACCGCTGCAATATCGGCCGCAAAAGAAATACGAAAAACCCAATCTAAACTGATGTCTTCATTCGCCAATACATCCTGGAAAGAAAATGCAATTCATAAGAAGAGGTGAGCTCCAAACTGCCATAATTTTGATTTGCATCATCATCGTCATCATCATCATCATAATTGTCATCATCATCATCATCATCATCATCATCGTCAGCATCATCATAATCATCACCAGTCATAATAATAGTCATGATTGCAATAACAAAGTCATCATCATCATCATCGTCATCACCTCATTCAAGGTAGTACATAAGTAGGCATGGGACCCATACATTAACGTCCCTTTCGAAGGACGGCTCCATCCTTCTGTGATACGTGGCTTTGCCAACTTTGCAGTCAGTCCTTCAATTTTTCTCAATGAGTGATTATGCATCATCAATGAATGGTTATGCAGTAGACCTTCACATTGACGGTAATTCAAAATAGACGTCCTACAGCTTCTTCCTGTCTTGAAAATACATACCCGTAAGCTTCCCTTGGAACAATACGGTGATACAAGACAGATCCTCGGCGGCTCAACAATGACTCCTAAATATGGATTTACATTTGAACTGTGAATGTCACGTGCCTGAAAAACAAGGGCAGAGAATCTTAAAAAACCATTTATTAAAGGTAGTCTGTCCCATTCGATGAATGAAAAAATAACCAATCTCTATCGTAAATGCAAAAAGGAGCATGCATGTTTGCTTAATCCAAACAAATGAATGCCATAAAGACTCAGTGACGTATGAATGTCAATGCAGTGAAAGGTAGCTTAATTAAAACAACAAGAGGCATGCTGCCTTTATGACGACACTGTGCTGCAGTTACATGCGATGATACAAATCAAAATCTGTGAACTTCTGGTAGGGAAATAGGTCAAATTCAGGACTAATGATGCAAGAACTTTTTGAGCTTACCAATTTGATTTCAAGAAGCGTGTCTCGATCTAACTGAACAGAAGTTTTCTTCAGCTTCTTAACGAATACATTTTCATGCTGTAATGGTGAAAAACAATGTTCGAATGGACAGATCACAAAAGGAACGAAGATATCTTGGACAAAAGTAGTGAGGAAAATAAATTTTGAAAAAAAAACAAAAGAACAAGAACATCGTTGGATCGGAAACAATCTCGTATGAAACACCTATAAGAACAGAACTGGAGGAAGGAAACTCTTGACACTAAAGTAGTACCTCAGTTTCCTTTGGCTCCCACGATCGTTACATATTTTGCTCTTTAGCTATAAAGTATTTTGAATACTTCAAACTCCGAAGTTAAACTAGGTTAAAAGATGGGTCAAATAAAACTCGTTTAAATCAATCTAAGCTAGATTTAATCCAGTTTTTGCTCTGTACGAACGGGACCTAGGCTAACCTGGTTTAGTTTAAACTACTTTAAACCTGGTTTAAAGTTCAGTGTGAATGGGTTATGATGGAATGAAAACGAAAAAGTTACGTAGGCTTGAAGAAAGGTGGCCCAAGATTGGGAAATTTGGAAAACTTGGATGCCATGAACCTGTCTGATAGAAGAAGATCATTAAAGAAGAAGGAGTACTGGCTGCAAAAATTTAACATCTGATGGTAATGAATCAACTAAGAGAAACTGTAAAATACAACAACACCTAACTAATAATAAACTACGAAATAACAAAACAACATGATATCAGCTACGGCCTATTTCAAACGTGCCATGTAATATTAGGACAGCAAAAGTTTCTAGAGAAATCTTTGTGTGCATCCTTTTTTCTATGTTTCTACATAGCGTCTAAAGGTAGTTTTAGGGTACTGAAAAGCTCAGCTTATCGAAGCAGTGTCCTGGTCCTTCCTCTCCACGTGACCAAACCTCGTGAATCCTTACCAGCCTAGGATTATGTCTCGTTCAATTCCTGCCTTCACCATCCCCCAGGACACCCCCGGGCATTTGTACATAAAAAATTCCAAGGCCTCTTGGGCATTTGACAGTAGTAAAAGTTTCCTTGTAGAGTAGCTGGCAATGGGCCATTTCTCAGTGCTCGGCCCCCGGGTATTCGCCAAAAATTTCCAGGGCCCTCAGGCATTTGTACATGAAATTTTTGTGGACCCCCGGGTTGCCCGGGGGATGGTCGAACGAGAAATAACAGAGAGTTGGCGACACTCCTCACTCTACGCGGCAGCTTTGGCGGGGCGGGTACTCGAACCGCAAACCTTCAGATTGGTAGTCAAGCGTGCTAGCAAAGCAAACTTTTATACAAAAAGAGCACAAGTCTCTTGTATTTTGTCCCAAAGGGTGAACAAGGTCCTCCCCAGTCTTCCGTTATTTCCATAAATCAGGCAATGGAGGCATTTGATAAGAGAGATACAGTAAACTCATTGCTTTACTAACCTTGAACAAAGCAACTATGCCATTTTTATGGTCACTTGCAGACGCTGTTGAACCATCTTTGTCTGCCAATGAATCGTTCTACAAGTGAAATATTTCAAACTGAAACTTCTCTTTGAGACAAGACAAACTGGAGAAAATAGGAATCAATGATTACATAATTTTTACTGTTTTCGAGAAAAATTTTAAAAGAGCCCTCCAAAAGGATTGTCATCATCGTGGCTTCCAAATTAAATGCGAAAAATTGATAGAACAGAGCGATAAAATAAAGCGATAAAATAGATCAAGAAAGCCTGTACTTAACAGACTACCATTTTGGTGGTAAGCACAGGTGTGTCGTTCTTCTCATTTACAATTTCAAAACTTGATGACGTTATGACCACAAACGGGTTGGCGTGTGGCGGGGGTGTAATACCACTACTATGCCTTAGGATTCATATACACTTAATCGTGGCGTCACAACAAAATGACGCAGAATTTTGAAAATAACAAAACATCCATTTTCAAAACCCGCGCGAATAACGGACTTCCACAAATCCAAGCATAATTTTCAGGCCAAACATATAATGGTAATGAGGACACGAGCACTTTTTGTTGCTTTGCCTTTCATTTGATATTCAACCATGAGATCTTATCGCTGGAGTTTCGGAATTGTCACGACCATTTGTCCGTATCAACACCCTGCCAAAGAATGTTCTAGCACAATACGTATCGTATGGCAATAAAGAACTTTCTAAAGACGCAGTAAATAAGAATATACTCGAACAGACTCTAAATTTCATCGGCAAACAAGTCGGCTTGGATAAGTTCAAGCTTTCATTTTACGCCACACAGCAAGTACATTTCCCTGTTATTTTGTAAGTATTTATCAGTACTTGATCGTATGTGTAGCACTTTGTACTTGTTTATTTAGTTGCTATCTATTTGCATGTCTTTATCTCAATGGCCATTGGGTAGTCTGTGTCTTTTGCTTCCGTTCGTCCCGTCCCTGTGGTGAGGTGTAATTGTACAGTAACTAGAAAGTATATAGTAGAGGAGGTAACTATCTCCCTCTCTCTCTCTCAATCTCTCTATGTGCCATGCCCTTTCAAGACGTGGGCAATCATGGCTTCCTTCCCTTTCAAGTGTGATTTTCATCTCGAAGAAGAAACCCAGATATTGTCCTTCACTAGTGGTAAAATGGATCATTAGTGCTCTGCGTAGTGAACATATATCGTAATATTTAATATGAGAATATAAAACGGATCTGAAATAACTTTAAGAGACAAACTAGGCAAAGCAGCTGCATTAGGTATTGTCTTGCTCAAAAGCGTTACTGGATTACCCTTGATTCAATTAACATGTACAAGGATTCAGGCATAAGCAACTGAAACTCAATACCTTGAGGGAGCCGAAATCATCAAAACTGTGGTTTGACTTTTCATCTACTTCAATTGTGCTTCTTTGTATAATAAGATCAGAGTACTTTAAAAAAGATCTTTTGTTGTTGAAGATATCGTTCTCGTATTTCCGCTGCCTATAAAAGAAAAATGGCACTGTTATGACTAAGATGCTGGTTTTCCCTTGTCTGATCAAATCCAGTGGAAATTGGCAAGAAGAAGCTGCATGTTTCATACGCTGTAAAGGTCCCAGTTGACACTACCTCTTTTGAGCAATTTTCACGTTACGAAAACGCTTCAATACAAAGGCTTTCCAAAACTGCTTAATGAAAAGAAGCAAGCACCTGCCAAGCATCTAACTGTAGTATTTAGAAAAACCGAGAAGCAGAGCTTGTTGAATTTCTTTGAGCCTAAAATAACAGAGAGTTAGCGACTTCTCTCACTCGAGGTAGCAGCTTCGCTAAAACTAGGTCTCGAAACATCAACATTTAGTTGGTAGGCCAGCTGGCTACCACTAAGCCATCTTAGCCACTATAAGAAAATCAAACTGCAACGAAGATGGAAAGTCTTTGCAGAACCCATTTATTTCAATGCACGTATTGGGTGAGTCAAAGATAGTTTAAGCGTTTGACAGGCTATGGAATAAAAAGTATGTGGCCGAAATTCAAAACTAAAATGTTAATCATTCAGTCAAAGGCTAACTGAGATGAGAAAATTTCGTAGGTAAAATCACCCGTCATTTAGACCCAAAAATTATGAAAATGCTAGTAAGAGGCATCTTTGGGAATGAGGACTCCACATTCCATTCGATCCATAATTTACATGCTATTGAGATTAAAATTCTACTTCTAAGACTGATGATGTAAACTCCAATGTCACATAAATCATGGACCAGAATGGAACGTGGAATTTTCGATTCCCATAAAAACCCTTACAGGCATTTTGCTTATTATTGGGGATTCAAGATGTGTGATTTTACCAAACAAAATTTTCTCATCTAAGTTAGCCTTTGACTGATAGATTAACATTTCAGCTTTGAATATCGGTCACATACTTTTTATTCCATAACCCGCCAAACGCGTAAACTTTTTTGATTCAGGTCGTACTTACTTATACTTTCTGTAAGCAACGGCCAAGACTATCACAGCTGCCAATGGTACAAAGATAGCAATCAAAACTGTAGATGACTTTACTGATCCATCTGCGTGGAAAGAAAAGAAAAGCAATTATTAAAGTTATTACTTCGGCATAACCCTCTATGATTCGACATCGAACATGTCTGATTATATCTGTTTAAGAACGTTTTTAAAGGTTTACGCACAGGTGGCGGAGAATGGTTCAGTAATACTTGAACGATTCAGTAATAAATACAAATGTACTAAGATTTAATCATACCTGCCAGTTAACTGGGTTAAATTTCTCCTGAATCCTCTATCAGTTATACAGACTCCCATCTCTACGTCTCTGTTTTTGTTAGGTCAAACATTGTTTTGTGTTGTTGCAGTTCTATTGAACGGACTGACTACTACATAAATCATTGGATATGGCAAGATATGACAAAGTTATGCTTAGGGTGGCTCGTTTTTCTGACACATCAGGAACGATGGTTTTAATCAGGCATAGGTCAAAATTAAGAATACCAGCAATGAGGACTTACCAGGGCATTTGTCATCCATAAATCCACATTTCTCCCTATCTGGAGGAGGCTTTTGCAGGTTGCCAAGAAAATGATACTTTGTTTTGACAGTGACGTAATTATTTGTTGTGCCATCAAAAGAAGCCACGACTTCTTGTGAATCTGTTGGATGCATAGCATTGATGAAGTTTCTAATGACAAGATGCGGAACACGATCACCGTATTGGTTCATCTTCACTCGACCAGATACACCTATCAAAAGATGAAGAAATATTGAAGAAACCTTCCAAGGCACCGTTTTGAACTTTCGTAGG
Organism: Aurelia sp. 4 Dawson et al 2005; assembly: GCA_964019985.1. NCBI lineage: Eukaryota > Metazoa > Cnidaria > Scyphozoa > Semaeostomeae > Ulmaridae > Aurelia > Aurelia sp. 4 Dawson et al 2005. The sequence continues at coordinate 16,885,216 of OZ026499.1, forward strand.
GCCAACCTCAGCAAACTGGCAGAGTGAAAGTTTAATTAGATACCATAAAAGCTCTATTAAGCCTTTCCCTATCTTTTAAGTCCCTCTCTCTAATAAGGTCCTCCCCTCTGAGCCGAAAATTTGAATAAGCAAATAAGCACCCCTCTCTCTCAAACCCCCGGCTTACATCAACTTCCAGAAGTTACCAAGTATTCTCCACATATTTCGCTGAACAAGCTTGCACGTTAGTTTCGATAGTGTTTGGGATAAATAATGTGTCGAATTTATGTATTTGACTAGTTAAATTGTATGTTGAATCTGCAAAATACGCGGCAAAAGAACTGAAAAGCTATCATATATATTCTTGTCACTTGAGGGTATGAATAATTCCACTCTCCAATAAGACCCCCTCCTTGAGCGTCCAAAATTAAATAGGCCCCTGGGGGCTTAATGGTAGATAAGGTAGGAATAAAAATGCAATCGGTTCTATTCTGAAAAACACTTGGTTGCCTCTATAAATCATCGGGATAATTTTCACATTTTTTATCTTAATTCTCACTTGATAACGAGTATATGCTCGGAACGTCGTGTTTTTTAACATCTACGCTTCACTTGATACTTTAATCATTTATTTATAACATTATCAATTAATTACCATAGTACCACACGCAACACATATTTGTATTAAATTTTCACATACCAGCGAAGTCCAGTGCAAACATCTTCTCCGCAATGAACAACCCGTTTCTCACCACCAAACTTTCATTGTAAGTTGAGTTGATAATTGTGAAATTGATAAGTGGTAAAGTAATATTTCGTAGCTCTGTAAAATTGGTGTGGTTTCCAGGCCATATACCATTTTTCACGTCAGTCTTTGTGAAATTTGTGATGTTCAATGACGAGAGAACACCAGTGTAATTTGTCATGATCTTGTCGTACAGTGTCGATATAACGTGATCTTGATATTTTGATCTGAGAACTTCTTTTAAAGCAACTGCATACGCACGGACAGCATCATAGATGTAGAATGCATTATGGTTGATATCCTCCTTTAAGCAAGAACAAAACCAAACTGATTATACAGGTGCTTCGGAAAAAACGGAACCCACTTTCCTTCAAGATTTTTTAAGGAAATAATAAGATTTGAATCAATTTGAGGCATACCATCTGAAAGTTCAATCTATCTTCTTTCCAATGATATTCAGGTTGGGTGGATCAATTGAATTTTTCATTGCTTAATTGACATTTTTGTAAGTATGGTTAACTTTAGATGCCGGAAAGTGATAGGGAAGTTACATTCACGATAATCCACCTTTGTGAGAGCATACTGCATGATTATCTACAAACGCATCTTACGAAGATGAAATTGTCTTTATCCCAACAAGGACAGATTTTGTAAGACAATAGCAGCAGTTCCTTTTATTGACACCTAAATTCAAAGAGATTTGCGACTGCAGACAAAGGAAATTCCCTCAAGCGGAAATTCAAAACAAACGTGGACGCAAAGTTTCTCTGAAACCCAGGTTGCTATCTCGCTTGTTGTGCATTCCAGGAATAGTTTTTAAGAGCTAACATGAGCGCATATTGAAAGAAGGAGCATATATCTAAACATCTACCGCCGGCATTTTATTTTTGCTGTTCAGAAGCTGAGAAGTAGGTGCTTTGATTGCACCCAAAAAATTCGAAAATTGAATCGCCTCCAGAGCGGTTCCTATACCAAACAAGTAAAATACCCGTGGTAGATATCTAGATATATCCTTCTCCTTTCAATATATGCTCATGAATGCTCTAAAAAGCCATTCTTGGAATGCACAACAAGCGAGATAGCTACCTGGGTTTCAGAGAAACTTTGCGCCTTCGTTTTGTTTTGAATTTCCGCTTGAGGGAATTTCCTTTGTCTACAATCGCAAATCTCTTTGAATTTAGGAGTCTATAAAAGGAACTGCTGCTATTGTCTTACAAAATCTGTCCTTGTTCTTTATCCCTCCTGAAGGCATCACCTCAAGTGCTTCTAGGCCTGAAATATTTTGAAAACATTTTTGCATAATTCCCACTTTCGTGTGAACGGGATTTCTATCCGCAACAAATCTCACCATTTTCAAATTGTGCTGATATTGTGTGAATAATGTAGTCTAGGCTGTAGCCCAACGCACCATGGAAAAAGCAATGCTTGGAATCACAAGAAAAGATAAGATCAGAAATGAAAATATAAAAGCAAGTACAAAGGTGGAAGATATTGTCTGGAAATCGGAAAAGCGAAAGGCTAGTGGGCAGGGCATGTAGCCCGAATGGACATCAACAAATGGGCCAGGAAAAAAACAGAATGGATGCCGAGGGACAGAAGAAGAACGAGAGGAAGACCAAAGCGCAGATGGAGAGATGATATCGAGCAAAAGGCGGGAAGCAACTGGATGCAGGTGGCACAAAATCGTCAAGAGTGGAAGTATATGTTAAGGCTATTTGACAGCAGTGGCGGGACAGGCTGAGAGAAGAAGAAGAAGAAGAATGTAGTCTAAACTATTTTGGTTTTTTCCAAGCCGATATAATGTACTTACACGTTTCATCTGAAGCCAGAATGGTGCTTGCAACAATTTCATCTGCAAATCAACAAGAAAGATCTTATTCAAGTCATTTGCAGTATTTGTACCAACAGCCGATAAAGATCTTGGAGATATATCAAACCATCCTTCAACTAAATCCTTCTTATACCAGGAGGGTGTCGATAGTCCCTTCAAATCCCATGTGTGTAGATCCAACGATATAAAGACGTATTTTCCATTGTAGAGTCCATGCTTCTTGGCAGCTGCAGCTAGGCGCATTGTGTGCTGACCGTCAACAAGGAGCAGAACAACTAAAAAGAGAAAATCGGGTTAATCAGTGATTTCTGCAGCCGATTAGTCAAGTAATTATCTCGGTAGCATTGGTTCCAAGTCTTTAACGTGATGTAAAAAGGCGGGTGTAAAATTCAATGACCTATTTCTTTACACTGAATGACTCGAAAGAAACTTTAGCCACTTCTTTATGGTTCTACCATTGGAATTTTCAGAAATCTTGAATATTTGTAGAAATTACGGCCTATTTAGTATTTCAGCTCATTTTATGATGTGACGTAGGGTGAGTGGCCGAGTGGCTTATACAGTCTTTGTCAGGTGACTGAAGTTAAGCTTGGTCGAGTGAAGTCAGATTTCGGATGGGTGACCCCTGAGGCCTGACCTCGCAACTCACCTCGTCGTCCTTCAGAAGGGACGTTAAACTAGGGGTCCCATGCCTGGATGCGTCAGGCACAGTGGGCCTAAATTAGCTTTCAGTAGCTAGATATCTTGACAAGCCCACTCAAAACAAATTGAAAAAAGCATACAAACGTCATCAAATTTCTAAATCACACCAGAAGAATGAAAGAGTTTTGCTTGATACCATATTCTGGGCATCCATAAACTTTTGGTTTTCTTGAAAATTATTTGATCCTTCGTCAACAGGTTTAGAAAGTACAATATTCTTAAGTTTTTTCCGAAAATTTTCTTGAATTCTTAAAAATGAAGAAAAAACACTGTAATTCTAAAAATATTGAAGATTTCAGAAAAATCCAACGGCAGATTTGCTGTAAAATGATTCAAATTTCTTTGAAGCCGTTCAGTTAAAAGAAATATGTCATAGAATTCTACACGTCTACACCCAATAGTTGAAACCTATAAAAACTGTGAATAATACAAGTTAAAAACACCTCTAATTATAGTGACAGAGATAGTATTAAAAGGTCGAGCTGACCTTATTTAAATAATTGTCCCCTTATAGATGGTTCCAAAAGACAACAAATATTATATTCTATGTGCTTTGGGCTAAAGCATAATTTAGTATGACCGAATCATGAATGTGAGAGAGGAAGTGTTGTTTTAGTAGGGCACATACACGTCGTTTTCCCCTCTCTGTACATTTTGGGGAAAAAAATTCTTTTGATCTTATGCTTAAATGAGAATCAATAATGTGAACCTATTTGCAACAAACAATATTGACATTTAGAAAAGTGTCTGGGGAGAGCAAAATATTTCTGGTAAAATGGCGGACACAATCCAGGAAAGTGGATGCCATAGGGCTGTTATGAAAGATAAACTGAACTCCACGAATAAATTAGTGTCAAATTCGTGGTGACGAATGAGACATCCATGGCCCAAAATGTACCTGAAAAGCTGTCCGATAACCCATAAGCCATGTAACAAAAGGAACGCTCTCCAAACCAGATCTCGAAACAAACGGCTTTGCGTTTGGCGGGAAGGATGTATAAAATAACATTTCATAATCATGATCGCAACCCATTAGAACTCCTTCTCTTTCGGATTTCATCTGATGCTTTGCTGTGACCATTGCAGACGAAATTGTTAAGCAAATAGGTCCATTCTTCGTCGTTTTTTTTGAATACTTACTTCTTACTGTAGATGTTTTGATAGCCAGAATATTTGCTTCTGCAGATGACGTACGATGTCCTTCAATAAAATCCTTATAAAAAGGGATGTGAATGTGATATTGATTTTCAAGATCAATTTTAATTGTTGTTGATGCTGCTGCCCACGTGTCTAAATTTGCATGAACGATCCCAATACGCTTCCAGTTCATGCTCTCGAGGAACCGACCGAGTGCTTTTGTTGCTATCTTAGGTGAAGCACTGGCATAGGCCCGCAGTCTTCCAAACGTGGGATACTTCGCTTTATCGCTCAGTGTTGATGTGGAGCAGCCATGTGATAACATGGGTACACTGAAATATGTTGCTAGGAAACCTGCACTTAAACAGCCCTCGTTGCATGATGGGCCTATGATAGCGTCAACGTTATCCGTGTATTTGAGTTTAGCAAATTCCCCAATAGCTTGTTGGCCAGTGCAACTTGACATTCTTCCAATTTCGTAATCTAAGTGAAAATGGTTGGCAGTCAATGGGTCCTTGTTGATTTTTTCTATAGCAAGGTCTACTGCTGCATGTAGAACAGCTGTCAAATTTGAATTTTGCTCGATCAACACTCCAATTTTCAGCTCATGTCTGTCTGATTCAACCAGACTTTGACTGCAGGCCAATATGGCGAGGCTGCACATAGCGTGGTATAATGAATACATCTTCAGCATAGTCAACAACAGTTCCAGGATACCTATGAAAATATAAACAAGAAGTTAAGCCACAGTTAGCTACTGGTGCGTACCGTTTATGCCAGTACAAAACAGGGACCTATAAACCCAGGGGAACTCCTTATTGCTAGGTAACGAGGAGGTCAGGCACTGGATATTTATTGAAAAACCCAAAAAAAATTTTTATACTCAATCAATTTAAAAATTTGTTACAAAGACGAATTACCTAAGAAACTACTTACAATACACTTAACTACACTACTAAGACGATACCCCGGGGAGTATAATATCCTGACTACCCCCGACGCCATTCCATAAAAACATACAACAATTTACCGATAACTACTGAAACCTGTTTCGCAGTAGATGTCGAGTTAACAAATTCTAAACCCAAAAATAACTAAACTTGGGAGATTTTTAGACCACAAAATATACCAATTACTGCATAGTACATAAAAACTAGAGTATCTATAGCTTTTCCTCCACTGCGTTGCATTATTTCGGACAAAATCCACTTCTCAGGCATCTTACCAAATTTCCTGAAAAGCAACCCCAAAAATATACCGAAATATGTGCAAAATAGAGTAGTTATACTAGCCACTGGCTGCGGTCACACTAGCCATGCTTTATTCCGTTGTCTTCCTTCGAAATAACGGGCTTACAACGCTGTGGTATGTGACCGCTCTTTCTGTTCACATACAACGCTGCTACAACGTTTCGTTCCTTTGGCAAGAATACTTAAAAACCATAATATCCAAAACAAAGGGATAAACAAGATGCTGACCTAACTTACAGCATTGTTAAAGCAAATGAACCAATCATGATTTACCAAGATAATCACGTGGTGACTACTTTCGCGCCAAAAAATGAGCCAAAGCACAGTTAGCTTTGCACAGACAGGACGGGCACAGTGTGACCGGGTGTCTTTGTATCGTTATAATACCGTGCTTTCTGATAGCAAAGATAAATTTAAAGAAAGTGAAACAATTTCAGATTATAACGGGATCGGATTCCAGTGTGACCGCAGCCACTGTTTCCAAACCTAAACAGTGTTTACCCCCACCGTCATCTAACAAATTGGAGTCCTCCTCCCGAGCCTATAAATTAAAGCTGCATCCTTATAGATCGGCATGTGGCTCAAAAGCTCATATGAGATCTTTTCATATGTCCTTCCGCAATATTCCAAAAGAACAAATGTTTCACCTGGCAAGAGAGATGAGGTATACTTAATCACATTGCTATACATTCAAAGAAGATGGCGTATTTTGTCAATACAGATAAAAATGTTTCAGAAAATCGAAAAAAAGCTGCTATCACAGCTGTCCCATGAATCAAATAACAAAGAATCCATCCAGATTTACCTGTGAAATTTCAACAGGTATACAGCTGAACTGGATACTATTTGGACTGAGTTTGCACTAAAAACAACGATTTAAAATCATGAACATTTTGAAGAGATCTCTTGAAGAATGAAAGGTCCAGTACTGGAGTCTGCCTTAAATTAGATGTTAAATTAAATTTCCAATAATGCAGGATTCCTCATCCACATCTCCTCAGTTGCTTTCATTTGTAGGCATTTTCTGAAACATCTAAATTTGAAGCAGATTTTAGCTTAAAGGAGTTGTCGGGGCGGGGGAAATTTTTGATGTGGCTGCTTTCTGCTGAGCTAATTCATTGCGACTGTTCCACGAAAATTCAAAATGAATGTCTCATCTTGGAGACTAGCCTTTGCACTATACTCTGATACAAATAAAAGTCATTAAACCTCCATAGATTTAAGGATTGCTACGACGCTGATCTTTCATCCAAAGATCAGCCTGTATCCACATAAGGATCTTTCCTTTTGAATTTAGCACACTACAAAGCAATTTTTCTTTCAAAATGCGATATTTAATGCACAAAACGAGGTTTGTTTACATATTTCTTATCCAGCTCCTTTAGCTTCCGCCGATCTAAGAATTTCCGAAGGGCTACATGTAAAATCCTAGAAGAATGAGTTTCAGTATTTGTCGAAATGTACAATTGTTAATCATCAGTTCATTTCATTTGAAGAATAGCTCATTTCATTATAGATTTCTAACAACTTGGGTGCTAAAATTTAATAAATTGCCCATACCGTTATTAAGCAAAAGTCAATTTTGCCTGAAACCGTTTCCGAAGCAGCAGCAAAAAAAGGAAACAAGAATTCGATCAGATCTCGTCCACTTAACCCCTTCAAACTTATAGTTACGAGCAGGTATGTCATGGAGGAATTGCACATTTTGGTACTTCATGGAGGAATCGCAAGCATTAAAGGCAAACGCAAAAATGTCTTATTTGTTTGTTTGTTTCTTTTGTTTTCAATTTATTTTGAGTGGGCTTGTCAGGATTTCTAGCTACTGAAAGCTAATTTAGGCCCACTGTGCATGCCGCATCCAGGCACGGGACCCCTAGTTTAACGTCCCTTCCGAAGGATGGCGAGGTGAGTTGCGAGGTCAGGCCTCAGTGGTCACCCATCCGAAATCTGACCTCACTCGACCAAGCTTAACGTCAGTCACCTGACGAATACTGTATAAGCCACTCAGCCACTCACCCCGCAATCGGTAATTAGCAGAGGGTAGCTTTCTGAAAACCGGGCGGCAGGCCCCCGTCAATCCGCAATTCATCTACCCCCCGGGGCCACGTCCAGGCATGGTACCCCTTGTTTATTTGAGCATAGAAATATGCGCACGATGTATTTTCCCCGTTACAACACATTCAGAGACATCTTCAGAGCAAAGTCGTTCACAAAATACCAGGGGACCAAATAGAATTTCACATGTTTGAAAATTCGTAATGCGAAGTATCTCAACCATGCTCCGAATAACGAATTTTAAAACAGGTGAAAATCTTTCTGGTCATTATCAATTTTTATGAAATGAATGTTCACAAACAAAAGTAAGCCTTTCAAACTGTTTTTCAACTAAGAAGGCTCCTTCTTTGAGAAATTCCCTGTCCATGCAAACCTCGACTGTTTCCGTTACATTATTGCTAAAGTTACTATTGCACTTTTTGTTATATGTTGTAATTTGGTACTGTAACAAGTTAATTGGTGTTACCTTAAAGGATTTGATACAAGTGAAATTTAGAAATGAAGCTGAACTGAATAGAAAATCAGTCGATAAATTATAGATTCAGAAAGGATAATATTGAATTGCTGACTTTGGTGATTAAGAGCAGGCAAACATCTGAGGTGATATCAACGTTTTACTCAGTAATCTTGGAAACTTACTCCTGGACACAAATTTCGGCAAAACGACCACGAAATGAACGAAATCAAGACGTTCGCACCTTTGCAAAGTATCTGCCAGTTTTGAAACAGAACATACATTCCAAGATGAAAAAAACTTAGTAAGATTATACGGGGTGAGTGGCCGAATGGCTTAAACAGTTTCCGTCTGGTAACTGAAGTTAAGCTGGTTCGAGTGAGGTCAAACTCCGGATGGATGACTTTGGAGACATGACCTCACAACTCACCTCGTCTTCCTTAGGAAGGGACGTTAAACAAGGGGTACCATGCCTGGATGTGGCCCCGGGGGGTACATGAATTGCGGATTGACGGGGGCCTGCCGCCCGGTTTTCAGACTGCTTCCCTCTTCTAATTACCGACAGTTGCCGTCATACCCACTTTTATGACGAATTTTGGCGGAAAGTACCCATTTTTGACAATTTTTTGCCAATTTCTGGACAACCCAGGCATCTTTAAGGAAAATTTGTCGAAAAAGGGACCCTTGTTTAGAGAATTTTGGACCCAAAAACCCACCCATATGGGCGGCACATACCCGTACCCTCAATATGTTATGTTACCCCCCCCCCCTAGGGATGTGGCATGAACAGTGGGCCTAAATAAGCTTTCAGTAGCTAGAAATCCTGACAAGCCCACTCAAAACAAATTGGAAACTAAACTAGAAACTTTATATGGAGAGGTTGGACGACAAAAATACTAAGATTTAACACACTGAGGCCTTTCGGACTCGTGTCCTCATAATCAGAGTGTGATTTCGATTGAAATGATATTGATATCTTCAGAGATGAAATGATACTGATACAAAATAACGTGATATCACGGACATACCTGTTACTGTTATGATATCAACTTTCCAAACTTTTATTTTAGTTAATAGCAAAACTATGTCCTGCAGCGAATCTCTCTGAAAACATCATGTACGCCAAGAACTTTCTGGAATTCCAAACTGTTCGCCTGAGAAATAAAAAAAGGTGTATTAAGATGACGGTGTCATTACGCGCAAAGCGGTGACCAAAACCAGAGGACCACAACGTGAAAGAAGACTGCTGACTTGCCCACAAACGCAGGTTGCTGTATACATTTTTGCGGAGATTTTATTGAAATGATTCAAGTTGATATTTTGAATATAACGAAGAGAAAGTTTTGAAATAATAATAACATAGCAATTTCGCTTAATTATTCATCAATAAAGATACAGGTACCCAGTAGGGATTATGTTGACAGAATTCTGCGTGCCCTGCTAATTGGCGCAAATACGTTACTGTAGAAACAAGCATTGACTATACAGGATGCCTATCAGGTGTCTGAACGTGGTTTAAGCCTGCGTTGAACAGAGCAGTTCATATTCAATAGGAAAGCTAAAGAAACCGAAATAGATTGATAAAACAGTAGAATCAGCTAAAGGCTGCCGGCTATTGACTGATAAGGATGAATATGTTAATTAAGCAACCTCGTTTTGGAAATTTGTCTTAATAATTCCTTCCTTTTGTTCATGTGAAACTTTCGGATTTAGCAACCAAACTTTAGCCTTGTTACTGTTACCTGTTTTTAAACTGCCGGAAACCGTGATGTTGATGTTATGACAATGTTAAGTACAGAAAAATAACGGCTTGGACCGTAAAAAATCGTTAGGGGTGAGACTTTGCACCAGCAAGGGCAGATTTTTAATACAATGGCATCAGTCGCTTGGGTTCACACCTCATTTCAAAGCAATTAGCGGATGCAGACAAAAGAAATTCTCTCAACCAGAAATTCAAGCCAAACGAAGCCGCAAAGTTGCCCTGAAACCAGTACGGCAAACTTTCACTTGGTGCGGGCAAAGGGAGGCTTTTAAAAGAAGTTATGTGCTTAAGACGAACAAAGAAGGGTAAATCTAAGTTCTGTCTCGCGGATTTTGTTTACGTGATTCAAAAGCCGAATATGGGGCATTATGTTTCTTGCATATTCATTGCTCAAATGTAAACAGTTACTCCTCAGCTCCTGAGTCAAATAGACCAAATCCGGTGGGGCTATTTGATTTGAGAGACTGCAGGGGAGGATATTATTCACAAAGTCACAGGGCAAGAATCTACGTGATAGATTTTACCTCCTTTTATCCTATATTTTGCGGAATCAACACACAGTTTTATGAGGGGGACTTTGGGGGGGTACCAGCGCCCGCAAGCCCGAACCAAAATTTGCAAAACCTGAAAACCCTAAAGGAAAAATCCAAAACCCGAAACTGCAAAACTGAACAAAATCTTCAATGTCCATCAGAAATACTTGATCATCTTCAGCATTTTCCTTTTCATTGACTCTGTGCATCGTTTTAAGCATTTGAAAGCTAGTTTTTCGATCTCAGTAAACCACATTGACCGCGCGACTCAAAAACCCGAAAATTAGGCCATTTTGAATGAAATACCCGCAACGCTACCCTGGCTACCAAACTCTCTCTAAAAGTACTCAGGGTACTCAGGGTACCCTAACGCAAACCGCAGTACAAAAATTTGCCAAACTCCCAACCCATCGTTACACATCTCAAAACTCGAGAACCATCAAGATATAAACGTAAAACTCGAAATCAGAGGACCAAAATTGACCAAAACCGTAACCCTTGAAACCCCAAAGACCCTCTACGATTCATAACAAAAATGAATGACATGTAACCTTTAGACCACTAAATTTATTAGATTAAACTGAGCTGATTGCACTAACTGCAAAGTGGACGGAAAGCTTGAACAGCAGTCAGATAATTTGAAGAGTTAGGGACTGAGCAAAGTTTACTTTATAACATGGCCGGTGCAAAATGTAACGGGGCAATTACTTTTTATTGAGCTTATCAGAGGTGGGGTAACACCTTTTGGAAGCAAATATCAATGTAACAGCAGCTTTTTATGATCTCAAGATGAAATTTGAAATGTAAATGTCTCATTTTGAGGGCATAGTTGCGAATCATGCAAGCAGAGAAATACTTGGAAGGATATAATTTAGATGACGCAATATTTCCTTGTCAGTTGCTTGCAAGAACGATGCATCAGTCATATCTCTTAATCTTCGAAGAAAATTCTTCCTTGAAAAACATTCGCTAGTGCAAGAATTGATTTTATTATGGTCTTTGACTACTTCATCGGTGATACCAGAGTCTATTGTGAAACGTACTGTAAAACATCTGTTGTTCATGAATACAGGGCAGATACATTTTGAAGGACTTTAGGGAAAGGACGACGGGGCAGTTAGTTTTTCTGCAATGGTTTTACACAAGGCGAGCAGATTTTTATCCAAAAATTTTTCCTCTCCACCGGCCATGTCATATAATAAATTTTGCACTGTCCCTTATTTGTTCAGCGGCGTCATCAAGTGTAATTTGGTTGACGAAGCATATTTCACACTTAATCGCACACTTATTCTCATACATATTCATACTCTTGACTTTTATCGCTCGGTTTCTGATAAAAAAAATACATAAACCTGAAAAAGTTTTATCTCAAGCTAAATCAACATGAATGGAGAAGCTTTGGCAGCATCTGTCATTTGATACAAGATGAAGGCATAACTTATCCTCGGGGGGGGGGGTACATAACATGTTGCGGGTACGGGTATGTGCCGCCCATGTGGGTGGGTTTTTGGGCCCAGAATTCTCTAAACAAGGGCCTCTTTTTCAGTAGATTTTCCTTAAATATGAGTGGGTCATCCAGAAATTGACGAAAAAAATAAAAAATGGATGGTTTCCTACGGTGGCCCACAACTGCCACGGCAAAATCAATTGTTCACGGCAAAATTTCAATCTCCAAAGCTACTACCAAATCAATTTTAACGGCATAAACACAACACTTTTTCACGAAACAAACACTTTTTCACGAAACGATCACTTTTTCACGAAACAAACACTTTTTCACGAAACAAACACTTTTTCACGAAACGATCACTTTTTCACGAAACAAACACTTTTTCACGAAACAAACACTTTCTCACGACACAAACACTTTCTCACGGCACAAACACTTTTTCACGGCACAAACACTTTTTCACGGCACAAACACTTTCTCACGACCCATACACTTTTTCACGGCACAAACACTTTTTCACGGCACAAACAATTTTTTCACGGCAAAATCATAAGCCAAGCTGCTAACGGGCTGGGAACTGCATCGGGAATGGGCCAACGAGGATGAATGCTCAAGATCAACGTGAGAGTAAATTAACAAGATATTATTTCACCAGAGGATTTGAGTACGAGGAGATAGCTATGCTAATGTTCAGAGAGCATGGTGTGAGGATGTCATTGCGAACCCTCATGAGACGTTTGAGCATTCTTGGTCTCAGGAGAAGACATCGTCAGTATGATGTAGATTTAGTTTGCGCAGAGATAAGGGCATTAATGGATGGTCCTAACTCGTCCAGGGGTTATCGTGCAATATGGCACCAACTCCAAATGCAAGGTATTTCAGTCCAAGGAATTTAGTGGAAAATCTAATGAGAGAAATAGACCCAAATGGTGTACAGCAAAGACGGTCTCATCGTTTACAGAGAAGAGTATATTGCAACGAAGGACCGTTCATCCTCGTAGGCCCATTCCCGATGCAGTTCCCAGCCCGTTAGGAGCTTGGCTTATGATTTTGCCGTGAAAAAATTGTTTGTGCCGTGAAAAAAATTGTTTGTGCCGTGAAAAAGTGTTTGTTTCGTGAAAAAGTGTTTGTGACGTGAAAAAGTGTTTGTGCCGTGAAAAAGTGTTTGTGCCGTGAAAAAGTGTTGTGTTTATGCCGTTAAAATTGATTTGGTAGTAGTTTTGGAGATTGAAATTTTGCCGTGAACAAATGATGTTGCCGTGGCAGTTGTGGGCCACCGTAGTTTCCCGCCAAAATTCATAATAAAAGTGGTATGGTGGCAAGTTTCCGTTATTAGAAGAGGGTACCTTTCTGAAAACCAGGCGGCAGACCCCCGTCCATCCGCAAGTCATGTACCTCTCCCCCAGGGAACTTATCTACCATTTTGGCTAAGAAAGGGGGTCATGAAGGGGGAAGGTAAATAAGAGATTTCTAGAAATCTCCAAACTTTTTTGTGTATTGTAATAATTACTTCTTCACTTTAGTTGATATATACTATTTGAAGCACAAGGCCCATCGAACAAGGCTATTTAGTTACACATATTTTTTATATGAAACTGCTTTTAAGCAACTTAACTCTCGAATCACCAAAAAATTAAGAAATTCCAGTGGTGGGAAAGTATGTTGCAAGAAACTGTTTAGTTTGATAAAAGAAATTATTAACATATTTCTACTTTCAGTTGTTTCCTGTATCATATATCACTAGAAATGAACCTGAGTAATGCCTAAACATTAGCAAGACTTCAAAAAACCTTCCTTTGAAATGTTCACCAGCACACAGGAAGTAAACAATAGAGATTGGTATGGAACCTTTAAGAAACTTGTAAGAAACTCCAAGAACTCAAACTCTGATAATTTAAAGAACTCTCAGAACTGGTCTCAATTCCTAATTTTGTTCTAAAAACTATGTGTATTTCATAATTAGGCAGTAGCAAGGCATTAGTTAAAAAATTTTGGTGAAAGGTGAGAAAATGTTGATCATTATACTAACCTAAAAACTTACAGCCACATTGTGGCACAACCACAGCCACATTTGCTGTCCTCCAAACCACATTGTGTCTTTCATGTTTTGACAAACCATGCACAAACCAAATATTGCAAACTTTATTCTCTGGTATTGGTGAATTCCTTTCCACTTTAAATTACATCTTGCTTTTTTCTTTCTTATAACTCCATGCATTTTCAAATCAGCAAATGGACTTTACCATGTTCTTACAATTTCAGTTGTCCAAACTGCTTAAACCATTGTCAGTATAAAGGACTTCTTCTTTCCATTTTGCTTTGAACAATTCACTAAAATGGTTTAATTACTACTGGCTATACACCTAAACTACAGATAGCTAGATTGAAGAAGATGATGATTCCATATTCACAATAAAACACCATTCTGGCAAATCCCATTATTCAATCAGGTAAGGCTACTGTACATAATCTAAAAAGAAGAATCTTCAACAAAATCTTTGATGTTTCTGCAAAAATACACTTTGCATCAGCCATTTATCCTGAACAAAGTTGCTGTTTATGATTGGTGGTATGTGATTAAAATGTCACAGATCAGTGAAGGACAGATTCACTCTTGATCTCCTGACAATAGAAAAAGCAAAAGAAAAAACTAAATTGTCAATATGTGAGAAAGACACACAGATTCCAGCAGGGGTATCTGATCAGCTGCCTATAAACTGTGAAATCCCAATGCTTCATCAAGTGTCTCGCAAATACCTTCAGCTTTTAGAAGATTAACATAAATTGAATAACTTCCAAGATATCACTGACAATTTTTTTCAAAAAATGCCACTTGCTGTCAACACATTGCTTAATGGTTTTCCCAAAATTTGAAGCTTTATTCCAATTGTAACAACAGTTATCTGCAAGCCATTAGGTGTGCTACCGGACTGGAAAAGACTGGAAAGTCTGCATAGTGCACACAGAAAATGCATACCTTTTAAGAAACAACTACTCTGCTACTACTCTTAATCTGTAAGATTGAAATTGCACTCTGTAGTTCTTCCATGCCCATAACATAAAATGAAGACTGAGGAGAAGGATCTAATGATTAACAAACAAGGGTATGATAATCCATTCTCCATAAAATGACTTTTTCAATGAGGTCTCCACTTTGACAGAAAAATCTGCATTGCTCTTGTCTATCCAATTTTGAATAGCCCATTTAATTTTCAGGTAGGCCTATACAAGTCCCTCATACTCTGCACCCTTGCTTAGAATTAAGAAAGGGTCTGACTCTGACTTGTTCTTTTCTCTTGCATTTCACTGTCCTTGGAAAAGTTGCAGACTTGTGTGTCACATATCAAAATCACACATCACAGTTATAAGACACGCTACAAAACAATTAAACTTTTCCCTGGGTGGGAGTCAAGTTTCATCATTGGGTCCATCATCATTGACTTTCTGAGCTTGACCTGTTATTTCTGATGGTTCGTCAGATTTAGGACCATCATCGGCATGGTGACCATTTTTGTCCAGCTCCAACTGTTTGAGATGCTCTTTTTTGAACTGGATAAAATACCAAGGCTGAAAAATGTAAACTCCACTTGCAATTCCTAAGATTGACGCAAATAATAGCTGGCTGAATGGTGGAATACTTCGCCCAAACATGGTACATCAAGTGAGCAGCAATGCTGCAGCTTTCTGATCGACTAGCTTTCTGTAGGGCTTTAGGCCTTCGATCCAACAGACCAAACGCCCGCCTCGCTCGCCTTAGCAGACATCGAGAACGAGGCGATCTGGTGAGCAAAAGTGTCAAGTCGCAAGTCGTCAAGACGTCGACGTCAAAGTCAAAATGATGTTGGATAAACTGAAAAAGCAGAATGAGGATAAGGTTGACCACATAAAATCAATTAGCCCAAAACTTTGGATTGATAGCTTTAAAAATCTTTTGACATCACAGATTTGTGAAACAGTCGAATCTGACGACCACCAGTCTAATAATAGCTCTATTACAATCATGGATAAAATCATTGATGAGGATGAATTACAAAAAGCGGCAAAAAATTTAAAAACTGGCAAATCTTGTGGATTGGATCAAATTGCAAATGAGATGATACTGTGTGTTTTTGAAGTGTGTCCGTACATTTTTAAGAATTTGTTCAACTCTCTATTGACGAATGGTGTGTATCCTAACATGTGGACCAAAAGCATGATTGTGCCGATTTTCAAAAAAGGGGACAAGTCGGATCCGGCAAACTACAGAGGTATTGCCCTTCTTTCATGTCTTGGGAAGTTTTTAAATCTTATTATCAATTCTAGGTTAACAGAATTTGCTAAGACCAACGGCATCTTTCAGCCAGAACAGTTTGGATTCATCAAAGGTAACCGAACCTCAGACAATCTCGCTGTTTTACACTCACTTGTTGACCACTACTGCTATAAAAACAGGGCTAGGTTATACGTTTCATTTATCGACTTTGAAAAAGCTTATGATAAAATCAACCGGCAATTGTTGTTGAATAAAATAAACAAACTGGGAGTACAGGGAAATGTTTACAAAATCATTGAGAGCATGTACCAAAATGACCAATCGTGCATACGCATCGGAAACAAGAGAACTGACTTCTTTCCAGTCGACAGTGGGGTCAAACAGGGCTGTATTTTAAGTCCAACTCTCTTTAACATATTCCTGAGCGATTTACCCGCTATTTTCAGAAATCAAAACAGCAAACCTGCTTCATTAGGTGAGACAACCGTGGGATCGTTTTTCTGGGCAGATGATATTGCGATCATATCGGAATCTAAAGAAGGACTACAAAACTCATTAGATAATCTGCAAAGTTACTGTCAATCAAATAAGATCAGAGTGAATGTTAAGAAAACTAAATGCATGGTTTTCAACAAAGGTGGTAAGTTACTTCGCGGAAACAATTTTCATTTTGGAAATGAAGAGATAGAACTGGTTAATAGATTTAATTATCTCGGCTATCTCCTAACCCCCTCTTTCAGCATCAAAGACCTCCTTAGTGACCTTTATAAACGGGGACTTAAGGCCTATTTTAAGATGAAATCAACCCTCGGCAGTCATTTTAAAAGAGATATTCCTTTAACTTTGAAACTTTTTGATGCTTTAGTGAAACCTATCCTTATGTATGGATCAGACTTTTGGGGACCCCTAGTGTACCGCCAGATTGACAACAACCCCATTGAGAACCTCAACGTCAAACTTTGTAAGCATCTGCTAGGAGTTAACAAGCACACATCGAACGCTGGCTGTAGAGCTGAGCTAGGTAGACAACCTCTCCTGCTGACCGGAGCTAAATCTTTCATAAAAAACTGGATAAGAATCATAGATGGTGAATCAAATATAATTTTTAAAAATGCGTTCAAAGTCAATAGGAATTCTCAGCTACAATGGGCCTCAAAATTGAAGGATATCCTTCAGAGACATGGACTTGGCTACATTTGGGAGCACCAATTTACCTCAGAACAAACTAGACCCTTGAAAAACTATTTAAATACTATAATCATGCGTTTAAGAGACAGTTACATCCAAACAACGTTGTCACACATAAGGAGTCAACCAAAACTAAGAACATACTGCTTGTTAAAAAACGATTTCCTTATGGAACACTATTTACTTAATACAAGAAACATAAAGACAAGAGTCGCTGTGAGTAAATTTAGACTCTCTGACAATCGGCTAGCAATAGAGACTGGTAGATATGTAAGACCTAAAATTGATCCAAAAGACCGCATTTGCCCAGTGTGCAAAGTTACCCAAGATGAAATTCACTGTCTTGTAACATGTCAGATTAATGAGACCAGCCGTGCTGTCCTTTTTGACGAGATCATAAAAACTAAACCCACCTTCATGTTTATGAATTCCAAAGACAAGTTTGTATATTTGTTACAAAACAGGACAGAATTAAGTACTCAAATTTATAAGCTTATCGAATCGAGCTTGCTCGCTAGCTACGATTTTATAAATAAAACCCTTACCGATCCATCTTGAAGCTCTACTTACTCTTAGCTCGTTGTTTTAGAATTATGTTTATTTTAAATGTTTTAATTTGCTTACTTTAGTTTAGTTTCTCGCTTAGCTGTTGAAATATATAACCGTTGTTATATTAGGCTACTTGAGATAAAAATTGAAATTGAAATGAAATTGAAATTAAACCAAAACCAATCGGGTGTTAGACTGCCTCCACTAGTCCTTCCATTTCGCTGTTGTTGTTGTTGCTGATGGCCAGCTGTATCAGCGACAAATCAGCTCTAAGGAGCATACAGAGATTATGGAACCAGTCTAATCGCGTGTCAGAATGAGTGCAGATTTGGATGGGGTTGTCATTTTCAGTGAGACGGTTTGAAGCTTGCGTGGCCACCGAGGAACTATTCCAAGTTTTCCAGACTTGATTAGGGGCAGGGGCGGATCCAGCCTTGGAGTTTATATGGCCTCATAGAAGAAACATGGGATGGTCGTATGGGGGCGTGGCCCAAGGAAAATTTTTCTTGGCCACGCCCGTCAGACTCTCAGAAAAATGTGAGAAACGCCCATTTTGCTTCATCTAGATCATCTAGCAGATCACTCAATCTTCTTTCCTCCTGAAATACAAACTGTAATTTTGTCCACAACTAACTTTTGAGAAAGTAAGGGATCATGAATCGTTTATCATGAGCGCCAATCAGAGAATGTCTGTTGTGAAAATGAGCCCCACCACCATGGAAATGCTAACTTGGCATAAGAAAGGACGCATATTTCAAATCCGCAAGTCAAAGGCATTTCAAAGTTACATCAAAATCCTGTGGAATGTCCAGTCGTAGCTTATCAAGTTACTTTCTACAAGCATCTAACTGTCGCATTCAACAGCTAGGTTCACTAGAAGGTCCTAATTCAATCACTCCCGATACTTCCACAAAGTGGATGAAACAAGAGGTTTTCAATATCGATCTCACACAACACAATGAAATTTGTTCTTCATTATTAGAATTCGACAAATTCATATGTTCTCGTACGTGCAGCTGTCCGTTTATCTGTAAGAGACAACATTCATTACGAGAACTCTTATCGTTTGGGAGAGGCCGTGCCCCCCCCCCCATCTCTCTTTCACTGCCAGGCAAAAATTTAAGGAATTTTTATCACTGTCCAAAACAGTGTACACTGCACTTTTTGGGTCACGTTGTTGCAATTGCTTTTGCCAAGTCCGTGAGCACAGAGGCTGTATGAAATGTAAGAAATCTCATCAACTGGAAAGCGCTGGAGAGCATGACACTTCACTGATTGCCGACCATCATTACTTGTCCGTGCAAAGGTTGTGCAGCAAGATGACAGAGATGAGAGATCCATAGATCTAGGGGGTCCACTGGCATGCTCCCAGGGAAATGTTTTGTAAATATGACCTCTAGGATGGCTAAAATGCAAGGTATCTTGACTTGCAGCCAATTCCAAGAAGTTTGATCATGCCTATTGATTCCAGTCTCTGACATCTCTCGTCAAGTGCATTCAACTCTCTTCCAAGCTTGCTTTGACGAAATTTTGAAATTCTTACTAATGATGCCTGGATTGGATATTCCTTGTCTTAAGAAATGATGAAGATCTGGATTAGCTTTTTAAAAAGAGCTGCAAAGCAGATCTCATTGAACCAGTTGAACAGGAGTACATGAGAAAAATACTTTCTATAATTCTAGGTTTTCCACTCCAAAAAATAGCCATGCCGTAACTAGACTTGCCCAAGTCGTCTTATGAAAGGAAGAAAGAGAGAAAATAATGGCTGAATGGTGGAATACTTCGCCCAAACATGGTACATCAAGTGAGCAGCAATGCAGCAGCTTTCTGATCGACCAGCTTTCTGTAGGCCTTCAGGCCTTCGGTCCAACAGGCCAAACGCTCGCCTCGCTCGCTCGCTTGGCTCGCCCGCCTCTTTCTTCCTTTCATAAGACGACTTGGGCAAGTCCATGCTGTAACAGGAACGGTGTATACAAAATGTGTATACACAGTTCCCGGTACTACAAGACAACCATATTTTCTATAATTTTCAGTTTTCCACTCCAAATAATAGTCATACAGTAACGGGAACCATGGATACACGATGTGTATACACCATTCCTGTTGCTACATGAAAACCATATTTTCTATAATTTTCTGTTTTCCAGTGCAACTCTTAGTCATACAGTAGCGGGAACGGTGCATACAAAATGAGTTTACACCGTTTCAGTTGCTACATGAGAACCATATTTTCTATAATTTTCGATTTTCCACTCCAAATCATAGCCATACCATAACGGGAACGGTGTATACAGAATGTGTTTGCACCGTTCCAGTTGCTAAGTGAGAAGCATATTTTCTACAATTTTCGGCTTTCCACTCCAACTCACAGTCTTACAGTAACGGGAACGATGTATACAAAATGTGTATTCACCGTTCCCGTTGCTACATGAGAACCATATTTTCTATAATTTTCGGTTTTCCACTCCAACGCATAGTCTTACAGAAACGGGAACGATGTATTCTGAATGTTTATAAACCGTTCAAGTCGGTACATGAGAACCATATTTTCTATAATTTTCGGTTTTCCACTCCAACTCAAAGTCTTACAGAAACGGGAACGATGTATACAAAATGTGTATACATCGTTCATGTTGCTACATGAGAACCATATTATCTATAATTTTCAGTTTTCCATTAAAAATCATAGTCTTACAGAAACGGGAACGATGTATTCTGAATGTTTATACACCGTTCCTGTTGGTAAATGAGAACCATATTTTCTATCATTTTCGGTTTTCCACTAAAAATCATAGTCATACAGTAACAGGAACGGTGTATACAAAATGTGTATAAACCGTTCCCGGTGCTACATCAGGAAAATCTTTTCTATAATTTTCGGTATACCACTCTAACTCATAATCTTACATTAGCGGGAACGATGTATACAAATTGTGTATGCACCGTTCCCGTTGATACATGAGAACCATATTTTCTATCATTTTCTTTTTTGCACTCCAACTCGTAGTCCTACAGTAACGGGAACGGTGTTTATAAAATGTGTATACACAGTTCTCGGTGCTACATCAGAACCATATTTTATATAATTTTCAGTCTTCCACTGTAACTCATAGGCATCCCATAATGGGAATGGTGTATACAAGATGTGTGTACACCGTTCCCGGTGCTACATGAGAACCATATTTTCTATAATTTTCTGTTTTCCACCCTAATTCATATTCGTACTGTAACGGGAACGGTGTTTGCAGAATGTGTATACACAGTTCATGTTGCTAAAGGAGAACCATATTTTCTATAATTTTCAATTTTCCACTAAAAATCATAGTCATACAGAAACAGGAACGGTGTATATAAAATGTGTATACACCGTTCCCGGTTCTAAATGAGAACCACGATTTCTATAATTCTATGTTTTCCACTACAAACCATGGTCATACAGTAACGGGAACGGTGTATGCAAAATATGTATCCACCGTTCAAAATGCTACATAAAACCACTTTGTCTATAATTTTCGGTTTTTCACTGCAGATCATAGCCATACTGTAACGGGAACGGGAACGGTGGATAAAAAATATGTATACACCGTTGCTGTTGCTATATATGCTGTTCCTGTTGCTGTTGCTGCCGTTGCTGTTGCCATATTTTCCATAATTTTTGGTTTTCCACTCCGACTCATAGGTATACAGTAACGGGAACGGTGTATACAGAATGTGTACAGAACGTTCCTGCTGGTACAGTTGATGGAGAGTTTCCATGGTACTTGAAAAAAGTTACTGATATTATAAGAGGAACGATCTGTACAAAATGTGTATAGACCGTTCCTGTTACTGCAGTCGATGCAGATCTTTCTTTGCACTAAAAAAATGTTATTGATGCTAGGAGAGGAACGGTGTATACAAAATTTGTACAGACCGTTCCCGTTACTACAGTAGATGCAGATTTTCTTTTGAAATTAAAAAAATTACCGATGTTATATGAGGAACGGTGTATACAAAATGTGTATGGACCGTTCTTTTTATTGCAGTGTATGCAGATTTTCCAATGAACTTGAAAAATGTTACTGATGTAAAAAGAGAAACGGTGTATACAAAATGTATATAGACTGTATATAGACCATTCCTGTTACTGCAGTAGGTGCAGATTTTACTTTGAACTTTAAAAAAGTTACTGATGTTATAAGAGGAATGGTGTACAGAAAATGTGTAAAGACCGTTCCTGTTACTACAGTAGATGCAGATCTTCCTTTAAACTAGAAAAAAGTTACTGATGTTAGGAGAGGAACGGTGTATAAAAAATGTGTATAGATCGTCCCTGTTACTGCAGTCGATGCAGATCTTCCTTTGAACTTTAAAATAGTTACTGATGTTATAAGAGGAACGGTGTGTACAAAATGTGCACAAACCATTCCTGTTACTACCGTAGATGCAGATCTTACTTTAAACTGAAAAAAGTTACTGATGTTAGGAGAGGAACGGTGTATACAAAATGTGTACAGACCGTTCCTGTTACTGCAGTAGATGAAGATTTTCCATTGAACTTGAAAAATGTTACTGATGTTATAAGAGGAAAGGTGTATAGAAAATGTGTACAGACCGTTCCTGTTACTACAGTAGATGCAGATTTTCTTTTGAAATTAAAAAAATTACCGATGTTATACGAGGAACGGTGTATACAAAATGTGTACAGACCGTTCCTGTTACTGTAGTAGATGAAGATTTTCCATTGAACTTGAAAAGTGTTACTGATGTTATAAGAGTAAACAAAATGATTCATGTATACAAAATGTGTATAGACCGTTCCTTTTATTGCAGTATATGCAGATTTTCCCTTGAACTTGAAAAATGTTACTGATGTCACAACAAAAACGGTGTATCAAAATGTGTATAGACCTTCCCTGTTACTGCAGTCGATGGAGTTTTTCAATAGAACTTGAAAAATGTTACTGATGTTACAGGAGGAACGGTGTATACAAAATGTGCATAGACCGTTCCTGTTCCTGCAGTAGATGCAGATTTTCCATTGAACTTGAAAAATGTTACCGATGTTATAAGAGGAACGGTGTATACCAAATGTGAAAAGACCGTTCCTGTTACTGCAGTAGATGCAGATTTTCTATTTAACCTTAAAAAAGTTACTGATATCATAAGAGGAACGGTGTATACACAATGTGTATAGAGGAACGGTGTATACAAAATGTGTCCAGACTGTTCCTGTTATTACAGTAGATGCAGATTTTCATTTGAACTTTAAAAAAGTTACTGATGTTAGGAGAGGAACGGTGTATAAAAAATGTTTATAGATCGTTCCTGTTACTGTAGTCGATGCAGATCTTCCTTTGAACTTTTAAAAATTACTGATGTTATCACGGGGGGGGGGGGGGTTCTCAGCTAAATTTCGGGTAGGGGTGTGCCGCCCACAGTTTCAAAATGGGACCGTTGGCTAGACTAATTTTTGTGAAAATGATACCCTTGGCTAGACTAATTTCTCAATCAAAATTGCCCTGAATTGGCGTTTTCTAAACAAAACTTGCGAATTCTCATTTTCAGGACAAAAATTTTTTTTAAATTAGATTTTTTGCAGAAATTACCGAATTTTTACAGTGCTTTGACCAAAATTGCCACAAAGCATACCCGTGCCTAGACTAAACTCGACTAAAATTGCCAAAAAGTATACCCTTGGCTAGACTAGAAGTCCGAAAAAGTATACCCTTGTGGGCGGCACATCCCCAGGTACCCTTTACTATGGTAGAACCCCCCCTCCGTGGATGTTATAAGAGGAACGGTGGTTACAAAATGTGTACAGACCGTTCCTGATACTGCAGTAGATGAAGATTTTCCATTGAACTTGAAAAAAGTAACTGATGTTATAAAAGGAACTGTGTATACCAAATGTGTATTTATAGACCGTTTCTGTTACTGCAGTAGATGAAGATTTTCCTTTGAACTTAAAAAAGTTATCAATGTTATAAGAGGAACGGTGTATGCAAAATGTGTATAGACCGAGGGCCTTTTTGACGTGATCAAAAATGATTTATGCCTATTTTCAACATTTAACTTAAGATCTGCTAAGTTCTCCTCTCACGAGAATGTTTGTGGTGGATCTACTTACTCCCAATAGGTGTTTGTAAAAGTTGAGATGAACCTTTTCTATGGCACATTTGTGGGGATGCTTCTTTCAAACATTCGACACATTGTTTGAGCAATGTTTGACTTCAAAGAATAAAGTCCTAGGAAATAAGGAGTGCTTTGTGTGCGACTGGCAACTGAGACAGGCATTTCACCCTCAAAAATCTCGTACACTTTTGGCCTAGACCTTTGTTCTTAATAAAAGTCAAACAAAAGAAAGTAGAAATCCTTTATTCTGAACAGTGTCGAATAGTAGTAGAGTGCCCCTCGGCTGGCATTAGTAAAGGGGCATGTCAAAGGGTTTTTGGTTTTTCAGATATCAAATCGATACACGTAGTGACGTACCTCTAAGGTGCCTTAGATTAGTTGTTGTTTTGGAAGATTTTCAAGTTGTTTTGTTGGAAGATTTGAGGATTTGAGTCGAAGAGCAGAAGTGCTCTCGAGACGAATTGTCGATGTGAAAGTTTTGAACTGCCGAGATCCAGTGCCGATTGATATTGATCTGAAGACAAAATTTGTGACGTGTTACTTTTTTCTCCGTTCTTTTGATTTTCCTATTCAGCCAAACACGAACCCACACTTGTGGAACCCCCTTTGTAAGTCTTACGACAGTTTTACAAAATGTCGTTATTTGTGAATGCAACCCAATGCATTCGATACCCTATCCCTGTCTGGCGACAAATCGGCCTAACTATTCTGTTTACCTTATCAAATATAAAAGCATTCCTCTTCGGCCCTCTTCCCTCCCTAATCTAGCTGAAAAAGAATAAGCAGCCCCAAGTGAAGTTGGTTTTGTCATGATTTTGCTTAACAGACGCTGTCGATAGCAACAACTGGTATTTTTTTGATATTTCAAATTGTTCTTTTCGTCAAAAGCAGCAGAGATTTTTCTCTACAAAACACCCCTGTCTAAGTTCCCCGGTACATCCTACCCCGGTGATTTCCTCGGCGAAGAAATTGGAGCAAAATTAGTCCCCGGATAACCTGCGAATCTCCCCGGTACGAAACGCCTCACGAGTGAAACCTCGGCAGCAAACAGGCGAAGTGGCGAACCCAGAACAGCAATTTGAAAAATTATTTTCACGTAGAAACAGTTACGAAATTCGAGCTCCCCAGAGAAAATTTGACCATATCCTTGGGTCACTATGACCCCGGTGAAAATCTGACCTCTCGAGGGGGCACTTAGATGGGGGTGTTAGCAACGCTTACTTTTCTTTTCAAGTGGTCTGAAACACAGGCTACCTACATATCACTAACCACTTCAATAAATCTTTGTTATTAAATATCTATAAAAATGTCCAATCAAATGCTGTTTCGTGTCCTTCCATTTTGCCTTGCATCACATTACGTCAGCTTACTATACACTCCTTGGATAGAGATTCGTGGCCATCGTTGGACTTTTCATCGTATTTTCAGCGATAACGTCAACCAAAGAAAGGGGATTACACACCAAAACTTGCTTTAAAAGTCAAATTATAATCATGCCTGAATGGCAAGAATATCACAACATCTCCTGAACCATGAAACTCCAACGAAATAAAACCAATTAGGACCATCCGGGCCGAGGCCGGGCCAGTGGGCGAGTTGCTGCCCGAGCTGCTGTCCTGTGTACCGGACTCTAAGAAACGAAATGAATGTCCAGCGAACTAGCGAGCCTCATTTTTTGCAACCTGTTAACCAGTCCCAATTTGGCGATCAGGCCACATTTTAAGGGGCTGGTTCCTAGTACTCATGATATTGTAAACATAAATCAGCTGATAATAAAGACCCAATAGATTTTATGTCATTTCTCCCTTAGCATGGAGTGTTTTTGAATAGATCCAAGGGCCCCAAGCATAACAAGTTATTTCATCTCGATAAATGTTAGTGTCCTCGTATTACAACGTGAAGCAGGTTGTTACATGTATAACGTCAAAGATAGGCCAACTGTTGATATAAACCTGCTAAAATGCACTTAAAATTTATAAGCACAGATTTAAAGCAGCTATTCTTCTTTGGATGAAAAACCACACCTTTTCGATTTTCTCGATTTTTCGAGAATGCCCTGCGTGCCTGATTTATTCAAAAGAAACATTACTACCCATGGTCCTTTGCACACATGCTACAATTCTAGGCTGTCCAAGAATCAAATTTGGTCAAAGAGATTTTGCTTGCACATTGCAGATAGATTTCGTCTTTGTGCACCTATGGAAAGGACACAGGTGTCCAATGTCCAAGTCAGACCCAAAACATCAAGATCCAAAGAAATTTGCATAGACACAGACCAAAATTCATAAAATTGACGCAGATCCGGAACATTGAATGCAATTTTGTGATAGACTAGACATTTCACTTGATATTTTAAGGCCCATAATGTTCAGATCGACTGAAGTAGTATCCTTGTTGTTAACCTAAAAAACAGCATGTTCCATAGATAACGCATAAAGTATCATAAATATGACGTTTTTTTTTTCTTCACTTTATTTTAAGTTGGTGAATAACACGTGATAGCTATGTCAACAGCTAATTAAAACCAACTATCTAAGAAACCAAATGAAATAATAGCAACTAATAATAAACAAATAGCTAACTACATCAGTCCATAGAAGTTTCCTGTTATTCTATATAGCCTATCTGTCCTATAAATGGTTTGCATATTCGGCATGAGCAAGAAATTGTAGATAGATTTTTAATACTTGCTTTAAAAATGTTTATGTTTGGACTTGAGGTAATTTCTGTGGGAATTGAGTTCCATACTTCTTGACATCTATAGGATATGGTGTCTAGTCCATATGCTACTGTATTTGGCTTATTTCTAGTGAAAGTGACCCCTCTAAGATTATAAGGTGATTCATTTATGCTAAAAATTTCTTCCATGAATCTTGGGTTTTCATGATGAATGGTTTTGTAAATTTCTGTTGCAAGTTGTTTTAAGTTTCTTGTATGGTTGGTAACTGTGTTGTCTTTAAGCAGTAGTTTTTCAAAGTTTGATGAAAAGTCATTATAAGCTATTCGCAATGCTCTTTCATGAATGTTATTAATAAGTTTATTGTTTTTTCTACTGCAATACATCCATACTAAGGGACAGTAGTTGAAGAATGTCAAAACAAATGTCTTCATTAAAAGCTTCCTTTTATCTTCATTTAAGTAAGGTGCTATCCTTGCAAGTGCATTTATCTTTTTGCCTGCTTCTTTACACGTCATATTGGATTGACTCTACCAACCACTGGGTACCAAGCTGCCAAAATATGTTTAAACCGATATTGTTCGGAAAATTCTCAACTGGTGTTAGATGGTCCGCACTGCATTGCAAATAAGGTTGTTTGCAACGAAGCAACGAAGTGAAGGAAGTGGGATGGGAATCACCGAAAGGCCTTGAGAGAATATTTCGCATTGACCAATCAAGTCAGCGGAAATCATCAACATATATCACGTGATCATTTTTCAGCTGATCGAAACCTCAAATCACGTGACAAAACATTGGCGGCATAATAACAACAGAAAGGTGCGTCCTTCCGAACAAGCAGGGTTTGCAAAGCGATCGGAGGCTAAAAGTAGGCTAAATCAAGACGCAAAGGCGAAGATAATGAGCAAGAAAGATAAAGATTGGACGTTTGTGAATGAAGATGGCTCGTTGCAGGTTTGTTGTTTATTTATTTATCCAATTTTGAGTTCTTGAATCACCCTCATTTCAAAGCTTGCGCGTTTAGGCCACAACAAAACAAAGTTAGAAAGCGATTTCGTAGCCCATCCGCGGTGCCTCAGGAAATACGATCGTAACATGAAACAAGTTGCACAGAAGCTTGTGACAAACAACAACAATTTTCTATATGCTTCGCTTCATCAAAACTCCATTTCCTGGCCAAACAAAGCATTATTTTGCAGTTTTGATACCAGCTCTCGACTGACAGCTTGATATGTTTTCTAACAAAAAAGATTAGCGAAGACCGCGCTTCATTTCAGTCGAAATCTTCTTTTATCGAAATCTGTCAGGATTTGCAGTGTTTAACTTTTCTAACGTTTGATACCGTTGGGACAAGAATTCCAATGATTTATTAACCAGCGGGGTCCGTGATGACTTGTCATTCGTCTATTTAAAAGTTCATAATTTTGCATTATGTGGACAGTTGATTAATCAATATTCATGCAAAGTTTTCGAATGATCAATAGCTTTACAAGCGTGTATTGATTAAAAAATCATTAATATGCGGTTTGGGAGAGGGTAAAAGTCCATTGTTGCTCATTTATTGCCAAAACTAAGGAAGGAACCCCTCTGTATTATCTTGCAGCAAACTATGGACAAGAAGCTACTCCCGACAGGTTACCCCTGAAGTCTTGAACTCAACATTATACAATGCAAACTCGGGTCACTTAGCAACTACCCTTATACTTAAATATGACTACCCTTACAACTACCCACGCCTTGCCAGTTGGCTTATCAATGTTTTCACCACAAAAGTTTTCAAAAAGTAGATTGCTTTTGAAAAATTTGAAGGTGAAAAATATTTTTTTGAGACTCTACACATTTTTTTTCATTAGAAACTGGTTTATAAGAAACTAATACTAAGTTGGCCAAAATTTTAAGAAACTCTAGTACTATGTCTGAGAAGTACCAAGAAACTTTTCAAAGTTAAAATCATGGATATTATAGCAAATAGATCATTGAGACTTTATTCTTAAGCAATATCATCGTACCATTTGTGTTTTCAACATAACAGAACACTGTTTATTCCTTTATGATGCTTTAAATGTAAAGAAACCTATCTGCAGCAATGTTAGCGACTACATTGATAATTCTGCATTCAAAAAATAAGAAACCAATTAAGAAACTTTTACTAGTAAAATAGACAAAATTGCATGTGAAGTTAAGAAACTTTTAGTACTATGGCCTGATCCAAGTTTCTTATAAAAAAACCTGTATGCAAAGACGCACCATGCAACTCACAAAGAGTCTCACAAACACAACAAGTATCAGAAAACAAAAGGTTGGAACAGAAACTTGTATCCAGAAACAATTGCTTCTTTAGTCCAACAAAAACAATGATAATATGATTGGCAGGGTCACCAACAATTGATTTCTCTACTTGCAGCCAGAGAACGATCAAACAGGCTGTTCCTCTAGCAACAATGGAAGTAAAAGAGATTCTGACTCGGAACAAGAATTTGAGGTTCTAGCAAAACCAACAAACAGTGAAACAGCAATTGGTTCTTTGATGAATTTTAGAGGGATATTTATCAAGGAAGATCATTTTGGAGATGAAATACAGGATAATGATTCAGATATTGAAGTCCTGAACAAAACCACTATGGACAAAGGTGAGTGTTGATATGCCAGATTGCTGTCATTTTCCAGCATCAATGCGTTTTCTTAAGGGCAGAAACTTTGCTGGAAGAAACTTTAACATTTTTTCCTTCTTAGTTGATATTTGGGAAAGTTAATTTTACAAAGTTCCTTAAAATTCAAAATTTGGAGAAATTTCCCCTTCTATAGTTTCTAAAATGTAGAATCAACTACAGTAAAACCCCGCAAACAAGAACATAGCAGAATAAGAACCTGCAGACTGATTTTGCGGGAAAAGACACCCAAATATAAGAACCAAATACAGACTCATTTATTTCAATGTTCTTATGAGATGGTACACTTGATTGAGAAAGTTCATAAAACCAGTGTAAACAATTTATTGACAACTAAACACCTCCAACAGTTTCAGGAATATGCAAATTCTTTTATCCAGCTGTATGATTTAAATTTTTTTTTATATATATATTCCAATGAAAAGTTACAATATATGTTACAAGCTACACTACACTACTTACAGAAATACTCTACAATATAAGCTACACTACACTACTTACAAAAATGACTCTACAATACTACTACAACGATGCCCCAAGGAGCAAAAGACAATGTTTACCCCGAGGCCATTAAACATATAGATATATATAAAAAAAGAAGAAGAAACAAAAAAAAGGATTAAAATACAAGACAAGAGAATTACGTGGACAAAGAGAACAATTAGAGCTACATACAATCTACTCATACATTTTTAGATAAACGGGGGAAGGTGGTGGAATGTAACCAGGTTTGCAATTATCAATTTAATGATTTAAATTGCTTTGTTAATAACAAAAATACCATACCTTCTGATATTGAAATGCAGTCATTATACCATGAAGTATTTTTAACATATACTGCATACTGTAGCTATATGTTCATCACAGTCATGACTGTCCTTGTGATAAAAAACAAATCCTGTAAATGTCATAAGTACCCCATTTATAAGAACCTAGCCAGTCTGTCTTTTAGAAAAGCATGTTCTTGTTTGTGGGGTTCTACTGTATTCATGATCAAAATTTCATCAAAATCTCCCCCCATTTCTTTTGGATTTTTCAGAGCTGGCACTGCCACTGGAGTGATGAAGAATCAAAGAATATGAGATACACAAAAGCTTGTTAAGAAGCCTTGTGTTGGCAATAAGTTAACTGAAAACATTCACATTTTCTGCAGATTAAATGTTTTTGATGTGAAAGTTTCTTTTCACTTGTCTGTCACAGAATTGTAAAAATTTTGGTAAATGAATTCAACTAATGTGTTTTACATGGAGCAATTGTGCATTTGCACAAACATGTAAAATCGTAATCTCAGGGATAGGCTTTGAGTTTGTTGGGACACCACAGACAATGCAGTTCTTTGAGTCATGACCACAATTGAATGCACTTTCAAATGCAAATGTATGTCTCTTTTAAAATCTGCCTCCAATAAGTTTGGATGAAAAACATTATGTTTACATATATAGATGATAGATCTATCAACATATGTTTTCCCACATATTATTACATAAACCCTTTGATGACTTTTAACTTGAAAATGAATTGAAATAAACTGACTCCTTAAAATTTACCACTTGCAGGTAATCAGTGTACAGTGAATGAGGGTGATGGAAAAGAAAGCATAGAGATCCTGGAGTCAGGATTTGACAATGCAGATTTGCTTGACGTTGCTTCCACTGAGTCAGACAATGACTTCATTGCTGTACCAACAGTGAGAATTTATGATGAAGTTAGCACTGACTCAGATTATGAGAAAGTACAGAACATTGGGGAAGAGGAGCCAAATGAAACTGCTGAAGCAGAGAAGTTTCAAATGGAAGGTAAATTATAGATTTTAATCAAAATCCATCACTGACCTTGAAGCTGTCAAATTTGTTCCTTGGGATCTTCTGTCATTTATTTTGAGACACATGTAACCTTCTCTTTTCTGTTTTATGTTAGTTTGTGTTACTTTTTTGTAATGAAGTGTATCTGAAGTTGACAATTGTGTTCAGCTACCATTTGGTATAGCCAGGGCTCCTTGACTCTTTCTCTTTGTCTGTAATGACAAGTAATGAGTTGTGCTTGTAAATTTTTGTTACAGCCCTGACCTTACATCTGATCTGGGTTGGAATCTAGCATACAGTGTATTATCCATTAGATGTTAAATTGTGTTTAGTGTTGATGTATTTAGTTTTAAATTGTATATCTTTTCATATTGGCCATGGGGTCGCTACATCATGGCATCATCCCTGTAGTGTTGTATAGCACTTAGAAACACATAGTAGAATGTAAGATTTATTGTAATATTTTTATATGAATAGAATAAAACTTTGTCTTTGTTGGTTATGAATGGCATGAAGTATTCCAGTACTGTACTGTGTTTCGTAGGTTTACTGTTTTAATGATATACAAAAAGAATTATACATAAAAACAGATCATTCTGAACCTTGCAAGACATCTTTCTGCAACCAAACGTATTACATACCTTTGATTTAAATCACCCCCTTCCTTTGCATATTTTTTTTGAATACTAATTCTAATTGACTATGACACACCTTTTCAACTAATGGCCTCGTTTTAGAAATTTTTGAAAATTTCTTGATACTAAATTTCTGACCATGAATTTTGATTCAGCACCCCAAGTTTAGTTTAATTCCAAATTTTCATATTCCTAGAGTATGTGATTTCGATTTTATGGCAATAATAACTTAGAGAATTTATAAGGGATTTGACCGTCAAAATCGTTCGAGGGTGAAACTTTACACCCTCAGTCATTATTCACAGTCAAATCCCTTATAAATTTTCAAATTTTTTATCGTCATAGAATTAAATTTGCTAGCACTAAGATCATGAAAATTTGTAATAAGACTAAAATTAGGGTGCTGAATGTGAATATGGGGTCTGAAATTTCATATGACGCAAGCTAAAAAAA
Organism: Aurelia sp. 4 Dawson et al 2005; assembly: GCA_964019985.1. Classification (NCBI taxonomy): domain Eukaryota; kingdom Metazoa; phylum Cnidaria; class Scyphozoa; order Semaeostomeae; family Ulmaridae; genus Aurelia; species Aurelia sp. 4 Dawson et al 2005. The sequence goes on from OZ026499.1 coordinate 16,917,453, forward strand.
TTTTGAAAATTTCAAAACGAGGTCGCTTAGTTGAAAAGGTGTATAGTACTAAGAAGAACAAGGAGCAAAGGTCTGTGTCTGGCCTGCAACCATTACATAAAGTTAAAACTATTGTAATAAAGGAAACCAATGATACAAATAACAATGATACACATGCCATTCATAACCAAAAAATACACAGGATTAAGGAGCCTTGGATACACACAAATACTGCTACGAAAATTATTGAAAAAAATAAAAAGAATAGAATATACAACAAAACATATGCTGAACAATTGATCTGCAAGAAAAACCGATTTTTTAAGAAATCTTAGGCTTGCATTCAAGAATTTTGTCATTTCTTTGATGTTTGACCCACGAGAAAACAAGAATGGTGATAAAGACCTTTCTATTGATGTTAATAAAAACGTACTCAAATTAACCCTCAATTTCATTCACAACACAGGCCGGTTCAATTGAAATTGTTTGAAGCAGCTGCTACACCCCCCCGATCGCAAAGTCACTTTTTCTCCTTTATTTGTTTTTCCCATTCTTTAAGTCTGTTTCACATTGGATGTAAGGCCATCTACACAAATTTCAAACATTTAATATCTTCACTATTGCATTCCATAAACCCTGATCAACTTAAGGCGCAATGTCTTGGGCAGTGGGGACTCTGGAGGGAGTCAGGAACAGCAGCAACTGTTGCTGTTGTTGGTTGTTCTCTCAACCGGGGTTTCTATTGTTTGGCATCAGGCGCCTCCGTCGCTGACCTGGCAACCAATGTGAAACAGATTCCAGTATTTATCAGTATCGTATCGTGTGTACCATTTTTATGTGTATTTTTATATCTCTATGTGTTGGCCATGGGGTAGACATTGTCTTTTGCTCCTCATGGTATCGTCCTTGTAGTGTTGCAAAAAAAAAATAAATAAATAAAAAAAAAACAAAATTTCTGCCGCTGCACTGAGCTAAATTCTTTCATTCCTTTTTCAATCAAAGGTCAAGATAACGCAGCAGTAAAGGATATCGTAGAAGATCCAGAGTCTGACAATGAGTATGATGGACTCCTACAGCTCTTTGAGACTAAGGACCGAGTAGAAGAAGGAAATGTTGAAGACATTTCAGCGTTGATTGAAAGACTGGTCAAGGATATTGATGAATCTGATAACAGTGAATATGCAAATGAGATGCGGGTTACTGATGATGGAATTGTGTTGAGCACATCGATGTTCATCATTTTGCTGTGCTTGAGTGTGTTTGCAGGGCTCTTTATTGGCAAAGGTAAACTCACTTTTTTAGACATTGCATCGTTTGTTCTTTTTGCTTGAATAGCTATCCCAATTCCATTACATTAAGAACATTTTACTCGATGCACTCTGCAGCAAAGATGCTAGGACTGGAAAATCTTTTACCGTGCGCCCAAATACGTTGTGCAGTGAACGAGAAAAGCTCACCCACCATTGAATCGGGGATTCAAGATTGGCAGGATCGCTATTAGTTAGAAGAACGCAAGAAATCCATAGACGTAGGAACCGGGGGGGCACTGGGGGCACGTGCACCCCCCCGAAAGTTTTGCAATAAACAAAGAAGTGCCCTTTTTATTTTTAAAAAGTGCCCCCTTTTTCTTAAGAAAAAAGTGCCCTCGAAGTGTGGTGCCCCTCCAAGTTTGAGATGCTTCCTACGTCCCTGAAGAAATCTATATAAAATGTTCTTTGCGCCATATATGTGAAGTCTTCAGTTAATAAAACCTCGCAAAAAAGATCAGTTTACACTGTGATTAAGAATAACAACACAAATAACAAAACGAGATGATGCCACAAGGGGTGTATAAATTCATATTTCTCCTGATTTTCTGGTTCTCCAACAATGGAAGGCAACGAAGAGAAATGTTATTCACTTCTACGAGTTTGTTACGCTGAATGAATTACGAGTTTACTAGATAAACAGGAATAAATGTGTAGGATTGGCCAAATAAGGATTTACACGTGACAATATATGTGGCACAAACCCGTCTTTTAAAGTTGGTACCAAACTCACTCCTCGTCAGTCCCATGGTCAGTCGAAATATTTTCTTGCACTGACTAGAATCTTGAAATCTCTTAACAAGTCCATAAGACTTGTTCCTAGCGATGCAATGCTGAATTGCCTCTGTGAGAGTACCACTGCAAGACATTGGGCATTACTGAGCATTTATAATGCTACTAATTTATGGTATTAGTGCAACAAATGCTTTAGGAAGTAATAACATTCTCTATGTGCTGAAGTAGAATAACAATAGAAGGGGTTTTAAGACCACAACGAAACAGCACGAACATTTAGATTACAGGTAGAGGTAGACCGGAAGGTCTCATCACCTCAATAACGAATTATCTTTAATTTTGCAGGAATGACATGCCTCTCCCAGATCTACAAGCTCGAACACCCAATAGTTACAAATCAAGCCAAACCAGAAGCCACTACTTTCAAGAGACCAAATGTTACAAACCCAGAAGTGATCGTTTTTGTAAACAATAGCGTATACAAGATGAACTATTCGACAGTATGGGCATCGAAGTATGCAGGATTCAAAGATCATGATATTCGTTTGGCATACCAAGAAATGCAATTGAAATACCATCATTTGCAGCAGAAATATCAGAATTTGAATGAGCAATATCACATCACCAAAAAGGTAATTTGAACATTCGTTCTTAAGCCTGGTTTCCATATGATTGTAACAGTCGGCGACGCGTCGCCGAGACACGCTCGGGGACACATCGGGGTCATTTGCGTTCAATGGAAACATTTTCTGAACGACGTCGCCGACGTCGCTGATCAGACGGGGACAGTACGGGGAAGCATCGAAAGGGTTGAGATGAGTTTAGAGCCTGGTTTCCATATGATCATATCAGTGATGGTTTCCATATGTCGCCGACTGATCGGGGACACGTCGCCGATGTATCGCAGTAGGTCGCCGACTGTTACGATCATATGGAAACCAGGCTTTATAGCCTTACGTTAATACTGTACCGGTACAGTTGTGATCTTTTTGGGGTAGTGCAAATTTATCAACCTCGTTCCCAGGTTGTTCTTACGTCATACGCTGATCACGAGGCCGAACGAACAACGAACTAGAGGTAGAGGAACGAACTCACTCTGGACACGAGATTACAAATTTATTGAATTGCATAGCCGGTGGAGAAGGAAAGTTCTTGCAGAAAGATCTGGTCATCGCTACAACTATAAGTCATCTCCTTACGCTTGTACCCTCGAGTACCGAGTAAACGGGGGGGGGGGTGAGAATAATCGGGGGGCTGGAAATGGTTCGATGGGGGTTGGAATAATGGGGGAGGGGTGCCTGAAGAAATAGAGAATAGTCGTTTTCTTAGGTAGACACGTATCTTTGATATATTTATGTGAATAGTGATGTTACTGATGCATTTACTTTTGAACTCTGGTTCTGTACATTCAAACATTCTATAAAATGTATTAATCTGTTGTTCGATCCGCATTCTCTTTTAAAATTTAGCTGAAAGATTTATTAGGCCTAAATCATCTGCTGCTGTTTTCTTACAACCATTGGGTCTAAAATGCTTTGAAATAATCAGTTTTCTAGAGCTGCTGTACCATAAAATCAGGTGTCAGTACTTCGGTAAAGGATCATTCGTGCCACATAAGTAAAAACCGCCTTCCTCAAAGCCACATGCTGATCGGTAGACGACGGAGCGACAGAATCTCGTCGCCGATGGACATTTTTTGCCGTTTTTACAGCTCTATGGAAATAAGGAACCACAGTGGAGCGACATCAACAACAACCATTCAACTCAATGACAGTAGCGTAACTTTAGGGTCCTTATGTAGTGAGGCTAATTTATAGCCAGGTCTGCCGAACAAGGACTGATTTTGTAAGGCAATAGCATCAGTTGCCTTTATTGACACCTAAATTCAAGGAGATTTGTGATCGTAGACAAAGGAAATTCCCTCAAGCGGAAATTCAAAACAAACGAAACCGCAAAGTTTCTCCGAAACCCAGGTAGCTATCTCGCTTGTTGTATTCCAGAAATGGTTTTTTAGAGCAAACATGGGCATATGTTGAAAGAAAAAGGATATCTCTAGATATCTACCACGGGCATTTTACTTATTTGGTATAGGAACCGATTTGGAGGCGATTCAATTCTCGTATTTTTTGGGTGCAATCAAAGCACTTACTTCTCAGCTTCTGAACAGCAAAAATAAAATGCCCGCGGTAGCTGTTTAGATATATCCTCTTTCTTTCAATATACGCTCATTTTAGGTCTTAAAAACCATTTGTGGAATGCACGAAACGCGAGATAGCTACCTGGGTTTAATAGAAACTTCGCAGCTTTGTTTGTTTTGAATTTCTGCTTGAGAGAATTTCCTTTGTCTGCAATCGCAAATCTCTTTGAATTTAGGTGTCAATAAAAGCAACTGCTGCTATTATCTTACAAAATCTGTCCTTGTTGGTCTGCCGATTTGAATTATACTACATATATGATAATCATCTTTTTGCAGGTTATGTTGTTCTCGAAGAAGATGAGAAACTTTGAAGCCACCAAGAGACAAACAGACAACAGCACGACGAAGGAAAACGGAAGCCAATCCAACACTGCAAAGGAGCTGCTCTGGTGGAAGATGCGGGCTGCAATCTGGCGACAGAAATATCTTAATCTAAAGGTCAAGTTCTTAGATGTCCAGAAGAACCTCTCGATGGCTAAGGAACAAAACGTCACATTTAAAACTTGTGCTACTTTGTTGACTCGTTATGTTCCTGATTTGAATGTGGCTGCGTCTGAAACAAGTGACCGAATTGCCAATGGTGCAAAGATGTGCTGGAGAAAAGTTCTTAGTCCGGTTAATGCTGTTCGGGAACAGATGGGAACTGGTTTGTTCACCTTTAGCCAGAGAGTTGATCGATTCTGGGATGAGATGAGAAGTAAATGGGACAAAAGCACATGGGACAGGAATACCTGGCACAAAGCAAATGAAAATGAAGATGTCAGGGGCAAAGCTGCATCAAAATGGCGCAAGTTTAGGAAGATGTTTGCAATGAGTAATATTGTGGGGTCCTTTGGATGGAGAAAGAACTCCAAAGGAATGATAAGGAGCAATGAAGAGACAGAAAATAAAGTGCGTTTGGAGAAAGAGTATTGTAAGATCAAAACAAATGGGGTTTCGAAAGAATTCATTGACAGATGGAGTCATGATGCGATGATACAGGCTGAAGAAATCAGCTACCTGCCACCTGAGGTGGAACAGGACAACAAAATGGCGTCTGCAAATGTTGAAAAAGCTGAACCTGAGAAAGAGAATATGGAAAACGATGACACTTCTCCTGAAACCAATGGAACTGAATCCTTTGAGATGGAACCGAGCGAAGGCAGTCGCAAGAACAAGAACCTTTTTTTTGTAAACAGAAGGGAAGGTGACGTTTTCAAGCCATGTACAAAGTCTGATGAACCATCATCAAGGCAAGCCAATGAGAAGGAGGCCAAATTGAAACAGCGGTATGAAGATTTTGAGAATATCATCAGGAGACAATCAAACAGACGGCGCGAGAAGGAAAGAGATTTCAAAGATAAGATGGCTGAATTTGAGACGTATCAAAACAAAAAACAGGAGGAAATTCAGAAAAAGCGTGAAATACTAGAAAAGAAAATGAGGTACCATTCTAATAAGAAGCGAAATGAAAGAGCGGAGTTGAAGAGAAAAGAGGAGAAAATGGAAAGAATTATTGGACGGTTGCAAAGAAAGTTTGAGAAGATTGTAGCGAAACAAGTTAAAATGCTTGAACGAAAGAAGAGAAAGATCGAGAAAAAATTGAAGCAGAGCATCAGGAAGAATGAAAAAGAGAAAAGAAAGCTTGGTAAGGAGAAAGAAAGATTCAGATCCAAGATGTGGAAAATCGAACTGAAGATGAAGAACTCCGAGGAAGAATTAAATGCGAAGAAGGAAGAATTTGAAAAATGGAGCAAAGAGATGAAGGGAAGGCTAGCGAGAGAGCAATCTGAGAATTTTAATAGGCGATATACTGAGCAAAAGAAGTGGGAAAGGAAGAAAGAAAAGGCTGTCAGAAAAATTAACGATAAGATCCAAAGAGAAAAAGACAAGCTTGAACGAAAGCAATACGCCATGAATTTGAAAATTGAGCAACTTAAGTCTGCGTTACGAAAGCTTCTTCAAGAGGAAAATCAGAAAGCAGAGGAGATTAAAAAGAAGGATGATGAACTCAGAATGAGGCACAGTCAAGTTGAAATGATCAAATTATATTATGCTGGAAGTTTGCAGCAAGAGAAAATCAAGCAAGAAGAGGCCAAGCAACTGGTCTGGCAAATGAAACAACGTGTCATCAAGCTTAAGGAAGTCCATGATGAAATCCTGAAGAAATATAAAGTCATCCAAGAGAAATTGAGCGAAGAAAGGCAGAAACTGAAAATGGAGGAGGTCAAACATGAAAAGTTTGCGTCTTACTACCCAAAGGTGTACTGTCCTGATCAGAACTACTGCCATGGGTTGAATGTCAAAGGAGAGAGTTATTTGAAGGTTACCAGTAATGGTGCTAATGAACCGAACGTTGTATTTTGCCCCAAGAAAGATTTCTGCAATGGCTATGGAGGTCTTCAGCACCAATTTGAAGAGGTTTACAAAATGTTTGACAGAAAGAATTGGCAAAGAGAAAGCCAGCCAGAAGAGGTAATTGTATGCTGAATTAGTTCATCTGAATTTCTTATGATAACATTGGAAAATAAATAGAAAGCTTTCCAAAATTCAGTTGCCATTTTAGATGGCAAGTTTTGCAAAAGAAATTTACCTAGTGATAGAAATAAGGACAGATTTTGTAAGACAATAGCATCAGTTGCTTTTATTGACACCTAAATTCAAAGCGATTTGTGATTTTAGACAAAGGAAATTCCCTCAAGCGGAAATTCAAAACAAACGAAACTGCAAAGTTTCTCTGAAACCCAGGTAGCTATCTCGCTTGTTGTGCATTCCGGAAACGGTTTTTTAGAGCAAACATGAGCCTATATTGAAAGAAAAAGCATATATCTAGATATCTACCACGGGCATTTTACTTGTTTGGTATAGGAACGGATTTGGAGGCGATTCAATTCTCGTATTTTTTGGGTGCAATCAAAGCACTTACTTCTCAGCTTCTGAACAGCAAAAATAAAATGCCCGCGGTAGGTGTTTAGATATATCCTCCTTCTTTCAATATACGCTCATGTTAGCTCTTAAAAACCATTTGTGGAATGCTCAAAACGCGAGATAGCTACCTGGGTTTCAGAGAAACTTCGCGGCTTTGTTTGTTTTTAATCTCTGCTTGAGAGAATTTCCTTTGTCTACAATCGCAAATCTCTTTGAATTTAGGTGTCAATAAAAGCAACTGCTGCTATTGTCTTACAAAATCTGTCCTTGTTAGTGATAGAATGAATGGGTCCAAAAGAATTATTGAACAGATATGAAAATGAAGCTATTTATGCATTATTGGCAAGTTCAAATAGAACATAATCGTAGCCAGGGGCGGCGTCAATCGCCAAAGACTGGGGGTGGACAGGCGAGTGGAACGAAGGAAAAATAGGGGTCTCGGGTGTGACTCCAGAAATATTTTAGGACCACGTCCTCTAGAACGTCGGAAAATGCCCTTCTACAAAGTAGGATGAAATAGTGTTCACCATTGATTGAAATGATAGACTGTATTTGCAAGCCCTAATTCACTTCAAATTATGTCCGAGAACGTAAAAAAACTAATCTTTTCTCTCTCACACGTAACAAGATGAGAAGTCTAAAGATCTAAGAAATAGAATCCCATATGGTTGGTTGTAAGTTCACAAAACGATTGACTACGACTGATCACTTAATTGTAAATGAAGGGAAACGAGTACCGACCTCTGACGACGGAAAAATTGACTTCCCTCAACCTTTCTTTTTATCTAATTTAGAAGAAGTAGAAATTCGAACCTGAAAATAGTGGGGTGCACATTTGCACCCCAATCCATCCAACCCGTGGCGCCGCTCCTAATCATAGCTAATCATTCTTCGGAGCTAAATAAGTAAATTCGAAGGAAATGTTAAACATTCAAATGCAATGTTTTACCTTTTTAAGAGTTGCTACATTTATTTTTACTCACTGGGAATTTCACAGCTCTACCATGTATTTAACTCTGACCTGAAGGCGTTTATTTACTTGCCAAGTTACTGCCAGACAGCATAGGTTCCAAACCTTTTATATCGGTGTAAAAAAGCGGGTGTAAATTTCAATGACCTATTTCTTTAAACTGAATAGATTGAAAGACATTTTAGCCACTTTTCCATAATTCTACCGTTGGAATTTTCAGAAATTTTGAATATTTGTCAAAATCACGGCCTGTTTAATATTTCAGCTCGTTTTATGATGTGACATCATCAAATTTCTATATCACAAACCAGAAGATTGAAAGAGGTTTGCTTCATATCATATTGCAGACTTAACATAAATTACGGTTTTCTTTGAACTTATTTTGATCTTTCGTCAACAGGTTTAGAAATTACGATAATTTTCAGTTTTTTTCAAAAATTTTCTTGAATTCTGACAAGAGAAGAAAACCACTGTGATTCTGAAAACATTGAAGATTTCAGAAAAGTCCAACCGCAGATTTACTGCAAAATAGTTAAAGTCTCTTTGAGGCAGTTCAGTTTAAGGAAATAGGTCATAGAATGTTACACCTAACCTTTTAAAGATTTGAAACCTATGCTCTGCCTGGCGATATTTGGTGTTTTTGATTTCGCTGACTACATTTCGAGCTGTATAGGATGAGCATGGGCGATAGGACACCCATTGTGTAGCTGTTTAATTTTATATGAGTAGCGAGCCACCTTAACTTATTTTTTTGTGTCTTAAACTTGTTTTTACTTCGTACAAGGAAGATCCACCTTAACGTAACGTAAGGAAGATCCACCTTAACTCGTGCTTTACGAGTTAAGGTGGATCTTCACTTAAGGTGGCTCACTACTGAAAATTTCAAAATTACGAAACATTGAAAGGTGGTTGTGTACGAAGTAAAAACAAGTTCAAGACACAAAAAATAAGTTAAGGTGGCTCGCTACTGATATGAATTTAAACTGCTACACACTGGGTGTCCTATCGCTCATGGGATGAGTATAAAAACAGACGGACAAAGAGAGCGAAGTTTTTTTGATAGGACTTTGGAAATTGTGTATAGTGTGGTTTATTGTGGTCCATCCAAATGCTTGTTTTAAGGGCACCCCCTAGACGGCGTTAGGGGCATTTCACCAAGATTAATTGCATTCTTCATCGGAACGAACAGTATAAGAACAATAGGAATTTATCATCAAACGCAGTACATCTTGTCTAATGTCTTGCATTGCCACCAGTTTACCAGTTCCTTAATCGTTCAATCTGGATCAAGTGATATTTTTGTCGAATTTGTGAATTTGCATAACAGTGGTCCAAGCTATGACGCCACTCAACTGAATCTTTCGTAATAAAGATGCATGAAAATATCGCTCGATCCAGGCTTTTTTGTGGAACAGCTAAGAGTCTATTGCGTTTCATATTTGTGAAAGCCCAGATTTTACCTTTGCCTCATTGAAAATCTAATCAATTTCAGGTCACGGTACCTCGACAGAAAACAGCTCTTCGCCCAGTACCCCCAAAGTCACACCAACTTGCAAAGACAAACCCATTTTTCGTCGATCTACCAACGAACGCAAATGAAACTGCACAATTGAAAGGGCCAAAACAGCAACAAAAAACAACAGCAACACCCAAACCGAAACAGGGCGAAAAGCAACATGCTAAATGGTATTACCGAACGGCGTCCAAATCAGAGCATGGGGAGAAGATCGAAGCAAAATGGTGCTCATCAAGAACATCTAGGCCTAATCATAGCGAAAAGCAAGATGGAAAATGGTATTTCCATCTGATGAAAGAGCGAGCTAAGCAACGAGCAGTACCATGGAGCTGGTATCTTTATTGGAGCCAAGGAAGGAAAAGCTGGCGCACGGCTCCTGGGAAAAGCGAAAGTGACAACTGGTACTTGAAGTTCATGCAGGAACGCGAGAGACAGCGCGAGTCACCTGTGGATTGGTACTTCAAGCGGGGTAAAGGTAAAGAAGAGGAGATATTCAATGGGAAACCAAACTGGGTTTTGGATCGTGCTAAAGGTCGCGAAGATGCTAGGAAGAAAGAAGGATTTTATTATTGCTGGTAAATTTCTGTTACTCTGTTCCTTAAGGTTAAAGACTTCTTCTTAATGAAACTTTAAATTCTCTGTTATTTGATATACCTTTGAGTCTTTCATACTCTTTATTTCAACCGTTCACCAATGTGTAATTCTCGGCAAAAATTTGCTTCCTTCTGGGAATTTTAAATAAAATATGTATTTCTCTGTTTATTCAAGGTTTGACAATGTATCCACTCGGAACTTTGATACCGGGTCTGCTTACGTGTAGGAAATGTAAATCTCGCTTGTTTACCTCGTTTTTCATCTTGTTTGTTCCTTGGTATGAATTTGCCATGCATCATTGTTTAGATTTGCAGAAGATGAACCAAGTTTTGTTGGAAAAGTTGTCATCTATTCCCTTGGTCCTCCTTTGATTTGCTCCCAGTTTAGCCACTTGGGACTTAGGTCTTGGGTTCCCTTACGCGCAGGAAATGTTACTCATGCTTGTTTACCGCGAGTTGACAGTTCTTAACATTTCTATGGACCTTAGGCAACCGACATGCATTGCAGCCCTATTTGTAAAGGTGGCCTGATCTCGTACTGTACTGAATGTAGACCGATTGTATGTTCGTAGTTATCGCTATTGATAATTGCACAAACAATATAGACAAGAAGACAAGAAACATATCTACAGCAGTGTTAGCGACCACATTGATAATTCTGCATTCAAAAATATTAAACCAACTAAGAAAATTTTACTACTAAAATGGAAAAAATTTCATGTCAAATTAAGAAACTTTTAGTACTATGGCCTGATCCTAGTTTCTTATAAAAAAACGTGTCTTTGGACTACGTTCACTTGATTCCGGCACATTTTGAAAACGGTGAACACTGTAACGGTAGCAAAATCTTAGCTAGCGTTCACAATTTGAAAATGGTAGATAATTTGGATGTAACAAACTCGTTGCAGTCTCCATAAAAATTGATGTAAAAGAAATGGTTAACAATCGTTCAATCTCGTTATGAAAGCGGCAAAAAATGATCCTTTTTCAGAATGTTCGAGCGTTCACACTTTCGAGTGCCGTTTCCAAACTGTTCCTTTGAAGTTTCGTATTGAAAACCTACCGTTTTCAAAATCTGCCGGCAAAAAATCTATCGTTTTCGTGTGAACGCGAGGCCTTTACGCCACATTTTTCACCATTTTCAAAATTTGCCGGCATCGTGTGAACGCAGACACGGGCTACTATTATCACTCCTCTCTTCATCGCTGCTAGTCAGTGAAATTTATTACTGGTTTCGGGTGCATGGTTTTAAAATCAGATATATTCATCACTTTTTTAGAACTTTTTCAGAATTAAGTTTGATATTAAACTATTAATCGTAATGGTTATATGCAATTATTCATTTGTTTTTGTAGTCAGTTTTTAAGCCTCGTTTGTTTGTTATACCCTTTTCAAACTGGTCCTTCGATTCTAACATTGACGGGATCTTTCTCTGATCGGCATTCGTACTGGAGCAAAAGTGAAAATTATCACGTATACCTTTTGCCAGTGAATTTTCCTCAATGGGGGGGGCTCAATTTTATCCAACAAGTCATGTGATTCCCGGGGGGGGGGGGTAACTTGAGTTTCCAAGATACGGGGTTGTGCCATTCAAATCGTAAAAGTACCACCCATAAATCCGGAGAAATTTCTGATAATCATACCCATAAATCCGGGAATGCCAAAACAGCTCACCAATAAATGAATTCAGACAGAAAACTATACCCATAAATCCGGAAGATGCCTAAAATTGTTGAAAACCATACCCATAAATCCGGAAACTCTCATGAAAAAGGTACCCTAAAAAATGGCACAACCCCCTACCATGGACAAGTTAAGTTACCCCCCCCCCCGGGAGGTGATTGTAAGGACCAGTTTACATTTCATCTCAGCTAAATGGTCGATCCTTGTCGACGTACTCGTATTTGCATAGATGTGTGGTAAACATTTTTTCCATAAGACACTAGTTTGTAAGAACTGGTACTAAAAAAGATGGCCAAAATTTTGAGAAATATGTGTGAGACGTATTAGGAACTTTTAAAAGTCAAAAGCATGGATATTATAGCAGATACATTGTTGAGACTTTATTCTTGAGTAGCACTTGTGTTTTCAACATAACAGAACACTATATGATGTTTTCCTGCATGATTTTATGAATTTCTACATGATGTTTTAAATGTCAAGAAACATATCTGCAGTGGTGTTGGCAACCACATTGGTAATTCTGCGTTCAAGAAATAAGAAACCAATTAAGAAATTTTTAGCACTGAAGTGGACAAAATCTCATGTTGAATCAAGAAACTTCTAGTACTATGGCTTGATCCTAGTTTCTTATAAAGTGTATTGAAGTAGTGGGATCTATGTATTCACACCTTTATCATTTCTTCATATCTTCATTTAATCAGGTATCAGCTCGTTACATCTGTAACCTCACCCCGTGAAGCAAAGTACAACATGAAATCGTGTGTTTGGCCCTTATTTATATGGTGTTGTAGTTAATTTGTACTGAACGTTTATCTGTAGTATATTGTTATTCATATCGCTGAATTATTTCGTAGTCTCGAGATTTATAATGTTGATTGATTGTGTATGCTAAAAAATGAAAAGCACACTATAAAATATAGCTCTGTTTTCTTATATGCAAGCATAGTTTTATGACTATGATGCTATTCACTTTTGGGAGAGCTTAATAGTTTTCTGCTTGTCAGAAGAAATGGCAAGAAGCTCAGTCAGCTACCTATACAGGCCGTCGGAACAAAATTCATATTGGGGAGGGGGCTGAAATGAGGTACGAGCGAAGTGAGAAAAACGGGGGTCCGGGGGCTTGCCCCCGGGAAAACTTTTCATGACCACGCCCTTTAGATCGTTGGAAAACGCCTCATTTTTGGAAAATGTGCTATCGACGGAAGCAAAGGATCATGACTAATGATAGTTTTTCCGTGAAAATTTTTGACTTGTCTGACATCGTAAGACATAGCATTTTTGATGGATTCTGGTAGCTTCCACGAATACATACGAGTTTGAATCTTAATTCCTACGACCTTGGTTTTTGCAGCCTTTTTGCCTTTTTCACTTACAAATTCAAAAACTTTAGCAAATTATTGGGGGGCTGAAGCCCCCCAGCCGGCAACTGTATTGAATGGATGATTGAATGAAAAGTTAAAACGTTTGTATTATCGTTGGTATCAAATGAGTGACAGTCAAAGTCAGACATAGGGACTTTTTAGAGTTGGGTTTACGCATAATTCTTGTATCTGGGTGAATCTTTTTGGCTCTGTGCAGTGGCTATTCATGCTCTTTGCTTTTGAGTTTGCAGGTAGATAAAGTCCTTACTACCTAGTGTACCAGACACTCAAAAAGAAAATTTTGAGAGAGCATGGTACCCAGGGTAGGGTCTACTTGAAAACAGTATGATTTTCTCATCTGTGTTTTGTAAAATCCAAGCATCTCATCTTGCGACTTGACATGACACTGCACCACGCCTATAAAGACGCTGCGAGGCAACAAGACTTCTATGCGCATGCGTACGTACCCATTATAGCATCAAAAACTTTCGTTTGGTTAGATGGCGGCTGCAAACCCGATAGTTTCAGAGTATTCCATGTTTTTGGGAGCATTTTTGTCGCATGATGGTGTCGAGTAAGGCCCAAGAAGATAATAACTTGGTTTGATACTTTTCTAGGAAACTATTTTGATGTTTGTATATGCAACATAAGTGGGCCTAACTGCTGTCTTGCCAAGACATAAACACCAAAGATGGACCAGAACGCAAAGGCAATCGCGCCAACTGAAGTTCAAGTTTTGGAATTTTTCAAATTCTACTCTAAAGAAGTGAAAAGACCAGCCATGGGGTTGCCGTTGAGAGTTTGCAAAAAAGATGAATGCCAATTCAGGCAGAAAAATGAAAGCCATTATCACTGCAAATTTTGTGAGTTTACAAGAAGAGGCCTGCAAACTGGAAGAATGCTCAGGCATCTAATATCAAAGCATCCATGGGAAGTTGGTGTGCACACAGAACCTGATCCAAATTCCGTTGAGAATTCAAGAAATAGAGGATTTTCTGTTCTGGATCATAACTATACAGTGGAGCCAATTTTGCCGTCAAATGAGTGTATGCCTCAGTTGGAGGGAAATATCCCAAGGAATGCAGAAGAAAGCATAGATATGGCAACTGAAAATCAGGAAAATAATCCTCAGCAGATGCTAAATGCTGCTTTACTTGCTCAAAACAATACAAACCAACCTGCAACACAACAATCAGTCATTCCCCCTGATAACCTCCCACTTACAAGCCCCATGATTGATAGTATATCTGCTAGCATTGATGAAAATCAAACATTAACTAATGATTTCATAGACAGGATATTAGCTGACCCCATGTCTGACACAATTCATGCAGCTAATTTGATAGATAAAGGATCAGATCATCCGAACGTAATGACAAATGGCTCCTTTGTCATATTAGAAGGGCAGATGAGACGACCACCTATTGATGGAACCAAAATATGTGTTATTCCCAAATGTACAAAGTACCATGAAAAGTTGAGAACGTTGGTAAGGTACAAACATAGAGGAAACTGGCAACATACCGTGGACTGGGAAAGTACAATGCTGTTACTAACATTTTACAAACTTGATAAAGTCACTGATCCATTCAATAAACGTATTTGTGCGTATCATTGGAAAGAATGGTATAATTTTAACTATAGACTCAAGAAGAAGATGCCTAAACGCATAGATGCCAATACACAAACTGAGACTAAATACCTTTGATGATGCAGCTAACTTGAGAGGCCAGCTAAATTTCTAACTAAAGCAAGGGCTCACATATCATTGAAAAGTGCAGAATTATAGCCCATGTAGTATTTAGTTTTGAAGTCAGATAGCAAAAAATAAGTGACTTTTCAAAGATGATTAGGGAATTTTGTACCATGGTCCTTTGTGTATCAAGGAATTTTTGATCAACTTGGTTGCCTATTTCCCATGATGTGCAAATAACTGTGGTAATAGTTTACTTGATGCCATCTATGGGAGGATTGTTTCTCACTATTTTCTTTGCCACTATTCCCATAACATGACCATCACCAAAGGAGGATGTCTTAATATATGTTAATGCATCATAATCATCATCACAGCAAAAGAAATGCACTAACTAATTCATCAACATATTGTGTGACTGCTATATTTCTAAACTTAATTAACCTTACACAATCAAACTAAATACAAATGCAATAGATGAATTAGAAAAGAGAAATGAACTAAAATGAATAACAAAATGTGCAAACCTCCTATGTATTCTACCAATTATGCTGACCATTGACTAACACTACATACTTTGAGGGCAATTTTGGTTGCAATATAAAACAATTCCTGATATTAAGTTTCTTTTCTTAAAAAGGTCTGTTTCATACAGCATGCCTTGCACATATTGTCTCTTGGTTTGTTTGCCATTTTCACGGTCCATGAAAATGATGACAAAACTAGGCCAACCAAGAGACAATATGTGCAAGGAATTCAGGATGAAACAGACCCCTTTAACTAAATTGATGACAACAAAAAGTATAGTTTAAATCATCCTAAAATCATCCTTAAATCATCACCAATTTTATCAGAGTTTCACAGATGCTTGAAAGTTTCAATGCCCTCCATTCAGAGTGCAAATAACCAATCAATCACTCAATTCCTTGTCAATTTGTGTTTTACGTCATCTATTGTAAAGAAAGTATCTGTTATACTAATAACTTTGTTTCGTGAGTTACTTCCTCTTGGTATTGCCAGTGAAGACTTTTTAACTCCCAAGTATCTTACTGAGATACTGTAGCAATTCTGTGTTAGCTTCTCCATCTCTTGGTGGGGCATGAATTTGAACTCCAAGGCCATTAGTATTTGAGAAATCTATGAGAATAGAAAGAAACCAGTGTGACAGACATAGGGGGAGGGAGCATTGCAGCTTTGATGTTGGCCACAGTGTTGTTTAAGATCTGTGAGACTGCTGTAAAACTCTGTTCAGCTGTAAAACTCTTCTGTAAAAGTCTCCCCTCTCTTTTAAGCCCCCCTCTCTAATAAGCCCCTCCTCTCTGAGTCAAAATTTGAAACAAGCCCCCTTCTCTATTAAGCCCCCTTCTTTATAAAAAGTTATAGAATCTACAAAATATTTTCCATTTATTTAGCTACACAACCTTGCATGTTAATTTTAGTATGGTTTAGGATAAAAACTGTGTCCAGTTTAAATTGAACGATAAAATTGTACGTTGATACTACAAAATGTGGGGTAAAATAACTGAAAAGCTACCAAATATATCCTTGTAACTTGATTTTGTTAATAAGCCCCCTCTCTAATAAGCCCCCCTAAGGAAGGTCCAAAATCAAATAAGCCCCTTGGGGGTGAATAGAACCTTTACGGTAAACTATAAAAATCCATAGGTTAAAATCACCATTGCTAATATGCCACATGGCTGCATTATTGCTGTTTTGTTACCAAACTTATCACTATCATTTTCTCTTTACTAGCAATCAATTTCTTTTAATTTTCATATTTGCTTCATTTTACTCATTTATCTATTTTTCTTTTTTCATCAACAGAGCCTTCATTATTGAAGTTGTTGATTATTTTCATAGAAGTAGTTAAAGAGAGAAAACATAGTGCAAGAAAATAGATTCCTGACCTTATTTTTACACTAACATCAATGAGAATGAGAAGTTATAAGACAACTATTTTGGAAGATGAATCATGGTCAAAACGCTTTCAGAAGAATGTTTTGAAATAGGGTAACAAATGTCTTATCAAGCAATAAGATCTGTACCAGCAAAGGAAGATTTTTTAAAACTCAGGCCTTGTAAAAACAGTAGTTGACTAAAAAGAAAACTACAGGGTATCCAGAGAACACGTGCACTGTTTGAGCAGCTAATGAGAAGGAGCCATGGATCCAATTCCTGTTTTTCAGAGTATGTATGGAAGATACTTCACAGACTTCAACTTAGAGCTTGAGTGAATCTGACAAGTAGTTGCTGACCTATGGAGCAAAAAAGGAAAAATTAATGCTTGTATCCAAACCAGATGATTTTAGCTCAGTGCTTAACCTTATGACTTGAATGTTGCTATAAATGCAAGGAAACACGTCTGGGAGTAACAAATGACCAAAAGGCTCAAGAATATTTGTAAAGAAGCCTTTGGAAAGCATTATTGTTGGTTTAAATCAATTTTATGACTCCAGAGAAGCAAATACTGTATAATTGATGGATGCATTCCAAGGCCTGCTGCATCATTATTGCAAATAACCACACCTGGCAACATAAGATATATTTTCTGTAATTGGTTTTCATATCTAACCTATGACAACTGATCTACTTACGAAAAACTGAAAAACTAGGCTATCCTAGCCTGCGTGCAGACTTTGGTTACTGGGGAGGAGAGAAAAGAAAGTTCTTTCTTTTCTCTCCTCCCCAGTAACCAAAGTCTGCACGCAGGCAAGGCTATGCCCATTTTTAAACTGAATTTCTTTGTTTTCAACTTCGTTTTTACTTTCTGAGAGAGCTGCTCATTTAAGTTAATACCTGCATACAATTTATCTTTGTTCTTTGTTTTGTATTTGCATGTTGTATTAATTTCTTACGGTATCTTTGATTCTTTGCAATATTGCCTTATGTTCTTGTAGTTTAGTTATTTCATTCTTTTTATTGAATTGTATGTAGTGGTATTTAAAATATGAACTGACACTGAAACTAACATTGATGGAGAAAACAAAATCCTCTGGTTTTGAGGCAACCAGCCAACTTCACAGATTATACTTCATCGTATGATAATCTTCTAGTTAAAGCCGAATCAACTACAAATTCACATTCATTCTATCAGGCTGCTAGCACTTGAAGTTTACAAAACTTTGCACAACTTGAATCCAGCTTTTATGAAAGATTATTTTCTCCCAAATCCACTAGCTATGATCTTCGAAGAAGTGATGTTCTATTCGTTCCAAAGGTTAAAACTACAAATTATGGTATAAGATCTATTAGCTTTTTGGGTCCAAAGATTTGGAATTCTCTTCCAAATGAAATGAAGTTATCCAAAAATACAAGTCAATGCAAAATCCTCATAAAGGATTGGTATTTCGAAAACAAATGCGCATGCAACGCTTGTGGTCAATAAATTCCATAATGCAATCTCTTGGGTTGCTTCATGTTAGTGTAGTGTCCACACTATTGTAAAACTAACATTAAACAAGGCAGTTTTTTCTTTTCTATAAGTCAGTAGCTACTTGTCAGTTGTACTGATACTTTGTGCCAAACTCTAAAGCCCCGTTAAAACGCTCTCAACATTGCACTGAACATCACTCAACATTTGTAGAGCGATGTTTAGTGATGTTGAGTGGTGTTGAGTGAGGGTGTTAAAACGCTCTCAACAATTTGACTCAACATTTGTTCAGCGATGGTTTTAGACTTGTTGACAATTCTTCTCGGTTTTTAGCTTTCTTCCCCTGTCTTCCCCCTCGACATTAGTTGTCTGATAGCTTCTCTTACTGCAGCATTTCAGTCGAAACGAGTCAATCCCAAGATCGATCTGCTCTTATTCTGAAGTCTTGTTGCTTGTCTTGTATAATCACATCTTCTTATTCGCGTTCACCGCCAATTGCATCCATGCTTTCGTAGCGATTTGCCATAGTGATTCATAAACGTCGACTTCTCTCTCACTTACTTGGACTAAGCTCTCGATATGTTTTGAACTTTCCTTTGTTTTCTTTCTTTGGCGCGAAAAGAATAAGTCTGGTGCGCTTGCGCCGACTGAACATTGTTGGATAGGGTGTTAAAACGCTCTTTACATCGCTCAACAACACCTAGAACAATAGAAATGTTGAGTTGACCCACTGAACATTTTTTACTTCTTTCAAACTCCACTCAACATCGCTGAACACCGCTCAACATCACTGAACATCACTCAACAAGGTGTTAAAACGCTCTCAACATTTGCACTCTACAAATGTTGAGCGATGTTCAGCGAATTGTTGAGAGCGTTTTAACAGGGCTTAAGTTGCAGTCTCTTCTGATCACAGATCTGATCACCAGGAAAATTGGATTCATGGCTCGTTCAAACGGCAAACATATTTTTTTGGGACACCCTGTGCAATGAAAACAATATATGTACTTGTGAAAAAATACAAGTAGTTGACTTTGACCAAGCTATTACATGTCTGGGCTGAATGGTAAAAGGGCAAAGTGTTTAGAGCAGTAAGAATTCAATGGGAAACTTTGCACTTTGGCAAAGCATTTGTCAGCGTTTCTCTACTGCTAGATTCAATATTTTACATTTTCAAGAATTTCTAAATTAAAAATTGGATGATATGGCAGACTGAGTGGATGAAAAAATTGTTTTGAAAATAAGAAAGATTAGTTATTAGCTAATTTTTTACTTGTTTAAAAGTTTCTCCATCAAGGGAATAAAACGGGGCAGGATGGTTTTAAAAATTCCATTTTCAGAACTTTACCAGTAAGAGCATTCTTTGCGGCTGGCTTTATGTTCACAAGTACATTTAACTTCTCTGGTTCATTATTTGTTGTGAAGATTGCTACAGACTCTACGGAGCGTGTGGCCGAGTGGTTAAGGCGTCTGACTCGTAAGCCAAAGGTCAGAACGGCCGTAGGTTCAAATTCCACGCTGGACAGTTTGGTCGCTGTCCGTAACAATAGCCCGGGTCGACCAGAGCCATGTGAGGGAAATCTGGTAGCCGTGGCAGGTAGCTGCGGCGGACTGATGGTAAAACATCCGTGGCCCCTGCTGGAAATAAGTCTCTCAGACTTTCGCGGGCTAGCCACGTGAAATATAAATACCTACCTACCTACCTACCTTCTCTCTGCTTGCCAACTCTGTCCTTTGCATAGTGACCCTTGCTTTTTGCCATCCTGTTTTGAGAGCTTCTACTTGCCGTTACAGCTCTGTTTACATTCTGAATAGTCTTTGGCAAATTCAAAGCTCGCTTCAGCATGTTTGTAAATTTGTTGCTCCGGAGAAAGGGCGATTGACTTGACCCATATCCAGGTGCAACCAAGAAGGAGCGATGTTTTGTTTTGAAGGAGCAATGTAGTTGTTGTTGTTGAGCTGAAATCTTTCGCGCCAAAACTGTGGTATCAGAACTCGAGAGAAGCCTTCATTCTGAATGTCATAAAAGTGTGGGTTTCAGCCATTGCTGAGACTCTCAGGTCATGTGCATTTTTCACAAAACAATTGAATATAGTTCTCAAACAAAAGGAACCAACTAAGAGCTTGGCGCAGAAATCACGCATTACCCTGCGCAGAAAGTTGACTGCATAAAATGCTGATACGCATGCGTCCTCGCCTGAAATTAGGCCCATATTGCGCCACGCCAAACATTCTTTGCTTCGATTCAATGAAGACAGGCAACATCTGGGGCTGTACACTTAAGAAAGAAACTCTTTTGCATGTTCTTGAGCAGTCTGTATTGTACACGAGTTCTGGAAAAGATTCAAACTAACCTGAATTGTCTCTGTGATAAAAGTAGCTGTGTGAAAATATTTGAAAGTATACATACATTTGCGACTTCGTGTGTCTTCGGCGCAGGTAAACTCAGCCACAATACTGATCAGACGAAGCACCAAGACAATGGGTTCAGACAAAACTTCCATGATACACGAAATTCAAATTTTTGAATATTTTAAATTCTATTCAAGAGAAAAAATCCGAACATCGCAAGGAACGCCTGCAATGAGAACGTGCGAGCTACCAAATTGTACGGCAAAGCTGAGAAATGAAAGTCATTATCACTGCAAGCTTTGTGACATCACACATCGGGGTCTGCAGAAGAAGAGAATGTTGCAGCATCTTGTTTCAAAGCATGCTTGGAAAGTTGGTCTGCATAACGAACCAGATCCAAATTCTGAAGAAAATTCAAGAAATAGAGGATTTTCTGTTCTTGATCATAAATACACAGTTGAGCAGATTTTGCCATCAAAAGAATGCATGCCACTTTTTGATGCTGGTAAGACTGGCATCATCCAGGAGGGGGCTGATGATAATGGTGCAGACCAGGAAAACAATCCCAAGCTAACTCATGATGAAGCAAATGCGCAAAACAATAGCACACCACCATTTAGAACAGAATTAATTGATGCAATCCCAACACCTTTGATTGAAAGTATATCTGCTAGCATTGATCAAAATAGAATCATAACAAATGACTTTATAGACAGGATACTGTCTGATCCTACCCCTGAACCAATCCTTGCAACTAGTTCAGCAAATAAATTGGTACCATCTCCTTTGAACACACCAAACAAGCCATTCACAATGGTCAAAGGCCAGAGGGTGCAACAAACTATCATTGATGCAACCAAAATATGTGCTGTTCCAAAATGCTCAAAGTATCATGAGAAACTAAGAACCTTGGTAAGGTATAAAAAGAGAGGGTTTCAAAATGAAGTAGATTGGGATGGAACAATGTTGTTATTAACATTTCACAAACTAGACAGAATCATGGATCTATTTAACAAGCGTATATGCACTTATCACTGGAAAGAATGGTATAATTTCAATTACAGGCTCAAACAGAAAATGCCAAGAAGAATGGATGCTAATACACAGACTGAGAAAAAGTACCTTTAACTGCCAAACTTGTGCAGCAAAAGAGTGCAACAGAGACATATAGCCCAGACTGGAAAGTTTGCCTTGCGCGGCCGATTTCTCTGCCGCGCACTTCAAATGTCAGCCGCGGTTCCAGCCGCGAAATCTTCGTAAAACAACAAAAGGAGACAATAGAACTATTGTTTAGTGACATAAATACAGCTGCGCAAGAAATTTGGAAGTAGAAGAGACCCCCCGCGCATTCTGCAAACTTTCCAACCTGGCATATAGCATGAGACCTGACAAGCTGCCAGACTGGAAAGTTTGAAAACTGCGCAGGGGATTTTCAAATTGGGATGAAAATGGCCCAGATTGCATTCCAATTTCAATTGAAAATGTGCCTATCACCATAAAATTTTACATACAATCCAAGTAAATATGCAGTCCTGTCAGTACAAATTCTGCAAAATGTGCGGATGGCTGTGCGGATAACATAAAAGTGTGCAGGGGATTAATCCCCTGTGCATGTCAAACTTTCCAATCTGGAAGCTGCAACATGGATGAGGCTGGACAGGGGCTAGATGGCTCCATCTCATATTCAGTAACCTCCATAAATTGAGGCAGGTCCCACACCATCCATAAATAGCTCTCACAGCTATCAAGTGTAATGTACCATTAGTTGTCACAAAATCCTTTTTCGTGAACACAAAAGCGTCATTCAAGCCAATTAAATTCTGATCAGGTCTTTTAACTTGATAATAACACTTTCAAAAGATTTATACAACTTAAAACTTTAGCTGCAGCCATGTAGTTTTACATATATGTCTAAGAGTTCTAAAGAACACTTACACAAAAGAGTCATGACTGTATATTGTATACAGGGTGTCTCCTAAACAGCTTCTCAGTTTTAAACTCAAATAAATCTTGATCTTCTCACTCTAGCAAAACAAATAAAATATTTTCAAAGAGCATGATACAGTTTCTAAATGAGCATGAATTTGATTAGATTGGGCAACAGAGCCAAAAATTTGGAGTTATCAAATCTGGATCAATTTTGTGCATTATTGAAAAGTTGATCAGATTTTGATGACCCCCCCCCCTATATTTGCTAGTGTTGCATAATTTCATTAAAAAAGTCCTGATTTAATAATTGCAGTACTGTGCTTTTAGAAATCTCTTTAAAGTTTGCTAGGATGAGCAGGTCAAAAGATATTCGTGTTTAAAATTGGGAAAGTCTTTATGAGCCAACCTGTAGAATTGGTTACCTGTGCTACCTCAGTGGTGATCTACTAACACTTTTAAACTGCTTAGAATTCCAAGATTTAGTTTTTCCAACAGCTCCTTGAGTCCTTGATTTGCTTTGTTCATTATTGGCCTTTTTCTTCTCTACTTTGCTTTTAAAAACTCTCTGTGTATTTATTCTATTAACTGGAGCATTTGTCTCATCCTCAATATCATCATCACATTGCACACTCCCTTCTTTGACTGCTTCAAGTCTTTCTGGTGCATACAAATGAAACCAAATCTGTCAAGAAATTTGTTTTGGATGAATAAATGATGCAAAGAGGGCAAAAGAGATGAGCCACTCACAGGCAATTTTAGATCAGTTTCTTACAAACAATTGGACTTAACTCAGAGACAGCAGATCTAAAGGTAAATAGGAAAACTGAAGTGCACAGGATAATACCCAACAATGACTTTGAAGTTAATCACCATCCTTAATTTTTAATTAATGATTTCTCTCCCAAATAAAGTTATGAATCATTTAAGAAACCAAGCCATAATTGTTGCAGGTCCACGTATGAAATCATACTGTAATATCTCCAAAAAATTTTGGTGATTCCTTAACAAAACAAAGGATTTACGTAGGTTGAAAGTCTGATATTCCTTTGGGGGGATACCATAGTGGCATCAAGGTAGAACTGCCTGTCATATGTGTCTGCTAGGTATATTTTCCGTATGCCAGGAGATAATCTATGGTATCTAGTTAAGCTAAGTTAACTAAAGCTTATTTCAAGATTTGAAACTTGCATACATGTTTTTTCTTTTATAAGAAACTGGTTTATAAGAAACTACTGTAGTACTATGACAGCCAAAAATTTAAGAAACTGTTGTAGTACTATGTATATTAGAGAAGTGCTAAGAAACATTCAAAACCAAATTCAAGAAAATCATTGGAAAATTGCAGTGAACCTTTATTTCTTAGTGATATCATTGTTAATTTTGCTTTGAGCCTAAAAGAAGTCTCTTTCTTGCAAAAATTGTGCTGTTTGTCAAGAAACAAATACGTGGCAGTGGCAGAAACCTACCACTGCCACTACCACTGCCAGAAAACTACCAAATGTAACAAACTAATTAAGAAACTTTTAGTACAAAAAGCTAAAATTTTCATTTGAAATTAAGAAACTTTTAGTACTGTGGGCTTATCCAAGTTTCTTATAAAAGAAAAAAACGTGTACACTGGCAAATGCTAAAATGGAAGGTCTTGTCTGCCACATAAATATGGTCAAAACCACCTCAATTCCAGTCTTGGGGGTATACATCCCCTACTGCAACTCAGTTAAAGCTGACTCTTCACAAAAAAGAGAGTGGCACTGAATACTTCAAATTAAAGTATCATGGGCATGAAAGAACCAACAAATTCTCTCGCACTTTTAACGATAATTTGAACAAAAAAATTTGGACAAAATTTCATTCAAAAGTTATAAAGTAGGCAAATCAAAGACCTACCTTAGTTTGAGGACTTAGCCCTGTGTCTGTAAACAAGTACTGCCAATTAGGAAGGCCAAGGTGAATCATCATCATTCTGAAATAATTCAGGAAGTTGTCTGACAAATAATACCATTGCAGAGCACGATCCAGAAACCAAATCTCTGGAATGCTTGTTGTGAATCCTGCAAAAATTGGAATTGACAATAGAAAAAGGTTTGATCTGGCAGCAACATTTTGACACCACAAATTTGATGTCTGTAATCAAGGTCCCTTGAAAGTTATCCCATAAAACAGGACTGTACTGTGCTTTCAACAAGGCCATGTTAGAGACTTTCAATGGCTGATAAAATTCTTCAATTGAAATCTTTCGATGTTTGGAGAAATGTTGTAAAATCAACAGCATTTTCAAACACATGATCTGAAAGAAACAACTGTATTATGTCAACATGAATATGTCACTTCAGTAGAAGCCAATGAATTCCATGGACTCAACATTATCATAATTACATGTCATTTACTGTACCTGCTTTTAGATCTTTATAGACCAAACATACTTTCCCATTGCCATCACAACTATCCAACTCATAAACTCGATGTCTGTCATCAAAATGAGGTTTGATGTGACCTGAAAATGAATGAATAGTATATGGAAATTTTAAAGCTACTTTGCAAGATAAATGAGTAGCATCATGTCAGGTGATTTGCTCAGTTTATCCAGCTTTCAAAAGCATTTACAGTAAAGGCAAGAGTAGTGTGGCCGACTGAGATAGATCATGAGAATATCAGTCATATCCTAATCAAATCTTGATTTTCAAGAATCAAATAATAATACATGTTTTCATTCAACTGACCACTGTGTAAGTTGCATAATAGTTCAGCAGATGTGTGTGCTTGAGGAAGACAAAACAAGGCATTCCATGTAGTTAGCAGTACAGGGGCCTTACATCACATTTCACATCATTGTTCGCATTGTTATTTGAATAATAATCTATTCATGATTTGGAAAACTCAAATATTTTAGGATTAAACTGGTCACACTACTCTTGCTTTGACTATAAAACTTAAGGTCCATATTATGTGGAACCTGAAAGGAGATTGTTCTCAAAACAATACAAACGATGAGCCTTTGTTATTTTTGCATAAGAAACAATGAAAAAGAATAGAGATGTTTAGGAAGGGGGCAATGTACACTCAAAAACTATAGCTAGTACAGATCTGAAACTTACAGTAACAAGAATGCCAAAAGATGTCAAAAATGTTTTAAACACCAAATCAAATTCAGAGGCATACCTTGGTTGTCCTCTTCATCAGATTCACAGTCAATATCAGCCAAAGTTGGTCCATCACTGCTTTTAGAAGATCTTGATGTGGTCAGTTTGGTTAAACTTGCAATTGAGTTAATTTCCATTCTTCCAAGCTGTACTATGCCACCTACAATATGGAAAGAGCATGGTGATACAAACAACAACAAACCAGCGTGGGGTGTTTGCTTGACAATGATAAAGGGATTGAATGATTTAGGTGGAGGGAAGAATTCAATGTGCCATCTTTCAACAACAACATATCAAAATCTACTGATTCCAAACTTTCAATTCAAATTGTTAAGATGTTTTCCATCGGAAATAAAGGCTTTAAAGATCTGTTTGAAGGTAAAAGCCACAATATAGATAGACACAAGGAGGATACATAACCTGCCAGGAAAGAGATGCATTGTGAAGAAGAAATTGCTGTAAAACAAAATCTGCTTCTTATAAAGAAAAATTATGCCAATCAGTTGATCCCTTCAACTCTGCCACCTGGTGATATTTACAGCTCTTAGCTTTGAATGCAGAAGCAGACTTGCCCCCTGGGACACGGGGAAATTTCCCGGTGCACCCTTTGCCTCAAGTTTGTTTTTCAAAAAACTTGTTCTTTTAAGTGGCAAACAATTATCAAATGGAACTAAAATGATACAGCCATCAATTCAGCTATGGGAAAGAACTACACATTGTTTGTGGTATTCGAAAATATTCCCTTTTTCCCAGATGATGTCATTCAGAGGTTTGCGTAGAGATTTTCAGATGTGTTATTCAGATAACAATGGGTATCATGGAGCCCCTATCTGCATATTTTGTAAATGGTTTTTGTAGGCATAGCGTAAAAGCAACCAAAGCTTAGCCATAGGCTATCATAGACTTCCCATCCCCTACATTTTTCAGAAATATACAAAAGTTTCAAAAATGTAGAAATCACTATTGGGTTGGAATGTAGTCATTCATTTCATTAACTTTCTGAAGCCTACAAATTTTAAGCAAAAATAATCTTGCTACCAAGGCAGCAGAAGTTGCTTTCTTTGTAAAATCTTGGAAGTCTTAAAAAACTGAAAAGTAGGTTTTGGGCTTTGGTCTTACTTCAACAATTTACTTATTACCTGATGGCAATGCTGTACATCATAACACTTATGAATTTTACCACCCCATCAACGTTTCCAATGCAGTCAGTTTAGATGAGAATGAACTTCTTTTCAAAAGCAAATTGTAAATAAAGAAATCTGTTCATAGTGGGGCATTTTCTGACATTCTATATATACTGTATTTCTACAAATTTCCGGGGGCCAGCCCCTGGACCCCTATTTTGCTCCTTTCACTTGAAATCTAGTTCCCAGGCTAGGGGCTTGAAAGGATATTATCAGATTGTTTTGAAAAAAACTGACTCTCCATCACACTGAGTTTGCGAGATGTGTCACTATCCCCAAAGTTGAGCAGCTTAACCACCTACAGTACTGGCGCCCTTTCGGTTGCCTTTCCCAGTGAGTAGAATGGTTCCATGTCCGCCACTATTTGAATGTATCAAAGCCAGTTTTCTCAGGGCTACTTTTTGAGATAAATCATTTAAATGAGTAATCTAGTACTGTTTATGTATCCTTTGAAGTAAGACATTCAGCAGATCAAGCAGTTCAACTAAGAAATGTTTTACTTCAAGGCATGTAAAGGATGTCTGGATTGAATGCAAGGAGCAGTTGCATAATGGATTCATATTAATTGTGTTACATAACTTTAATGCAAATAAAAAAAATTGATGTTGGACTACAGACCTTTAAAGCTGACACTCCATTGAATCAACATTCCATCAGTAGTCTGATAAAAACTTTTTAATTCTTTTGGAAGCTTGCACATATATTTCTAGAAATAAAGTCAGATTTTGCAGTTTCCAAAAAACTCTCATTTTACCCTACAATGGGTCAAAAGAATCAACAAATTGGGGTGGTGCAGGAAGATTATTTGCTGGTAGTTCTGAAGTCATCGCTGCTGGTTGATCATGGGATCATATAACTATTGTGTACGGTCTACAGTATCTACTGTATTATTCTTGCCCATGCACTTTCCTGCACAAGAAAAAGTGAGTGCAGTCTGGATCATTTAGTTTAGCATCTTTTTTCTACAACAAATAAGTTTTAGAATACAAGAAGCGAAACAACTCTACTCTATCCACTCTTGAAACTGAGGCAAAAATATAATGTTATCAAGTCATCTTGAAACTCAACAGAACACTTAAATTATTATAATGATGATAAGGAAACGATGAATTACGCTTATTAAAGGACAACATTTATAAACAATAAGTCATTATACCTACAAGATAAAGATTCTACATACATTAAAATCGAAAACTGTCGGACAATCAATATTTCGACAAAATCTTGTCTGAAAGTTTAGTTGTTCGAAATGTGGTGATGTCAGAAAGTTTTTTTGTCCTAAAGTTTTAAATTGATTGAAAATAGAACAGCACAAAGAAACGTAACATAAAATGTTGATAAATCAATGTTTTACCAGTAGTACTTAGGTTTCTTGAATTTTGTCATTTAAAAGTTTGGCTCCTTGAAGTGTTTCTTTGAAAAAGTTCACACATGGCAGCACCTTTTAATTTGGTTTACAGCTGGTTTATCATTGTTCAATCTAAAGAAAATTACATTCAAATGTCCTAGTTGATGTGATGATCATCATGTACACCTACTGTAAATTGATATTCATGATGGAATCACAATTATTTTTAACATAGACTTTTGTATAAATGCTTGTTTTTCGATGTCGTGTTTGTCCAAAAGTTTTTTTGCTGAAAGTTCTTGGTCCAAAAGTTTTATTTTAATGTACATTATTGTAGCCCAGGACCATATGTTAGTGGCTACTCCACTCCCAAACCCAATGAGCATGGAACAGCTGTCCCCAATCCCTCAGGCAACCATCAACCACCAGGGAGCTCTAAAACATATTATACATTGTAGTATCTCAAATACCTTACACACAATGGTTCAGATAAGGAGTCCAAACTAAAAATAAATGAATTTGAAACAAAAGAAAATGGGTATGTTAAGGGTAAAATGAGTAGGGCGCAAAGTCTTTGTATAGAGTTTTGCTATCCTCAAGGTAGAAATGTTTGAACTACCCTTCTGAATGTTTGGATGTTGATTTTTAAGTCTGAGTCAAATGTTTTACAGTAGGCTCAATTGGAAGCAAACACAAACCTGTTCCCAGGCATCAACAATGGACTGATCAGCTGGTTTCTGGTCCATCATTTTCACATCCTTGACACCAAGATGCTGTTCTGCAGAAGAAACATACAAGCATTTCAGGACCAACTATCATACAATAAGGAACTGCTTATAAGAAACTCCACTCTCAGATCGCCAAAAAATTAAGAAACTCCAGTACTGGGAAAATATAACTTAAGAGACTGCTTATGTTTATAAAGGGATTCTTGACATATTTTTACTTTATTTCTATTTGTTTCTTGTATCATATTTCTTCTATAGGTACTTGAGTTTAGTCTTTACATAGGACAGGCTGCAAAAAGCCTTGTTTTTTGATGTACCAGGTAGTGAATATGAAGATTGTTATGGAACCTTTAAGAAACTTGTAACAAACTCTGAGTACTCAAAATCTGATAATTTTAAGAAACTTCTAGCACTGGCCCAAATTCTTAGTTTCTAATAAAGAAATATGTGTACTGTTTTTGGTAACTGCAATTCTCAATCAGGCAATAATCATATCATTTTCATAAGGAAATGTTTACAAAAGAAACCAAACTTGCACACAATCAAAACTTATAAGGTACTTTATTTATTGTAAAACTCCTAGGGTCTTTCATAAAATCTTTACCTAAGCTAACACATTAATGATATACAGTTGCTCAGGTAGCAGGGTATTGGGTACCATTTAAATCACTCTGATCCTCTTAAAAAGTGGAGCAGCAAATAAAAAGAATCAGCTTCAAAACTGGTGGGGGCAGGGGGCATCCTACAACGACTCCAACGTTTCTAGTCTCTTTTTTATGTGGAAATCCCAAGCATTTTTTCTGTTAGTCTACATTACTCACTGTCAGTATCGTGCGCAATGTCGATGCTAAAGGTCAGTGTTCGATTGAAATAACATGATGGGAAGGACATCCTGACCAGCTGTCTGATACAATGAAAAGTTTAGAAATCTTTCAAGACTTCTTCGGAACAAGTTCAACTTTTGGCCTTTCTGAAAAGAATTAAATATAAATGTGAAGTATTCTGTTAATTGATTGAAGTTCGCATTTCATGGAAGTACCTTTAGTACTTTTAGGCCTAGTTGGTTAGTTAGCTAGGTAGGCATTACAAAAATTTGTCAGTGCACATTTCATTCTCCTTTCCCCTTCCTTACCCAGAGATTTCAAAACACCAAGCGTAATCTTGTCCAAAACATCTCTCATTTTGAATTCTTCTAGGCTCATTTCTGTTGTCACTTTGTTGCCATCAAGATCGTCGTCCTTCCATAATGGCTGTACTGTAGCTAGGCCAGTCACAAACACTCGAGAGAACTGGGCCCGATTTGCTTCCGCAGAGGTTCGGATAGACCAGACCATTGAACGCTGCGCGCCTTCTTGGCGACCCATCCTTTGGATGCCGAGAATTTTGACCCATTTTGCCATTGGATTTCATGACACAGGAGAGTTTACAATTTATCAGAATATTCATTGAGACAAATCAAATTGTTCGGGAAATTAGCAAAAATGTGCATATTGCTGCTTATTTCTGGGGCCCCTATGCGGAACGATATTCATTGAATGGGCCAAACTCGTTGCACGATTCTTCCCTTCTTCAGATTTTTGGACCCCAAGTATTGAATTTGTCCACGTTTTAGTGAGTTAACGTAAGATTGTGTACCCGAAATATTCATGGGCCCCCTCGTATTGAACGCTAACGAGTGTCCCTTGGGAGACTCCAGGTCAATGTTTGATGAGTAAAGTCAGCATAAGAAGAAAAGACATCAAAGCACAAATTTTCTCCTGTCTTGCTACAGCACAGCCTAAGTAACTGAAGTTAAAAACTGTGGCTAATCATTACGAATTATCTAATCTTTACAGAAAGATGTGTGACGCCTAGAAATTATTGAAAAACATTTCCTCAACATAACATCTTCAGTTTCAATTAAAATCTATTATGCCCCATTCACACTACAAGTTAAACCGGTTTAAATTAAACTAGATTTTCGAATAGGGTCTGCTGATTGGTCAATCCAACAAATCCAGTCATTTGATTGGTTGAAATCTAAACTAGTTTAGATAAAGCTGGTTTAATTGTTCCAGTGTGAATGCAGTGTTGAAGTCTCTTCTACACTACCATCTTAATTGAATCTATTTACAAAATGTTACAGGAAGATGCATAGACTTATGACGACGAGTCTCTAATATCCCTGCGGTAAACCTTGCTCAAAAGGGACTCATAATGAAACAGTGAAAACGCTGACCTTATTTTTTGCAATCATCAATAGAATTAGGATGGGATCAAGGCTTCGAATCTCGAATTCCGTTCGAATGTTAGTGGTTCAATCGAATCGAACATTCTGTCATATTTGCCGTAACCATAGTAATTCACAAATATCGCAATCCGACTGGTACTCTAGGAAGCTCAGAGTTTGGGCCTAAATCGGGTCAGCTTTTTCAGTGTTATTATGAGTCTCTGTTGACCGAAGCACCATCATCAAGTCAAAGGAGCACAGGAAACACTGGACACCAGGTCATCAGTCTAGAGGATACGTCGTTCTACCTTAAATCCAACTTTATCACAACTGCAGTAAGGCTACGAAAGGATCAAACCTCGGCCTCTTTGAAGAAATACCGTGTTCAGGCCCACTCTTTGAAGCTCCCACCTTCTAAGAAGCAAAGCCTTAAAAATAGCCCCCCCCCCTATATTAGGCCTCCAACTTGTATCAAATACAAATGGGGAAAATTCCATAAATTTCACTAAAGCGACGCAATTTTCTGGTTTTCACACGGTTTATGTTTGTACTGCACTGGATTTTATATATTCAATAGCAAAATGGTACGCATATGATGGAAAATACGAGGTGAAAGTCCTACAATTGTACCATTTACAGCCTTGAAAGCGAAATTTCCAAGAGACCTCTCTCTAATACGCCTCGCTCTCTTCCAGGTCTACTCTGCAGCAGGAATCCTCTCAGGCCTGGGTGGAGACATGAACCATTTTCATTGATTAAAGGTGCAGCTCATCCAAGCATCTACAAACTTTGCTCACGAAATGCGTCCTTCCTAGGACTGTTAGGCCTGAAAGCCGATGAGGGCTCAACCTGGGTAGTTATCTGGTTAACTGCCAAAGATGAAATTCACCCATTTATGTGATGTTAATACGATCTGAGCGTTTTGCAATTCAACATATTAGCTGCACCTATGAATCACACAGTATCTCTATCATTTGTCATAAATCAAACTCCTTTAAACAGTTTGTCATCAAATGGTACTTCATCTCCAATCATTGTCTTCCAGCATCAGTGAGCATGGACAATCATCACCTAAGCTGTAGCACCTAGCCTGCGGGTAGACTCTTGATTGAAGGTCTCCACGCAAGCTAACAACACAATGATAGGCTATAAATTACAATTTAATGAAGACCAGCCTTTAAGATAGCCCTTTTCGCACCAAAACATGGACAAACCGCTTGAACTATGTCCGTCCAGCGACCATAGATTAAATGGAGTACAAAGACCAGCATGCACTGCACGAAGTCAACGGTCTTCCCTTTACAGGTTCCAGAATAACTGACTGTACGACATTCACAAAAACAAAAACAAACGATGGCAAAGGCTGCTGGTCTTTGTATTCCCTTCAATAGTTCACTTCCGAATAATCGATTAAATGACTACATGTAATAATCGACTTTGCCGAAATAATCGATATTGTAAGAATGATCAATTACGAAAACATGATCGATTTGCACAGAAAAGAAACCGGAATTCCATTGACGACAGAGAACGACTTTTCGAGTATTCGGTGTATAATAGACCCCTTGTGGAATGGAATCCTATTCTACTGCTATCATTGTCTGTTCATGCCTATTACGTAATGATTTCATTCAGGCCTTCAACTGATCGATTGATAGGCAATTTTGCTAGCCTGTGAGATACTCGTAGGCTACAATTTTTATCCAATTAATCGAATAGAAAAATCATGGTCAATGGCCAGGCTTAGCTTGAACGGACAAATTCCTCTATGACGGTCTGGTATGAAAACAGGACGGCCAAAAATTTCAACGTTCATGTCCTCGAATTTGTCAATCAATTTATTCATTGATCCAGAGATCTTACCGATCTTACAAATGATTTGTTGTCAAATACACACAAGACGTCAAAAATCAGACCAAAATTCAGATAAAATGCGCAAATTTCAGACGCTTCGTACATCATTATGAGTTATCTATCTCTGAGTGCGCAAATGGCTAACGTCACCGTTTGTCTAAACTTTACCAACACGTGGTTCTAGTCCATATAGCCTTCAATACGATATGGATACGTTTAGTCATGAGGAATGTAAACATTAGCAACAGTATCATCTTTCATGAATACATCTTACGAAAGGCATTGCACAGAATTCAGCGATGAAAAAATTCCGTTCAAAAGTCCATCCATATTAACATAGCCAAAATCCAGCTGCTGAGTGCGGTAACAGACCTCTATGCTTGGAATTATGTTACGGTTAATTCCCCCGTTGTGAACGACATCACCAACAGTTCCCTACATGTGAGCTTTTTGTTGTCAACGAGTTAAGATACCCATCACAAAACGAATATGAATTATGCAGGCCTTCACTTCTTTCCATCAGGGTTTCTTGGGTCATAATGAACTGAGCCATAACCGAGGCTATCGGCTTTGGTCACAACGAGATTAGCTGATAACATTCCCCCGGGACCACCATGCGCTTGGCTGCTTGAATGAGAAGGCGGGTAACGACTTTTCTCCAGCTCAGAAAGGTGTTTATATGGGCTTCTTTGTCCGCTCATCCTTTGTGGGTATCCTTTACTAGAGCCTACGCTACCATACTGAAAAGATGGTTGGAAGAAAGCGGCTCCATAAGGAGTGCCGAACTCCCTTCGTCCGTCTCGACGGCCGTCTCCAATAGGCGTTTTAGAGTCTTTTGGGACAATATCACCACTCTCCATTTGTTGGGCACGAGATGCAGCAAACATTTCACCAAGTCTGAAGTTATTAAATGGACTTCCTTTGGCGCTTCTTGAAGGGTTACTGGGCTCACGGCTCTGGAAACCTAGTGGTGAAGCATGTGGGTAGAACGGTGGCCGATGGCTATGTCCATCGCGGCTAGATGGTCGCATTCTCTCAGCATGTGGATGTTTGCTTGGTTCCTGCCCAAGCTTCAGTCCCATATCACTCTTCTCAGCAAAATATTTCGCGAATGCCTTTTCATGCTCCATATGAGAAGGTGGTGGCTCAAAGCGTTGATGGGCCGCCAAAGAATCGACTTGTGACATTCCAGAGCGCTGTCCGTAATAGCTACTTCCGGAGTATGGGGTTGACAGGCCTGGGTAACCCTCCACAGACGGCGGCAGCGATCCTCCGAAAGGAGTTGGAAGGCGATGAAGATCATGCTGTAGGTACTCAGAGCGGAACTTCTCAATTTCAGATGAAGGATGACCGGGATATGATGAGCCTTGGCCATATGCGGGTGACACTGGAATACTCTTGGTCTCCATCTAAAAAATCAAATTGTCATAAATAAAGCATAAATATTTACTATATGGAAATTCAATTCAATATCAAGCTACCATTCAGAAATAATTTTAAGTTGAATTGAGACGAATCATTTACATCAGAGATCTTTCTCAAATGACATGATAATCATTCGTTTTTCTAAGAAACAAGAATCTATACTCACCATGTCCTCATCCAGAAAGGAAAACTAGGCTAGTCTGCACTTTAGCGGACCAGCTTTAAAAATCGGCAAACTATGTGTCATGGTCTAAGGGTTAGGGTCAGAGTTAGGTTTTGGAAATGGGGCTTTAGGGTAAGTTAGGGTTAGTTAGGGTTAGTTAGGGTTAGTTAGGGTTAGTTAGGGTTACTTAGGATCAGTTAGGATAAGTTAGGGTTAAGTTAGGATTAGTAGGGTTAGGTTAGGGTTAGTTCCTGAGAGACATGACATAAAGCTGGTCCGCTAAAGTGCAGTCGTCCCAAAAACTATTTGGACCCAGCTTTTACAGCTAAGTTAGTATCAAACGTTTTATACCAGTAAAATTTCTTTCAACCCGATCTATAGGCCATATTTGCAGTTAACTGCGCAAACTCAATAGAATCGACGGCTGTTCTTCACCAAATGTTAAAATATGAAGGACATCAAAAAGCTGTGAACTTGCAAGATAATCAGGCTTATTTTGATTTTTAAGTTACCCCAAAATATTATGAGTTTGGGTCAACCAACTCGTTCTTCTGCTGGATGGCCATTGCTGTTGTTGTCAACTTATGTCATTTCGAACGAATAAATCTAGCTTCTAATTATAATGTATAAAAGAAACTAAAACTAAAACTAAAACTTCCTGGGTAAAAAGCTATCTGAAGGATCGATACCAATTTGTTCAATGCGGCAATTCGAAATCTTCATGCCAGTTAGTCAAATATGGAGTACCTCAGGGCTCAATTCTGGGGCCTCTATTGTTCCTTATACAAATTAATGATCTAACGAAAGTTGTAAAAGTATGTAACGTCCAAATGTATGCTGATGACACTGTCATATACGTGTCTCATAAAAGCATCAGCGAGGTGGAGGAAGCTCTGACAGGTGATATGGCAAATATTGCGCAATGGCTAGAGAACAACAGGCTTATCATAAATCTAAAAAAAGGAAAAACGGAAACAATGCTTTTTGGTACTGCTAAAAGACTGCACTCTAAAAATGACTTAAAGATCTGGATCAATGAGCATTTGATACACTTTGTGAATAGTTACAAGTATCTTGGTGTGCTTTTGGACCCTTGCCTAAATATGAAAGAGCATTTACAGAAGACTTTAAAAAGTGCTGCAGCACGAATTAAGCTGTTGAAAAGAATGAGACAATCACTAACGAGTCATGCAGCTGAATCAATATACAAAGCAATTGTATTGCCCAAAATGCTTTATTGTTCTACACCGACTCTAAAGATCTCAGACACCATGGGCAAAAAATTCGAAAGCCTTCAAGCAAGGGCCATTAAAATCATTCATCATCATCCAGAGTTTGATCAAGAACGTCGATATATGACGATATTAAACCAGAAAAAGTTTAAAGCAGATCTTTTGATCTTCAAGTGTTTGCAAGGAACTACCATTCCAAATTTTGAGTCATATGGTGAAAGAGTTAGCCACAATTATGGTACAAGAGGCAATAAAGCTACATTACGCGTTCCAAGAGTCAAAACAGAAGCAGCAAAAAAGTCTTTCTGGTTCCAAGGCCCATCTTGCTTTAACGAACTACCCATTGACATTCGAAGTTTAGATTCTATTGTTGTTTTCAAGCATAGACTAAAAGAACATCTGGAAGGATTATAATCATGAACTTAAGGACAGGATTTTTGTTTTTAACAATAAATATTGAAGGATATTTTAGGTTCTTATATTGTAAATTGATAGCTTATTTTTCTTTATGTTCAAACAGGGCCCTTATTGATAACAATACTCATAGTATTGACAAGGTTACCCTGTATAAATATTGCTCTTATTATTATAAAACTACATAAATACATGCAAAGAATTTTAGAGAAAAATCCAGGAGTGACCGTAAGTGGGAAAAGACAGTGATGATGAGAGGTGGGGTGAGCTCATTTGCCAAACCAGGAA
Organism: Aurelia sp. 4 Dawson et al 2005; assembly: GCA_964019985.1. Classification (NCBI taxonomy): domain Eukaryota; kingdom Metazoa; phylum Cnidaria; class Scyphozoa; order Semaeostomeae; family Ulmaridae; genus Aurelia; species Aurelia sp. 4 Dawson et al 2005. The sequence continues at coordinate 16,954,030 of OZ026499.1, forward strand.
TCTGGTTGGTTGAACAAAGCAGATAAAATAAAGAATCATTTGCTCCTTCGACTGTATACATAGAGATGCCCTAGACTGCCGCCGATACCAAATCTTGTGGTCAATCCCTAGTAAAATCAAAAGCTTTGTAGCAATGTAAACGCGAAGCAGCTTGGATTAGAAGCATGAAACTTTACTGTTACAATATATTTTGAATTCTGTAGCTGAATCTGACGCATAAAATTTCGTAAAATAACATCTGGAAAAAATTCCATAATGGCGGCCAATCGTCAAACTTCATTGACAACTGGCCGCCACATCATGAGCAACAAGAACGTACAAGACATTGAATACTAACTCACCCTTTCTCTGACATGACGATCTGCTTTGTCCAACGCAGAACCGGCCATACTCTGAAAGCGGGAACCTGGAGATACTGGTCCTCTGATAGGTATGTCACTCTTCGGCATAGCTTGCATTTCTTGCGCTCTGCGATTGAAAAGGATGAACTATTGGTCATAAAGCGGGCACAAGCAATCTTGTAGCTCATGAGTGTAGGGCGAAAATTTAAGTCGCAGGGTTGCAAATGAAACTAACTCTCGCCAAAATAGTGCCAATGAATTGAAACGTTTTTAAATCTGTGGGCGGCCGTTTGTCAATATCACCTATTGCAAATAGCAACATTTGGGTGTCAAATCAAACACCCAGGCTTGAAGAAGAAGATGAAGTTGAAACTCACACAAGTTATAATGTGATTGAGATAAATTAAACAACGACCAAAGGCGGGTAAATATGATATTGGAAAAAAATTAAAGATTTTGATCAGGCTCAAATGCTGCACATCAAAATGGATTTCAAACGCCTCTTTTACTGAGGCTTGTTGAAAGTGAAATGGTAATAAATTGATGTCCCTACCTGGGATTAAACCCCTGGAACCAACTACTTCGTTTGGTTTGCATGGTGTGGGAGGCATAGATAGCGATTAATGATGAAGTTTGATATTTACCTCATTTGCATATTCCTGACTTCATTGGCATAATGACTCTCTACATGTCTAGTTTTCAGTTTCTCCCGTTCAGCCTCGAATATTCTGGTTGCCTCTGCTTTCCTCGTTTCTTGCTTCGCCTTCTTTTCAGCAAAGGCCATTCTGTCGTGCTGCGTAGCAGGACTTTTCCTCTTACCTTCAGGAGAAACATATTCCTCCTTCACTGACATTCCAGTTCTCATGTCATCCTGGGGAGCACTCATAGAGTGAATCACACTGGTTCGAGTGTAGTTACATGTAGTTGTCTGTTTACGAGATGGATGCTCAAGAGCACCGCGGGAACCCTCGATATCCTTTGCGCTACCAACTGGAATTTGTTGTGTCTTCTCCACTCTAATTTTCCTGGGACGTCCACGATCCGGACTCGGAATCAATCGATCGCCGGTTAGTGTGAAATGGGATATCTCTGGACCTTCTTGCATGTTTTCTGGAAAGAGAGAAGGAATTGAAAAACGCACTGCAAAGCAAACTTAAACCAAGCCCTTGATCCAGACAGCATCATACCTGGTGGACTACAAAACAAGTTCCGTTCTTTGAAAATTCGTAGTACGGAGAATACATATTGGAATAAATTGTAATGGAATGAATCAAAGTTGTATTGTTAGCCGAAGGCAAGACATGAAAACCACCCTGAACATATAACTGGGTGGTCATAGGAAATTTCAACTCACAATGAACTGCATGAAATTTTTCCACATATATCCTCTTTTCATGTATCGCTCTTGTTTTCATTTTTTACAGTAACTACCGGCAAATTCAAGTAAAATTTACAAAACATAGATTGTATCTCAGGTACAACTTACGATCAAATATATTGTATGGAACGAATGCAAGATTAGCTTAGAAATCATAAATGGTTTTTCTTGTGGCGCCACCAAAGTTTGATCAATAAAACTTTTCGATGCATTGAGTGCATTTAAATAAAACCGGTCTTTACGACATCAGCCATGACTGGATCTCGACCTCTTTCGAAGAAAGCTGGATATTTTCACGGTTCCTTTCTTGCAGGAAATGCAAGCATGACTTTTAGTCCAGTAGCAGGAAGGAAAAATTTTCCACGACCTGACCAAAGGTCTGCAGTAGTATTTTTTGTGCTTTTCTTCAATTTTTCAGAGCACTATAAATGTTGGTAAAAATAGAATTAAATACTTGAAAAACGAACGTGTAATCTCCTCATTTACAGCAACATGCAAACTATTTACGCCGTTATCTGATTGTTTGATTCTTAACTCTTGAGCGGAACGAAAATTTGTTTTAGTTAAGAGATTTCTTTTTATTTTGGTCGCCGCAGGTTTAAGGCAAAGGGGGGGGACTTCTATTGGTATGTGACGGGGGTGTCAGACACAGGTTATTTTTGAAAATCCCAAAAATATATTAAATTCAGGACATTTTTAGACCCCAAAAATATACTCATAGATTCCTGGTATATGAAAACTAAAGGTTGTATAGCATTTTCAGCAACTGCCCTGCAATATTTTGGTGAAGAACTCAGCCTAGCACTCACCTTGTCAAATTTTCTCATCAGCAACCCCAAAAATATACCGATTATGCACCAAATAGAGTACCCAAGGTATACTAGACAATTTTTTACAAACCCAAAAAATGTCTGACCCCCCCCCCTCGTCACTTACTAATAGGGAGTCCCCCTGGGTTTTAGGCCTCTTTTCATGCATTACGCGGTTATAGTTTTTCGGAACTAAGACTACGTTCACAGAATGCCGGCATGTTTTGAAAACGGTAAAAATGTGGAGGTGGCAAAATCTAAGCAAACGTCCAGATGGTACCGGCAAAATTTCGAAATGTAGGAAAAATGGGAGCAGCCATTTTTAATATCGCGTATACAAGCCGAAATCCGTGATCCACAATTCTGAGAAATGATCAGCAGCCTCGTTTTGAAAGTGTCGAAAAATGTTACGTTTTCATCATTTTCGAGTGTTCAAACGATGCCTTTTCAAAATAGGCCTACCGGCAAAGAAAGTGCCGTTTTCGTCTGAACGGTGGGCCTATCCGTCGCATTTTTCTCACCGTTCTCGAAAATGTGGCGGCATCGAGTGAGCGCAGCCTAAATTCCACCGATATTTTGAATTCTCAGAAACTGGAACAACAAATCACAAAAATAAACTTCAGCTCTTTGGCTATCAACTGCACTGTAACCCAGTACGATACCTGAAGTATTCTCCGCATACTTGAAGCAGATTAATTTGAGATAGACTTAACTGACGTGGGAGAACCAAAACTGCAAGTTATAACAGTGTTTATCATCTTTTAATGCAGGTTGCACGGTCTCTAGATAAGAAACTGAGCTTATAATCGCTTATATAGGAGGTTTCTTGCAAAGGGTTCTTGACAAATATAGGTGCAGCGCATTGTGACGATATGAATTTGTTTCTTACCCGTTTGTATCTCTTGTTGTTTGCTTCGCTCACTCTCTGAACTGGGCGCTGACATAACAGGACTTGGGTATGGCACTGATGCACTAGTAGGCTGCTTAATCTTCTTGCCACTTTGATTAGGACTTGATCCTTGTTCCAATTTCTTCATGTAGTCGGCAGCTGCAGATCCATGGTCATAAGGGCTACCGGATTTCCGCCCCATCTCCTGACCCCTTCTCATGTGTATGGCTTGCTTCTCTTTGCCTGGTGAAAATTGTGGTCTTTCTTGTGTACTGACTGGCTTCTGTTGCGGTTGACGGTAAACTTCCTGCGGGACCCACGTTTTGGCTTCAATCATCTGTTTGTCAACATAAGAAGTTGGAGACAGATTTTTTGGAGCTCCCGAGTGGTCACCTGCGGTCGGTCCTTCCCCTGTAATTGAATTAAGACAAACACCAGAGTTACTCAAAAGAGAATAGTCTTCCTTGTTTTAATTTTAGGCATGCTTATCTCAAATTTCGTAATCCGCTTGCCAAATAAACCTGAACCTCAACCAATATCAACACCTCGAGCAAATAGCACGTGCTGCCTGTTATTGGCCTGCTCAGAGAGTAATATGATAAATAAATTCAGTTACCGTTGTTTATACCTAATCATTTATCAAATTTGGAAGCCCAGCTGTAGACATTACAATTCTCGCATATTTGGGGAGTAAATTAAACATTTCAAGGGAATGTAAAGCATATAAGAGTGGCTCGAGTCACTTGCGGTCAAAGTCTGGTAAAAAAAGTCTTGTGCACAGCAAACTCGTGATAATTTCCTCTCTTTATTTCTACCTAGCATTAGCACAGGGCTCCAGTCTTTAAAAGGGTGCATGTAAATGCTATTACATTTTCTTTGAGTTAAAGTGCTTTAAAGGAATTTTTGATAATTTGCTGTAAAACTGCCGTGGCAATTTTTTGATATCTCGATCATTTTTAGCCTGATAACCAAACCCAATTTCAAATTGGGTCTGGTTATCAGGCTAGATCATTTTCAGAATGGCGGCCTTTTATAAATTTTGAGCCAGTGACATCATCGAATTTCTAAATCCTTAACCAGAAGAGCTACGGATTTCGGGTTGCTGCCATATTGTAGACCTTTAAAAACAATGGTTTTATGGAAGATTGTATCCATTTTCCTCACGTAATTTAAGACTTAACGATGATTTTAATTTTTTCAAACTTTGCGATGAATTTTTACAAAAATAATTAAAATGCTGCAATTTTGAAAATTATGTCGACATCAAAAAATCGCCACGGCAGACTTACAGCAAACTACTCAAAGTTCCTTTCAAAGCATTCAAATCATAGAAAAATGCAATACACTTTTTCACACCCACCTGTTTAAGGATTTGGAAGATCTGAGCCCCATGCTCCTGTATTCGAAGGCACTTGTAGGGCACTCAGAACCTAAGCTTATCAAAGCAGTGTCCTAGTCAGTCCTCTCGATGTGATTACACCTTGTGATTCCTTCTGCCTGGAATTATCGAGAGATTTTGATGCTCATCATTCCAGATAGCAGGCTCCACAGGGTACAACAAGGGCAGATTTCCCAACACAATAGTATTAGTTGCTTTAAATGACACCTCAATTCAAAGCGATTAGCGACTTCAGACAAAGGAAATTCTCTTAACCAGTAAATCAAAACCAACAAGATGGCAAAAATTTCCCCGAAACCACTGGGGCAAACTCTCGCCTTGCGCAAGCTACAGTTGGCTTTTAAGAGAAGTTATGTGTTCGTAACGAAAGAAGAAGGGTGACTCTAAAGTTCTGTCTCGTGGATTCTGTTTATTGATTCAGAATCTTTTTGGTAAATTTTTCATTCAAAATCCGCTTGACAGAGCTTTATATTCACCCCACTTAATTCGTTTTAAGCGAATAAATTCTCGTATAAACCAACTTTTGCTTGCACAAGGCGAGACTTTGCCCCAGTCGTTTCGGGGAAACGTTTATGGTCCTGTTTGTTTTGATTTCCTGGTTGAGAGAATTTCTTTTGTCTGAAATCGCAAACCGCCTTGAAGTGAGGTGTCAATCAAAGCAACTAATGCTATTGTATTACAAAATCTTCCCCTTTTAGGTGACACCTAGAATCACCAACCTTCTGATTGGTAGTCAAGCGTAGCCTCACTACATGAGGACCCTCAAGTTACGCCCATATTATTGATTTGAATTGTTGCTGCTGTTGTCACTCCACTGAGGGCCTTATTTCCCTAGAGCTGTAAAAGCCGCAAAAAATTTCAATTGGCGACGAGTTTCTGTGGCCCCGTCGTCTGCTGGTCAGAATCCGGCTTTGAGGCAGGCGGTTTTTGCGATTATGGGAAGAATGACCCTTTACTGAAATACTGATACTTGGTTTTATGGTACAGCAGTTCTAGAAAACTGATTTATGAAGCATCAGACTCCGTCCCCAGGAGGCTCATTTAAATTCAGACACCGTAGGGGTTCCTAAAGAGAGAAGGGGCTGGTTTACAAAATCAGATGACAAGGATATCTTTTCATGTATGATAGCTTCCAGTTCTGTTTCTCCATATTTTCTGATTCAACATACAATGCTACAAGTCAAATATAGAAACTCGACACTGTTTTAGCCCGAACTATATCAAAACCAACAGGCAAACTTGTTCAGCTAAATAAATGAAAACTCTTTCGTAGCCTCTGAGATTTGACAAAAATAAACCTTTCAGCTTTTCTACAAAAGAGCCTGGATCGAGCGTTATTTTGATACATTTTTATACGCGAGGTTCAATCGAGTGGCGTTCGAGCTTCTATCACTATTGCGCACAATCGAAAATTCTACAAATTGCAGCAAAATATCGTTCGATTCCGATTCTTTTCAGAATAGCTCGAAGATCTAAGAGGGAAGCTTTAAAGAGAGGGCGGCTTATCATAATCTTTGCTCGGAGGGGGGTTATTAGAGAAGGGGCCTTACAGAGAGGGGGCTAAACAGAGCTTTACGGAATTTGGGGAGAACAAGTATACCTTGGCTTCCATCCTCTGCTTGCTTCTCGGTAACGAACTGGCCTTGTGGTCCAAATCGAGGCTGGCCTCCGCCACTCATCTTCAAACCTCCTGTGATGCTTTCAGGTTTAGTTGCTGGCTTCACGATTGGCCTTCCTGCGCTGATGTTGGGCTGTAGGAACTCCGGTTTTTGCTGCAGGTTTCCTAAAGAATAGAAGGTTCAATGCATCGGTTATATACACCTATAGCTGCTCATTGTGCAACTGAGTGTTAAACCAAAGTACAAAGAGCATCTGTGGAAAATTTTGTAAACAATTACCAAATGGATATATATGTTTGATTTGATAAGGATCGAAACAACGACAAAACCGGTCTATACATTTCGATATGATATGCTTTTGAAACAACGTTTAATTTGGTATATGTTTCTACTTTCATAAGATAATGAAGAGAAAATAAAACTGTATCTCCTGATGACGTCAAACGATTGGATACAAAATACAAACTGTGGTATCAGGTAAGTAGAAACTGTCAGCGACTGCAAAGTTTTAATAACAGATAGGATGACTTGCGCAACAACAGAAATTCTGCAGCTGGTAGATATGGCCACATTTCTTTGGTGCTTTAACCCTTTCACCCCTGGAAGGGCCATATGGGCCAACAGTATTTATTGAGAACTGCAAATTTGTCAGGGGGTGAAGCATTTGGAATTTTGATTGATTTGAAAGGTTTTGCACATTGCATTTATCTATTGCTTACTGAATCACCGATTATGATACCCCCTGGAAAACGACAATCTACATTAGGTTTTCCTGTTAAGCTTGATTTTAGCCGGGCGTGAAAGGGTTAAGAGAAGAAACTTTGAGATGGGGCAGATGTTTACTTTTTCGTTATTGCACAACGTGAAACTAAATAGAAAATAATCGTTGACGTTCTTGTGCAGTGACACTCCAGTAATCAGAGTGTGGGTTCTTCACATTGCGAAATCTGTGAATCTAAATCTTAGCAAAATTTAATTACACGCTTGGCCCTGCCTATCACAGTTCTGCAAATAACTGTTTTTTGAGTCTATAAAAAAGGTGAACTGGCAACAAGGTTGCATCATTTGTTTCCCCTGGATGAATGAAACCCTTTATTAAGAACTTGGTTAAATCAGGCTGAAATCGTTCTTCCTTACTGGGCACAAAACATATCATTTCAGGCTTTAGCGTCTCAATAAATGAAGGTTGTTATATACGGGTTTTTACTGTATTATATATGTTATATTAAGATACCATGAAATAGTTGACAGCTCAAGGTGGAATATGTTCAATCTAGCTATTCTGAGCGGATGCTAAGCTCCCAAACAAGTGTGAACCATGAAAACATCATAAACTTCCGAAGTGGGCGAGTGTGGGGTGGGGTTGGGTTGACAGAGCAGAAACTGTGTAAAATGAAGTCATCGACTAATCTGAGATAAGGAAGTGTTTGAATAGATAAGCTTTCTGAAACGATAAATCAACAGTTTAAGGACCTAGGAAGAAAATATCAAGTGTTGCCTAATTTCGGGATCTGTTGCCGCGAGCTAGGGAGTCCCAAAGTTACGAGCTTTTGCGCATGCATGCGCAGTTTCTGCTCTTTCGGTTGGGTTATGAACGTATATCTGATTTCAAAATCACTATTGACATGAGATAACTTTAACTTTCTCTGCTCATATACCGGGTGAGCGGGAAAACCTTCTCACTTTCGAAAATTCATAGCATCAAGAGTACTGAACAGATTTGAATGATTCAAATTCTGGCTAAGGGCTGAAAGATCAAAGCATTTTTGCTATTTTCTTGTTGTCTTCCGAGCTCCACAAATATAGGTAAATTTAACATTACAAAAATGTTATAGTTGCAAAATGACTGAAAAAGGGCCTGACCAATGATCAAATCATAGCGGACTCTTCACATAGAACAATAACGAAAATGCAAGTTCTCATGGGTGAGAGATATACTCTGCACATTTATTGCCATGGCATAGAAAATTTGCGGGAAGAGACCAGGGAGAGCGTGACCCATTCTGACAGCCTGGGCAACAGCAGGAAATAAGGCTAGTCGCCTCCTTGCGGCTCGGTTGCCTTTCCTCCAAACTTGAGTTGTTTTCGATTTATTTGCACCTTTCAAGATTCAAACGATAGTTGTTTGGATTGGTAAGTGTTTTCTCTTCTCGGGATTATTTAGCTATCTGGTCATCCTTCCAACCATTGGTGAGTGTATGTTGAGCCACTTTATTGCGGGAATGTGTCCTCAGCTTTGAGGGGGCTCAGTTTATAGGCCCAGCCGATCAACAGGTCTAACTTTAGTCTTGAACGAACAGAAGCAATAGAGTGCTTCAAAATAAACTCACAAATGGATGGAAGGATGGCAAGACGCCTAAATAAACTAGAGAAAAGATTTACCATACCAAGCAAGTATCATGCAGCTCTTGAAAGGTGAATTGAATAAATCGGGAATAACTCGAGTTTGCAGGAAGCTGCGACCGGGACGCAAGCCAACGCGGAGGGGATTCCCAGATTCCTACTGCTGCCAAGGCTGTCAGAACGGGCCGCACTCTCCCCAGTCTCTTTCATTCGAAGTGAACATTCGAAAATTCTTCACAGTATAGGAAAATATCGTTTGATTAAGACTCGATTTTAGAATAGGTGAAACGTCTATTCCAATAAAGAGATCATCACCTAGTGTCCGGTCTCTCCTCATTAATCCCTGCTCAGTTCTCTGTCCAGACGAATGTGGAAGGATAGACGTTGAGCTTGGGCTTGAGCCTTCTTTGTTATCGTGCTTTCTGGTAGATTTTGCTCCTTCGTCGCTCTTGTTTGTGGTAGAGACTTCGTCAGATATGGTTTCACCTTCAGAACTGATATCCCTCGCTGACAAAGTATATAATAGAAATCAAGTGTAGCAGACATAGAGGTGGGTAAGACAATGTCACGTGCCTTGATTAAGACGTGATTAAAAATCTAATAACCTCGCTCTGGGATTATCTAGTTGTTTTGCAGTTATTTAGCATCTTGTCTGGCACCTTTTACTGCATAAAAGAGCTGGACAAGGGTTGCATGCGCTTGCACGTGTTGCGGATCACGTGGATGAAGAGAAATCGAGGATTATGATAAAAGATTTCGTCATTTCTCAGTTTAGCTATTGTCCACTTACTTGGATGTTCCATGATGGGTTGGTCTACAAGTTTCCTGCGCAGCCTCAACTCCTCCTTGAGGCTGCACGCAGGCTAGTTTAGAAGAAAATGAACAAAAAATCCACGAGAGAACTATGAGAATTAGTCGAAACAAAAAACGACAGAAAGCATCCACTTTTTGACGATACCAAAATATTAGATTCTCCTGATCTGTAAATTCTATTGGGTGTCCGAAAAAGTTTTCTTGTTTGACAAATCCCCAAATCATGATTACATGAAATCGAAAACTTTCGGACAAAATATTGTCCGAAAGTATCATTTTCCGAAATCTGGTGATGTCCGAAAGTTGTTTCCTCTTAGAGTTTTAAATCCATTTTGACATAAACAGTTAATCAGTCATTATTTTGCCAGTAGCGCTGAAGTTCCCCGACTGTTTTCATCTGAAAGTTTAGCTCCCTGAAGAATTTCCGAAGAGTTAGCAAAATTAGCTGATAAAAATCAGATTTAATCTCCTATCGTGTACCTAGCTTCTATTTGGGAAAAATGTAAGAAAGAAACGCAAATGCTAATCATAAGCGTAAAATATCTCAAACTCTCGAAACTTCAAGGCAAAATCTCAAAATAATGGTACTTAGGGAAGATTAAAGATGGTACTTAGGGTGTATTTGATTGGTACCAATTCCGAAAAGAGGCTCAGAATTAGTGATTTATTGACTACCGAAATCCGAAAGAGCAGGTTTGGCAGGTTTGGAAGGCCGGCCGAACCTTGTTCTCATAAAGGCGGAAGGTTTGGCAGACTTTGGAGAGATTCTCGTTTTATTTGCGAAAATCTGAAACGAGGCGAATTTGCTCGTGCTGCTTTGAGTCAGGTCAATCTTTGTTGCCAAGCACCAGACTCGTCCTCGTATTCTTTAATTGGAAACCTCGTTTTCGCCAAGATGAACATGAAACCTGCCGTTCTGATGAAATTTGTGTTTGATTGGACACTGTGTTTCCGTCTCTGCGAAGTCTGCCGTTTTCAGAATTTGGTACGTTTGAAATCACCAATCAAACACATCCTTAAAGAGAATATCTCAGAGAAGGTTTTCAGCCTGTCATTCAAATAGACTTAGGACGTGATTCCTTGTATTCGTTCGTTTTTAATCTGATGTTTTTATTTTCACTCATGCAAGGACTCACAACCAAACGCATTCCAAACAGGTACTAAAATCTTACGAAAAATCTCAAGAAACATCAAACGTCTTCTATCCTTCAAACGTCGAAAGAAAAGTTGAACATCTCTTCGAACATCACTTCGAAAGTCGCTGCGCTTTGAAAGGTCGAACTTTGAACTTATCTGCCAATCAAACGCAAAGAATAGGCACGTCGGTTAACCATATTAAGAACTGATTGGTGGCACCGTAAACGCGGCGGACTTGGCCAAAATTAGTACCCGTTTTGAAGTTGTCTTGTCATGAGTCTCAGTTTGAAGCCATAAACATCATCCAGTGCAATGCGAAAACTAAGATTTGTGTAATCAGTCTATCGTTAAACTCTTGAAGTAAAGAAAACATATTCCATCATCTTTGAACAAATCTAAATCCATGACAAACGAGGAAGACCAAACAGATCAATTTACATTAGGTGTGAAAATCGAGTTTGGTGATGTTGTAAACAGGAGTACTTTTTCGGGTCATCCAGTATCAGTACCTAGTCTATTACGTTATAGAGCTCATGACAGGTTCAATTCTGTCTGCAAAAAATTAAGAAAGCCCTTCTTCTCTAATACGTTCTTGAACATGTTAAGTTAACGTTGCAGTCTCAGTAGATTATTTGTACGAAGAAACATGAATAACGCTCTACCTACTTTGCTGGTTAATTATTGATTGGTTTTTGATCAAGTTTATCATAGCTGATTACTGAGCAGAAATCGGAGAGCATCTGGCTCAACATTCTTGAAGATGTCGTGGCTAATTTAGATAAAACTCTGACTTACGCTCCCTTTACACGATATCGGATTCATCACACACCGGACAGCTTTTTGCATCGGATGGAGGGAGGGTGTTGGGGTGCAGTTACACGATGCCGAGGCAATCCACAGTCACTCTGAAGGTGAGGTGAAAACGAATCCGATTCACTCCGCTCCGAATTCCATCTAGTGTAACTGCACTAATCCAGTGTGACCCACTCCAAAACCTAAACTTTTTCTGACATGTCATGTGACTGTGGACTTGGCACCAAAATGCTTTGTTTTCAAAAACAAAAAATTTGTGTTTCGCAAGTTGTAAAAGGCAATAGATGTTGACATCGAAGTGCAGGTTGACTTGGTGTCGTGTAACTGCAATGATTGAAGTCTCCTTGCTAAGATTGAAGTCTCCTTGCTAAGATTGACGAGGTAAGGTTGCTTGTGAAAAATAAATGCATTGATATTTTGACTATCAATGAAACAAAAATTGATGGTAAAGTTGATGATCAACTTATTGCCATAGATGATTTCTCCCTTATAAGACGTGACAGAAATAGGCAAGGTGGCGGTGTTGCTCTTTATGTAAGAAATGCAGTTGGGTTTAGGCCCCGACAAGATTTTCCTAATAAATTGCTTGAAATTATCTGCATTGAAGTAGAGCCCCCTCATTCCAATCCCTTTATTGTCATAGCTTGGTATAGGCCACCTAGTGAGCCTAATTCATGTTTTGACAGCCTTCAAGAAAATTTGAGTTTTTTTGATAGAGAGGGAAAGGAAATTATCATTCTGGGAGATACTAACTGTGATTTCAGTCATGCAAACAATAGTCCGAGCCATGTTGTGCAGTTACATGAGCTGTACGACCTTTTCGGTATGACACAGTTAATCAAGGAGCCTACCAGGGTTACTCTGGATTCTTCAACTTTGATTGATCATATTGCCACTACCAATTGCAACAACATCGCAGAGAGTGGGGTACTAGAGATAAGTCTCAGTGACCATTATCTTGTTTACTGTATAAGAAAGTTACGCGGTGGGGTTAAACGCCAACATAAATATATTACTTCTCGACAACTAAAACACTTCAATCAAGATGCCTTCCTCTCTGATCTATCCGCGGTTGATTGGGAGGCTATTGTAGCAAATGCTCATGACATTGATGACGCAGTTCGTCAGTGGACCCATATTTTCGCGCTAATTGTTGAAAAACATGCCCCTACTTTAAGTAGAAGAGTTTCTGATAGATACACGCCTTGGCTTAACGCTGATTACTTCAAATTAGCTAAAACGAGAGATAAACTCAAAAGTCAAGCTGTAAAAGGCAATTCAAAGCTGCTGATGGAATGCTACAAGCAAATTCGTAACAGGGTAAACAACATGAATACGCAACTTAAGCGCAAATATTTTTCTGAAAAACTTACGCAGTTTCAAGGAGATCTCAAGAAAACTTGGAAAACCATCAACCAAGTTATTAACAAAAAGTCTAGCACTACAGTTGTGCCTTGTCTTACTGTAGACGGCCAGACAGTCAGAGGTCACAAAGATATTGCGTCTTCAATGAACGAGTATTTCTGCAGCGTTGGGAATAAACTCAGTGAGAAAATCCCGAATTTGCCATTTAGGTAGACATAGTTTTTTGCTCCTAATGGTATTGTCTTAGTAGTAGGGTAGTGTATCATGTAAGTAGTGTAGTCAGTAATATGTATTGTAAATTTTTAATGGAATGTATAAAAAAAAAAAAAAAAAAATCCCGAAAAAAGCTAATCCACTCTTGTCAGGTGAATACGCTATCGAAACTCCTCCTTTGAGCTTCTCTTTTTCGGCAATTATGACGGATAAATTATCTTCAACCTTGAATAAGATGAAGACATCGCATGGTTCTGGCCACGATGGCATTGCAAGCTTTTATTTAAAGATTGCTTTGCCAGTTGTGGGCGGGTCTTTGTGTGATCTCTTCAATAAATCATTGTTTGCAGGAAAATTTCCGGAGGACTGGAAAATAGCGCGTATTGCACCCATCTTCAAGAGTGGAGCCAAGGACGACAGGTCCAACTATCGCCCAATATCCGTTCTTCCATTCATATCTAGACTATTCGAGAAATTGATTTTTAATCAGTTTTATGAATACCTGGACGCAAATAAATCACTATACGAGCATCAGTCTGGTTTTAGACTCTTACACTCGGTCGCTACTGCCCTAATGGCTAGCACCAATGATTGGTACCTGAATATAGATAACGGAAAATACACTGGCCTAATTTTTATTGACTTGAAGAAGGCCTTCGACACGGTCGATCATGAAATCCTGTTAGAAAAACTTAAAATGTATGGAGTGACTGGCCTGGAACATGACTGGTTTACATCGTACTTGGATAATCGTAAACAATTTTGCAGGATAAATGGCTCTTCTTCTGATGTGAAGGGAATAAATTGTGGAGTTCCTCAAGGCTCTTGTCTTGGTCCACTGTTGTTCCTGATCTACATCAATGACCTGCCCTTTTCCCTGCAAAAGTCTCATGTCAGCATGTATGCTGACGATACGACCATTTCGCTCTCTTCAAAAAGCATTGGTGACCTGCAAAATGACTTAAATTTAGATCTTCTGAAGCTACAAGATTGGCTGCATGCAAACAAACTTTCTTTGAACGTTGTGAAAACGCAGTCGCTTATCATAGGTTCTGGACCAAACATCCGTAAGATAGAAAGCCAGCCTGATGCTCAACCATCTTTTTCAATAGGTGATCAGGAAATTGAAATGATTGCCAATGCAAAATACTTAGGTGTTCAAGTAGATAGTCAACTAAACTGGGACAAACATGTCGATACTATCAAGACCAAGGCTAATCGAGCCCTTGGACTTATTAAGTATTCTAAGAAATATCTTCCATCTGATGTGCTCAACAAAATGTACAGAGGGATTGTCGAGCCCCATTTGAGTTACTGTAGCTCTGTTTGGGGCTGCTGTAGTAATTCAAAAATTAACGTCCTGCAGAAAATTCAAAACAGGGCTGCAAGAATTGTAACAAATAGCCCATACGATGCCTCTGCTGCTCCACTAATTCAGAACCTTGGCTGGCCGACTATCAACAATCTTATAAGAAAAGAGACCGCCACGCTAACATATAAATCTTTGAATTCACTTGCCCCAGTCTACATGAGAAAACTATTTACAAAATATTCAGATGATAGAGAACGGTCTTTGCGCTCAACAGAAACTGATCTAAGGTTACCGTTACTAAAGACTGTCAATGGCCAAAAGGCTTTTTCATATCGCGGTGCAAAACTTTGGAACAGTTTGGAAAAAGAAGCAAAATTGGCACCCTCCCTGAAAACTTTCAAGGAACGACTATGAGGGCGGTGTAACTTTATTTTCTATTTCATTTTTATTATGTTTTATTGTAAATTAGGTATTATAGCATTGTATATTGTAAATTAGGCATATAAATTTCTTTTGTTCTTAGTTTAGCCTATTTTCCTTTATTTTATGTTATTTTTTAACAGGTCAGTTTGAAAAACATGTATAAATATATGAAACTTATACCTGTATAAATATTTTAAAATGAAAAATGAAAATGAATGCAATCAAAAGTGGCTTCATGGCAATCCTCCGCCGTGTAACTGTAACGAAAACGGTGCGCTTTGACAAAGATGGGTGGAAACCACTCCGATGTGAAAGGCAATCCAGTATAGTGTAACCCAGGCCTTAGCAGCCACAGCAGTCAGGTAGCTAGGATACAATCCTTGGCAGAGGTCCACCACTTGAGTGTCATGGCATGGGGTCTCGGACTCGATCAGGTCCTCTCTACTTCTGCAATTCCAGCGCTTGGTGCTAAAACGCAACTTCACCTCCACCTTCGGATGGTGTTAACTTGAAAACGTCTTTGATTTCATAATGCAAAAGCAGTCCTTAGCAAGGAGAAATATGACAGAAAATCAACCTACCTCTAGCTCCAGTGTTTAAGTAATTCAACAGCATCGGCGAGAAGTGGCGTCTTACATCTACCTGAGAAATCGCTCTCTGAATATCTGATGGCTCAGCGAGATCACCTGCCGCAGAATCAGCCCCCGGATAAAGTTTAGCCGCCTGTTCTTGTCTCAGCTGGTTATATAACGATTCTGAAAAAAGTGTAGCAGGAAACCCAGGTTGATCATATCCCAAACCACGTGGCGGAAAGGTCTGTGATGCTGATGCACTAAGTTTTCCCTCTTTCAGAAACAAATGAGATCCTAAACTTCCTGGGAGTAATTCTGAAGAACTGGCAGGTTCATCGGGAGAGGAAGGGACCATGTCTTCACTTTTGATATCTTTACTGAATATCAATCGACGTAATGCTTGTTCAGCTTGCAAAGGGTCTCCCGATGGAGACATGATCATTTCTAGTCTTAGTTTCGCACGAGCATCTTCTTCAGTCTCTGTTTTCTCCTCAGTGCTGCCTTCCTTCGGCTTTCCTTCAGCATCTGTCTCGAATTTATCACCAGTTTTCGAACCTGCAGTTTGCAAAGCATTACTTAGACTGTTATTGAGAGTCTGAGGGTTTAATGACGCTAACGTTGGGCTGAACTGGGCGAAGTTGATCCGTGAGTTGAATGGCGCAAGGCCTGCTTGATTTCCAATTGAGAACAAGGACTCGGGCCTCGCCATATCTACTCTACCACCCTCATTATTAGCCGACAATTCAGTGGCAGCTTCACCGGATGATGGCTCTAGCATAATTTTCGGGACTTGCTGTGAGCTTTCCTTGGCTTTCTGGGCTTCCTCAAAATTGCAATCTGTAATAGAATCAACAGCATTTTCTTCCTCTGTTTTTATCTTTATTGCTGGAACAATACTCACAGGAGGATTTTCAGTGCTAGTTGAAGTGGTCACAGTACTCGCAAAGGACACCTGGACGTGTGAGCTTGATTGCACGAGAGCTTTTGTTGTTGTGGTTGATTCGGCCGAAACATCAGCTTGTTTGATTTTAACCTCATGAAGCTGACTGATGGATGGTTTTTGGTCAATGGGAATTTTCGCTTGTGTTTCCTTCGAAGTCGAGGAAGCTTCATTTTCAGCTGCCGTGACTCGCTGGCCAGATGCAGTCACCTACAGGGTAAGTAAATGAGTTGATCAAAAGCTGTGGAAGACTCCTGGGAAACTTAGAAAAAAACATGATTTGATACGAAGGAATGCAACGAAGGTCATGATCAGGACCAGCCAAGCACAGATGTTGACAAAGACAATCAGTCCACCGTTTGAGAATTTGACGAGACATTTCCGTTTGACTATAGTCCCATTTACACGGTACAGGATGAATATTCGTATGGATACTCTTCCTGCTCACACGAGACATGCCTAAACCTATCAGCATGAAAATTAGTGCGGCTGTCCGCACTAATTTTTGTCCACATGCAAATGCGTACCATTTTGAACCTAATCCGGATGAAACTTCGTACGGTACCGCGTAAACGCTTTTGCCGGACGGACACTGGTACGGATTCACAATGAGAGTGCTTATAATTCACTACGCAGCGTAATCATGATGGCTGCCTACTTTCTTCCTTTGTTGCTGCCGCTATTAATAGGTTAGAATGTTTTTACTTGACCACAAATAGCTGAATTGGTCTGGTGTAAACGGTAAGCCTAAGTGCGTACTAATTTTGTCCATAAGAATATTCATCCGCTACAACAGGGCCATGACACAAGATTAATAAAACTGGCATCTACCGGATGAGTCAATAAAACCACCTGGCGTTTGAGAAAATCCTGTTCCCTGTATATAACATTGAAAACTGTTCTGTTTTATCCCCAATATGTCAAATTATTTCATTTTTCATTTCATTTCATTTCATTTAATCTTATTTAAGCACAACATCCATTCAGTTAAATACGATACCAAAGAAAAATAAATTACAATTAATAGTTTACAATATAAGCTCAAACTTTATTTCTTCCGCTCCCTCCCCCCGTGTACTGTTCTTCCATGGATTCGTGCAAACCTATTTTCTGTCAGCTCAAAAGGTGAGATTTCAGATCTTTTTTGAATCGTACAACGGATTCGGTGTCTCGGATGAGCTGTGGGATACTATTCCAGGCTTTTGGACCAGTGTACAAAATACTTTTTTTCGTGTGTTCTAATTTTAGTTTTTGCACATGGAGATCCTTCATGTTCCTTGTGTTATATTTTGATAAAGCAGACCTCTCTATGAACTTATTTTGTAGGCCTTCAGGACAAAGCTGACTGACAATCTTGAAAGTCATGACCGCTCGGTCAAATGTCAATAGTTGATTTACATTAAGGATTCAGTAATTAGGTTCAGTAATTTACCCGGCTTTAATAGGCCATTCCTTCCCGTCGAAATAGGAGATTTTCTGCAAAAAGCCCCTTTCGAAAAAACGGGAACAACGAGTGAAAACACCAAGCAAGATTTCCCTTTGTTCTCCTTGTTAACAATAATGACTCTTGGATGTGTTCATGTATTTCGTCCTCATGCGTCCTCACCCTGAATAAGTCAAGTCATTCACACTAGGGGAAAGACTTTTCGACCCGCCATTACGGATTCTTGCTTGTAATTTTAGCACGTTTTTTACGGTTTCTCAAAGGGATTCATTCTAGAAAATCGCTCATAGAATCTGAACGGAATGACCAATTTTAGCCAGGAAAATTTCAAAAAGTAATTGAGCATGTTAGCTATTCGATCAGGCATTGCAAAATATCATTGCTTATATACTCAGGGAGCAGTAGCCTTTCAAACGCCCGGCGCTTTTTTTTACTCACCCGCTACAGTTTTAAAAATCACGAGTTTTTGATCGCATTCCTTACTAAACTCATCAATCATCAAGCTGCGTTTCCAGAATCATGCTTTAACAACATGAGCGATTACCGAAAACTGCTGCAAGATCTTGACCCAACAATTCTGACATTTTAAAAGTCTGAAACTTCTTTTGCAACTGGCGAAGCGAGTAAAATGTTTTGGCAAATGTCATGTACTTTTTGGACAGGTGGCTAATCCCTAATTTCATAAGGAAATAATGTGCCTATGATTACGAGAAAAATCCTATAATCAAGTTGAAACCTCAGAATGATGACGGCACTAAAACATTACGAATTAGTTGCATCCTGTACCTGGTGAGCCAAAAAAAGTTTACATGTTTGGCGGGCTGTGGAATAAAAACTATGTGACTGATGTTCAAAACTGAAATGCTTATCTATCAGTCGGGAGCAAATTCCACATTCCATTCTGGTCCATGATTTACCTTGTACTGAAATTCGAATTCAGCATCTCAAACTGACAATGTTAGCTTCAATGCCATATAAATCATGGACCAGAATGGATTGCGGAATTCTTGATTCCCATACAAACACTTTGCAGGCATTTTGCTAATTTTGGGTCTTAAAAATGTGTCATTTTACCAAACGAAATTTCCTCATCTAATTTAGCGTCTGAGTGCTAGATTAATACTTAGTTTTGAGTATCAGTCGCATAATTTTTATTACATAACCCGCGAAACACAAACTTAGCATAAAGATATTCCGCTATTGAACTTTTCAGTTTTGGACAACGAGGCATTCAGTAACCTCTTGTTGTTTGGTGATGACAAATTAAACATTGTCTCAAACAGAATGATTTTTGAAGCTACAATTTCCTTCATCGAAAAAACGAAGCGGCTCCATTAATATTCTCAGCATGCCAACATTTATCCTGTTTAGCAACTCGCTTTTTCGGCTTTTGTTTGTTACGTTATCTATGTCGTTTTCTTGTTGTGATCTTTTTTTCTCTCTCTCTGGTCTTTGTTTTGGATCTTGTTTTCATTCTTGTTGTTTTCGTTTCGGGTTTTTTTGTCATATTTTCTAGAACATTAACATATGGATTGTAAGTGTCATTCATGGTGGGGGCCAGATGACCTTGTGTCTTTCCCCGCCATGAATGGCACATGTAAATAGTATTTCTTTCTTACTTAGCTTTAGGTTTTTGTTGTTATAGAAAAAAAACACAAACTTTTCTTTGACTCGCAAGGTACAATTTTTAAACAGTGGATGCCCTTTTTCCGACTCACACGGCACTTTATGAATAACATTACAAAAGAGTGAAAAGAACTCGAGTTCTCATTCTTGTCATCAAAAAAAAAACTTCTGTTCGCAAGAAAGGATGTCAGAGGTGGAAAAAGTATAGGAACCCAGGAACACAGTTCCCAGAAACTTTTTGGGTCTGAATTTTCAAGGAAAGTTTTCACAAAAAATACTGAGGCTTGAAAGGAAATCTCTTAAATATGAAATTATACAATGATCTGTGGAGGTCAAACTGAGCAAAATTAGTTTCACAGAAAACCTTCCTCCAGCTTCCTTGTTTTACTTGGAGTAAATTGTATATCAGATCTGTCAGCTCACATTGATAAGTGGCTTTTATATTTCATAGATTGCAAAATCTGTTTTTATGTCACGTAAATAAAAGGGTAAAGCTGCTATTCTTAGGAAAGTCCTCAGAAAACTTTATTGACAGTGGGTGAAATTTCATTTGAGAAGAGAATATATTTTTACCACAGAAAATTTTTGCAGAAATTTTTCAGCTAGAAACCTAGGTTCCCAGAAAGGAAGAAATTTTTTCCACCTCTGAAGGATGTCATATCTGTCAGCCATGGCTTTAAAGAGACTGTTATCTTTGCGGGAATAGCACTATACTATACATATTTGTTTTAAAGAGACTGAGAATCTGGGCCTGAACTGCAAAATTCTGAAAATCATAAGATTATCAGTGCCAAGAGTTTATTATGAGTTTCTTAAAGCTTCTATATCAACCTTCATATGCTTTACAACTTCTGAGTAAAGGATGATAAAGGAAATTGTCAGGAAACAAGTGAAAATAAACAAAAATATGTAAACGATCTCGTTTATCAAAATGAATAGTTTCTGAAGCTATATTTTCCCCCAGCACTAGAGTTTCTTAATTCTTTGGCGACAGTTGGGATTCTTAGTTTCTTTGAAACAAGATATGTGTACTTTAAGAGAAGCTTCATTTTTTATGCATCCTGACAGAATTTGTAATTTTTTGTCAGGACAGGCTTGGGGATAGCACCATTTCTTATTGCAGTGGTGTTTCAACATATTTTTGCGAGAGTTCAGTTCTGAATAAGAATGACAAGGAAAACACCCGCAGCGATAATTACATATGACCGGAATCTCGAAAAAAGAGTAGCATGCTTTGAAGCAGCGTGGGAGTCTAACCATATGTCACATATTTCCATAATCAAGAATTCTGCAAGCAATAGAATATGGTTGTTCCGTGAGAGATCAGAATCTGCTATACAGGAAAAACTCGCATAAAAGAAACTGTGATTTTCAGTCACAGGCTTGAAATGAATACCAGGTGACCCAAAAAAGTGACCCTCCACAGATGGAAATTCCCATTACTGCGGCGAACTTCATGGAAGCTAATTGGCCTTAAAAGCAAGGAACTCCTGGCTCGCAGTGAAAAGGTTTGTTGATTCTTGGATCAAGGAAATATTCATTTTGGATACTTCCAGCTTTTGTTCATGGCTAAGTCCCCTCTAGAGTGTCCGAAACTAAATAAGCCCCCCCCCGGGGGGGGGCTTAATGCAGCTTCGCGGTACATCAAACTTGACGTTTCAGCACTTTGTTTCCCGTGTTGCAAGCTAAAATGAGAAAAAACACAAGCAACTCATACCGGGGGTTTGGCATCCTCTGCTTCAGTTTTATTTTGATGTGCATGGGCTTGGTGATATTTCAGGCCATTTTTGTGACTGTATTTCTTGCCACAGTTCGGCTCAGGGCATTCAATCAATGGTGGACTCAATTTTGGTCGCTTATTTGCACCGCAATCTGCACCTTCTCCGTTGCTCGATTCTGTTGGTCTTTTGAAAACTACCGGAATACCAACCGGTTCCTTAAATGTCTGGTCCGGTTTCGGCTCGGCGGTCTCTTTCGTTTCTTTCTCATTTAGTTCCGGGGATTTCGATTTCTTCCCCTTTCTTTTACCATTCAGTCTTATAAGATCTGCAGGTTTTGGGTTGGCTCCTTCCGGAAATGGATCTGGTTTTATCCTGCAAGAGATCAGAATTCAAGTCGGGATATATCAATAAAACAAAGAAAGAGCTGCCTGAAGAGAATGCTATGAATGCACCGTGCCTTGCAAAGCACGGGTATCAATCTTTACAGTCAGAGCAACAGAGCAGTGACCAGCGTAATCCTAAAATATTTTATTACTCCAAATAATTATTGCATTATCATTATTATATCATTTTCGAGAAATAATTCGTATAATGCTATGAAATGTGCTGTAAGGCGCCCGCATTGCCAAATGCATTCAATGCCATGTTTTGTTTGGCTCAAGCACATATATTTGCAGAACAATAATCCAACTGCAACAGCGCAGTGACGGTTAGTAGATTCAAAATATTATTAGGGGAGACTGGGACTAGACAAACCAAAGGTAAGTTGTAACAGAGGGTATTTCTCTGTCGTGATTTAAAGCCCTGCACACCAGCTTTTGTGAGAAAAAACTAATACAGTTGTTCTTATCTTTATTGACAGCGGCTATGATATTGACATTGCTATCCCCTGTTTTGGCCTAAAAGTAAGTTTTTGGATTTCAGAACTTTTCTTTCTGCAGCCGTTCCATAGTTGATGTGAATTCCTTATTCCCACGAAGTATTGGAGTAAAATATGAATCGTTTCTCCTGAAATCGACCTTGAATGCTATATTCAAATGTATTTTTCCAGAGCAGTGCATTTTCACATCTTGTCGGTCTGGGCCAAGTTGTAATAAACAAAAAATTCCACCAGAAAATAAGCAAGTTATTTTTGAAAGCTTTTCAGACAAACTTTCTCTATTCGTAAACAATTGTTCGATATTCTGTATATGAAATTTTTCCGAAAATCAACAGGGGCTACATTTGTGAAACAGCAATGTTCAATGGCCAATGGTCAAACACAACACATGGTGGTAATAATAATAATAATGATAATAATAATAATAATAATAATAATAATAAATAAATAAATAAATGAATAAATAAATAAAATGTATATTTTTAGAGCCCACATACAAATAACAAGTTATCTATCTATGGCGCTTTACAGTGACAAAAGTTTACAACTGGTTTAAAATTTAGATAAGTAATAAGAGGTCCTCTGCTTGTTAGAATCTTAAAGACGGCTAAAATGAATGTTTATGAAATGAGTCTCGAGAAGATTTGTTTAACTAAAAGCAATTCTAAAGAAATAGGTTTTCGAATTTTTCTTAAAAATTTCCAAATTTAGAGATGTTTTAACATTGTTAGGCAGCACGTTCCAAAGTCGAGGAGAACTGACTGAGAATGCTCTGTCTCCCTAATACTTTAATTTTGATCGTTGTTCTTGCAAGTTGATGCCATTCGCTGATCGTAATGAATAGCTTGATTTCTTCAGCTCGAGTAAATCACTACTATAAGTTGGTGCTTCGTCGTGTAATGTTTTGAAAACAATGATCAAACTTTGAATTCAATTCTGTACTTAATAGGCAACCAACGCAATTTCTTTAATCCAGGAGATATATGCTCGAATTTTGAAAGGCCAAGGATGACCCTGGTATAAAGTAAGGTTTACGTTTTGCTGATAAGGACGAAATGCTGATATCTGATGTGGGATAAAGTCTGACTGCAAGTGGCTTCAGCCACTTTCATATGCTTACATTTCCATTTTATCTCTATAAAGGGTTTAAGTAACAAATTTTTAAGTAAATACCGTAGTTTTCGACCCCAAGGTAATAAATGTGCAGAACACATCCTAACCTATCAAAAAGTACCTTTGCGCTATTCGGTGTGAGAAGGTCATTTACGATTTGATCAACTTTTAAGGTCCTTTTTCCGGCAAACTAAAAACAAGGGATTTTTCTTGTTGGGAGACGAGGTATGCTTTATCCGAGGAAACTTATGTGTCCTCCAGTGCAGTGCGTTAAAGCTCATGTGCAGTAGCGTTTTGGGGTTGACGCTTAGACTTATGGCAATGAGTCTCCTGTTTCCGTGTGCTCTTTGACTAGATGATGGCCCTTCAGTTACCAGAGACTCATAATATTACTCCGAAAAATCTGGCCCTATTTAATCCAAACTTCGCGATTCCTACCGTACCAATCAGATTGCGAGATTCGTGAATTACTGTTGTTACGGTGCAAATGTGATAGAATTTTCGATTCGATTGAAGAATTGCAAACTCTCCCACGGGATTGAGATTTGAAGCTGTGATTCCATCAGAATTCCATTGATGATTGAAGAAAATAGGGCCAAGTTTTTCACTGTTTCATTATGAGTCCCTCTTGAGCAAGGTTTACAGCAGGTATACAAGGGACTCATCGTCAGAAGTCTAGTTGACGCTCTGACAGGCACACGAGGTTAAACCCACTGAACATTGGTGTCCTCGGACACATTGGTGTCCTTGGCACATTGGTGTCCGGAGGGGGGCACATTGGTGTCCTCGGACAATGAGTATCTGGTCTCCCCAACAATTTCAAGAAGTCGAATTTACGTACGTGTATCCTTAGGATCCTTACGTACGTGTACAAGAAAAATCTCAAAAGATACTTCAGTGTTCATCCATCAAGCAAACATCGATCCATCCAAATCCAAATTCTAGTTGCTAAGAATTTTCAAACGTCGGAATCTTTTTTGCCCCCGGTATAAAATTCTCCTCTCTAAACTTTTCCTAAATCCTGCTACAACAACTTAACTCACTAATCGACCATTTAGAACATCAAGCAAAAGAAAGCATAAAACAGGAAACATAAAAGGTCATACCTTTCGGAGGCCCATCGGCTCTTTCGAACATCAATCAATGCTCCCGAATAAATCTTATTTCGCCATCTAACATTGAGAACGACAAGACCTGTTGAAATAAAGGGGGAAAATGTAAATGAGGTTTGGCACATAAAAGGAGCGAAAAAAGGAGGAGCAGATTACTCATCCAACATTTTACCCAAGTTGCACACTAAAGTTAATCAACTGAGTTACTTTATTGCAACAGACAATCAACAAATATTGCTAGCAAATTTGATAAAGAATTTTAGGCCATTTCTGACAGATTTGAGAAGCATTCTAAAAACTCGCGTATATTCGTGTTCTGTGAGAAACTGGTTTATAAGAAACTAGTACTAAGATGGCTAAAATCTTAAGAAACTCTAGTACTATATCTCAGAAGTATTAAGAAACTCTGAAAAAATTAAAAGCATGGATATTATAGCAAATAGATCGTTGAACAATATTATCTAACCATTTATGTTTTTAACACAACAGAACATTGTATATCCTATATGATGTTTTAGTATCAAGAAAAATATCTGCAGTGGTGTTAGTGACCACATTGATAATTTTGCATTAAAAAATAAGAAACCAATTAAGAAACTTTCAGTACTAAGATGGACAAAATTTCATGTTAAATTTTAAAACTTTTTGTTCAATGGCCTGATCCTAGTTTCTTGTAAATAAAAAACGCATAACTTGAAAATAGCACAACCGACTATGACAAATTAAATTTCTTATCTGATACCCCTTTCACATTGGCAAGCTAAACCGGTTTAAACTAAAACAGGTTGTCGAATAGAGGCTTCTTATTGTTAAGTCCAACAGATCAATTGCATTTGATTGGTGGAAATCTAACCTCGCTTAGGTAAAGCTGGTTTAGCTTGCTAATGTGAATGGGAAATGAGTTAGCATCTCAGCTACACACAGGTATCAACACTTGAAAGGAATCCGTAAAATGGCTCAAAGGCAGATTTCCACTAAGAAGAATTTTTCGAGCGGACTGAATCTGACGCAATAAAATCTTGGCCACGCGTAACATTCTATTCAAATTCAAATCAACATATTCACACGTAAACAAAGGACTGTCTGTCCAATTGAAAAATTCTACTGAGTGGAAATCAGCCTTAAGAACCGCAAGCTGACACTTGAAATATTTCGCACGAAGCCTCCTTCAGCTTTCTAGCCTATTGAAGCTACAATCTTTGCCAAAACTCTTGAAAAAAAATCGCATATTTTCCCACTTCTCTTCCCCTTCCCCCTTACAATGTTGGTTTCTTGTGCGATTACGCAGTGGGTTAGGGCACAAGCAAGCAGCCGAATCGCTTTCCTTCAAGTCTGGTGATCATATTCTTGGACCAATGTTGTTCAGGGGGGCAGGGGGCGCGGAAAAAAGCAAGAGGTGAAGTTTCCAGCGATATATTTTTTATCGTCAAGCAGACGAAAAAGCAGCAAAATGAAGTATTTTCAAGTTGTTTTGGCAAGGATTGTAGCTACACCTAAAAGTTGCAAAATTGTTGAGCCATTCTAAAATATAAGGTTTTTTGCCACGGTGCGCTCCTTCCCCCCTTTGCAATGTTGAAATCAATCGGACAAGTCGTAAATCGTTAGTTGCCAACAGAAAAGTCACGTTTGTTTCCAATCAACATTGCAATGGGGGGAGGGGGGCAAAAAACCTTATTTTTCCTCAATGGCTCAACGATTTCGCAACTGATCGTAGCCTCACTTCATATGGGTCCTCAACTTGAGCCCATCGTATTGAATTGAATCTACGTTATCGTTGTCGCTCCAGTGCGGGCCTTATTTCCCTACTGTCCTCAAAGCGGACAAAAAATTCCTTCGGACACAGATCTGTTCCCCGACCAATCAGAATGGAAGATGACGAATAACGTCATCAGATTGGCTGATTTTTCTTCAATTTAAACTTCCCGCTAAAGACAAACAAAAACGCGATCGACCGAACGGCTGCAACGATCAAAATCTCAAAGTACCGAACGAATTAGGAGATCTTTTGCGTCCCCAAACAACCAAAATATCGTTTGTAGGAAGGAGATTCTTGCTGCAGAAACATCCATCTATCTAAGTACTGATAGCTTGTTTTACCGTGTAGCACTCCAGGAAGACTGCTTTTTCGGCGTTTTAGGGTGGGTGGTTTTGCGAAACAACTGCATGTGATTTAGGCAATGTCTGTCTCTGGAATAGTAAGGACACGAGTCGTAGTTTGAGCGTCCATCAGTCCATCAATAGCGACAAGTACGAATATGCAATTAGTCTAGTTAGATAACAACAAGAAAATAATATCAATCCGCTAAGGATTGTATCATCTACGATAATCACTCTTGAGGCTGAGGATTAATCAAAAAACACCACAACCATGCACATCGGACAAAACCTCATATATATATGGTTTCCCTGAGCTTTCAACGTGAAACTATAAACAGTTCTCGATTACATACTGTAATCATGGCTTTTACAAAGCTGTGGTTACAGCAAGAGCCTCTTTCTATTGGGCAGAGGGAGAAGAAAGCTGGCCGATCATGAAACCTTTCTGCGTTTTGCCTGTTCGCCCTTAAAGACTTATTGTCACCCACGTTCTATCGTTGTCACGTTACAATTTCAGGCCCCCTTCAAAGTAACCCCCTTTTGCATAAAAGACGGATATGTTTAGCTCCGTTTCTGGCTTTGTGCTGGACTTGCTACAAGTCTCATCCTCTGATCTCTCTCGACAAAACTGGACAGTTTTTATCGAGAGAGATCAGAGGATGAGACAATCCTCTTGTAGCAAATCCAGCTTTGTGCTCACATTAATCCAAGGAAAAACGGAGCTAAATGAATAAGTTGACAAAAACGGAGCTGAATGAAAGTGGAGCTAAACAAAACGCATATCTGTTGAATACGCTAACAACAAAAAGCCTTGTTAGTGTTGCTTGCAAAAAGAGACAATCAGGTGCATCTTGAGAACAAGCGTGAACTGTTTTTGAAAGATAGTCGTTTCTATCTGAAAACGGAGCAAGCAGTGTGAACGGGGAGGAAAAATAGCTCCGTTTTTTTGGAGTAAAAACGGATCAAACTGAAAACGGATTAGTGTGAACGGGACCTTAGACGATTATAGATTTATAAATCCAAGACAGGAGTTCACCAGGTCTGCAGGCATGTTAAACGGCCGAAACACGATTTGCATTAAACATTGCATTTCTGCTGCGTTTAATGAATCCACTCTAGGCCGTGGTCGGCGATTTCCTAAGTGTACTCTGCGACTGCACATGCGAATTTTGAAAAACAGCCATTTTAACCTTTTTTAAATCCGACACGGAAAAGTATGATGTTTGAATCAGAATTTTTAACACGGTAGATTCTGCCGTTTTAATTACAGTTTGATTCGACACAGCAAAAATAAGATGTTTAAACTAGGTCTGAACACACACGCTTTTTTATAAGAAACTGGTTTATAAGAAACTAATACTAAGATGGCCAAAATTTTAAGAAACTCTAGTACTATGTCTGAGAAGTACTAAGAAACTTTTCAAAGTTAAAAGCATGGATATTATAGCAAATAGATCGTTGAACCTTTATTTTGGAGCGATATTATCTAACCATTTGTGTTTTCATCACACTGTTTATTCCTCTACGATACTCTAAATGTCAAGAAACATATCTGCCGCAGTCTTAGCGACCACATTGATAATTCTGCATTCAAAAAATAAGAAACCAATTAAGAAACTTTTAGCACCAAAATGGACAAAATTTCATGTGAAATTAAGAAACTTTTATACTATGCCCTGATCCAAGTTTCTTATATAAAACGTGTACTTCTGAAATTCGATTTCACAAGCAATCTAATTTGCAAAAGCTACGAGGAGGGTCCTTGTTTCTATAATTTGTTTACGTGTGGGCAATCAAATATTTCCTGGGCACTGAGAACTTGTCATGAATCGAATAAAAATGCTTTTCTGTCTAAACTGGGTAAATGGGTAGTTGCTACGATGCTGTGAAAAGAAATGAAATGAAAATGAAATTCATTTGCATAGCAAGAATCCCTGGCAAGATTTTAGACCACCAGCGACGCTGCATTATGAATATCTGCCATCAAATATAAGATGAAAAATAAATAGCTAATTCAAGCATTATTGGTGGGAACAAAAACTAGTTATCTATTCTGATTTGTCTTTCCAGAGTGAAAATTGTCAGCTACTATTGCTTCTCTTAATGGGTGGTCAACAATTTGTATGTCACAATGACTCGGCAAAAAGGCCTAAAAATAGCTCAAGATCTTCGAAAAACAGAATCTTGCTACGCTTCATGCACGACTGCACACATCGAGTTTCAGCGTTATCCTGCGAAACAATGCTCCCCTCCTTCCTGGCCGCTTACAGGGAATGACATTGTTAAAAGCTGGCTCAGGCCAATTTAAAGATATAATCCATTGTATTTGATAACTGCTACATCATCATCATCATTTGAAATCTTTATACAGGTTGAATACGTTTCACAAGAACATCTGGTTTTCAAACTGACCTGCTAAAAAGCGACGCTTTAAAGAAAATTAGTTATGATTACATATTTATAAAGGCCCATAATTCATGTAAAATAAGGCCAACTAAAGTGAAATACAAAGGAGGGATGTATAATCAGACATTTTAAAGCAGAGTTTTGAACGAACCCAGAGTGGGTGCTAACTTGATAGTTTTATCCACGCTGTTCCAAAGGGCATGCGCATTAAGAAACATATAATGTACACTCACCGAATGTGTGTTGTTTTTGTGTTAAATCTTCTGTCACCGCCATCTTGACGTTAACTGACTGCGCATGGTGCTTCGCAGTGCTTTGCTGTATCAAAGGGGATACAGCAAAGCACTGCCAAGCACCATGCGCAGTCAGTTAACGTCAAGATAGTTATGATTACATTAGTTATCAATAGTTTATGATTACATTACTTATCAATAGTAATAGATTCAAGAAAACTATTTAAAAAGTGATCCCTTTCATTTTGATTTTAGGTTTGAATTTTTCACTTCATTGTAAATAGGTTTTGAACATTGTAAATAAGGTTTTATAGTTTAATTTATTTAATAGCTTTTTACTTTCTTTTCTAAATTGTAATTAAATGTTTTTATCGGGGGGCCCCTTGAAAATCAACTTGTTGAAGGGCAACCCTCCTTAAATATATAAAATGAAATGAAATGAAATGAATTGAAATGAAATGAAATGAAAGATAGCGCTGACAGAGGATTTGACACAAAAACAACACACATTGACACAATTGGTGAGTGTACATTATATGTTTCTTATTGCGCATGCAAAGGGTGCTTCCTCTGTAACAGAAAGATTTCTGACCTGACTTTGTTTTGTTTTGTTTTCTTTCGGCTACTTTCATTGTGGAGCCAAAGAAACAATGGACGTGTAGGCCTCTTCTTTAGCCTACTTAAGATGGCTACAACATATAGCTATATCTATTCCCTCAAAACGGGTTTTCCACCTGGCAAAAATGTAACATAGAAACGTTTCGTGAATATGAAGGGAAAAGTTTGGTGGAAAGTAGGATTGATTCCAACTACACTATTCCCATTATCAGTCTACAATACAAAACAAAAAAGGGACAGGGCACAAAACTAAATGATCTTATTGCCCTTTTAGCAAGCAAAAATAATGTTCTCACACTCACTTATCTACATCTGCCTGTATTCTTATTTTCAAAGTACTGTTTGATCAGATTTTGATCAGGGCGCATGATAAAAGTGTCCACAAGAAAATAAAAACAAAACCATTATATATAACATTTTGTTACGCCTTGAAACGCTACAATTTCAGCAACCAAGATACCTAATTCCAGTCCGTGTCGTCTTAAAAACTTTTGAATTTTCAAACAGGACGACACAAAAGGTTCTAACTTCTAACGTTGACAGCAGCATCTCGCCGACCAGGCCTAAACGGATCTTGAAGGCCACCTGGCAATTTTCCAAATGCTTTAACAGTCTAACAGAATTACGCTCTCTGCTATTATGGAAAGACGTTTACAGACAGGATGAAAGTTGGTGATAAGGAAAATAAAATAAAAAACATCTCACGCTTCCAAAAATGTAATAAAAAGATTGTCAGCAGGTCAAAGAGATTTTCTACATCATTGAAAAGGATTAAGAGGCCTGTATATCACGTTTTCTGAGATTAGGGTTGAAGCCCTAGCATGATCCTTCCTTGAATTTCAGTTGCTAAATAATCCTGCGTCCAGTTCCTGATAAACAAAATTATAAATACGACTTTCACTGTTGTATGTTGTACCATGGACTGTATGAAAAGTGTATTTTAGGCTTAAGTTAGACCCGTGCTTGTCCTTTTAGACAAAATCAGTCTCGTCTTACTTTCCTCGACTTTCCTTGCTCTTCAGCTTTCCCTGATACTTTAACATCCTCGACTAGTGTTAATATTATTTCACTTCATTCCGTAGATCCACATAACCTGCTGTCCTATTTTTGTAGCCTATTGTCTAGCCTCCGTAAACTTTCTTGCAGCCGCTTTCTTTGCCTCCTGAGTAACAATCTTCTCTTGGTTATCTTGGTAGATTCGGAAGAATGGAACTGTGCATTTGAAAACAGCCTTCAATAACGAACTCATCGTGCTACACCAATAAACACAAGAAAAAAACCGCTATCAGTAGAAAGGAGGCTGTTAGCTCCTGCAAAAGAACCGAGAAAAGAACAGCAACTAAAATAAACCTGTAACTAGAGAGAAACCTGTTGAATTCTACAAGAGAAAAACGAATTAATCTTAAACCCCCGTGAGGAAAGGAAATAAGTTAACAAATGCAACACAACAACACTGAATAGCCAAAAACGTGTTTCGTCGCACACTCTTAAGTTTGTTTTCGTGCGACGAACAAATTGTTGATTCAAACAGGCCGCTTTAAAACCATACGAACTAAAGAAGCTTTGAATTTCACATCGCCCTTGGTTGTACGGGATGACCCAAGATAATGTAAAACTTTTTGAACAATCATGAAACATTTATTATATAACTAAATATACCGAACAAAGAATATTTTTGTCTGCATTGGACTCCAGGACAAAATCATTGTTTGCATACTGCAAAACTCCGAAATGGCTTTGCAATCATTGCTTTCATAAACTACCTTTTTTCAAGCATACTACAGCTACAGTAAGTTAATCTTGAGTAACATCACAAAGTTATTTTCATGCCGGCTGAAATTAGGCCACCTTCGCAAATAGGGTTGCAATACACGATGACGCAAAGCTCCCATCATTTGGCACCAGCACTAATGAGAAAGGAGGAATCCAGGCACGAAAGAATAGAAAGAAAAAGACAGAAGGAGCTTCGCAAATACATCGTTTGTTTACGAACATCATGCCCAAATTTAGGCTTGTATTTTGTACGACTACGTCAGATTCTCTGAAACTCTACCTGCGTTCGAGAGGCCTAAATCTTCCGACGCACTCAAGCATGACAGAAAATGCAATGAAAGAACTTACCCCCTGACGTCTCATGCAGCACAACACCATGGAGATTCACAGCTGTACCAGGCTTTGCAGGCTTTTCTGGGGGGTCACAGTTCAAATTCTTGGGTGGAATCAAGCACAACAATTCCTGTAAAGATGTAAAAAGCAGATGTAAATTCCTTGATTCATGTCATCCTATCAATATGGAAACCTCAAGGGCATACGGGTTGAACTTATCAGGATGACCAAAACAACTTTTTAATTCCGACAACATTTGAAAAACCTGCCTTCTGTTCATTGTGCTTTGTGATTTAAGAGGAAAGAAGAAAAACATTCTGATGGACTTTCAAGGTCATTCTTTCTTTCGGAAATTTGCATGAGACCTCAGTTGAAAAAATGACTGAACACGAGTCTCACCATGGGTCGCAGGAAACGAAGAAACTGTTAAAAATGTAAACGCAAACATACCTGTGTCTTTATCGTGGCTTTTTCTGCCTTTCTTGGCTTTCTTTTGCTTCCCTGCCTCAGCTCAATCCATTGATTCAAGTCTGCAATGGCCTGATTCAGTTTCTCTGCAAAAGCGAGGTGGCCAATAAGGCCATTGCAAACTTGAATCAATGGATTGAGCTGAGGCAGGGAAGCAAAGGAAAGCCAAGAAAGGCAGAAGAAGCCACGATAAAGACACAGGTATGTTTGCGTTTACATTTTTAACAATTACTTCGTTTCCTGCGACCCATGGTCTCACTGCACGTCAAGAATCCTTTACGGGATACCGCTTGCAAGAAATGCTAGAAGCCTCTTCCAGAAATCAGAAACCCTGTCGACGTCAAAACAGAGATGTAAGCATATGAAAGTTGCTCAAGCTACATGCAATCAAATTCTAGCCTATCAAATACCAGTATTTTCTATTCACGTAGATCAGTTACCTAAATATGGTTCGGTAAGTGTAACAGCCTATTGTCTTTGCAAGGCCACTGAAGTAAAGGCCTATAGATGCTTCCTCGTAAACATTGCTAACTTAGTTTGCGCGTTGCAAAGCGTCCTTATGCAAAGAGTGTATTACCAACCCAAAAAATACAAGAGCCATAATTCATTTCCACAGGGTGTCCCAAAAATTGGGCTCCGTTTGCGTGGCTG
Organism: Aurelia sp. 4 Dawson et al 2005; assembly: GCA_964019985.1. Classification (NCBI taxonomy): domain Eukaryota; kingdom Metazoa; phylum Cnidaria; class Scyphozoa; order Semaeostomeae; family Ulmaridae; genus Aurelia; species Aurelia sp. 4 Dawson et al 2005. The sequence goes on from OZ026499.1 coordinate 16,986,871, forward strand.
CTGTGGAGGAGCTTTTGATTCAACCATCTTGTTTTTGACACCGTAGCATAGGTCAAACTTCAACTTAGAGTTTGATACATTGTATGAGTCAATCTAACAAGTGGTTGCTAATTTACGGCAAAGAAAAAGCAAAACAAATGGTTGCTTCAAAACCAGAACTTCTATAGGCCTTTTAACTATTCTGCAAAAGAGTCTGGGTCGAGTGACATTTTTATACATTCTTATACATGAGGTTTGATTGAGTTGCGTTAGAGCTTCTATCAGTATTATGCACATTCGAAAATTCTATTAAATGTAATGAAATATCGTTCGATCCAGATTCTTTTTCATAATAGCTAAAAGGTCTATTGCTCTCCACCAATGTCAAAATAAAGCAAGTTTCGAAGGAACAGTCCCAGAGTGGTCATAAAATTTTTGATGAATCTTTTAAGGGGTTAGCAGAGTTTTTGAATGAGAGAGCCCTTTATACCTTTTAAAAAGTAATGAAAATTTCAATATTATGGCAGAACTTGAAGTTGTAGCTTGACCTATGCAGCTGTGTAAACGAGATAACTGAATCTAGAGCTCCTCCACAAAACTGTTACAGTAAAAATTGGGCATAACTTAAGAAACCTTATCGTAACACATCCAAGGAGAAGTTTCTTTCAAACCAAACGAGTATACCACGAAGGGCCTAGCCAACCTCCTGGACATCAGCATTCCTGTATGCTCCCATAACAACAATAGGGGTCATTCATCGCGTTTTTTACCACAATTGCAACTCCTGAACACACCCATAGCAAATGACTCATGGTACTTTTATAGCCTTGTTATAAGTATGTTTCATTCTCATTCTTTGTAATCACTAAGTACCCAACCATTCTTGATCAACATCACAATATGAAAATAGGATTTATTACTATTTCAGGATGGGAGTATCTTCAAAGTTCAAAGCAAAATATTGCCTTGTGGTTTTTGTTGTTCATTATGTATATATAAAGAACTGTGAAAAGAATATAACGATGTTTCATGTACAATATAAGAACAGCTGTTTTATTGTTACTTGCATTATTATGCACCTTACAAACAAACTGATAAGCTAAATATTATCCGTCTTGTACACCAGTGGTACAGGCCTTGTACAAATATTATTTCCTTGCCTTTAGAATTCATATGAAAACTTACTAAGAATTTATAAGAATTCGTAAGAAATTTCTTTGCAATTTGTAAATACGTTTCAATTAGATTATCAAGTTTTCTTCAAAATTCTTACGAAGTCTTCAAAATTTTTAATAACAATCATGACAGTTCATTTTTGCGATCTTGAAGCCTGGTTCACACTAGATCGTTTGGGTCGTTAACAGAAAAGCTCAAAAGACACAGGAGTCAAACTGTGAGTCTTCGTCTTTTGGGTCCCTTTGCACGACCTTAAGCCTGGTTTTCATTAAATCGCAATTCATCGCCGATCTTTGTCTTACAGCATCGGCGATGATCGGCGATGTAGTAAGACAATTATCGGCGATGAATTACGACTTAATGAAAACCAGGCTTTAACGACCCACGCGACCAAGTGTGAGCCAGGCTTAAGTTGCCAGAACTGTGAAACATAAAAAACATTAAGTTTCTTCTTGTATTATTCGCATAGAAACCAGTTTTGTGTTGTGCAGGAAAATATAAAGTCCGAGGTCTTCAAAGTACAGACCGAGCTTGCGGTACAACGACAAAACCAGTTAGTAGAGGTTTATTACCTAATAGCTTCTAATTTTGATTCGTATCATTTAGTCAAACACAGCAGAGGCGTAACAGAGCTGCTCGGGGCCCCTAGTTATTTAGCCATACAGGGGCCCTCAGATGCGCCCAAATAGATCAACAGAAGTATGCCGAATTTCCAACATCAAAGCAGGGTTTTTATCGGCGAAATCAAGGGCGTGTCTAGCACATCAAAACCTACATAACCGGTGCCTAAGGAAGTTTCATATTTAAAGAACGTTTGCACAAGAAAAATATTGGGGGATGATGGCTGAGAGAAGCGAGCTACATTTGGGGGTATCCCCTCTGGAAAATTTTCTGAACTATGCTTTTTGGAACGTCGGAAACTGTATTCATCAAAGAACTTCGATATTGAATTCAGCAACAAGGATTGTGATCGACGACATGCTAACTTTCGAACGTTAAGCTTTGATGTAGTATAGAAAGTGATCTTTGTTAAGTCATCTGCTAAAACGTTCTTGTTCCCTAGAAGATAACGAAATTGGTAAGGGGCCCCTCGGGGGCCCTTAGGAGTTGCTCTAACCCCAACCACCGTGCGTTACGCCACTGAAACACAGTAGGTTGCTGTTATACCGTTTGAGCTGCTTGTAAAATGTAAATCTCACAGGCCCAAAGCAGTTGCTGTGGCTGCAAAAACACGTCCTTGTTTTATTATTTATTATTGTTCATTTATTTATCGCTGGATACTAAAAGATAGCTACTGTAGATAGCTAATTAATTCGAACTAAAATAATTGTATCGTATTATACAAGGTCACGGGAAACCCGCGGGACAAGTGCGATTAACCAATAGGAGTGACGGGATTCTGTATTGCCTCGTTTTTGAAACCACAATTATGTAATAATGTTTTGTATTATATCGTTTTTTGTGTTGGGATCTAAAGAGGTGAGAACCCGCGATGGTTACTCATTTTTCAAAGTCTAAGTTAACAAAGATAACATAACGTTCTTTGCCAAATGCGAAAAGAAATTCTACAGGCTAATACTCGTACTAATGTTGGCAGGGACGTAGGAAGCATCTCAAGCTTGGGGGGCACGGCGCTTCGAGGGCACTCTTTTCTTTAGAAAAAGGGGTATTTTCCAGAAATAAAAAGGGCACTTCTTTGTTTATTGCAAAATCTTGGGGTCACGTGTCCCCAGTGCCGCCCGGTTCCTACGTCTATGGATGTTGGGATTTTAACGGGCCTAAACAGTGGGCCAACATGCTAGTCATATTAAAGATAGCAAAGCATTCTCTAACATACTTAACTTGTAACACTTCTCCTCTCCCACAAATCTATCATGAATATCGATCTGGATTTACAAACTCGGGCAAAAAGTATGTTTTTCTCTACGCAAAAAAATTTTATGCATGCAGAAGTAACGGAGTCATTGAATAAATCAACGAATGTTTTAATAGCTGACTGAGATCTTTCAATGCGTCCTTCATCAATGGAATACACACATCAATGTGCTTCTTAGCTCGATAAACCAGTCGAAGATTCTCCCTGCTTTCATTGCTGCTTTGTCCATTACATTTTTCTGTTTTGTAAACAACAAATGTGAACAGCAGTGACTGTATGTTTTTATGGTAAAACAGTTGTTTTTGCCAAAAATATTTCTGAACGAAATGACCACGCATCGAAAAACTTAAAGCAATATTTAAAATAGCAATGGCGAGAAATGAACGGTTAGGAAAGGGGTATGCATGACATGACTGTGTCTCTGAAAGAATATAATCATGGTTGCTGAAGCTAAAGAGCTGTTGTCACCCAGAGTCCTTTGCAGGCAGGCTACAATTTCAAGCTGTCTTAAAATCGAATATAGCAGAGCCAAACTACTTTCAACTACTCTTGAGTACCGAATAAACGGGGGGGGTGACAATAATCGGGGGGTTGGAAATGGTTCGATATAACAATAATACGGGGCCGGAACAATCGGGTGTTTGGAGAAATTGAGCAATGATGTTTGAAGAAATTGAAAATAGTCGTCTTTTTATCTAAACACGTATCTTTAATGTATTCTGGTTCTGTTGGATGGACTTTTTGAGATTTTGTTTGCGTTCAATTAAGAAATTTTGTTTACTATATACTGTTTCATTTTTCCAAAAATTAATAAAAGGGGGGTCGGAATAACAACGGGGGGGTTGGAAATTTTTCAAAAATTAATAAGTGGGGGGACGATTATTCGGTACTCGAGAGTACCGAACCCCTTAGAAGATTTGGAACCTATGCCGTCGAAGATATGAGAAAGTGGGAAGATTATTGATGTCAAGGAGAGAACAAAACTCTTGTATACCAGCAGGTCACATGTTGCAGGGCGGGGAAGAATTAATAAAAATAACAATTACCTCTCTTTTTACTTTAGTGTTTGCCAAATTTGCCAACTTTGTCTAGGTTAGGCCAACGACGACGATGTTTATCATGCAAATAATTCCGGTTCCGATAAACATCGTCGTCGTTGGCCTAACCTAGACAAAGTTGGCAAATTTGGCAAACACTAAAGTAAAAAGTGAGGTACTTGTTATTTCTATTAATTTTCCCCGCTACCAGTGAGCAGGTCAAGCACGATAGAAAGTCATGTGCTTTCCATCTGCCTATAACTGTAACACAGTTATGAAAAATCAAAAGAATGTTGGCGTTGGACCCAAAGACATTTGTTGCACCCTTATCGCACTCTACGACCTTTTCGAGCATCTCATTTGAATAAAGAGGTGGAACCATTCAGCATCTAATATTTCAGGCACAATTGGCATGAGGAAATCTTTCTGAATAGGGAAATCAAATTCAATGGGGGGGATTGAAGGACCAGACATTTACAACTGTGCTACCCGCTCCCCAACGTCAACAACAAAGGTAAGTAGAATTTCATAGCGATGGCAAAAAACTTAGAATTAGGACTGCAGAACTGACGTATTGTTTGAATTCAAACTTATTCATTTCACTTTAAAATATTTATACAGGTATAACTTTTATGTAAATGTTTTACAAACTGACCTGTTTGAAGCAAAAACTAAAGGAAAAGAAACTGCAACACTGTTAATTATTTACGTCACACTGACAATCTTTCACCGCAACAGATAAAAAATTAGTTCACACACCCGTTCGCACTATGCGCCATTGCGTATTACAAAATCGCGAAAGAAAAAATTGTTTCATGTCTCGCAAAACAAATGTGGTATCGCAATGAAAATGTACTGAACTACAAAAATAACTCTAGTTTGATCACGTATTCATGGAACCTCAATCACGAAAATAATAAGTATTCGTATTACGACCAATCGTACAAACTGCCGACCATTCTCTCAACATGCGCAATAAGAAACACATAATGTACACTCACTGAATGTGTGTTGTTTTATTTCTTTTGTGTCATATCTTCTGTCAGCGCCATCTTGACTGACTGCGAAGCACCATGAATTTATGCTTCGTGAATTTTTACTGCCATAAAAATTCAGCCTCGATCCTGCGCTTTGTACAGAACAAAAGAGATAATTGTATTGCATTAGCCAATCAGGCTCACGACACATGCTCTTTAATATATATGCTTTATGATATCTTGGTGGAGGCCAACACAGTAGTCTCCTACCACCCATGTTTTGTTCACGAAACTGGTCGGTTTGATTAAAATCTTTGCAACCTTAGTACTACCCTGGGTACCTCAGTACTAAGGAACCACCAAGTTCCTTTTCCTTGTAAACTATTTTTCACATCAGATGTTAGGCATCTTATCTACTGGTTGCGACATCATCTAAGTCATCGCAACTCTGACCTCATGTCTGATGGGGAACAGAATCCAGTACGTTATCCATTAGTATGTAATTGTTTGTAGCGCAGTCGAAGGGGAGTCGCAGTTAGTTGAACGTTGCGTGTTTCTTCATATTTGCCATGGGGTAGTCATTGTCATTCGCTCCCAATGGTTTCGTACCTGTAGTGCTGTACAGTAATTAGGCAGGTATAGTTAAACGAAGAATACATTGTAAATTTTTATAAACTGATTCTTTTTCAGTGTAGTCCACAAGTCAACTTTGCTTATGAATTTATTCGGTTAAAATCAGTGAAATCTGCCTCAAGTTACAAGCGATTTTATGAAAGTATTGTAGATTCTAATCTTTCAAATAAGCTTGGATCAAATTTCCTAACATATCAGCTACGTGAAGAAACAAAACTCAATCGAGATAACTGTTTATGGAGCCACCTGATGTTTACACAAAGGGCGTAACTCACTAAAATCACTAAATCATTAAAATTTGATACTTTATTTCAACCGCTTTTCACCTTCCTTTTAATATTGTCCGGCTGAATTGCTAGTGAATGTGATCTAATTTGGTGAAGGAATTCAGGCCCATTACACATATTTTTTCAAAAGGAACTAAGAATTTTGGCCAGTACTGAAAATTTCTTAAAATTATCAGATTTTTAAGTACTCAGAGTTGCTTACGAATTTCTTGAGGTTCCGAAACAATCTTCATGTTCACTGCGTGTCCCCTCAAGAAAATTTCAAAACACTGTTATTGAAGCCTGTCCAATGTTTGCACATCACTCAAGGATCCTACATGTATTATCATGCAAGAAACAAGTGGACATAACGTAAAAGTATGTTACGGACTCATTTTATAAACATAAATAGTATCTTAAGTTATATTTTCCCAGTGCTGGAGTTTCTTAATTTTTGAACGATCTGAGAGCTGAGTTTCTTACAAGAAGATTCTTATAAAAAAGTGTATGGCATCTCCATAAAGTTGCTTGTAACTTTGCCAAAATACCACCAAACTTAATGAAGTAATTTTTCTCGTCTAAGTTGACACATCACCTGCACAACCATCATCAGTTCTAGATAGCGATCAACAAGCTTCGAAACTTTTCCTTCCTTGGATTACCCACTACATCAAACAGATCTTATTTCTTTCAGAACCAAGATGGTAGTTCGGAGTAAACTCGAAGAGGATTAGGCCAATTGCCCTATTTTAAGTTACGAAAACATGCCTGAGAATTCAGTACATCTAAATCCTATAAACCTGATAAATTAGAAAAATAGTTTAGGAACTGTGGTATATTTTAAGCCAGTCTTTGCTTCCCAAAGACTCGCCACTAAGGTGATAGATAGATGATCCCCTTATGGCCTCCTTCGGATGCGGTAACCGGGGGTTCCTCCTGCATCGAGTGTATGGGTAAATATACAGTAAAAGCCCGCACATAAGAACCTAAGATTTTGATCTCAGCCTGTTTAGGTTCTTATGCTATGAGGTAAGTCCCATAATCAGGGTGTAGGTTCTTAACATAAGGGTCCAAAAAATGCAAGAAAACAAAGGATAGTTGAAGGTTTTGCATTGATAACATGATGGCAAGATGGCTAGCAACACAAAGCTCTACTTTAATAGACATATTCCTTTAGTCCTTGTGGCTGAATTTTCTCCTCTCCTGATCCATCCACAGTCATTAGACAACCACTTTCTTCTAAAAGCTTTGAGAAGAATTCCTTGCCTTCCCTTAGGTCCCGACATGTTTCACCAGTCCATTTAGTCATCAACACTCTTAGAACGAAAATTTATACCCTTTATTAAGTACCTGGTTAAAGTATCAGGCTGAAGTGGTTCTTATTCATTGGGTACAAAATTAACCATTTCAGGCTGTAGATTCTTAATAAATGAAGGTTCTAATTTGCGGGTTTTTACTGCACACGATGAGCTGATGGATGATGGGACGAACTTATTATTGAATTGGATCATCTTTGACACGTCATAATGATTGACTGGTTTTATGCGATAGACTGAAGATGAACCAACGGCAAAATACTAGTCGCATGCATCATTTTTCAGTAGGCCTAGGCCTACAAAATTTCAGAATGGCGCTGATTAATGTTGACAACAAAAAAATGCTGTTTTTAGTCGACTTTTCTGTCAAAAATCACTTGTCGAAGGGGGTCAGTTATCCCCTGGAGATGGGTTTATTGAGCAGAGAACAGTAGAGCTAGATAGCGACTGGGCACTCAGCACATACGCATATGGGGGGGGGGGTATTTATTTGCGCCTCGCAGCTATTTCTTGACAAGTCAGCCTGGTATCTTGAATTAAAATTAACCATCGCAGTTCAACCAAGGAAGGTATATTCAGTCTGTCTGTGGAAACATGCTTCAGTCAGTAAGGGCCTGTTCATATGGAGGCGAGCCAGCCCGCTTACCGGACTGGCCCGGTAGGCGAGACAGTTTTCATCTTGCGTTCATATGGAGAAATTCCAGCCCGCTTGCCGAGACAGAAATTTGACACGTGTCAAAAATGAGACACGTGCCCATTGTTTAGAGACGCAGCGCATGAGCAATAGCGACATTTTCATCTCGGTAGCCGGGATGGAGTGTTCATATGGGGAAATTTTCATCCCGCCTACCGAGATCTCACCACCACACCAGTGGGATCTCGCTAAGTGGGGCCAGCCCGCCTAGTCATATGAACAGAAATCAAGTTTTGTATTGGAATTAGGGATGAGGTGAGATCTCGGCAAAGAGCTCCAGCCCGGTAAGCGGGCTGGCTCGCCTCCATATGAACAGGCCCTAATTTCAACTTTTCATTTGGATAATCAATTTTCGATTCATTTTAATATTTCATTTATCAATTTTAATCTGAACTTCATATTTTCAAACAAAGTACATTCAATTTCACATTGTTTAGCTTCATTTCAATTTCGCATTCTCAATTTCAGTTTCTGCTGTTCTAGTTTTTGCAGGTACCGTACACAAACTCCTGTTTCTTCTCTAGAACGCCACACAACAAACAAAAGTAATAGTAACCTACCTGAGCCATTTCAGCCTCTTGCTCGGGGGTCATTTCCGTATCATCCACAACTGATTCAGTTCCAGTTTGTTCATCTTCCTCTTCATCTTCCTCTTCGTTGTTTTCATCAAAATCATCTTCAACATCATCATTATCGTCGTCCCGGTCATCATCATCTCTGCGCCTTCGCCCCCCGTTACCCCCATTTCCCTGCCCTCCACCACGTTGCTGTCTGCTACCACGACTTGCCCTCCCTTCGCCGTTCTCGCTTCCATCCTGAGTCTGTTTATCACCAGAATTCCCACCTCTCTTGCCGAATGATTTCTTTCTAGGCCTTCCCCGACCACATGTTTGTACTCTCATTTCAGGAGTTTTCCTCCTCGTAACTCGCTTCATGTTTTCGCCTTGCACTCTCGAATTTCTCGTTCGATCTTTCAGGTTGTAACGCCTGACTATAGCGCCTTCGATATCCTGCGAAATACTTGCGATATTTTTTAGCTCCACACTGGAAATTTCTGTGTTTTCAATAAGATTGTTACGCTTTCTCGAACTCCGTGCGCGATCAACTTTTGTGTATGATCGCAACAAACTGTTGACGCTTTCAGTTATCCCTAGTCCAAGATTATCTGCTGCTGAATGATGATCCTCAAATTCCCCACCAATATCTAAACCTTGGGCTTTTGTCTCGGCTGATTCGAGCGATGTTTGATCTATGTTTTGTTCGCTGTTATTAAAAACATCTGTGCCCTGCTCCTGGCAAGCTCCGGCGCTGATCTTGCTGTCAAGGGAACCTAAACCGATCGAGATTGTGTTTACGTCTTTTATGAGTTCAAGAGTCCTTTCTGTGTTAGGTTCCACGTTTAATTTGAATTTCTCGTCTATTTCGTCCACAGTTTTGCTCGTATTCTCCCACTCTTCCTGGGAGTTCTCGTCAGTTGCATCTGCTTTGTCGACCTGTTTGCTCTTGAAAGATCCGTCTGCCAAATACACGACATTCAAAGGCTTCTGCGGTTTGCGCGGACGAGTAACCTGCCTAACACCCATTTCTTGTGGTTGCCAGCAGATTAAATCGGAGTGAAAACTAATTTTGGCTTGTGAAACCTCATCCGTCTACGAATCGGACAATGGAAATTCTTCTCCGCAACATGTGTATAGAAAGCCACGTTTGAGGTTACAACATGAGCTCACCTGTAGGCAAATGAGAGAGATAATAATTCATTAAAATTTCAACTCGCAAAATGTGGATTTTATGAAAAAGAATAGTCTTATCTTCGTACAGATGTGGATATACGCCTACTTTGTTCGAACTCTGCGCAAATTCGTAAGCTTTTCACTACTTTCAACAATTGGCAAGATAATGACCTGCTGATTTGATTACTGTAGATCTAATTTGAGACGTAGCAAGGTCATCAGCCAAGGCTATTCATGCTTTGAGGTTTCATATGGAAAAATAATTCCTCCCGGATACATATCTGGCATCAAAATTACGTCCAGAAAATTGAACAAGGGGTATGGAATATCAACATCTATTGACCAACCACTCTCCAATCCCAACGTGATGACATTTACATGCCAGATAGTAATGAGTACCCCTTCCCAAGGGTTTGTAGACCACTCACTTAACTTTGTTAACAGCTAGTTATTTTCATTTACGATTTGAAAAATTGCTGGCACAAACAACATCTTTATCGCATCTTTATCTTTACCGCTACATCATTTACCCGATGTGGCGAGCCTCGCTTCTAACTGTACAAGCCAGATGAGACCAAATGTGGGGTAATTTCAATATCGCTGATGTGGGCCTACTGTTGAACAAAGAAATAAGGCGAAAATTTCTAAGCAAATAGCAAGATCACGGTGTTGTCTCCATATGAACAACTCTAAAAAACTATTCAACGACCTTGTTGGCTTGCTACGTTGCTAGATACAAAGATTTCGTACATAAACCCTTCTTGTGATAAAAGTCTGATAGCCAAAGGGTACTGTTTGCCCCTTTACTGTGAAAGGACAGCGGAGAACAATTTTTCTGTCAACAAATGAATCTCTAAACAAAACGTTACTGAAAGTACGAAATGGGGGAAAAGCAATGCAATGAGAAGCCAAAAATTTAACATGATAATTTCTTCAGACATTGCATACGTCCGCAAAATTTGATGTCCGAAATATTTCGTAGTCCGAATATTAAGTGTCCGAAATTGTTTGCAGCGTAGCAACATGATAGCGAAACATTTTCTTGCTTGAAAACATAAAGTCTTGCTCACGAAAAGCTTTGCATTGACAAGTAATGTGGTGAGAGTCTTAATCAGGGAAAAATGTTATATTATCTTGAATTAAATTCATTCTAGCGATCATTCTCTTTATCTTCAACGATGATACTTTGTTGTGGAAATGTCTGATTAAGTCGTCAGAAATTGGGCAGAAAAGCCCGAGATTCCCTCGAAAAATTTCTGAAACTTTTTTGTCCGAAATTTGTTAGTCCGAAATGCGTGGCTTTTTACATATTCCCCGTTGAGAACAACCACTTTTTATGAAACTTTCGTGCGAGCGCAATATTGATTCCAAACCCCCTGCTTCCTTTGCAAGAAAGAGCAGATAAGCCACCTTATAAGGGTGACGTAATATCTGATTGTGGTCTAAAGATTGTAACCAATAATAGCCTATTCATAAAACATCGATCCTTATCATCAAAACACTTGCAAGTTAATAAAAGCAGCAGAGACCACGCTACGCTGGCAAACAGTTGGGCTACCATAGGCTTGCCCCTTTTTCAAAAGCTAACTAGAGTCCGTAGGCCTACAACTCCATGGAGTACCACTAACCCCTCTGGGGCTACAACTTCTGACGGTTATGTTATCGCTATACTTTCGCTTGGATTTCTGGGTAGAAAAATTAGAGCGTTCGTACGGGCACGGTACAAGGTCCAACAATTTCCAACAATTTATGGTCATGGACCTGGAACTAAAATCTATCCAAAATGAGACGTCATGTGAGATTTGCGAAAAAAAATTCTCATGTAAATCATTTCAATTCTGTTTATTAGCGGATATTTTCACGTGCTATATCTGATTTACGATAGACTGCAATATTGAATTCTGATTTAGGAAAAATCCTACTTGTACCTAATTTTCAAGAAGACCATCAATTATGAATGTCTACAATATGGCATCAAGCCAAAGTCTTTCGATCTTCTGGTTTACGATCTGGAATGGTGATGACGTCACCTCTTTTATCAAGTTAAAACATAAAACCATGTCACTGCAGGAGTTCTCCTGCAGTGATAGGAGTTCTCCTATAGTGACTATGATAAAACAGACTGAAGTCACATGCAGCAGCGTATGGTTGTAGTGATTGTAAAAGTAAAATTGCAAACCAATCTTTGTTTTCTGGTTTGGATTCTCGTTTGGGGACTGGGTCTGTTGATGGGCCTAGTGTTTTGATGGAGGGAGTTAGAGGAGTACTCGAACATCACAACAAACAGAACAACGATACGGAAGAAAACAAAGGTTGGTTTGCAATTTAACTTTTACAATCATTATGCTGCTACCTGTGGTCCTGTGGTACAATATAAGCAAAGTACCTAGAGTTTATTTCGGCCATTCAATCAGTGGCATAACGCAGTGTAGAGCACCTCAGCTTAAATACTAAGGGCCCCCGACTAAAAGGGGCACCCAGCAAGAAATGTCTCTTGCTATTTCATCTTGAGGCTGGACCTGTGGCCATGATAAAAAGACCAAGGAGGTGCTGCAGGCCTGCATGATATAATCTTAGTAAATCTAAATCTTAGTGAATAGATAGTAAAGTTGTAATCTATTCTGCAACAATAGACTTAGGAATCTATCGGGAGAGTCAAAAATAGTTTAAGCGTTTGGCAGGCCATGGAATAAAATGTTAATCTATCAGTCAAAGGCCAACTTAGATGAAATATTTTTGTTGGTAACCTTACGCATCTGGAAGACTTAACAATTAGAAAATTGCCTACAAGGGGTTTGTATGGGAATCGGGAATTCCACGTTCCATTCTGGTCTAGCATTTATGTGGCATTAAATCTGGTCATCAAGCTTCCTCCGAAAACAAGGGGAACATGGTTCGGTATAGATAGGTACAGAAGGGCATGAACACTTCCGGGTAATGCAGGCCCGTGATTGGTGGCAGGGCCGATACCAGCCATGACTGACTAGGGGGGGGGGGCGAAAAATCAAGATTTTCCGACGGTAAAACCCAACAACAACAACGACAACAACAGTTGTAGGAACATACGTTAAATAGATGCATTATATGACCGATCTAACTCCTCAGTAACTAAAATTTGACCTCATTTCACAATCCAACCTTGAAATCAACGCAATCAGTGAATATCAATCAAAAAGATGCCATAGATTCAATAATTTATGTTTGAATTTATGTTTTAACACTAACAAATTAATGCTTTTATGCAATATGTCTCCTCAAAATCCTCCAAAACGAGTCATTTCAATCACAAAAATTCCGACAAGAGAGCAACACATTCCGACAAATGGTCTCCTGTGGGCGCTCCGCCCCCAGGCCCCCATTCGTTTCGGCCCTGATTGGTAGAGTCCATGTAAATCATTGCAATTTTCATCGTTATCAATGTGGTCTGGCAAATCATATGCTCTTGCTGGGGGCCTCGAGCCACATAATGCCTAAGGGCCCCGACTGTCTCCCTTACGCTACTGCATTCAGTTCATAAAACAGGTCATAGAATCTTACATCAAACTTGTTGCAGATCTGAAACCTTACCCTGGGTACCAGATTCTCCAAAAATAAATGTATTTTAGATAGTCTGGCACCCAGGGTCCTGGAACCTATGCTAGTGCTGATACCCTTCGAACAGTTCAATCCTCTTTACATGATATAGTCAAGGATAAGTTCATCTCATTTCAATTTATGGATTACGAGGCGGCTTAGGTTTTAAGACAGGGATAGAAAGATAAAGAGTCTAAGTGAACGCGACCAAAATAATTAAAAATAGTACATACGTTGATACGGTTATAAGCTAATTGAATTTGGTCTTCACAAATGAAACGTGAACATCCCGAAAATGGAAAAATCACGAAATATCAAAATATCTTTACCGGGTGTCCCAAAAAAGGTAACAAATTTGATTAGGGCTAGAGCTAAGAATTTAGCTTGAATCAATACACCTTTTCAACTAACGGCCTCGTTTTGGAAATTTTTGAAAATCTCTTGATACGAAGTTTCAGACCATGGATTTTGATTCAGCACCCCAAGTTTAGTTTAATTCCAAATTTTCATATCCCTAGAGTATGCGATTTCGATTTTATGGCAATAATAACTTTGAGAATTTATAAGGGATTTGACCGTCAAAATCGTTCGGGGTGAAACTTTACACCCTCAGTCATTATTCACGGTCAAATCCCTTATAAATTTTCAAATTTGTTATCCTCATAAAATTAAATTCGTTAGCACTAAGATCATGAAGATTTGTAATTAGACTAAAATATGGATGCTGAATTTGAATATGGGGTCCGAAATGTCATATGACGTAAGCTAAAGAAATTTTGAAAAATTTCAAAACGAGGTCGCTTAGTTGAAAAGGTGTATCGGAAATAATGTTTAACTTATCCTCGATCGTTAACTTAAACATAGACACCTTGCTCATTGATATTGGAGCATTGAAAGCACACATTTTTAGGGACAAGTCATTATTAACGCTTAGTAAGGGGCTGGAAGATATTCAGAGGGGCCACAAAAAATTTAGGGCAGTGAAAGGGGGGCCACTGAAACCTTAAGTGTAAAATAAGGGGCCAAGAAAGCTAAGAAAATCTTATTTCAGCTATCTGAAAAGAAAACGTCATCCATCTATGATCTTTGTTAAGCCTTGCGTTTTTCGTCAAAGTATCATATTTTTCATCTCCAGGTGCCATGCCATTTTCTTCTCTTGTTGCTTTTCTATGTCTTTTTTGCTCATTTGGCATCAGAAAATATGATTTGTTGCTTGGGAGTGTGTCATCAAATTTGATAGAGAGGGTCACCAAAAATTACAGCTAGATAATCAGGGACCCTTAAAAATGTTAATGAGGAAATGAAGGAATTGTGAAAAATTTTTATCACTGATGAAAACGTCTTCCAGCCTTTGTTGGGGAGACGAGATTGCTTTGTCCGAGGAAACTAATGTGCCCCCCCCCTTGCTGTAGGTTAAGGCTCATGCGCCCGTTAGAGCTTCAACTTCAAAACGCTACTGCGCATGCGCATTAACCTACTGCACGGGGGGACAGATACGTTTCCTCGGGCCTCGGACAAAGCATATCTCGTCTCCCCAACAAGCCCCTTACCACGTATAAATAATGACTGGTCCGTTATCTTGACCGTTATGTGTACTGTCTGAAAAAACAGTTCCAAAAATATAGAAATTCATTTCATTTCTCGGACTATTCCCTCGCTTTCCAGTCCATGTTTTTGGGAAGTGTCAAAAAAGCTGAAATCATTTTGCAAACAAAACATTTCCAAAGATGACTTCCAATCTATCACTATGTTGAGTTTTCACAAAATGTTGACGGTCAAATGATGGCGATTAATTCACTCAAAGGAGAAATCCTGGATTCGAAGTTGCATTGAATCTGGTTATTCGGATAGTAATCATTGCTTAAAACGAACATGCAGCATCTCAAACGATAGCTAAGCCTTTAAACTAAACTGTGATAGTAAGCATTTGGCAATAGCTTTTGGTTTCAGGGAGCAAGCTATGATCTAGCTCGTGAAGTTCTTTCTGGGTCACCCGGTAGGCATAAAATATCATTGTCTTACTCTTTAAACTGAATAGATCCAAGAGAACTTTTTAAGTCATCCGCCATAATTCCAGACAGAGTGGACAGAGCACTTTGACGTCATCATTATTTTCAGAGTTACAGCATCTTTAAAATATCTGCTGGTTTTGAGGCTGTCATGTCATCATACAGTAGAAACCCGCATAAAAGAGCCTAAACGTTTTTCTTGGGGAGCCTGAATAGGCTCTTAGGCCCCGTTTACATGGAATCGGATCCAAATGGGATCGGATCCATTTGGATCCAATCCACTTTTTGAGGGGCGTTTACACGGGATCGGATCCAGAACTGTTCGCGTTTACACGGTATCGGATCCATTTTCATTTTATGAACTATTAGCAACGCTCTAGTAAACCTTTTCTCTTATTTTAATCAGATCCTTTGAAATTCTGGACTCTAACAGATCTTGTCTCATCTCTGATTCCCCTCTTTGAAATGTCGAGAAAGGATTTTCAGTTTAATCGTGTCACTTCCTACCCCTACCAGTTTGCAGTTTGGATCCGATCCCACCCGTTTACACAAGACCTTTTTGGGATCGGATCCAAACGGGATCACCATCGAAAGTGATCCCGTTTGGGCACGGATCGCAGATCCAAATGGGTTCGGATCCGTCGAGTCCCGTGTAAACGCAAGGCCTATCCGTTACACTTTGGGTGCGGATCCATTTGGATCCGATCTCGTGTAAACGGGGTCTTAATTAAACGTATGTTATTCTAAATTCCAGCCTGCAAGATTCTTGAAAAGGTTCTTATTATATACAGTACACACCTTGAAACATTAGTGCTGTTTTTCAGCACAAGAATTTTTGAAGAAGTCTTGACTTCATGAGAACAGTTTTAGGCTGGAATTGTTGTTTAAAAATCATGCAGTGTTCTGTACCACTGAAGAATTCTGATCAGAATGTAAGAATTCTTGAAAATTCTGAGGAATTCTGAACACATGAAACCTGTTATATATATTAAGAATCTCTCCCAGTTCCAGCCTCTTGAGGGTTCTTATTTAGGGGGTTTAAAAGATTAAATTTCAGCCTCATGGTTCTTATAAAGCAGGTTCTATTATAAAGGTTCCTCCAGGGCCAAAGCCAATGGGGGGCTGGGGGGCGGAGTGCCCCCCAAGGAGACCATTTGTCGGAAAATTTTGCTCTCTTGTCGGAAATTTTGTGATTTAAATGACTAATTCTGGAAGATTTTGAGGAGAAATAATGCATAAAATATAAATTTATTAGTGTTAAAATACAATAGGGCTGAAGCAATAAAACAGACTACAGTCTTTGTTGTTACTCAGAGTTTCACTCTGAGTAACAACAAAGAATGTAGTCTGTTTTATTGCTTCAGTCCTATTGTAATTCGCTCTGCCTCCATGGCATTGAGCACTGTTTTTAACCAGTAAAGACAGATGCAAACTTTTGTGTGTTAGTGTTAAAATATAACTTCCAACAGAAATTATTGACTTTATGGCATATTCTTGATTGATATTGACTAATTGTGTTGATTTCAACGTTGGAATGCGAAATGTGGCCAACTTTTAGTTATCGAGGAGCTAGATTGGTCATATAATGCATAAATTCAACGTATGTTCATACAACTGTTGTTGTTGCAGTTGTTGTGAATCGTTTTTTCGTCGGAAAATTTTAGCTTTTCACCCCCCTACACAGTCATGGCTGGTATCGGCCCTGGGTTTCTCCTCCAACATTCTCAAATTCAATTTCAAAGTTTTTCAAAGATCTGAGCATGATGCAGCCAAATCCCCTTCATAACGTATCTCAAAATCAATTACTCTTAATTTCTAAAACTCTGCGCTTGAGATCTCCTGATTGATCCCGTTTGACAAGGGCTAAATGAGCAGCGTAAAATTAACAGCTAAAAAACATATTTTTCATCCATTTTTGGGAGCACCATAGTACCAAGTGACCTAGCACACATTTCTAATAAAACAAGTATTTGCCAGTTTCACAACTCTGCCGAAAAATGTTCTATTATTCATCAATACAAGACAGCAGGATAAAGAACCTCTTGCTGACTTTACTATTGAATTCATCAATAAGTAATGGGAAAGAAAAAATTCATTAATCTAAAAGGTCATCTGCACTTAAGTCAACAACTATTTAAAATATGATCTCCCCAAAATCTAGAGGCTTTGTGTATAAAATTTGAAGTCATCTGCATAAAATCTTACCACAGAAGAATTGTCTTATATCATATGTAAAGAATGCTATGGCACCTTTCTGCATGCCAAACGACAAAATTATCACACCATGAACTGAAAGAATTATAAATAACTGAAGTAAACATTGCTGCACCTTAAAATCATATTTTTATTCATCCCAGGTCACAAGGATATGATAAATTATGAAAGGAAAAGTAGGTGGGAAGCCACCTACACCATTACAGTATCTCTTTTTTCATAGTTTTTTATTTATGGGCAGATAAAAATTGTAGATTACCAGTTATGCACATAAATTTCTTATGTGCCTTTGAATTTATGCTCCAATCAAAGTAGGATAATGAAAAATTAACATCAAATTCTTTCATGCAGGATTCTTTCTTGCTTATATTTTTCATGAGTCAAATTTTGATCTACAACATGGATGTCCATAAGCGTACGGGAAGAAAAAATCTAGGGGGGCGGCCCAACACAAAACCCATTGTTTGCCAACATTTTTGCCCGACTAGGGACAAAAAGTTGCCCGAAAGAGGCTGATTTTTGAAAATTTCTCCAAAGTTGGTGGGGCTCCGCGCCCCCCCCCCCGCCCCGTACGCTTATGTGGATGTCCCAGGTAAAAAGGATACAAACAGACTCAGTTGGCTTCAGTAATATGAATTTAGCTTTATTCAATCACTATTCACTGTCAAAATGTTCCTTGGTGGTTACCTTGAATAGATGTACCTTTTTTATTGGCACTGACGCTAGAGCAGAAATATTCATCTTCAAAGCTCACAAATTTACCTTGACATCTGAAGAAAGAATAATTTTGACCATTTAGCCTTTCCTGAAGCACACTGAGGCGAAAATCTTAGTGATGAAAATGAATAGCACTTTTGAATGATAATGAATTTCATTACCCAGGGGGGGGCACTTGTGAAAATTTTGATAGGGATGCTCATATCATTTTTTTGGGTTTGAAATTTATGAAAATGTCATTTTTTGGGTTTAGCTAACTTGGCGTCATTTTTTTGGGGTTGATAAACTTGCCATCATTTCTTTGGGTTCATTGAAAATTTGTATCAATTTTTTGGGTTACTGAGCTTTGTATTTACAAAGTTATAATCTCAGTCAATTAAGAGTTGCTGTGATGGTCTCCAAATTCAATATCAGTTTTACTGTCTTGTGCAAAATTGCAAGGTGCAATTTTCTCAATTTAACTTATGGTACAAAAGGATAGTTATGGGGGCTCAAGAATAATTCCGTCATTTTTTAGGGTTTGAAAATTTTGGGCCTGTCATTTTTTTGGGTAGACAAAAAATCTATCCAAATGAGCATCCCTATCTTAGATTTTATAGAGTGCCCCCCCTGGGTTTCATTACTGACTTTATGATTTCATTAGTTATCCATTTTTCTGTATGATGGGCTGATGACATCATTATGTTTGCAAAATGTAAAGAAAGTGTACAGTAAGTGGCTGCCTATGTTTCCAAAAGGAAATTGACTCAAAGAAGTTTTCTTAAATTGACATGCCTTTCTAGACAACATATCAGTCCATGAGACAATTTCTACAACGCCTATTCAGCTCAATTCAAATATGTCTCCTACAAACTGTAACCTTGCAAAGATCAAAATGACATCATCAACTGAAACTTAATATCAGAGGACAACTCAAAAACAAAATTTGATATCAAAGAAATTTAAAAGGGATTCCATTTCATCAGACAGTGCTGTTCCTTTGCATCAATAAAAATTTTCAATCCAGATGACCTTTAAGATGAAAGAAAACTAAAAACTTGGCACATGTGGCACAAACTTGACTTCTTGCAAACAGACTATGATCCAAGTCTTACCCATAGTCTATCAAAGAAATTTTTATCCATTTGATGTGCTTCAACAATTTGCTCGGCCATACCACAGCTCATCTGGTTTGAAGGTGCCCTAGCAAAATATTTAGTATGTCTGGAGCATGCTTGAAGATTGATACTAACTTGTTTTGAGTATGATTGGGTATGTTTGACAGCTTGATTCAAGTAAGAATTTGGCAGCACTTGCGCTAGCTTGCAGCATGTATCTTTTGAACTGGAAGACAAATCCAATCAAGCTTGATTGTAGTATGTTTGAGAATGTCTTCAGCATGTGATTATTGTCAAGCTTGATCAAGCTCTAATCATAAGTGCAAGCTGGCCAAAATTGTGTCAATACACTCATTTCAAACAGTTTTGCAGGGTCTACTGAAATGGGTGGCTTGGGGTAAAATGGGCAGTGTTGATTGCTGGAAAATGGTAGACCCATAGCTGATAAGCTCTCACTGTGTCAAGGAGGTGATTTGAATGGTTCTAGCTAGAGGAAACTCTGAACAAAGAACTTGGTACAACTTATCAAGACTTCTTTCACCCTGCCTATTTCATCCAAACTTAGCAATTTCACCCCAGTAGACCCAAAATAAGAAGGGAAGGCAAAACTTTGAACTGGTGTTAGTGGAGTAAAAATCATTTTTCAGGCAGGTAGGGAGCTTTGATGGGACTTTGTTCTCTTTAAAAGGAAAAATTGGCTTAATCATGTCATTTTATGCAGTTTGAACTGACAATGTTACATCACTTCTGAAAGAAAAGTTCAAGGACAATTCTATCACTGTCCAGGCCAGTAAGCTCCCTAGAAAAGCACAAATGGCCTGGGATACATTTCAATGTATTTGCTACACTTGTGACCAGATTTTAACTTTTGCCATGTTCATAATGATCCAAGCTAAAGGCACAGTGAGTGTGCAACATCAGGGTAAAGGCATATGTGGCAGCAGTGGCGGATTTAGGGGGTAAATGGGGGCAACTGCCCCTTTTCATGATGAAAACTCTGCTTTGGTGCCCCCTTTTCAGCAAGAACAGCGCCCCTTATCCTGACCTAAATGCACTCTTTTTCAGTGTTTTGTTCTGATAACGGGGAAACATTATATTAAACTAAAGGCGTTATTCAGTAGAAAAACCAGAGCATTCTCTTGAAGAAAAGGCGCAAAGATCTTTGTGCCCCTTTGGTGCACTTACTTTTTATCATATCTTTGGGGCTCACTCTCCAAATCGCCCCCTTCACCTTGGGGCTGAATCTGCCCTGGGAGGCAGGAGGTTGCGGGGGCTACGGCTCTCTCCCATTTTGAGAAATTTGCACAACTTGGCCATAAATGGGCAGAAATTCGTCTTAGGAAGGGCAAAATTTTGTAAAAATTGGATACTTTATTGGGTAGCTTATGAGTAAGGATGAGGAAATGTCAGATTTGTTGTATTTACCTGCAATGCCAATTGCTGTCGAAACTAACAAAAAAACAAAGCTTGGTGTAAATCCATAAATTCCCCCTGTTGTGCAAACTTGTAATGGGTCTTGCCATATTACCAAAATTGTCAAGAATTGCCTTCTCTGCCTCAGACACACAATATGTAGTAGATCCACAACAATAAATAGAAGGAAGGGTTGATAAAATAAAGAGCATCACCCTAGACTGATGACGATGAGTGTCTTGTTGCCCTGTGCTCTTTGACTTGATGATGGCGCTTCAGGCAAGAGACTCATAGCAATACTCTGAAAAACTTGGCCCTATTTAGGTCCAAACTTCGCAATTCCTCCAGTACCAATCAGATTGCGAGATTTGGCAGAGAACAATGATGTCAAATCCTCAATTCAAATGATGCAGTTGACTAGATTTTGAACAAAGTTGCTATGGCAGGTGGCTGAAGTTTTCTCTGGTTTGTTTTGGTCTTAAGAAACATGGAGAATGTAGTGTTGAAAGACTCATTTTGGACTTACCAGGAAAAGTGAACCTCCTTCTTCAGATTTATACTAAGTTTCTTTGATTAAACACCTGCTTAACGTGGTTTTTATCGCATTTTCTTTCCGAGGAGTGACTGTTGAACAGAGCTACGGCAGTCGCTTGATGCTGATTCGATCGATCGAATCATAATCGAATGCAGGAGATAGGGCTGGGTTTTTCACTGTTTCATTATGAGTCCCTCTTGAGCAAGGTTTACCGCAGGGATACAAGGGAGTCATTGTCAAAAGTCTACTGCCACCAAAGTTATTATTTCTGGTGATTTTACTCCTCTATTTAAATGTGTGAAACAAATCTTACAGCTGCATACATGCATTTTTTATCAGAAATTGCTTATAAGAAATTCAATTCTCAGATCGACAGAAACTAAGAAATGCAAGTACTGGGAGAATATAACTTAAGAGACTATTCATTTTTAACAAAGGAATTCCTTAACCTATTTTACTTTATTTCTCTCGTTTCCTGTATCATTTTACTCCATATGTACTTGAGTGGTGTCTAAACATCAGAAAGTTGTCAAAAAACATTACATAAGTTTTGAAAAGTTCAGGAGGGTGCAGCAAGTGTATATAAAGATTTTTATGGAAACTTTAAGAAACTCATAAGAAACTCTGAGTACTCAAAATGTGATAATTTTAAGAAGCTTTGAGTATTGGCCCACATTCTTAGTTTCTTATAAAAAATATGAGTAAATCAAGTTCCAATTTGGAACCCACAGTCGCACACCTTTGCTCTTTGTTTTAGAGACTCCTTTTTCTTTTAAATTATGGGTCCATCCATTTGAAGGCCAGAATGAAAAGTACGGCAACTATTGTTGAGACCTTGGGTGTGCAAGAAGGGTCCCCTATTGTTTATCTATTGTCTGTTTCTAATGCCCTATATTATGTCTTTCCTTTGGTGTGTAAGTGCCAGGCTGTCCATACAGCTTGTAAGACTTACACAGCATGTGTTTTTATAGACAGAATATGACTGGAAAATAAACTGTTTTGGTGTTTGTTGCATCTGGTTCACTGCCATCTTGTTTATGGTTTCCAATACAGCTTTGCTTCACACTTAAAAGCTGTGCTGGAAGCAGTAACCATTCCCAAGTGCCTCTAGTAAAATTTTAAATTTTACTTATTTCAACTGGGACAGAAATTGGTTGTCTTGCTAAGCAATGTGATGTATCTCAAAGAAAGAAAATAAGATTTCTTTCTAAAGTACACGTATTTTTATAAGAAACTGGTTTATAAGAAACTAGTACTAAGATGGCCAAAATTTCAAGAAACTCTAGTACTATGTCTGAGAAGTACTAAGAAACTTTTCAAAGTTAAAAGCATGGATATTATAGCAAATAGATTGTTGAACCTTTATTCTTGAGGAACATTATCTAACCATTCGTGTTTTCAACATAACAGAACACTGTTTATTCCTCTATGATGTTTTAAATGTCAAGAAACATACCTGACGCAGTGTTAGCGACCACATTGATAATTCTGCATTCACAAAATAAGAAACCAATTAAGGAACTTTTAGTACTGTAAAATTGACAAGATTTCATGTGAAATTAAGAAACTCTTAGTACTATGGCCTGATCCAAGTCTCTTATAAAAAAACGTGTATTAATTTGCATGGCACTCCCTTCAGCAATCATTTTCTGATCACTTTCATTCCATTACATCAACTTACCTCCATTGATTGGAAGTTTATCCTTAAATTACAATGGAAAATTGGCAATTAAGGGTTTTCCCCTGATTATATTTCCTTCTTACTTTATCAACACTTAGCAACCAACCACTTTCCACCATACATCAATCAGTCAACAGCATCACACAACATAGGCCTTCAGCTGTCAAATTATCATGTGCTGAGCAGCATAGTACAGACCAGACTTTTTCCAGTTAAATGAAGGGCTTGGTCTTAGTGTTCAAGTTTCCTGGGGCAATGGGTGATATTTCGTATCTGTTTTAGATCTTTAAAGTGATATGATATCATTGTAGTAACATATTTAACGACATCATGATGATTGATCATTGACAGATGCAGGGCAACCTTCCTCGTGAAACAATAATAGAACTGAACGACAAAAGTTGCATGAGCAAAAACAGACGGACTCAATGGCTGTTTGCTGTTAACTAGCATCCATTCTGTGGGCCATTCATATCAGGCACCCGTGAAAGTTTGTTTTTCATCGATGAGGCTGTAAAATTCGTTATGGTAGATGAATGTGGATTAATTTTGATCACGGGCCAAGATGCCAACATACCTTATCCGAGAGCCCTCACCGGAGCCCTCATTCCTCTGTCTTCGACTTCAACTGTCCAACAAAAACGATTCACGAACAAGAAACTCACCTACCTACTCTTTGCCAAAATATGACCTCTAAACACAGCACAGACTTGACAGATCTCTAAAGGTTAACAGCATACAATTAACAGGATGTGAATGTTCAATTTGTTGCCAACAGGTTCCAATTATTTTGTTGGCAATACGGATTTTCAGGAGGGCAATTTGAGTCTTTGCAATACTTCCCAAGTCAGGCCAAGTCACGGGCTATCCACAAAACAGCTTAGGCCCTTATTTTAATTCATCAACAATAGAGTTTAGGTGTTGATCCTGAAGTTGGTATCAACAGTCAATATGAGAGGATGATTTCTGTGTGTATTACCGGTGATTTGCCTCTGTTTTCTGAGGTTGGTTTCCAGGTAATGGCGAAGAGAATAATGTACTTTCGAGAGCCACGACTGCACGACCGCATTTGTTTCGATGACAAAAGAAAGTTGAGATGGCGCGGTCTAACACGGGGGTATTTACCCGTGAGAATTTCGTCTCAGGGGGTTTGTTTATACATTTATCATCAATCACCAAAGAGATCAAAAGACGCGAAAATATTGTTTTCTCAAGAGAATTATCTCTGTTTGTCTTGCAAACAATCATTCGTGTGCTCTAAACTCTGTTGTCATGGTGAGAAAATTGCCATGAGAACCATTAGCAATTGAAAGGCAGGTTCATAACAAAGCGTTTTATTTGGCACAAGACAGGCAGCAACACCTCACACCTGATTAACAACGCAAAATATCATGAAAACTAGGCTTGCCGCGCGGCGCCTGCGGCGCCGCGCTGGCCCGCCGTCATGCCCAGTAATTTCTTAAGGAGGAATTTGCTGCGCTTGTTGGCATTTGTAGCTGTTAATCACTTTTTGTGGGCAAACTATCAGCCAATGGCATCCCCGCTTCAAACCCCCTGAGACAAAATCAGTCGTTTGTGATGAAATTTCTAGTACCCTCACAAAAACTGAAATGAATGCTCAAATATTGCAATTATTTAAGATATTTTTTGATAAATCGGTTGCAGAGATATCCGTCCAGAGTTATTTACATGTTTAGGCAAATATCTTATTTGGAGCAGGAGCTACGAGCGCTTACCGGCCAAGAAAAAGTGACCTTTCTTCGAAAATTCAAATAAATTGCTAGAAAGGAGATATATCGATGAAAATTTCACAGATTATGTATATTAGCCTGGACAATAACCAAGATGTATTTGTTTTCATAAGATTTCCATACATTTGACAAATTTCAGCGATTTCCAACAAGCAATGCAAATGGGCCTACGCTCATCGTGGGTAGAAACCCATTCTTGGGCCTGGAATCGACCAAATATATAAGCCTGATTAAGATAATTCACTCACCGTTAACTCTAGCACCCATTTGAGCTCATTTATCCATTAAATTTGGGTTAACTTCGACAAAAAGCGAACAGATTTGTGCAAATTTGAAGAAGCTTCCACATTCCATGTTATGTCGATAAATACAACAACTCTCCACTGTTGACAAACATACGAGACAGTCTTGTGTCATGGTTGAAGAGTAGTATTTTGTCATGACTCCCCTGGGAATGCTTTAAAATGTCAAAAATCTTTTTACAGTACAAAGCACTTTTTCAAAAACAATGGTATTTCATGCTTCAAACAAGGTACAAATACATTTTGAATATTCAGGAGGGCAATGACATAATACCACGCTTGAGTCGCAATACCAGACTGCCTCGTGTGTTCGCCAACAGTGGAGAGTTGTTGCATTTGTCGACATAACATGGAACGTGGAAGCTTCTTCAAATTTGCACAAATCTGTTCGCTTTTTGTCGAAGTCAACCCAAATCTAATGGATAAATGAGCTTAAATGGGTGCTGGAGTTAACGGTGAGTGAATTATCTTGCTCAGGCTTGTATGTTTGGTCGATTCCAGACCCAAGAATGGGTTTCTACCCACGATGAGCGTAGGCCCATTTGCATTGCTTGTTGGAAATCGCTGAAATTTGTCAAATATATGGAAATCTTAGGAAAACAAATACATCTGGGTTATTGCACAGGCTAATATACATAATCTGTGAAATTTTCGTCGATATATCTTCTTTCTAGCAATTTATTTGAATTTTCGAAGAAAGGTCACTTTTTCTTGGCCGGTAAACGCTCGTAGCTCCGGCTCCAAATAAGATATTTGCCTAAACATGTAAACAACTCTGGACGGATATCTCTGCAACCGATTTATCAAAAAATATCTTAAATAACTGCAATATTTGAGTATCCATTTCAGTTTTTGTGAGGGTACTAGAAATTTCATCACAAACGACTGATTTTGTCTCAGGGGGTTTCAAGGGCGGGCATGTCCCACTGAGGACGATGGTCCTACCTTTGTCCGAAAACCGGTAGTTCACGAAAAAATTTTCACCATCTTTGTCCCAAAAACTGGTCTTTTTTGATGACACATTTACGCTGGTATTTTTTTCGACTTGATGGACAATTTAATCACTTGCGATGTTTGTCCCAAAAACCGGTAGTTTCGGCCAAATACCTTTTCTCGAAAGGCAGTGGTACCCGTAGCCTTGAGGGCAGAAGTGTCCCCAAACCGGCTTTTCTTGCTCACCAAAATTCCATATCATTCGCAGCGAAACAAGTGTTTATCCTACAGGCATCACTACCGCCGTAGGAGAAGCAGTGACCCAAAACTGGTAGTTTTCAAGCGGTATTTCCGAGGTGATCCCTAGGTTCTAAAAAAGTTGCTGTTATTTCTCCTGGTTTGTCCCAAAACCGGCCATTTTATCTTCATTTCACAGACAAAGGTAGAACCACTTTGGTGGAAAAAATTGAATTCCTGGTCTTTCTTAGTAAATTTTCATGGACAAAGGTAGAACCGCCTATGTAGGAATTTGAAATAGAGGTTTTCTCAGTTTAAATTAGGCGGACAAAGGTGGAACCAGCTTACATGTAAGCTTCAGGATTTTGACTAGATAGGAGGCGAGAAACCTTGATTTTTGTGAGAAATTAATGGACAAAGAAAACTGATTTTAAAATTTGACCTTTGTTCCAACAACCGGTTGATTTGGAGAGGAAAGTCATACTGTGTCGGGACTGTGTCATAAAAGAGACGGTTATTTTTTTCCAATACCTTCGGACAAACATGGGGTCAAATATTTTACAGTACTTGGCCGCCCCTGGGGTTTGAAGCGGGGATGCCATTGGCTGATTTTCGTGAGGTTGGATGATTTCCGCGTGTTCTGAGAACTAGTAAGGATTTGAGCCTTATCTTTTCTCATGACGGTTTCGCTAAGGCTTGATCTACGAAGTGTGCTAGGCAATTTTTCAACTTCCACTCTTAAGGTTTATCACTGCTCTTTTTACCACTCCCTACTCTTTAGTTGTATCCTTAACTGTTTCCCATGTACACACACTCTTTAACCCTACCTCACCTAGGAGTTCCTGAGGGGGCGGATTCCACTCTCCTCTATTTCTTTGCTGTAAAAGCATAAGCGATTTGCAGTTGGAAATTTATAACAGAAGTGAGCCACCTTAACTTATTGTTTTTTGTGTTTTGAACTTATTTTTTACTTGGTATACAGCCACCTTTCACTGTTTCATAATTTTGAACTTTTTTCGGTAGTGAGCCACCTTAAGTGCAGAGCCACCTTAACAGTAAAGCCTTGGTAAAAGTAGCTATGGTCATTAAACTTTTGATGCAAACAATTAAAATCATTCGATTAAATCAAATTGCTCTATTGTTTTTGTTGCTATGACAATAAGAAGATGCTCGGGTCAACATACTCATGTCGAAGCACAGATTTTTTAAATGACGGCCAAATTTCAGAACTACTTCGCAATCTTTCCCAAAAGTCTGTTTGACTCCCTTTTGCGTTTTCAATGTTAACCTTTAAAAAATTGATAGATTGATTTCATTTCATACTGTACCGTAGATTTCATAGTTTTCATTGATTTTTTAAAGTACACGTGAATTACAGCCCCGTTAAGTCCTATTAATGTAAGAGTCAGCAAAGGTATTCTCTGACAAAAATATATTCCCTGGAGCAAGAAAGAATTTTGCAACCCAAAATATAAAGGTCTGCTCAAGACAAAGCGATTTGGCAGTTTCAAGAATAGATCTCAGATCTTCAGTGTGGACTCAGGGGCGGATCCAGCCCGAGGTTGAAGGGGGGCAATTTGGAGAGGGGGCGCCAAAAAGAAAATGAAAAGTGAGCGCGCCGAAGGCGCGCGAAAATTTTTTGGGCTTCGTTCAATAAAGTTCTCTGGTTTTTCTTCTGAATAGCGCCTTAGTTTAAGTGTTTCCCCGCATTCAAAACGAAACACTGAAAAAAGAGTGCATTTGGGTCAGGATCAGGGGCGCTTTTCTTGCCAAAAAGGGGGCGCCAAAGCTTAGTTTTCATCGTGAAGGGGGGCCAGTTGCCCCCATTTGCCCCCCCCCCTAAATCCGCCACCGTGTGGACTCTACACATTCTTATGATTTTCCTTCCCTGCGTATTTTGATTTGATTCCTGGGTGCATTTCATGCACTCAGGCCCGAAGATCTTCGGCGTAGACGTGGCGGTTTTGTCGGCGCAGAAGCGTCATTTCAATACTATGTCTAGCAAACACATCGTTGAACATATTCTTGAGCAATATTAACTAATCATTTGTGTCTTTTAATTCAACATAACATAACAGAACACTGTTTATTCCTTTATGATGTTCAAAATTGGCTCTTCCTTCAGTGATTGGCACCATATCTCATCAGGTGTACCACAGGGCTCAATTCTTGGGCCTCTACTGTTTAACATATATGTAAATGATTTTCTGTTATGCATTGAGAAATCAGGAATATGCAATTTGCTGATAACAAGACACTGTATGCATCTGGAGAGAACATAGGAGATGTAGCCACATGTTTAGAAGTATAATGAAAATGTTCTTAAATGGTTTGACACGAATCGTATGGTGGCAAATCGTGAAAAATTTCAAGTGATGTTCCTTGGGCTACCAAAAACTGCGAATATATGTATTGAAATTGATGATTTGGTTTTAGTTCCAAAAGACAATGTCAAACTCCTTGGCATTACTATAGACTCTCAACTGAAAGTTACAGATCAAAAGTAACGGCATTTTTCAAGGGTGGCATAACTCCTTGACTTTAAGAAAGCAAGGCTGCTATACAATGCTTTTATATTGTCAAGCCTTAGCTATTGTCCGCTAATTTGGATGTTTTGTGGGAAAACTTCAAGTAGGGAGATAAACAGGATCCAAAAGCGTGCTCTACGCATACTCTTCAATGATTATGAAGCCTCGTTCGAAGAGCTTCTACAAAGAAACAATGAGCATACAGTGCACACAAAAAACCTCCATAAGCTGATGACTGAGGTCTTTAAGTCTTTAAATTGCCAAAATCCAGTGCTCATATTGGATCTGTTTATAAGAAAGGAAGTGACTTACGGCCTCAGAGTAAAAGACCTTTTACAGCTACCTACAGCTAGAACTGTTTTAAACGGCTTAAATTCAATTGTCTTCCGAGGCAGTATTCTGTGGAACGCAATGTCTGATGAGATGAAGAGATAAAGTTCAGTCAATCTATAGCCTCGTTCAAACGTAAGATCAAATCATGGAATGGAGATAATTGTAATTATAATATCTGTAATTAGCTGAAACTGTAAATATTGTATTTTTGTGAATAGTTGGCTTGAATAAGTCGTTCTATTCTTAGAGTAAACTATGTTGTTACACGTTTTTTTTATAAGAAACTAGGATCAGGCCATAGTAGTAAAAGTTTCTAAATTTCACATGAAATTTTGTCCATTTTAGTACTAAAAGTTTCTAAATTGGTTTCTTATCTTTTGAATGCGGAATTATCAACGTGGTCGCTAAAACTACGGCAGATATGATTCTTGACATTTAAAACATTATAAAGGAATAAACAGTGTTCTGTTATGTCGAAAACACAAATGTTTAGATAATATTGCTCAAGAATAAAGGTTCAACAATCTGTTTGCTATAATATCCATGCTTTTAACTTTGAAAAGTTTCTTAGTACTTCTCAGACATAGTACTAGAGTTTCTTAAAATTTTGGCCATCTTAGTACTAGTTTCTTACAAACCAGTTTCTTGTAAAAAAAACGTGTATACCCAACTTTAAATAAATTCTTTATTATTATTATTATTATTAGTATTATCATTATTATTATCAAGATAAAATAAGAGAAC
The DNA here is from genome assembly GCA_964019985.1 of Aurelia sp. 4 Dawson et al 2005. NCBI lineage: Eukaryota > Metazoa > Cnidaria > Scyphozoa > Semaeostomeae > Ulmaridae > Aurelia > Aurelia sp. 4 Dawson et al 2005. Next base: position 17,016,622 of record OZ026499.1, read on the forward strand.
TATTTAAAGAGTTCTCTTATTTTATCTTGTTATTATTTATTATTTAAATATCAAGAAACATATCTGCCGTAGTGTTAGCGACTACATTGATAATTCTGCATTCACAAAATAAGAAACCAATTAAGAAACGTTTGGTGCTAAAATGGAAAAAATTTGATATTACTAAGAAACTTTAGCACTATGGCCTGATTCCAGTTTCTCTAGCCAACGAGCAGGCTAAGTTTCTCATTACAAACACGTGTAAAATCGGTTCTTGGGCGTGACGGCGTTTGAAGATCTGTCTACTTTGGCGTGAATGTGAAGTTGTCCTCGATCTATTAGCAGTTTCATATGACAATACCCGTATTTCTTTTGTAGAAACTTCGAATTTTGGCCTCTAAGCTTCTTAAAATCATCAGATTTTGAGTACTCAGACTTTTTAGCAGCTTCTCTCTCCCTGAAAATACCTGGAACACGAAAGCTTAGGGCTCGGTGTACCTTCGGAGTTGGTTTTACCAGTGGTGGTTTTACGTGAAATGCACACTGGATTTGTCCGGCCTGAGGCAACGGAAAATTTTTGGACCACGCCGCTTTCTCTTGGATCAAGCCCTCCTATACACTTTTAAACTGCTGCTTTTAGGTGGAAACATCCTCCAATACACTGTTAAAGCATAATCTGTAGATGGAAGGTTCTGTTTTCTCGTACGGACTAAGTTGAGAATGACAGTTATGGGCCGGCGGGTCTTGATGCATTCTTCGAGGAAAACTGAAAACAAAGAAAAGATTCATAATGTACATCTTTCCGGGCCCCTAAGGACCCCGGGCCCCCTGGTAACTACCCTTGCTACCCCCTTCTCGACGGTCCTCTCAAAACCTGAATCGTTTGTTTTGCAAAATTTCACCTTGCTGTGGGGTCGTAGGGGGTCACTGAAAACCGTAAAACCACCTCAAAATTCAACTAAAACCGTCATTAGACTTATGACGATGAGTCCCTTATATCCCTGCGGTAAACCTTGCTCAAGAGGGACTCATAATGAAACAGTGAAAAACTTGGCCCTATTTTCTTCAATCATCAGTGGAATTATGAATGAATCACGGCTTCGAATCTCAATCCCGTGGGAGTGTTTTCAATTCTTCATTCGAATCGAAAATTCCATTACATTTACACCGTAACAGTAGCAATTCACAAAACTCGCAATCTGATTGGTACTGGAGGATTTGCGAAGTTTTGGTCTAAATAGGGCCAGGTTTTTCAGAGTAATGCTATGAGTCTCTATTGCCTGAAGCCCCATCATCAAGCAGTGGCGGAGCCACGGGGGGGTATGGGGGGGTAAACACCCCCTCACTTTTTTGAAAATATGGTAATCTAGATTCGTCCAAAAACCTCATAAAAATCATAGGGTAGGGGTAGGTATACCTTCAGCGTTTAATCTCGCTTTCTCAATCAACTACTGCCACAGTGCAATTTGATCGAAAAAGATATGAACTCATTGTTCTGAAATCTTTTTCTGTCTTTGTCATTTTACCTGCTCCAGTTCATGTCTTTTCCGATTTATTATTATTGATGCAGCTTTCACCCACGGCCTTTCTACTCGAAATCAAGAAGAAAACACCGCATCAATTGATGTTTTTATGCGAGAATTCTATTTGCCATTCTTGGATCTCCCAGTAAGCGAGTTGCAGTAACGATTTTTAGAAGAAGCATGTGAGGATATGGTTCAGTTCTCTGCGTTTAGTCCATTTGTGTTCAAGATCGAATATATATTTAACAATTAAAATTATCACATGACCCATTTAAAGTTTTACAAGCTGTGATACTTCTTGTAATACAATTCAGAACCCTGTATGAAGGTTTGTCGTAAACTAACATGATTTCATCTGTCATTTTTTTATCCAAATTGGGCGTATCTCTATATTCAAAAGGGAGCATTTCTATATTTAAAATGGGCGTTTCCCAAAGTTCTTAAGGGCGTGGTCCCAAAAATTTTTCCGGGGGCTTCGTCCCCGGACCCCCACCGTTCCTTAACCCCCCCCCACTTCGTGGCGGCTGGCTCCGCCGCTGTCATCAAGTCAAAGAGCACAGGGCAACAAGAGACTCATCGTCATCAGTCTAAACCGTCATAACATTTTCCGAGCTTTGAATGTACCGCATTGGTTCTGTACTGCAGATGACTGCCTCGTTATCATTTTTATGATCCAAAAACAACGATATCATTGTACAAAAAGGGAAAGGTAATTCCAGTGCCTTAAATCCGCTGAAAAAGGTGAAAGTTAGTAGAATGTTCACAAAATCATATCGTGCTAGACAATTAATCGTTGCTATCATCTGCAATGTTAGGACAATTTGACTTCTGGAATCATATTTTGTGAAGAAACTTGGAAACCGTTGAGAAGGAAAGGAACCGTAAAGCAGTCACTTTTATGGCCAAAACCCTTAAACCATTCGAAAAACAGATAGAAACCATCAGCCCCTACGACCCCCCCCCCCAACTTACTGTTCTGTCGCTTCAGACAAAGTCTTGCAACTCTTGTCGGTTTTACATCAAGTTCTATGACGTTCTCTTTATTTCCTGATCATTCTGATCCTGTGAAGTAAAAACGTTGCATGCATGACTATTATTCATAGACCTCTGTTGTTTTGGTATCAACCTGTTAATTTTTGACTGTGCATGCCAAGGATATTACGTCATGAATAATCAACAAACAAACCAAACATACCAATACCAGTTTGTTGCAATTGAAACGGGGGTTTGGTTTTGTAAAAAATTTTAGCGTTAATCAAAAGCAGAAAGGAAGGAGGAAGGTTTTGAAATGTTGCCCACATTTTCCTCCCTTCTTCGCAGCATGGGGATGTTGTGCAAATTTGTTTGTTTACTAATGACACATGGATTTGAAACAGATGTCTGAATAGCAAGCTGCAATAATCGATAAAGCAGCTTAAAGCAGTGCACACAGATGCTAATCCACGAAAACAAAAAACGACTGAAATATTTCTACTTCGGATCAGAAATTTTTGTGCTATCGCAAATTACACGCTACATCTAATACACGTTTTTCTATAAGAGACTTGAATTAGGCCATAGTACTAAGAGTTTCTTAATTTCACATGAAATTTTGTCCATTTAAGTACTAAAAGTTTCTTAAGTGGTTTCTTATTATTTGAATGCAGAATTATCGATGTGGTCCCTTACACTGCAGCAGATACTTTTCTTGACATGTAAACATCATATAGGAATAAACAGTGTCCTGAACACAAATGGTTAGTGAATATTGCTCCAGAATAAAGCTTCAGCGATCTATTTGCTATAATATCGATGCCTTTTAACAGTTTCTTAGTACTTCTCAGACATAGCACTAGAGTTTCTTAAAATTTTGGCCATCTTAGTACCAGTTTCTTATAAACCAGTTTTCTTATAAAAAACATGTATGAGCGTTTTGTTTTGTTATTCTAGTGCGAATCATATCATTTACTTTAAAACTAACTTCAATTCAAATGCCTATGTCCTCATCAGCTAGAAACAGCAAAATGCAGAGGAAGCTCTTTAGACTGACTTGCAACATTTGATACCACTTAAAGGAGCTGGATAAGAAACTGTCGCAGAAATTTCTGATTTGGCTATATTCTGCTGAGCTAATTTGTTGCGACTGTTTAACGAAAATTCGAAATAAATTTATCATCTTAGAGATTAGTCTTTGCACTTTCTTCTGACACAAATTAAATCTACATATGTTTTGGGATGGGTGCGATATAAATGGATTTCTAAAAAGCATTTTCGTTGATCTTTCACCCAAAGATCAGCCTGTATCTAGATAATGATCTTTCCTTTTGAATTTTGCCAATTACAAAGGAATTTCTTCTTTCGAAATGCGATATTTGATGCACAAGACGAGGATTTGTTGCAGCGTTAGCTGCATTATATATCAAAACAATTAGCAAGGTGCGATATCTCTGTCTCTTTCTTTCTTTCTGCCGTTTTGTGGTCAAATCAATTCAGTGCCAGTCTCGTCTCCAGAGTGAGTTCGTTGCTCTGCCTCTCTGCCTCTACTCTGGGATGTGCTTGTGCGCGGAAATTCTGCGCGGAGTCAACTCCGCACGGTTTTGCGCGCGTAGTAAATGGCTTCGGGGTGTCAAAATTTGATGTAAAACCACATACTTTACCTATTTTGATGATCATTTGCAATTTATTTCCGACATTCGAAGAATAACGAGCCATTTCATGTTGAAAGCTGCGTTGAGAAAGCTGCTCTGTTTGCAACTTAGGCCCATTTTCGCCCCAAACAAACCGCCCCCGAAGAAAACCAATCAGAGAAGGCCATAGGAGCAACTTTGAGCCTTCCAGTTATCAGAAAGAGGCTAACAAATAGCAGAGTGATTGTTTTAAGCTACTTTTGGCCTTCTCTTACTAATTTTGTTTTGAAAGGAACAAGTTTTCGTTCACAAAATTTCAAAATGGAGGACAGATTATTGACAACAGGGCTACGGTCCACAAATAAATATGTGAAACAGCTTTCAGCACAGGAAGCTTTGGCTGCTTTGTTTGATGTATATTGTCAAGCAAAGATCATAGCATTTGGAGACAGTTTAGGCTGTTTGATAGAGAGGAAGATCTGTTCATTTACCACAATGATTTTATGAGTTTCCAGCCGCTTTGCCCGAGGAAAGCTACACTGCTAGTGACTGGTGTAAGTTTACTTATTTCTAATTTGAGCAGGTTTGAAAGGGAATTTTTTTAAGGAACATGATGATCTATAGCTTTCTGCCCTTTGCCCACAAATAAAATTTCAAATTAAGCCAAAGTAACACCATATGTCATTTTTTACCAATTTCTCAAAAGATGTTGCCTGCTAAAGGATTACCCTAAAGTGTTTGTGTTCAGCTTCTCGATTTATCCACAGCAGAATTATTTCTAGAGCAACGGCCATTCCATCGATTCGATTGGGGTTGCCCAGCAAACCGTGTTCGGCATCTTGATCAGCGCTTGACGTAATCCAGTTTCTTCGCATTTCCCAAAACGCTGCACTCACTAACTAAAGTTATTGCTAGTTTACATATTTCTTATCCAGCTCCTTTAATTCTTCTGCAACTTCAGTTGTGATAATGCCAGTCCGCAGTTTAAACGTTTTATCTTTTTGCATTTCTACCTTGACTAATAGACCGTTGGAGTCAATTTGAATCACCTTGATCTTTGCAAGTAATACAAAGGGCAACAAATGCTATCAACTATTGTGACAAATTGCCTCGTAGGCTGCTGCTATTTCTTCGGTTCATCTATAGTTTTCAGCTTCCAATATTTATAGATTTTAACTTTCAACCGTACAGAGATGTTATGTTCATCACATAGCGAGCAATCACATGTCGAACAAGCAAATATACAAGGGGAAAGAACACAAAAACTGATTCTTAATAACGAATGACACAAACTTCGTTGTATTACAGCTAACAAATAAAATTCATACAGAGGGTGAGTCACAAAAAACTTAACACGTTTGGCTTCGGTTTGGCGAGCAGTAGAATGAAAAGTATGTGGCCGATATTCGAAACTACTAGAAATAACGATTGTCAGTGATTGCTGCGCATTTTATTGTTTGCACAGGTCACAGATCCATTCCCTGGTTCCGCAGTTTACACTCATTGAATTGTGATGCATGACAAATCGGTATATTGGCTTTCAGTCAATTAACAACAGGAGAACAGAGATGTGACGTAAATGTTCTTTTGTTGCTAATAAAGGAATCCCAACCATTTCGATGCCATTTCAAAAGCTGCTGACCGAAGTCACTTTGCAAAATTGTTGAAAACAGACAGAAAAACATACAAGCATAGAGAATCGATCTCACCTAGCGAAGCCGCTGCGCAGGATTAGGTGGCTGCTTCGCAGCAAAAATGTTAATCTTTCAGTCCAAGGCTAACTTAGATCATAGATGACAAAATTTGTTTGGCAAAATCACTCATTTTTAAGACCTAAAAATCAGAAAATGTCTGTAAGGGGCTTATTGGAACGAAAATTCCACGATCCATTTGGTCCATGATTTACTTGGTATCGAAATATAACTTAAATGCATAGTTTTCAGTTTCAGAAATAGGATTTAAACTTCAATAGCGAGGGAATCATGGGCCAGAATGGAACGTGGACTTCTTGTTCACATCCCAGGGGGGGGGGGCACTCTATAAAATCCAAGATAGGGATGCTCATTTGGACAGATTTTTTGTCTACCCAAAAAAAGACAGGCCCAAAATTTTCAAACCCAAAAAAATGACGGAATTATTCTCGAGCCCCCACAACAATCCTTTTTGTATCACAAGTTAAATTGAGAAACTTGCACCTTACAATTCTGCACAAGATAGTAAAACTGATATTGAATTTGGAGACCATAACTTTGTAAATACAAAGCTCAGTAGCCCAAAAAATGACGCAAATTTTCAATGAGCCCAAAAAAATGACGGCAAGTTTATCAACCCCAAAAAAATGACGAAAAGTTAGCTAAACCCAAAAAATTACATTTTCGTAAATTTCAAACCCAAAAAATGACACGAGCATCCCTATCAAAATATTCACAAGTGCCCCCCCTGGGGTTCACATAAATGCCCCTTACGTTTTTCTAATGTTTGACTCATAGAAGAAGAGAGTCAAAGTTCACATCAAAGTTGACCTTTGACTGATAGATTAACATTTCCGTTTTAAATATTGGCGACATACTTTTTATTGAACCGCCCATCAAAGGGTTAGCAGTGTTGTCTGTTCATAAGAGATTACTTTCATTTTTCTCAAAAACTTTACTGAAAATTATAATACGATGCCAGAACCCTTTCTTTGACTGATTACCTTATTTTGACATTGCTGGAGAAAAACAGAAGTGTTGTTTCAGAAGCAACCACTAATTTTGTCTTTTCTCTGCCATAAATCAGCAACCACATGTCAGATTGACTCAAACAAGGTCCCAAACTGTAAGTTGACGCTAGCGATCAAAACAATCAAGATTTCATTCAAAGTCAGCCAGCTGGATCTAAATGCTTTGGAATAAAACTATAATAAAATCTTGTACAATGCAATCAATATTGTTTTGATTGCCAAAGGAAAGCAAGGATACACCGCTTTTATTAAGCAGCCTCGTTTTGGAAATTTGAGAAAATCTCTTCCTGTTGTTAATATGAAAATTTCGAGCCCAGATTCGGATTGTGGCTTGACTAAAGTTTGGGTGCTAAATCCGAATTTGGCGTCTAAACTTTCATATGAAAGACTTTTGAATAATTTCCAAAACGAGGCTGTTCAGTAAAGTGGTGTATTGTATACTACAAAGCACAGGATCCAGGCTGAATTTTCATTGCAATGAAAATTCGTGATGCAGAAATGAAAGGTCACAAAGCAATGGAATTCCACTCCACACTTCTTTTATGTATTAACCAATTGCTAACGTGACATATGTCCTTTAAACTATGCATCTGTGTAGAAACTGAGATGATTGAATCAACAGCTCATCCACAGTAGCTACACAAACGCGGAAATATTTTTTGGAGACAACCTCTATTTTCAGTCATCCTTTTTCAGAGAAATGAATACGATATCAATTTCAGTTTCCATCTCAGTTTCAGTTCATCAGCTTCTTAGTCATGCTAATTCCCAAAAGGATTTGTAATAGATTTCAAAAGACCTGGAAGACTTGATAGCCCGTTCAAGCATGGGTTTCGTTCTCTGCTTTTCCATCCTTCCCGTTGTCCCGTCGATTTAACATTTTTAGCTTGCCGCCATTCGCTTCCTCATCATCCTTATCATGGCCTAACATGGCCTCTCCGCACTCTCCCATTGAGGGATCTCTCACAGCCCGAATCTAAGCTGGAGATACCATCTTAGTGAACTCTCAAAAAAGTTATCTAGAACATGTGGAATGTTTTTCAAAATTAGGAACTTACTACCATTAGATGTTTTAGTTTGCTTGTATAATGCTTTGTTTCTGTCTTTCTTACAATATGGTCTTATTGTTTGGGGTCAAACATATGCATCATACACTGATCCAGTTTTCAAATTACAGAAAAAAGCAGTTAGAGCTATCTCATTTCAGCCTCGCATTTCTCCCTCTCTTCCAATCTTCAATGATCTTAAACTTCTGAAACTTTCTGAGATCTTTGAACTCCGACTCTTAACTTTTGTTTTTGATTCTGTTAACAAAACTTCACCTAGTTGCTTTCATGACTTTTACTTATTTAGTTCATCTGTTCATCAATATTAAGACATGCCAGTCAAGGTGATCTATATATGTCCCGTAAAAATAGTTTTCAGTATGGTCTAAAATCAATTCGTTATCTTGGTGCTAAACTTTGGAACACATTACCAGTGGAAATTCGAAATGCTCCATCAAAAATATCGTTCAAAACAAGACTGAAAATTCATTTATTGGAAAAGGTCAACAGATGAATCTGCACTGCCACAATTTCTATTAACCTGTGAAAAGAAATGCATCATTATTTGAATTCATCTAAATTCACCTGATAATATCTTAGGATAGGGGGGGGGGGGCTCTCTCCTCGATTAGTTTACCTATTGAGAGAGCTCCTCCTTTAAGTAATTCCCTGCATACAATTTATTTAGCTCCCCTTTGTATTTGTATACTGTATCAATTTTCCGTAATTCATCCTTTATCTTTGTAGTTTAGTTATTTGTTTGTATAGTTAGTAGTAGTTGGGATTATAAATTGTATGTAGATGAATTGCAATTATATGAAAGTGAACTGAAACTGAACAGAACTGAGGCTGTTGAAGACATTTAAAACAACATGGCGGTCGCAATGACGAGGAAAGTAAAATGAGAGCACATTGAAAAAGCTAAATCGAAGGGACAACGGAGAGGATGGAAAAACAGAGATCAAACAAAGGTAGGCCTGACAGTTCTTATTCTTTACAACGATAATTAATTATTACAGTTCTTACAGAACCTGACAGTTCTTATTCTTTACAACGACAACTAAAGGGAACTTCCCCTTTTTCCAAAACCCATGGTTTAAGGCAAATTTCCGGCTGTTTCTGAAAGACACAATTTTCAATTCTTTTGGATTTGCCAAGTGACTACCATTTTGAAAACAACAAAATACATCAAAAATATACTTCAATCTTTTAGCTTTATGAAAATCAAATCCTAAAATTATCGAACACCTTCTTTTGACGCAATGATTTTTGTAACTGGGGGGGGGCATTTTTCTGACCAACATCCACCAGGCATAGTCATGAATTATCCATTTATCTGAATGAAATGCTTGTCATTTTGAAACAAAAAGGGCAGCTTAGATATAGAAATTCATTCCACCATATCATTTCAGGGTTCTGGACAATTCTACGCGTGAAATCTATCAGTGACAATCTCGAGAAAAGCTGCAAATCATTATCATAAACTTCATCCCATTTTTAGCTTGGCAAGATGAGAATTGCACCAAGCATCTTCTAAACAACTGCAGCAAGCAACCAAACTACAACAATGCGCAAGAGGTAAATATTCAGCATAACATTTCCCTCCGTAGAGTTTTCAGGTAAAATCAGGGAAGACGTTACAGATATAGAGAAATGATTGGTTCTCCTAAATGTATGCTAAAAATTGCTCCTACGCCATGACGAATTTCACTGAAATAAAGTATTCCATATAAACAAGACATTCTGCTGCAAATCGACTGGTAGTTCATTCACATCGGCGCATAATTGATGATTGAATTGTTTGGCAAACGCTTGATGCACTATTTTGGGATGCCAGTATATTTACTTATTTGGCGAAGGCTTAATGTAGTACCTCTAAATGTCTGGCTTCGTGCTCGCATCAGAGTTCGTTTCCGTTGGTTCCATGCTCTCTGAATTCTTTGGCGATAAAGGATCTTCTTTCCTTCGTTTTAAAGCCTACAAATAGAGCAGAGATACTAAATCAATGTATGCACAAAATCTGAGGGAGTAAGTAAACAAAGAGGTATAAATCTTGCTATTTCTGGCGGAGAATCTCCTAAAACAATACGAAAACTAAAATCAGGAAAAAAAAGACTCTGTGTGGTACCGCAGAAAACGATGAACACGTGCCTAAAACAATAGCTTTTACTAACCTGCTTACAACTTTGCGACGGAGTCCCTTTAAAGAGGCTCGGTCACTTAATGTAACTTAACTTCTTTCAAAACGATGACTTTGCAGCATTTTGGATTGGTCATATCACAGAGATTTTCCACTACTTTTCTCAGCTGAAGGCATCATTTTGAAGACGTACTCTTGAAGTTTGTAGAGAAACAAACAAAACGCTCATACGTTATACGATTGCAGAGATACACGTTTTTTATAAGAAACTGGTTTATAAGAAACTAGTACTAAGATGGCCAAAATTTTAAGAAACTCTAGTACTATGCCTGAGAAGTACTAAGAAACTTTTCAAAGTTAAAAGCATAAATATCATAGCAAATAGATCGTTGAACCTTTATTCTTGAGCAATATTATCTAACCATTTGTGTTTTCAACATAACAGAACACTGTTTATTCCTTTATGATGTTTTAAATGTCAAGAAACATATCTGCCGCAATGTTAGCGACCACATTGCTAATTCTGCATGCAAAAAATGAGAGACTAATTAAGAAACTTTTAGTACTAAAATCGACAAAATTTCATGTGAAATTAAGAAACTTTTAGTACTATGGCCTGATCCTAGTTTCTTATAAAAAAAAGCGTATATTGGTGGAACTCTTGGAAGAAACTTTATCGTTGATTTACCCCCCATCCACCAGAATCTGTGCAGAACACAAGGGGCCCGTGTGGGCAACAATATTTATTATAGAAATAACATGTTTGTTTACGATTACGTGACACAATCCCTCCTCTAAAGCAGCATTTGAAGTGAATTTGCGATAGAGATTTTCGGCACCTTAAAAAGGCAAACATTCACGCTTTAGCTCACATCGTTAAGGCAGGCTCTTAACTTCAACGGAAAACTTTTCAGCACTTTAGAACGCGAGCATTTATTTTCTCATGGTCTGGCAAAAATGGAGCGACGATTAGCTTATACTGAGATTCTAAGTGCTAGCATGAATTCAGATGATCTTCTGAGTTTAACCACAAGAAGATATGAGACAATTCCTGACAGTAAAAACCAAACCGACATAAATATGCAATGATTTTTGACGCCGCTATCTTCAAAATTTGCGTAGGCAGTGGGAAGCGAAACTGAAGAAACCCATTAAATCGTTGGACTCAACGACGTGATTTTTCGCATTCGTTTAATATTTTGAATCTGATTAAGTGATACTGACCTATCAATCTGATAGATCGATGAAAGAATGGAAAGGTGAAAATTGGATTTGCGAAAATTGCAGAGAACTACAGGGGACCAAAATTTCGAGATTTCGCGCATGCGTGTGCAGTTTGTCGCACGCGGCAAACTTAGTGAAAAAGATTACTAAACAATGTTATTTTTAGTAACAAGATAACCCCAACCTCTGAAAAAAGTTTCGTGAGAGAAAACAGATTTTCGCAGAGAAAAATTCGAGGGGTTTCGTGAATTGGATAAGTCTAATTCAATTCAATTTGATGAATGGAATACTATGAAATATCTAGAAGTATATTAGATTCCAAAAAAGAAATAAAAACATGAAAGGACTATCAGTTGATGCCCTTAACAGATACGAAAGAATTCTCTGCAACAGACAGACATCCTAAAAACTGAGAAAGGACAATTAAATACATTGATATGTCCAATGCTGCTCTACAATCGCAAGATCTAGATCTTAACCAAGCATCTTGAAGAAAGTCTCAATATCTTCCATAGAAATCTGCTACGTAGAATGTGGAACATCACATTGACCGATAAAATAAGAAATAAAAGATTACATCAGACATTCATCACAACCGAAATAAAGATTGAACGCATGTTAAGATTACCCGAAAGAACATCAGCAAATCAGCTTTCAATGAACGCTTATAAAACGAGGGGTGACCTAGAAAGACCAACACAACATGGATCTGACAATAAGCACCGACCTGAAGCCAATAAACGTAACAGTAGATGGACTAACATTGAATAATCTGCGTGCAGACTGTATTTATTTATTTATTTTCAATTGGGTCTCTCTAGACTTACGCCTTTTCGTCCCATGTTTCCCTGCGCTCATTGATTTGCTGACATTACTTGGTCAATAGGGGCTCATAATATTACTCTTAAAAAGTGGGCTCACTTGATAATATCCTGTGTGATATCCCACCATGTACCACGACATGAGCATGTTTGCTAGTGCATCATCATCGCCATTTTCGATATCAGAAGGGAATGCCATAGGAGGAGGGGGTGGTGGCGGTGGAATCATTGGGTCAGGCTGGAAGAAAGAAACAATGAACTTTCAAAACATTTAAATTTCTATTTAGTTAATGAGAAAAATCGATGAAATTTATTCAGCACAATATTTCCATATTGCAGAGAAATAAATCGTTCAAAGATCGTTCAAAAACAGCCTTTGAAGATCACTTTAAAACTTAATTCACGCTTGCAAAATCACAGAAGCACTTCGTTTTACCTTGACATATTTTGCACAGGTAACACAATTTAGAATCTAGTATCTACCAGCTTTTTAAGACGTAAGAGCCTATGTTGACGATGCAAATATCGGAGAGCAATCACTTCAAAAACCTAGCTTACTTTAGTAATTACAAAGTTATAAGAATTCTTCAAAATTCCAGAAACCCTAAAAACTCAAAAATTTACATGAAATCTTAGCAATCTCTAAGAAAATCCTAAAATCTTCCAAGATCTAATACCCTATTCACACTGCAAGCTAGATCAACTTGAAATAAACCAGGCTATCGAATGCTTCGTTCTAATTTGTCAATTCAGCATGCTCAATTCATTGGATTGGTTGAAATTTAACCTGGTTTAGGTAAAGCTGCTTTAACTGTGTCAGTGTGAATGCGGTATAAAAAGACCAGACTTCTCATCCAACAAATAATACAATGTCGCAAAACTTATTTCAACGATTCAACGTTTGAAGATCTCAAAGTCTCAAAAAATCTTTGAAAATTTACAAAATCCTTGAAAATTTCATAGGAAATCTCAAAGATTTTGAAAATCTGAGAGATTTTCAAAATTCCAAAATCTAATACACTATTTTTGGAAAGATTTGCCGGATTTGCCCCTCTGCAAATATATCGTGAACACAAAGTTTGTGTACGTACCCGATGAAATGATGATGTATTTCCAAATGCTTCAGGGAATCCACGAAAAGGTGAGTGTGGGTGTAGATGTGGTGGTGGTGGTGGTGCTTGAAGCTGCAAGGGAAGAAGGACACAAAGATACCCGCTGTAGTTGAAAAAGGATTCATGCTTTATAGGTAACGAAAACTCATGCAAAAGACAGATTGCAGCAGTGTGCGAACAATCGTTGAAATTTGTTTAGCGTCACAGAGGCAAAGCGTGTGAGTCAACAGAAAGTTAAAACCTTTTTGATATATGTTACATTCTACTATACTCTAACTTCTATGCAACACTATAGGGACGATACCATGAGGAGCAAAAGACAATGTCTACCCCATGGCCAACACATAAAAATATACAATTAAACAGACAACTAAATAAAAACCTACAAAAAGGAACACATACGATACAATACTGATAGATGGTGGAATCCATTTCACATTGGCTGCCAGGTCAGCGACGGAAGCGAAGATTCCTGCCGTTCCTGACTCCCTCCAGAGTCCCCACTGCTCAAGACATTGCGCTTCTAAGTTATCAGGGTTTATAGATCACAAAAACGTAGATAATAATGTTTGAAATTTTGTGTAGATGAATTAAAACGTTTAGTGGGACGTGGAGTAAAAGTGCATGGCCGACATTCAAAACTAGATTGTTGAAGTCCGGGTGAGCCAGGAAAATGTTCCCACTTTCGAAAGTTTAACATTTTAATAGATTATAATATAAGAAGTTAAATAGATTAACATTTTAGTTCCGAAATGTCAGCCACATACCTTTATTCCATGGCTGACCAAACGTTTGAACCATTTGCTTACTCACCCGTTACGAGAAAGTCGAAATATGTGCTTACTAGCCAGTTTTGTGTTGTACAGGAAACAATTTTAAGTCCAAGGTCTTAGGAGTATAGATCGAGCTCGCGAGATCCGTTGCGCTTTAAGACCGAGGGCTTTATATTTTCCTGTGCAACAGAAAACCGGTTAGAATGAGGTTTACTAACGGATGCCTTCAAATTTTGACTCGTATCATTTTGTTACTGTGATGTCATTTGAGTTTGTTGTAAATCTAACAAGCCCAAAGCAGTTGCTGTGGAGACAAAACGCGTCCTTGTATCGTATTATGCATACAAGGCTGCGGGAAACCACGGAAATGTGCGATTAACAAATAGGAGTGGCAGGATCCTGCGTTGCCTCGTTTTTGAAAATTCAGTCAGGTAATAATCAAATTATCATAAACCTTAACTTGTAGACCAAATGAAAGTATCATTCTTTCTTTCTTTCATTCGCTCTACTGTATTTTCTAAATGTCATGGTCTTCGAGGAGCTGCCTCCATCATGAATGACAATGAGTTCGAATGATTATGCTCAAAGACAATGGAAACTCTCTCAAAATAAGACCACGACTCTTTTCCAAATTTGTGGAGCTTGCCAAGGAGTTTAAATCAACACAAATTTGGTTTTAAATATTTCTTAGATAAATACGCTATCTTTTAGAATTGAATCGACACGGAAAAGTAACATCTCGTTCCTGCAAGAAACGGTCAAAGTCGTCAAACATTCATTTCCGGTCGTTTCTCATACATTTGTATAGGGGCATCAAAACCAGGCAAAACTCCTCGAGAACAGTGTTGTCGGGCGTGTTTCTTGAAAATGCAAGAAACGATATGCTAACTACATAGGGTACTCTGATTTAGATCTGATTGAGTTTAAAAGGGCACTCTGATTTTCGGAATGGCCACTTGTCATGTTTCTTACGTGAAAAAGAGTTTGTTTATTCTAAAATCAAAGTACACTTTCATGTTTAGCTCGATGCACATTATGAAAAAATTCAGCAAAATTCTGTTAATCTGTGAAATAAATATGAATCGTACCTGTGATATGAAGTCAGATGGTGGATAGAATGGCGGAGGGAAGCCTGGGAACATATTGCTATGATGACCTTTATCGTTTCGATCACGTCTGTGATGATGTCTGCATTCATGTTGACCTGCAGAAAATTAAGCTCATTTACCGGGTGAGTCAATAAAAACGCCCTGCGTTTGAAAAAATCCTGCTCCCTGAATATTAAAGCATTGATATTGAAAACTGTCTTATTCTATCCCTGATATGTCAAATTAGGCTCCGTAATTTACCTGGCTTTAATTGGCCATTCTTTTCCGTGGAAATAGGAGCTTCTCTGCAGAAAGCCCCTTTCGAAAACCTGCAAAAACCAGTGAAAACAGCAAGCAAGCTTTCCCTTTGTTGTCCTTCCTAGCAATAATGACTTTAGGATATGTTCATGTATTGCGTCCTCATGGGAGAATGGAATCCCCTTGAATAAGTTGTTCACGCTGGGAGGAAGACTTTTCAACCCGTCAAAAAGAAAGCACATGCTAAAGCGTGCTGAAAGTATCGCTGTGAGGTCAACACATTAGGGAATTTTGCTTGTAATTTTACCATGTTTTTTACGGTTTCTCAAAAGGGCTCATTTTAGAAAATCGCTTACAGAATCTGAACGGAGTGACCGATTTTAGCCAGGAAAATTTCTAAAAATAATTGAATATGTTAGCTATACAATCATGTATTGCAAAATATCATTGCTTATATAATCAGGGAGCAGTAGCCTTTCAAACGCAGGGCGATTTTTGACTCATCCGGTATCATATAGCTAAATACTGCAGACGCAGAAGATGCTAGTCAATAAAACTATCAAATGAATGTCACAAACAGGACATAAAATCAATACTAATAGTTCGAGCTTTGTCCATGTGATTTGAAGAGAAAGCTCTGTTGAAGCAAATTTTTTATTAATATTCAATTTTCAAATTTATTGTTGTGACAACGACAACACTTTTCGCACACTTTCATACAGTTTTTGAATTGAGTGGATTTTTTCGTCCATCAGTCCACCAATAACGATAACCTTGAATACATATTCAGTCTGGTGGAGAATAGAGGGTTTCACTTTCTTGGGAATTCAATCGACCTTTGTTAGAAGTAGTTTTCAACACTGAAATGGACCTTTTCACAATTAGGAGAAAGGGACTGGGGAGATTACGGCCCATTCTGATAGCCTTGGCAACAATAAGAAATGAAGGAAATCCCTTCCTTTTGGCTCGATTGCATCTCCGAAGAAACAGAGTTATTTTCGATTTATTTGCACATTTCAAGAGATGCACGTTATGGTTTAGTATGGAAAGTATTTTCTCTGGATCATTCAGATGCCTTGCTATCCTTCCGCCAACTTGCGAATGTATTTTGAGCCACTTTATTGCAGGTATTTGCCTTAGGCTTTTAATTGGTTCAGTTTAGCCCAAACCGATCAACAGGCCTAAGTTCACACTTGATGGATGAAAAGACGCCCAGATAATCTAGAGATGGCAAGTATATATCGTGTAAGGCTTTAAAGGCATAAATGGATAAAACACAACTCAAGTTGACACAAAGATACAACCAACCCGCAAGCCGCTTGGCCTTAATTAATTGTTGGCCCTAATTAGCTGTTTGTTGGCCCCAATTACCTGTTAGTTTAGCTATTTAAATTAGAAAGCCAACTTTAAATAAATTACGATAATGATAATTATCGCCGTAGATGAGGGAATTCCCCAAGTTTCCTACTGTTGCCAAGGCTGTCAGAATGGGCCGTGCTCCCCTCAGCCCCTTTCTCCAAATTGCGAAATGGTCTATACCGAGTGAGCCAGCAAAAGGTTCCCGCTTTCAGAAATTCCTATCACCAGGAGCATTGTTGGACCGGAATGAATCAAATTCTTCTTTAATAGCCGAGAGGTTGAAGTATTCTCGTAACTTTTCTCGAATTTCTATGACAACTAGAAATGTAGATGAATTGACTTAGCGAACATTGCTTGGTTGCGAAATGTTTGTAAAAGACTTAAAATACTGGATCAAATCATGTAGTAACACCTCACACAGAATAATGCACATACAATAAATCCCCGTATATAAGAACCTACCAAAATAAGAACCTAGAGGCTGTTTTTCCTAAATTATGTACCTTGCAAATAAGAACCTGTTTCAATTTGATGAGACATAGGTTTTTATTGGAGGGGTTGCAAAGTTGATCTTTGATTGCTGTTATCAAGGTCACTGTGGTCCCAGTTGGCCTTGAAGTTTCATTCTTCTCCTCAATTACTCATTAGATCCATAAGAACGCTTCCAAAACAAATAATAAGGCTGAACATCTTTGTCAGACTCTCAAGGGGATTACATGAGGCACCCTTCAAATAAGAGCCTCTATACCTTGAAATTAGTCTTAGTACCTTTCAATAAGAACCAATTCCAGCCTGGCTCTCAAAAAATAGGTTCTTATACGCGGGGATGTACTGTAGTACAATTTCTATTGGTGATTGACTGAGAGTCTTCAATACTTCTTTTTAAATCTATTTATTTTAAATCTCGAGGAAGATAAAATGTCCTTGTGCATTTTTTCTATACTCCTTACGATTTGATAAAATGCTTTGGGCCCCTTTTCAAGCATTTTGTTTCCAACTATACTTCCAGTGCTCAAAAAAGCAAGAAAAACAGAAAATGGTTTGACCAATGCATCGAGTAGTCTTGGTACAATGGCAGAGAATATATCTTACTTAATGAAAATGATGATAGCCCAGTCTTTGCACAAAAACTTTATGTGACAAGAACTTTGCAAAATGATATAGCAAGTCTTAGGCAAGCTTGTACGATCCATAGAATAGGAGCAGACTTACAATGTGTCTTCTTTAAACTGATATTTTTCAGAGATGCTAAAGGCACTTTATGTTTTGCTTTGCTTCTCGTGAATGTTACATCACACCATTCTGAGTCCAAAAATATGATGACTGCTTCTTCTTCCTTTCCAGTCTTTGGATTAATGGTGAGGCACACATCACCAATATTCCAGGATCCTGCGGACTGAAAAGAATATATAAATGATCAAAAACAATATTTGGAATGGCAGAGATTCAAACCCTGCAAACGAACAGTCTTACAGAGAGCAACTGGAAATGGCGAAACTTGGAAGTAAAGTAACTCCAAAATTGTACCGAGTGACTCAAAAGGATGCCCCCTCTCTATCTGCAAACTCATTGAAGCAAATTTACTTGTGCAAAAAATATCAAAATTGATTTTTCTAAGATCTGCAAGATTGAAGTATTCTGCGTATCTTCTAAAGTAATTTTCAAGAGAAAGTCCTGTGATAAATTCAACGGATTCAAAAATTAGTCTTGCATAACGTAAAGAAAATGGCCAAACAACACATCATCAAAAGCATACCGAAATGATAAACAAAATGGCCTGTCAGCTCTACGGTTTTCAGTACATTGATCTCAATTTCTGTTTCGGTTTTAGTTTATAATTCTATTAGTCCTGCTGATCCTCTGGTACACCTTTTTGTCTCATTCTTACTCAGCTTCTTTGCAATTTTGCCCTCTGATACCGGATGAGTCAATAAAGAGGCCTGTTAACATGAAAGCAATGATATTGAAAACTGTCTTGTTTTATTCCACTATGTCCAATTAGGTTCAGAAATTTACTACATTTTTATTGGCGATTCCTTCATGTCGAAATGGAAGATCTTCTTCAGAAAGTCCCTTTGGAAACCTGTAAAAATGAATGAAAACGACAAGCAAGATTTCCCTTTGTTCTCCTTCCTAGCAATAATGAACAGAATCGCCTTGAGTAAGTCATTCATACACGGCGGAAGACCTTTTCATTCCCTCAACAGGATAGTACGTGCTAAAGCGTGTTCAAGACATAGCTGTGATGTAAACATGTTGGGGAAACTCGCTCGAAGGTTCAGCACAAAGTTTCTCGAAGGCAATTGTTTTAGAAAATCTCTAGCAACCTGAAAGGAGTTAATGATTGCAGCCAGAAAAAATTCTAAAAATACAAACTAGCTGTTCAATTAGATATTGCAAAATATCATTCCTTATATACCCTGGAAGCAGTAGCCTTCCAAATTCCTATCTCTTTTTAATCACCCGGTAGACTCTCTGTCTCATCTCTAACTGCATTCTTTGGAATGTCAACAAAGGCTTTTTGATTTTCTTGCGTCACTTGCTATCCGTACAAGTTCGGCTCCGATCACACCCGTTTACATAATACCTTTTTCTGATCTGATCCAAACAGGATCACTTTCGAAAGCGGTCCCGTTTGGGCATGGATGGCAGATCCAAATGAGATCGGATCAGTGAGATCCCACGTAAATGAGCCAGTATGGAATCGGATCCGTGCGGATCCAATCCCGTGTAAACAGGTCTTAAGCTTGGCTACAAAAGTTCCCATTTTGAACAGGTGAACCTACGGCTCCACATTCTAATTCTAGCTAGTTTGCCGAAAAAGTTGCCAGTTTAATTAAATTAACGGTAAACTCCCATGAATGTATATTCTGAAATCACTAGCATCTTGCCGAAGTGAGTAAAAATCCTCAATTAGCAAGAGAATAATCAAACTTACATGCACTCTATGATCCCGCTTGTGTGTATCATCGAAATTTTGATATTTTGTATCATCTCTGCTATCATTTCCTCTATTTTTATCAAAGATATCTCTCAGGCTGACAACTTCTTCATTTCCATAATGATCAAATCTAACTACACAAGAATCTTCTTCTGGTAACAGTTCGATTATGACTCCATCATACATTAGTCCATCAAAATAATACAACGCTTTGCATTCGTCACCAATATTCCATTTCATTTCCTAAAAAGAAAATCACAAATCAAATTCTTTTTTAAGAGTTATAGCAAGGAGAAGTTCCAACTAAAGCTCTTCCCAAAAATCAAGCAGCTCCCCTTCCCTTTTCTGCAGCGATCATATTGTTGTCCCGACCCCCCATCCCATGATAGGTGGGGCTGATGTGGGGCTATTCGCCTCCTGTTTCACTGAAAACTTTGCTCTGGACAGTGGGGACATGCAGGACGATTTGCTTCTCCCCAGAGCTTGCAGCTTCACCACAAAACAAAATATGACCAGAGATGCAAATGAAAATTGTCCAAGAGGGTAGGAGGGAGAGAAACCCAGGACATACATGGATTGCAAATGGACAGGGGTCTGCTGCCAAATCTTCAGAAAAGGGTGCCCTCTTCTAATAACCAAACCTTGCCCTCATACCCACTTTTATGATGGATTTTTTTGGGGGATAACTACCCATTTTCAACTAATTCTTTGCAAATTTCAGCCAAGCCCATCCATTACGGAAAATATGCCTAAAGGACCCTTTCAGAAAATTTTGGGCCCAAAAACTCACCAATATGGGTGGCACATACCTGTGCCCTCAACATGTTATGTGCTTCCCCTTGGAGAGAAAAATAAGTGGAGTGGTATCAAATCTAGAGTATTGTAGATGGCTTGTTGCAAGGAAAAGTGCAAAAATGATGCTTTAATGATGTTCTTTTGGCAGAGATTGTAGCATGGTCTTCCAGGTTTTACTTTTGCCAGGAATCCTTCATACAGTAATGACAATGGTCAATGAAGTTCTATCCACAACCTACCAATACCATCAAACTGTCAACATAAAATACAAAGTACCAGAATTACAAAAAATGATAGAAACACATACAGGCCTTTGCTTCCTTCCATTTCTCTTATCTTGCCTTCTTCTTGTCTCTTGCTTCTTCTTATGCCTGATAAAAATTCAAAGTTGTGATCATTGGCAAAATATTCAAAATATACTCGCATCTAAATCTTGACCAATACAATTGCAAAGATTTCACAATTGACTTCATAACTTGATTCTGAAGCTGAAATTCTCAAAACATCATCTTCACATAACCATCACTTTAAGGATAATGACAAATCAAAAAAGAAAAGGTTGGCTACCTTTAGTAGATTCATTTCAAAATTTCATTTTCTTGAGCAAACATCACATCAGATGCTCTGTAACATCTATCTTACACACAATATGGCAATATTCCAATTCTGACTGAAAAATGAAACTTTACTACTAGACTTGAGCTATGATTTGGACAAGATAAAGTTAACAGCTTACCTCTTTTTTGCATTTGGTGCAGTCTTTTCTTCATCACTATTCCCATTTAATGAATTCTACAATGAACAAAACTGCTTTCAAGGCTGAATCAATAGTGTTTAATCTTTCATATCTTTCACCAGTCAGCAAATTACATTCATTCATTCATACACTACAAGCATGCATACATGAACATCACAGGAGTTATTTACATAATGATAAGAATTCTTTGGAGACCTCTGAAAGACTGTAAAGTTTTCTAAACAAAATTCTTCGGCAAGAAAACCATTTTGATGTGTACAAGGGCTTTACTGCATAAACAAGGAAGCTTTACAAGAAGCTTTATACTGTATATGTTTTTCTTGCAAGAAAACAGCCAGAACAAATCCTCTTAGTGAGAAGCATGACATTTCTTTATCAAATCCATGCAATGGATGATGGCACAATTTGCAGGCAGGTAGGTAGGTAGGTATTTATATTTAACGTGGCTAGCCCGCGAAAGTCTGAGAGACTTATTTCCAGCAGGGGCCACGGATGTTTTACCATCACTCCGCCGCAGCTACCTGCCACAGCTACCAGATTTCCCTCACATGGCTCTGGTCGACCCGGGCTAGTGTAACGGACAGCGACCAAACTGTCCAGCGTGGGATTCGAACCTACGGCCGTTCTGACCTTTGGCTTACGAGTCAGACACCTTAACCACTCGGCCACACGCTCACTTTACCATATGCTATAAGAATCTTAATCAAAGACTGTTTATATAGCCATGAAAACGAAAATTGAAGACATCCCAAGTCTATACCTTGTATGAGTCTACAGCTTTGTCATAGGCTTCTATCAGTGCAGTATCATCCCAAACATCTTCAGTATCTCCCTCATACTAGCAAAAAGAAAGCCAACAAATTCTGTCAATCGGACAGAGCAGAAACTGTGCACGCATGTGAAAAAACTC
Organism: Aurelia sp. 4 Dawson et al 2005; assembly: GCA_964019985.1. Classification (NCBI taxonomy): domain Eukaryota; kingdom Metazoa; phylum Cnidaria; class Scyphozoa; order Semaeostomeae; family Ulmaridae; genus Aurelia; species Aurelia sp. 4 Dawson et al 2005. The sequence goes on from OZ026499.1 coordinate 17,038,676, forward strand.
ATAACTTTAGCATAGGTAACTTTAGCCCCCTTAGCTCCCCGCAACAGATCCCAAATTAGGCAACACTTAATATTTTCTTCCTAGGGCCTAAAACTCTTCATTTATTATTTCAAAAAGCTTATCTGTCCACTTCCTTATCTCAGATTGGTCCATGACGTCATTTTACACATTTTCTGCTCTATGTGTCAATCCTTTTAGTCTTAGAAAGTTGTCTAGAACACTATCAATGATTTGCATGCACTATGAAGTTGCTCTGCTGGGTGGGTCAGAAAAGTTCTGCATTTGGCAGGCAATGGAATGGAAAGTATGTAACCCTTGGCCTCAAAAAAAAATGTTCACCGATAACTCCACTTTGTGGCTGTGGATTTCAAATTGAACTTGGGTCTTCGTGTTGATGACACGAAACAAAAATATCTTGCCCACCGCAGCCCACCTCCATTCTCCCCATGATGGAGGAAAATCACCAGTCCATAAAACAATAGTCACGCTGCTGCTGCGAGGGAAAACTATTGTTTCAGGAATGGCCCTGCGCATAAATGGACTGGTGACTTTCTTCCATCATGGGGAGAACGGTAGTGGGCTACGGTGGGCTACATATTTTCGTTTCGTGTCATCAACACAAAGACTCAAGTTCAATTTGAAATCCACAGCCACAAAGAGGAGTCATTGGCGAACATTTTGAGGCCAAGTGTGAAAGGAATGCTAGCCGATGGACTGCAGAGCAAGGCAAGGAAGCTGAAGGAAACTGTGATGGTCTACAGAAACCTGCAAACCTTGAATTTTTTTTCTTTTTGAGTGGAAATTGGAACTGTTTGTATGACAAAGATTGTGGTCGTTTGGCTAATCTAGACAAAGTTGGCAAATTTGGCAAGCACTAAAGCCAAGGAGGTACTTGCTACTGTTACTAACTTTCCCCCACTTCATGGCATCCAGTAATTGAAGCAGGTGCAGTGGTCCAATCATCTGACTTTGTAGCCAGATGGCCAGAACAGCCAGGCAGAGTAGGCTCAATACCTAGCTGGACCCCACCACTAGAGCATCGTGACAATGGGTCATGGTTGCTTGGCACTTAAAAACCCAACTTGACCTTTTATATCTTTTGAGTTAATATTGGCGAAGGTAGTCAGGCTCCTTGAGATGTTGATGAGTTTTTACAGCAAAAATGCAAATGGGTCAATTCTTTAATTGATAAAATTGTTTATCATTATGCAATGTTGCTTTTACTGTCTTTTTGCAAATCAACGCAGTGTGGCCCCATAAACGTTTTAGAAACGCTGGTTGTTGTTGTTGTTCTTAAGTTAGTGTTTTAATGTCGTTTTCTATTCTCCATGTCAAAAGTGAACTGCCTTGAACTGCAGCCAATAGTTAAACTCCCTTTTAGTCTAGCATCACATCTAATATATCTGGGCTTAATTCTACTAAAATGCAGATAGAAACGACTGCCAATACTCACAGAATCTTGAGAACGCTGCCCACCGTTTTTCACCCACAAGCCGGCCATCTTGAATATATTTCGTTAGCCTCATTAACGCGGTAATTGATCTGGTATCCATTCAATGATTCAATTCAATAAACTAACAGCTTCGAGAGACATTCCCGCGCTTTTGACTCTCTTTCCGGTTCCCAAGCCAGAGGCAAGTTACGGATCTCAAGCCAAGAACAGTTGCCGAAAATCAAAGATGTCTAAGAGGGCAAAGAGCAAGGAAACCATCTCAACATCTGAATCAGATGAAAGTGGAGATGACAGGAAGGTAATGGAAGGAATTTGGGTGGTGAATTTAAACAAAACCATACACAAAATAATGCCATCCCTCCATCTTCCCACAATTCCAGCGTGTGTGTAGCACTTGCACACAGGAAACAAGGCATTCCTAGAATCGCACACCTGCCACGCTGGAAAACATGTATGTTACGCCAAATATCTTCAGGGGTGGAGCGATTTCAAGAACAATGGAAGAACAATGGGTCTATTGTCTTTAGACAATTGGCTTGGCGTGAACCTTTGACGGAACAAAAACGAACTTTCCACACTGGCACACCTGTAGCTTTTATACTGATCCTAACTGAACCCTACCAAAACCCTGTAAGGTGTGCGATTCTAGACTAGTCAGCTGAAAACAATAGGGTATTCAAAATAAGCATTGACTCTGTTATATATATATATATATAATATATATATAATATAATATAATATAATATAATATATAATATAATATAATATAATATAATATAATATAATATAATATATATATATATATAATATATATATATATATAATTATATATACGCTCTAGAACAATTTAACTATGACAATGTTCTGTTCTTTCATATTTCCATGTTCTGTTAAAATTTAAATTCCAAACTGTTTAATATATATAGATCAAAAAGATAACATGAAGCAACTTTATTATAATCATATTGATGTGGGTACATGGAACATACAAGGCCTTTTTGAGAATACCAATGGATTTAAAACATGCAAACTTAATGATGATGAATTTCAACATGTCTTGAGAAAACATGACATTCTGTGCCTACAAGAAACCCATTGTAAACAAACTGACATAAAAACTATGTCCCTTAAAGGCTTCACAATAAAACACTTTGCGCGCAAAACAAGTGCCAATAACCGTGCATTTGGTGGTTTAATGCTGATTTATAGGAATTTTCTTGCCAAAGGTATCAAAATTATTGAACAGTCAACTCCAGACAAAATCTGGATAAAACTTGATAAAAACTTCTTTGGGTTATCTTCAGATCTCTACATTTGCTTTGTTTACATAAGTCCTGACTCTTCTCCATACTTTAAATCTCTACCTTACGATATTTTTAATCAATTAGATGAAGAAACAGCTAGGTTTCGACTTAAAGGTAATGTATTATTAGCAGGTGACCTCAATGCAAGAACTAACACAAGAGAAGACTTTGTAGATGACAATAATGATAAGCATTCACCCATAAATGATATAAACTCTTATAAAATTGATAACCCCATAAAAAGAAACAATAAAGACAACAAAGAATGTGATTCCCATGGAGAAAAACTCATTGAATTCTGCAAAACAAACTACCTAAGAATCCTAAATGGTCGGTTTCGGGGCGACAAATACGGCTCCTTTACAAGGTTCCCTATGAAAACAAGTGATAATCCTAGTGTGATTGATTATATGGTGATTGATGCCTCCCTATTTCATGCAGTTAATGACTTTAAAGTACTGCCTTTCACTCTACTATCTGATCATTGTTGTATTACCACTATAGTTAATACTAATGTAGCCAACTCTCAAATTTTAGAACCTACATCCAATAACCTAAATATTAATAGAGAAGAGAAATTTCTTGCAAATAAAGAATCGTTACTACTATTTGAAACTGCACTGAAGTCAGATACCAACAAAGAGAAGTTAAGTAATTTCACCAACAATCCTTTTAATGAAAGCCAACAAGGAATAGATGATGCCTTTAACACATTAAAGGAAGTAATCATCACTACTGCTGAACAAACACTAGATGCAAAGAAACATATTAAGCTGAAAAATAAGAGACCCAAAAAACAACAGCAAAGCAAAAAGAAATGGTTCAATGATGAATGTAGGAAGCTAAAAAGTAGATTGAACTCAGCAAAAAAGCTTGTCCAGGCAAACCCATTAGACCCAAACTCCAGGCTAAATTTTTTGCTTGTAAGAAGAGAGTACAAAAGATGCCTTAGAAAGTCTGAAAAATCGTTCAGAAACTCACTGACAAACAAACTACTGGACATGGAGGGCAAGGACCCCAAATCTTTTTGGAAAATAATAGATGACATGAGATCCTGGGGCAGTTATAAAAATGATCCAGGGGATTGCATTGAACCTAGCAAATGGGTTGATCACTTTAAAGCTCTCTTCAGTGATAACCAAAGCCCTGTGAGCAAGGCAGAAACCACAATTAAACTTACAGAACTAGAAAAACGAGTAAACTTCTGCCAATCTGACTATCGCATAAGCAACAATGAAATCTTGGAAGCCATCAAAAAACTCAAATTGAACAAATCACCTGGCCCTGACAGAGTAATAAGTGAGTTCATTATTTATGGCAAAGAAGTACTTGCAGAACCACTTTGCAAACTTTTCAACATGGTATTTAGATCTGCAGTACAACCATCTGAATGGTCATTAAACTTCCTTCGCCCTATCCATAAGAAAGGTGCCACATTAGATCCTGATAATTACAGAGGAATCGCAGTTAACTCGTGCTTTAGTAAACTATATAGTCTCATTCTTTTAAGAAGGCTTGAAACAGAAGTCTCCCTCAAATGCCCTATTTCTATAAACCAAATTGGGTTTCAAAAAAGCAAGCGAACAGCTGATCACACTTTTGTGCTAAAAACACTGATTGATAAGGCAATTAGAAAACAAAAGAGAATGCTTTACACGGTATTCATAGACTTTAGAAAAGCATATGACACCATTAATAGAAACCTCCTTCTTCTTAAACTACAGCAGAAAAATATCCAAGGATTTCTCTACAAGAATTTAAAAACCATGTATGAAAACAGAAGCTATTGTATAAAAACCCAAGGGGGATTTTTGGACCCAACCCCTAGTGAAGTTGGCCTCAGACAAGGATGCGTTTTGAGCCCATTACTCTTCAACATCTATATTGATGACATGAAAAATATATTTACTAGAGATTGTGACCCTGTTGACCTTGATGGAACTCTCATTAATCACCTACTTTATGCTGATGACCTAATCGTTATGTCGAGTACATCTGGGGGTTTAAAAAGGTCTCTGGAAAGAATCGAAGAATTTTGTTCAAAATGGAAATTGACTATAAATATTGACAAAAGTAAATGCATGATATTTAATGCCCAAGGAAGACTCATGACAAATGAAACATTTAAGATTGCAGGCCAAGACCTTGAATTCGCACAACAATTCTGTTACCTTGGAATAGACATTTCAGCAGGTGGGAGTTTCATAGCTGCTAAGAGGATCCTGAAAGAAAAGGGTATGAAAGCCCTCTACCCTATTACTGACACCATTTTCAAATTTAACCTTAAACCATCCAAGGCCATCTTGTTATTTAATCACCTAATCAAACCTATTATCACGTATGGATCAGAAATACTTGCTCCATTTACCAAACATCAATTAGATACACTTAATAAAGATAATGAAATGCTCAGCGAATATGCGTTGAAATCAGAAGCTGAAAAGGTACATATAAAATTCTGTAAAACTACCCTAGGCTTGAAGCGAAACTGTCCGACATTAGCAGTGCTTGGGGAGTTAGGCGAGTTCCCCGTAACAATCTATATGTTGGCCACAATGGTGAAATTCTGGCATAGGATTGCCACCCTAAGTGACAACTCGCTCGTTCACCTCGCGTACAATGAAGTCAGAATACTCCCTGAAGATAAAAATGATTGGTTAAACTCTGTTAAATTCATCCTGAAACTAATCGATATGGAACACATTTACATAAATGCAAATCAAATCTCTAGTAATGTGTTATACAAAAAAACCCTTAAAAAGTTGAACGAAATTTTCAACAGTCAATGGTGCAAGAAAGTGAACCAATCGTCAATTAACAGCAAAAGTAACTCTAAACTACGAACTTATAAACTTTTCAAGAAGGAGCTCAGAGCAGAGACTTATCTAAACCTCCCTCAATTCAAATTCAGGAAGCTTATCGCCAAATTCCGATGCAGTGACCACCAACTCCGAATTGAAACTGGCAGACACCAAAAACTAGAGATATCACAACGAACTTGCGGCATGTGTAAGTCTGGCAAAGTAGAAAACGAAATTCATTTTCTGATTGAATGTGAGGCATACTGTGATCTAAGGCAGACTTTTCTTGGACCTAATTTAAACAGCATACTAGCAGCAACACAAATAGAATATGCATTTATCAACGTATTGACAGCCCAAGATATCAGCAGGCAGAATAACTTCGCACAATTCTTGCAACAAGCAACAGAACTTAGAACAAAAACCTTAGTGAGTATTCAGCCAGAAAATGTTTACCCGTGAAAATGCTCCGAAACAGAGTTCCTTTAAGCGAAGAGTATGTTCCATTAACCCACGAAAGTTTTATTACGCTTTTATTGCATTTTTTTTCTCTCTTTCGCTGTAACATTCTATCGTAGTTTGTTATATCTTTAAATTATGTTCTGTTCAGGCGATATACGATGTATTGTAAATTGTATTATGCTTTTAGTAAAATGAAAAAAAAGAATGAATGTTGCCCCCACCCATTTGACTAAAATTGCCCTGCCTACATTTTATCTACATTTTATGGATCTAAATATGATGGAACAATGCCAATATCTTCCACAAAGCAATCACAATGGTTCTCATTGCTTGAAGGAACGCACATATTGTCTAATATTCTCAAACTGGTCTGAAAATGTTCATTTGAGGGAGAATCAAATTAGCAGACATAGCTGTATTTCAAACTGATCTGAAACTCGGATCAGTCTGAGTTTTCTCATGTGAGAGTAGTCTTAGTATGCATTAAATCATCAACTTATTTGATTTGTAGGAAAAGAAAAAGAAGCAGAAAAGGCAACCACCTTCAGAATCAGATGATGAAGATGAGACTGTCTGGGAGGTAACATTTTTTAAAAATTCATCAAGTTTAGCTATGTTGGATAAAGAGCACAATTCTTAGTAGCTATTTGCAGAGATTTCATTTTGTTAAGATTCAAGAGTGACATGTCCCCAGGGCTTTCACATTCAGAAATTGAGGCACGTGGCCAAAAATTGGTTGTGAACTGTGTGGGGTGCGCAAAAGAAAAATCAAATGGTACCAAAGGTATGTGTCATACTTCCTGAGGCCCAGGGAGTGAAACACAGACAGACACAAATCAGCAAACAAAAGCTGCTTGAGAAGTCTGACATTTAAGATGGCATGAATCTTGGAAGAAGATGGCCTAAAAATGAGGCTGATTAAACTTGAGTAGAATGAGCAAACAAAGTAACTCAGCTGCATCCAACAAATAAAGTTGGCATCAGGGAGTTTCAAGGTATGTTTTCAAACAAAAATCATTTGTCTGCAAAGTTTTCCGGTGTGAACTCGCCAAAGGGGAATCACTCTCTTCAAGGAAATTATATTATTACTGGCCGCATGATCAATTGCTCCCAAGTGAACGTTTGGGCACGTGCCTGCATGTCCACATCCTTGTCTCAGTAACATTTTAAACCCATCAGAAATGATGAAATTTTGATTCTGTTGACTGTACCTGCACTGTGGCATTTGGACAATAGTTCAGCAAATGTGTTTTCTTGAATAGAACAAAACATGGGACTGAATGATTTTGGCAGTATATGAGCACTTTACAACACAAGTCATATCACTATTTGAATTACTATTCAATAATAATCCAATAATGATTTGGAAGAATCAAATATTTTAGGATTATGCTTATTATGCTCAGGGCTCAAAAATTAAGTAGCGTGGTAGTGGCGCTTCCAGGAAGGTAGCTGAAATTCTCAAATTTCCCCAGGAAGAAAGAAGGAACAATGGAAAAAGAAACGGAAGGAAAGGGAAAAGAAAGGAAAAGAAGGAAGAAAGAGAAAGAAAAAGAGAGAAAGTTAAGGCGGTGGAATGGGTTGGTATATTGGGAAAGCAGAAGAAAGTGTGTAAAGAGAAATGAAGGTGCTTGGCTTGCTACCAGGAAGAAAAATATGTTTTGGGCCCTGGTCATACTTTTCCTTCTATGACTGTAATGTGACAAGTAGTCTCAAGGATTCTTCAGAATTTCAAGGTTTCTTTCATTAAGGTAACAATTGTTGAGCCCTATGAATGACAGCAAATTTGCAGGAAGAATTCTTTACTATAAATATTCTGACAGGAAAAACAAGGGCCCTACTATAGGTCAATATGGAACCATTGTAACATGAGTAACTTCACCCTTAGTTTGAAAATTTGAATTTCTGTGCAATCATTTGCTGACCTTTTTGCTGAAAAAAATATATTTGTTAAAATGTTTTCTTCTACAGCTTGGAAAAAAGAGAAAAGTTTCAATCAACAATTTCAAAGGAAGAATGCTTATTGATATCAGAGAATATTATGAGGCTGGTGACGGAACTGAAAAACCAGGAAAGAAAGGTTAGTTCATGGTTTCAACTTTTGCCAAAGCTATGCCTTAAATTTTAGAACATTGAAATTCTTCATAACCTTGGTCACTACAAGAAAGGCAAACACAAACCAGCCATTGTTACAGTACAGACATGTGCTCATTAACATGGCTTTTGTCCCTAAGAATTCTCATGATTTCTTACGTGTTTGTTATGTTATCTTGGTATGATAAATCAAAGTTACCAACTACTGAAATGAGTTCTTTCCTTTGTTTCACATTTGAAGCTTCCCAGTGGCTGTTAATTCCTTTAACCATATGATAATCTAGTCAAAATCTGTTCAGTGTGTCATCATTTTCTTGCATGAGCACATGATAGAGGGGTTAGCAATGATTAAGAAATTAGAAAATAATAGGACAGCCTCATTTTAATTTTGACTATATGACATCACTTTGCCCAAATCGCTCACTTGAATATGAAATTTCTAAAGGAGAGAGCAAATGATATTGGAAAATTGCAATTCATAGAAGTATATTTTGTTATCAATCACACCAACCCTGGATGACTTGCCGTTTAAGAATTCTTGTTATGAAACTTCAAAGATTTACATACTGTCATATGACTCAAGAATTCTGTCATAGTATGAGGAATTCTTGAAATTCCTTAGTGATTCTTACAAAGCATTTCCGAGAATTCTTTTTATGTTTACATTTGCAAGGTCTGTACTTTGGATGTTATCCAAGGATTCATGCTCAAGGGGTTCATAAATATGGCCAATGCTGTTTTGGCTGATACAAATAGTTGAGTTTGCACTGTATCTTTTCCTCCTCTATTAGGTATTTCCCTGTCTGTTGACCAGTGGAAGAAGTTGAAAGAAATTATTCCAAAAGTGGATAAAGCCATTTCTTGAAGTAAGGTGAGTGATTTTTGGAATGGTGTTTCGGTTGCATACTGGCTGGTGCCACTTTCAATTGTTTAGAAAGGAGTTGAACATTACACTTTTATTATTTTATAAGAAACTGGCTCATAAGACAATAGTTCTAGGATGGCGAAAAATTTAAGAAACCCTAGTACTTTGTTCACAAAGTGCTAAGAAACTATTTTAAAAGTTATATCAGATGAAATTGTGTGAAAATTACTCTTTGTTTTTAGATAATTTTCATTATGATTTTATGCTTTGAGCCCAGAGAATTCATGTTCTTGATAAAAATTGTGCTTCATATCAAGGAACAAATGCCTGACAGTGGTAGAAACCTACTCCATCCATGAAATAAGAAACTAATTTAGAAACTTTTAGCAGTAAAAAGCTAAAATTTTTCATGTGATATTAAGAAACTTCTAGTACCACATGCTGATCCAAGTTTCTTATAAAAGAAAAACGTGTATCAATCTATTATCTTGTATCTTTGTGGTATCACTTTAGTTGTATGGTAGAGTACTTGTGTAAGTAGTGTAACTTGTAATATTTCATTGTAATTCCTTATTGAATTATAACAAAGTATCTGCTGGATAGCTTCTTGGGCAATCTGTCATATTTTTCTGATAAAGTGGCAGAAGATATTTTACAGTACTCTCATTTTCACATAGCTGAAAATGTTGCAAAGTACCGTAAAAGCTCTATTAAGCCACAGGGAAGGGGGGCTTATTTAATTTGGGACCTTCAAGAGGGGGGCTTAATAAAGAGGGAGGCTTTTTGGAGAGGGGGGCTTATTCACAAAATCAAGTGACAAGGATATATTTGGTAGCTTTTCAGCTCTTTCTTCCCATATTTTGCGGAATCGATATACAATGTTATGGCTCAAATACATGATTTTGACACAATTTTTATTCCGAACCATACTAAAATTAACATGCAAGGTGGTGTAGCTAAATAAAAGGAAAAAAAATGGTAAATCCTAGAATTTTGTGTCAGTGGGGGAGGGGCTTAATGGAGAGGGGGAGGCTGATTTCAAATTTTGACTCAGAGGGGAGGGGCTTATTAGAGAGGGAGGTTTAATAGAGATGGGGCTTGAACAACCTTTTACGGTATCTGTGTCATAGATACACTGTTACATACATAAGTATATACATACATACATTTTTATTTGTTTGGGCAGGCGAGAAATGGGCAGCTAAACGCTGATGTGGGCCTGCCATCTAACTAAACTTAAAATACAATTGATATATAATAGTTAAAATCCAAAAGTTTTTTAAAAGGTTCGCAAAAACAACTTTTGGATTTTAACTATTTTCAATTTCTTTAATGTTCTTTTTTGAGTGCATGAAGAAATGGAAGCAAGTCAATGTTTGTGTTGATTTTAAAAGTCTCTATCTACAGTCAATCACCATATTCTATCATCATTTTCAAAAGCTCTTTCAAGATTGCCCAAAGTGCTTGATGGCGTAAAAAACAATAATTTCTCAATTTTTGGAAACTCGTGCAAAAATATGTGAAATTATATTTGTGACAAAGCCTTGGAACATTATATTGGAATTCAGCAAAGGCTTTTTTTTGTTTGTTTGAAATTTGTTATTTTTGAAACATTGTCAATAGAATATACAGTGTGTCCAAAATGTATTCGCCCTGTTTATGTCGCTAATGTGGAGGAGCTGTTGACTCAGTTATCTCTGTCTCTACACAGTTGCATGGGTCAAGCCTCAACTGAAAGTTTGAGACCTTGTTCAAGTCAATCTGACATGTGGTTGCTGATGTCTGGCTGAGAAAAAGGCAACATTAGTGGCTGTTTCAAAAACGGCACTTCTGTTGTTCTCCAGCCATGACAGAATTAAAAATAAGTTTTCAAAGAAATACTTCTAGCATCATATTAAAATTTTTGCTAAGTCTTTCGAAGGGTTAGCTGTGTTGTCTATTCATAAGATACTGCTTTCCATGTTTTAAAAACTGTAGTGAAAACTTTGATACAATGCCAGAACCTTTTCTTTGAAAAATTACTTTATTTTGACGTTGCTCGGGAACAATAGAAGTGCTGTTTTTGAAGCAAACCACTGATTTTGCCTTTGCCTGCCATAAATCAGCAACCACGTTTCAGATTGATTCAAGGTCTCAAACTCTAAGTTGAAGCGTGACCTATGCATCTGTGTAGAAACTAGGATAATTGAATCAACAGCTCCTTCACAGTAGCCACACGAACGGGGTAAAATTTTTGAGACACCCTGTATATAGCTACAAGACAATCAATTTTGTTGCTTTCTTCCAGACAAAAAGCTTCATCATTACTGGATAAAGCTGGAGATTTTTGCCTTCCAAAAGAAGACCATCATTCAGTTTACTGTAGATGAAAAGATAAACCCAAAAGAATCATTTCAAAATGTCCTGTAGGGTAAGCTTTCATAGCTGACATTAAGACTCAACATAAAAAGCCTACTGTAGTTTGTAAGTATATTTTATTATATTCATTTTTCGTTGGTTAATCAGAATTTGTTAGGTCCACCAAAGTGCTTAAAGATAGAGGTTTATTGCTAGAAATACTCCAAAAATTCTTTCTGTCTTAGCTCTTTCAAAAATGCAATGCAGGCCCATGCCCACGTTAACGTTGAAAGAAGTTTGGATATCTCTTCGCACTTAACTGATGCAGAAGACTGTAAATATTTTTATCAAGAATTCTTCAGGAAAGAATCCCTGGGCTTGAAAACCATGTTTACATGTGCAAAATCTGTGCTATCAAATACCGGGTGTTTCAGAAAAAAATGCAACCCAACTGTGATTCAAAATGTTTAAAAAAATGATAAAATTTGAGTTGATGTGATGTATTCCATCCCGAGGTACTCTTTCCTTTCTAAAGGCGTGTTTGATTGGTAATTCCAAACCTACCAAGTTCTGAAAACGGTAGACTTCGCAGAGACGGAAATACAGTGCCCAATCAAACACAAAATTCTTCAAAACAGCAGATTTCAGATTCAACCTGGCGAAAACGAGGTCTCCAGTTGAAAAACACGAAGACGAGTCTGGTGCTTGGCAACAAAGACCATCACCGCTCCACCGCCTGTTGGAGTAGAAGGTTCGGCAGGCCTTCCAAACCTGCCAAACCTACCGTTTTCGGACTTTGGTAGTCAATCAAACACAAATTCCGAGTCTTCCAAGTCTACCGTTTTCAGAATTGGCACCAATCAAACACGCCCTAATTATATGCAGTTTTGATACTTTGATGCAATTGTTTATCATTTAAATGACAAGTCCAGGGTTGGTACAATTGTTGATTAGTCAAGAGATTACACTGTTGTGAATGGTGTGTAGTACTTTTTTTCAATTTTTGCTCTTTTAATCTGCGAAACTACATAAACTACTAAGAAATGCGAAATGACGTCACCTCACATTAACCTGAACGAGGCTGCCAAATGTGTTGATATCATACCACTAACATTGTTAGCCTCCTTATCGCACCTTCGCACACTCGTAAAAAATACAAAATGGCGACGCTATTTGGCCTAACTTGATTGATCATCCAGTTTTATGAACTTCGAGGCATCAAAACTGGGAAAGAACACACGATTGGTGTTCAGCAGTTTGTAAGGTTGCTTTTGAACAATAGTTTTATCAACCCCGGACTTGTCGTTTAATTGATATTTTCGCAAATATGGCCCATTTTAGATGAACCATGCTGTAAGAGCAGAATCAACACATTTTTGACGGTAAGAAATTACGAAACGAATTTTGTCAAACGAATTTTGATATTTCATGCCTAGAAACAATTGAGGTGATGCCTTGAGGAAGGAAGAAGGCAAACTAATTCCCAAGAGATGGGATTGTTGATAAAAATGAAATAAGCTCTCACGAAGATGGATTTTTGTCTATGTAAATGCCCTATTTCTTACCAGCATCTAAACTAGGCCATACTTGCCAGAGCGTCAATTAAGCAATAAAAATTTCAATTGATCAATCCAACCAACAAGGACAGATTTTGTAAGACAATATCAGCAGTTCCTTTTATTGACACCTAAATTCCAAGAGAACTGCGATTGCAGATAAAGGAAATTCTCTCAAGCAGAAATTCAAAACAAACGAAGCCGCAAAGTTTCTCTGAAACGCAGTTAGCTATCTCGCTTTTTTTGAATTCCACAAATGGTTGTTAAGAGCTAACACGAGCGCATATTGAAACAAGGAACATATATCTAAACATTACCGCGGGTATTTTATGTTTGCTGTTCAGAAGCTGAGAAGTAAGTGCTTTGATTGCACCCAAAAAATACGAGAATTGAATCGCCTCTAAATCGGTTCCTATACCAAACAAGTAAAATGCCCGTTGTAGATATCTAGATATATCCTTCTTCTTTCAATATACGCTCATGTTAGCTCTTAAAAACCATTTGTGGAATGCACAACAAGCGAGTACCTGGGTCTCAGAGAAACTTTACGGCTTCGTTTGTTTTGAATTTCTGCTTGAGAGAATTTCCTTTGTCTGCAATCGCAAATCTCTTTGAATTTAGGTGTCTATAAAAGCAACTGCTCATATTGTCTTACAAAATCTGTCCTTGTTAATCCAACCTGGATATCATTGGAAAGAAGATATACTGTACTTTCAGATGGTATACGTCAGATTGATTCAAATCTTATGACTTCCTGAAGAATATCGAATGAAGTGCGTAGCGTTTTTTCTGAAACACGCTGTAGACTGATTTTTCATGTTCTTTTCTGTTTAACGCCATGATCAGGACAAATTTCAGGGAAATATCACAATAGACGATTACGCTAAAGATGGCAGCGAGGAACTTTTTGCCAAAATGCATTGCGTTCTAATTACCAATCCTTAACGATTCTATAGGAATTCGATTAAAAATCGCACCTTAGCGTAATCGTCTATCAAAGCAACTGAAATTGATGTCATATGACGGGTTTTCTTCCATTGCACCAACTTTGGCGATCTACAATCTCCAGCCAACAGATATAATGGACCAGGCATTACTGAACTAGATATCCAGTTATGTTATTGAGTCGTTTAATGATAGGCGGCCTATCTACATGATTGAATGTAGGGAGCACTGGAACAGCAATAGATGATTGCGCTAAAGATGGCGGCGAGGAACTTTTTACCAAGATGCATCGCATTCGAAATATGAATCTTCGACAATTTTACAGTATTTCGATCAAAGAACGCGATACGTGTTACTTCCTAAAAGTTTCTCGCCGCATTCTTTAGTGCAATCATCTACTCAGAGCACTCAATTTTTGGAACGCAAGATAGTGCCTGCAATAGACTTTTTCACAAATTATTTTTAATTGAGACGAATGTTGCGCAACCCAGCGAAGACAGAAATCTACGCCTTGCCTTCTTATTGCAATACTTTTACGGACCATTCTGTCCGTTGCTAAGAACGATGCACGCTTTTAGGAATTTGCTCCACGTCATATCGAGGCAAAGGCTGTATTTCATACCTGACTTAACTTGTGAAGAGATGCGTGATCCTTTAGAAAGTTAACTTCTTCCGCAAAATTGCTGAAGATAAGAATTGAATGCTTCTCAAAAAAGATTAAGGAATACTTGCAGAGGGACTTGTCCAAAATAAAACATGGCTGAATCCATTACATACAATATGCTGTTAAAATCATCATCTTCGAAAGAAAACATTTAATAAGCTGGTTCTCACGGAACGTAAAAGAAAACGCACACAATGATTTATATTGATAATAAATAATGTCCAAGTGCATTGAATTTGGAATTGTCATACATACAAATAAATTAGGATGCAACTGGAAAGTAGTCAGAGAAAAATCCTAAACACAGTAGATACAGTAAGGCCTACCATCAAAGAAACCAAATCTTGTCTTAAATCTCTGGAATCTTGAATTTTTTTAACGCCAGTGAATTTCAACCAAGAAGGGCTGAGTTAGTTGAAGACTTTGCTGCAAATGAGTTAGAACTTCCTAATTCTGCATATCAAGCAATTTTTTTGCAAGGGACTCAATGGAAAAAGATTGATTGTCAAGCAAATCTAAAATGTTTGGTTCGGCCTCTTTTGTTCAGATTTAAAACTGAAATTTTTATTCAATTTTCTGGTCATCTTTATTCACTTTCTCAATAATATTCCAAGCAGACTTTGAAGTTTATGATCGAGCACTGCACCGTAAATTGTGACGTGTAGATAATCTATGGCTCATTGAAACTGCTAAATAATTCGTAATCGTTCATTTCTGTAAATTTTCGACTGACCGAATACTCGATTTCTTAAATGCAGAGCCTTGCTGTATGTGCTTTTTTCTGCTTTATGATAAACATTAAACAAAATTTACCTTCAACGTAAAATTTAAACTGAAGTTGAGATATAGTCAGAAGGATGCATACTGCATCACAAATATAGCGATTATTACTTTAAAAAGTTACCTCATTTCAGATAGAAATGGCCACGTAGACTTATGTTATGACCTGGAGTCCCTTTTTTCCCTGTGCCCCTTTTATTTGATGATGACGCTTCGGTCAACAGAGACTCATAACATTACTCTGAAAGACCTGACCCTATTTAGGACCAAACTCTGAACTTCCTAGATTACCATTCAGTTAGCGAGATTTGTGAATTAATATGGTGACAGTAAATATGATAGAATTTTCGATTCGATTGAACAACTGATAACATTCCCACGGGAGTTGAGATTTGAAGCCGTTATTCTATCGTTATGCCATTGGTGACTGCAGAAAAAAGGGTCAGCTTTCTCACTATTTCATTATGAGTTCCTGTTGAGCAAGGTTTACCCCAGGGATACAAGGGACTCATCGTCGTAAGTCTCAAGGCCGCCTACACCTGTTCCATTTCTGTGCGTTCCAATAGCAATGCTAAAGCAGAATGCAGTAGAACCTCCATTGACGGACACCACCTCTAGGCAACGGACTCCTCCGAACAAGGGACAATTTTTTTCATCCCAAAATCCGGCATGATAAAAGATCGCACTTCCATACAGAGGACAGCACTCTACGACGGACATTAACATTGGTCCCACAGGTGTCTGTTGTGTGAAGGTTCCACTGTACAAGAGCATTTTGTTGTCAACTAAAGAATTACTTAGATGAACGGGAATTGTCATCACATCTTGGTCGTCTTCTGTTTGTTCCCAATGGAGAGCTATTCTCAAAACTGCCTAGCATCTAGTCTACTTTTGCCGGATTGTAACATTACTTCATGCTCCTGCCTTGTTGTTCGAAGCCTGTTTTGCTGCGCAGCGACCCACTTCGGCCCCTTTAATCCAACGCAAGAGTTTGAAATTTTCTCCAATCTATTCATTGGGCAAATAAAGAAGGGGCATGTTGTAAAAACCGGACCGTAGGACCATAGGACCCCTGAACCCCTAGGACCACTAAGTACTGAAGATGAAAAGGACCCTTAACACCAGAGGGGCATCACCACACACAAACAATTGACCAATGTCATCAAGTGCCAAACAAGAGGTCACGTATTGCATTTTCCTCTCTTGTATCCCATGAACTTCCGCTCCTATAAAGCAATACCAAGAATCAAGCAGACAGCTTGCAATATAGCACGACGGGGGAGGCTCCAAATATTCTCTAAGATAGTTAACACATTGAGTGCTGAGGATCGTCAAAGACTGAAACTTTGTAAAAAGTCACCGGAGGCCCAGGGTTAACATTCTGTTTTCACGTGAAACAAAGGAGGATGACAAGATCATTCATTTTAATGACATTAGTTTTAGTTTTATTCGTTGGAATTATACATTTTTACTTGAAACACTTTGCATCTCATATCCAAAACTTGACATTTCTTTACTTTAACTTCAGATCGTGACTTTCTTAATATTTTTGGTAGCGGCTACGGCAGCTCTCATGGGCTGCTTCTTATCAGGCAAATGAGTGTCCACCCAAAACGAAGTTCGCGGTCAATTCCCTTTCAATTGCAAAACTTGATATACTTGATACACCGGAAAACTCTAAATAAAGCGCTCTCCTTCAACTCTTTGTTTCATCTTTCTTGGCGAAGAGAGACGCGAAAAATAATCTGAAAACCTTTCTATTTCATCATATGAGTCCACTTCGACCAAAATCCAAAGCAAGCCACCCAAAGCTAAAAATGAAATTGCTGCAAGGTACTTGGCCATGTGCAAGGGGAATGACGGGCCAGAGTCTATACAGGATGAAAAGCTTGTGGGGATTTGCCTTACAAATATGATGGCAAACATAGGTATCTTCTGTAATATGTTTTGCTCCCCCGTCGCACTATTTTGAGAACTCTCTGCATGGTTCCTGGCATTGATTCATACCAGCAGAAGTTAATTGGATGGAAGAGGGGAAGTTGCGATACGCAACCTACTTTTTGATAGCTTGATGACATTGACCTATTGCTTATGTGTGGTGATGACCCTCTGGTGTTAAGGGTCCTTTTCATCTTCAGTACTTAATGGTCCTAGGGATCTCAGGGGTCCTAGGGTCCTAGGGTCCGGTTTTTACAACATGCCTAAAGAAGGAACTTTCAGTGTCATAAAATGTTTCGTTGATGACAGAGTTGTCTTCAAAGGCAATATCAATCATGCCTCACAAGGCATTTCAATCCCTTTGAACGTATAAATAACCACTTTAGCATGCATGGAGTGTTTGCTGTTAGGGAGCATTTAAAGAGCCATCGTCACCCAGGATCCTTTGCAAGGATGCTGCGACTTCAAACTATGTGACCATCAAATTTTACTGAAGCGGAAACATGGACCCACACTCTGAACCGATAGAGAGTCAGCTGAGTTCAACTCTTTCTTATTACTCCAACTATTACCTTTGGATCTAGACTCGATTACATATCTTAGTTTCGCTTTTTGTCTTAACTGATATCGCTACAACTACGACTCATTTCCCTACGCTTGCAGAAACGGTAAAGCTCCGTACTGATTCTATAGACTCGATTACATGTCGTAGTTTTGCTTTTTGCCTGAACTGATATCGCTACAACTACGACTCATTTCCCTACGCTTGCAGAAACGGTAAATCTCCGTACTGATTCTATAGACTCGATTACATGTCGTAGTTTCGCTTTTTGCCTGAACTGATATCGCTACAACTACGACTCATTTTCCTAGGCTTGTTGAAACGGTAAAGCTCCGTACTGATTCTATAGACTCGATTACATGTCGTAGTTTCGCTTTCCGCTTGAACTGATAACGCTACAACTACGACTCATTTCCCTACGCTTGCAGAAACGGTAAAGCTCCGTACTGATTCTATAGACTCGATTACATGTCGTAGTTTTGCTTTTTGCCTGAACTGATATCGCTACAACTACGACTCATTTCCCTACGCTTGCAGAAACGGTAAAGCTCCGTACTGATTCTATAGACTCGATTACATGTCGTAGTTTCGCTTTTTGCCTGAACTGATATCGCTACAACTACGACTCATTTCCCTACGCTTGCAGAAACGGTAAAGCTCCGTACTGATTCTATAGACTCGATTACATGTCGTAGTTTTGCTTTTTGCCTGAACTGATATCGCTACAACTACGACTCATTTCCCTACGCTTGCAGAAACGGTAAAGCTCCGTACTGATTCTATAGACTCGATTACATGTCGTAGTTTCGCTTTTTGCCTGAACTGATATCGCTACAACTACGACTCATTTCCCTACGCTTGCAGAAACGGTAAAGCTCCGTACTGATTCTATAGACTCGATTACATGTCGTAGTTTCGCTTTTTGCCTGAACTGATATCGCTACAACTACGACTCATTTCCCTACGCTTGCAGAAACTCCATCCTGAAACCTTTCAGCTATTCTACAAAAATTTCAATGGAGTGGTGTTGGAGCTTCTATCACCATAGTGTACATTCGGACTGTATCAGACTATCATTCGATTCGGAATCTTCTTTTTGGAATTTTGCTATTGGGCCTGAATCATCCGCTACTTTTATCTCATGAACACCGGGTCTGAAATGCCTCGGAAATCGGTTTTCTAGAACCGCTGTACCATAAAACTAGGTATCAGTACTTCAGTAAAGGGTCATTCTTGCCATTATCATAAAAACCGCCTTCCTCGAAACAACATTCTGACCAGCAGACGACGGGACGACAGACACTCGTCGCGATTGACATTTTGTGCCGTTTTTACATACAGCTCCAGGGAAATAAGGCCCGCAGTGGCGCGACAGCAACAACAACAATTAAACTCAACGATATGAGCGTAGCTTGAGAGTCCTTACGGACTGAGGCTACTGTGGGTCCATAGCTTTTTCTTAGACCAATTTTGATTATCAAATTGTCTCCTATTGCAACATAGTGACAAAAGGTCCTGGATAATGTCCTTGATTGAACTTGCTCTATGAAAGGGTGATGTTTGTTGCGTTTTGTTATCAAGGGAACTCCTTTCTGGCAAAGATTACCATAATCCTTTCAGAAATTTGGAGTTACTGAGCATTGTCACCCGAACCGATACTTCTTCATGGCCTTAGATATGTCCTTTTTTACCTTCATTATCTTCCAGATTTTGAGCCTATTTACATCTGTATTCAATCCTCTCCTCTGTACATTCTTTACAGTGTACACTGCAACACCATTTAAATTTACAATGACACCTGAATGTCTTTCTTAAAACAAGCGTGTCATACCCCCGTCCACAGCATAATATCGAGCAGCGGTTTAAACTGTTGCCTGTCTTGTTACATACTCTACCATGAGTCCCAAGAATACCATAGTCCTTATTTGGCTCGCAAAAGTCTGGTGACGAGTCCGTAAAAACGAGGTCACTGGGTTTTATTTTGTATTTTCTGTTTCGTTTGGCCCTAAGTTTAGTGCGCCTCTTATTCATTCTGACCTCGATTGCATTTTTGTATCGATCTCGTAGTGCTTCCCCGACTTGATCCAAATATGGTAAAGGTTGCCAGCATGCTTTCGTGACGCAAGAGCCGGTTGCTCCATGACACCGGCAGACTGGTTTCAATTTACTTTTATAAACCTGTAAAGAAAAGAAGGAGACTTGGCTTATTTGCAGTAAATTTTAAGACAACCTGCAGTCTGTATTATATTAGATGCCAGGCAGAAAATTCTGCGAATAAAACTAATTCAAGAGTTTTTCATGAGTAAAATTGCATTACGTACAGAAGAAACCCGCATAAAAGAAGCTAGGTTTTTCTTGGGCAGCCTGAATAGGTTCTTAATTAAATGGCTGTTTTTCTAAATTTAGGCCAGCAAAGTTCTTAAAAAGTTCTTATATGCAGTAAATGCCTCGTACACGTTTGTTCTGTTTTGCAGCACAAGAATCCCGATGAGTTTTTGAGAATTCTGAAGATTTCTTGAGAACATATTTATTTTAGAATTCTTGTTTAAACATCTGATCTTTGTGCCAATGAAGACGTCTCGTCAAAATGCCTAGAATTCTTGAAAATTCAGAGAAATTCTAAAGACATGAAACCTTTTATATAAGAACCTCTCCCATTTTCAGCCTATGGAGGCTTTTTCTTTAGGGAGTTTAAAGGAAAAAATTTCAGCCTCAAGGTTCTCATAAAAACAGGTTCTTTTATGCGGGTTTCTATTTTATTGAACATCTAACCTGATAGTTACTGTTAGATAGATTTTGCAATTTTGTGAAGGACATGTAGCAGTAGTAGTTGTTAGACTCTGAGCAAGAAAAGTGGGGTTCTGAAATAGACTGATGACGATGAGTCCCTTTTATCCCTGCGGTAAACCTTGCTCAAGAGGGACTCATAATGAAACAGTGAAAAACTTGGCCCTATTTTCTTCAATCATCAATGGAATTATGAAAGAATCACGGCTTCGAATCTCCATCCCGTGGGAGTGATTTCAATTCTTCAATCGAATCGAAAGTTCTATCACATTCACACCTTAACAATGGTAATTCACAAATCTCGCAATCTGATTGGTACTGGAGGAATTGCGAAGTTCGGGCCTGAATAGGGCCAAGTTTTTCAGAGTAATACTATGAGTCTCTATTGCCTGAAGCGCCATCAGCAAGTCAAAAGCACAGGGCAACTAGAGGCTCATCGTCATCAGCCTAGTTCTGAAGTTCAAGAGTGACTTCGCGAGTAAAAACTTCGACATAGCTTTTACACATTTTGTACGATTCTAAATTGCCGTTAATTACAAATCTTTTGCATTCTATCTTCAGATTCATGATAGAGTGCAGCAAACTGCAGTTATTTTGCTGACACCAAGTACACCAGGTCTTTTTTAAGAATACAAATTTAGCAAGAAGAAAATTTAATAAGTATCGAAGCTGGGAAATCTGGAGTCAAAGCTCTTGAACATAGAATCACTTTGCGAAAGTGCCGCGTCTTTTCAAGTATCGGAAGTCCTTTGTAAATGACATACCTCTCTGCCTGCCATATTGTTTTGCTTTGCAATCAATTTTCGTAGAGACCTCTGCCTCCGTCTTTCACCCATTGGATCCAGAAAATCTTTTGAAAATCTCAGCCCATACACAATATGACTTTGGCATCCTCTCCATGGATACAGATCTTCCTCTGACACACTGGAATCGCGGTAAATATAATTTCTCTGCCCACAGCTGCACCGCTCTAAAGAACCTTGTGAGCATGCTCTTGCTATCGCCAAGGCTGCACTCGCTGATGCTATGGCGTTCAAGTAAGACATCTCACGTGTACCTGAAGGATGAGAAATTTTTTTTAGCTATTTAGGAAGGAATATAGATATTATGAGGTATCTTGTTGGATTTACTCTGAGCACATCGCGTTGTGGCACAGTGGTGTAAACCTCTGACTTTGGAGGCGGAACAGTCACGTGGAGAGTGCTCGATACCCGGAAGGACCCCCGTAGGACCCCACCACTTGAGCGTCATGACAAGGGGTCGTGGATTCAATTAGGTCTGCTCTGTTTCTGCGATTCCAGCACTTAGCGCTGAAAACTCAACTTCACCTTCACATCACAGCTTTGGAAGTGGATGATAAATAGGATCAAAGCATCCGAGGAGAGGATGTCCCTTCACAGACCCTTTCATGAGTCTGATGACCGTGGAAATCTGAGATTTGCCTCCAGTGTGATCGAGTCAGCTTTTATGCTACTCTCAAGCAATTTTACATATTTTATGAGGATGATTAGCAGATGTTTTCCTGGTATTAGCACCACCCACGACAGAGCAGAAACTGCGCACGCATGGACGAAAACTCGTGACTTTCAGCCACCTAGCTCCCTACAACAGATCCCAAAATTAGGCAGCAGTTGATATTTTGTTCCTTTGGCCTGATAATCTTGATTTAACATTTCATAAAGCTCATCTTTCCAAACACTTCCTGATCTCAGATTGCTCTATTTCCATTTTCCATTTTAACTTATTCATCCACGGTTACCCCGTCAATCGAAGACTACTTTTCAGGGGGCCGTGCTTAAAATCTAAAAAGAAATTTTTTATCGTTTAAAAACCCTATCCTAATTACAATAATGCATAAAATAAATAAATGAATAAATGAATAATAAAAAGAAAGAGCAAAATAAATCATCTTTTTACAGCGTCTTTAAATGCTTTGAAAGAGGATGCATGCTTGACTTTCAAATCTAAGTGGTTCTAGACTCTAGCACCACGATATGAGAAAGCTCGTTGACCATTGCACGTTTTGATTAGAGGGACTTGGAGATCAGTTGCCGTGTTTCTCAAATTTTTCCTACTGCATCCCGAGTTTTTGGTAAAAATTTCTGACAGATAGTCTGGAGCAAGGTCATTTATTGATTTATAAACCATGCAAGCTGTCTCGACTTTTATCATATCCGCTACCGTAGGCCAATTTAGAGTTTTTATCTGTAACGTCATCTTACACAGTTTCTACTCCGTCTGCCACCAAGCATCTTAGAAACTTGTCTTTGGTACCGGTACCAACTCATAAGGTACCAGGTTCCACCAAAATTGAAGGTATTGGTACCACCAATTTTGGGGGAGGGAGCTAATAACTGATAATTAATATTGTACAGTTAATCATGAATATGACGAATTCTGAAAAGAGGTCTACGTCAGTTCCTCGTGAGACCAATAGGCAAGACCAACTCACTCTTGACCACGTCACTGTGGCATCTGTGTCACTGTCTGCACTTTTAAAGGTTAAAATTTGTTATAGGAATTCCAAAAACATCCAAGGACGAAATTTTTATTGGTACCTACTCATGCAAGCTTGGTACCGGTACCCTTACCTTTGGTACCAGGTTCCACCACATTTGTAAAATATTGTACCAGGTACCACCCCTCTGGCACCATGATACCACTACCCTGTCAACCCCGTCTTACAACAATTTTTGCTGAGAGGAATTTCAAATGTGCAAAGTGCTTTGAGGTTCTCACGTGTCTACCACTACCATTTACCTTTCAAACAATGATAATTAATTTGATAACAAAGATTGCATCATTGATGTTGATGCAAGAACCGCGGAGCGATCCAAAAAGTGGATGGGCTAGGAAGCGAGCGCTTAGCGAGTGTAATTTGGGGGGCCGGGGGCGCAGGCCCCGGAAAAATTACATAGAGCTCAAATCTTTTAAAAGGTGGGTGTAAAATTCTATTATAGTTTTCTTTGGATTAAAGTGCTTGAAAGGAACTTCAGGTAATTCGCGACAAATTTGCCGTGGCAATTTTTTGATACCTTGACTCCTTTCAAAATGGTCGCATTTATTAATTTTGAGGCTGTGACGTCGTCAAATTTCTAAGTCCTTAACCAGAAGGGCAACAGATTTCTACTTGCAACCATGTTGTAGACCTTCATAAACTATGGTTATCTTGAAGATTGTATCAATTTCTCTCGATTAATCTAAGATTTACGATGATTTTAATTTCTTCAAAATCAACGATGAATTTTCGCAAAATAAGTCAAAATGCCGCCATTTCGAAAATAATCAATATATCAAAAAATTGCCACGACAGATCTACAGCAAATTACCCAAAATTTCTTTCAAGCACATGAATTCAAACAAAAATGTGATACAATTTTACACCCACCTTTTTAAAGATTTGAAAGATTTGAGCCGTATGATCGGAAAAATATTTTAGGTTCAAGCTCGTTGGATTGCTGGAAAACGCCATTTTCATAATAACATGATGAAACTATCACCATCATAGTGAGTAGTTTCGAGTAATCAATTTCAACTGCAAAATCATTGGATGCCAATGCCGCCAATGCCTCGAAGAGTAGCAATTCGAGCTGTTTGTATGCTTTAAAATTTGGCTGATTGAATCGTAGAGCTATAGAGTTTACTGCACAATTAAGAGCCACAAAATATTAACGGTTCCAATTTCAGCTTCTCTTTCAGCCGATTACAATCAGTTGCAAAATTGTTGAGCCATTGAGGAAAAATAAGGTTTTTTGCCCCCCTCCCCCCATTGCAATGTTGATTGGAAATAAATGTGGCTTTTCTGTTGGCAACTAACGATTTACGACTTTTCCTACTGATTTCAAACATTGCAAAGGGGGGAAGGGGGCCACAGTGGCAAAAAACCTTATTTTTTAGAATGGCTCTACAATTTTGCAACTGATTGTAGGTGCTAATTATTTCAAAATTTTGCCAACAAAGTAAGGCCAGTTGTTGCCAAAAAGTGGGTGGGCTATAGCCCACCCAGCCTTCCCTGCTTCCGTGGTCCCTGTCATGGTCTGGGGAGGGGGTGACTACCATATGTGCTGGTACAGGATGTGCCATTTTTGGGGTGCCTTTTTTCGAGCAGAAAATAGATTTTGGGGTATCATTTTCGGGAAAATCACAAGGAGTCATAAATTCTGGGGTCTCATTTTAGAAAAATAACTCTTTAGGGTATTGATTTTTGATCAAATTTCGCTTATTTGGTTAAAATTGTGGATAGTTATTACAATTTTAGGGTAAACCTTTTCAATGGCTTGTAAATTTTGGGGTATCGTTTTCGCAAAAAATTTATAAGTTTTAGAGTGTGACTTCAGACGTCAAATGGCACACCCCCGTCACCCGCCCATTGAAGTCACTCCCCTCCCCCGGGGTTCTTGGTTGAATTTTGCATTTGAAACCTTCAAAAGTCTAAACATAGGCCATCCATATCGATGTTGCACACGTACCAAACTAACAATGGGTAACCAAGGTAGCAATGCTGTGTCTGTATATTTCCTTAGTTCTATTCATGGACACCTACAACGACAAGGCCATAGCCTCACGCTTTACCTTCATGTAATCAGAACATGCCTTATTGGTCTCACAGTCTTATAATATGAACGAGGCTACTTTAAAATGCTGCCTATTAGCGGTCAAATGGTAACTTAAATATGATGATTTCCATCTGAGTTATGAGTGTAATCGTTGCTGACATGTCAACTATTTCAGTAAACAAATGTCGGTTTTCTGTGTTCTTGTATCCGAATTACTTGTCACAGCCATATATTACGACGGAGCTCAAGAGAAAGCCCTCTTGTTCTTCTGTCTCGATTGAAAAGCACAGACCGGTTTAGGCCGGCCACTGCGATTAACCCGAGCTTAAAGTACTCTTACATCGCCGCCACAATGGGACCGAACAGCAATCCTAAGCTTCAGCTCTTGTCGTCGTTGTGCAAGGCCCAAAACAAATAATCCGTTAATTGTTTCAAGATTTATGCTGATCCGCGCACAATACGGCTCGGTATCTTAGCCAACTTGGATTACCGCTAAAACGCTTTTGTTTGTGATGAGCAGCGCTGGTTGGTAATCCGCGCGCAACACGGCCCACTTTATGAGACGGATTCGTCAATATACTGTTAGGTCTTTGCAATTAAGATTAAAAAAGGTGGATAAATTTAGGCCGTAATCCCTTTATTAACTGATCTCCCAGGTCGAATTTGATATTTTGCTACATTCCGGCCTCAACAGTCACGCTTTTATATTGAGCAATCTTGCTTATATGTTCTCAAATTCTATTAGGATGGCTCAGATATTCTGTAATCTAGAAACCCATTCAACGCTCAATGAAGAATACTAAAGACTGTGCGCTCAGCAAAATTAGATATTGCTACTTCAATTGATTTACAACAAGTTCATATCAATACGGATGTATTGTAAGTTAAGCTACGTTAGGCCTGATACCACATCCTTAAAATAAGAAAGTGAGCATATTATTTGATTACTGAAAAGGAGATTTTATAGCAGGTTTCATAATTAATTGATCGATGTTTTTTTGCGCTCTGCTTACAGACCAAATTCATCATAGTTTTGCTTCACCCTTCCGTAATCACCCAGCCTTAGATTTATCACCAACTGCATCTATCGGATGGGGATTACCGAAAATACCACAACTTTGACTGATTACATCTTTGAATGCGTTTAAGAAATGAAGTCAGACAGTTGCAAACCTCTTTCTCTATTAGTTAACTTAAATTTTGATACGTAATTTGTTATGCTTATTGATATGAGGGTTGAGATACCAATCTTGAAAGTGAAATTCAAATTTCATAATTTCAAACAAACACTATATATTTTCAACCCTGGGTACCAGACTCCCCAGGGTATAGATTTTCAATCCCATGGCAATAAATGTGCAGTGGACATCTCTCACTCATGAACAATTCCATTTACTTGATTGCTCTTTGCGAGGAGTCCTATATGATTGATCAAGGTTTTAGCCCGTTTTTAAGTCATTTTTGAACCACGAAATTTTTGCGACGTTGAATTTTGCCTGTACCTCTAGTGCTTGTGAGACAGCGAGAAAAAATCACTAAAATACTTCGATCTTTTCACTTTTAACTAGAATTTGAATCTTTCAAATCTGTAAAGTATATCATCATGTTACGAATTTTCGAAAGTAGGAACTGTTTTCTAGCTCACTCGGTATATGAAAATCAAATTCAGTCTGAATGGAAACCGTGTTTCAAATTATAACAGTTAAAGGGCCTATTTTGAAATTAGTTACACTCAGAGATAATCGTATTTTTGCGAATAACAGATTTTCTGTGAGTTGCAATGAAATTTAACTGTTTTCGGTATTCGCAGGCGATAGAATTTGACTCATTTTGCCATCAATGTCATGAAAATATCATAAGGTGCAAATTCTGCTGCGTAAAAACTCATTTCTGATCAAAAACGTGGTATTTTTTAACTCATTTTCATGGTACTGAATGGAAACGAAATTTTCAGGTGGTTGGTATGGAGCTGAGATCAAATTCTAACATGCAATTATACTGAATTTTACTTGAAATAGTGCTATATAGGTATATGAGTCTCCAGTATGAAGTAGGCGTTGCCAAAGGGATAGAAAAATTTTGTCCTTCCCCAGTGTCCGTCCGACAGGCTGACTGCATGCACTTGATGTATGCACATGCCATGTGAATAGTCACTGTAAGCAAAGAGATGGATTGAAATGCAATCCTGAAGAGCTCAATGATGCATAGATACCAAATCTTCAAAAGAAAATACTTTTTAGCAGCAAAAACATGCAATTGAAAAACAAGAGCATAAATTTCACTTTCTATCTAGTCCGTCCGTCAGACCGGGAAAACCTTGATTTTCGCAGGATAAGGAGGGTAGAACACAGATCCATAATGTTTGTTTTAAGAACTCCAAATGTCTTAAGTAGGTTTGCAGCTCAGGCAGCCAAGCGCATTAACGATTGGGCAGTCAACAGCTTCAAAGTATCAAATGTCCATCCGACAGATTCTTTAATTAAAGAATAGGCCCTAAACTGATTGAAAGTTCCATTTTAATCAAGTTGTTCTACCGGGTGAGTAAATAAAAACGCCTGGCGTTTGAAAAAATCCTGATCCCTCAATATCAAAGCAATGATGTTGAAAACTGTGTCGTTTTATCCCCGATATGTCAAATTAGGTTCAGTAATTTACCCGGCTTTAATCGGTCATTCCTTCCCGTCGAAATAGGAGATTTTCTGCAGAAAGCCCCTTTCGAAAACCTGGGAAAACGAGCGAAAACAGCAAGCAATTTCCCTTCGTTCTCCTTGTTAAGGTTTCTCAAAGGGACTCGTTTTGGAAATTTGCCTACCGTATCTGAACAGAGTGACCGATTTAAGCCAGGAAAATTTCTGAAAATGATTGAACATATTAGCTATTTAATCAAATATTGTAAAATATCATTGCATATATATTCGGTAGCCGGTATTCGGTATTCGGAGCGGTAGCCTTTCAAACGCCGGGCGTTTTTTTTTTTACTCACCCGGTATCAGTTCGAGTATGGTGCGTTGGATCTATCGTGTCTGTTTTGGCAAAATTTTAGCTATTTTCAGTAGCATGCCCCCAAAGGACCTTGGGTAGCCATGGCTCTTTAAATGAGGCTAAAATGATCTACAGATACAAATAGTTTTCGATCAACGTTGATTTTAATGCGTTTTCCGCTTGACTACGCGATTAAGGCTGATTTCCAGTCAGTGGAATTTTCCGAACGGGCGGAAATTCTATTGTTTGCGGGAGAAAATGTCGCTCTGAAATTGAATAGATATTCAAGGCTGAGCAACTTTTTATTGTCTAAAATTCTGTCCGCTCGGAAAATTCCGCTGACTTGAAATTGGCCTTTACACTTAACATGGCAGCGAAGCGAGGAACGTTTTACCACGATGCACTGCGTTCTTGATCAAATTCCTATAGAGTCGTTAAAGATTCTTAAAGGGTCTGTTTCATCCAGCATGCCTTGCACGTGTCGTCTCCTGGTTTGCCGTTGTTGTCGCCATTTTCATGGCCCATGAAAATGGCTACCCCATGGCGACAAACAAAGGCCAGTCAAGTAACGACACGTGCAATGAATGCTGGATGAAGCAGACCCTTTAAGTGCAGCACCTTGGGAAGTTTTTCATCGCCACCATCTTTTAATACTTTAATTGTCTACTGAAGAATTTTTCTAAAGGCCAATCTCCAGTCAGCGGAATTTTCCGAGCAAGCGGAATTTTCCGAGCAGGCGGAATTTTCCGAGCAAGCGGAATTTTATGTGCAAGCGGAATTTTAGACAATAAAGGGTTGCTTAACCGTAACTATCTATTCAATTTCACAGCGACATTTTCTCTCAAAAACAATAGAATTTCTGCTCGCTCGGGAAAATTTTACTGACTGGAAATCAGCCTTTACTCGATGACTGTAACTTTACTCACGTTTTTTGTTCATCTTTTCAAAGAGACGCCATGATGTCCTTTGCCCAGTGCAATTCCATCTGTAATTTCTAAATTGTACTTGGCACTCTTGCAGTCCCTCATATGTCCCTTGCCCGACGACAATAACAGCTTTCGGATTTTCCCGACATTTCCGCATTTGTGCTCTTGTCATCCATTGAAAGTTCGAGCAGAAGTCCCGGGTTGTAAGTCGTTTTGATACTAGCCCAGATTCAAGGGTCAGTAAACGGCTGAATTTCCTGGATAGAAGAAAAGGAAGTGTGTTAATGGGAAGAACTTGATCATGAGCAACAGACAAGAGACTTGACCAAGAGACATGACCAGACGATTCTAGCATTGGCGACAAGAAGCCACAGGAAGATTCTAGCATTGAAAACTTTTTCAGAACCATTTGTTAACATTGTTTCCGACACTACCTGTTGAGCCTGCAAAACTTCCCACACTTGAAAGTTCATAGCATCAGCAGTAAAAAGAAAGAATTGAAGAAAAAGAATGCGAAAGAAGAAAGAAGCCAGCCACACAGAATGGACGAGATCAAATGTTTCACTGGTTGTTCTATGATTATACATTGTCCGCTATATACAAGCCGTAAATTATTTCATATTTGACGTGAAATTTAGTCTGTTTGTTCCTTTTTCATAGTGCAGTGAAGGCTATTAGTCATGAGTGAGCATAAAACCTAAATTTGAAGGAAATGCTCTCTGATGAGAAACAGCTTCCTTGCTTAAGACCGGTGGATTTGAAACTTGGCCAAAATTGATGTGAAAATTGCTTTATGGCGGGTCAGACGACGATATTGTTCTGATCTATGTTACTGCTTTGTTGTCATGACTTTCACCGCATTTTCTGCTTCTTTGGCGTCCAATTTTTCTCATTAATGAATTGGATGATCGTGACAGATTTGATGCTAAAATTTAAGTTATCATCTCAGCTATGGAAAATTGTTTCAATCGCTCAATCGGACCATCATAAGAACTTTAGTGGTCCAGCAAACATGAACGATTTGTGGCACATTTAGTTACATCAATACATGGCTCCCTAGGAACTTTGATATTTCACTATGTTCCTTTTCAATTCTGCTTACGAGTGCACCACGGTAACGGAAACAGTAACGCGATGTCGCTTTTCTTTCAGAACTTTAGATTCAAAACATTCTTTGATTTTCGTTCGAATTTGCTTCCCTTGATAGACTCCGCAGTTGTCCTTTACAGTTTATCAACTTGAAAACCCCATTTCTGGCGCTCTTTACTACAGATCTGGTCCTCCAAAGTAAAACTAAGTCGTTTTAAATTTTTGTTTTCAAAGGAAAGACGATTTTCAAGTATCCCTGAATCAGGGGGCCTCATTGAGGCCTGTTTTATAATACGTAAGGAGCAGCGTATGGAATCAACACTTGCTTTGCGCAATATCAGATGAAGTTCTGGTTGGCGTTGCCGTTCTGTTTTCGTAAACTCTTTTTTGACAAACAGGGACCTCTTGCTTTGAATTAATCCCGAATTTTACAGAGCAATTTTTGCTTACTTCGGGAAGCCTTAACATTTACGATCAACAAATGAATCAGTCTTCTTAAACTTCAGAATCTGGCTATTTTCTTCACAAAGACAAACATTTAATCTTCGTAATCGATGTTTGTCGATTATTTTCAATCCTATTTAAGTTTGTGCACAAGGATTACATGAAGAGAATTACTCATATCTCTCACATAGGGCGATTTGCAAATACTACAAATTACTGCATAATTTTCGGTAGGAAATTTGATGTAAACAACCGCTTATTTCTGATTCAAACTAAAGATTTACGCAAGGATGCTTCAAGAGAAAATTGATAAACATTCTTGTCAGTTAGCTGTGTTTGGATAAGGGCTAGAGGATTACTTCGATCTCCTATTGCTTCATAAGGAAATCTGTTTTTCAGAACGTAAGAAGCTAAGCGGTGTTTACGATGGCCTATTTTCAGCAGCAATTTTACGACTTGCTAATGGATGCATTCAGAAAACTTTGCGATAAAACTTCCGCTCTATTAATTTGCGTTATTGGATGGCTGTATCAGGTTTTGATGTGACGTTTTCAATGGATCGCTTGACGCAGGAAATATGCATTTGAAGTTACTGTCAGTGTGTTCAAATAAAGTTGAGGAACCGAATCTTGCAACTATGCGCAAAACATTTCGATTTCGTTCCCTGTATGTATGGGGGAGTTTTGTTGCAAAAAGGGCTCGTTTAAATTGATTTCCGATAGGCTAACTTTGAAGTGTTTCTTGCCGACAGTTCTTGTATGCATTGTAAATACAAGAATTAAAGGTATCTGCAGTTCTGTAATATTGCCAGAAAAGCTTTCATAGCTATCAACTCTCAAAGCTACTAGTATCAATATGCAAGGTGATTGAAAATAGATATTCAAAATTTCGATTGCTACCTTCCATTGCCGTGTTGATTTGAAATGATGACTGATTCAAAGATTTGCATTTCGCCAAATATGGCACACGTTTGCTCCTTGCAACCAAACTACATGATATTGAACAGTCGGTGCAGGATTGATTTAATATAACTTCAACACCTTTGCTCAGATATGCTTCAACAATAGTTTATTTGAATACTTGAATGCTAATTTAAATTTTGGTACCTTGCATTGTGATGTGTGCCATTTTGCTAGAGAAATATTAGCATCTAAATTTCAAACTTGGCCTATCGTTTCGCATGAACCACTGCTCCAGTAATGAGTCAACTAACGGTTGTCCAAATTATGTCTTCGCTTAAGTGTATGCTACAAAAGTTTGTATGACTTTTTAAAAACAAAACTCTGAAGGTATCTGCAGCTCTTTAGTATTAACAGAGTAAAGTTCAGAGCTCACAACTTCGAAAAATACAAAAAGGTAGATGGATGTAATTTATTAAAAATTGATATCATATTCCGTTCCATTCTCAAACATCCTTGCTCATTATATTCATGATTAATTCATGGTTTTAAATTTCGCCAAACACGGCACACGTTTGCTCCTTGCGACTAACTACCAGATATCACTAAATTTTGTTCAGGTTTGATAAAATGCAACATCAACAACCTTGTTCAAGTATGCTTTAGAGGGAGAACATTAGAGTCCTTGAGAGATAACTTGAATATTGATATGTTTTATGCTCTAGAAAATCGAGGAAATTAAAACGTGCGACGGTGAGTAGTCGACGGATTAAGATGCTTGTCAGGAAAGCTGAGATCCGGTGCTGGATTCCCGGCAATGGCGCCTTTTACTTTTCTCGATTTTTTCCTGATAATTTTTGTTTGTTTTACGCTGATATACTTGACTTTGCCACCGAAATTTTAGTGTTGAAAGTTACTAATTCGTTTATCATTACACGTAAACCATTGCTGCTGCCAGTGATAAAGCCTGATTCACATTATGTCGTTTTGGTAGGTCTTGCAAAAGACCCAAAAGACAAAGGACTGAAACTGAGCCTTTGTCTTTTGGGTCTCTTTGCCCGACCCTAACGACCCAAATAACCTAGCTTGTCCTAACTATGTCCCTTCTTAACTGAGGTCTTTTAGTAGTCTATTGTATTTGATCATCTCGTTGGATGCACAAACAAAACAAGCCAATTGTCAAGCTTACAGACAACATCATTTTGCTCAGGTCATTCTCCGAAACTTGCCCCACACATGTGTCTTCGTTGATGTAAAATCATTTCAGATCTCTCTCACATTTGATTAACGTTGACAGGAACGGTCTGTTACATCTCTATTTTCGTCTAGTCGAAGGAAATATGATTGCTTTTCAATAAATGATTCGTGTACAAGTTTCGAATTGTTCCTGCCTATTATGATCGAACGAATACAAATCGTTATTGTTGCATCAAGTTTTAAAGCTAAACAGTTTTCTGTTCCTTATAAGCTAATTACTGTATTTATTTCATGGGTTTCCTCAATCTGTTAGCCAAGATCAACATTGGTAAATTTGTTTTCAGTTCCCTAACTTTTAAAAACTATCTTTAGATTCTAATTTTCTCAAATATTAACTTGCCAAAAACGTAATTTCATGTTTGTGTGATTGCCAATTTCCGCACATTACTGAACGGTTGATGTAAAATCGACCACACTATCGACAGTTTCACCATAGGGCTGGAATCTATTGCAAAACTTTGAAATCAAAATTTGTAAAATGTTATTGCCTGTTGTCAAATGTAATTTCTTAAAACTGAAAAGAGCGAATGAAGCTTCAGATCGTTCGCTTTAATTGAGGGCCTTTATTCCAGAAAATGATCATTCTAAAAATGATGATCATATCAAAAAGCTCTTTCTGGAATTATTGCAAATCACCCATTGTTCCCATCGATCAATTCAGTTGCAAGAAGTAGCTAGTACAGACGCGCAGCTAGGAATTTTATGGGGCAGGGGTCACAAACAGAAAAAAGGGCACTTTTCCTTTTGATTTGGGTTGGACCAATGCCACTTCCTCGTCAAAATTGCGACACTGTGAAATGAAAACACACAACAGGGAGCCAAACAAGTCAGATGCAGATGATATCGGTTGTTGTTGTTGCTGCCTAACACAAGGAGGAGAGGCACTTCGATAAATGATAACATTTTACACATTTGATTTCAAAGTTTTCCAAAGATTTGAGCCCTGTCCTGTCGACCACACTTAGTTATGTACAGATGGGCCTATTTTGAAATTGGTCACACACAGAGAAAATCGTATTTTTGCTAATAACAGATTTTCTGGGAGTTGTAACGTAGTTTAACTGTTTTCAGTATTTGCAAGAGGCAGCAAGTAACTCATTTTATCATTATTTTCACGAAAAAATCGTAAGGTGCAATTGTTCACCAAATATTCGAGATTTGCTCGCCGAGCAAGATGTCTGTATATTTAGCCAAGTTGCAAACAAGGAGAAAACAGTCTTGAACTTTTCTAAAACATTGCCTAGTACATTTTGCTGAATTTTGCTAGCAGAAAGCAGTGTTTTGCAATGTCGCCTGGGGGAGAGGCTCTACTGTCTCTACTTACTAGATTGAGCACCCGGAGATAGACAAGCCAATGGGATAGCAATGTCAAGCTGTCAAGCAATATTTTGCGATGTGGCTAAGCAGAAATACATTGCTTGGAAAGTAAACATTGGCTAAGGCTCGAAGGTGATTAGACTTGCACCTGTCCTCTTGAAAAGGGGACAAAGGAGGCCAAAAAACTTGTTACTCTTCTTTTCAGATGAATTAGAGAAATCCGAAAGGTAACTGAAATACAACTTGTTAGCAATGCTTTTGGAAACGAAACTTAGCCTGGTTTCATCACAAAATATCTATTTTGGAATATAATATTTCATATAGTTTGCTATCTTTATCTTTATTAAGCGGTTGATGAGAAACTAACCACATTGACAAAGGTGTGTAAAGATGCGTAAATATACGATTTGATTGGTTTTTCTTGGAATCTGTATCAATATGTTATTATACTGATAACCAAAGATTTCCCTTGTTCCTCTTTCACCGTTCCAATTTCCTCAGATTCACCTGTTTCCCTCCCTACCAATCAATATTTCCGTTTTATCACGTTGAAGGAATTTTGTCAAGATTTAAGGTTAGTTTTTCTTGGCCGATGTCTTGACCTAAGACCACACTACTGGTGTACACGACTTGGTATCTCTTCGACTTGCTAACAAGCAAGTAAAGCGCTCGCTTCGCTCGCACTTGCAAACCCTTTGCCTCATGGCCTACTACTTTCCAGTGCTAAACACCAACTGTTCGCAGGCGGGTTAAAAATCCCGCCTCTAATCATATAGTACGTATTCAGAAGCCAGCAGAATTTGTAGCAGAGAAAATTGTGAAAAGAATGCACGTTCCGAAGACGGTTGAGTTAGTCGACTTTGCAGGGAAGATTCCCAAAAAATGCAATTGCCGTTAATGGAACGGGTGAGAAAATTCCGGCAAAAATTAAAGAATGGTAACAAGAAAATGTTTGAAAAACAATAGACCTCTTAGCTATTCAGCAAAAGAGCCTGGATCGAGCGTTATTTTTATACATTTTTATACACGAGATTCGATCGAGTGGCGTTAGAGCTTCTATCACAATTGTGCACATTCGAAAATTCTACAAAATGTAACAAAGTATCATTCGATTGAGATTCTTTTTCAGAATAGCTAAAAGGTCTATTGACAGGACGTTCTGAATAATGATCTGCAAGGTTTGAAGATGGCATCAAAGATACAACATTTGCGCAAATGTGTTGGTATGTTGTATCGATGTTTCTGAGTGCCAAAATAATCTTTAAAAGGAAAGCCTTTTATAACGAAGGTCCGGGGGGTACTTCACTATGAATTCATACGGGGATGTGCGCCGCGAGGATTTCTGTTACGGCCCAATCGCAGAAATTTGGTCCAATATTGATGCCCAATCCCAGAATTCAACCGATGTTTGCCACCAAGATTTGCATTTTCGAGGGCTTGGAACGTGAATTTCGGTCCCAAATGGCCATTGGAACGAGGCTCTGATCTGAGCACGTTTTTCAACACACACAAAATACTTGAAATCTGTTCACCTGAAACTGAGTACGTGTTGCTCGAAAAAATTATAGTTGCACTTTCATTCAACGCCCATTGCCAGAATTTTGAGTATAACAGTAAACCCAATCCCAGAAAATTCCAAGTGAAAGTATACTCTAATGACAGAAATTTTCCAGTAAAAGTATATCCCAATCCCAGAATTTTCAGGCCAAAAACTACCCAAACTGGCACACATCCCCGTCTTACGCTACTGTGAAGTTTCCCCCTCCCGGAATAAAGGGTATTTCCAATGCTCAATATTTTCAGTTGCCAAGACTTTCGTTGTATCTAATTTTGGTGACCAATGTTTCCCTAGATCGAGTTCACTGAGATAATTTAAATACCGGTCAGCGAGTCGACAAAGATGTTGATTATTTCAAGTATCAAGGCAAATAATGACCTCGTTCTGCCTAGGAATGGCATTACGTTTGATTTCTTGTATTATGTCATCGTCTGGAACGATCAGCTCTTTCGATTTTAGTTTTTCAGATCTACTTATACATCCAGGGCCGCCGAGAGCTTTTTGAGGCCCAAGTACAAAATAGTGCAATGAGGCCCCCTGCGAGCGAAACGAGCTGCAAATCTTTGGATCACGCCCTTTAAATTGCTTTAAATGCATTTCAGAGCATTTCCTGCAGTCCAAAAGCTAAAAACCTTCAATTATGAAGCCCCTTAGACCCTGAAGCCAGGGGAAACTGCCCCCTGTTCACCCCTCTCGGCGGCCCTGTATACATCTGTCCTTCCACATGAAACAATCTTTCCCTAATTTTCAAATTTTACCCGTACAATTGAGAAGTATGTTATTGCTACAGACAACATCCCTAATTTTAGCTTTGAAACTTTAAAACATTTATCATAAAGCATAAATTTTCCATAAAGTACCGACAGAAAAGGAATTAACTTCAAGTTTATGTGAAGTTAACTTGCTCATTGATGTTAAAACTAAGAAAGTAAAACATACAGAGAATGAACTTTAAATTTATTTTCAAAATACTTATTAGTCATCCTGTTACATTTACCATCGACACTTTGTACTCTCAATTTAAAGGCTTAAGATCGCTTTTTGTTGCAACGTGGGAAATTTTATCGGATTTTGGTATATTCATGTTACATAAAAGTTATTAAATATTGAGAATTCTGTATCTCTTGAATAGTTTGGTAAACTATGCGCCAGCTACGTTCAAAAATGGACTTAGTGCTGTAATGTCAACCAACAAGACTAGCAAGTCCTTATTTTTTTCCATCCCATTCGTATACAAGAATCTAAATGTGTCAATCAAAAGTTTTTTCGTCCAAATCTCTCTATAAATTGACCCAGGGGGGCCACTCAGCACATGCACATACGGGGAGGTAAGTCCGATATTTTTGTGTCAGAATATTGCCAAAAGTGATATTTTTGGTCCAAATCAAGCTGAAGGTAGGTAGGTATTTATATTTAACGTGGCTAGCCCGCGAAAGTCTGGGAGACTTATTTCCATCAGGGGCCACGGATGTTTTACCATGAGTCCGCCGCAGCTACCCGCCACAGCTATCAGATTTCCCTCACATGGCTCTGGTCCACCCGGGCTAGTGTTACGGACAGCGACCAAACTGTCCAGCGTGGGATTTGATCCTACGGCCGTTCTGATCTTTGGCTTACGAGTCAGACGCCTTAACCACTCAGCCACACGCTCACTGAAACCATATTCATGATATTTTTTTATACCAAACATCGTTATACGTTATATTGATATTTCTGGGTTCACTAGAGACAATCCTGACTTCTATTTGTATTGTTTCGGGATATTTTATGTTCATGTATAGTAAAAACCCGCACATAAGAACCTTAATTCATTAAGAACTTACAGCCTGAAATGGTATAATTTGTACCCAATAAGTAAGAACCATTTTAGCCTGATATATTAAAGTGGGTCCATTGTATGTTTTGCGAATATGCGGATTTGGCCTAAATTTGAGTGCGGTTAGCGGATAGTTTCCATATTTGAGTGCGGTTAACGGTTACGGATTGTTGCGGAATCGTTACGGTTACGTTTATAGCCGACGAAATTGCTCGGTTAACGGATATCAGGGCTAAAAACGCGCGGTTATGCGGATATCGAACACCCTGTAATGGACCCACATTAAACAGGTTCTTAATAAAGGGTATAAAACTTCATTCTTTCATGCACTGGGAAATAAATTTAGCTACAATGAGAAGAGTGTTGATGACTAAATGGAGTGGTAAAGCATGGCGGGACCTAAGGGAAGACAAGTGATTCTTCCCCAAGCTTTTTGAAACAGCTGGTTGTCTGCTGACTGTGGATAGGTCAGGAGATGAGAAAATTCAGCCCCAAGAACTAAATAAAGGACTATGTTTTTAAAGTAGAGCTTTACGTTGCTAGCCATTTTGACATCATGTTCTGATGCTAAACCTTCCACTATCCATTGTTTTCTGGCATTTGTTTTTTGGACCCAATGTTGAGAACCTATACCCTGATTGCGGGATGTACCTCGCAGCATAAGAATCTAAACAGGCTGAGTTAAATATCTTAGGTTCTTATGTGCGGGTTTTTACTGTAGCATGTGCTAAAGAGTGCTCAAATCATTGCTGTAACGCAAAAATATCAGGGAACCTTGCGCTTGATTTTAAAACATCACCTTTTTTAGGAAATCTCGTGTAAAATCTGAACGAAGTGACTCTTTTTGCGTAATAGTTTGAGGTAGCTTGCAACCAAGTAAGGAAGTTTCTTTCCAACCTAACTCTTTGGGTTCGAAGAACCAACAATTTCTATTTAGGTTTCAAAGTCTCTGACTTGTTTATATCTGGAATTACTTGGTAAGAAGCTACCTCCACTCAAAGCTTAATGCCGTATTTACTTGTATGTTGTTCGTTTATGTTTTCGTTCCCCCATTGTTTCTTTGCGTAACGTTTCTTGCATTATCCTCGTTTTGTTTCATGTAACCAAGGGGTAGCCGTGTAATCTCGCTCCTCTTGGAATTGTCCCTGTAGTGTCGTACAGTCATAATTAGAAAGTAAAGTAGAACGTAACTAACATTGTAAATTTTTTATCTGAATTTAAAAAAGTGACTTTTTCAGCCAGGAAGAATTCGAAAAGTAATTGAACATATATGAATATATATGTTTTTTTACATTCTGGAAAAAATTTACAATATTAGTTACACTCTACTATACACGTTTTTTTTATAAGAAACTAGGATCAGGCCATAGTACTAAAAGTTTCTTAATTTCGCATGAAATTTTGTCCATTTTAGTACTAAAAGTTTCTTAATTAGTTTCTTATTTTTTGAATGCAGAATTATCAATGTGGTCGCTAACACTGCGGCAAATATGATTCTTGATATTTAAAACATCATAAAGGACTAAAAAGTGTTCTGTTATGTCGAAAACACAAATGATTAGATAATTTTGCTCAAGAATAAAGGTTCAACAATCTATTTGCTATAATATCCATGCTTTAACTTTGAAAAGTTTCTTAGTACTTCTCAGACATAGTACTAGAGTTTCTTAAAATTTTGGCCATCTTAGTACTAGTTTCTTATAAACCATTTTCTTATAAGAAAACGTGTATTTTCTAACAATAACTATACAACACTACGGGGACGATACCAAGAGGAGCGCAATAATACGACTACCCTATGGTTACATGAAACGAAACGAGGACGGAGGGGCAAATCACTGCTTAAAATCTCGTACGCTCTCAAAAATAATCACATTTTAATCACAAATTAATCAAATTAATCATACAAAAATCACATTAATCACGAAAAATCATCGGTCATATTAATCAAAAATTTTGAATGTTTCTCAAATTTTTGTGAACACATTGCAGATTCAACCTCGAAAATTTGAACAGCACAACAGCGCAATATTCTGAGTTCCCTGCTATGGAGCAAAAAAATGAAAGCGTCGTTCTTGTGTTACAAACAACTCTGCCAGTTCGGCATGATAGTCTATGACTTGACTTATGAAATAGCTTACCGTCATATTTCATCATTTGGTTTATCAATCTTGCTCTGTCTTGCCCTATTTATACAATTTTTATTGTACAGGAGTTTCTTTTGGAATGTATAATTTATTCTGAAATAATCACAAATTAATCACTTAAATCACCACGAAACTCAAATTGATCACAAAATAATCACTTGTGATTATCAATCTCGTACGCCATTTCCCGGAGTGACTTGCCCCTCGACGAGGACAATACAAGAAACATTACGCAAAGAAACAATAAGGGAACAAAAACATTGACGAACAACATACAAGTAAATACGGCTATAAGTGGTTTATATGAGAAAAAACACCTCACCTGCCAGACCCGGGGCTTCTGTGAAATTAGGACGAACTGACCAATAAGAATCAACGAATAATTTCATTTCACCTCACCATACCGGTGGTGTTTCATTTTGTTTATATGGTAAAATTTCACCTCACCCAGGTGAGGTTCCACCTCTAGTGAGGTGGGATTTCACTATACCGGTGGTGTTGCGTTCGTCGTGTAAACTCGAAATAAAAATACAAAGGATTCTATGGGAAGGTGGAATCTCACCTCTCAGCCCCGGGTCTGACAGGTGAGGTGTTCTTCCACAGGGGCATCAGTTTAAATATTCGTAATTATTATTTAGTATTTCTCGATATTGTTATTTTTGATATTTTCACTATTTCTCGATACTGTTGTCTTTTTTGCTTCTGAAGAGCCGCGAATACTTTCGCTCCTCCTCCGCTTTTCTCTCCCTCACTTCCTTCGCATTTTCTGCTCTCCTTCGCATTGGTCAAAGTATTCGCGGCTCTTCAGAAGCAAGAAAGACAACAGTATCGAGAAATAGTGAAAATATCAAAAATAACAATATCGAGAAATACTAAATAATACACTAAGAATATTCAAACTGATGCCCCTGTGGTTCTTCCTCATCTATTCAGGTTCTAACACTTATTGAACATATTAGCTATTCACCAAAATATTGCAAAAGGCATTGCTCATATGTGCATGGAGCAGTACCCTTCCAAATGCCGGGCCTTTTTTACTCACCCAGGTTGATTTGATTTGTATGAATGTGACAGGCATCAAAGAAGTGTGTCTCAAGCCACTTGCAAACAAATTCAATGCCTTAAGAACACCCTGTTCTTGAGGATAGCTGGATAGCTTCACCGGTTTTTGTTAAAAAGACCTCTTTCAATAACGAAAGAAGTTTGCTTAAAAGCTGTTGGTCGAAAACAGAATTCAGAAGGATCTAATAACTAAGAATCGTTTGAATGATTAAAAGAACCCGATCAAGTTTAAGATCCTGGTTCTCTCTGTGTATTTCGTTTTATTGGAGTAAAGTGAAACAATGTTAAGGAGATTATTCCCAGCTTTCTTAGCCTGAACCCCCGGGGGGGTACATGACTTGCGGATGGACGGGGGTCTGCCGCCCGGTTTTCAGAAAGCTACCCTCTTCTAATTACGGACAGTTGCCGTCAGACCCACTGTTATGATGAATTTTGGCAGAAAACTACCGAGTTTTGACAATATTTTGCTAATTTCTGGAAAACCAACCCATGTTTAAGAAAAGTTTGGCGAAAAAGGGACCCTTGTTTAGAGAATTTTGGACCCCAAAATCCACCCATATGGGTGGCACATACCCGTACCCTCAACATGTTATGTTACCCCCCCCCCCCGGGGCCTGAAAACAGGCTAAGCTATCTCTCCTTTGCCAGTAGAGAAGAAACTACACTTTGAGGAATGAGAAATGACTTGAAACTAGGCGAATGCACGACTCAACAACTCATTTGGTAATTGGCAACTCTTTCTGTGCTTTTCCTTGAGCTGACAGGCGCAAAGAATAGAGAATTTATGTAGGTGGATTTTAGATTTCCGACTATAAATATCATAAGAAGGGTGGGCTACAACTCAAGACCTTTGTAAACCTCAAATACTATCTGCGGCGTCTTGCCACCCTGCCCACTGTCTGGTAAATGTTGTTTTCTTTTTTTTAATTTCACGTAACGATATAATGATAGCGATATGCGAAGGTTTTATTGTGCAGTGGTGGGATCCTTTGTTTTGCAGCCAGAACCAGGGACCGCGTAGTGATTTGAAAGTGCAGGGGCTGAGTTCTGAGCGAAGTGAACAAAATGGGGGTCCGGGGGCTTGCTCCCGGAAAAAGTTTCTGAGACGACACCCCTTAGAGCGCTGGAAAATGCCTTTTTGTGAGAATAACATGGCGATATAAAAAGTTTGAAAATATGTAAGGGATATGACAGTGAAAATTGCCTCAGTTTGTAAAGTTTCATCCCGAACGATTTTTATGGTTAAATGCCTTATAAATCTTTGAACTTTACATTGTCGTTAAAAGAACATCACAATTGCCAGCAGTTTGAAAACATGTAACTAGACAAAAGCTTGGGTGCTAAATCCGAATCTGGGCGCGATTTTTTATATGAATTATAGGAAGATCTTTTGACAAATTTCCAAAACGAGGCTGCTAAATTGAAGTGGTGTATTTTTCTAAATGATAAAAACGGTATACAACGGTAGCAACATTGTAACACATCAAAGCTGTATGGCACAATAATGACCATGCACTCTTCAACTCTCAAAGCCACCAATCAACCCACGCTAACTGCAACCATAGTCTATTGATTGTTACAAGTTTATCTCTTCCAATTCCATCTTTATCAAGGCCTATCAAGGACTCTTTCAAATTAACAGGAGCTGGCCTAGGGGTAAAGAACTATATTGGCGGTTGGGGAATTAGCGACAAAAGAAGATGAAATTTTGTTTTATCCAATAAATTTCTTCTTAACCCTATGAAATAAGTTAAGTCGGTAAGTTACAATTGATAAAATTTCAACAGCTTCAAAATGCAATTTGGAGAAAATTCTCGAAAAATCAAATTTAAGGCTACGTTAATCAAATTGCTACTGTTTGGAAGTTATATTAATGCAGTGTTTGTTTTCCTATTGAAATCCTCTTTCTAACTTATATCCGAAAACCTAGAGCATTAATTTTGTCCATCTGATTTTCTTGCTTGCAAATATTTCCCGATTTAGAGATTAGATAAAAATCCAATTCGTCTTAAATTGTAGACTTTTGCAAATAGACGATATTAAAAACGATACCAGGGTGTGTTTCGTAAGTTAACCAGCCTTTTCAGACCGTGTGAACTTGCAAATTCGATATCTTTAGTCCAAATTGGGCATGTTTGCACTCGTTATGGGAGCCTTGGGATAATATGAAACAATTTTGGAATTTAGACCTGTACCAAGGTATTTCAAGGACAGCTTCCAACAAAATCGCCAGTGGTTTCTCTTAAGGCACGTACAGAACCTACATGACCTGGCCAATTTTTACTTCATTTTTTAATAGAAACATGGCTCTGAAATTTTTTGTTTGGTTTCTTAACATTACGCACAATTCTTGTTTCAAAGAAAACGACAAACCCTAAAAAACTTTGAAACAAATTACCTCAAACCCATTATCAAGCAATTGCTGTCATCCAAATTTGCATTGATAAGACCAGTCTGTCTCAAATTAGATGTCAAGTGAAAAGGTCCGCAAATATTATCGATTGGAGTGTTTTACATGAAAAATTTTGCGCTATCGCAAATCTCATATGACATTTGATTTGAGACAAACTTCAAATTTTGTAAAATTTTCAAGTTTTTCGGTAGAAAAGAAGAGTTAAAGATTTCACAAACTTCAAATGTCAAATTTGCCGTATGGTGACAACAAGAGCTGCTATCATTGACCAAAACATAGCAATAGGAAAAACTGTGCAGTTACAGAGCTTTGTTGCCCTGTTTAAAAAAAACAGTAATTTCGTTAAAGGGGAGGAGATGAAGCCGTACGAAGACTTGGGCAGCTTAGCAATCCCAGTTACAGATCGATTATTTTGTTGCCATTCTCCAGTTATTACAACAACCTACAGTTTATTGATTGTAGCCAATCAGAAGCCCACTCTCGCGTACGGAAAAATGAGAGGGGAGTGAGAATAATCGAGAGGATAGAAAAATGGCTCGATATAGGGATGCAAAAATTGAAAATAGTCGTTTCTTGGTTAAACATGTATCTTTTTTCACGTTTATTCAAAAATATGGTCACATTTATTTCAATTTTTGCAAGAATTAATAAAAGAGGGGTTGGAATAAAAGTGGGGGTTGGAAAAATTCTTCAAAAATTTATCA
This sequence comes from Aurelia sp. 4 Dawson et al 2005, assembly GCA_964019985.1. NCBI lineage: Eukaryota > Metazoa > Cnidaria > Scyphozoa > Semaeostomeae > Ulmaridae > Aurelia > Aurelia sp. 4 Dawson et al 2005. Next base: position 17,082,394 of record OZ026499.1, read on the forward strand.
TTGGGGAAAAGATGATTATTTAGTACTCGATAGTAAACATTGCAGCATATTGCAACATCACAATGCAGGCTAGCCTTTGCTCCAGACCCCATACGAAAAGATTTATTTTTCTGTAGTCTGGTACAAAGGCTAAATGCAGTCAAGAATCATTGCAGTTGCCCGATAGACTCATTGATTAGGAACCATTATCAAAGCTACTTTATGTTGTCACTTTGTCAAGAAACGGAACCGGTACCGGAAAGATTCGGAACCGGTAGGTCGATTCTTCCTCCATCACTTGCCAATGGGTTTACACCAGTTTGCAATTTGAGTCCCCTGAGATTGTACCTTCCAAGCACCTCAGCATACCGAATTCTGTTACACTAGATTTCACACTTTTTCAAGAAAGAAACCGAACATTTTGTGGACCAACAAAAAAGCGGATAGATCATCAGTTCATTTCCAAAACTAAACTATTGTATCTCAACTTTAATGTCATCGTATTTTCCTTAATCGCAAAAGAAGAACAGATCCGTTAAATTCCTTTCGCACCACAGTGTAAAGATGTGGGGATCTGATGGACCTAGAAACACCAAATGTGAGAGACATTGAAGATTTGAAGCTTTTATCAAAACCTACTAAAATCAATACCTCCAATTGAATTTGGGATGGGATCAATACAACTGGTTACATGACACGTTCTTATCATACAAAGGAGCCGAGCTTTGGGGTACAAAGAAGATGACGGGTCACAAATTTACACAGAAAATCTGTATGCACCAGCCTTTTTAATGTCAGTGGTAAAAGCTATCTGATCCTTACTAACACCCATTCCCTCTCAGATGAGAAAGAAAGCTCTTTGCAGCAGCAGAAGTCTTGAAGTCTATCTCAAAAAAGTGAGATTTGCAAGAACATAAATACACTTCTTGCAGATAAATTGAGTTTCTTTGTTCGCAGACATTTTAATGTCGCCTCTTACTTTGGAGACAGACTTCAGGTTGCCTAGATTGAATATTACAATCAGTTTTACTTTCATGGAATTACACATAGCGGTACAGTAAAGACGTATGCTCGAACGACTGAGAACTTAAGTATCTCGTATGCATTCAAAGTCCCTGTTTCTACAGGGTGTCCCAAAAAATTGAGCCCACTCGTGTTGCTTCTGTGGAGGAGCTGCAGATCTCTCCGTTTTAACCACTTACAAAGCTTCAACTTATAGTTTGAGACCTTGTTTGAGTCAATGTGGCCCATGGTTGCTGATTTATGAAGGAGAAAAGGCAAAATTAGTTGTCGCTTGAACAACTGCACTTCTATTGTTCTCCTGCAATGTCAGTATATAATGTAAATTTTCAAAGAAAGGGCTCTGGCAGCGCATTCTAATTTCACAACACTTTTAAAAGGTGGAAAGCGCTCTCTTCTAGCCCTTGACAACACTTCTAGCCCTGTAAAAGATTTAGAAAAACTGGCACAATGTTACTTTTGTGTTAATTTTCTGTCCGCTCTTTTCTAGGAAGCGCTTCGTTTCCTTGTCAAATCTGGTGTTTTGGGAGCAAAGGAGCAGAACATATAAAGAGCTGTGGGGGGGGGGGGGGCAAGGGAGTACAACTGTAGAAAGTACCTGAAACTGATAGCAGAGGGCGCATGAATCTTTGGGAACATGAAATAGCTGGGAAAGCTAGTCCAATTTTGAAAGAAACATACTTCTTTTTACGTTGAAGCAAGGGAGCAACGTACCCACTATAAGAGCCTCGCTTCAACATTCAGAGTAAAAAGCACGAATTAGTGGGAAAGTACCACTGCTCATGGCATACTGTTCTTCTCACTGCAAACCCCACGAGTCTTAGCATTGGAGCTAGTAGAGGTAGCCTGATTTTTGCTCCATTGAGGACCACTAGAGCCCTTTGATCAAGCATTATTTAATAAAGAACACAGCAAGTTAAGGGTTAAGGTGCACCACCAAGATCACTTCGTTTGCAAAACATCACCTCCACCAGCCTAGACGTGCCATGCCCTGATTAAACCCATGAGTATGACTAGACTTTGATTTAAGATTAACTTTTGCTTCTTCAAAGATCTAAGCCCATTCATCAATCTAGCACATAAAAAGAAACGATCTAATGATAGTGAGGAACTTCCAGATTGATATCAAATGGATGGACGTAGCCATGATCAATGTCAAATCACATTGTAACTCAGTCGTCAGCTACTAAGCATGTGGGCTATCATTTTCTCATATATCTGATACTAATTCCGAGGAATTCACTATATTTACGAAGGGGTATCAAGGTAAGCCGTGAGTGACGGGTTTGAAGACATTTACTAAAGCCCAAGCGATTTCTAAAAGGAAATTGTTTCAGGTTTGGTCATATTGAAGGCTTAGTCATACATGCTGTAACTCGAAAACAAGTTTCAATTAGCTATGTAAGCAAAACAAAAAAGAAATGAACAAATTTAGCACACTCTTCGAATGGTGCATCATGGAGTCCTCCAAGAGCGTAAATGATAAAATTGGTTTTGCATATAGTACGTCGTTAGATTATCTGTTCTGGAGGGACGTAATTCTTTGAAAAATACGACGTCGTACTGGACTGGACTAGTCTTATCTTTCACAGAATTACTCCCCTCAAGAACATACCATCAGCATCACAAGTCAATGGTACCCAGGGTAAAGTCACTGTAATCCTGCTACGTTGAAGGAAACTTGTGCCATTAACTATGCTTGTACATGCCTAAAACTTTAAAGATATCGTTTCACAAAATGGACGATTGCTAAAGGATGCCAATGTTAAGATTTTTTTAAGATTCACATCTTTACATTTGAATAAATCTAGTTATTTTGTCTCAGTATCATTACGAAACGTAGCTACAAAGTATTTGATAAAGTGTAAATCAACGAATGCAATGTTGATGTTTTCTCAACTTTCTACAGCTTCTCTACAACTTTACCTTCGCCGTTTTTTATTCTCAATTATATCTGGCCACATAGGAAAGGATTTTATCCATCTATTCATCTTCTTGGTGATTCAGAAAAATAGAGTGTTTGATCATGGTTCCTACCCTCTAGATTCTTTGGGAAGAAACGGGTTTATTAGGAGCATTAGATAAAACCTTGAATGTTTATCACAAGCATATTTATCAACGGAATTGTGCCATGTAATGATGCTGCGCCAAAGAACGGAGCACGAATGTTTGCAAGAGGAGGACAGAACTGGACAGGAAGCCGTCTTTCGACCAGAAAGGACTCCAATAAAAAATCCTTTTCTTAACTTGCAGCTTCTTACGAAAATTGCAAAGACGCGCGCTTAATTGCAGCCACAAGATACTGAACGATTTGACCAAATAAATTGGAAAGTAACCCAATTTCTCTTTTTCAGTTTTCGGTTTTCGGACTTACCTTTCGTAAGTCTTAAATTGACCAAAGAATACATCTTGTGTGAAATGCATTTTTTACTAACGAAATCGTTTAACATTGCCAAAAAGATCGCAACTGTTTGACGGTACCTAAATTTGTTTTAGGTTGGATAAGATGATATCTGTAGTAATAAGGTTTTCGTTTTACTCCAGCGCTCTTGAACTTCCAATATCTTGAAAAAATGACGGAGCTTTATGGTAGTTTATAGCATATATGGCATTTGAAACCAGAGAATTCAATTCGAAACTTGGTTGCACTAAAAACTTAGTAACAGTAAAAAAAGACCTCTTTAATGCAATCGAGAGTTCCCAACTGAAAAACATTGCGTGCAAATTAGACAATGTAATGCACCATACGGAAGAAAGCTTCTCCATCTACTGTAATTAAAAATGTTCCTAACTTCCAACCAGCCAAAATAAAAGAGGAAGAATTTTTCTTGCTTTGCATCCATCAGTGACCAAAAAGGTGGGTCCCAACGTCAACTGCGTTAAACATTGTCACTCATCGTGGCTACAAATTTCATATCACCGATAACGAATACGCAATCAATAAACATACAGATTAAAGGAATCCTGATGAAAAAAAGGCTAGGCTTTGATAAGAAAACGATAAAACTTCTTTACTCACCACCAATAAGAAAATGTCTCTCCAAAAAAGGTGGCTCCTAACAAAACCAATAATGTGGTATATCTCATCTTCAAGACCACTTTCTAAAAACACATTTATGCCATTCAATGAAATCCCTTCGCCAAAGAATCACGATACGACTGTTTGAAAATCCTCTCTGATCACGATATTCCGTGAAGTCGTCTCGTTTCACTTGTATTCGTAAAGTTGATTAATTGTTTTAACTTTTAGTTCCTCTCGTATCAGGTTTTGCCTTGAACTTCTCTTGTCTTCACTCGTATAATCAAATTCTCTTGATCGTTTGAATGTCTCGTTCTACTCAGATAACGATAACCCGTGAAGAACTCTTGTTTCACTGTTTTCTTTCGTTTGTTTGTTTTAAGTTTTAGTTCCTCTCGTATCAGGTTTTACCGTGAACTTCTCTTGTTTTCCCTCATATAATCAAATGCTCTTGATCGTTTGAATGTTTCGTACTACTCAGATAACGATACACCGTGAAGAACTCTTGTTTCACTGTTTTTCTTTCATTTGTTTGTTTTTCTTTTTATTTCCTATCAGCTCAAATTTTACCATGCAGTCGTCTCGTTCCAATCTTGCAAACAAACGCTCCTGATTGTTTCAATGTTTAGTTCCTCTCTGATCACCATATACCGAGAAGTACTCTTGTTTCACCTACTGGAACCAAACTCAATTGTTTGTTTTAATGTTTGGTTAACGTAGTAAGAATCAGCGAATAAGTGAATAACTGCCAACGATTTCAGGATACAAACATTCACAGGTCAACCCACAGACAATTACTCAAATGATAATAAGCCGATAGCTGATAGCCCGCTGCACTTACAATTTATTATACAAGCCAAGCGCCCTCTTTGAAGAGAAGCGGGCTTATTCTCATTGCTTCCCAGTTCCCAAAAGCAACACATCTCGAAAACTCAGACCATCAACCACTAGCTACGGATCCAAGGAATCCTGGAAGTTGGGAATGTGTTGATTTGTGACGTCATTCAACACTTTCTGCAAACTGTTCCCAAGGCTGGTAAGACCATATTATACTGTAGTTGTACAATTTGATCCTTTACAAAGTTGTTATCCTTCAAGAGCGTGCGTTTATACTGTTCCAGCATGGGTGAAAGGAAACAAAATGTTTATTCGCAAATCATACCTGTGTCTTTATCGTTTCTTCTTTCTGTCTTTCCCTGCTTTTCCTTGCAGCCCTACCTTAGCTGTTCAAATCGTTCCTTCAAGTTTGCAATGGCCTAATTTCAGTTTCTTTGTAAAGGCTAGGCTGTCCTCGGTTGCAATTTTGTGATTTTCAAATCCCAAGTTCCTTGTTTTGGGAAGGGCACGCTTTTTAACGTTCTCTGAGTGGAACATGGTGGTGATCTCCACCAAGCCCCCAGGGCCAGTCCTTCCCAGAAGGTCTTTTCTGAGCCAAGACTGATGACGATGAGTCTCTTGTTGCCCTGTGCTCTTTGACTTGATGATGGCGCTTCGGGCAATAGAGACTCATAGTATCACTCTGAAAAACTTGGCCCTATTTAGGACCAAACTTCGCTATTCCTCCAGCACCAATCAGATTGCGAGATTTGTGAATTACTATTGTTAAGGTGTAAATGTGATAGAATTTTCGATTCGATTGAAGAAATTAAAAAACTCTCACGGGATGGAGATTCGAAGCCGTGATTCTTTCATAATTCTATTGATGATAGAAGAAAATAGGGCCAAGTTTATCACTGTTTCGTTATGAGTCCCTCTTGAGCAAGGTTTACCGCAGGGATACAAGCGACTCATCGTCATCAGTCAAGTCTGAGCCCAGAGGGTCTTGTTTTTATCGTAGTTTTAGCTCCAAGAAATTTTGTGACATGTCCTGATACCAGTTTTTAACGGAATGCACAAACAAACTGGTGCTTCTGCTTGAAAACTACAATACAGTTGAAAGGAGTGGTGGGAAATCCTAACCTTCTTCGTGGTTCTATGAAAATGTTCTTAATTGACCTGTTTCAACCAGCATTGCTTTCACGCACAATCCTTTGGTAGGAATTTGTTTTGTGGCCGTTTTCATGGCTCACAGGCCAACTAGGGGATGCTGGTTGAAACAGATCATGTAATCATCAACGCAAAATCTTGCTAAACTTTGAAAATAAATTCAAATAATTTCAGAAGATCCTTGCACCAAATGAGCATTAGTGATTGGTCCATCTTTTACATTTAGCAAGTCATCCTTTTGTGGCTTCCGCGCACTCTTTGTATACATTTTGTATGTCTCTAGCACCCAGCATGCAGTTCGTGTCTAAGCCGGGTAAATTTTCCGTGCATTGGACTGAAATTTATCTCCTAGGAGGAGATCGCCATCTTTACTGGCGGGAGATATACCGATTTTCAATTATGCTGCAATTTAAGACCCGAATAACATTCTAAGGATGGATATCAAACTTGTCTAAGAATGCATGAAGGGAATTGAGCAGCTTTTGCCTTTGGTAGATTTATTTGTTGTCTTTCACAGCGTGTAATGCATTGTTTCCAGGCATCGATTCAACGTTATGAGAAGTTTGTTTGTGAATTTATCGACAACAAATTGTTTGGACAGAGTGTCATCAGCTTAAAGCTCCAAGAAGTGCAGGGCAGTGACAAAGAAAGTTGTTGTAGCCTGCAGAGAAAATGTTCGGATTTTGCGTGCTAGCTACAATCCTCTCTAGGGAATCGAAGCATCCTGGATAGTCACCTCTTTTTGAATGAATTATATCATAGTCTTTTTCACGATACTTGTGGAAAATTTTGCTCTGTGTATGGGTCATATTTAAAAATTTTGCCGTGGTTCAGGGGACTTATTCTCAAGAGGTTGCCCTGGCTCTATCTCTGAATTCTCAAAAGGCTTATTTACACCAGACTCCCTATGAGCTACCCCCCCCTTCCCTCGTTGGATTATCTAGTTTGCAGACAGTTTTTGTGTGCTTTACAACTATATCAACATTGCACGTCTGTCTGTGACCAAAGTTTTGCTTAAAGAATAGCTTAGCTAGAGATCATGCAATATGGCGCCTTGGAAGTGCTAGATTATGCTTTGTGTGATTCCAGGTAGGATGCATCGCACGAACGGAAGGCGTAAGCGTTGAAGTTCCTCGAAACTTTCAACATTAATGGATTTCAAGTGTAATCACACTTGATCCTAAACTAATGCTTTCCAAAATTTTTACTTTTTCGTTATCAGTAGGTCATGAGGCATCATGTAACGCTTGTTTGAATGGAACTTGCAGGTCCTCAGGTGAGCAGCAGTTTCTCTTGTGCATTATGTTTTATACCCTGCACAGATGCAATGTTAGTTCACAAAATTATGCATAATTCTACGTTAGGGTCGGTAAAAGTTGGGCCTTTGGCTGCCTACAGGCATGATGCTAGATTCGGAAATTTTGTATTTTAGTGACGATGTTTTTTAAAGGACAAGTCTGGGGTTAGTATAATTGTTGATTATTCAAGAGATTACACTGTTGAGAATGGTGTGTAGTACTTTTTTCAATTTTTTTCTCTTTTTATCTGCGAAACTACATATTTCAATCTGCTGAGGAATGCAAAATGACGTCATTTTCTACGACGCCACTTCAAGTTGATCTCAACGAGGCTGCCAAATGTGTTGATATATTGTGCCATTCACATTGCTACAGTACAAAATACAAAATGGCGACAATATTTGGCCTAGCTTACGAAGATTCATTAACCAATTTATGAAAGTTGGAGACATCAAAACTTGGAGAGAACTCGCCATTGGTGTTCAGCAGTTGGTAAGGTTGCTTTTAATAATGATCTTATCAACCCCGGACTTGTCCTTTAAAAAGGCCACGATACCAATGTCGTTCGTCGGATCCCGAAGACGCTTGAAATGACAATAAATGAAGCAGTGTGAAGCTGTTTGAAGGCAGAAACGCCACAAGATGACGAAGAAACAATAGCAAATGTGTATAAGGGAGCGTTCATTATTTACAGAGGGGTTGGTACCGAAGAGAAATGGGTTGGATAAAACAAATTTTCTGTCATGAAAAGGTTAGATGAGTAGTTTTTCATGCAGTTTCATGGTTGGGTAAACAAAATTTTCCAATTAACTAATGGTAAATTTTTAAAGTCCTAAATTGCCAATTTCACCATCAATGTAAGCACTTTCCATTCACATTTAATTTCGACTTTGTTTCCATCTTTATCATGAATATTTCCAATATTTACGGTATTTACGGTAATCACATTTAAAATCTCCAGTTTTTACTACACTGAAATAAGGTCTATGGATGGGAGCTGGGTAGAATTTTTTTAAACCTGAAAATTGATGGGTAGATCTTTTTTCAGTCGCCTATTCAGTTTAGTAAGAAGATTTTTTGAACTAAAAGCATTTCTCTTCAGTACAAACCCCTTTGTAAATAACTAACGGTCCCTAAGTTAAAATGATACATACTGGGTGAGCCAGAAAACAGTTCCGACCTTTGAAAATTCATAGCACCAAGAGTACTTTAAAGATTTGAATTATTCAAATTTTAGGTAAAAGCCGAAAGATTGAAGTATTCTTGTGAATTTTCTCGCTGTCTTACCAGAACTAGGAGTATCGGTATATTCAACTTTATAAAAATTTTATGGTTCCATAATGACGAAAAAGGACTTAAGACATTGATCAAATTATAAGGACTCTCCTCTTCCACAGAAAAATACGCCAAATGAGCTTTTCACCCCGCGGGGGTACTTGACCTAAATTTGTACGGGGATGTGCCCACGAAAAAAAATTTTTTCACCCTGCTCCAGAATTTTTGCCTTCAAATGATACCCTGTTCTAGAAAAAATCAGTGAAAAGTATACTCAAAAACACAAAAAGTTGACTAAATAATAGCCCGTTGTAACAAAATTTCCTCTTTTGACATGTTTTGACAACCTGCTCCAGAAAATTTGCCTTCTTTTGATACCCTGTTCTAGAAAAAATAGGCGAAAACGATACCCTGAAAAACGGCACATCCCCGTCGGACAAATATACTAAGTACTCCCCCCCCCCGGGCTTTTCACCTTTCTCAAGAGTTGCAAGACACAAATTTCCAAACAGATGCAAAAGATTCTCAGTCCCATAGCAGTAAATGTGTGGAATATATCTATTATCCATGAAAAATTTCATTTTCTTGTTGCTCCGTGTGAGGAGCTCCTTATGATTTGATTAGGGAGAGTGCAAAATTTATTATGTGACATGGCTGGTGGAGAAGAAAACTTTTTGGAAAAAAATCTGCTCGCCCCGTATGAAATTATTGCAGGAAAACTAACTGTTCCGTCGCTTTTCCTTAAAATCCTCAAAAATATATCTGCCCTGCATTCATGAACAACATGTTTTACAGTGTGTATCACCGATGAAGTAACCAAAGACCATATTAAAATCAATTCCTGTACTTACGAATGTGAAAATGAAAAATTCACTTTGAAGATTAAGAGATATGACTGATGCAAGTATCTGGGAAGGAAATTTTGCGTCATCTAAAATGTATACCTTTCCAAGAATTTCTCTGGTTGCATGATTCACAACTTTGCCCTCAAAATGAGGCATTTTACATTTCAAATTTCATCTTGAGGTCGTAAAAAGCTTCTGTCCCGTTGATATTTGCTTCAAAAAAGTGTTGACCCACCTCAGATAAGCTCAATAAAAGTAGTTGTCCCGTTACGTTTTGCACCGGCCATGTTACAGAATAAACTCTGCTGTGTCCCTTTTGACCTTTTTAGTCATGTTGCAACTAGGACATTTTTTAACGTTGAAGTTACTTATATTTCTAGTGCTCGTAAAACAGTGAGAATAATCACACAAATACTTTTAACTTTTAACCTTTAACTAGAATTTGAATCATTAAAATTTGTGAAGTACTCTTAATGCCATGAATTTTCAAAAGGGGGACCTTTTTTCCGGTTCACCAGGCATAATACAAATATTTCGTCCTGCCATGCAGGATTTCTTCAGCCCTGCCATGTATATACCTATTGTTTCTTTGTCCTGTTTCAGCGTTTCTACCTGCAACCTGATGCTTTTCAAGTTACTGAAAATTTTCAATTGCGGTTGTGCATTAGGAAAGTGCTGAAATTTTTTTCGTGAAGTTTCATTGGCCGCTATAGGGCACCGTAAGTAAGAGACGCATAGAAATACGAAGTCAGCGAAGCCTAAGCTTAACCATGGATCTCTGCAATCAAACTAATCTAAAATATATAACAAGCCTGCTCAATTCACTTGATTAATCTTCTGTAGCCTGGCGTATGCTCAGCCTCCACAGTCAATTACTGGGCACTGTGAAAGAGAAACTTATATCGAAGCAATCGCTAACATTTGGAAAAACTGTGCGTTTTCATCTGCATTCTTCCAAGTTTTCTTTTTCTTTACTGCAATCTTTGATCCAAAAATTTCTTCAATCCTAGCATATCCTCATAGTTTCTGAAGTTATGTAATCCCCATTGTACCGCGATCAAGAGCTACTTCAATCAAATGCAATGATATGCAGGTTGCCGGACTAAATCTACGATATGGCACAGAGAACTCCCCAGTAGCGAAAATGAATCTTAGAATACCAAAAGCATCTAAAATGTCCTATATTTCTTAAGACTTGAAGAAGCTGTTTTAGCTTCTTTCAACTTTCAACATTTTTCAAGAAATTTTCTACCAAAGTACTTCTAAATTATTAAGAAGTCTTGTGATTCAAACTTTTCTTGGATTCTGTTAGCAAAGCAAAATTGGCCATGACTAGCCTTAAGATACCTCGTGCTCAGAATGCACCCAATGTCTGCCAAATTTCTAAGTGCTGCAAGTGCTCAGCGACACGAGCAGCGGTAGCGCCAGGGGATGGCTAGAGGGGGCTACAGCCCTCCTGTTGGAAGCATCTAGCCCCACGTCGTAAACATTTCGGGTTCTCGTTGGAGGAATCTGGAAAAATGATGTACAAAAGCTACATATTTTAGCCCTTTTGCCCCCCCCCCTGTCGGAAGCTCCAGCCACTCTGTCGGAAGATTTCTGGTGCCAACCCTGCAAACGAGAATTTTTCAGAAAAACGTAAAGACAGTACCAGGTTGAAGCATTGATCACTCTTTCCTTTTACAGGGCCTGGAAGAAAGCTACAATCTGATCTGATAGTTGAATGCGACACACCCTGATCCCGGCACAGATACTCACAACTTTGTTCCTAATTCTAAGTTAGCCTTATATCGAAAGATAAATGCAGAAATTTTTAAAATCTGCCAATTCGATTGGTTTTCATAATCTTCCCAAATCAGCAAAGTTTTTAGACTCACTTTGGATAAACTGATGGAGGCAAAATTCTAAGATGAAGAAAGAGAGCGATATATATAACGCCCCTGCAGCCCCTGTGGCATCCGCAGCCCTGTAGCTCTAATAGAATTTTCTAATTATTGTTAAATAGGACCGCGGTGCCATGACCCTACTTATTGCGGCAGTGAAGTTTTATTATGAGCATAGCTTGTTGCTATGGGAAGTTTGTTGCTAACATTCGATTAAGAAATATAAAATGGCGGCCTAGTAAGTGACCATTAGACATCGAAAATTAAATCAAGACTTTATTATTTGTGGTTTTGTCCCTCTTTGTCGCGTGGTGCGCCGAAAGACAACCTGGTTCAGTTATAAATCACAGAGGGTTTATCTCGAAACACGAGTCCTCTCCTAAAGTAGATTTGGATTGAGATGTAGCAAAAACTCTTGATCAAATTAGTTTTAAGAGATTCACTATGTTTGCAGTCAAAGAAATAGGGACTATTGACACAAATTAACGGAGAATCTATATTTTGAGAATTTTGGCCACGAGCTAGATTTATTTCAGTCGGTGCCCTTAGAGATTTTTCAGCTCGGGGCCCCCTAGCTAGAAGCATATATAAAATGATATAATTGTCCAGTTAAAAATTTGAGGCTAATGCTTTGCAACCTAGTGAGTTGTCTAAGCCAGCAGCATGTCAAGGATGAATCAATGTGGGCATCTGAGTTGGGGTTTTGGGGGCCAAGCCCCTAGGAAAACTTTGACAGCACGTCTGCTATGTACTTTGGTTCAAAACATTTCCCGATTACACCTAAGCTTTTTGAGACAGCATCACTTACGTTTGCTGAGAAGGCCTATCTGGTTCCTGTTTCAGCTGTATTTTGAAGCGGCTTTACGGTTTTTCTGAGATATTTTGGTGGTATTAAGGTTTTCAGCGACCCTCTAGACTCTCACTTAGGGTATGTTTGATTGGTAATTCCAGACCTACGAAATTCTGTAAACGTTAGACTTCGCAGAGACGCAAACACAGTTCCCAATAAAACACAAATTCTTCTATTTCAGAGTCATGCTGGTGAAAACGAGGTTACCTGTTGAGAAAAGCGAAGACGAGTCTGGTGCTTAGCAACAACTAGTAAAGTCATACGGAAACATGAGCAAATTTGCCTCGTTTTCAAAGTTTCGCAAGTGAAAACGAGAATCTCTCCAAAGTCTGCCAAACCTTCTGCCTGTTGGGGCAGAGGATTTGGCATGCCTTCCAAACCTGCCAAACCTTCCGTTTTCGGAATTTGATAGTCAGTCAAACACAAATTCCGAGTCTTCCAAGTCTACGATTTTCGGAACTGGTACCGATCAAGCACACCCTTGGAATCATCTGGAAATCATGATGACAACAGCAATATTTTTCATTATTTTCTGACTGCTGTTTTAGGTATGGCGGCAGAAAAAGCATAAATCCCACTCAATGCCATTGGGTATAGGCAGTATGCTCTTTCGGCAATTTCAGCAGTCATCCCGTTTTTCCGACAGGAGCAAGCGGCGAGTAGAGAGAAAATCAGTTATAACAAGTAGAATCATTTATGATACAGGGAGATTGCAATCCTTTTAATTTTGTTTACTTTTGCAAAATACTGAAAACAATGATTTAATATAACAAGAATGATAAGTCAAAATCAATTAATCAATAAGTCAATCAAGATATTAAGAACCTTAATCAAGATACAAAGTCTTAAATTGGATATGTCAAGGCCGATACCTTGGAGAGGCTGACAATGAGAACACACAGGAGGCCTACCCAATTTCTTATGTCGACATTATTCATTTTCGTAATCCGTCTAAAAATTCCAATGCTTGGTGAAACATGCTTTCTCTTTAATAGTAAAACCTTTTACCTGCCCGGCATTTGTTTTTAAACACAATTGTTCATGAAGTGACGTATTTAAGAGACTTTGGTTACACTCATTTCGGTCTATCTTTCAGGATTCGTTTGGCTTGATTCCACCGTAGTGGATGAAAAGCGAGTCATGCACGTTTTAACCTTCTCGCTAGAATTTCATCTGTGTCACAGCAGTTTATGATCACCAAAATTTGACTTCAAGGCCGATCTTTTTGCTTGATTTTCTTTTTGTGACAACTAGAGAGTAAGCTATTTTGCAGGCAGTGGCGGAGCCACAGTGGGGAATGGGGGTCCAGGCAGTCCCACTTTTCCAAAAGATCCACACAAAAACGCAATAAAATTTGTCTCACAGGAGGGTTAAGCCAGCTCAGTTGTTTTTGCCACGTAGTTAAACGATCTCATGAAATATTCTTAACAAATATCTAGATTTAGCTAAAAAGTAGTCGCCCGCATTTTCCGAGAGCTTGAAGGGCGTGGTCACACAAAATTTTCCTATGGCTACGCCCTTCTCGAGTGATGGCTCCGCCGCTGTTTGCAGGTATAGTAGATCCTGTAGGAGTTTCAAAAACTTTCAAATTTAACTTTTTTAGTGCTGCCTAATTTTGAAGCATATTCTTTTTAATTATTATTATTATTCATTTATTTATTGTTGGATACTAAAAGATAGCTACTGTAGATAGCTTATTGATTCCAACTCTAAAACTTTAAAATACAAAACAAACCTTTAAAATACAAATATTATTACAAGAGAAATGTGGATGAAATATTAACATGCCATTAAAAATATACAGTATAAAAGCATAAATCTAAAATTGTTTATCATATAAAGCCCAAATTCGGAATAAAAAGTTCGGCATAATCTGCATGGGTAATTTTCCCCGTACCAACTTTTGATCTTTGTTTTAAACTGACAAAGCGATTCCAAATTTCGTATCGTTGGTGGTAATATTTGCCACAACTGCGGACCTTTAAATCGGACGCTTTCTGTCCCGTTGCCAACAGATTTCACTCTGGGTTGCACAAATTCATTATTATTACGTAAATTGTAGTGAGTTGTATTTTCACAGAAGATTTCCTGCATAAATGGGGATGCAAGGGGGTCCAGGCAGTACAAGATTCAATAATGATTGCCAGATTACTTTCATTCTGCATATCAAGCTTCTAATTTTTTCATAAATGACAGACAGGAATGTCAACTTTTGTAGACTTTGAAGGATGATACACCTACCATCTTGAGGTGAAGGTTTTATGCTCTACAGCAAGATTTGCGATGTTCCTAAAGCGAAAATTATTACTTGTGCAAATGATCGGCACTGTCGAATGGTAAAGAATCCCATTTAAATTTCTTTGATATCTCGTCTCGATTTCATGTTATCATCTCCTTTTAAGTTTCAGCTGATGACGTCATTTTGTTTGCAAATTAACCGGATAATATATGCAAACTTTGGTGTATCTGATCTTTGAAAGGTTATAGTTGAAGGAAATGTTTTAACTGAGCTAAATGAAGTAATGAAAATTTTCCCTTGATTTAGAAAGGTATTTCAATTGAAGAAAACTTCTTTGAAACGATTTCCCTTTGGGACTATTGCAACGCTTGTATAATTTCTTTACTTGTCATAAACAAAATGACGTCATCAGCCAATCGTACAAAAAGTGGATAACTCGAAAATGTAACAAGGTATTAAAAAATTTCTAAAGAAAGTCTTTATTATTCAACAATGCCATTCATTTGCATCAATAAAAATGTTCATTTCAGAGCACCTTTAAATATAGTAGTGTAACTGGGAGTAAGGAGTAAGGTTTCTCAACATGTCATTTTGTACGCTTTGAGGGGGCAGGGTCACGCAATGTCAACAAAATTCTTTCGAAATGACGATTTTGCAGTACTTTTGATAGACCATGTCACAGTGACTCTCCACTAGTTTTCTCAAAATGAAAGTGTTAGTTTGGAGATGGACTCTTGTAATTTGTAGAGAAACAAACGAAACACTCATATGTTGTACGATTGCAGAGAAACATATAGATTCTAGAGATCACGTGTGGGCAACAGTATAGATTCAAGAGATAACAGGCTTGTTTACAGTTACGTGAACCCGCACCTTAAAACAAGGAAAAAACTAATTCATTCTTTTAAAAGATGTATTTGAATGATTGGCAAAAAGAGATCAAAGAAAATTTTATGATTTGCAATGTAATTGAGTTTTGGGTGATTTTTTAAACGCAATCATTTTTTTTTGGTCCAATTGGGTATCTATCCTATTATTTTCTTGAGTCCTCCAGTACTTTTGTAGTACAAAATTTGTACAACGTGCTATAGAACCTTTGGTGAAAACTGACTATTTTTGGTGAGAAAAATTCAGATTTGCTTTGAAGTTATAATGTTGCATCATTTATTCCATCAACTAAATCCTGTGAAACATTTGACAGCCTTGCAAGTTTGATTGTCTCTGCTAGTCACGTACGATTGCGACAGAAGTTTTGAATATTTCATCTCGATACGTTTTGCGTACAACGTAACTTGACAAATGATACCTTTATTTTTGTCTTAACTTTAGGACTTCTCGAGTTATGAGCTTGAAAAGTGAGCTTGATGAATTATTGAAAAGTTGCAGAAAACCAACTAAGTCTGCTTTTCTAAGAGCATATGAGAAACTTGCTGTAAAGATAGATCTCAAAATTTGCTTATTCGATAGAAATCTGTTGGCACCTAAATATCCTTGCATATATATTTCAAAGACGATGACAAAGCCCTGAAATTGTTTGCCATACCTTCCTTTCCTTTGCAGGAACATTTCGCTTTTTTCTGGTGCAATGATAGACCTTTTAGCTATTCTATAAAGAATCTGAATCGAACGATCTTCTTATGCATTTTGTAGAATTTTCGAGTGTGCACAATAGCGATGGAAGCTCTAACGCCATTCGATCGAACCTCACGTATAAAAATGTATAAAAATAACGCTCGATCCAGGCTCTTTTGTAGAGTAGCTAAAAGGTCTATTACAGAACATTGGTTACGTTAAAGATAACTTTTTAAACTTAAACCTAGGTAGCAGTTTCTTCCATTTTAGATATTAGTCATGCTTGTTCGTATTAACTATATCAACTAGGTGATTCTTACATGATTCTTAAATGTATGTGCTCAGCTACCTCAGATATCTACTAAGGTTGAATAAAGTATGAAAAAAGAGGTTCTAAATAAAAATATTCTGAACTCGTTAGTTGGAAATTTCTTAAATAGTGCTAAAAGATCAATCGCCAAACATTAAGTTGACCATGAGGAGGATGAAGACATTTCCCTGTTCTTTATATGTTCAGAATTACTCAAGACATGATCAAAATTGATCTATCATTTTTATCTACATGGTGTATCTAAAAATTGTGTTGTGGCGCTGTGGTGTAATCCTCTGACATTGCAGCCAGAATAGTCAGGCGGAGTGGGTTCGAGCCCCGGTAGAGCCCCACCACTTGAGCGTCATGACAAGGGGTCGCGGACTCGATTAGGTCTGCTCTATTTCTGCGATCCCAGCGCTTGGCGCTGAAAAACGCAACATCACCTTCACCTTCACATTGTTCGAAGTTTGATTAAATATTAGAAAAAAAAATACGATAACATGAACAGGTTCATGAGAAGACAACCTTGTTCTTAAGATTATGCTATTTCCTGGCGGGTCATCCTATTACCTTGAGAGCTGCGTTTCAGCGGGTCGTTGGGCGGTATGATTCCACTTTTCCTCTCCTCCACCTGCGCCTTTTCCTGCTCCATTGCACCGCAGCGCCCTTACCTTGGGAGTTTTTATATGGCTCTTTCGACTGATGAAAGAAACTGAGATCTGGTCAAGTCCAAAACTATGCAGAACAGCAGAACACATCGGATTTGTAATTGGATGAAACTCTGTGGAGACGCTTTAGAAACTCGAGAGACTCAAAGTCCAATTTTAATTTTTGTAGAGTTTGACTCGCAAACGAGGATTGTCCCAAGGAAAAGGCTGCTCCTAAATCATTGTTGTACTAGTGAAGTAAATTGATCAATGCATCTGGCCTTTAGCGTCTAATCACCGCAAAATGTTTACAACACGTTAACTTTCAACCAACACTGATATCCATCAATCAACAGCAAGTGCAGGCCAAACCACTGTTTCCTTGTCAATGACACAACATTCACGCCTGGACAGTTATGTTACCGGTTGAAATCTAAATGTTACCACTTTAAATCACTGTGAGAGCCACTAATTTCCCTTTCCTCATTACCTCATCCTTTCTGCAGTACAAAAAAGCTTTAAGAAACAAACATTTGTATCTATGACGGATTTCAAGTGAATCCGTCAATGGTTACCTCGCCTGCAAACGGAAGGTTTGATTTCTCTAGAGCGGGATTGGTGTGTTTCTCACTTTGGTTTTGCACTTTGCCATGACATCAAGGGTGCCAAAAGCTACGTAAATCACTTGTGAGATGCTAGTATGATAAGAGCACTTTATTGGGTGGGCTAAGCTTTGTAATAGCGAAGCATTTGATCTCTGACTTATTTAACATTTTCAAAAGTTAACAAGTTGAAACTTTTTAAATACAGGGTGTCTCAAAAGATTCTTCGACGTTAAATCAACTACAAAAAAATAACGATACGCTGAATGGACATTTGATCAACTAACCCTTTTTCTGAGATTTTAAATCAAATTTTGAAACAAAAATCCTGCAAATCCGATAAAAGTTCATTGAGCTACAAGCCTTTGAAGTTCTGGACTTGCTACAAGTCTCTCTCGCAGCTCCCGTTTTTGTCGCGAGAGAGACTTGTAGCAAGTCCATTGAAGTTCAAGTTTCTGCGAAAGCTGAAACCAGAGCCCTCGAAATGGCATTTTTTTGTAAAAGACCCATAGGCCATCGAATCTGTTATTTCAGAATTGCTTCAGAGCGAACCAAATGGGATCTGAACAGGTTTTCGATAACCTAACTTTCAACCATAAGGATGCTTTGTGGAAACAGATTCAGTCTCTCGTCGATTATGCTTTGAACCACTGTTTTTGAATATTTGCAATGTAAGGCAAATCTTGACAATGATCGCAAGGATTAAATGACTTTAGAAGTCCTATTTGACTTGCTCTGATATCGACGAGAGGTATGACATTGGATAAGCTTTTTTTACCTCGGTCTTCGAACTTTTTACATTGCAAGTATGATTTGATCTTTGAAAGCCCACAACCCAGTGAATTTTCAACCGATTTGCAAGATTCTAGTCTCTAAAATTAATGTGTTTCCCCGCCAAGTTTGAGTTTAAAGCACTCTCCCCGCCTTGTTTGTGCTGCTTCCCCGTTGAAAGTTTTGTTTCCACGTCAAAAATTATACAAGTTTCCATATCTCATATATTTCATATTTGAATCTTTTTAGGAGGGTAGCCCTTCGGCAGAAGCCGTTTTTCAAGGGGCCCTCCATTAAAAACTTACATACCATAAATGATTAAAATAAATTACAACTAAAATCAGAAACCATTTAGCCTATTCACAATCATACAATATATACAATAAACAAAG
Source organism: Aurelia sp. 4 Dawson et al 2005 (assembly GCA_964019985.1). Classification (NCBI taxonomy): domain Eukaryota; kingdom Metazoa; phylum Cnidaria; class Scyphozoa; order Semaeostomeae; family Ulmaridae; genus Aurelia; species Aurelia sp. 4 Dawson et al 2005. The sequence continues at coordinate 17,101,085 of OZ026499.1, forward strand.
AAATTAACCCTTTACAGATTTCTTAAAACCATCCAGAGAGGATGCTGTCTTTGACTCAGCAGGAAGGCTATTCCATATTTTAGCTCCTCGGTACGAAAAACATTTTTGCTCATTTGCTGACTTTTTCTTTGGCAACCTTAACCCTATTTTGGTTGGGGGCAAATTTGCCCCCCCTAGTAGATTTTGTTTAATAACTCTGATAGGAAGATATTTATAGCCATGAAACTTCTTGACTTTTTGCAACTACTTATTGTACAACTTCTCAAAAAGTTTTATTAAAATATTTTGAAAAATGAGGGGGCGGGAGACAATTTTCTGGGACTGACCCTGGAAAAATCGCAAATTCTCAAATCTCAATTATCGCGAAAAAAGGAACGTAAGTTGAATATTTTGCAAATTTCTTTTGTGGTGTAGTGTTATTTGATGCATACTATCACAATTATCATGTTTGGGTGGAGAATGTGCTCCAAATTTAATTTTATCGCGATTTTCCTGATTTTAGTCAATTTTGCCGCTTTTCTTGACCACATAGAGGAAAATGCTGACGTGAGCAAAAATGAGGGCCAATCTTAGGTTAATTTTTACATTTTCAGAAAGTACATGCCTGAGGCTATTAGCACACAAAATTTGGTCACTCTACCTATTACCAGTCAAGAGTTAGGTAGGGGGGGGGGGCTTTTTTCCTCCCCCAACCAAAATAGGACTATCAAATAGCCCAACCACTATAGGGTTAAATCAGTCTCGGTGTTCCGGAGGTTGTGGGAGGAGCATGCTGAGTTTTTCATGAAGAGTTGTCCCGTCAAGATATTTTCAACCCTCGTTGAAAATGTATATTTTCAAAATTCCCTGCTGCACTTTTTAATCATACACTTCTTCCTTTTCTTTCCCCCCGCAGCGCCTTTACCTTTCATGTTTTTTTATGGCTCAATCGCCTGATGAAAGGAAGACTCAGACAAGACAAAGACAAATCCAGCATTAATTGGTTGATCAATTGATTATTTTTTATTATTGATTGACCTTGGTTGCAAACGAGGTCAGATAAAGATGGACTCGTTGAATTTAGGCGCGAAAAAGGTTCTCCGCATTGATTTTGATCATATAGTATCAGAGACACTTCTTGAGATATGTTGCTGTAAACTGGCTTCATCATGCTCGCAAATTTCACTCAAAGGGTAAGATGACTGACATCTGGAAATTTTTGATCCACCAGTTGATTTTTCATAGTAGACTGACGTAATCGTTGGAATGAATTCAACATTCTTCAAAGTTCAAATTATGATAGGTGTAATATCGCCCCAGCATGCAGTCAGACCACCGTCGATTCCGTGTTGTGCAACGGCAAAGATCTACTTCAATGAATGCCTGGCATACGTGGCAGCTGAAACAGTATAAAATTTAATGCCAAAACCACTTGGAATGCACACTGGCCCAATGACACTGATTGTGATATGATACCTAGAAATGTTTTACAATGTTTGGTTTTTCTGAGGCGACCATCTCAAAAATGTTTGGTTAGTGTCGTCCGACCGACCGTCTGTTGAAATGAAAAAAATCAGATTTTTGGGTCGGGCATCTAAAACGTCATTTAGTAAATTTAAACAAGGATTTTCAGTATTTGCATAAATATATGCTTCTTGTGACGTTACTTGCGCTACAAATACATCAAAATGGCATCCAACAGAAAGTTTCCAATCAGAAACTTCCCGATTTGCCGCTTCCAAACTTTGCTTTGATCTAATGTCCTATCTTTCAAGCTGATTTTCAGGAAATATTGGCATGCAACTGAAAACGAGGAAGCTACTCCAGAGCCATGGCACATGTATTAACGGCGACGGCACAAACGGCCTAAATTTTCGCGTCCCTAAGTAGTTCAAACTTAAAAAAATTTGGAAAAAATTAAAATTTGATCATGTTGCCGATCGACCGACCGACCCATATTTTTCGGTCAAAATGACACTAACCAAACATTTTTTAGACGGTCGCCTAAGCTTTTAAACCTATACTTGCAATCACTGTATTTGATTGCAAGCCACCTGCTTCACTGTTTTCTGTTTGTATTTCAAAGTTCCTTTTTTGTAAAGTAGTTACATATAGTTTTATGTAGCTTTTAATCATCTCTAGAATGGCCACATGACAGATATGGTATTTCACTTTTACTGTCGCATCATCATCACTGAACTATTTTAGCATAGTTTGTAGGTATGGTAATTAGTAATATGTTAAATTTTCAATGGAATTAAAATGTTTTGCAAATTGTTTGAATGGTAGAAAGAACCAAGTTTGGAACAATTATTCAAATGTGCAATGGCTTATTCTGCATGGAGAATATTTCTGTATGCAATATCAAGTATATATAATGAAGGGAGATGGTGTCTAATAACAATAGTCAGGTGTGGATCTCCCATTTGCACTCTGGATTCTTTCAGGTCTGTTGCATAATTTGTGTCAGAAAAGGACAGCCTGTCATATAATTTTTACTGTAAAAGGACACCCTGTTGAGTGGCACATCCCGTCAAGTACTCAGTGAGTACTTGCTGGGACTCAGGCATTGTTTAATTTTATCACAACCCTGACTGATGTTAGGCAGAATCTAATGCAGTATCCATCAATTTTTAATCATTCTTAGTGTAGTTGTATGAAGTTTGATGTTGTATGTCTCTATATAGTTGCCATGGGATAGTCATTGCCCTCCATGGTATCATCGCTGTAGTTATGAGCAATAATTAGAAAAGTATTGTAGAATGTAAATTTCTTGTAATATTTTATATGAATAGTGAAAAGCCCAGGCATTTGATTTTCATTCATTCACATTGGACAAATTCCCCACACTTTGGACAGCAACCCCATCAAATGCCTTGGTCTTGCAGATTGAAAATGTACATGGTCATATGTGCTCTCTGGTACTGAATAATCATCCCCAATTTGTTAAGTTTTGAAAAATTTTCCACCCCCCACTTTTATTCCAACACCTCTTTTATTAATTATTGAAAAATTGACATGATAGCGATGCATAATTATGGAATGAATGTAAAAAAGCTATGTGTTACCTAAAATTCTAATTTTGTAAATTGTCAAGAATTCTTTAGAATTCTTGTCTTATCAATGTGTGCAAGGCCTGCACTGTAACCAGCATAATTTTAGTGTCTTGCCAAGACAAGCAAATAATTTAGGCAGCAGTTGTTTTCAGATTTCTCTAAAGATTTAAGCCTTAAATTCAAATTCATTTGCTTATCAGTTGAAGCAGTTGTGATAAATTTTCCATGAAAAGCCTTTTCATCACTCCTGCTACAAAGTATCCTTGTGTAATTAGCACTAATGCAGAGACAACACCCTTTTTCATTCAACATGTCCATCCTTTCAGAAATTTGTAATGAAAGGCTTATAGCTCAACATTTTATGTCTGATAATTGATAGTTTGCAAATTCATGGTGAATGGAAATAAGAACAAAAAGCAAAAGAGATATTTTTCTTTAAAATGCAACCACAAAAATAATTGAAAGGTTTTGGAAAGGCTGATGTTACACTGGAAATGGTAAATGTCAATTTTTTAAAAATTGTTGATAAAAATCTTAAATGTATTTGCTTCTGTTTTGAAAATTTGAGAAAACTGTTTGTCCAGCTTGCCTTTAACAATTAATTAGCATCAGATTAAAATTCATCCAAATGTGGAATGAAAATAAGGATACTGTTCACTTTGTTGTGTTGTTTGCTGACACCATCTTTTTCACAATTTTTTAGATCATCATGTTTGTAAGAGCTGAAACTTTTGTAAGACCTGTCACTGGAACAGCATTGTACTTTGCTCAAGCTGACCAGGGTGAGAGAGTTTATTGTTCAAAGTTTTGACATTAAGCAGGTATATATACCAGTCGAGTTAAAGAGGCTCAAGGTTTGAAAGGCTACTGTTCCCCGAGTATGTAAGCAATGATATTTTGAAATATCTGATTGAATAGCTAACATGTTCAACTATTTTTTGAATTTTTCCTGGCTGAGATTGGTCAATCTGTTCTGATTCTTCAAGGGAGTTTCTGAAAAAGTTCCTTTTGAGAAACCTAAAAAACGTGTTTAAATCATGAGCAGGCATTCCTGATATGTTTCCCTTAATCACTACACTTCATTCTATTGGGGGATTGAAAAAGTCTTCCCCCTGATATGAATAACTTGTTCAGGGGGATTCCATTCTCCCAAGAGGAGGAAAAACACAAACCCATCTGACTGTCATTATTGCTAAGAAGGAGAGAGAAATCTTGCTTGTTGTTTTATTTGTTGTGCAGGTTTTTGAAAGGGCCTTCTACAGGAAATCTCCCATATTGATGGAAGGGATGGCCAATTAAAAGCCAGATAAATTACTTAACCTGATTGGACATATCAGGAATAAAACAAATACCTTTCAATATCATCGCTTTGATATTTTTGGAGCAGCAATTTTCCAAACACCAGGCGTTTTTATTGACTCAGACAGTAGAAACAGAAAGTGACACTTCTCTCAAAATTAGAAGATTCAATATTCAGCTTTGTACAGATAAATTAAAATGCTCTTAAAAACGTCTGCCAACATTGAACTACTTTTAATATCCCCCTAATAACAAATTAAAACATTATTTAAGATAAAAAGATTTTTGAAAAAACAAATATATAAAAATAAACTCATGTACAGTATGGCCATAAAAATAAAGGGCTATTTATTAATTTGAACTAACATATGTCTTCAGTTATGTCATTTTTTGGTTATTTTCAATGCATTAAGGGATCATCATTTCAGGGTGCAAAATTTTGATCTCATCTTTTGTGTAGCATTGATTTAGTATGATGTCTCATTTGATTTCTTTTTATATATTCAAACATTTTTTAGAAGAAACACATTCTAAAAAGAAGTGCTAAGATGGCCAAAATGTAATGTTGAAGGTCCACAAGCATAATATATGTTGCAGTGGTTGAAGATCTGTTTTAATTTCTGCACAAATGAATAGGCAACAAATTGATAAACCTTTAATATATATGTACTAAAAAGTGGAACTTTTTTCTTGAGAAATTAAGAAATTTTATAGTACTATGGGCTGGTCCAATTTTATCACAAAAAATTGTGTATTAATTGATTAACAGTATGGCTTGCTGACAGGGATTCTAACTCAGGCAACTGGATAAAGAAACATGTGAAAATTATACTGTGGGCCAAAATACCATGAAAAACTAATAAAAATACACAAAAATGATCAAATATTTTGCTTGAAATGAGATAAGTTGCATAAATTTAGAAAATGATTATCAAAGATCGGTAAGGCTTGCTTGAGAATCAAGGTATCATGTCAGCTGAGGATATAGCCAAAAGGATTTACATGTTTTTAAATAATGATGTTTGGATGGACTTTTGGATAGAAACATTCAACTGTCTGAAACTTTTGGATTTTATGAAGTTTACCAGGTTAGGCAAAAATGAAACCACTCTACATTGGGAAATTTTCTGAAGAAGAATGCAGAAATTTACCAAAGTCAAAGTGTTATCACTCTAACATTCATTTTCAAGAATCTGTTTATGATGTATCAAAGTGCAATGTTTTATTCTCAATGGATGAAGAATCATCTACCTTTTTAGCAAGCGAAGAAACTTTTTTCTGTTAATCAATGCTTACTGAGAGAAACTACCGAATCAAATTAAGGATAAATTTCTAACTTGCGCTGAAACATCAATGATACGGTTATATACTGTATATTCCAAAAACAGGCTGCATTGTATTTGCAGTTAGTTTTTGAGGGGCATTTATTACTCCTTAAGAATCTTTAATCACTCATTAGGAATCTTGCACACTTCATACAGAAATCAGTTAATTGTTTTTCTGAGAAATCCCTGAAATCCTTCATAGGTTCTTTCGTTCTCAAATCTTGCACACTTTTGAGAAGGTGATAGTTTCCTTGAGTTTTAGACAGTGGAAACATTTGGTAACTCACTGAGACTATTCAATCTGAATGCCTCAAATCAATAGCCTAACCTCGATGTATATGTCACTGTTTAACTTATTTGTCTAAATGTTGTTAGCAGTTTTACATAACACTAACAGCTGCATTTCCATTAATGTCCATACTTGCTCCAGAGATGTTCATGTCTGTTATTTTGCCAGTTACAGAGCTTGACCTAGCAAAGCTGGATCTACCCTGTGGATTTGGTGCCTGTTCTCCAATTCCACTATCGTTGGATCCAAATCTAATTTTTCCTATCACATATCTATGCCCTGTATCCTCATCATCCTCAAAGCGCATACCAGCAATTTCCCCTCCAAGAATTCTTTCACTTGGGCAAGTTGGATGTTGTCTCCCTGCAAATTCAGAATTGTACACTGTTTTGCTAGCCATTGATTCATCTGTTTTGAAAACACTTGTTAATGGTTTAAAAATTCTTGCTGGAGCAGTATTGAACCGTCTGAATTCTTCACGGTGCTCTGAATTTGAATCAAACTTTGTTCTTCTTGGAGATAACTCAATCAGTTCATCCTTGGCCTTGATAGGGAGTGCTGGTAATGATGCCCAAACTTTGAAATCATTTGAATAATTACTTGTACCATTGAATACGCCATCTCTTCCAGTTCGTAACTTTGTCTTTGGTCTGGCACTCTTTGCTGGCTTGGCTTCATTACCAAAATACCGATAATCCATTGATGTTGACTTCAGTACCATTTCTCCTTCAGGTTGTTCATATTTTTGCTTGTGTTTTGATTTGACTGCTTCAACAGGCCATGTTTTGAAATCTTCCAAGTTTGTTGTCATTCTTTCCATTCTCTCATCTGTTTTAAAGACTGTATCAATTGGGTTGTGAATATCAGCTTTCCTGGCTCCACTATGTTTTTGATAGTCAGTACGCATCAAGGAATCAGAATCAAATGGGCCAGAAGGTGGTTGATATTCATCTCCTCTTCTGATGACCTTATTCTTGACAATGCTATATCTTTTGAAATCAAGACTATGTGATGTATCTAAATGCATTTGATGTCCCTTCATATCTATCTTATCTGGCTGTCTTCCAGTAGCTCTTTTTGGTTGGTTGAACCTAAGAAAATCTGCTCTGTGGATTGATGTATGAGTGAATGGGCTTTTGGGTGGAGTATATTTGTCATCCCTAGAAACAGGCATACATCTTGCTTGCGCACTTCTTAATTTAAAGTCTGCCCTATTTGTAGTGTCCCCTTCAATTTTCCCAGAAGGGATCATCTGAGTGACTGTTTTTAAATATGGAGGAATTTTTGCTGGTTGGGCTCTTTCACCAAGAAAATGAGAATGATATTCAGAATCAACATCCATTTTGCCAGGTGGTGGGACATATTTCTCTGGCTCTTTGGGCTTCCACTCAGGCAGTGGATGTTGCACAAAATCTTCATCTTTGGTTGTCTCAAACTCGATGTTACCTTTAGAGACAAGGAGGTCCTTGGGTCTGTGAAATGGTCCTCTCTTTGGCTTGACATTCTGAAAGACTTCTCCATAAACACTAACTTTGCAATTATCTTTTCCTGTTTTGACAATCACCCTTGATGGATTTGTTGGGTTATGAGGACATCTGTGCTTTCTGAAATAGCAGAATATTATTGGTGTGAACCTATTTTGTTAGAAACAGTAACTAATCAAGTCAAAGGAATATGTTTCTTTCAACTATTTCAGTTTTGATTTCTGACTATTTCAATTTGAGAATCTAATTGGAAATTTGAAAGCAGGAACACTGTAACACTACAACAAAAAACAGCAGCAAATGTTTGAAATCTAATGACATACACATAAAGTATTTTGATGAGAAACTGCTTATAAGAAACTGAACTCTCAGATCACCAAAAAATTAAGAAACTCCAGTACCAGGAAAATGTAATTTAAAAAACTATTTATTTTGACAAAGGAATTCCTCAACATATTTTCACATTATTATCACCTGTTTCCTGTATAATATTCCTCATAGGGTTGTTGAGTAATGTCTAAACATTGGAAAAGCTTCACAAAACAGTGTTTATGAAATGCTCACAAAGGTGCAAGACATGAACATGAAGATTGTTGTGGAACTTTTAAGAAACTTGGACTTATTTTCTTATAAAACTGGCAATAAAATAAGTTAATGAGTGCCACCTTTTGGGAGGTTGGAAAAAACTGCACCAACATGGGGAATGTAATAAAACTAGTAGGCATGTCTAATTCTGTTTACAATACAAAATACCTTTGCCCTATAAAAAATATGTGATGTCAAAATCATGTCAAAATCCCCTGCACTTCTATCAGATTTTTCAGAGCTGGTGCCACCACTGTGGTCATGCCATGCGTGACTTCTTCATGGCTTTTGTACGATAGGTAGATAACCACGGTACTGATCCTTGAACACTTTATTCATGGTTCTCCTACCTAACATTTCTCATTTGGAAAGATTTATCAAACAATCTTTCCTATGGCCACAGAATTCTCATCACAGTGTAAATAAGTCTTGGCATGTGGATGGGCACAAGGCCTCACTGTGCTCAGGGAGGATGTAATACCATTAAAAAAATTATGGCCTACAGTTTTTATCATTGCATTTGATTAAATTTGCTGTTGTTTTCTATCAGTGTTGCAACATCCCTGTCAACAAATTATTTAATCTTACTTTATAGCGAGCCAAAATCGTTCTTCCTTGGATCTGAGGAGCATCATTGGGGTCTTTTCTCTTTAAGGTCTTTGCTTTTTGGCTCAACTGCCACAAGCCAACAAACCTATCTAGTGGAATTTTTGTTTTTCAAAGCGACCTCTTAACTGTTCACTTTCACTGAAGTAAGAACTGACAGTTTTGGTTTTAACCTAACTAATAAGATCATCTTGACAGTCCAGTTGCATAAAGTAACTGTTTTATCTGTGTGAAATTGCATTGTTTGAGCAGGTGGCCATTTTAGATTTGTCTTCTTGTAACTGATTTATTATTAAAACCATACGTCAAATCAAACCACAAGATGCAGCAAAACACGTACCCACAATTGCAAATCTGGCAAATACACTTCTTTCCCATTTCTATTTCTCTCGCCTTTCCGTACAAGCCAAGTCTGTCCTTCTGGTTTGCTGTCTTCACTTTCCCGCCTGTCTGTGCAATGGTTTCTTCTCCTTAGCAACACAGCAACATCTGTGTGATTTGGTTGCTTAGGAACAATCATTCCATTGGACTTGATAATCTCTCAGAAACAAAGGGAGAGACAAAAGGCATTTTCTATCGAAATTAGATAAAGAGCGCTACGAAAGGTCCTACAATCACCAAAACAAATCATCACCATCACTTCTGTGATAATTCATGACACGGAGCCAAGGAAACTGCGTAGGAGACGGTGAGCCTTTGCCTTCGCAGAAGCTGCTCCATAAATTGTCATGCGATTTCATTCTGTCGGAAAAAAAGTTTTTTAATGTATGCTTAAAAATCTTTCGAGATATATCTCTACAAACAAAATTTGGTAAGACACACCTGAAAAACTTCTTTTGCATTTCTTTTGATGACAATAAAAAGCAATTTTGAAATTTTGAAAAAGATAAGAGTGTAAAATATTCTGATTGAACTTTCGAAGCTTCGACGACCAGCTCGCTATCGAACAAATTCAGAACTGCTTGTTGCGGGCCTACCGACCCAAAAGTTTACTAGCTCAAGATTAAGTCCTACCTTATTTACCTGGTTGCCCTAAAAAAGTGAACCGAGAAAATCTGTTTTAGAAAGGAAAATGAGTGGTCCATTGAAATGCTTCAAAGCTTGTTCTGTTCCTAAAAGACCAGAGATTTGCTAATTTGCTAATGTCAAAATGAAGTAAATTCTCGACGAAGAGATTCTGATATCGTATTAAAATTTTCACCACATGTTTTAAAAGACAGAAAGTGGTCTCTTGTTAATAGAAAACACTGACAACCCTTTAGAATAATTAACAAAAATTTTAATACAACACCAGAACCATTTCTTTGGAGCCTTACTTCATTTTGACACAATAGAAGTGCTGTTTTTGAAACCACTACTCTCTGGTCTCTAATAGACGGGGGGGGTTGGAATAGTAGGGGGGGTTGGAAAAAATCTCAAAAATTAATAGCCGGGGGGTTGGAATAATAGGGGGGGGTTGGAAAAAATCTCAGTGATTCGCACTTTCTTTATATAGTGACGGTAAGACTTTAAAAATAAAATGCAATGACATCACAGATTTCGCTCGAAAGTCTTAATCTTAGTTGGGTGCATGGAATTTTGTTGTGTAGCTTTTGTCTTGCTTGGAACTCGTTGCCAGAATTAATAAGCAGGGGGGTTGGAATAAGAATGTCCTGGGTGGAAAATTTTCTAAAAATTGATAAGCGGGGGGAGGACGTCTATTAGAGACCAGAGAGTACTTATTTTGCCTTCTCTCTGCCATAAATCGGCCACCACTTGTCAGATTGACGCAAACAGGGCCTCAAACTCTAAGTTGAAGCCTGACCTGTGCAACGGTGTTAAAAGTGAGATGATTGAATCTACAGCTCCTTCGCAACAGCCACACTAACAGGGCACAATTTTTTTGGGACACAATGTAGTCTCAAAATGTAAGTTGAAACTTCAATTCGAGGATGAATATGGATTTCTTCATAAGTTATATGATTTTCGCTGTACGATTGTGCAAAGAGTAGATACATCTCCCCCCGGTTCCGGGACATCAGCATCGTCACTCAGTATTTTTTCTTTTGACAGTTTTTCGTTTCATGATTCATTCTCTTTATGCAGTATGTTCAAAGGGACAGGTCAGATTGCTAGAGATGGAAATACCTCATACCCTTCAATCGGTCTCTGTACACGATTTGCCTTTTGCCATGATTCCAGGATGTCGATGATTCTAGCGATTTCTAAATTTTTCTTGGATTGTGACTCAGCAATTTGCTGACAACGAGCCTGCAAATCTTGTGAAAGGATTGATAAAGATCCAAAGCAGTTGCACGAACATCGCTGGAAAATGCCGCTTTCATTGTACTGAAGAATTTAATTTCATCGCTGAGCAAGAAGTGACAGTCTTTTACCGTTGTTTACCAAACTGCATCGTAAATCTACACTGTTTAACTTCGGATGATATTCCGTAAATGGACCTATTTACGGAAATATCAACATGGATCGGCATTTTGGAGGATTACTGTCTTGGTTCATGTTGTGAACATTAACTGCGATTTAGCTCCGGTAGCTGCTCACTTAGGGACCGCTCTCCTTTGTGGAACCAAATTTATAGATAGATGAATTCTTTATTGACCAGAGAAACTTCCCATATCCAATCAGAATTCCTTGATTCTTTAGGAATAGTTCAAAACTGTCTACTTTATCTCCTCCATGGGCACATGCTGTGATTAGCTTGAAGTAACTGGTTGCTGTAGGTACCGCTGCTTTTTTGATAAAATGAATTTGTGGACAAATGTTTGTTGAGAGGAGAAACTCTCATTCAAGCTACTTGATCTCCATTATGACCATTGACTGATATTAGTTGCAAGTATCAACTTACCTTTTTTACTGCTGTGTGTTCGATCAACTAAATTTGTAGACAAATGTTTATTGATAAGAAACACGCCCATTATCCAATCAGAATTCCTTGAAGCTTAGGGAAAGTTAAAAAGCTGTCTGCTCTGTTTCCTTCATGGCCACGCACTGTGATTAGCGGGAAGTAACTGCTTACCTTTGGTACCGCTGTTTTTTGATCAACTGAATTTGTAGACAAGTGTTTATTGATAGGAACAGCACCTGTTATCCAATCAGACTCCAGGGCAGTTTGAGTTGCTCAATTCTATCTTTTATATTGCAGAATCGTTGGATGCAAGGGATGAATTGGAATCACTTGCCGAAGACATTGAAAGCTCTGGAGATGAGTTTGGTATCACTTCAGAAAGGCAGCCCACGGTATCACGGTAGCTCTTTACCGTTGTAAGTCAAACGCAAGCCCTCGATTCATGTCATCTTCAGCAGTCTCTTACGTCATCTCCTTTATAGTATCGGTAAGTCAGATTCCGAAGATAAGTGCGGAACGTTTGCACATTTATGACCGTCTGTTATCGTTATCATTCCGTTTTCAAAATCATCTTATTTTTGTTCCGGTTACGAAAACGTTTTAGTGTAAATGGAAGGCCAAAACGGCTTGATTTCGTACCGTTTTCATTTGAAAACGGCATAGCGTAAACGGGGCCTTAAATTGGGTTGTTTGTGTTGTCATTTTTCGTTTTCGATCGTCACGATTTGATCCCTTGCCTTGTGGACAAATATCCTTATGTGAAATAAGCGCCTATCTCGATTAACAGCCCCTACTGAAAGTGCCGAATTCTGTAGGCGTCCGATGCAGTTGACAGAGGAAATGCAGTATCCTAACACATTAAAATCAATCGACTGTGTTCCTTGTGTTCACATACCACGAGAAGGAGCCGCAATAAAGTTATTTTAGATCAGACATCAGACAAAGAAAGACTTCTACAGAAACTACATCTGATAAAATTTCTCATGATTTATTCTTATCTAATCCTTCATGATCAATATGATTCCATATTCGAAGCCAAGAAATACCTTTCCCGACCACGAAGATAACGGTTAATCTTTAGGTACTCTTCAAGCGGCAATCCGTAGGCCCATAAACGTGGGCGCAAATCAGACTTTGCTCTGTTGCTTAAACTCTCTTCAAACAATGTTTAAAAAGGTCACTTATGATCCTTGACATAATCAAACTTTCAGTGACATTCCTTACTCGATATAAAGTCTTTATTTTATCCCTCCAATGTTTGTCTTTCAGACTGAAGTGCTCGCAAGAACTTGTTGGCCCAGTCGTTGCTTGCAGCTTCTTTCGCGACCTCCCTGTTGCATCTTGTCAGTGGACACGTCTTGTCAGTCGAAGTAACCAGCACACATCAAGGTTTAACGATCAAAGATTGGTCCTGGTTGATCGTTGGCATTCACCGGTAAGGAAATTTGAATTTGATTAATCTCGTTTCCCCTTACCGATGATAAGTGAGACGCCTATTAAGTTGTGAAAAGTATTTCATTTCAATTTTGATCTCACTCTTTAAATTTTCGAAGCAGGCGTTGTAGGTAGGTAGTTATCACACCTTTCTTTGAATTGATAGGCCTGAAGGAGCTCTGGATACCCCGGTATAATTAAGGTTGTGGATTTTTGGTGGCTTAAACTTACAGGATATTTCTTTGTGGAGAGGGGGGTTGGTGCAAATCTTGGGGGCAAAATCAAATCATCGTCAAGTTTAAATCGTTTAGGGGGGGGGAATATATTTTTGAGCAAAACCATGGTGTATGACGGTCTACCGGGTAAAAAATGCACTCTGTTTGAAAAAATACTGCTTCCTACCTGAATGTCAAAGCAATTATAGTGATCAATATTTTTTCATAGTCAATAACTTCAATAGACGATTGCGCTAAAGATGACGGCAGGGATTTTGACCAAGATACATTGTGTTCTTTAATCGAATTCCGATAGAATCGTTAAGGATTTGCAATAAGAGCGCAAAGCATCTTGGTAAAAAATTCCTTGCTGCATCTTAATTGTCTGTTAGATTTAAGAATTTACCCAGGTTCAATCGGTCATTCCGTCCTGTGGCAATTGGAGATTGCCCCCACTCAAAGCCTGCAAAGATATGCTAAAAACGACCAAAATTTCTTCTGTTTTCCTTCCTAGCGACAATGTCATTTACAATTATCCAGCACATGCCATCCTCCGTTATCCTCGTTGGAGAGTGAAAAAATCCCAACAACTAAATTTTCTCATACTAATGTGGAAGACTTGTATTCTTCTTCCCAAGGGAAAAACACGTGATAAAGCCCAGGCAACTCATTGCAGTAAGGCAGAAATCATAGTGGAATTTGGTTAGCCTTTCAAACACCTTGTGTTTTTCTGACTCACCCGGTACAATATGGTGGTAAGCAGAATTCTGTTGCTGCGTATACTCCCTGTGGCTCTCGAAATAATCAAGCTGTTTTAAATCAGGTTTGAGACAGTTGGGGTGCGAAAATCTTTAAGTTTGTTGATAGCTTATTGTCCTCAGATGTATATATTTTTATCTAATTTGTAAATAGTTTATTAGGTACTTTAATTTTAACAGGGCCAAATTGTAAAACAATATACTTGTTGAATTTGTACCCTGTATAAATATGTTTGAAATATGAAATATGAATTAAATATGTTACTCTTTCGAAAAGATTGATTAGTCCGCTTTTAGATCTTCGAGCGATCCGGCTCTGGCCAATTGGTGAGAACATCTCGGAACGTCTCGGACAAATTTGAAAATGTTTATAGCAGTGTTTTGCTCGAATCTCTCTTCTGTGGGGAGCCAATTTATATCTTTCAGTTCTTTGATTCCCATATGTGCTCTATTATTCAAATTGAAACAGTACCTGATCCATTTATTTTGAAATATTTTGAATTCTTTTGTTTAATCTTTTATCCTGGGAAACCAAACACTGCATGCATAGTCAAAGTGGGGCTATGTCAGTGTGAAACCCTTTTAAAACCCTTTTCAATATGCAAGATCCCATAAAGTACTCACACATGCTGTCATTTTGCCACTTACTTTTGTTCACTTCGCTTGCCATTGTAGAGTTATCTGTCATCAAAAATTTGAACTTTTCGCCTGCTTGGAACCTTTGCACAGTTGACGTTTCTGCTGTTCAAGTGAGCCGTCCTGCTCAAGAGGTACCGTTTGAAAAGTTCAAGCGGGCAAATGAAATGTTGCTTCTTTATCTTCACGAAGCTGTTTATTGCAAGAAAAGTATCCAATTTTGACAGGCCACGCTAAATCTTGTACCTGGCTGAATTTGCAGATAGATGATTTAATCTTTAGTCGAAATCCCAAATTAGTCGTGGCCATTGTTTGAAGATTTATGGCGGCCTTGGACTGAAAAGTACGCAACCGATGTTCATAAACTAAAATGTTGATCTTTCAATCAGAAGCTAACTTGGAGGTGAAAATTTTGTGTGGTAAAAACGCCTATCATTTAGACCCGGAAATTAGGAAAATGCTGATAAGGGGTTTTGCATGAACGAAAATTCCACGTTCCGTTCTGGTTCATGGTTTACTTGCCATTAAAACTGAAATTCAATACAAGTGCCAGTTTCAGAAATAGAGTTTTGATTTCAATCGCTAGTAAAACATGGACCATAAAGGATCGCAGGGCTCTCCTTGTTCTCACACAAATCCCTTACCAACGTTTCCCTAATTTCTGGGTCTAAGAGAGGATTAGTGTGCCCCACTTTGACTATGCATGCAGTGCTTGGTTTCCAATGCTAAATAAAAGGCTAACCAAAAAGATTCAAACAGCTCAAAATAAATGTATCAGGTTTTGTTTGAATCTGAATAATCGAGCACATGTTGGAATCAAACAATTCAAAGATATGAATTGGCTCCCCACTAAAGAGAGATTTGAACAATGCACTGCTACAAATGTTTTCAAGTTTTTTGGTAATTCAGCCCCTCCCTATATGTCGTAGATTTTCTCACCAGTTGGCCAGGGCCGGATCACTCGAAGATCTAAAAACAAAATAAATCTACCGTCTCGAAAGACAAAAAACGGGGCAAAATGGTCTCTCCTATATATTGCCGATAATTTGGAACAGTCTACAGTCAGGCCTAAAATCTTCTAACAATGTCAACAGCTTCAAGCATAAGATTAAGGATAGATTCTTTAACGATCTTCAGAATCGAGAAAATAGCCCTTATGTATATTATTAAATTTCTAAAAGCTTCACAGAAATTATCCATCAAGAAATCTAAAATGCAGCATTACTGTCAACTTGTCAGCAATAAAGATTGCTTTTATTTGTGAAAACGTTTCTTTCATAGACACCTCTGGGGGACCATTATGGAAAAAAGGTTGTATTGACCCTTTAATGCCATCCCTGCCATTTTAAACTGGGGGTGTTTTTGATCTATATTTTGCATTTAAAATTTTTATTATAGTGTACACTTGTAATTAAGATTATTTTTCTTTTCCTTTAAATTTTTTATGACCTTTTGTCCTTTTTTATCATTTTAATGGCAAATTTTTACTTACTTACTTACTTCATCAATTTAAGTGTGATTGTGATCCTTTACTTGTAGGTTTAACATTAAGTAGTACTGAAAGCAATGGCACAGTGAGACAAATTTTCGATATAGTCGTTCTTATTTTTTTCGGGAGGAGCGCTGGTGCTGTTTATGTGGAGAAGAATAAGTGAGCTTTTGTAAATTTAGGTGCGGCTGGAATCCTCTACTCGTGGCTTAGGCTTTAAGTAGTACTGCAAATACTGGAGCCGTTCGAATACTCAAGACAATTTACTCTGTCACATTTGGTCGTGTTTGGAGTCGTGGTTCTGCTTTTGTGGAGGTTTGCTCACCAGTGAGAAGAATGATCGACCTTCTTGTAAATTCAGGTGTGTCTGGGATCCTTTATTTGTGGATTTGGTGCTAAGTAACATTGCAAGCAATGGAGTTGTTAGAATATTCTTGCGTTTTGTGTGCCGTGGGAGTGGGAAAGAAATTTGTTATAAGGAAGGCAATTTTGAAGAATTATGATTGCTTAGTGCTCGGAGGTGTGTCTTGTATTCGTTGTTTCTTGATCTTTGAGTAAGTAACAATGCAAATATTAAGATCTTGGAAAAGCTATGTGCTCGTTTATATTAAGCCTGATTTGATGCATATTTGCATCAAGCGATACTGTAAATACTAGAAAAAATCTGCATGATTCTCAGCCTACTTCATTCTTTCATTTGTTGCAATGTGTAGGAAAATGGTACACAAAACCTGGTGGCATGAGCGGGATCTTCTCATCACTCTCAGAGGAATAATCTTACCTCATTCTTTCTGCGTGCTAGGCCACACCATAATTCTTGAAATGGCCAGAGGGATATCCTTATTTTTGGTTAAGCTCTTTCTCTGGATAACTGGCAAAACAATAGTGGACATCATGCATCTGAAGAGGATACAGTAAAACCCCGCAAACAAGAACATAGCAAAATAAGAACCTGCAGACTGATTTTGTGGGAAAAGACACCCAAATATAAGAACCAAATACAGACTGATTTACTTCAATGTTCTTATGAGATGGCACACTTGATTAAGAAATTTCATCAAATCAGTGTAAACAATCTATTGAGAACTGAACACCTCCAACAGTTTCAGGAATAAGCAAATTCTTTTATCTTGCTGTATGATTTAAATTGCTTTGTCAATAACAAAAATACCATACCCTCTGATATTGAAATGCAGTCATTATACCCTTAAGTATATTTAACACATACTGTATACTGTACCTATATATTCATCATAGTCATAACTGTCCTTGTGATAAGAACCAAACCCTGTAAATGTCATAAGTACCCCATTTATAATAATAATAATAATAATAATAAATATGCACTTATAGAGCGCTAAAATCTATACACATATATTCTAAAGCGCTGAACAAATTCGAATTAAAAACCTTTACATTACAGCGAGAAAAGCTAAAAGATGTCCTTTATATGTTAAAATGATTATCAAATAAATGGGTTTTTAATCTTGTTTTGAAAGTATGGACGCTCTGAGATCTTCTAATTTCAACAGGCAATTTGTTCCAGACCCTAGGGGCTGCAGTGCAAAATGCTCTGTCCCCACGAGATGTAAATTTTGTCCTTGGAACTATTAAGGCCACAGATTTTTCTGACCTCAATTTGTATCTATCACTTGTTTGCAACCTCAACATATCTTTCAGGTAGGCTGGAGCCATGTTGTTAAGTGCCTTGAATGTCAACAACAAAATCTAGAACCTAGCCAGTCTGTCTTTTAGAAAAGTGTGCTCTTGTTTGCGGGGTTCAACTGTATCATACAATTTTTTAGGACTTAGAAATATCTTTCACCTCACCGCCTCTTTCTGCTTGTCAACTTTTGAAGTTTGTGTGTGGTAACTTTTGGTACGTTCTTGGACGTAAATTTTTGTTTTCATTGCAAGTAGCTTTTTCATATTTTTGCCTGTTGATTTTTGGAAGACTTGTGGTAATTTCAATCTTTGTGAACTTGGTAAAATGGATTTTGATAAAGTTAGCAAACAGAACTTTTGATTTTGACTAACGGACCGACGATCACTAACTCGCTTCGTTGTTCCGTCTTTATTGCTCCTTCGCAGATGCCGCGCTCGCTTGATGTGTCTCACTGGTAGAGGACAGGTAGAGGACGCATTGTGTTTGGTTTTCGCTACTTTTTGAGGGGGCTCCCTATGGTTTGGTAAGCTACATTTCAATGTAGGCTTGATAGGTTGAATTTGGAATTCTAGTGAATTTGGATAATGGAGTATTGGTGAGCTTTCCAAATTTTTAATTAGATTTGATACAATGTGCAAGTCAAATTTTGGTAAGTTGAGGGCTCTGCGGAGACCTATTTACTTACAAGGTTGAACAACTTCATTTTGTAGCCCATTCATACTTGCAGGTAAAGCCAGTTTGAACTAAACCAGGTTATCGAATGGAGCCTTCTGATTGGGTAATTCAACAAATCGAAGGCATTTGACTGGCTGAAATTTAGCCTGGTTTAGATAAAGGTGGTTTAACTGTGTCAGTGTGAATGCAGTATTGGTTCATCATTGAGAGATTGATATTTGAGGCACAGCTTACTGACTTCTCTTTTTGGTCCATGATTCGTGAAACCTTTCTACGTCAAATATTATTAAATTCAAGGAATTCAAGAATTTTCTTTCGAAAAGTGGTTGCTTATCTTCCTGCTTGAATCTGCAATTCGAAGATTTGAAATTTTTATCAATGTAACATTCTTCATTTATCGCACGTTTTTAATAAAGGAATGAATATATGAATGAATATATGAATGAATAAGCTGGTTATCTTCATATCTTATCTCCATTGCCGAGTTCGTTGCCCGTTATAGATTATAAATACGAAGAAAGTTCTGCTGCTGAGGCCCCGTTTCCATTACTCCGTTTTCGTATGAAAACGGAGTGGAATGTCTCCGTTTTTGGGTTGGTGTTTCCATTGAAAACGATCGAAAACGGAGACATTTGAAAACGCTGTTCAAAGTGGAGTGATTTGAAAACGGAGACGTATGAAAACGCATCGTTTTCAATGGAAACACCGAAAACGGAGTCATTCGAAAACGCTACAACAACAATCTATACAACATCCTCGGTTTCACAACGAGTGCGAACAAAGGAAATGAAAATTAACGAAAACAGAGTAATGGAAACACCCCCGTTTTCGTACCAGGCGCTCTTGGCGAAAACGGAGTAATGGAAATGGTTCAAGATCATCCGAAAACGGAGCGATATGAAAACGGAGACATTTGAAAACGGAGTAATTATCCTATTTTATTCATGGAAGGCTTCCCTCAAATCATTTGGCATAACGACATTTCATGCTTTCTCTTTATCCCTAGGAGATTCAAACTCGCTAACTGTTGACTGCGAGTGTCTATCGATCAATTAATATGAATGTCTCCTAACTTTTCATCAAAGTATAATATAAGCGTTGATGCTGGGTGAACATGCGTTGAAGTCAATCAAGAAAGCTTATATTTTAGTTTATCACTTCCGTGCAAGCTTGCAGAAAGGTTGAGTATTTCCTGTAAACACCATTGCTTGTTATTGACAGTTTTGTTAAAGTCGTAGCTAACAGATCGTCGACATTGTGATTAATTTGTTCACAGGGCACCCATTAAAATTTATTGGAGTACACGGATTTTTTTATTGGAAACTGAAAAGTAAGGTCAGTACTGAAAGTTTCTGAAATTATCAGATTTTGAGTACTCAGAGTTTCTTTCGAGTTTCTTAAAGGTAGAAACAAAATAGATCCACCGCAGCTGCAAGAATTCTATGCCTCATCAACCGCTTTTTGTATGAAACAACAACAAAAACAACAACTTTCTAAATAGCGCTTCCTAATTTGTTGAAAACTAAATTGTAACACTTTTTATAGATTTTAAATTATGTCTACTTGCCATTTTTTTCTTTCCACTCCATTGCGCTTATGTTATGTTGTTGGCCGGAGCTTTCGCCTCACCCCTAAGGCCTCTTCAGCAACTGATTGAATTCGATTCTTCTATCCCATTTCAGTTTCATATCGTATTCGATCTTCAGTTAGTTAATTTGGTGAGCGACGAATTAGAACGTCTAACTATTATAGAAAATACGTTGTTGTAGTTGTATCTCGGCCTGGGGACGTTGGTACTTCCCCAATCCTCTTTAGAGTTTAAAGCTGGTGTAAATTCTAACAATTTGATTGATGAAAAACTTGATACTAAAAATGGTAACCAAAGTCACACTCTGATGAGAACGTAGGTTCGAAAGGCTTCAGTGTGCTAAAAATCTGTCATTTTCGCCTTCTTCATACTATTAAAGTGATTGGTGAATATGGAATCACTTTACGCAGGCCTAAATTGGGCCCACTGTTTAAGAGTAATATTATGGGTCCCTATTGACCGAGCGATACCAGCAAATCAAAGGGCACAGGGATACAAGGGGCAAGAAGGTACAAGTCTATCCATTGCCATCAGTGAATTGGAATTTGCTCACAAGCAGAAAAAGACCAATGGCCCTTTATGTCATTTGCAGCGACCAGCGGTGTGGCCAGAAAAACATTAATGGGAGAGTGAAACTTAGAGATTTTCAGACTGGGAGGGGGTAAAAAGGTATACCCAGACTTTTAATTGATTTTTCAATTACAATTTTCGCCAATTTTTGAAAAGTGGGAGGGCAATTCCCCCTCACTTTCTCCTGGCCACGCCACTGACAGCGACGAGTTTATCACTCTTCCGGAAAGTCGTACGAGATTTTTTGAGACAATGGGATTTTTAAGGGTTTTTTTACGGATTTTTCTTGAAAACAAAATAATTTTTTGCCAAAGTTATGCGAGATATTTGTAGAGTGATACATTCCTCCATTTACAGGGCTTGAATTTGTGATCAATTTTAAGTTGGGCTCCCTGTTATATACGCCAAAGTTCGACTGGAACCCGACTGGAAATGCATTTATTTACGGCTCAGTTCAAATTCAGATCTCCAATAAAAGCTTCTTATGGAGTGATAAATGTGTTTTTTTGATTGTCATCTATAATTTCGGTCTCCCTTGTATTTATTTGTTGACACTCAGTTGGATGCTGTTTGGCATAGTTTCTTACCAGGGTCTCAAACCTAACGGACTTCCTCTCTCCCTTGGAATCGGGTTGTTGAAATGTAGCGTGTGGCCGCTGAAGGAATCTTTTAGAGACTTTATTCTGTCACGAACAACCAAGGCTTGTTTGTTTACACGTTTGTTTACTCTAATTTGTGTTGCATATCACTTGTTTATTCAAATATATTTGATCACTATTTATTCTGAGATTTATTCCTGTTTTCAGAGATCAAGCAAAGGCGAACAGACATCGTTCATCTTTCTGAGTAGCCGTGTTTCTGATCAAGGAAGGCGTGGCGAAGAATATTTCAGTGGCTGGCATACGAAAGGTAACTGTTATGATGTGTTTTCATGAATTATGCTGCAACGTTTTGCTTGAGGATATTCTAACGACAAATCTTCATTTCTCTGAGTTTTTGTAAGTGCCTTGCTCACGAAGAAAAATGCTTGGAAAGAAGGGATTTATGGCTCTCGAGGCAGCGCATTTGTGGAGATATGATAATTAACGAGTTGCGAGTTGTCAGTTGCGAGTTGTCAGTTGCGAGTTGGTTCTTATCTTTATTGTGCGAGTTGCGAGTTGCGAGTTGCGAGTTGCGAGTTGCGAGTTGCGAGTTGCGAGTTGGTTTTCCATCATGTCAATTCAGTCTATTCTTTTATTCCAATTTTTGATTCTAGCCAAAGTTTCTTATGAATTTCTTCGATGAATTTCTACTGCTCTTGAAGGTAAAAGGGTTGTATGTTGGGGCTAAGATTTGAGTTGAATGCTTCTTCTACGGTATTGCCCGTTGCTAAAGTAATTTCAAATTTTGCGTCGATCGATTTCCCTTTCCAAGCTTTGCTGAAGTCATACTCAAGGGATGAGGTTTGGTGTTGGTGCTATGACTCGATCACCGACTATAAATAAGATTTCACCGTTTGAGAGAAATCTTGCTAAGCTCATAAGAAACTTTGGCTAGAATCTAAAATTAGAACGAAAGTATAGAATGAATTGATATGATGGAAAACCAACTCGCAACTCGCAACTCGCAACTCGCAACTCGCAAAATATGAGAAAAAACCAACTCGCAACTGACAACTCGCAACTCGCAACTGACAACTCGCAACTCGCAGATTATAATCCCTCCATTTGTGCATGGCAAGGCAGGGTACTCTACTAGACTAACTGTTCCCGTTTATTCGAGCTGTGTGTCATTTGTGCTAATGAAACAGAAACCACCATAATTCGTTGCACAAACCAGAGTATTCTGCTTGATGGTCTCAACGCCTTTTAATTTCAAAGCTTGACATTTACGGGAAAGCATGCTTCTGCGTTAAAAGTCGTCCAAAACAATGGTCAAATTTTTGCTGTTTTAAGTTGGAAACTGTTCCGTTTTCCACGGTCCTAAAATTTTTTTGCGGTCTCAAAGTCCTGTAACTCTTGCGCTGATGCATTGTTGTAAAGGCCAGCTTTCTAACGTATATAGGCTGTAGAAGGGAACGTTAGCTTCATTCCAAATTTTTTGACATTCGAGCTATATACTGACGTAGCTACACCCAAAGACCGTTATGGCAAATTTGTAGCTATCAGTAAATAAAGGATCAAATTTGTCGCCTTGGTTTTCTTTGGTGTTAACTCAAGCTTTGAACTGAATTAACTCCAGATTTAGTAAATAAATGTTTTTGACTTTTCAAGGTAAGACTATCCCAAGTCTGCTCTTGAGGTCTTTAAAAGTCATATATTCCACCACGTTATTGGGAAGAGAGGTTTTTGAACCTTGTCTTTATAACGGGTAGATTGCTGGCTATTCTAAGAAATCGTAACACGTTGTAACACGGTGGGGGAGGGGTCTCATGACTTGGAATGTTAACAGGAACCTCTCTGTAAATCTTTTTTTGCCTCCCAAGAATTTTTCTTAGAACAAGCTATCTCCCCAGATCTATGGCTGCTCTGCTTGATGCGGTAACTGGAGAATTCGACGTCACTAGCCTCCGAAGAGGCAAGATAGAATATTTTAGCAACGAGTCGTAATTGGTCTGTTCTTTCCACTGCGAACAGCTTTGAAAAGCCATTGTCGTCCAGTGTCGTTTGTAGGCATGCTACAGTTTCAGACTATCCAAAAATAAAATTTTACTTTCGTAAACAAAAACTATGGATCCACAGTACAGCAGTTTGACTGACAGAATTGCTCAACTAAAGTAAAACTTTTCTGTCAGCTCAGCTGATGTAGTGTGGACCAAGACTTCTTCCTTTTCACCCCTTATTTCCCTGCGCTCTTTGATTTGTTGATGCCACCTGGTTAAGAGGGACTCATAAAGTTCCGTCTTTGTTTTCCTCTTCTTCTCACCTCGCTTAGTCTGGGGATCAACATATCCATTAGTGCAACAGACGTTTTTGGCGGCCTCTGTGGAGGGCCTTACAAAAGGCTGTTTTTTAAAGGACAAGTCCGGGGTTGATAAAATCATTGTTAAAAAGTAACCTTACCAACTGCTGAACACCAATCGTGAGCTCTTTCCAAGTTTTGATGCCTCCAACTTTCATAAATTGGTTAATGAATCTTCGTAAGTTAGACCAAATATCGTCGCCATTTTGTATTTGTGTGAGTGTGTGAAGACGCGGTAAGGAGGCTAGCAATGTGAATGGTATAATATCAACACAGTTGGCAGCCTCGTTCAGGTCAACCTGAAGTGACGTCATATAAAATGACGTCATTTCGCACTTCTTAACAGAATGAAATATGTAGTTTCATTGATTGAAAGAGAAAAAGATTGCAAAAAGCACTAAACACCATTCACAACAGTGTAATCTCTTGAATAATCAACAAAATATAACAACCTCAGACTTGTCCGTTAAGGACTACTTAGAAGACTACTCTGTTACATTTTTAGCGATTATTATTATTATTTTTATTATTATTATTATTATTATTATTATTATCTATTTATTTAAAGTAGGCGTATAATGGCTAGCTATAAAATGAAAGCTAATTCAAGCCTACTACAAAGTAAAATTGTTTCAAAATAAAAGAAAAATACATATATATCATCAAAGAATACAGTAAACCCCGCAAACAAACATAGCAAAATAATAACCTGCAGGCTGATTTTGTGGGAAAAGACACCCAAATATAAGAACCAAATACAGACTGATTTTTGTTAATATTCTAATGAGATGGTACACTTAATAAAGAAATTTCATCAAATCAGTGTAAACAATTTATTGACAACTGAACACCTCCGACAGTTTCAGGAATATGCAAATTCTTTTATCTACCTGTATGATTGAAATTGTTTTGTGAATAACAAAAATACCATACCCTCTGATATTGAAACGCAGTCATTATACCCTTAAGTATATTTAACACATACTGTATACTGGTGCTTTTTATTCATCATAGTCATAACTGTCCTTGTGATAAGAACGAAACCCTGTAAATGTCATAAGGACCCCATTTATGAGAAACTAGCCAGTCTGTCTTTTAGAACAGTATGTTCTTGTTTGCGGGGTTCTAAACGGTATTTTCTTAACGATCTTAATCATGAGCTTTCCTAACTATCTTGGAATTAATTAATCCAGGAAAACCTGCTTTCTATATCTAAGGTATAATTCATTTGATATATTGATTAAGACGTTAAAGAGCGTAAAAACCAGCTGTTATTATTGTACCCTGGGTAGCAGAGCCTAATAAAAATTAAAGTACTGTTATTGAAGAACTTTACTTACAAGGCTGTAATCTGTTCACTGCAGTAATTTTGGTCGGCGACCTGCCCGCTTGCCTATTACGCATGCTCTCTAGCTACGGAGCATGCTCACAAGGCGAATATCATCAAAAAAAATTGTTAGCTGTTTGGTCATCAGTTTTCTGGCCTCTTTGCGACTGATTGATCCAGGAAAAATCCACTTTTCAAATTTAAGATATCATTGATTAAATATTAATAAGAGATAAGAGAGCCAATCAAAGACGTCTATGTTTCTGGAACTTCTACTTACTTGGACCTAAATATCTCACTTTCGTCACTGTTTCCAAGTGGTGTACAAATCCTGTCGTAAAGACAAGGGCTTAGACAAACACATAGGGCTTAGACAAACACATAGGTCTGTTCAAAAGGACAATGAATAGAAGAAAATGATTGATTTAAAGCCCGCCGCACACGGAGAGGAATTTGCTCAGCAAAGTGGCATGAATGTTATTTTGCTCAACAAAATTCTCGCCGTGTGCGGATGATTTTTGCTGAGGAAATACTCATTTCTGCAGCTGAGGAAAATATCTATCGTGTTTGATAATTTCTGCCATTCGTGCCAAAATTCTTACCGTCTGCGGTGTCACTGAGAATTTTGCTCACTGCCTTGGGTGCACACGTGTTCATGTTGCCATGGTATCGACCACAGGTCACAACAAGATGGCGGCTCAAAGTGTTAACACGTGTGCACCCAAAGCAGCGAACAAAATTCTCAGTGACACCGCAGACGGTGAGAATTTTGGCACGAATGGCAGAAATTATCAAACACAATAGATATTTTCCTCAGCTGCAGAAATGAGTATTTCCTCGGCAAAAGCCATCCGCACACGGCGAGAATTCTGCTGAGCAAAATGACATTCATGCCACTTTACTGAGCACTTTCCTCTCTGTGTGCGGCGGGCTTAACACACATGGGTTTTGTATAGGGCATTTACATGACCAAAGAGGTCCTCTTTATACATAGTGCATGGTTGACTTACAACATAGCCCAGTTATCGCAAGTGCAACAAGAACAAGAACAGCGACACTTTTTTACTCTTTTAATTGAAGTGAAATGTCTGTTCAAACTGGGAGTTGAAGCATCTAAAAAGGACACGATCTACCGACACAGGTGTCTCAAAGGCACAATATTTGAGAGTGTTTGTTTGCAATAGGTCAGGTCTTTGGAGCAAGTTCTTATTCTGAAAGAATCAAAGCCTTTCGATATCTTGCCCTCTGTCTTGCTGAGAAAATGTATGTGAGAATGTATGCGCTAGCCTGCGTGCAGAATCGACTGGTTTACCGAAATGGAATTGAATCGAATTGAGTTGAATGGAAAATTGAAAATTGAATGGAAAATTGAAAATTGAATTTTCAATTTTCCATTCAACTCAATTCGATTCAATTCCATTTCGGTAAACCAGTCGAGTCTGCACGCAGGCTAGTATGCGCCGTCTCGTCACACAATCATGAACACGTCAGATGCAGCGTGAACAAAGCCTTCTCAAGCTGTCTCTTGTTCTATGGAATACAATTGAATACGTATTTGTCTTTCAAAAGACCATGGTCTGATTTCTTATTGTCTTGAGATGTCGGTGGAGAGGCGCCATTGATTATGTGATGTGATGCCAACAGGACGGAACAGACAACAAGAATGAGCCGTCTTGAGACGGGCAGGGGGAGGGGAAATGCACCTTGTAATGTCAAAATAACCAAAAATAAAATGCCTTCCGTCTATTTTCATTCCATTCCATGTTTTCACTTCCCAAAACGCGGCACTCACTAACTAATTAGGAGCTTCATAGGCCTCGCATTCGGTCAAATGATTCTTAAACAATGGCTCTGGAACTTGATTTCGGCAGCCCCTCTGGATTCTCCATACCAGTCCACCTTATGCCATCAATTGCTTGTAATTTATTTATCACTTTTAGATGCCTGGTGTGAAGGAATTGATTATGATGATAATGAAATTTCTCGTTTCTTGAAGGCGCGATCTTTAAACTTTGAGGTCGTTTGCAGCCACGTTTTGAAGAGTGGCTGTAGAATAAGATCCACCGTTATACGCATGGGTCTTGGATAAATACTCTCTCTGTCCATTTCTATATCTGCAGCTGAGAAAATCACTAAACCACAACAAATGAGCCAAAAATTCTATCCATATCTAGTTTCTCCTATGGCTGGCCACAAGCTGTCAGGTATCTCATTTTCATTCTTATGATGAACATTCTTTTGTCATAATTCATTCAATGTTCTAAAGACTGTGTTGTTCTTTCGTTGACAGAACAGTGTGGAAGTGTAGGGAATCAAAAGTTGTAACTCAAGTAAAGAAGAACCTGGGGACCTTGTCTGACTTGCAAGTGTGACACAGGTATGATACCTTGAACGTTTGTTTTGATAGCCTGAAGCTGCATAGTTTGAAGCTATTCCGGCGATGACACGAGACGTTTTTGTATCTCTTTGAAGCCAGTTTGCATTCGTTGATTTTGGCGCGGGGAAGCTCATTCTGAAGTAAATTTTGGTGCGTCTAAGGGTTGGGTTTTTTTTAATTTCGTAAAGAAACTGCCACAGTTGGTATTATTGCAGGGTTATGGCGCGGCTGCGGCTTGAAGCAGTCGAAGTCGCGAGGGTAACTTCTTTCTCTTGCGCTACAAAGAATACATGCTTTGACGACATTAATTTTAAGTCGTCAACTTTGTGAGACAGAAATAAGTTGGTAAGGAAAAGTACCATTTCCTTGAAAGCGGAGGGTATCAAAACTCACTAGATCCTCCAAGTAAGAACCTAAAAAGCAGCTAGGATAATTTTATTCAAGCAACGAAATAAACACAGCAAACTACTGTTCAAGACACTTAAAGTCGCTAAACTTGCATGACTCTTATAAGCTAGAATGTGCCAAATTCATGTATGACTTCTCCAAAGGAAAATGTGAAGCATTTTGCAGCGATCTTTTCCAACTAATAAAAACACCACATTAAGACCAGACAAGCAACTCCTGGAAAATCTGTTTTTCAAAATTCATTTCAAATCGTTTATAAGACAGTGGCGGGTATAGCAATGAAACAAACGAAAAGTTGAACTGTTTTGGTAACTTTGTTTGATAAACAACCGCACTCTTTACTGCAAGAAAAAGAAGATACTAGGCACGGCTTTTGACGCTAAAACTGACCACAAACAAAAAACGTAGAAATTGTCTACCCTAAAATTTCGCATGTTCTTCAGACACTCCAGACAAGCTACGAAGCCTATGGTTGTGAATTATAGCTTGTTTTAAAGAGCTAAAGATCCAGCTTGGTAAGGCCACCACGCAATAACTACCCCATACTGTGATGTTGACTACGGAGAGCTACTTTTAGCCAAAGTGACATGTCTTTCTGTTACTTTGTGAAATTTACCGAAGATTGCAACTCGTTATAGTATTAAAGTGAATCCTTTGAGAATTCAAAGACTACGAGCAATCTTTTGGGGACTGGAAGGTGCAAGTTTTAGTTCCGTGTCTTAAAGATTTGGTGTATCGAACTCTTCAAAATATTCATTATTACAGAAGAAAGTATTCTTCCTGGCCAGTTGTTATCCGGTCCTCTGCCTTTTCAGAGAAGCAACTCCATTGAGTTTCATCCAGGGCCCATGGATTGTTCTTCACTGCAAGTCCACCAAGCTGTGCGCTCTCTTTAACTGACGACGATATAATTATCCCTATGGAGCTTTTGGCGCCAATATACGGTGCAAAGGAAGAACTGTTCGCTAAATTCTTGGTGGTTCAGTTGTAATGGCTTAGATAGTAATGACGCAGATTGTTAAAGAAACCAAATGATGCAAAATTTAAACAATGCACACAAATTCAGTCAGTCAGGTACAGAAAACCAAAAGTAAAGCTGTGATGAGAGTTGAGATCGAGATGCGAAATTCAGCAACAGAAACAAAGGGCGTATTCTTTTGGGCATCTTCTGAAAACTGTAGAGTTCGTAGAAGATAAAATCCCATTCTTTTGGTTCCCTGCTACCGAAAACGGTAGACTTCGCAGACTTCAGATCGCTTTTTATAAAAGCCCATTCTTTTGGCCATTCTGTTTTCGGTAGACTTCCGAGAGATTTTTGACGTATTCTTTTGGGCTCTTCTGAAAAAGGTAGAGATCCGAGGCTTCGGAAACCTTCTGCTCCTGAGCTGGCAGACTTTTGAAAGATCGCAGAGAGCATTGTTTCATGAATGAAAGTTTTCAAAAACATTTAGAATTCTCATTTTTTCAGCATTCCATTCCCATTCTCTTGGCATTTTTCTCTGCGAAGTCTGCCAACCCTACCGTTTTCAGAATGCGTATTCTTTTGGCATTTTTCTCTGCGAAGTCTGCCAACTCTACCTTTTTCAGAGTTCCCATTCTTTTGGTAAGTGAAATTTTTCTCTGCGAAGCCTACCGTTTTCAGAAGACTTCGCAGACTTCAGATGCCTAAAAGAATACGCCCAAAGAGACCCACAAGCCGTTATAGAATCTCTATTCAAATCTTTGACCATCCAACGGAGTCAAATACCAAATGCCTTTAATAGGACAGGAATGGCAATCCTTTACATTTTTCTGCAATGCTTGTAGCTTCGGCTATGTGACTAGGCCCATTTGCCAACGCCAAGGGGGGGGGGCACTCAGCACATGCAGATACGGCGAGGTAAGTTCGATATTTTTGGGTCAGAATATTGCCAGTGATATTTTTGGGTCCAAATAAAACTAAAACTATCTTCATGATATTTTTTTACACCAAACATCGTCTAACTGATATTCTGGGCAGGGCCGCCGAGGGGGGGGGAGAGGAGGGGCAATTTGCCACAGGGTCTCAGGGTCTAAGGGGCCTCATTATTGAAGATTTTTGACATTTTGATTGCAGGAAATGCTCTTAAATGCTCATTGAGCCAATCTAAAGGGCGTAATCTAAAAGATTTTCTGGTCGCTTCGCTCGCAGGAGGCCTCATTTCGCAATTTTGTTCCTGGGCATCAAAAAGCTCTCGGCGGCCCTGTTTCTGGCTTTGCTAGGGGCAATCCTGTCTTTTATTTGTATCGTTTCAGGATATTTTTGTTCAGGTACTGGTTTCTAATTGTAAAATTAGCTGATATTTTTGGGTTGCAATGATGGTGAAGTGATATATTTGGGTTACCTGAAAATTTCTTGGACTGACTCCCCCGTATGCGTATGTGCTAAGTTTCCCCCCCCCTGGGTTCGAGTGTAAGCAGAAATAGCGGGAAAATACGTTGAAACTTAACCACGTGGCCCAACCATATGTGCCCTTAGGAACCACAACACTGCTAACAAGGATCAAGATAGCAAATTTTCCTTGGTACCCGTGTCTAGCAGAATTCGCTTTTTAAACACACAATTCTTCACTTTTAATTCCATGGAGACAGATTGTATTTCACCATGGCATTAAACCGCGAAGGTTAATCTACTGGCTAATAGAGAGGCGGTACAAATTAAGGACATTGGAGCTTCGTTAAGGATGTGTAAATGAACAAAATCAACAGTTTCTAAAGTAAGAATACTGTTTATGTTCTTCATTGTACGGAAAATGGATCTTTTCCTTGTTGGTGAAGGAGAGTTTCAAGAGCCTGTTCATATGAGACAAACCAGCCCGCCTGACTGGGCTGGCTCTCCTGAATGACATCTGAGGGGCAAAGACAGCCTTTGTTGAAACTAGATGCGTTGATTCCAGCAGCGAGCAAGCCTGGTCATAGGGTATGCACGCAGGCTAGGCCGATCCGCCAAGATCTGTAGATCTTGCAGCTTCCTTACGGACTTGCGGTGAAGTTCATGGAAGCTAATTGTCATAAAAAATAAGGGACTCCTGGTTCACAGTGAAAGTTTTGTTGATTCTGGATCGAGGAAACATTCATTTAGATACTTGCTTCTTTTGTTCATGGCTAGTATCACTGAAAACTTGAATTTTGACGTGTTTTTAGCATCAGAGGCTCGAGCCGGCATCTTAGGCCCATCCGCCATTTCCTTGAGCAATGAACACTGAACTGTTGCTATGGTCTCTATACCGAGTTATGAAATCGATGGAGGAAAGCTTCGTCCCAATTTTCAATGTGAATGTCCTTGAGTCGTAGTTTGAGCGTCCATCAGTCTATCAATATACGAATAGGCAATCAGCCCAACAAAACTGTATGTAGCACAGCTTGTACCCTGGGTACCAAGGCTCTGGTACCCAGGGTACACAGCTTGCGACCTCAACTCATCATACAGAACAGAACAGTCACATCTTGAGGAGCCAATACAGTAGGTACCTGTGAATGAGAAACACACATTAAAGAAACTCAGACAACGAATTTTTGAGATGGCAATAGAAAATCATTGTTTTATTGTTTTAAAGATTTTTCCTTTATTAGGAAAACATTGTTTAAACTCAATTGGTTTCTTATGTTGCTTTCTTATGTTGTTGCATCTTCTTCAATCGTACACTGAATATTTATCTAAACTCAAAATATAATTCTCCAGTGGAACAGATGAATAGATTTGGACTGATAAAATTATTCTCTGTTTGGCTATGAAATTTAATTTCTGGCGTGTTCGCCCTTATGATGAAAAATGTCTGCCTCATTTGGTTCAAACCATGTTGCTTTCCGGTCATCTCCCTCTTTGCTGTTTGTTCTTTGACCTATCTGCAGTCAAAGAACCATTTGAAGTCATTCCCTGCATGGGAGCTTGCTTGGAATTGTACCACAAACGGCATTTAGTCTTCATTAAAAATTTCGCACGCTCTTCATTTCTGTTCATTCATTCGTTCTTTCCACCTACTCTATTCTAAATTTGGTTTGGATTTATGGGTTAATTCTTGGTTCAAGCAGTCACTCATTACAAGATATAAATAAATCTTCTCCACCAATGCCAGAGAGATTTACTGTTACATAAGAGGAGGATCACTTGGAGAGCCATCACGTTGTTAAATCGGCCTTCGAGCTTTGACAAAGCTATTTATAGTTGCGAGCATATTTCCTCAGGAAAGAGCGATCTTTGAACCTCTCTTTCGGTTCAAGAATTGTTTATTCATGCTTTACTTAACAAAGGACTAGCTGAATGTAAGTCTGGATGACAGCTGTTTGCATACCTTCATAGAAAACTTACACTTTGGTGCATTTCATTTCAACATTTGGTATTTTGCCGTAAAAATTTATGTACAGGTTTTTTTATAAGAAACTAGGATCAGGCCATAGTACTAAAAGTTTGTTTGTTAGAAATTAAATTTTGTCCTTTTTAGTACTAAAAGTTTCTTAATTGGTTTCTAATTTTTTGAATACATGGAGTTGTCAATGTGGTCGCTAACACTGCTGCAGATATGTTTCTGGACATGTAAAGCATGCATTGAAATGTTCCCAGACCATCAGACCAAGACTAAATGTTAATCAAAATACAAGAAACTTTATTTTGGGTGTGAGCTTCAAGTGTTTCTTATAAGTAAAAGGGCTAATCATTTTTCCGTAGACTAAAAGTTTCTTTTAGGTGGTTTCTTAAATGCGGGGCCTTACTGTAGAAAAATGCCGGGTGAGTCAAACAAAAAACGCCTGGCGTTTTCCAAATTGAATCCCTTTGAGAAACCTTAACAACGTGCTAAAATTACAAGCAAAAGTCCCTAATATGTTTACCTCACAGCGATGACTTCAGCACGCTTTAGGACGTGCTTTCGTTTTGGCGGGTTGAAAAGTCTTTCCCCTAGTGTGAATAACGTATTCAGGGGGATTCCATTCTCCCATGAGGACGAAGTACAAGAGCACATCCAAAGGTCATTATTGCTAGGAAGGAGAACAAAGGGAAATTTTGCTTGCTGTTTTCGCTCGTTTTTGCAGGTTTTCGAAAGGGGCTTTCTGCAGAAAATCTCCTATTTCGACCGGAAAGAATGGCCAATTAAGGCGGGTAAATCACTGAACCTAATTTGATATATCGGGGATAAAACGACACAGTTTTCAACATCATTGTTTTGATATTGGGGAATCAGGTTTTTTTCAACGCCAGGCGTTTTTATTGACTCACCCGGTAGTCTGAGATGCATCCCATGAATTCCTAAATGCTAGTTCTCCGGGAAGTAAGTTCACTTCTAACACTAGATAATTCATTTACAGTAATTCTAATGCAACTGTTACCTATTTCTTTTCTTGTCACATTTGAAATGGTATTTTTCTTTGATGTGCTACTGTTTCAATGTAAATCTTCATGCACTTAAAATCATGACAGTATGATGACACTTTTACCATATATACATGTACTGGGAGAGGGGGCTAAAAATATTTGCTACAACGTTGGAGGAGGCACCCAAAATTTTCAGGAAATTTAAAGGGGGGCTACGATAATATCGTGATATGTTTTTAAGTGCCTCCCACCCCTCCCGAACTAGAAATAATGACCCGTCCCTAGTGCCATTTAAAAATCTGCATCGTCGTCTTTCTACACTCAGTTTACTTGGTAATTTGAGTATGATTCAAAAACTTGCCTTGGTTGTAAATACACAAATCACCATAGTTGCTAAATTTAAAGATACCACAGATTTTCTTAGAGGTTGATTTGGTTTGTCACTTGGGAATGTCGGTTAGATTTGTTGATGTATCCAGTCAGTTTTCGTTTGGATATTAAGTTATACATTTGTTATATACTGTTTTATGAAACAATTTTGTGGAATCGAATGTTGACTGAGGCAGATACGTTATTATCAGGTAGTTTTGCGGGAAGAAAATTACTGGGGATTAAAGTCGCAAGAGTTGTTTGTCAAGAATTTGTTACTTTTAACATGGGAAATGTGGACACAGTTTGGGTGTTGATCGTGTCCACAATACCGGCCTAAATTATCTTTAATGATTAAATGTATTTCGTTACCTTGCTTGTCTTCAATTCACTGTTTATCTTCTCGTTCTTGTCTGGGAGCACGGTTCTGCATGGCCTAAATGTTTTGAACTGAACTCCGCCACGATTCGAAAGAGTCGTTAAGAGGGCCGCGTCGATCTGGGAACTAGTTCTCAGGTCACGGCTTTCGAATCGTTGCGGAGTTCAAAACATTTAGGCCATGCAGAACCGTTGATAGTAGGTTGATGTGCTCCCAGACAAGAACGAGAAGATAAACAGTGAATTGAAGACAAGCAAGGTAACGAAATAGGCCCGGTACTGTGGACACGATCAACATTTCCCATGCTTTTAACTACCGCAGCAATTGAATATTAACTGATCCTCAACTTTAACTCTCGAAACTTCATCCATTTTCCCATATCAATTAGAATATGAATCTTCGTTTTATTAGCTGAATTTTGTTTCCACTTTCGCACCATCTTTTTTTGATGTATTATTTAAATTTGCAAGTACCCTTCGTAAGACACAGTTTGTGCAAATTTCACTATGAGAATTTAGTATACTCTGCTGTTCTTTCTGAGTTCGCAAGTTTGCACGTAACGGTGCAGATATGCTTGTTCACAGGAAGTTTCAAACAAACTGTTGCAAACTGGTTTGGTGCCAAAATGAAAAGCCTTCTCTCCACAAGCAGTTCACAAACTCCTTCTAAATCGGAAACATACTCAGAAATCACAGCATATTTTGTGCAAGTTGGAAGATGACATCTCTGATTGACAGATGGCGTTGAGAAACCTTTCTTTGTGATTTCTGATGTCTGCATAACTTGTTTTTCCAACATTTGTTACAAAAATGATTCTGGAGGTCTTCAAATTAGATTTGTGGCCCCTAAATTAAATCAATTATGCTAAGCATATCAGATCTAAAAAGGGAAGTTTTGAATTTGATTAAAGCATTTTCAGATCGCTAAATCAGATACCAGCATTGTTTTCTTTCACACGCCTGGTAACAGTTTCAGAAAACAACGAAATCTCTATGGTTTATAAATTGGGTAAAATTAGATCGTTCTATGGGCTGGAATTTTGAAGTTAGATTGATAAATTCGTTAATTTTTTAACATTATAGAATTAAAGACCTCTGAGGTATCTGGCAAAGGTGACCTACAATTTCCCAGGTACCAAAAGCCAGCATGGGCTCCAAATCTTTAAAAGGGGCGATGTAAAATTATATGGCCTATCTCCATGAACTGAGTGACTTCAAGAAACTTTAGCTATTACGCCATTAGTCCCAAGGGGAGGTACTGGCTCTTCGATTATACAAGGAGGTGCCACTGGAAAATATGACAAGGCTCCCTTTCCTGCAGTCAAATTCTCGAAAATGATACCTTGTCCCGGAGTAAGTAAAATTTTCAAAACAATACCCTGTCCTTGAATTTCTTCAAGGAAAATTGTGGGCTGCTCTGGAAATTGGTCGAAAATCTATCTGAAAACGCGGCAATAATGTTGCTATCCAAAGACTCTAAATCACACTTGAGTAGTGCAAATGGCGTAAAACAGAGTCAGTTATGGACTCTGTCATAGAGCTGGTTGTTGAAAAATCGTACCCTGTCCCGCAGTAACAATCTTGAAAATGAAGTCATGTCCAGCGGCATGTCCCCGTACGACAAAATATATAAGTGTCCCCCGGTATTAGCCTTATTGATTCAACCTTTGGACTCTTCTGAAATCTTTAGAGTTAGAGTCTTTTCTGCTAAAGAGATTCTTCTAAAATTTGAAGATGCATCACAAACCTCTCAAGTACCGTAGTAGCTCTATTAAGCCCCCCTCTCTATTAAGTCCCCCTCTCTAATAAGCCCCTCCCCTCTGAGTCAAAGTTCTGGAATTTACCAAATGTTTTCCATTTATTTAGCTACACAACCTTGCACGTTAATTCTAGTATGGTTTGGGATAAAAACTGTGTCGAATTGATGTATTGGAGCCATAAAATTGTATGTTGATTCTGCAAAATATGGGATAAAAGAACTGAAAAGCTACCAAATATATCCTTGTCACATAATTTTGTGAATGAGCCCCCCTCTCTAATAAGCCCCCTCTCTATTAAGCCCCCCTCTGGAAGGTCCAAAATTAAATAAGCTCCCCGGGGGCTTAATAGAGCTTTTTTGGTAACCCTTAGGTCGTTTTATCTGTTTGTGACACGACAACGGGCCAATCAAAATGTGGTCCTTTTGCACGCCTCTGGAAGCTGATCGAATTGAAAGATTTCCGAGGTTTTCATTTCAATCAATGTTTTCATTCAATCTTTTAGTTGAAGCTCTTGTGCCAGTTGTAGCGGAAACGTGATGACGTTGTGTCTTTTCCGCTATGATTGGCACATTTGAGTTGCATTTTTTGTATTTTTGTAGTTTCTTTAAACTCACGGAACCGAACAAGGACAGATTTAGTAAGACAATAGCATCAGTTGCTTTTATTGACACTTAAATTCAAAGAGATTTGCGATTGCAGACAAAGGAAATTCCCTCAAGCGGAAATTCAAAACAAACGAAGGCGCAAAGTTTCTCTGAAACCCAGGTAGCTCTCTCGCTTTTTGTGCATTCCAGAAATGGTTTTTTAGAGAAAACATGAGCATATATTGAAAGAAGAAGGATATATCTAGATATCTACCACGGGCATTTTATCTTTGCTGTTTAGAAGCTGAGAAGTAAGTGCTTTGATTGCACCCAAAAAATACGAGAATTGAATCGCCTCCAAATCGGTTCCTATACCAAACAAGTAAAATGCCCGTGGTAGATATCTAGATATATCCTTCTTCTTTCAATATATGCTCATGTTTGCTCTAAAAAACAATTTCTGGAATGCACAACAAGCGAGATAGCTACCTGGGTTTCAGAGAAACTTTGCGCCTTCGTTTGTTTTGAATTTCCGCTTGAGGGAATTTCCTTTGTCTGCAATCGCAAATCTCTTTGAATTTAAGTGTCAATAAAAGCAACTGATGCTATTGTCTTACAAAATCTGTCCTTGTTTACGGAACAGTGCAAAGTTTATCACATGACATGGCCGGTGGAGAAGGAAAATTCTTGCAAAGAGATCTACTTGCCTCGTATGCAATTACCGCAAAAAAACCAACTGCCCCGTCACTCTTTCCTTTTCCTTAAAAATGTATTTGCTTCGTATTCATTAAAGGATAAGTCCGGGGTTTACGGGATTTGTGTCAAAAGCAACCTTACCAACTGCTGAACACCAAATGAGAATTCTTTCCGAGTTTTGGGATCTCTACCGGCTGCAACTTCGCATAATGTTAGTCGTAAGTTAGGCCAAACGTTGTCGCCTTTTTATATGATTGCGCGATAAGGACGTTAGCCTCAGTTTAGAAGCTATATTGTGACGTCAGAAAATCTTCAAAGTTTTTTTGCGGGAAAACATCTTATACGCAGGTGGAACGAAAATGCTCAAAGTCGTAGCCAACAGGCCCATCTTGTCGGTTGTCTTCATCATCTTTGGTCCTATCCATCCATTTTTGAAGTGTTGTGAGCATCAACACAATCGCAGCCTCGTTCAGGTCGAAAGTGAAGTGTGCGAAATAATGTCATGAATTTTGACGTCATTTCGCACGTTGCGCAGATTGAAACACGCAATTTCACAGAGAAAAGAGAGAAAACGATGGAAAAATGTATTGCACACCATTCACAACAACGTTATCTTTTATTTTATCGACAACTATACCAACCCCGGACTTGCCCTTTAACAACAGATGTTATTTAGTACCGACGATGAATTAGCCAAAGACCATATTGAATTCAGTTCTTGCGTTTTTGGCCCTGAAATAGTGGCATAGACCATCTCGTATTGAAAGTTACTGAGTACCCCCCCCCCCATCCTGGGCTTTTATGAGAAAAAGTTGACCTTGAAAACGAAGAGACATGACTGATGAATCGTTCTCATAAGCAACGGGCAAGGAAATTTTGCGCCAGTTTATAAACACCCTCCAAGCACTTCTCATCTTGCATTATTTACAGTTTTGTCATCACAAGGAACAGTTCTACATTTAAAACTTCATCTTGAACTTGTGAAATTTTTATGCCTTTTATTTGATTTATAAAACGTGTTAACCCAGTTCTCTACAAATTCAAAAAAGTAGTTGCCCCGTTACGTTTTGCACCGGCCATGTTATTAAATAAACATTGCACTGCCCCTAATGGAAAAAAGCTCCCGTTCCACTGCAACACGAGATTGTGCAATTAACTCAGTGATTTGTGCGTCTGTATTGAATATATGTGTTAGTTATAAGACCGCCTACCCTGAGGTCCCATCGCTTCTAGCTCTCATTTCAATCTTCGTCTGTCGAACCTATCAGTCAGAACATTTATAAGAGTATCATTAAATTGCCATAAAGTCTTTAATCTATAAAAGCTCAAAACTTCCTTATCGCTTTCCCTTACCCAATGTATATAAATCTTATACTGATTAATTTCCTTACGATTTTGAAATCTTTTTCTTCGCTTCGGAGCTTAACGGCTTATGGCCGCTTCTACTGTGACTGAGAGGACAGAATCATGACATTTTCAAGAACTTATAATTCTAGATTAATCGCTTCGTTGGCTTCGTTTAATATTTCTGTTTGTTATTGCAGGATTTGGCGTTAGTCAAGAGCTGGGAACGGTTGCACGTGCACATTCAAGAGAAGCTGTAGATTGTTTCAGAGGTAAGCATGCAGCATTGTCTTTCATTGGGCTAGCATTTCAGTATTTGAGATGTCTGGTCAAGTGCCCGGTTCGTAAACAAGTTTTTTTGCCACTTTAGAGACCCAACAGAAATTTTTTGACAAATTTTAGAAAGAAATTCGATGTCCTCAGAAATCGTTGTATGACAACTCAATAGACGTTTTAGCTGTTCAGCAAAAAGCCTGGATCGAGCGTTATTTTCATATATTTTTCGTTAGAGCTTTTATCACTATTGTGCACATTCTAAAATTCTACAAAATGTAGCAAAGTATCGTTTGATTGAGATTCTTTTTCAGAATAGCTAAAAGGTCTATTTTACAGTGAAGAGCTTCGTCAGATGTACAGAGTGACACAAACAGTATGTGACTTCTAGATTTGAATGAAGAAGAAAGTGTTTGGTTAGTATGAGCCATTTAGGTATTAATTGGGAGCTGAGACATGTAATTTTCTGTTGAATCTTTTTTCGTCAAAATTTGGCAAACTTTGATAAATCAGGGGACCATGTTTTTCGCCTTTACTTTGCGATTGTCTATTTCTACATTGACATTTGCTGCTGGAAAACCAAACCTGCTTCTGCTTAGTTGAAATAAAGATTGCTTGCTTCTTAATTTGAACCTGAGCCCTTGAATTACTGCTGTAGAAATCTTATCGCTGTTACAGGTCAAGGGGTATGTTACCTCCATATATTGCAGTGATAGATTGTGTCAAAATGGACCTTGCAATACACTAAGTTATCGAAAACAAATCATTGGCTGGTTTCGAATGAATAATTGGATGAATTTGCAATTGCTGCTTAAAGAACTGCCTAGATGTCCAAGATGCATACTTTTTTGGAGACAGAAAATTTCAAAACGGAGCGCAAACTTAAAAACCTAGCTTTTCACTATCAACAAGCTAGGAATACTGCCCTCTTCACAGCCCAAGTTTAGAGGTGTCCCCCTTCGCAAAATTTCTAAGATTTGCAAAAAAATTACAAGATAGTTTATTTATTCTCCGGTTTTAAAAAGTATTCAAGGTGCTCTTATGAATTAGGTGTCGATTTTGCATCGCAGAGGGATAGATTCCTTTGTGTCATCTGGTAAGACCAACAAATTTTTCACGATCTTTGTTTCGGGGCACTTTGTAACATAAATTTAATGTTAGTCTTGAGATAAACATCTATTTAAGGTGAAGGCTCATGAAGCTCGCTTTTCAGTGACCAGACCACCACCTCGACAAAGATGACGACGACGACGACGACGACGACGACGACGACGACGACGACGACGACGACGACGACGATGATGATGATGATGATGATGATGATGATGATGATGATGATGATGATGATGATGATGATGTTGATGACGATGATAATGCTGATGATTTTGATGTTGATGATGATGATTATGCTGATGATTTTGATGTTGATGATGATATTAATAATAATCATGATGATGTTGATGATGATGATGATCGTAACTTTAGATGAAGTGCTAGATTTCAAACACATGGCGCTACGGAATGGCCAACCGAGAAATATTTTAAAAACTGCACCATTTGCCGCCCCTAAATCATTTGTATATGTGTATTATCTGCAGGGGATGAGCACCAGTGACATGATTGTCCTATGCATCCATAGTGGCGGTACCTTTGACACTGCTTGTGCTGCTCAATTGTGCTACAGTTTACCAGTGCTTCGTGATCCATCTTAAGCCTTACTTCTTTTGGAGTGTACCAAAGTCTAAACAGCTTACGTTTTGTGAATTTCTCACGATATTGTACACCATTTGTTGCTAGAGTCAGTGTTATCGCACTACGAATACTTCCAAACATCTCCCGTTACCCACAATCGCTTACATATTTGTTTCTTTCTTTTGCTGCACGTACAAGTTCTCTTGATCCAGTTTGAGCCTTTCTTCTTTAGGAGTATATCAACAGCTAAACGGCCTTAGTTTTTCTCACGGTAATACACTGCTGTCATTAGAGTTGTATCGCAATCCATATGCTGCCAATCATCTCCCATTACAATCACGCTCTTGTGTGCAACTATTTCTTTCTGTGCAACTTATGCGTTTCTTCATCAGAGTGTAGAAACTGAAGTCTGACAGTACGTACACCGCACGTCATCTCCCAGTGCCATCACTGGCCGCGTATTTCTGTTTAAAGACAAACGAGGGAGATAGAAGGCTACTTAAATCAAGGGCCTACTAGACGCAATAAAACCGCCATTTGTCTTTAAGCCTTGCTTCATTCTGCGTGTATCAAATACTGAATTACCTTGGCTCTTCTCACGATGCTGCACTACTGTTGTTAGGCTGGCCGTAACATGCGCAAGATAAAGTTGCTGTACGTCGATGGTATCAATATAAGCATAAATTCATTCAGAATTTCGACTTTTTGCGAATATTTAGTGAAATTCAACGTTTCGAGCTTTGCTCTTCTTCAGCTCTTCATCAGGTTAGGGTCAGGCCTGACGAAGAGCTAAGCTCGAAAAGTTGTATTTGACTAAATATTCGTACTAAGTGAAATTTTTAAATGAATTTCTGCTTATATTTGCAGTAACATTGTTACAATGAGATGCTAGGTCATACATTACGTAGCGAATTTAGCAGGCGATTTAGGGAACTAGAAAATTCTCAATAAGACTTATAAAGACTCTGGAACCCGGGGTACTTTTCTGTGCGAAGAAGCTTCACAAACCACACTATTTATTGACTTTGCCCACACCTTGCCTTATATTTCATTTTCGTTAAATGAGGATGAATGTTTTTCTTTATCCAAATGAAATTCTACAATACAAGTTACTATCTACTCTACAAAGTAATACTATACAACTGCACAACACCACAGGGACATGAGGCCACGAGGAGCAAAATAGAATGACTACCAAGTAGCCATCAATATTTAACAATAAAAGACTAAAGACAAGAAGCTACCAGGAAAATGCACAAAAGAAAATGAAAAGATGAATGTCCCGATGAATGTCCCGATGAATGACCCGATGAATGTCCCAATGAATATCCCGATGAATGTCCCGATGAATGACCCGATGAATGTCACGATGAATGTCCCAACGAATTTCCCGATTAATGTTCCGATGATTGTCCCGATGGATGTACCGAATATTCCCTATGTAGATAGGTGCGAGTTTCCAACGTCATTGTTTGTGTGCTACTTCCCAAGTCGACCCTTTCATTGTCATGTCAAATTATTTACGAGTTACGATTCCCAAAGGAGGGCCTTTAGTGGAGTGTTGGAAGGCACTGAGAGTTGAAAGAATGAAAGCATTGTCTTTCATTATCTCTACTTCTGAGAACCTTGTGTTGAAGTACCGAAGAAGGATCGTTTGAAGTGCCTCGCAACATGTTCTAAGTGTGTGTCAACGGTCAATATATGGAAGCTCTGCAAGTTTATCTTGTGATACAGTTGCATATTGCTATGCCTGCTACTCATACTTCTGTTATGCAATGTTCTTTCTTCTCGTATTTATCCCACACGTTTCGTACATTTGCACAGCAGAGTCACAATCAGACTTACGACCTGTAGTCCCTTGTTTCCCTGTGTCCTTTGCCTTGCAGGCCTTTTCGTCTTCGTCCCAATATGATGAAAGGCCCTGGGGACGACGTTGTGTCTTTATATGTTTACCACTTGTAAACTTTGAACATCCTTGGCCAATGTGCTCCTGCATACACTTTGCAACGGACTCGCAGATCCTTGAGTTGTCTAGAATATCTCTTTATAAATGTGATAATTTCCTTTCATCTTAGCAAAACTTCCTTAGAGGAGAACTGATATGGAAGTAAGGCTTTCTGAGGTAAGGTTGTAATGGTACGCGCCGCGGGGGGGGGGGAGGGGGCACGGATGGACGTCCACGCGAAGAGTCAAAAGATCCTACCCAAAAGATCTACCTAAGCCATTTTTAACACAACTTCGTGCAGATTATTGGAAAGATGATTTCCCAATCCTTACTTTCACACTTCTGGATAAGTCATGCGAAAAACTAAACTTTTCATTGGTGCAAAACCATACCCCATGCTATTTATCTTTCCCTAGAAATTCTTTTTGCGATGAATCAAAATTTATCTCAAATTGGTTGCCACTTGAAGATTTCGCGAATAGACACAAATCAAGTATTTTAGATGATTAATTTTACGTTATCGCAAACCTTTGTTGATATGTAACTTGAAACAGACCTTAATCTTTTGACTGTCAGCATAAGAATTCACGTCGTTAGCATCTTCGTCGAAAATTCTCACCTTTACCTCTTACTATTATCAGGGGTATTACCGGGTTGTCTGCTTGCGATCTTGTTAAGTTTCTGTTGAATGGTGTAAAAATCTTTAGCTGCAATTGGTTTTCCACAAGCTTTCGTCTTGATCCGAAAGTCGTGAATTTTCATCAAATGACCTCAATATGCGTATGGGAAGGAAAAATATAGGGGGACTGGACACAATGGACACAAATTCCGTTGTTTACTAACATTTTTGCCTGACTAATGGCAAAATTTTGGCCGAGTGGGGCTGATTTTAGACAATTTTCCCAAAGTTTGGGAGGTACCGCCCCCGGCCTCCCCCGCCTCATAGGCTTATGAATGACCTACTTTGAACAAGGGTCTAATTATGATTTTTCTGTTGCCGCCCATTAAGTGGTGCTCAAATAAAGATGAGTAAAGTGTTTTTTCCTGTAAAGTCGTTGAGCAAGTGGCTCTATCTATCTATCTGATACACGTTCGTTTAATTTAACATAGCGCGGCTAACTACGGACTGCCATAACGGCCTATTATTTGCTAAATATTCATCAGTTGCTATAAAGATCGTTCCATCTTCTTTTGCAACCATCACCCTTGCTCTCTCAAGATCTTTTTCAATCATTTTTATCCATGTTAACTTTTGTCCACCTCTTGGTTCCTTTACATATTTCCGTACTTCTCTTAATGCAGGTTTTGCAGGTTTTTGCAGTTTTTGCAAGTGGCTCGTGCCACAAATTAAAATATTTACAATGGTTAAAAATATAATATACAAAACAGATACAATACAATTTACATAACAAATCCAATAAAAACGATTTAAAAACACCCCTAATTATAGTGGCAGGGATAGCATTAAAAGATCAAGTGATCTTATTTCCATAATGGTCCCCTTAGAGGTGGTTGTAAATAATAAGAAACAAATAAAATTTTCTGTCTTATATATATATATATATATATATATATATATATATATATATATATATATATATATATATATATATATATATATATATATATATATATATGGCATAATTTATTAAGGCCAAGTCCTATGAATGTGAGAGAGGACACATGGTTTCAGTAGAACACATATGCGTTGTTTTCCTCTCTCTATATATTTTGAAAAAAATTGTCTTTTGTCTTGTGCTTAAACGAATTAGTATTATATGTTGTTTTTAAATCAGTCGATAGGCTTTCCATATTTTAGGTCCAAAGTAGGACAGACACTTTTTGCCAGTGTTACTTTTCCGAAATGGAAGGTTTAATTCAAACTTAGACCTTCGTGTCACTCGGTTTTGGTTAATAGGCTGGAATATTTCATCAACGTAAGCTGGAGCCGTTCCTATGAAAACCTTCATTATGTTTACACATGTATGTTGATCAAATCTGTCCTTTGTGGGGAGCCAATTTATAGCTTTAAATTCTCTGCTCTACTTCTCTGTTCTCCTCGATACACAACGGTTTGCAGGGCTCCTCGCAGCGAAGCGACTGCAGATTCCCATTACAGTCTTATTCTGACATGTGCTGTGACATAT
Source organism: Aurelia sp. 4 Dawson et al 2005 (assembly GCA_964019985.1). Classification (NCBI taxonomy): domain Eukaryota; kingdom Metazoa; phylum Cnidaria; class Scyphozoa; order Semaeostomeae; family Ulmaridae; genus Aurelia; species Aurelia sp. 4 Dawson et al 2005. The sequence goes on from OZ026499.1 coordinate 17,145,150, forward strand.
GTAGAAAAACATACACTGAAAGTAGGAAAGCATGCACTTGGTAGCCTGATAACCAGACCCAATATCAGGCTAGCACTTGGTTGAAATCATATATTACCTTATCAAGAAAAGAAATCTTGAAGTATGGGATATTTCTCAAACTGAAGAAAATGAAAAAGATAGAAAAATCTGAGCTAACTTCTGGGATTTTGCATCAGTATAAGATTGTAATGGCGACCTGCAGTCGCTTCGCTTCGAGTTGGCTTTGGAACTGTTTTGATATTGAGGAGAACAGAGAAGAAGAAGCAGAGAAACATCATCCATTTGCAAAACGACTTTGCAGGCAATAAACACTTAAGCCATCTTTTTCTAAGCGCCATATATTAGGCGGCCCGGCCACTGAAAAGTCGTCCTTAAACCCTTGCTTTGAGTCCATGTTTAGTTGTTGTTTGGTTGTATTGAGAGACTTTCGCAATTTCTGATACGTGGAGGGTGTCGCGAAAAAACTTTTGCACTATTTGTACGGATGATGTGAAGGAGCTGTAGCTTTAGTTTTCTCAGTTTTATACAGCTGCGTAGGCCAAGCTCCAACTTAGACTCTGACACCTTGTTTGAGTCGATCTGACAAGTGGTCGCTGATTTATGACAGAGGAAAGGTACAGTGAGTGGTTGCTTCTAAAACAGCACTTGGTTTGTTCTTTGGCGATGTATCAGCCTTTTACTGATGTAGAAAACATTTTGATGCAGCGCAAAGAAAACTTACTGTGTATTTTACAGTTATGCACGCCTTTCTCTTTTAGTCAAAGCTCTGACTTCCTCAGAAAACACCACTGTTTTTGTCATTCAAGTCAACACAAAGGAATACAGACTCTGTTACGTACTGACGTCATGTTTATCGAACTTAGGCCCCCACAGTTGCCCTCAGAATGTATAAAACAGTAATGCAGAATTTTCTGTGCAGCCAAAGAATTATTTGAGAAACCTACAAGCAAACCACTGCTGGCTATGTACTTTAAGTCAACATAGCGATTCATGACCCCTTTGGTATCGATGCCACATGGCCTTGCAAAATCGTTTATAGACGTTGATATATATTTATCGAAATAAAGCCCCTGAGAGCCGCTGGGGACAACCCTCTTCAGAATATGTGACATGGTATTTCATGCCTATTTTAGAATCCTACATTACTGGCAAAACACTATTGCTTTGCTATTTAAGTCAACAGTACAGAATTAAGGCTCGGTCATATATTGATGCTTTGGTTATCGAAATTGACGTCCGAAACATCTATTGAGGTTAACTACCTTCAGGATATTTGAAACGGTTTTACAGACGTACTTAAAAACCTAAAGCACTGGAAAAACACTACCGGGTGAGCCAGAAAAGCTCCCACTTTTAGAATTTAATCGCACAAAGAATGTTTAAACATCTGGGAGATTCAAACTCTAGTTGAAAGTCGTAAGGTCAAAGTATTTTTGTGATTTTTCTCGCTATTTTACCAGCACCAGAATTTTTGGTAAATTTAAATTCACAAAAATTTCTGAAAAATGGCCTAAAACATTGATAGAATCATTAAGGTCCCCTCGCACAGATCAATAAAGAAAATGCACTTGTTCATTCATGGGTAAGAGATATCCACTGCACATTTATTGCCAGGAGAATGGAAATTTTTCGCATTTGTTTGAAAACTGATGTGGTATCATTCTTGGGAGAGGTGAAACGCTCCATTGCGTATTGTTCTGTGTAAGGAGAGTCCCTACAATTTGATCAATGTTTTAGGTCCTTTTTCAGTTATTTTGCAACCATGAAATTCTATAAAAGTATATTTACCGATACTTCTAGTGCTGGAAAGACAGCGAGAAAAATCACAAAATAACTTTGATAACTTTTAACTGGAGCTCGAATCATTCAAATATGTGAACCACTCTTCGTGCTATGAGTTTTTTAAAGTGGGAACTTTTTTTCTGGCTCACCTGGTACTTTTTTGTTATTTAAGTCAACGATACGGATTTAAGGACTTATCATGTAATGCAGCTGTATTTATCGAAATTGCGGCCGTAAAAGCCTATTGAGGATAACTGCCTTCAGAATATTGGAAACATTTACTTGAGGAACGCTTGCCAGTGGGAAAACATTACCGCTGTTGTTATTTAAAGGACAAGTCCGGGGTTGGTATAATTGTTGATTATTCAAGAGATGACATTGTTGTGAATGGTGTGCAGTACTTATCTCAATTTTTCTCTTTTAATCTGCGAAACTACATATTTCAATCTGCTAAGAAGTGCGTAATGGCGTCATTTTGTTTGACGTCACTTCACGTTGACCTGAGCGAGGCTGCAAAATGTGTTGATATTGTACTACCCACATTACATTGCCAGCCTCCTTATCGCCCCTTCGCACACTCGTACAATATACATATGGCGACGATATTTGGCCTAACTTAACGAAGATTAATCGTCCAGTTTATGAGAGTTTGAGGCATGAAAACTTGGAAAGAACTCACGATTGGTGTTCAGCAGTTGGTAAGGTTGCTTGGGTTGGTAAGGGAACAATAATTTTATCAATTCCGGACTTGTCCTTTAAATCAAGAGAACGCAATAAAGACCGAATGATGAAAGGAAGCTTTGTATACCAAAACTGGGCCGCTAAGAGGCCTCTAAACACGAGTCGAGGATAACTCCTCTCAAAATATGTGAATAATTGATACAGGCCTGTCTTTACAGTTACGAGTATTATTCAAGAAACCTTTACCACGAGAAAGCATCATTGCCTTTGCTATTTAAGTCAACACTACGGAATAAAGAGCGTATCATGTAATGACGCTATATTTGTCGATATTAATCTGACTTGATCCTCTAAGAAAAGTAAATTGATCCGTTGGAAAAGTAGCGAGAAAATTCATGACTTGTCTCATAATCCAATATTTCATTGTTGTAGATCGGTGCTGTTTGAAGGCAGCATAAGTGGCTTGTACCTCTTCACAGAAGAAAACATCGATCAACAACGCTCTTGTGAGGTCTGTTCGATTCGAGTATTAACTGTAAGTATAAATGATTATCTTGATGAAATGATAGTAAGCGAATCATGTTTGTACGAGATTTATTATGCATCAATATGTTTCATTGTGAGATTGTGACTGACACACTGCAATCTATGGAACACTGCTATATTATGCAAAGGTGGCGCCACTGGATGGACCGGGGTAGACACTGGGGTGGACACCGGGGTGGACATGTCCATCCCTCTTTCCTGAGATCGGCATTTATACCTAAGAAGAAACGATTTCAAAAAATTAAGTATACCTTCTGGCAATCAATGTTACCTCTTGTCCACCCTACTTTTTCAAAGCTGGGGCCTCCCTTGATATTATGTAGTGGATATTTTAACCAATGACTGGTCACTGTGTTAGCTGCTCAGCCAGTGAAAGTGGTTTCAACAACCAGCCATCCTTATGACATGGCAATGAGCCAATCATGTATCCATAAAATGTTGATCATACATCAGTATATTGCTTTTGAGGTTGCGAATGACACTGTTACATTGCGTTCATGACGACCGACTGTTTTGTTGACTTCTACATAAAACTAGCTTGAAAGTGGTTTTGATAACCGGTTACTGTTACGAAATGATTACGAGCGAATGACGTTCATGCGACTTTTATCATGCATCAGTATGTTGCATAAGTGAGCTGAGCTTGCGAATCACACTTCTAAATTGCGGTCATACTAACCGATCGACCTATTTGCTGCGATGTCGACATTGTTTATTTTACCGGTCACCTTTGTGAAAAATGTGGTAAGCGAATCATGTTTATACGAGATTTATCGTGCTTCAGTATGTTGCATTGTTTATTTTATTATTCATGATAAATTAAAACTAAGCTACTCTAAATACATTAATCTGTACCGCTCTTGGTGTAAGAAGACACACGGTCATCTGGCCTACTCCAAGAACGGCACTTACAATTTTACAAATGCGACTTCAAAACTAGAAAAAACAGCAGCACAAAGAACAATACGAAGCAGAACAAAACAAGAAACATTGCACAGGTGGTTAAAAGAAAAGAAAGGGACTGGTAGTTCCACACCAACCCAACTCATGCTATGGGTCTAAACCTTTTTTGTGAGCTGAACTTGCCAATGACATCGCCAAATTGCGGTCATACTAACCGATCGACCTACTTGTTGCAATGTCGCTGGGGGAATGTTTTTGCCAATCTGTGCGAAAGAAAATGTAACATTTCGAGGGAAATATCTGATACCTCGTCAGTCAAGAAATGTATTCATTATTAAAATCATACGGCCATTCTATTGGACCAATTGAACCATAGTAATTGAACTAAACCATCAGCTTGTTTTAAAAATCTGATGCTATTCTATCGCATCGAGAATTTATCTTCATCATTTGCGGTTAATGTTATGCACTCTTTGGCAAACAAACCCAAAACTGGCTTCGATTAAAATTCAGTCAAATTACGACTCTCTTTGCTTGAATAATATCATATCCAAGGGCGGACACTATACTCAGTACATGGGCTTGCGGAGAGGTGAGTCTGATTTTCTGGGCCAGAATATTGTCGAAAATGATATTTTGGGTCCAACTAAACTGAAATTGGCCATAATATATTTTGGCGTGAAATATTGTCCGGCTGATATTTTTGGGTTCTTCAAAGGCATTCCTGATGTCAATTGTCATCAGCATGTTTTACGTTAGTTTACAGGTATCATCAATAAAATGAAAATGGAATATTTTTGGGCTGTAAGGAATCACGGGGGGGGGGGGTTCTTGGCTAAATTTCGGGTAGGGGTGTGCCGCCCACAGTTTCAAAATGGGACCGTTGGCTAGAACAATTTTTGTGAAATTGATACCCTTGGCTAGACTAATTTCTCAATCAAAAGTGCCCTGAATTGGCGTTTATAGTTGGCGTCTAGACTAAGCTCGACTAAAATTGCCAAAAAGGATACCCTTGGCTAGACTAGAAGTCCGAAAAAGTATACCCTCGTGGGCGGCACATCCCCAGATACCTTTACTATGGAAGAACCCCCCCCCCGTGCAAGGAATCTTAGTTAAAAATTTATCGGACTGATCCCTCGTATGTTAATGTGCTGAATGTCCCCCCTTGGTGTCAGGCAGTAATTTTCTGATGTTTTTCTTACGCATATTTTTTCTCACACACGATCCATGTGAATGGTAGGTTTGTTGTAAACCTACCATTCACATGGTCTTGCTAAGAGTGTTACCGGGGTGCGGCCAACTATTGCCTTCGTCATTTTTAGCCAGATACAGTAATCCGGCAGTTATTCATACAGTTTTCTGTGCTAAGATTTTTCAAAAGGTATGAAACAAGTGTCATTTCCAGATCAGCTATGAATTCTTATGTAAGGTAGACTTCGTAACTAAGGCAAGTAAGATGCGTGGACAGACATACGTAACTGGGTGCAAAGTTTTCGAGTTGTTATTTTGTCTTTGGTGGCCTGTTTAGACGGCTGACAATATGTGACTAATTTTCAAATGTGACAGAATTCGGCATACAGCTCTAATTTCAGTGTCGCCTGACTTTGCTTAAAACGAAACGAAACGAAACAACGAAACAAATAAAGCCATTATTGCTAAGCTAACTCTCGCTGTTAACAACAGACCTTTAAGCTATTCTACAAAAGAGCCTGGATCGAGCGTTATTTTTATACAACTTTATACGCTAGGCTCTACTGAGTGGCTTTAGAGCTTCTATCACTGTTATGCACATTCGAAAATTCTTCAAAATGCATGCCAACATCATTCGATTCAGATTCTTTTGTAGAATTGCTGAAAGGTCTATTGCAAGATTCTCCTAAATATGAGGAGCTTCCAAGACAGGACCATGATTTTACTTAGTTATAGAAGAGAGCAAGCTCAATTTTTGAGCAGATACAATTGGTAAAGCCCATGCTGGCCAGATCAAAGGCTTTACGCTAAATAGTTGATTACTGATTTGTCTTATTGATACCACTAAACGCCTTTGGCAAAATATTTCTGTAAATAACATGTGCGCTTAACTCGATTTTGCGGTTTTATCTTTTAAAATGGTAAATGTTGTATTAAAATTGTGATATATGGCAGTGTTATGATTGAAATTATTTAAGTTCATTATGAAGGATAATAATAATAATTGATCTTTCCACAATTATTTTTGCGGTGGCACAAGGAAAACAGAAATGTGATTCAAGCTTAGGCCCCGTTCACACTACTCCGTTTTTGTTTGTATCCGTTTTTGTTGCATCGAAGCTACCCGTTCACACTGCTCCCTTTTTGTACAAAACGGAGAGAAAAACCTCCGTTTTTGTGCGTTCACATTTATCTGCCTGATAACAAATACGGAGCCAAAGATATCTTTTTTTGTGCGTTCACATTGCTCCGGGTTTGTGAAGCTCATTATTGGATATTGGAGCGTTTTCAAAAACCTCCGTTTTTGTGCGTTCACATTGATCTAGAGCGTTTACAAAAACCTCCGTTTTTGTGGATATCCACTTTTGACAGCGTTTTCGAAAACCTCCGTTTTCTGGCGTTTTTGTGCATATCAGTGTGAACACTTTCACAAAAACGGAGGTTTTTCTGTACAAAAACGGAGTAATGTGAACGGGGCCTTAGATTCAAAAATACCTTTCTGATTGTCAAAATACCATCAGAAAGAGCCACTAATGCATTCATAATGTACCTCTACTACGTCAACAGATCTATCTGTTAAACGACAAGTCCAGGGATTGATAAATTATTGTCAAAAAGCAGCCTTACCAACTGCCGAACACCAATCGTGAGTTCTTGCCAAGTTAATTGTGACTTCTCCAACTGTCATTAATTGATAAAAGAATTTTCACAAGTTAGGCCAAATGTCGTCGCCATTTTGTATTTTCTACTAGTGCACGATAGGGAAGCTAGCAGTGTGATTGGCATACGTTTTCCTATCTCTATGGTGGCATCATATCAACAAATTTTGCAGCCTCGTTCAGGTCGAAGTGAAGTGACGTCATAGAATATGATGTCATGTCGCGCATTTCGCAATTTGAAATATGCAGTCTTGCAGAGAAAAGAGAGAAAAAATTGGAAAAAAGTACCACACACCATTCACAGATGTGTAATCATTGAAATAATCAATAATTATACCAACCCTGAACTTGTGCTTTAAAGGGTTTGTTTTAACCAGCATGCCTTGCACGTGCTCTCATAGGAATTAAATCTGTAAAAACACTGCACAGTTGCACCAAGTAACGTTGATCTGTGCTATTCATGCTATGAATTCGGAAAATAGGAACTTTTTCTGGCTCACCCGGTAAATCCTCCTGATCTAAGGTTTCCTTGAAGACTGCTTCTCCAATCTAAATAATCCAATCGAAGAAAAGGACCAAAACTGCTCGTACAGAAAACTGTTGCCAGAATATATGTTTGCCAAAATATATTTGCAAAGGTTCATGGGTGAGGAAACGGGAAACAAGTAGCCGAGAAGATATCATTTAAAAGAGCATGAAAATATGACGGTTAAGATGGTTCCTTTGATTGCTTGCTGGCAGTGATGATCGATCTTAGGGCGTCTTTGATTGGTAATTCCAAACCTACCAAATTCTGAAAACGGCAACCTCGTTCCCAGTCCGCAAACGGTCTTCTCGCAATCTCAACCGTCGACCGATTTGGGGTAATATCGACGCAGGAGTAATGGCCGTTGTATCAAGGTTGTAAAAACGGTAGACTTCGCAGAGACGGAAACACAGTGCCCAATCAAACACAAAATTCTTCAAAACAGCAGATTTCAGATTCAACCTGGCGAAAACGAGGTCTCCAGTTGAAAAACAGGAAGACGAGTCTGGTGCTTGGCAACAAAGACTGAACTGACTCAATTACCATAGCAGCATGAGCAAATTCGCCTTGTTTTCAAAGTTTTACAAATAAAAAACAAGAATCTCTTGATAGTCTGCCACACCTTCCGCCTGTTGGAGCAGAAGGTTCGGCAGGCCTTCCAAACCTGCCAAACCTGCCGTTTTCGGAATTTGGTAGTCAATCAAACACAAATTCCAAGTCTTCCAAGTCTACCGTTTTCAGAATTGGCACCAATCAAACACATCCTTAATCACATGGATCACATGACTATTACACTTGCTCCAAGATTTTTTTCTGTGGAATATCAGGTCTAAGGAATATAATTACTTCTGCGGAGGCGTAAAAACACGAAAAGGATGCTGCGAAGGAAAAACGAACAAGAAAACGAAGGTTTTCCTTCGCAGCGTCTGCTTCGTGTTTTACGCCCCCGCAGAAGTAATTTTCCTCCGTAGTGCTGATTTTCCACGGAATAGACTTGAAGCAAGTCTACATGACTATGCTCACATACACGGCAAAGCAGGTCTATTTATCATGACTTGATACCTTTAAAGAATGCAGTGAAAATTTATTAGTAATCTTCAGTCAATGACGCCGTTATGAGCGTTGCCTGAATGACCAAGTGATTTTAGTTTCAGAAAGATGCGTCCATACTAAATGAAATTCATTTTGTCATCAATGCAACCTTCCTAATGGACAACAACCTCGGATTTTTGTCTTAGTAATGAGCATTTACGGCCACAAGATGACTTTAACAACTTCACTCCACCTAATCCTTCCCTCAAAAGTATGATAGCTAAAGGTGTGGTAACATAAAATTGTTTTAGCTAAAGGGCAGTTTATTCATTCTGGAGAACAGTCTATGCTTCTTATTCATGGTCTACAAGACTTTGTACCCAAGAGCATTTTGAATAGTAGAAGATGTGATTTAGAAGATATGATGTCATATTATATAACATTTTTTGTTGTATATGTGATTTCAAGAATTCTTGAATCATGTTGAAAGGGGTTCCAAAATTTTAAAGTTGCTTAGGTCAATTGCAGTCAAATTCTAGCCCATCAGATATCAGTTTTTCCTGTTGATGTATATCAGTTACCCTAATATAGTTCGTCACAAGTCACGGCCTTTAGTCTTTACATGGCTATTTTTATAAGATTAAGGCACTCGGAGGAAGCTTTATCTAGATGAAGTACAGGCGGTGGAAAATTGTGCGTTTTCTTCACACTTTCATGTACCTAAGCCCGCAGCATTTAGGCTAAAAACTTCATGGCATGGCGGAGCATGGTTTCATTGTATTTTTTTAGTTTGATTTTTTTCCATAGTCAGAACACTCTTATGCCTGTACTGTTGTTGGCTGGAAAAACATTGGCAAATGTTGACGAATTTTACTAGGAACTGGTGGGTCAAAAAAGGACAGTTCCCATTTGGAAGGCCACTGCCTCCAGCTCCAGCTCCAAATCTTTAAATCTACGAAAAAAGGCGGGTGTAAAATTCAATAACCTATTTCTTTGATCTGAATGACGTGAAGGAAACTTTAGCCACTGTTCTATGATTCTACCGTTGGACTTTTCAGATTTCTTGAATATTTGTCGAAATTACAGCCTATCCTATATTTCAGCTCATTTTATGATGTGACGTCATCAAATTTCTAAATCGCAAACCAGAAGAGTGAAAAAGTCTTGCTTGATACCATACTGTAGGCATCCAAAAACTATGGTTTTCTTCAAAATTATTTTATCTTTCGTCAAGGGGTTTAGAAATTACGATAGTTTAAAGTTTTTTTTCGAAAATTTTCTTTAATTCTTAACAAAGAAGAAAAGCACTATAATTCTGAAAATATTGAAGATTTCAGAAAAGTCCAACGGCAGATTTACCGCAAAATAGTTCAAGTTTCTTTGAAGCCGTTCAGTTCAAAGAAATGGGTCATTGAATTTTACACCCAGCTTTTAAAGATTTGAACCCCATGCTACTGCCTCCTGGATATCAAGAGGATGCATGTAAATATGTATATTTGCGCCAAAATTAACATTAAAATACAAATAAGTTTATCAAAAAATGGAAGTTTAGTCACAGGCGAGTGCCATTAAGTAAAAACAAGAGTTGAAAAAATCTAATCTAAAAACAACCCGGGTTGAAATGGCAGGGATAGCATTAAAGGTCAGTGTGACCTTGTTTCCATAATGGTCCCTCCAAAGGTGTCAATAAAAGAAAGTTTTCATTCGGTAGAAGAAACGAAAGGTCTTGAAGATGTTAAAATGTAGCTAATTTGTACCTTTATGGATTTGAATAATACAAATACCGAATCGAGTGCAAGAGAGGGTGTGCAGTGTCAGTAGCACGCATATACGTCGTCTTCCTTTCTTTGTATATTTAGAAGAAATTTTCTTTGAACTTGTGTTTGAACGTGTTGATGTTGTTGGTGGGTTTCAAGTCCGATTTAACACTGTTCCATATTTTGGCCCTTTGTAAGATAGACATGATAATTATAATATTGGCAAATGTACTGTTTGATGGAAGACTTGTTCAAATCCAATTCAAAGTTTACCGGACTAAAATCGGCCACATTATTCTCAAATTATGAGGGATTTCTCGAGATAGTCCCCTCAAGAAACCTTCAAAACCGGGCTAAAGTCACGATTTGCGGACCGAGTGGCTTAAACAGTTTTCGTCAGTAATTGAAGTTAAGCTCGGATAAGTGAGGTCAAACTCCGGATGGGTGACCTTGGAGGCCTGACCTCACAACTCACCTCGCCGTCCTTCGGAAGGGACGTTAAACTAGGGGTCCCGGGTCCCATGCCTGGATGTGGCATGCACAGTGGGCCTAAATTAGCTTTCAGTAGCTAGAAATCCTGACAATCCCACTCAAAACAAATTGAAAAACAAAAAGGAAACAAACAAAATATCAAATTTGCCTAATATTTCTGCCTTACAGCAATGATTGAAGTCTTAAAAATGTTTTAACACGTGTTAAAATCTCCTGGAGTAATGTTGTTATTCTCCCAGGGATGGCACTTGATCCTCCGAAAGGGAAAACACGTCCGAACTTGATCGTGACTTTAGGCCAATAGGCCTGTTTTAAGGTTTCTTCCTAGACTGATTACGATGAGTCCCAGGAATCACTATTCAAAACGAAACTAATACACCAAACCGAGACCACTCATATAATCACTCTAGTTTCTTCTTTGAGAAAATCCCCCATAATTTTTGGAACAGTGTTACTGATTGCAGTCTGGCAAATTTTGAAATCTATTAGTACCTGTCCGCTATTGAATGATATAGTTTTCTTGAAATCTAGGGAGTTGTGGCCTTTCAAATAGGGATTGTTTTGTGACTCACCCAGCACCCAGCATTTCAGGCAAGCATAGACTGATTACATGAGTCTCAGTATTTTTGCATTGAATGGGATAATGTTTATGGCTATGGGATGATCTTTAAACTGAGACTCATGACAAGACAGCTTCAAAACGGAGACTAATTTAGGCTAATTCGGTCGCGTTTACGGCGCCACTATCAGATCGCTCCTGTCTTAATATGGTGAGTCCACGTGCTTATTCGTAGCGTTTGATTGGCTGATTAGTTAAAAAAAATATGTTTGTGGCGTGTGGTACTAGTATGCAAATTAACCGATAATACTGTAAATTAAAGATTTAAGTACCAAATGTAGCGTAGATGTAAAAACACGACGTTTCGAGCGTATACTCGTTATCAAGTCAAAACTAACGACTAGATAACTTGATAACGAGTATACGCTCGAAACGTCGTGTTTTTACATCTACGCTACATTTGGTACTTAAATCTTTAATTTACAGTATTATTGATTAGTTCAAAGTTCGACTCTTCGAATCAAAGTGACCTTCGAAGTGACGTTCGAAGTGACGTTCGAAGTGACGTTCGACCCTTGTTTCGAAGTTTCAAGGATGGCAGATGTTGCATGTTTCTTCAGATTTTTCGTAAGATTTTGGTATCTGTTTAGAATGTGTTTAGTTGTGAGCCCTTGTAAAAGTGAAAATAAAAACATCAGATCAAAAGTGTTGAAGAAGTACAAGGAATCATGTCGTCAGTGTAAGAAATTCAACCACACTCAAATCACCTTCTTTTCGTTGAAACTTGGAAGGTGGGTCTAGTATGAGATTCTGAACGTGACTGTTTTTGCTGTGTTGTAGACGGTACTTCGTTTCCCACGTGGACCCATGTTTATCGACGCTACGTGGACCCAAGCTAGACTTGTGGAATGCAGACTTCCACCCGCATGACGTGAGACTCCATAACGTGATGGAATTTGCTAATGACCTTATCACAGGATCCTTTTACTTCTCTAAACTGAGAAAAACATGACATTTCGTGACATTTTTGTGTTTACTTGACCTTCGTACTTGTCGAAAATCCTTTTGGGTCCCTTCGTTTTGAATTGGCCTAACAATTGGCCTAAGGTAAAACAACAGTGCTTAGTCAAGAACGGGAGGTGTGCACCACAAAAGAACATCAGCGGCAATTTCGAAGACCATATTTGGTTTCACAAGATCATAAACAAATTCAGTTCCAGGATGTCAGACGCCAGTCCACATAACACGTAAGGTTCTAAAAATGTATTCTGCCCAATGCTGTCTTTGAGGTTTTGCCCATGAAAGGGAAGTATAAACTGTTGAATATGATACCCTTTGAACAGTAATCAGTCCGTAATTGGCTCTTTGTTTGCTTGGTGTTTGTTACATTAGTGTCGTCTGCTGCTAATAAGACAGCTGTTGGAGAAGAGAGCAATCATTGTGTTTCATGCAACGGAACTGAACAGATCTTTTGAACAGATCTTTTGGAACTTCTTCCTGATTTTTTGCTCTTGTTTATTCTCAGGTGACATAGTGAAGTGACTTTGAGTGACAGAAGTTAAAAGAGATTACAAAGGTATATCATTCATTCCTTTTCCTTTCTTGATTCGATGTCTTCCAGGAACTCCTAGTTTGATACATAAATGTTATAATTCTTGCAGTGCTTCTTGTGTGTTTGTTTTGTTTCTGCCTAGCATATAAAGGTCGTCCGTCGGAATACTGAGAAGGTAAGCTGACATCCACAAGGGTTGTCCTTCCTTGTCCTTCATTTTCCATGTGATCACCACCTCGTGACCCCAGCGGCCAAAGCTAGATAAGCAATGCTTTACTTGGGTCTCGTAGGATGCATGTTCTTTTTATAGATTTATCGTACTTTGTAACAACTTGTATTTTACGAATAGAATTCAATTGAATGGAGTTGGCGACGCTCCTGACTCCATTTAACACAGGCCAGGGTCCACCTCACCACTGAGCCACACCTGTATCGAAGGGAAGTATCTTCTTTTCCCCTGTCTGTACCATGAATTTTCCTGTAATAGCAAGTATCATGATTGGGGGGGGGGATTTTCGAAGCAATACTTACAAATACGACGAAACTGACTCAGCTGCAATGAAAAGAAGTAATGATATCTCGCGTGAATTTCTTGCCTGAAATGATTTTGTTGGAACGATTTGAAATGATAATTATTTGCATTGATTATCAGGAGTGGTAGATGTTGATCTGTTTGCATTTTTACTGTAGGTAGAATCATCTTTCTGTCGTGAAACTTAACTTGAAGAAGTATAAAAGTTTTTGAAAGAGAAAGACGAAAATCAAAAAGAAGTGAAATTTTTCAAGAAATCCAAATATTTCATTGGTGAGTTTTGATTTTTTTGACATTGCTTACCGGAATTCGTGTATGTAATTTTAAGATTTATTTGTTTCAACCTTATTCGCAATTCATATTGTGACAGCTTTTCCAGCTTCATCCAATCAGATTCAGGTCAACTGTAAACCGATCAAATGCATTTGATTTGTCGGAGTGACCAATCCAAGCAAACCTCGATAGCCTGGTTTGGCTGGTTTAGCTTGCAAGTTTGAATGGGCTTTTAGTTTCACATAGTACGCCTTTATGAGGTCAAGATTTCACCAGGAAGGGCGTTTATTTGAAGGAAGTTCTTGTTGAATGCAGACCCATCTTTCAGACTAATGAAAATGGCCAGTTAGGCCATGTGACACATGTTTTGCAGTGTTCAAGAAAATCAGCATTTTTTTAGAAGAACTGTTGATCTTTGTTTTGTGTGTAATGTAAGATGCTTCTTTGGAGCATGTTAACTTTGGAGGGGCGATTTATCAAGGGGGTGCTTATTAAAAGACATCATAGTTTCAGAAAACATTTTACTAAGACTATGGTTGGTTATTTTGACTGAATTTCAAACTGTACACATATACAACTGTTGTTCATTGATCAGGAAACTCGAATCTAGAGCTAGAATCCTGATTGGCCGATGTTTTGTGGCCTGTACGTTCACTCATAACATCATCATCATCATACTTGCAATCAACAAAAATTGCAATAACACTGCTATGTGGCATGCTGTCATGGCGTCTCGTCATGCTTCCTGGTATGTGCCAAGACGAGTACGCAGCACTGTATGAGCTTTGTTTATTGCCAGTTTAATCTGCACATTTGATAATTCACTTGAAGATTACACTAATGCTATCACTTCAAATGACATCATTTCATGCTTCCTTTCTGGAATATACAGGTGCGCAGCATTCAATGGGCTGTATTTATTGCTGGTTTAACCTCAATATGAAATCATACTCGCTTATTCGATGATACACTGAAGACTACACTAATACTATCATTTGCTATTACCGAGTGATATTCCTTCATTCAAGTGGTTGGATCAGAATTTTTTCAACGCTTAGTAGTTATTTGATCTTTTGTCACAATTTATTTCATTCAACGCAGCCTTTCTTTCATTCTGTGGCGACTACAATTTTTCCACCGCAGGCACACTCTCCCACGCCTCATGTCAAAGGCTATCAAGACGTCTTTCCAAAATATGTCACAATTTCATTGAAAGCCCGTATTTTTTCTTCCTTTATCTTTTCATATTTTTAGTCCTTTCAATGCAATAGAATTCAAGTAATCAAGTTCAAGTTCAGGCCCTGATTCTTGTAGAGACGAACCATTGAATGCAAGTCTTTATTAGTCATGGCTTGATAAAAGTTTTTTATCAGAAAAAGAATGACTCCTTGCTTGCTGAAGGGTCAACATTGGGATCGGATCTCCTCACCTTTAAACTGAAGTTTCATCATGGGCCTTGTGATACATATAACCTGAGGGTTCTCAGGTGTACCCTGTTGTCTTGGTTGGTTGAATAAAATTCAACAACGTTTAATCCCTTGACTGTTTCTCTTTGCTTAGGACGTCAGCATTCTACTCACAGTAACTGAGTTTTTATGAAGTTAAATGCAATTTAATGTCGAGGTGAAAAGGTTGGTTGTAAGGTAGAATATTCCAGGACTGTGCCTTAATCTGTCTCACGTTTAAGACACGCCTACAAGACTTGAAAGATTAGCAATGAATTAAAATTTATAGTCCTCTATATTCTGTCTTTTGAAGGTTACATTGTGAAGCTATTTATTGCTGAAGTTCAGTCAGTTTTCTATTCTCTATGAGCCGAGAATGAACTTCACACAGCTTTGTCCTATCACACATGATTTCAAATCATAGAAGCTTGCGTTTTCTCTGCTTCCTTTTGAAAGATGCGTGTGCTATTCTTCTTTTTTAAATGGCAAGCTGTGCAGCCATTTTTGGTTGCGTTCAAGCCTCTCATATCTGATCTGGGAAGGAAACACTCTCAAAGAGTGATTTCGTTGCTCTGAATATAAAAATTTAAATCGATTCAGGTGAAAGGCCTATTGTCTACCACCCTTAGCTACACTCAGCTTAGCTAAACTTTATCAAAGACAAAACGAACTGATGAGGAAGGCTGATGACACAGCCAAGAAATCAGAATTTCCTAAGGTTCAAGAATGAGTCAGATTAACAAAGCAAGATAGTTATTTGATTTTCTTATCGGACAAGTGTGATTAAGTTTTGGACTCATAAGTCACAACATCGCTTTAGTTGCAATTAGAATCCGTATCTTCTAGATAGCAAAGTAATTTAATAGTTATTCGGGCAGAAGTGAAAGGTATGGAAATGTTTCACGAAACAAAGATATTTCATCGTTTATGAACAAAATCAATTGTTTCTATAGATGCTACTAATAGGCAGAAACGAAAACAACCTTTGGTCTGAATTAATTTTGGGATTCTCAAGTCACAAAATTCATCACTATCAATTAGAGCCCTGATACAAGGAGACATAGAAAGCCAGATAGAAAGATAGATCTGGAAGAAGACATCGTCAAAATTATATAGACATAACATGAGGGCTTCGATCTACCCATCTGATAAAAGGTAATTTGCTGTTTGTATTACAGAAGAATGAACTGAGATATATACATAGTTAATGTACTCTCCAATGCAGAGGTTCCTCAATCATCGCATTGCAAGCATCGCATTGCAAGCAAAACGGAACTACTGCGAAGAGGGAACCTAACCTCTGCGTAGGAGAGTATAGTTAATGATTGAAGTTGATGGACCTATTTCACAATTGAAGTCAGTTCGTGACAAATGATGCAATTCCCTGTACAGGAAGAACTTTGTGCCATATTTATGTTACATATACACTTAGAAATCTATTTCATGCGTTGCTGAGAGCAATGCACGCTTTTGAGACTTAGATTCACATTATATCGAGGCAAATGGTGTTACTGGAAGTATTCAAAAGAACTGACTTTATTGTAAAAACAGTTTATTCCACGTTTGTATCACAGTTTAGTTGAAAGCTATCTTTTGAGATGCTGCATGATCATTTGAAGCACTAATCACCATCCGAAAAACCAGATTCAAAGAAATTTTGACTCCCAGATTCCTAATTTTGAATGAAATAATCGCTATTTCAGGAAGGCATGTGCGACCTCAATCGTGAAGTGTGTCGATTCTTTCAGTCAAAATTAGGAATTTGGGATTCAAGATTTCTTTGAATCTGTTTTTTCGGATAGTAACCAATGATCATGCAGCATCTCAAAAGATAGCTAAGTCTTTCAACTCAACTGTGATACAAAGCATTTAACAATAGCTATTGATTTCAGAGAGCCAATTATGATCTAGCTCATGAAGCTTTTTTGGGTCACCTGGCACTTTATTTTGTGACACCAGCTATGTACCGTTTATTCTTTTCAACCGATATCCCATTAAAAAGTCGTCAGACAGGAATTCTCTGCGGAGCTGGTTAGCCATAAACAGTTTTCTAGTAATCTTGTTAAGTTCCACTCTTCCAAGACCGACTACCCTAAGACTTTACTTGATAAAAGATAGGTTCTTCGAAATTCCTGGTTTAAATATCAATCTAGATGATAAAAATTTGTGTGACTAGCTTTTTCTTGATGATACAGGCAGCCAGTACAGTTGCTTCAATACGGTATATATCAATTCATATCTTTGGAACATGATCATCAAATTACTTTGTATCAGATGAGTAGATCGAGGGCCTCTTGTTATGTCTATATAGTTTTGACGATGTTTTCTTCCAGAGCTGTCTCTCTTTCTGGCTTTCTATCTTTCCTTATATCAGGGCTCTAATTGCTAGTGATGAATGTTGTGACTTGAGAATCCCAAAATTAATTCAGACCAAAGGTTGTTTTCGTTTCTGCCTATTAGTAGCATTTATAGAAACAATTGATTTTGTTCATAAACGATGAAGTGTCTTTATTTCGTGAAACATTTCCATACCTTTCACTTCTGCCAGAATAACTATGAAATTACTTTGCTATCTAGAAGATATGGATTCTAATTGCAACTAAAGCGATGTTGTGACTTATGAGTCCAAAACTTAATTACACTCGTCTGATAAGAAAATCAAATAACTATCTTGCTTTGTTAATCTGACTCGATCTTGAACTTTAGGAAATTTTGATTTTTTTGGTTCTAGGTCGTGCGTCATCAGCCTTCTTCATCAGTTCGTTTACTCTTTGATAACGTTGAGCTAAGCTGAGCTTAGCTAAGGGATTTAGACAATAAGCCTTTCAGTTGAATCGGGTGATATTTTTACACATTTTGTTGACCATACTCTGATGATAACATAGGTTCAAAAGGCTTCGGTGTGCCAGTTACTGATGACTTCTTCGTTTCTTGCACCTGCCATTTCAATAGCATTTGGTTGTACAATTTTTACCAAATTTAGATATTCTTATTCGAATGGCTCGATTAAGTGACATCAATACTTCTCACATTGTTGTACACATCTGAAAATTCTACAAAATGTGTAAAATATAGAGTATCAGAAATCTACTCGAACTGACACAAGATTTCATGCACCAAACAGGCTGGTTTGATTAAAATAGTTCTGAAAAGTATGTTTTACTCCACTCAGCCACTAAGACGTTTTCTTTTTGTCATTAATCATCGCAGGTATCTCGAGCGAATTAGCCACCTAGCTGTTTAGCTATCCTTTGCAGCCTGCTTTGTTTACATTCATGGTTTGGCAAGTAAGGCGCATAATGCCTTATGCTTTTAATTGTACACTGCTTTGTAAGGTGTGTCAATCAATAGCAGGATATTTCATTGTTACCAATTCCGGTGTTGTGTTATTATTGACCTTTTGGTTCCTTTGATTTCCTTTAATACGTTTCCCTAATGGTGCTTGTTTCAGTCTTTCTGGTTTCTCTCAACGATTTTAACGACCCAGTGGACCTATTGTGTGGAAATTTGCTCTGACCCGAACCTTACCGCAGTCGTCCCTTGGGAATGTCTTTCTTTGGAGGAAAATCATGGGGAATATCTGAGGAACCTTGCCTTAACCAAGCTGGAAAGCTGTTTGTTTATGGTTAGTGCTCTGCACACTTTAAGGTGTCTAACTCTCTACTTCTTTATTCAAAGAATTTCAATTGAACCATATTTGTGTAAAATTTTGTAGTATTTGTTGAATTTTCGAATGTCCACCACAATGATAATAGCTCTAAACCACTCAATTAAAGGTGCATGTAAAAATATGCAAGAAGATATTGCTCTGTCTAGATAAGACTAAGGCTCACTACATGAGGGCCCTCGAATTATGCTCATCTCATTGAGTTGAATTGTTGTTGTTGTTGTTGTTGTTATCGTGCCACTGACGGCCTCATTACTATAGCGCTGTAAAAACGGTTAAAAGTAGACCTTTTAGCTATTCTGAAAAAGAACTTCAATCGAGCGACGTTTGTTTACATTTTGAAGAATTTTCGAATGTGCACAATAGCGATAGAAGGCCTAAAGCCACTCGATCGAGCTTCGCGCATAGAAACGTGTAGAAATATAGCTCGATCCAGACTCTTTCGTAGAATAGCTAAAAGGTCTATTTCAATTGGCGATGAGATTCTGTCGCCCCATCGTCTACCGATCAGCATGTGGCTTAGAGCAAGGCGGTTCGACTTGTAATTGAGTCTAGATAAGACTCTTTTCAGAAAACTTTTGCCACTGATTATGCAAATCTTTGATGAATTTCTTATACTGACCTGGCAATGCCCAATTCAGGGCCTGAAACCTCATTCTGCTATCTGTACGTTGCTGTAGATCGCATTAGGGTCTCGCCAATGCGAATCTATGTTTTGAAGCCTGTGGGTTTCTTGGCAACCCAAAAAGATATTTCTCAGTTAATACTTGTAATCTTAAATCTTTCATATCAAGATCTAACCACTTCTAAATTGGTTATAAAGATTATTAAAACGCAGTATGAATCTTCAATCTGGATTGGATTCTTTCATGGATACGGTTTGAGGATAACTTTTTTCATGACCTAATTGGGAATTAGATTGAATGATCTGAGCTGAATTACTTTGTCTGTTACTGGCTTTCGGACATCCTGCATGAATTGCGATCATGGGCTTTGTTTTTTGTGTACTGCGTGAATTTGTTTTAGTTTGTGCGACATCAGAGAATTATTTTGATGCTGCATGAAATTAGACCATTTTTACAGATAGCGTTGCAATGCATGCCTGTCGCATCAAGAGCTTTTGTTAAGACAACGAACAATCTACACACAACTTTTTTTTGGCTTAGCTTTCTTCAGCGACTTACTGGAGTATTGTGTACAATCTTTTATGTTTAAATCAAGGAGCTCTCACTCTCTAACTCAGGTTATCGATAGCCTATGAATCTTTCTGCTTTGCCCTTAAGTGTTGGCACCAGGTCAATGTGCAGGCGTTTGCTAGACTTGCTCCAAGTCTATTCTGAGATATATCAGCACTAAGGAACATTGTTACTTCAGCGGGGGCGTAAACCCTGGGGTTTACGCCCGTTTACGCCCCCGTAGAAGTAACTATGCTATGTTCCTAAGTGCTGATATATCTCGGAATAGACTTGGAGCAAGTCTAGGCGTTTGCAGGCCTGACTACTGTGCAGTTGCATGAGATGCTGGAAAGGCCGCAAATTTTGACAAGTAGAGACACTTGCTAATCATCCTCACCATCATCATCATCACCATCATCACCATCATCATCATCATCATCATCATCATCATGATCGTCATCATCATCATCATCATCATCATCATCATCATCAACCTCATCATTATCATCATCATGATCGTCATCATCATCATCATGATCGTCATCACCATCATCATCATCATCATCATCATCATCGTCATCATCATCATCATCATCATCATCATCATCATCATCATCATCATCATCATCATCATGATCGTCATCATCATCATCATCATCATCATCATCATCATCATCATCATCATCATCATCATCATCATCATCATCATCATCATCATCATCATCATCATCATCATCATCATCTTTCTCGTGGCAGAATTGATAGATACTGCGTTACCTCTTCTTGAGACAGAGGCTCAAGTAGAACACTGTCACAGTCTGCAAAGCTCGTTTCATTGGCCTTCGTTTGAAGGAGTATGAATTAACGGACATGTATGGAATTTAGTTGGTGAAATTCAACTAAAATCAAAGTTTGTTTCTATGCTAGGGTATCTTTATAAAGGGTCAATTGGTGGTCTACTCTCACGTGTAAAATGTATGAATATGACAGAAGTAAGTCACACATCTCATGGCTATGGGTTGATAATTTCGAAGCATTGGCTCCTTATCTTACCATTTTCTCGCCTGAAGAGTGCTTTCGTACCCGTACTTACCATGTTATCTGTTAGCAAAACCTCTGGTGACTCACCTTTGATACCTCGCTGCAGACCACCCCCAAACTGGCATCGTATACACCAAGGATCTTAGTTGGCGTTTCTCCAAAGAGGCACATTCGTTCCTTATCGGCATGGCGGTTGTAACCAGTTTGTACATCTCTTTGTGACAGCAACGGAACTGTAGCCACTAATCTTGTACACCAAAGATGAAGGTCGAAACCAATGGGCCACACGCAGTTAGGTTGTGATTGTCACGTAAGGTCAGAAACCAGACTGCCAGAAGTTTATAGGGCCTGTTTCAACCAGCGTGCTTTGCACATGCCATTTTCTGGTTGGCCTTGTTTTCATCATTTTCATGGCCCAGTACAAATGGCGACAACAAGGCCGATTGCAATACAATACAGCTTACCAGCACAACCTTAGGACATTTTTCACGTCACATTTACACTTAGGTATTAGAAAATACCAGATAAATTCGGTTTCCCCTCTCTTAAGACTTTTGTTTGCATGGTGTAATGAGAATTGTGTTTACGGAGGAATATTACGACAGTTTCTTCTGGCGTATATAACGCAAATGTGGCCCAAAAGGCTCTGAAAGCTAACGGAACAAATTATGCATTGTTTTTAAACTAACCAATCATAGAGTCTGAAAAGATTTCTCTTGACCAAAGAAAATGTCATATGCAAGCGACAGTCCTCTGTCTTTTACAGGGCTATGCCGTCTTCCGTACAAAATTTGAATGTAGGACCGAACAGCACATAACTTTGATGGCGATAATTCTGGATATTTCAAGGTTGATTGAAATCGATAACTTTGCAACATTCCCCAGGAACCATAATTCGATGCTCAGATCGCCAAAAATTTAAGTAACTCCAGTAGTGGGAAACGTAACTCCAGAAGTTATTCATTTTGGTAAACGAAATCCTTTGCATATCTTTACTTTATTGGAGCATATTTCTTGTATCATATTACCTGGAAGGTACTTGAGTAATGTCTAAACACTGAGAAGGCGACCTTGTTTTGAAATATTCATGAGAGCATCGGTAATGAAAACAGATACCGTTATGGAAACTTTAGGAAACTTGTAAGAAACTTTGAGTACTGAAAATCTGATAATTTTAAGTAACTTTCAGTCCTGGCCCAAATTCTGATTTTCTTTTAGAAATACGTATATGGAGGATTTTCTCTGTTTGCAAGGAACATAGGAACCTGGAACTCTCAGAGCCTTTCATATTGAGCTTTCAATGCTCAGAGTATAAGCATGTCAGGCTATTGATTACCTGACCACAGATACGATTGAAAAAGATAAAAAGCTAGAGCGATTGGTCACTTAATTACCTGCGGGAAATTTGGTATATATTTAGTTGCAGTCTAATGAGCTTCTACCCAATCATTTGGTATGCTTTTGGCCAAGAACCAGGTGACTGCTGTCGACAACAGAGCACACATAATCTTACAGCCACCTCAGTAAGCTATTCGTAACCAATTTTTGAATTCCAGTCTCTTGAATGATTTTACATCGGTTGCGTAGGCGGTTCTGATTGTTATTCTCTTTATTACGTATAGATTCATGGTTATAATCTGAAGTTTGGTACAAAGTGTGGTGCAAAATCAAGACAGGTGCAATAAGAATTTTGGTGCAATTTGAATCTGTCGCAAAATTTAAAGAGAGGCGAAAATTGTCATTTAGAGCTTCTTTGTTGGTGGTAAGTACCTTCAATTTTATCATGACGAATGTTTCCCTCTGTTTGTCATCGAGTCTTTTGACCTGTTCTACTATGACTGTAAAGAAATTTACGATTTGCTATGCTCGCTTTCTGAAACCTACATGTTTCAAATAAAAGGATATTTGGGGATTGCCAGGATTTTTCTCTGTTTCAATGGGTTTTCTTAAATCTTACAAGGTTTAACTCCACGAGTAGACACTTATCAGAATTTTCAGTGAAGAAGAGGGAAATTGAAGCACGCCAGCTTTGCGATTCGCTATGTACAGCAATCTCCGCGATGCGAAGGTTCTTTGCATTAAGGGGTTGAACGTTAATTCCCGCAACAAAACGAGCTCACATTTCAAAATATTTGGTGGAATTCCGTTTCAAATCAGGCTTTGTCGTAGGACATAACAATGCTTACATGCCCATCTTAGTCTTTACCTTATCCCAAATATTTGGACATGAGCATTGCTGATATGTTCATAGATATTAGCAGACCATAGATACTTTTTCCTGATTGATCCCCTGATATCGTGATATGGTGTTTATTCCAAAATTCTGTCAACTTAATTTTTATCTAGAACTTGTCAGTAGTTGCAAATATGTACAAGTCCTCTAAGGAGAAATATTCCAAACATGTTTTATCATATTTTGTTTTGAATTTTTTAAGGCTCCAAAAGCTGAAATATTGTTTCTTTTCTTTCAATTTATTTCTTTACTGTTTTTTTGGCTTTGCTAAAACGAGATCAAAAAGATTTAACCGTAATCATGTTGTCAGCTCATGAAAAAAATATTGTTACAGAAACATATCCACATGCGTTTTACAATTTATACTTTTGGCGATTACTCTATGAACTTGCTTTGGTCATGTTTATAAACTATATTTCATAACGTCCCTTGAGGATATAACTTCATTTTCCCGCGTAACGAAGGCACTTTATAGTAGGATTATCTTGGTTAATGACCAACGTGGGGATTTTAAGCTTAATAAGTTTTATTGGTTGGGTTTTTGTGGCCATCAAATATTACATTTGGGTGTCTCCAAAAAGTACCCCTTTTGACGAATCAAGTGCCAAAGCGATAATATATAAAGACGTTTTGAGTTCATAGGTACATCTGTTGATCTTCAACTTAAATGCGCTTACCTACCATGGGTACCAGACTCGCTTACCTTCCATTTTAAAATCGTCTGTCAAACACCGGGATATATATTGACTATTAGTCAATATTTCGTTTTGGAAATTATTAAAAATTCTTGGCATCGTATTGAAATTTTTGATACATTTTTTGAAAGGTAGAAAGTGCTCTCTTGCGAATAAACAAAACTGCTAACCCTTTTAAAAGATTTGGCAAAAAGTTTAATACGACGCTAGAATCCTTTCTATGAAAACTTACTTTAATTTTGACATTGCTGGAGAACAATAGAAATGCTGGTGTTGAAGCAACCACTTATTTTGCCGTTTCTCTGCCATAAATCAGCAACCACTTGTCAGATTGACCCAAACAAGGTCTCAAACTCTAAGTTGAAGCCTGAACTATGCAAATATGTAAAAACCGAGATGATTGATTCAAGAGCTCCTCCACAGCAGCAACAAACGGGGTACAATTTTGTCTGGACACCCTACAGAAGGCTTTGATTAATATTTTCCGTGAATCAAAAGACGACAGATCAAGATTTATTGGTTTGACCCTTGTTGTGATATCCTCACTCTAGATCATGGCTTCAGTATTACTCCCTTTTTGCGAGTGCACCTAACAGATGCTTGAATTTTTTGAGCAAGGGGAATGTTGGTGCCTAGCTGTTGCCCGAAGTGGGAGGGGTAACTGCCATATATGCTGGTAAGGGATGTGCTATTTTCGGGGTGCCTCTTTTTTGGGCAGAAAATGCATTTTAGGGTGTCATTAGTGCTAATATCGCAAGTAGATATAAATTTTGGGGTGCCATTTTAGGAAAATAACTACTTTGGGTGTTGATTTTGATCAACATTTCAGATGCTGGATTAAAAATTTGGTCTCTTGCCACAATTTTAGGGTACATATTTTGAATAGCCTGTAAATTTTGTTGTATCGTATTGGAAAAATATGTAAATCTAGGGTCTGATTTTTAACATCAAAATGGAATACCTCCGTCACCCGCCTCTTGAAGTTAACCCCACTCCCGGGAGCTGGTGGCCTCCAGAAGAGTGGAAATGTATCCCATGAAATGATATTTTTTAACTTTAGATTGCCAAATTGGTAATAAATCAGCCTGTTTTTAGATGCCTCTTTCCTGTCCATTGGTAGCGTTGTTTGTCATTTTGGGAGTAATTTGGTCGCTTGATTTAAGGCTTCACGTCTTTGCACAGAAATTCGTCTTACGGACTTCAGTTTGTGGAAAAATCTCACAGATGACTTTAGTGTTACCACTTTGGCGATCGCAGAATATTGTTTGGCATTCACCTCCTCTATTTCTCGCCTTACGTACGTTATGAAGGAGAAGACAGTAAGTCATTGTTAAAAGTGTCAAGTATCAAGACGTTATCAGGGATTATAACGGTTAGGGTATCGAATCATAGCTTGGTTACCACCAGTGATATAGAAGCAACACTCATTGGTTACCACAGGTAAATTTGGCTGTTCCAGACAGCATAAATTGACAGCATATGATTTTGAGAATGTGTACTTTGTCAACGAGTGATAGAAGTCCTTGGGTATACGTAATAGAAGTCCTTGGGAGTGTCTTTGTGAGAAAGACTAAAAACTGGACCCCATTTATTTTTATTTGTAATGATAATATTCATAGCCATTGTTCATAATATAAACATTACCCCCGTCGCAGAACGAGACAAGAAAACAAAAGGATCAAAAGCGGAACTTGACTGACACACATTGATTTTCATTCATCGATTTTGTACGAGAGTTGTGTTTTGATGAAGTTTTGAAGTTGTTTTCGCTGAATTTGCAGTGTATTTTCTGTTTTAAACCTCACGCAAGGGCTTTATGCCCGAGCTCACACTTTGGCACCTCCGACTAAAGAAGAAATCACGAGAATTGGAGTGCTTTTGCCGAGCGTGTAGTTCATTTATCCACTCTCGGTGATGTTTTGTCTCGCTGCTTAGGCTGTTGTTGCTTCGAACATGGAACAAATGATGGACCTCGACCAGCTGGAAATTGTGATTTTAGGCAAGCTTTACACGCTACAAGATGATGTTTTGACCCACTTGTGTACACATTTAAAAGTTACCAAGGAAGGGAAGACCAAACGAAGTCTTTTAAAGGAGGTGAGAGCTGCAATCGAATCCAAAACCAGTGGTGCAGAGGAGAGTGTCATTCGTCTATTTTTGGAAACCATCGCAGGAATTATCAGGGAGCCTATCATGCCCGACTTGGAAGGAGACGAAGAAGAAAGGGAGGAAGAACACGACGATACAGCAGCCAAGAAGGAACTAGAAAGATTGGTTAAAGAACAACAAGAGTTACGAGAAAAAGTTGCAGACTTGAGTTTGAAGGTGAAAAAGCGACCAGACCAGGTACGAGAGATTACAGATATGAGATTCAATGAGCCTAATAATAGTTCTTTGCTTAGGAGAGAATTTAAAATCTCAGGAACAATAGGCCAACCAGGGGAGACCAATAAATTAAATTTTATTTCCCTGGTACATCAAATTGAAGGGGCCCTTGCAAAAGGGTATAGTGAAGTGGAAGTTAATGAGGCAATAATTCGATCTATTAGTCCAGGGCTCCCATTGAGAAGTTTTTTAGAGTGTACCCCTGATTTGCCCCTCTCAAAATTGCGTAAAATTCTTCGCTCACATTATAGAGAGAAATCTTCCACTGAATTGTACAAGGCCCTCTCAACTTTGACGCAAGCGCCCAATGAAGATGCCCAAGCGTTTCTTTTCAGAGCTCTTGAGTTGCGCCAAAGGGTGATTTTTACGTGTAAAGAAGCTGATTCCAAGATCAAATACGACCAAAGTCTTATTCAAAATCTGTTCCTTCATTCAATTGAAACTGGACTGAGGGATGAATCCGTGCGTTCAAAATTAAGGCCTTTTTTGCAAAACCAAGCCATCCCTGATGATGAATTGATTGCAGAAATGAACGTGATTTTTTCTGAAGAGCAAGAAAGGGAGGCCAAATTGGGGAAGAAGGGCCAGAAGTATACCATTGGTCGAGTGGAAAATATCACCCAAGTTGCACCAGCCCAAGAGCCCTGCATTCAGCGCACCGACAAAAAGAAACCCCCTGAAAGTCAAAAGTCATTGGAAGCCACCTTAAGTGCTGTTCAAGCAGGGTTATCAGAATTGAAGGCATCATTTGAAGAATTTAAGGCTAAACCCACCAAAGAGTCTGAAGTTAAGCCACGACCCCCCAAGCGCCCGCCAAGAGGTTGTGAGTCTTGCGTAGCCCAAAATAAGCCTGAAGAGTGTACACATTGCTTTATTTGTGGTGATTCGAGTCATTTTGCATATGGTTGTAGGAAAAGAAATACTCCAAAAAACGGGAGAGGGCTATGGCAACCCAGGGGCAACCCATAGCTGAATCTGTTAAAACGCCCCATCAGTGTCATTTTTGTTTGAAAGAAGAAACTGTGGACATGCCTTTTGGAACATGCAACCAGTGTAAAACTGTATTTTATTGTAGCAAAATATGCCAGAAAAGGGACTGGCAAAAGCATGAGCCACTTTGTTGTGTCATTGCTTCGGAGCAAAAACAAGTAAACACAGTTAGAATCCAAATTGGTGACTCTCATGACAGTCTTTTGCAACCATCACATTTAAGTGATAAAAACTATCAAAAAATTGTGAAACTTATTGGTGATAAGTGTCTCATTACATGCTCACTTCAAGGTACTAAAATGCAGGCACTGTTGGACACAGGAGCACAGGTTTCAATCATTTCAAAATCAATTTTGACTGAGCATTTCCCAGAAGAAGAAATTCATGATGTGTCAGAACTTTTAGGCAGTGACACAGCCCTTGATCTTAAAACAGCAAATGGTTCCACTTTACCATACAGTGGATATGTCGTGTTATCATTTAGTTTACAAGAAGGGGCAAGTAATGGCCTTAAAGTGCCCATGTTAGTCACAAATACCGATATCGACAACGTGATCATTGGGTACAATGTTTTGGAGGAGATAATTAACAGTCATTCTGATAATTCACTTGATTTCATGGCATGTTTGAAAACGTCATTAAGCAAAGTCAGTGATGAAGATGTCATTGCTTTTTTTGACATTGTAAAAGAAACCAGAAACGAGTCCCCTTTGACTGTAAAAACATCCAAAAATCCATTGGTCATTGGAAAGAATTCTTCATCAAAGGTTACCTGTCGTGTTAATGTGGAGCCAGTGTCAAAAGCAACTTTGTTTTTCTTTGAGCCAAATGACATTGAAACATGGCCCAGCGGACTTGACATTTTTCAAGAACTGATTTTGCTCAAAAAGAATGAAAACCGGGTATCTATTCATGTTACCAACCACACTAATCATGATGTTAAATTGCAGGGACGTTTAGAGATAGGCCGCCTGGAGCGAGTTCGTTCTGTAACTGAATTGGAGGTAACGCAAAGAAATCTAGGCAGTGGTAAGTCAGCTAATGTTTCCTCAGTTTCTGGGAATGTGTCAAGCAACAATGACATCCTAAAATCGGTTAATCTTGACACCCTTACAGTAGACCAGCAGAAAGTTGTTTTGGACATGCTCAAAAAGGAACCAAATGTTTTCTCAGCCAATGAATATGATGTAGGGAACATCCCGGATTTACAGTTAGAGATAAACTTGACTGACAACATTCCTGTTCAGAAGTCATACATAAATGTGCCTAAACCACTTTTTAATGAAGTAAAAGGTTACATTGAGGATCTACTGAATCGAGGTTTTGTTCGTAAGTCACAGTCACCATATTCATCGCCAGTTGTTTGCGTCAGAAAAAAGGATGGTACCCTTAGACTTTGCATTGATTACCGTCAGCTAAATCGAAAAACAATACCTGATAGACATCCATTGCCTAGGATTCAACAGACAGTCGAAAATTTAGGAGGTAACACCTGGTTCACATTGCTTGATATGAATAAGGCATATCATCAAGGTTATGTCGAGAAAGAAAGTCGTCACAAAACTGCATTCATAACACCATGGGGTTTGTACGAATGGGAACGAATCCCTTTTGGTTTAACTAATGCCCCATCCGTATTTCAGCGTTTTATGGAGGACTGTTTGAGTGGACTTCGTGATGAGATATGTGTTCCATACTTAGACGATGTCATTGTCTTCAGTAAAAGCTTTGAAGAACATGTGGAACATCTACAACTGGTCCTGAATCGTCTTAGCAGTCGTGGCGTGAAATTGAAAGCCAGTAAGTGCAAGTTTTTTCAGCAGGAGGTTTGTTATCTTGGACATGTCGTCTCCAAAAATGGCTACAAGCCAAACCTCAGCAATATTGAAGCAATAACATCGCTTCAAGACAAACCACCCAGAACCATTGGTGAACTTCGTAAGCTCCTGGGACTTGTAGGTTATTATCGAAAGTATATCCCTGGATTTGCCAAGGTTGCTAAGCCATTGACAGACTTGCTGCGAACAGATGGTACCAAGAAACCACCTGGTAACCAAAGAAAACGAGCACCAAACAACGCCAGAGGAGGTCAGTTGCCATCCAACACCCAGATTCAATGGAAGGACACCCATCAAGCTTCTCTTGAGTCGTTGATCCAAGCCCTGACCTCACCACCAATCCTAGCATATCCTGATTTCACACGTCAGTTTATTCTGCACACAGATGCAAGCAAAGATGGACTTGGTGCAGTTTTGTACCAAGAAGATGAGGATGGTGTCCTGAGAGTAATCGGATATGGATCACGATCTTTGACACAGGCTGAAAGAAGTTATCATATGCATGCTGGTAAGCTCGAGTTTCTCGCATTGAAGTGGTCTGTATGTGATCATTTTCGTGATTACTTGTTCTACGCACCTAATTTTGTTGTTTATACTGACAACAACCCACTTACTTATGTCCTAAGTACTGCAAAGCTTAATGCTACTGGACATAGGTGGATTGCTGAGCTAGCAGACTTTAATTTCAAGATCAGATATAGACCAGGTACAAGCAATGGTGATGCAGATGCCCTTTCCAGGTTACCTCTTCATTACCAAGAACTCTGTTCAAAAGAAACCTCAACTGATACAATTGCCGCGATTATCAATGGCATAAAAGTAGGAAAGTCAGGAAATTCCACCTGGATCGCTGCTGTGAATGCAAACAGTAATCCAAAGAGTCATGTTGCAAGCTGTGAGGATGCTACTTCTTTTAGTGATAACGAAATAATGGATGCACAGTTGCAAGATCCAGTTATATCACGTGTGCTCAAATTCAAACAACAGAATCAAAAGCCATCAGCTGATGAAATCAGAATGGAATCGCCAGATGTTAAAATCTTGCTTCGCGAATGGGACCGATTGCATCTCACCAAAGCTGGAATATTGAGACATCGCTCAGTAGATTTGGACCAGCTTGTATTACCAGCAAAGTATCGTCCTTTAGTCTTGAAAGAACTGCACAACAACATGGGCCATTTGGGAGCTGATCGAGTTTTTGACGTGACAAGAGAGAGATTCTACTGGCCACGCATGCATACCCAGATCACTGAATACGTCACCAAAGTATGCCCGTGTTTGAAAGACAGAGCTCCAAATAAACATACGAGAGCACCACTTCAGAATATCGTATCAACCATGCCACTAGAGTTAATCTCAATCGATTTCTTGCACCTGGAGCGCAGTGTTGGTGGTTACGAGTATATTCTAGTCATTGTTGATAATTTCACCCGTTTTGCGCAAGCCTATCCAACAAGAAACAAGGAAGCAAAGACCGCAGCCGATAAGCTATTCAACGATTTCTTTCTACGTTTTGGCTTTTCCGACAAGATATTGCATGATCAAGGGAAAGAATTTGAGAACAAGCTGTTCCATCAATTAGAGAAATTAATGGGTATCAAGCGACTGCGTACTACACCTTACCATCCACAGGGGAACGGTCAAACAGAACGCTTCAACAAAACGATAATTGGTATGCTTAGAACATTATCTGACAAGGAAAAATCAAATTGGAAGGATGCTCTCAACAAGATGACACATGCGTATAATAGCACTCGAAATTCCGCAACTGGATATTCACCGTTCTTTCTGATGTTTGGAAGAAAGCCTAAGTTGCCTATTGATGCTATGTTTCCTGAAGCTACAGACAACCTGCCTAAAGTGACACAATCTGTCAGCAAATGGTACTCAGAAATGAGCCAAGCACATCGTATTGCATCGCAAAATTCAGCAAAATCACGGTTATCGGGAAAGGTTCATTACGACAACAGGATGCATCATGTTTCCCTTGAAGTTGGTGATCGTGTTCTTGTAAGAAACTTAACACCAAGGCAGGCGCCCCACAAACTTCGTTCGTATTGGGAAGACAAAGTACATGTAGTTGTTAGTCGGAAGGAAGATGGTCAAGTCTATGTCGTGAAACCAGAGATTGGAACGGGACGAGAGCGCACACTACATCGGAACTTACTCTTGCCTTGTAACATGCTAGTTGATACAGATCCTGAGAAAGAATTACCAAAGCGCAAACCGTACGTCCGTACACCCAAGCCAAAAGAACTGAGAGTGACAGAACGTGCTACAGATGAAAGTGACGCTGATTCGGAAGAATTTCCAATGTTCTTGCCCGCTTTTCAGCCCGAACCAATTGTTACAGACAACACCTCATCAAATGAAGATAATCAAGAAGTTACCCAACTGAATGAAACGGCTGGTGAAGAACCTGAAGCAGACCAAGCCAGTCCGCCACGGAACATTGAGGAGCATTCGCCACCACAGTCGGGATTATCACCTTTAGCTCCAACATTTAGTCCATCAATTTCAGTATCGTCAGAATCATCGGATGCATTAGCAGATAATCAACACCGAAGACCATTGCGCATTCGCAACCCACCAATTATGCTGAACTATGACCGGTTTGGATCTCCATCGAACATTCAACATGCTAGCGTTCAACCATTGCAAGTCATGTCAAACTTTCCAACGTTCAACATACCAGCATTTTGCCCATGGTACTATTCACCGGTTATGCAGAATCAAATCTACCCTCGTCATGTCACAGTTACATGTTAGCTTAGCCACAAGACTCAAATACATTTTCATCTATGCTGATTTAACATTTGCTTTATATACTCGTCGAGATGATCAAGTTTCCGAAGCAACGCGCAGTCGTTGATATTTTTATCAGATACACTGATTCAAGAAGTTACTAATTGTACTATTCTCTTCTGTTTGAACAGTCATTAAGAGGAAGTCGTGTAGTAAAGTTTTCATTGAGAGATTGGCCATCTCCAGCAAGGATTGTTGAGAATGACTTCGTTAGTGGAAATCAGATTCGCATAGCCGTAGCCAAATGTTCAGGAGAACATTTTTCGAACGAGGGGCGTATGTGAGAAAGACTAAAAACTGGACCCCATTTATTTTTATTTGTAATGATAATATTCATAGCCATTGTTCATAATATAAACATTACCCCCGTCGCAGAACGAGACAAGAAAACAAAAGGATCAAAAGCGGAACTTGACTGACACACATTGATTTTCATTCATCGATTTTGTACGAGAGTTGTGTTTTGATGAAGTTTTGAAGTTGTTTTCGCTGAATTTGCAGTGTATTTTCTGTTTTAAACCTCACGCAAGGGCTTTATGCCCGAGCTCACAT
Source organism: Aurelia sp. 4 Dawson et al 2005 (assembly GCA_964019985.1). Lineage (NCBI taxonomy): Eukaryota > Metazoa > Cnidaria > Scyphozoa > Semaeostomeae > Ulmaridae > Aurelia > Aurelia sp. 4 Dawson et al 2005. Next base: position 17,177,481 of record OZ026499.1, read on the forward strand.
CTTCTTAGGGCTTAAATTTTATTTTGAAGCTTAAACTGATACAAGAGAAAGTAGTATTGAAATCCACTCTTTCAAGATGGCTGTATTGTGTTCCCGTTAATGGTCGTTCGGCCAAAACAGTGCTTTACGTGTTTGAAATTTGTCTTGCTGGGGATACGTGTAGACTCACAACATAGTCCCAATTATCACAACAATAACAACAACAATGACAACAACAATAACATTTTTTATTTTTTCTCAAACTGGGACTTGTGGACTTTCATATAAAAACATGAGACGAAAATCAATGCGACTGGATGTGCCCTATGGAATGAGGCTAAGGTGTAGTCTTAGAAGCGAGGCAAGCTTCTCTCGACAGTTGGAAGCTCTCATTGCTGCGGTGAAATTCGTGGAAGCGAATCGCCTTCAAAATGAGGAACTCCTGGTTCACAGAGAAAGGTTTGTTGATTCGTGGATCAAGGAAATATTCATCTGGGTACTTAAGGCTTTTGTTCAGGGCTAGTATCACTGTAAGCTTGAACTTTGAGGTGTTCTAGCATTGGAGGTTTGAGCTGGCAACTTAGGCTCATCCGCCAATGCCCGTAGCTCGTCCTGTGTTGCTATGGTTTCCATATCTAGCTATGAAATCGATGGGGGAAAGGTTCGTTCCGATTTTCAATTTGAAAGTCCATAAGTCGTAGTTTGAGCGTCCATTACAAACAATCTCCTCATTTACCTTTTACTGAAGATTACTGAAGAGATTACTTTCCCCCGTTTCAAACATTTTGGAGTGAAAGAAATGTTCTTGTAATGTAACGGGTTTGTAAGGGAATTGAGAATTCAACGTTCCAATCTGGTTCATGATTTATGGGACGTTGAAGTTTACATTGTCAATGTCAAAAACAGAATTTTAACTTTAATAGCAAGAATATCCTGGCCCAGAATGGAATGTGAAATCGTCCCCTACATGCAATTTCTTCGTTTCTGGGTAGAAATAATGAGTGATTTTCCGAACAAAATTTTGTCTTCTAAGTTAGCCTTTGACTGATAGATTAACACTTCAGTTTTGAATTTCAGCCTCGTTCCTTTTAATTCGCAGCCCGCCAAATGCATAAATTTTTTTATATCTCACGTATCTTGCACTTAAAGAATTTTTTGGACTTGGATAGTTCTTGTTGCTCCGTCCGCTATAAAACGGTTGTATGAAACGGTTGTATGTGCTAACGTTGGTGAAAGATTCCAGTAAGTTTTGTTGCGAGTATAAGCGCACTCAAGGGGATTTACTCATCGGTCCATTCTTGTTGCAATTGGAAGAAAATATGCAAATTCTTCTGTCGCCCCGCATGGCGTTTCGAGACAAAATTTGGTTTGGAAGTGAGCTATAAAACTTACCGAGGAAATTGCTAATTGAGTTTTGGTCAAATGTAATTAGTCACTGCTTGGTAAGCTTTTAAACTTTTTACCTGTCATGCCACAATTCCTTTGGAAGAGGCACACCACGGCTAACATAAGAGACAATAGACTTTTGACGGAAAAGTGCCAATTGATTTTGGTCACAGCTCACTTGTTACTTCTGAGTAAGGTTCTTGAAGTTCATCCCTCCTCTTTATACCAAACATAGACCTTTTAACTATTTTTTTAAATTTATATTCCAATAAAAAGTTACAATATATTTTACAAGCTACACTACACTACTTACAGAAATGACTCTACAATACTACTACAACGATGCCCCGAGGAGCAAAAGACAATGTCTACCCCGAGGCCATTAAACATATAGATATATATAAAAAAAGAAAAAGAAAACAAAAAAGGATTAAAATACAAGACAAGAGAATTACGTGGACAAAGAGAACAATTAGAGCTACATACAATCTACTCATACATTTTTTGATAAACGGGGGAAGGTGGTGGAATGTAACCAGGTTTGCAATTATCTCAATCAAATCGACCAGTTTTATGGATATACTGCAAGGTTAAAGGCAGTCTGTCACCCATTTGATTGGATGATAATAACAATACAAAGAATAGGAAATTTGAATGGCTGATGATCCTCTGACTTTCTACGGCCATAAAAAGTCAAGAAGATTAGCCCTCATTTGTTTCAAATACATAGATTCACAAAGAAATCCGTTGTGTTGATCTCTGATTGTAGCGGCCAATCAGATACGTGACAGACTGCCTTTAATTGTAATATATCTCTATTAACGTCATTAGAAAGACCTTCATCGCCATACAATAAAAGCTAGGTAAGAAACTTGTTTGAAGAATCGATATATCCATATGGTCGCAATAGCGAAAAAACTCCAGCGAGAAGATCTCGTCGTTCTTCGTCAAAAGAAGGGCAATGCAACAAAAAGTGTTCAGTATCCTCGACACCATCATTTGTGGGGCACATTGGATTTATAGTATCCCTAAAATTGTGCTTGAATTTGTGAAAGTTCAGCGCGCTAAGACCTTTAAACTATTCTCTAGGGTGTTTCAGAAAAAACGCAACCCAAATGTAATTTAAAATCTCAAATAGTTGATTAAATCTGAGAAGATGCAATGTATACCATATGAAAGCAAAGTCTTCCTTCTGTCTAATGATATGCCGTTTGGATACACTGATGGACATTTTATCATTAAATTGAAATTTTCTGAAGTATGGCCGATTTTAAAGGCACTATGCTGCAAAAGCAACACCAACCAATTATTGCCAGTAAAAAGTTATGAAATAGATTTTGTCAAAGTATTACAGGTCTAAAAGTACTTGAGGTGATGCCTTGAGGGGGAAGAAGCCATTTTATCCTCATTAGATGCATTTGAAGATAATGGCTGCGGTCACACTGGAATCTCATCCCGTTATAATCTTTTTCAGTTCCTTTCAGAAATTTCAGAATTGTATCAGTTCCTTGAAATTTATCTTTACGGCGCTATAACGATACGAAGATACCCGGTCACACTGTGCCCGTCACGTCTTTTGCAAAGCTGCCGGTGTTGTGGCTAACTATTTTGGCGCGAAAGTAATTGTCACGTGGTTGCCTTTGTAAATCATGATTGGTTAATTGCAGCCAATGATAAAATATGCCCTCCAAAAAGGAGTTATCGTCTATGTAAATGCCCTATCACTTTCTGACATCTAAAAGTAGGGCATGCCTCCGAAAATATCAATTAAGCAATGAATAATTCGATTAATGCATTCAACTTGGATATCATTGGAAAGAAGATAGATTTTACTTTCAGTTGGTATGCGTCAAATTGATTCGTATCTTATCATTTCCTGAAGAATGTTGAATGAAAGTGGGTTGCGTTCTTTCTGAAACACCCTGTGTAAGTCCAAACAGTCTAGATCGAAAATATTTCTTTAAAAGTTTTTTATACGAATTGTTCGAATGAGTGGCTTTAGGGGTTCTATCACTGTTGCCCGTATTCGAAAATTCTACAAAATGTATTAAAATGAAATATACATCTTAGAAAGAAACCATGATTTCTACGAAACAACAAGTCTCCTTACATCGGGCAGGTAAGGCTCAGCCCCCCAATTATTTTGAAAATGTAATGAAAATGAAAATGGTGCTACGTCACAAGTATTAGTTGGATATATTGACCTCTATCGTTTTAAGAACAATTGCCCCCCCCCCAATCAACAGCTGCTTTGTACGGCCCTGACTTGAGACCTGGTTGAAGATGTCAGTTTTATGATATCTAAACTGGATTTATAATTTGGTAATTTCATACCTTATTGTTCAAAACCATTATCTAAAACACACTTACACGTTTAAGTGAGTTTTAAAAAATGGTTTTGAACACTAAGGTATGAAATTTCAAAAATATAATTTAGGGTACAACACACGGGATCAATTAAGATCGCTAGCGATATGCGCTAGCGAAAGAAAACATAAACTTGATTTGCTTTTCCAATTTCAAAACGTATTGTTTTAATTTTGCAAGAGTTTCATCCATCGCACTTCACAAATTTTCAAATTTCAGATTTTCACCAAAACCTTTTGAATATTCAGATCATACTGTCTTGGAAATTGGAAGTATGTTTTTCTGTCCAATTTGCAAACATTGGTTCACAGCACAATTTCTTACTCATCATAATTCATGCATGTTATGTTACCAAAATCAGCTTGGACACCACAGATAGACAAAGTTGGTTCTTCGTCTACCACACCAATTAGACTTTTCCTGGATTGTGGCCAATTTTGGCAATCATTAAATTGAAGTTATGAATATTAAAATCGAATATGAACGCCCTAAATATCAAAGGTCATTGATCACAACTTCCTGTGAAGCAACCAACTGTCCAAAGGCAGTGTGGGCCTGGTTTACAACTTTCATAAGAGTCACTGGAAACGGGGATGCTGCGATCCCAAGTGATCCAAGTTCATTGGAATTTGCTGCGACATATTTATTTAAAAGAGGGGCAGGTTTCATAAAAATAGTATCAGTTTCTTTTGATTAGCGCACGAGTAAAAGCGACTACAGATTGCAGACAAAATGATTTATACGGCCAATTAGTCCAACCTTAGTTGTAAACTAGCAGGCCGCAAAGATAATACGAAACCTGGTCGCTAAGTCACTCGTCGTGCGTGCGAAAGCGGACCATCAAAGGAGGATAAATAAGCATATATCAAATGAAGCAGGATGATTTTAAACAGCTACAGCGTCGACGTCAGTTATTTAGTCTTGTTTTTCTAAGCCTGAACAATATACATGAAGACACAGGGCTGCAGTGTATACCGTTCAAGCTGCCTAGTAGCTTGCTTCTTCCGTTTCTGGGCGACAAAGTACTTAAAATTTCACAGATTTTGGTTAACTGATCTTAGACATGTCAATTTTCAAACTGGAATTAGATTTTTACTGGTCGTTTAAGAAATTTATTTTCCCAAGGAGTGTCCAGATTTGAAAGCAAATTTGAGACGGTTTTTATGACCAAGATTTATGTGACCATCATTTTCGTGTTATCTTACAAAGAGACACATCTTATCAAGGTTTGATGGTATTTCTTCTGGTTAAAAATCTACAACTGATCTTTCAATCTGAAGCAGAAGGGTGTTTATGTAATTCGATATTTTAAAAATAGCCCATACCGAATTGTTTCAAATTAGAACTAGCGGCAATCTTTTTAACCGCACAAAGACCACCATCAGGTGAACAAATTATTTATTATAAATTTTGGAAAAAATTAAATTTGACGCTGTGTTTTTCAACTGGAAAGCCATTTCAAAGGGTCTTCCTAGGTCAAATGTTTTAGTTGCAATTAAGTTTATGTAAGCAATATCATTAGTTCTATTTTGCTTTGTGCTCAGATTGATACAATTTACCTCTTTGGTGGTAGAGAATTGTGCTGCCTTGTAGCTGAAGAAAGATTCTGTGCCCAGGAGCATAGAGTTGTGACATATTGGCTATTTGTGGGTCTCAAGCGCTGATCTCAAAAGTAGTCTCAAAATGAATCAGATTTTGAATGAAGTTTTTAGACTTGATTTTGAGCCTAAAACGTGCCGTCGAAGCATGGGTGGTTAGACACTACAGTTGTGCTTTTAGGCATAAGATAGTTCCATTTGATACACCTCAGTATAGTGTCTTCAGCTGAATAGTGTCGTCAACTGAATTGAATTGTCTGTGTTCAAACTTGTAAAAGGACTCATATTGATGTTGGAGTCTTTCTCTGTCTTGGTTTCTTGTCTTGCATCACTGTGGCACATAAACTGATTTTCCAATATTATAAAAATTGTTTTTGTGGCAAACAGTCATCGTATTGAGCTGTGCGTTCATTGGTTTCTTATCGCTGCCTCAAACATGCTTATCCAAGTTTGTGGCATTTATAGTCTTCCCGCAGGTTATGGGCTATTTGCCTCAGCTATGGTTGAAATTTTAAGTAAATTACATTTGACGCATTATCATTATTTCTTTGGTAGCTCAGCGATAACAAGTGCCTTGTGAAAAGGCTTTGCAGAAAGGCAACAAATTTACCTTCGAATATTTTGCGTGCTTTTTCATTCCCGTAAGTTGTAGGCTATGGTTGAAATTGTGAGAAAATTATATTCGATACATTTTCAGGTAGCTTAGCGATATCATGTGCCTTGTGGATAGGCTTTGCAGATGCCAAGAAATTTACCCTCAAATTTTTCGCGTGCTTCTGTCTTCCCAGTGGCGTAACGGAGACAGTCGGGGCCCTTAGGGATATTTCCACTTGAGGTCCCCCCCAAGCAAAGCTATTGTAAATGACGTGATAGAAACATAAAATGCCGTATCCATTTTAAATATGAAGTAAACAAATTGTGCAGGCAAGGATAAATAAAACATTTGCAATGATTTACTGTGAAAAGTGCATAAGTTTACAATAAAATCGATGCGTCCATATTTTCACAAAACAGTAACTTTGGAAAATCCAAATGTTGATTCGTCAGTTTACCATTACAGAGGACATTAAAACTGCTAGTTAATCAACATTACTTGCCACACTTGGACTGTCATATGCAGGCCTGAGGCCCAGTGGTATGTTTAAGGTAGAAACCCCCCAATATGACTAATTTCTCACCTGGAAAAGCTATCAAGTTACTTTCAATCACAAATGGACTATTGACCAAAAGTATGGAAATTTGTCATACAAAATGGTAGCTGGTTGCCATAGCAACCAAGAAACACCGCACGCAATGGCAAAAACTGCCAAACTAGGGGGAAAGATACTGCAAGAACCACTTGCAACATTTGAATAATTTTTTCAGCAAATGGAAAGGGATGCCTATTGTGTGATTTAAACCTCTAATATCATCATTTAGACCTCTTATGTACGTTTTGCTGAACTTCCAAGAAAACACTAATTTTCTGCGTTATTTTCAGTTCTTTGAACCTTCATGGAAAGGAAGGATGTCTTAATGGCATCACTTTTAAAGGTTTAAATCATAGGATGAACCTTAAACAAGGCACACAGAAAATTTTGGGTCAATATCTCTTGTATTTCCAGAGATATGTTTTCCCCCGTGGCGTCACTACTGCAAAAACACAATTTTGAGAAATTCAAGGTTAAAGTTTGACGTCTTCATAAACAAAAAGTTTTAACAGATACCACTTGAATTTCTGTTCCTTACATGTCCTTGTTGGTTATTTTGTTAGAATTCTCCTTTGCCATAAGTAACTCCTTCTTTCTCAACATCAATGTCTTCTTTATTCTTCTTTTTCCCACGAAATACCTTGCGGCAATCTTTTGTGTCTTTCTTGTTTTTGGTTCCTGCATGGTAAAGGCGTCTTCTATTAAAGGCCGAGCAGGAAAGCATCATATATCGTCCAGGGTTGATACTTAATGCTTGATAAACTTCAATACTGGCTTTCCTTCCAATATTGAAGTGTGCCACAGCATCATAAACACCCAGCTGCAGCTGGTCATATCCCACATAGACTGTTTTAGGGATACGCTCCCAAATCATACCATTAAAGCACGCATTCTGATTTTGAGTCTTGCCGTGCAAACATTTATCTAATAAGTCCAAGCTGCTCAAATCATTGTAAGTTGGTTTTATCTTTGCAACTATGTTCAGTGGCAGCCCTGCTCCTGGTTTGTATGTATCCCTTCCAGATGCTTTGTCTCGCTTGTAACCACACCAGCTCTTAGGCCCATCAGGGCAATGAGTATGCCAGTTGTTTTCTAACGAGGATGCTACATGGAAGAGACTTGCATGAATAGCCTTTCTCATTTCATCTTTGTTACCAACATTTTGGCGTATAGCAATTCCATAATAGTTCTGTAAATGATCTATCATAGTTGCTGTTAGCTTGCCTTTGCCACCTATTCCTTTGTTTTCTTGTTTCAGTTTTCTTAGCCTGGTTCCAACTCGCTTCTGCACATGTCCTATGCACTCAAACTTCTTTACTCTTATACCATCATATATGTTCTCAACAGCAGGAAAGCTTTTACTGTCTCCATCGCCATAGAAGTCAGTATATCTGAGACCATTCTTTTCCACTGAACGAGAAAACATCCTCGTTGCGCCAACTGCTTCCATGTTTGGTGCTGAGCCACGATAGTCACCAGGACATTTATGAGTTGCCTTCCAGTCCTCGTACTCTTCTGGTGATGATTTCTTTGTATTTTCCTGCAATTTGCAAGCTTTACAAGTGCGAGTAATTGGTTCGCTATCTAAAACTTTTCCGCTATCAATGCTTATAGCTGTAACGACCCCATTGAGTGAAGAGAAGCCTCTACGCTGCCAGGAGCCATCGCATGATACTCCTGCATCTACGACTCCATCTTCTGGGACATTGTCCTTGGATCTTATTTCCTTTGCAGCATCTTTCATTGTTTTCTCTGCAACTTTTTGGGTGGCATGTTTCAAGGTTTTAGTGATTTTATCAAAATTGTTTGCAGTCATTGGTTTTGGCATGTTCATTAGAGCACAGAGCTTTTGTATTCCACTGTATCCTTGACCACAAGATCTCATAGAATAAACAACACGCTTATTTACTACGAAGCCATTCTTTCCAGCAGGCTTTGATGTGTAAAACTCTTTAAAAAAGCCACAGTCACAGCTTAAGCAAAGGCATGATGATAAGCCTCTCTTTTTCTTGAAATTCTCACTTAATTTTATTGTAGCAGCTTTGCAAGCTGGACACAGGAGACACTCGTTGATTATTGCATTTAATGATGTTATATCTACTAGTCTGTAACCAGAAATTGGTCTTTTACTCTCTGAGTTTGGGGTTGAGTGAAGCTGTTGCCCAATTTGTTGAATCTTTGAGAATGATACACTTGGCATGTACTCCGCAGAATCCTCAAGAGACTGCTTGCTGGAGGATGATATAGGCAGTACGGGCCTACCATCGTCAAGGATGTTTGCAAATGGCCTAGGCAAAGATGGTGGTGATTCTTCCTCATATTCAGCACTTTTCAACGTTTCATCTTCCTGCAGATTGGCTTCATGACTGGATTTATGCCTTCTCAAGGCATCTACGAACTGATTACCAGCGAATTTTCGCCGCTTCACATATTTTGCTCGTTGTTTCACTTTCCCCATATTGATAGTTTTGAATTGAATTCGCGTGTTGTATCTGCAAATATTTGAAATGGTCGAGATAGTCGAGATGGAGTATGATATCTAACAGAACCTCGTTTGTGTCAAGGTTTCCTTTATTGAGAAGGGAGGCAGCAAAGAAATGCTGCAGAGAAGATATGAGGGGCAGCATGAGGGGATACTATGTGCTCTTTACCGTTGCTATGTGGTTGCTAGGAGCAAAAAAGCAAACCACTCTTAATAAAACATTGATTTTTGCAAAAGTTATGAAAGAGACTGCAAAAGAAACATTAGCAGCTGATTTTTCAATACTTCGTATACATTTTAAGCAAAAAAAATTTTTTTGCAAAATTTTAAGAAATATTGGGGGGTTTCTACCTTAATCATAGCCACAGCTCCAGCTTGAAACTAGGTAGGGAACGAATTTTTTGCAGAGGCCCCTTTTGGCTGGGGGCCCTTAGTTTTTGAACTAAGGTACCCTAAACCGCGTTACGCCACTGTGTCTTCCCACACGTTATTGGCTGTTTGCCTCAACTATGGTTGAAATTTTGAGAATACTTTATTGGACACATTCCATTGTTTCCTTTGTATTTTAGCGATATCATGTGCCTTGTGGATAGGTTTTGCAAAATGGCAACAAATGTATGTGTGAATTTCTTGAATGCCTTAGAATCTGCTTGGTGATTTGGTGAAGAAATCCTTTTTTGTCTTTGTCGTCAGCCATATATTTCACGTGACTTGCATTGGCTTATTTAAAGGACAAGTCCAGTGTTAGGGTATGGTTGATGCTATAAAAAAACTTACCAACTGCTGACGGAAATTCTTACCTGTAATTTCATTAAACATTCTGATAATTTAGGCCAAATCTGGTCGCTGTGTCGCCATTTTCTTGCATGAACATACGATAATGAGGCTAGCAGCGATTGAGAGGCGAGAAAACAATAGGATAGCCTCGTTTTCGTTCAAAGTGACGTCAGAAGACACATTCATTGCGCGATATGACGCCAAGTTGCGCAGATCGCTCAGTTCAATGCGTAATTTCACAAGGAAAAGGCGAAAAATAGTGGAAGAAAAACCTTATACACCATTTATAGCAGTGTTGTCTTGTATTTTGTAATGGATCATGACCAACCACGTACTTGTCCTTCAAGATATGTTTGCTATCGGTTTTGGTGGCTCTTGCCTGTGAGAACTTTTCTGGCATTTTGTTTCTGTCAATCAGTGTTCACTCTTCGAAACTTTATCAAATGAATCTCCTAGATCACTCCTATGACTGTAGCTTCCACAATCCAAACTTGCCCATCGAAGAGATACACTGGTCTTAACTTTCTCACACCTACATAAATTTATCATCTCACCAAAACCGCCATCAAATTATTGTTAACCAGTGACAAGAGTTGGGAAAACTATTACTTCCAAGTGCAAATGACGTGATTCAGTTGTCAGTTTTCTCGATGTGCAACATGGCTTAGAGTCACATTAGAGCTTGGTTTTCATAACGTCCTGAGATCGCGCAAGCAGAAATATGACCATAAGAGTGATCCTTGCATTTTTTGTGTATTATGACAACCGCTTCAGTCCTTGCTTTGTCATTCTACTCGAGATGTACCGCATATTTGTATGTGGAAAGTTGTTGTGGACTTTGGTTGTTATTAGTGTTGTTATTGTTGTTGTTGTTGTTATTGTCGTCGTCGTCGTCGTCGTCGCCGTCGCTGTCGCCGTCTTCGTCGTCGTCGTCGTCGTCGTCGTCGTCGTCGTTGTAGTCGTTTTTTTGTAATCCCGACATTCATGACACGACGAGACTGATTGCACGAGTTTCAGTTTTCTGCCTTGAGTTGAAGAATTGCATGGCTATTAATTGACTACACGAGTCGGAGTTTTATTGTATTGGTGAAAGTAAAAAGTCAAGGAATCACGTTGTCAGTCTAAACAACTAGTTTTATCAGTTCCTTTTACTTTTCTCAGGTGTCGAGATCAAAATAGATTGTTGGAAGTTTCTTACCCTGCTGCAGTCTTAATCATACCATCTTAAAGTTTATAGCGTTTACGCAGCCAGCGCAGTGTTTGTACAAGATTTAGTGACAGGAGATTTTTGTTGGATTCATGTTCAACCCATGTTCGTGCATTGGCGATGAACATTCCCAAGATGGCTGCCAATACGTTGAGCTGCCTATTTATAAGGAAAACTTATAATTACCGATGTGAGTCTTATGATATAAGCCTACCAAGGGATTTGCAAATCGGCATTCCATTGATAGATGAGAGCATCCTTCCAGGCTAACACGCTAACTTTAATAGATCTTACGTAGACGATATCAAGATCTGAGATCTGAGGTAAAGTTTAACCTTGACTTTCCACTAATGTTTGGTGCCAGGGACTGAATTTGTCATGATAACAAAATTGATATAGTCTATCGAAGGCCCACATCGATGAGTCACATGATCAGAGTTCAAGGTATCTTCCCGCTCTTTTAAAAGTAGTTTGGTATTAGGCCTATCCATGCAGGCAAAGCAACAAGAAGTGTAGGAAACCTGTCAAAAAAGACTGCCTTACTTCTATTAAATTCAAGTTTATTAAAAATTCATGGTTGCAAAATGACAGAAAAAGGGCGTAAGCATTGATCAAATCATAAAGGACTCCATTCACAAACCATCAGAGAAAATACAATTGATCATTTAGTTAGAGATATGCACTCCGTGTTTATTGCTGTAGGGTTGAAAATCTTTAGTATTTGTTTGAAAATAGATGTGTTATAACTCTTGTGAGAGGTAGAACGTCCATTGCATATTGTTCAGTGCAAGGGAAGTCATTGCGATTTGATCAACGTTTTGGGCTCTGTTTCATTCATTTTGCTACCATGAGATTTTTGTAAAGCTGAATTTACCTATACTACTAATGCTGGCACAACTGCGAGAAAAATCACAAAAATACTTCAAACTTTCGGGTTTTAGCTACAATTTGATTCATTCAAGTCTGTGAAGTAGTCTTGGTGCTATGAATTTTCAAAAGTGATAACTTTTTTCTGGCTCACCCTGTATTTTTTCCGCTTGTGCCAAATTTGACTTTCAGACAGTTAACTTTTTTCTTCTATTCATAATAGTTTAAAATCAAACTAACCTAAATACATTAATACCGTAACGCTGTTGGTGTAAGAAGACACAAGGTCTTCTGGCCTACACCAGGAACGGCACTTACAATGTTACAAATACAAGTTCAAAACTAGAAAAAAAAACAGAAATTCAAGGTACAGTGCGAAGCAAAACAAAAAGAAAAACATAACACATATAGTTAAAGAAAAGAAAGGACTGGCAATTCCACACCACACCCAAACCATGCTTGGTTCTAGCCCTTATCGTAGGCTTCCATAAGTTTTGTACCACCACATCACAACTGGACGGCACTATGACGATCGAAAAGTAAAGCACTATGGGAATATTTGGATGGTTTTGTGTGGAACTGTGCAGTGGATCATAAATTGTAGCATGTCTTTAAGAAGAAGTCATAGAATTTTATCGTGCTCACAAAGAAGCTTGGATGATGATGACTCTTAAAAGATTTATCTGTTAAAGTAAGACGTGTAAGAACGTGCATGGGCATGGGCTGGATGGCTTGTTTGATGAGCTTTGAGCATCAGCAATATTTAGTAATCTCAGGAACTTGCAAATCTTCCCATGCATTTCAGTAATAATCCGAAAACAGTAGGATCAACAAAGGCAAACAGGCCTACCTGACCATTTAATTATTGTTTGTTGCTGGACATAGGCTAATAATCCTCATCTTGTTGGCAGCGCGATAGAGTTATAACCACATTCAACACAAGATGAATAGAGTTCATTCGTAAATGTCCGCATGGGGCGATGCCACTCAGTGCGGTTTATCAAAGGGCGACAGAGGTGTATTAAAATGGGCCGGACGTTTTAAATCTCACCAGAAATTTTTAATTGGAAACAATAAAACCTTTCGCTGGGTTGAATAACGATCAGAAGGCTAATTGACTCGAAGGAAGAGCATTGACCGATGATTTGGTGAACATTTAGGTATGTAAACTAGTGTGAAAGTTAATAAAACAGTAGATTTTGCGTGTAGTACGTCGTTATAGTAATGAAAACAATTAATTCTTAATAAATACGACTTTGTACGTGGTAAGTAATAAAACACGACGTTTCGAGCATAACTCTTCATAACGTTTCGAGCATAACATTTAGGTATGTAAACAAGTGTGAAAGTTGATGAGGTGGAATTCGTTTGGTACGTAATGTTCTTCTGGTCTGTGCAACGATTGGTCGGAAGTGAATGGGAGCATCCTTTATCGAAGAAATAATCTGGTTTAGGTAGACGTTTTAGGGTGTTTGCTAAGGCAATGTTGTGGTCAGTAAGCTAAATCTGCCGTTTGGCTTCAGCTAAAATCATTTAAAATGTTCAGATATCAAGTTGTTAAGTTTGGAGAGCAGTCTGTAAGATGATTTAGAAGTTCATTCTAAAAACATTGGAGCGTACTTCTCAAGAAATAATTGTCTCCGTCTGGGTCGAAAGATCACTCACAACATGGTCATTGTCTCTATTGACTATGTTTGCAGCTTCAGAAGTTTGACTTGGTTGGTTCTATCTTGGCGCTATTTTAGCAGTGCAGCTGATTTAGCCAGTGAGAGAGGGATTTTCCTTCTCTGAATCTTGCTGGTCAGACAACAGTCGTTAAGCACTGGCTTATAAATCGGGTAAACTTTAATCTATGTTGTGGCCTATCTCCCGATTAAGCCTTCGAGAATGAAGAACGAACTTCCTAAGAACAAATTGATAACTTGTAAATATTTTATCCATGATTTTTCGTGTAATATTTGTAATTAGTATTTTTAACGTCGGAATTAATTAGGTTATTACTTTAAGCTAAATTTTAACTGCAATCCAACGATGAAGAAATTAATGATAACGAATAAATAAATAAACGGGGCAGAGAACGTAGGGAACAAAAGGAAACGGTCAATCTTGACACGTTCCGTTGTTCAAATGGGCTGAGCATGCCCCTAGATGACAAGTTAGATTTTTGCTCCTCTGGAGTTGCTTTGGAAATTGTGAAATCTAATAGATCATTCTCTTAAAATAGTTTGTCCATAACTTAGTAACATATCTTGTCAATTTTCGCTTGATCATTGTGATTTTTCCCACCATAATTCCAGCTTTTATTTTAACTCATTTTACTCAATCCAGTTTCATATACTTAGTAAATTCAGCTTCATTCAGAAGGTCATGTTTTCTGTCTGTCAACAATTTGATCATTTTAGTTAACTTCTTTACTTATTGTCACACGTTTGGGCTTAAGAATTAGATTTATATCTTAAGTTTTGGATATGAATTAAGTCAATGATGGATTTTGCATTTTTTCGTTCTTTCATACATTGTAACCGAATTTGATTTGTTTCTTATTTTTTCCAACGCTTTAGGCTACCTTTATTCATTTATTCAGTACTGTCTCCTTTTGTCATTAAGTTAATGCTCATGTACATGCAAGGATCTTTTAATTAAATCCTTCATCTCTCCATACATTTATGAATTCATTCAAGAATTTATTGATTCATTCGTTATTCAATTTATTTATTCATTCATTCACACATTTATTCATTCATTTGTTCCTGTGTCATTTATTTACCTGGTGCAACCAATAGAGCATGATATAGATTTAGGATATGTTTTAAGTCAATGTAGATTCAAAAGTTTTTGTTATTTAGGGTGTGTTTGATTGGTAATTTCAAACCTATGAATTTCTGAAAACTGTAGACTTCGCAGAGACCGAAACACAGATCCCAATCAACACAAAGCTCTTCAAACAGCTGGTTTCAAATTTATCCTTGCAAAGACGAGGTTTCTAGTTGAACAACATGAAGATGAGTCTGGTGCTTGGCAACAAAGAGTAAAGTTACCGATTTCCGCAGCAACGAGAGCAAGTTCGCCTCGCTTTCAGAGTTCTGCAAATGAAATCGAGAATCACTCCAAAGTCTGCCAAACTTTCTGCCTTTCGGAGCAGAATGTTCAGCAGGGCTTCCAAATCTGCGAAAACCTGCCGTTTTCGGAATTTGGGATTCAATCAAACACGAATCCTGAGTCTGCCAAGTCAATCTTTTCAGAATTGGATGGTACCAATCAAACATACCCTTCATACATTTTCTCCAAAGCTTACATAGTTTACATAGATTTAGGGTATAAATTTAGTCATTCATAGATTCCAAATTTTCTTCGCTCTTTCTCGCATTGTGGCTGGATTTTTGATGTTTGTTTTGTTTTTCTCGTGCACTGTATTTAGGCAATATTTATTAATTTCATCCAACACTGCTCTTGAGTGAATGCTCATGTTCATGAAGGAACTTTTTAATTGTTATTAACTATATACTTCTGGATATATTCATTAAATCATTTATTCATTCATTCATTCATTCATTCATTCATTCATTCATTCATTCATTCATTCATTCATTCATTCATTCAAGCATTTATTCCTTGTTTCATTAACTTGCTGGGTGCGCCGAAAAAATAAAAATTATTTCTATTAAGCATCCTAAGCTCCAAACAGACCATAAGTTGTGCATTGATAACCCTGTTCCACTGGACCCTTTTTCCGAATCAAAGGGGTCTATGTAGCTGATCTCGGTCCCTGGGTCCGTATTCCTTGATAGAATTAGGAACTGTGGATTGGGAAATTGCGGAATTGGGTTGGATGGATTTCAAGAAAACGACCTGTTGCAAAGTGTTTTGGGTTACGGAGCCAATTCTGTGTCAAACTAACTACAACTACAATACCGTAATTTTATTTATTTATTCAAAATTACATGATCATTTCAGGGTGTTTGAGAGGCCTGCACGTCCAGAACGCTGCCGTGAATACTAGATAACCAGACCGTTTTAATCAGGCTATCAGGCCAGAGGTTATGTCCTGGGTGGAATTCTCGACTTCAAGCAAATAATGGGACTCACTGTAATTATTCACGTTTACCCGTTCAAATTATATTGCTCCAGGAATTTTTAGGTTTTATTAATTACATGTCACTTGTAAATCTCATTTGGAATGATAAGGGGTGGTACGATAGAGAGCATGTATGTCTGCAAAACTGTAAGCAAAAGGAAGGTTATCTAAGTTCTCACTATTTCGCCGCTGGAGATAAAATCGCTAGGAGTCGTCCTCAGTGGTTTCCGGTTAATAGTCATGGCCATGATTAGCTATTTTCGAGTTGGAAAGGATAGCCTTATTAGGAAAAAGCTTGGAGTCAAAGAGGATGTTTGGAAATAGGGGCAATTGCTTTTGTTCAGCACAAGAAGCTGGTTTACCGTTAGGCCGGACAAGCAATTTCTTGTAACCGGATCAACTGGTTTGCTGCCAGATAACGTTTGCTCTTGAATAAACAAACAAATTTACAAGTAGCAAAGAAACGGATAGCAACTATTAGTCGTGGTGAATAAATGGAATGAAGCATAAGTGAAAGAGAT
Source organism: Aurelia sp. 4 Dawson et al 2005 (assembly GCA_964019985.1). NCBI lineage: Eukaryota > Metazoa > Cnidaria > Scyphozoa > Semaeostomeae > Ulmaridae > Aurelia > Aurelia sp. 4 Dawson et al 2005. The sequence goes on from OZ026499.1 coordinate 17,193,930, forward strand.
GACGTATGATAAGAGACATTGTCACATAGAGACCTTTGCAGGGAAGCTACAATTCAAGACTGTCTGAATATCCAATTTGGCCAAAACGGAAAGTTAACGTGTAGAGCGCGAAATAGACCTCAAATCTTTATAATGATGGGAGTAGAATTCTGTTACATTTTGCTTTGATTGCTTGAACATGGGGCCTCAATAGAGACTTTTGCAGGCAAGCTACAATTCAAGACTGTCTGATATCCAACTTGGCCTACACGGAAAGTACACATGTACAGCGCGGCACAGAGCTCAAATCTTTAAAATGATGGGAGTAAAATTCTGTTACATTTTGCTTTGATTGCTTGAACATGGGACCTGAATAGAGACCTTTGCAAGGAAGCTACAATTCAAGACTGTCTTAATATCCAATTTGGCCTGAGCGGAAAGATTATGTGTACAGCGCGGCACAGAGCTCCAATCTGTGAAAAGATGGGAGTAAAATTCTGTTACATTTTGCTTTGATTGCTTGAACATGGGGCCTGAATACTGCATGTAAATAAAACATTTGCTTTCCAAATGTCAATGCTTTTGAATTGATTAATTACAGAATGGCTGTTAAGTTTAGCTTCAACGAAAAACATTTCGATGCTATTCCCTCCCAAATTTTCCATTATTGTCTCGTATCTCCATATAGGTTGGGTGTGTACAAGTAAGGAAGTAAGGCGCCTACAAGTTGAACAGATTTTGTCAATTTTCCCGGAGAATAACTCTGAGTTGAGTTGGTCTCCATCTTAAGATACTGAAATGTGGAGATAACAATGGACCATGTCGACAAGTAGAAAGAAGACTGGTGAGAATGGGTCGTTCTGGTAAATGGCAGACAGATTTTCTTCCATAAAACTAAAAATTTGTATCTTCCTTTTACTAGAAAACCACCATCCCCAATTCCTTTTTTTGAGTGTCGAAATGGTCTATATCAGATTCAGATATCCCGTTTGTGCATCACTGCGGTCCATCAAAGACGAATTCATGTTTTGGGACATCGCTTCGAGAATTCCTCTTTGACGATCAGTCGGTTGATCCTTGGAAAGTTCTGGAAGCCCTAAACGGACAAGTTCAGCTCTACTCAGAGATTTGTCTGTCTTTGTCTGTCTGGAGATTTTCAACTTCCATCTTTCTTCTTTTGCAGAAGTAGCAAATGAAATTTCCTTTTCTGGTAGCTTTGGTAGTCTTTACGCTCTTGACGAAGAAACTGTGACGCTTTTTGCAACTTATCTAAGACCTTTGAGACGATTTGGAAATTTATTTGCTAAGTTAGATTATCCTCGCTCTCTGTACCTGAATTCGATCTTATCTTTCTGAAATCTGCTGTTCTGTTTGTCAGATGACACACCAAGTTGTTTTGCAGACTAACACGTCAAGAAACTGGTTATTATTTTCATACATGATTGAGCTAACCAGAGTTATGTGAAGGGCAAATGGACGACTGGTACCGAGTTGGCTACCTGGGGGAGTTCCTTATCAGAATGTGACCGGGCCTAGGAACAGCTTATATTGAACATCCAGAAATATACCTACTTAACCTAGGATAGTTTTAGACCCCAAAAATATATTCATTCCTTCAAAGTAACTGAAAACTAGAGGTTATATAGCTTTTTCAGCAGTTGCACCGCAATTATTTGGCGAAGGACTCATCTTAGCACTCACCTTGTCAAATCTTGTCATCAGCAACCCCAAAAAATATATTGATTATGCACCAAACAGCCTACCCAGCCAAAGGTATGCTAGATAACGTTTCCCAAACCCAAACTCCGTCTGGCCGCCCGTCACCTACTAACAGGGAATTAGCTAGGATGTGTCCTGGAGATTGCTAGGATGTGTCCTGGAGATTGCTAGGATGTGTCCTGGAGATTGCTAGGATGTGTCCTGGAGATTGCTAGGATGTGTCCTGGAGATTGCTAGGATGAGTCCTGGAGATTGCTAGGATGTGTCCTGGAGATTGCTAGGATGTGTCCTGGAGATTGCTAGGATGTGTCCTGGAGATTGCTAGGATGTGTCAGTTATGAGAGACTAACCAGGATATGCGTTCTTTGAATGGAAATGGGTCTTGTTGATATGACTTCCGGCCTTCCCTTCCCTCATCCGAATTTCCCCTCCGTCGAGCCTCGTAAGGCTACCATGTCAACATCTTCTGGTAAAGCAAATGCTAGATTTGATCCCAAAGTCTAACGTTTTACACGCCCTGTTTGTTATCAATCCAGCCCCACACCCCCAGAAAGAATCAGGAAAACGTTACGGTAACACGTTCACTCGCGGTCACTGACAGTGACGAAGATCTCTCAAAACAGAGGAATAACAAATGCCAAACCTTAAACGTTTCTAGTTTCTTTTCAAGGATAAGGAAGATTCTATCAAAAAAGTATTTATCTGGAGGAAGGTCGAGCATTTTCCTGGACTCTGCAACATCAATTTCGGCAATGAGATGCTACTCCATTCACGAGATTCACTAAAAGCATACCAAGAGAGGATTGTGAAATTTGTGTGTAACTATCTGTTCTGATTTAACTTAACCCTAACCAAATGCACGAAGCTTTACTTTCCAAAACGCTCATTCACAGAGATTTGTTAAATTTGCGTGTTGTTTGTTGAAGCTGCCGTTGAAAAGAACGCATTGGTCTCTCTTCTCTTTAATATTAGCCCCCCCCCCTAACTCAGTGCAGGAGATTCTATAAGTCACCCATTCAGAGAGATTTGCGAAATTTTCGTTTCCTGAACGCCCTAAGGTGGAGGCTTTCTTTGTATCTACACAAACTTGTCTCTGTTTGCTTGCTAAGAAATGAGGCCCTTCTCAGTGCACGAAACCTTCTAAAACGCCCAATCACGGTGATTTAAGGAAAATTTGCGGCTTTAAAACTTAAATGTTGTAAAATTGTATTCGCAGAGATCTCGCAAATTCCTTTTTCGGTCAGTTTTATGAAGCAATCCATTTAAACCATCATGTTTATGTAAGGGCAGCGAAAACCGGCTTTTGATAAAACGCAAAGGAAGGAAGGTCTTACGCATTTATGGCGTGGGAATCCAGCTTTATGACCGTTACATGCCCCTAGATTATGTCACGAAGGTCATTCTACACAAAGAATGACATTTTCACTTCTTAGTTAGGCCTAATCCGAACAAGATGGCTAGGATGCCTTTCTTTATCATGAAATAAGGCATTAAAACTATTTAGCCTTTGATTAATGTTTTTTAAATAGGCATCTCGTCGTCTTGAAAGCATAGCTGTCTTCGGTAATAGTTCGGCAAAAGAACATTGTGGCGGTTCGGTTCCGTTTATGGAATTTGTATAGTTACCGGACTCGGACTCGATGTATATTCGACAGAGTTAGATCCCGGGGGGGGGGGGGTAACCTCAATAGGCGGGTGACGGGGGTGTGCCATTTGACGTCTGAAATCGCACCCTAAAATTTATAAATTTTCGCGAAAACGATACCCCAAAATTTACAGGCCACTGAAAATGTATACCCTAAAATTGTGACAGCCATCCAAAATGTTAACCAAATAAGTGAAATTTGATCAAAATCAATACCCTAAAGAGTTATTTTTCTAAAATGACACCCCAAAATTTATGACTACTTGTGATTTTACCAAAAATGGTACCCCAAAATTTATTTTCTGCTGGAAGAAAGGCACCCCAAAAAATGGAACATCCCGTACCTTCATATATGGTAGTTACCCCCCCCCCCCGGGAGTTAGATTCATGAAATTATGGGAGCAAGACCTCTAGCAGTTATACCAGAAGGGACATAAGCATAAGTTTTACTGCATTTTTGATGAAGAATTAATATTGGGTACTGGATGTTCCACAAGGATCTGGTCATTAGCCTGTTCTGCTTATCGTCTGTCATCTTCAAAAAAACATCAGACCGTTCCATTTTCGATATTGAGGCTGCTAACTTTATTAGGTAATTCTGCGATTAGGTTTCAAGTAAAACTTCAAGAAACCCAATTTCTAATACCCACTCCCAATTTAACATGCATATTGCTGCCTGTTTCCTGTAATTTTTATCTCTCCCATTACTAGTTAGTGGTCTCGGCGGAACAATTAGCCTTGATGGGTACAAGATCTGTTGATGGAACTGGTCTCAGAATATCAGTTCCAGCTCTTTTATTGCAAAATTAGAACCTTGAGACTTAACGTCACCAAGGCAGATATCTGTTAAACTGTAGCTGTTTCTTTTGGTTCACATATGGAAAAATGTCCATCAGAAACGGCGCCATTTCAAGATATCCGACAAATTTCAGTGTCACAATTGATGACTGAGCTATGGATGCAAAAATCCTCTTTCGTATCCATTAAAATCTTGCAAAGATGTATGATTTTATTTCTAATGTGTGATCAAACGATCAAACTCATATATCAGCAAGTTATCTTGTTCTTTAAGCTTCCAAGACCCTCCCTTCCTAGGGTATTACGTTTATTTCTATGTAACAAACAGTGAAGTCTTTCATCTTGGCCACGCCCGTGTGTCATTGTCACATGTGTTATCGGTATTGTTAGTTGAGAAGGCATGATTAGAAGTTGCCCTGTACAATCCAAGAACTACCCACAGCTTAGAGGTTTTACAAAATATTATCCTCAAACCGTTGCTTTGAGGACGTTAAGGAAGACTTTATCACCCAGGTTCCCTTGTCTGCCTGTGCTCTTTGACTTAGTGATGGCGCTTCGGTCAACCTGTTGAGCATGGTTTACCACAGGGAGTCAAGGGACTCATCATAATCAGTCTTATGTAACGTCTATAGCGTTTTCAGATGCAGCAAGCACCATAGGTAGCCAAATCCCCAAATGGCAGCATCTGCTAGAGTTAAAGCTACGTTATAAGAGTGGGTCTGATACGTTCTGGAAAATTAAAAGTGCTGTGGTGCAGTGATGTGACCCCGTGACTTTGCAGCCAGAACAGTCATGCGGACAGAGTTTGATCCCAGGTAGAACCCAGAGCCCCACCACTTGAGCGTCATTGTCGTGACAAGGGTTGCGGACAACGCTTGCTGCTAAAAGCAGCAGATGTACCTTCACGTTAGGTATTCATGTAAAGTGGGATGTATACTGACGTCAATGTGTATTATGTCGACTTGCTTCAAGTCTATGTTTTGGTCATAAGAACGAGAGAAGGAGAAAAGAAGAGAAAGGAAAAAGAGGAGAAAAGGAAAGATAGACTTGTAACTCTGTTCCACCCAATCGAGGCATCCACCCAATCGAGGCAACATTCAAATTTTCCTATTCACCGTACCGCAAAGCATGTTGTACAGTGAACAGGAAGTTTTGAATGTAGCCTCGATTGGTTTCACTTGAGTTACAAGTCTATCTTCCATTCCCTCCTTTTTTCGTTTTCCTTTCTTTTCTTGTTTCCTTCTGTCGTTCCTATGACCAACAGATAGACTTGCAGCAAGTCCTTGTATTTTGTAAAAGACTAGCTTCTCATGACCACAGTGTCATGGCTAGGAAGTTGCCTAGTCACGTGACTCCAACTGGGGACATTGTACCCAAGAATCCAAGGTTTTCAGGCCGAGATACCTTAGGTGCCAGATGTAACAAGGAGGAAAGAGAGGATCTTTCAGCCGAGACCACTTTTCAAACACACGGACAATTTAAAGAACATTCTCAGAAAAGAGAACTTTGAAAGTCTGGGAGACTTCTTTGGGACGTGCAAGAGAGTTGCAGCAATTTTTTGCATCTCTTTATCCCAAGCTAAGATAACTCAATAGACAGAACAGAGGGGGGGGGGTGACAGGGGGAGTCCTTGGTACAGGTACCAACTCATTAGGTACCAGGTTCCACCCAAAGTGAAAGTATCACCAATTTCTGGGGCTATCGTCAGTATGAGGAATTCTGAAAAGAGGTCTACGGCAATTTTGTCATGAGACCAATAGGCAAGACCAAACCACTCCTGAACACATCACAATGGCATCTATGTTATTTTCTGCACTGTTAAAAGTTAGAATTTGTTCTAGGATTGCCAAAAAGATCCATTGACGGAATTGTTATTGTTCCACCATCTTTGCAAAATGTTGTACCAGGTACCACCCCTCCGGTACCATGGTACCACTGCCCTCTCACCCCCTCAGAACATGCTGCAGCTCGTCCAAAATCGGGCTGGTATCGGCATGTGTTCCTTATCACTCTGTCCGCCATTCAAATAGGTATCTACACGCACCAAATGAGCCCTGCCAGTCCAAGGAACTTCTCTGCACTGCTCAATGGGATGTGATTTGTATAGAAATTGGTCGTTATTGTTGTAGCCCTATGTTATTGTGCTCTTATCTGAAGTCCTTTTGTGTTGGTCAACATTCCTACTATTAAGCTGGTTCAAGTATATTTCCGCAATTATCTCCTCCTCCAGCCATACGCTGAAATTGAAAGGAGTTAGGCGGTTCACATGTGTTTTGTCTCATCAGAAGTTATCCCGTTTCGTAAAATTCAGTCGGTTTTTGGAGAAGTTCGCACGCTGACGAGTTTATTTTTCCTTTCCTCCAGAGAACATCCCGCAAGATGGAGCCTCGTGGTTTCATAATCGCGTGTATTGCAGTTTGGATGATGATGACTGAGGTATGTTTTTTGAGATTTTATATTTTCATCTCATTAATGAGATCAACTCGAATTTGTCGCCCATGTTGTGGGTGATCTTCCAATCTATATGTATGAGCCATCGTCATCAAAACACAGACAAGGTTTATGTGGATGCACTTTTGTACTCGATCTTCTGTCAGTCAATACAAGGAGACCTCGGTTTTCTACTCTGTCTACTCTGTCAGAATTTATGAAGACAATATTGGCCATTGCTTTCCACTCCTCTGATTTACCTGGGAGGGTCCTTGTTGCGTTTGGTATCGAATCAGTTAATAACGTGATCTAATGATTCAGTCGCAAGGTTTTGATACTGTCTGGCAGTCAAGGTGTAATGATGTTGAATATGATTGCATTTTTATAAAATGCTCTTTCGAAAGCCATCATCGATGCTCATCGATACGATGTAACTCTTGTACACGTCTTGTTTATTATAGTATTATCTTATTTCTACTGCTTTCAAAACTGACAAATTTGTTCCTTCTGCGAATGAACTGCTGCAAATACAGAGCTGTAAAACTGTCTGCATAATAAGGAGAGAGATCAATTGGTAAAAGAATTTCATCACTGGCGATTGAAGCTCTGAAGAATCTTTGCACTTTTATGTACGACGTACAACGAATACATATTTTATGTACTATTTATTTATGGTTAGAATTAACCATTTCAGCAGCGAACCGTTGCAGTATTTGCTCACCCTAAATAGAACACAACTTGGTGATATATTGACTTCGAAGTGCTTTGTTTGTTTACAAATTTCAAATTGACATTTCTAACTTTGGGACTTGCAAAGGTAAACTTATGGCAATATATTTTTCAAATTCTTTCTGAAAGTAAACTCTGAATTTCTGTGGCGTATGCATTATGCTTAAGCTATGTTAGGCTTGTACCAGATGATGATTGCGGTTCAGGAAAACTGGATGGGTAGGTGGTTCGAATTTGCTTCTGCGTCTGCTTCGACAAGGCTGTTCTGTCCAACTCCGGTGCGAAACATATTGCTTCCTCATCATTTTGCTTTCCCGTAAAATTTTATGTAAACACTAGTCCAGTCGAATCCACCACACAGCAAGATTTGCAATAGAATGCAATTTTATCAGGTTCTTTGTCCCCGAGCGAATTTATCAAATTCCTTTTGCAAATAAAATTGAATTTTTGGAATGTAATCGCAATCAAAAAGATGAATGAGTAATTTCATATGGATGAGGTCTTTTGTGCAGTGCAGCGTCAGCATTTTCCTGCGTCAACAAACACTATCCGAAAGTCAAGGATGATGTCTCAGATCTCTCTTATTGGAGGGGGGGGGGCTCAGGGTTTGATGCGGTTTGATACTTCATCCCCAAAAAATATCTTGTACACCCTTGGCAGAAAATACTCTTGTTTTCATTAAATAACTGTGAAAATCCGTAAGAATCCTTTTGCTCTGAAAAATCTCGTAGGCTCTTTCGAATGAGCGACCCACCTCGGCTTGATGTTCGTGATGTTCTTCGAAGAAGTCTTTATTTGAGATCAGCATTATTTGTTTGTTTCGGGAGTAAAAGATGACTACCACTAGCAAACTATAAAGTACAGTCCACACTTTTAAGAATTTGTGGAACACAGGGACAGGCCCATGCCATGGCACAGAAATTTGCAGCGAATAGGTGGCAGTTTATCTCGCATATTTGTGATGTCATCACCTCCTTTGGCTATCATGGCTTAAGTTAGGGAAGGGACCACTCTGGGCGCTCATTCTATTGATATTTGAGTCCCCCCCCCCATTCCAGCTTCTTTCATGTTAATGTATACTGGTGCTTTCATTCATAAGACCTCATTTGCATTTCTTAATGCAACTCAAAACTTTCCTTGAAAACATCAAGACACTTTTGTGAACGCCACTCGCAAGCAATAATAAATCCAAGCGGGGCTGCTTTGGCGATTTTATTCTATAAGCTCTGATGTTGTTTTTAATTTTAAATGTGAGGATGGGGGGATCACCAGTCATACATAAAACACAACACTTCTTGCAATGCCAGATCTCTTTACGAGATTTGCCGTTTTTAATTAAAATGATAAGCCACTTTTTGATTGCTCGAGGGAAGTGTTGGAACAGTGTTTTATTAACTTTCCAGCCATATCTGCTCACAGTGGTCTGCAATATAGCTATGCCAAAGACCTGGAACCAGGAATGGAAAGGGGAGCACTGGGAAATCGTATTCATACCGTATGTACCAGACTGTACAGTTTTATTAGGCTCTGGTACCCAGGGTATCGTAATCTCAGAACTACTGTAGGATTTTGGGAATGAGGAAAGATAAGAAAAATCATGGTTTCTCCCACGCAGAGCCCACTCTGTCGATTTGCAAAGTTCCAAAACTGATCTGCGATCATAATGCTCTCTTCAACAGATCTCTCATTTGCTGATATTTAGAGTAGACTTCGGAACTGTTAAAGACATAAGCTAGCTGGCATCAGTTAGCTGATTTGCGTCCAGTGTTAGAAAAAGTATCAAAAAGAATGTGTGCACGGACAACACACAGTCGAAAAAGCAATGCTGTGTTCTGGGTGTTTCCTTTGTTCTCCTCATAGGGACAGCTTTTTACCGTTGCCTATTGTCTGTGTCTTTGATCTGCCTACGGTATGTCAGGGCCATAGGGGAGCATTGAAAACTTAGAATGGATGACACTGCAAGGGCACTTTTTCATTAAACTAAAGGACACTTTCTGAAGCTGAAAGGACACCTTTTCATCACAATTGTAAAATCTTGGGGGCTCATACCCCAGTGTCCCAAGTGCTCCCAGAGTCCCCGGTTCCTGTCTCAGGACTATTTAAGTAAATGCAAATCAGATTACTATCCCTGGATGGGACCAAAGGTAAACTGTTGGATAGTCCAATGATCGAGTTTAGCCAAATCCTTGCCACAAGACTCTTCAAACAAGATCCATATTTTTGGTGTCACCATTAATTGATTTTCCTGCAAATTATTTGACTATAATTAGGATTTGGGTTTTTCCTGGTATCTAAGACCTCTTTGAAGACATTTGTTTTGGCCAAAAGCCAGATTTTAATTCATAAGACCAGGATCTCTAATTTTTGGTGTCGATCAGGCACATTCCAAACATCTTTTCAAAGCCCAAAGGCCCAGTGATGGTTGTAGAACTTCATGATTACGATCCCGTATAGAGCCCTTGCGGAGGCTAAATGCAGCAAGTCTTCGAAATTGTCACTGCGTCCGTTATGAAATTGAAGTATATTCCACACATGGGCGGAGATACCAGAGGAAGATAAACACAAGTTCCACTGCCGTTACGCTAAGAAGTAAACATTGCGTATTTGATGTTCCGCAAGGATCTGTCCTTGAGCCTGTTCTGTTTACTCACAAAACTAACGTTGTTACCGAGGCACTCAAATAAACTTAATATGCAATACGTTTAAAAGCACCGTAGCATATTGTTAAATCTCAAGATTCCGGAGACCGTTATTCTATGAAACCAGCATATATTCAATACAGCAAATTTGATCAACTGCTTTAGGCTTTAATTTGGAGCCCATGTGAGCTGAAACGTTCATTCAGACCATTCAAGCCTGCACTTATACATGTCAATTATCCCTATTCCATAGAAGGTAAATTTGCAATCCGGAAGTTTCTCCAAGTTAATCATCCAATAAGCCTCTTTGCCGTTATAGCGAGAAATATCAGACGGGATTTGTATGTAAGATAGTTCTATGTTGCTTCTTGCGTCAATGTCTAGGTTGGATGAAAGCTGTAAATCATGTGTCTAACCATTAAAACCATTTTGTCCGCCAATGTTTGGACCAGCTGTTCCTAGAGCACTGTCACTCCTATGATTCCTACTGTAGTTTTTCAGTAATTCTTAGTTTAAATATATTTACTCTGGAATACAATTCAGATTAGTGATGAAACAACTGCTTTCCAATTGTGCGAACGAGTTACCACTGTAGTTACCATCATTGTAGTTACCATTGTCACAGTCATCGAATAGCAAACCGTATCTTTATTTTCTCATTTCTAGTCCCTGAGTTTAAGTCTGTCCCACAATTGCTGATTTTTTGTTAGAGCAGTCTTTATATTTTCGAGTGTTAACATTCGTTTTCTTCGTTATACAATCTGGATGATAATACGTTCGCACAGTCGATTACTGGGGAATGTTGACAGTTCAGTTCTGCTCAGTTCAGTTCCTTTAATTTTAAAATTCCACTACAATACATTTTCAACAAAAGCTTTACAAAATTAATTCAATGCAATTCTACAAAACAAGTACAATACAATACAAAGGAGGGATTTGCATGTAGGGAATTTCTTATAGGAGGAGCTCTCGCAATAGTTAAACTAATCGAGGAGAGAGCACCCCCTTCCTTCTGCAACTGCTTTGACTGAAGAGGTTGCCCTTCAAGGGGGTCAAAGCTCCCTTGTTCCAGTTTGCTCTTCTGTTTGTTCCCTTTCAAATGAATCAAAGAATCCGTCACGTTGTTCCCCAAAAATTCTGCTGTCTCTTCTTTGTAACTTTCCTTTCTTTTTTGAAGCTTTTTCGTATACTGTGCAAATGGCCTCGTTCCAAAACTTCCTTCTACAACTGCTTATGATTTAAGTTTTCCGCCGTTCCCACATTCCGTTCCATGTTTCATAGCCAAACCCTCTTGAATCGAAGAACTTTCGAAAGGTGGCGTGAACGTAGGATAACCCTGTGTTTCACCGTTCCCCAATTTATTCCATGTTTTTGTTTCCCAGCTTTTGAAGTGAAGCAGTGGCTCCAAGTGGCGACGACGTAGGATGTCGCTTGAGGCGTAGGTTGATTTCAATTGACGTCCATCGCTGGTAATGACAACAGAACGCGATATCAAAATCACCTAGATTTCTGAAATAATTGGCCTCATTTTGCAATATTCACAAACATGAATGGGCCTACTATTGCCTAATCGCTACTTGATTACTTAAGGTCTGATGATGTAACAGTTGCCTTCCATGTGAAGCAGTTGTTATTTTATTTGAAGCATATGCGCAGCACATTTTACTGGTAGGCCTAACTGCATTTCGTAATAAACCTAAGCTTCATCACGCTGTAGCCAGTGCCTAATATCTTTACCTTCATGTTGCTTGCTATTTTCAGCGTTGCCTGAAGACTATGTAGCTACTTGTTTTTTCAGTTAGATCGGGAAGCTCAACCTCGTCCCCAGGTTCTTTTGTCATAATGACAAGAGACCCTGGGGAAGAGGTTGCGGGAAGCTCACCGCATATTTGGGTCAAAGTTCTAATGACAACTGATCCCTCCTCGAAGTAAACCATACATTCTCTTCTACACTATGTATGTAGCAATTACATACTCATTTGGGATACGGATTGGATCCCCCCTCCTGATTTGTGGAGCTGTCTACCAAAGTTGGATTTGTTATGAAGACTCAAGACAAACGTATGTACTGTTAGTGTCCAATCAAAATTGGATCAGGTGTACAAGGCACTGCTTGAGAGTCATCTGAGATACAGTGATGAACTATGGGGCAGTTTGTCAAACACAAAGCTTGATCATCTTCAGCGTCTGCAAACTAGAGCACGAACGCTAATAGAAGGCTCTAGATTAAAAGATGGGTGGAGATGCAATTGGCTTTCAGTCCAAAACTTGATAAAATTTGACAGGGCCGTGATGATCTATAAAATAATGAATGGCCTCTGCCCGGACAACTTAAGAGGGAGACTTGTTACCAGATCTCAAATATCTAGTTATCAAACAAGAAATCAGTTAGATATTGACACTCCAAGGCAGAACCTAGAATTCTCCAAAAACAGTTTTTTCTATTCTGGTGCAAAGACGTGGAATGAAATCCCATTGGAAATCAGAGCAAGTTCCACTATCACCCTATTCAAAAGGAAACTGAAGGAATTCCTACAAAATTAGCATCCTTCCCGAAGCACGATCCCTAGGAAGACCAGCAAAGTTGTAAGATTTTATATATATATGTAAATAGACATTTGTATAGTTTCTCCTTTTTTAGCTGATAGGGTTTTGTGTTAAAATATGATAAAATGAAATGAATGAAATGAAAGTGTGGGTAAACGAGCTGCTGTCGCAAAAGCTATGTTACCTTCATACTAGGCTACCTGAGCATAACAAACAATGGCAGTATTTTGCATAATGAACAGAAAAGTGACTCCGAAAATGTGGCAGGGGGCAATTTGCTCCAGGTCTTCGGGGTCAAGGGGGCTTGATATTAGTAAGGTACGCCTCCCCTGTCTTCTGCCAGCTTCCCTTGCACGGGCCCTCATTTTACATATTGTCCCTGGACCTCCAAAATCTCTCGGCGGTCCTGGCCAAAGGCGTGCATGATTCCGTTAGATGAATTTAAGCTATTGCAATTCCGTTAAGTGTTCCAGTTTGCTCAGAACACATATGACGTATGAGGCGATTTTTTCGCATACTCAGTACAACTATTAGCGAAAGAATCATGTTTACGATTGCAGAAATATGTTTACGACTAAGAGAGTGATGTTCTTTGTGGTATCGGTCACGTCATTAAGGTAAAAGAATTTCTTTAAAATAATGGCATCATATACTCTCATATGAGTTCCATTTGACTGGGAGGGATCGCAAACCACTCTTTTTTATCACATGGAGAGCCTGTGGTAGTAGCAAGGGCGGAGTATCTTGGATTTTATGATTTCGATAATTGCGCTCGATATGTAGATCGAGTTGTTATAAGGAATATTCATCAGGGCTTGTAAAATTGCACTTAAAGAGTTACAACCCCTTCGTTCTTAAGTATCTACCTACCATCTACCTACATTGCTGTTTGTATCATTTTGGGCACTTTGATGGTATCCTCTGTCCAAAGAAGAAGGCATTGATAGGCCAGAAGCACAGGGAAGCAAAGACGAAATCTGACGAGCGCTTTTTGTGGACTACTTTGTCGATCATGCCCTTCTTGGGGATACATGGTACTCCCCCTATTGTTTCCTCGCTTTGTATTCTGCTCAACTTGACCGCCTATCAGCAACGGGGACTATGAACGCATGCGCTTCAGTTAATGTTGTAAACAACAATGGTTGAAGCCAAAGGGCCTAGCAGGCTGGGATCTGTTGATGGCTGGCTAAACCTTCGCATCGAGAAAAAGATACTACAATCATACAAGAACAGCTTTAGTTGCTTTCTAACAGTGAAGACAACCTTTTCTATGAATTTACATGCGTACTTACATCGTTTCAATTGCCAATAACCGCTCGAAACTTCTTTCTCTCCGGCCGCCATGGCTTGTTAATCATGTCGCGCCACGGCAAAATCGCACAACTGCGCATGCGTTCATAGTCCTCGGGGGGGGGGGGGGACTCCTAGCTTGCGTCAACTTGAGCCTTCACGTATCCCCAACAAACCCACCCAACAGAGCTGCTTCACTACTAAGACAATAATTTACGTCATAAACAACAGGAAAAATACCTTCAGCCTCATTAAGACTTCTTGTTGCCTTCATTGGGTATTGCTTGTTCAATTAGTGTCTGGTTAGAGATTTCAGGTTGCTTCTAATTACACATAAAGTTAATTAGGTTCCTTAATTTGATTTACAACGTAAGGCAACTTTTGCTACATTCTACACGGCCCACATTGTCTTCCGAATCGGTAAGGGAACACACACTCGTCGCTTCCGATTTTATTTTTCAAATTCAATGCAAAATGACATTTTTTGGCAAAATTTCAAGCAATATTCACATTTTGATCCCACCAGACCTGTGCAAGTTTGATTAATTGATATCTTGTCATTGTCGATTTGGACCACACCTCCTGCAGCCATTTTTCGTTTTCTGTAATTCAGAACCTATCTTTCATTCCAAGACGAAATCCGTTTCGATTTGAAGTCATTTCACATTCCATTTCACATTCTGTCTGAATTTAATTTTCGATTTTTTGATTAATTACGCATTTGCCTGTCCCCCAGTTGCACAGTTGTTTTCCTATACTTATTGCTTGAGTCCCTTGATAGCTTTGCAAACTAATATCAGTTTTGTCAAAAAGTAGGGCAACGTCCTCCCTTTCGATGTGACCACACATCATGATTGCTGTAGCCTGGTATTACCTATAGTTGGTGACTGTTCCCATTCTACGTAGCAAGTTTTACAGGATGGGAATTCAAAGCACCAACATGCAGACTGATTTTCAAGCGCGCTGCTGCTGAGCCTACGTAGCACTACTACGTAGGAGCTGATACTGACAGAGGCGCGAAAGAAAGTTGCAGTGAAGTGCGCTGAATTGTCTTAGAAAAGCTACATTACTGTCGGTGATTTTCATAGAAAGGAATCTTCATTTGGAGAAATCACTCGGTTTGTTAAAATGCCGTATAAAACAGCTAAACCAGTATTGCTTTGGCCAAGTTAAATTTTATCCAATCAAATCAAATGCACTGGATTTGTTGGATTCGCCAGTTAGAACATGACAATTGACAGCCTGCTTTATTTTAAGCGGGTTAACTTACGAGTGAGAATGGGGCCTAAGTCCACCTTTCACATGCCACAGAATCTATTGAGTTCTTACTTTGTCACCTCTCTCAATTTCCCAACTTTCCTACATTTTCAACAGGCGCTATGTACTGCATTCACACTGACACAGCTAAACCAGCTATATCTAAAAACCTGTTTAAATTTCAACCAATCAAATGACTGGATTTTTTGGATTGACCAATCAGAGGGCCTCATTCGAAAACCTGGTATAGTGTAAACTGGTTTGGTTTAACTTGCAGTGTGAAGGGGCAATAGATACTCTTGTAATGAAGAAGCCCGGATAACTCGTGTTTCTTGTTACTGTTGTGAATTGAATTATAGTTTTGTGATTTATTAGAATCAAGATCTCTTTAACTACCTTGCAGGCAACACCCTTTCCGACATGCAATGGCATCGATTCAGATACTTTCCGTTTGCATTGTATTCTTTGTCACAGTTGCTACAATGAAGAAAAACATTTATGGGTGAAGTTTTCAAAAGTTTTCCGAATAGTGACCCTCTTCTTGTAGTAGGATAATCTACCTTTTCATGGCTGCCTGTGAAGCAGTCACGTGGCCACAAAATCCTCGAGCCGTGATTGACTCGATGCAGAAGGTAGCAACACAAAGTTTTAACTCTTTGAACCAATCAGATTTCTCGATTCACACAATCCCTGAAACGGGCAATTGCAGTGCAGGTTTTTTTTATAAGAAACTGGTTAATAAGAAACTGGTACTAAGATGGTCAAAATTTTAAGTCTCAACAAGTCTCAATAAACTTTAGTACTATGTCTGAGAAGTATTAAGAAACTTTTAAAAGTTAAAAGCATGGATATCATGGCAAATATATCGTTGAACCTTTATTCTTGAGCGATATTATCTAAACATTTGTGTTTTCAACATAACAGAGCACCGTTTATTTCTATATGTTCGAACTACCAAGAAACATATCTGCGGCAGTGTTACCGACCACCTTGATAATTCTGCATTCAAAGAATAAGAAACCAATTAAGACACTTTTAGTACTAAAATGGACACAATTTCATGTGAAATTAAGAAACTTTTAGTACCATGGCCTGATCCTAATTTCTTATAAAAAAAGCGTTTAGAGGTAGCCTTTCAATTGAGTGGATTCTGGAACCAAATCTCCAGCCCTAAATCACTCGCTTGGTCTCCACTTCTTCAAGTCTTGTAAATAAGGCGGGAAAGAATGGAAAGGATGCAAAAGCATAAACGACCCTACAATCTCATTGGTTCTTGAGCTCTTGCTAGATTCCCTTGTATCCCTGAAGCATAAATCTTGCTAAATAGGTACTCGTTTTTGAGCATTGAGAAGGATAGCCCTGCTTCAGCACATTCTCCCTTATCACCTCACAGAACCGAGGTGCAGCGAAACCCATAGGCACACAGTTCATGATGAAATGTAACCTGTACGTAAATAGACTACAGTTCATGCTGTTGAATGAAGCACATATCGCACTGGGATTCATGAAATTTCATGGGCTGATTGGCTCTACCCATGCGAGGGCCTAAATAGGGTCAAGTTTTGTTGAAGAGCACAGGAAAATAAGGGATTAAGACAATCAGTCTATATTACCCCCTCCCCCTCCCCCTAGAAACCAAAGCTCCTAAGATTTCACAGAGACGGACATGTTATTCTGGGTAGTGGCCAACACCTTATCAACACTCCCACTTTACCATGGAAACATTCCCTGTATTGATGGCTCTTTTTGATACTGTTTTGTCTGAAACATTTATTGAAACTTCATTAATTGATGAAATTACCGTATGAAATTCACCTTTAAGGCTAATTTTGTCCATCTTCAATCAAACCAAACTCTCCCCTTATCTCCCCTAAAGGTTTCTTAATATCACCGGTGTTTTTATGGTCTAAAGAACACAATATTTACCGCACGGAGATGACTTATTTTCAAATACAGTTTCAGCGGAGTTTTTATGTAACCATGCCTTTATTTCTTAATAGCATTACCCAAGCCAATAATGACTATTTTTGCCAACATTTTAAATCCCTTATCGATGTCTTTTTGCATGTACAAAGTTGAACCCAGAACATCAAAACAAAGCCCAGTCGAATTTTTGAAACATTCGGGCATTCGCTTCACATTTTAGTTCTCTTTGAGGATTTGTTAGTGTTTACAAGAACTAATTTTGCGTGAGTCAGTCCCTAGAAAGCTGTGAAAGAAGTATATATGTTGTTTACATGTAATACTACTCAGCTCCGATACCTTCGATAGAGGGATTTTCCCAAAACCGAAGCAGTGCTATACCGGCTTTCAGCGTTAGCCTAGTCAATAGATTCAATCAAAAGGACAAGTCTTGGGTTGACGGCAACGCCAGCCAGAACGTCATCTGATATTCTGCAAAGGGAGTACTGTTTCGGTGCGCTACCTTTAATGTATCATCCAATAGGCCAAAATGAGGCCTGCTATAACTCAGAGATGCATGAAAACCATATTTTTTTGAAGATAAACTTTCAAAAAGACTGAGTTTTATCTTAGAGGCCTTTATCTGCAGTGCAGAACGCCACATTCAGGATTTCCAAGTTGTGAAATAGAGAAGGAGAACTTCAGAGACGCTCAAGTGAAGCCAATTCGAACAGAAAGCAAGGAATCTTAAAGTGCTGAGACAAAAGCAACATTGCGTTGCCGTTGCCATCGTGCTTTCGTAAACTCCCTATCAACGCTACAAAGCAAGCTTGCCACCAATTACTGACGTGAATTCTTACCTTTCTTTCATATTTTCAGCTTCCCAACGGGCGACAGTTCCTTGAAGAATCTGAAAATTTAGGCCCAATCTGGTCGCTGTGTTGCCATGTTGCCAAAATGCCATATTCTTGTATGAACACACGATAAAGAGGTTAGCAGCTTTTAAGAGGCGAGAAAACAATAGGACGGCCTCGTTTTCGTTTGAGCGATAAGACGTCATTTTGGTCGCTGTTAAGCTAAGGAGAGTGGTAAAGTGGCACAATTTGTGGCACAATACCTTTCAAACTATTCAAGCCTTCAAGACAAAGATGTGAGTTGGCCATTTACACATCACTGGGTGTGCACGATTACTTTTAACCCTTTCACCCCCGGAAGGGCCATATGACCCAACAGTATTCATTGAGAACTGCGAATTTTGCAGGGGGTAAAGCATTTGGAAATTTGATTGATTTGAAATGTTATGCACATTGCATTTATCTATTGCTTACTGAATCACTGATTATGATACCCCTGGAAAACGACGATCTACATTACGTTTTCCTGTTATGCTTAATTTTAGCCGGGCGTGAAAGGGTTAAAGATATGGAAATTATGCTGGCTAGAGCCATGCTTGATCAAGTTCGTTGCTTTGCTTGGATGTCTGAAAAGTTCTCTAGAAAAGCATCATGGGATATTTATTACCCCAAAGGCCCATGATTCACGGTGTTTCACTTTCTTCTAATGACCTGTAGCGTCATCTCCGTTATTCTTACATAATTCAAACAAAGATTCTGACCAAGTTGCATTGATAAACAGTCACATGTTATCTTAACGTACATTGGCCATAGTGCATAACTGTTACTTTTCTTTTCGAAATGGGGAAAATATTTTGTAAATTTCACCATATGTTATAACTCTCATCAGTAGAGCTTAGCTTATAAAGCTGCGAATTTCCAGTATATTAGTCAGCTGCTGGTAAATGTTATCGCAATGATAGAACTTATTGTTCCTCTCAGTTTGGGGAGCCACAACGAGACGTTCCATCATTTTTCTCCCATCGAGGATAGGGATGCAACTGCGATAAGCTATCATTCGCAGCCTAACATTCTCCAAAATGAAGTCGTTTTTATGTAAATATTTCTTTATTCTTGCTGAACAGAAGCATCCGTTAAACACTGTATCTGTATCCATTCATAAAAAGGCCTATTTTATTCTTAATCAGCAGCACTGTTGTTGTTGATGTATTGTGGTGTGTCGTTTTGCCTTTTCAATATGCAACTTTTAATCTAGGACTTTTGCATCGATTGAACTGAGTTCATTGAAAGTTGTGGGAAGACTTATTTCTTGAATTGTGAATTGGAATCACAGACTTTGTGAACACCTCCTCGTTGGTTTGACGTTCTTCTCTGTTTTAATCTGAAGTGTTGTAGTTAGCAAAATGTTTTTGGAAAGAAGAGGGGCTACTTGAACAACCTTTGTACAAGGGTGTGCCCTAGGATTTCTTTTTTCTATGTTCATATAAAATATGTCATCATGTTACGTCTTTCTCCTACTATACGGTCTGATTGCCAGACAATATCCAGACAATAATACAAGACTACAGGGACTGGACGACAATAGGCAAAAGACAATAACTACCCCAAGAATTCCTTGACCCGCCCACCGCTATGATGACATCATACAGTGGCGGATTTAGGGGGTGCGGTTGGGGGCAACTGCCCCCCTTCATGATGAAAACTTAGCTTGGCGCCCCATTTTCGGCAAGAAAGGTGCTCCTTATCCTGTCCCAAATGCACTCTTTTTTTCGTGTTTCGTTCTGAATGTGAAATAAGGCGTTATTCAATTGAAAAACCAGATAATTTTTCCTGAATAAGTGCCCAACAATTTCGGCGCGCTTACTTTTCCCTATATTTTTGGCGCCCACTCTGCAAATTCCCCCCCCCCTTCAACTTCGGGCTGGATCCGCCCCTGACGTCATACACTGTTAAGCGTTCTCAGAAAGTTCGCTTTTAGACCTGTTTTAAAGGGCTTTTTCAATCCGAATTAGATCGTGTTCCAGGGATTCTCCTTTTCGAAACCCACTCATGAAGGGTACGTACATGTCAGTTAAAATCTGTACAAGTCTCCCTGGAAAGGGAAGTCAATTCATTGAGGGCTTGACAGTCTGAAAGGGATCGAAAGCGTTGGCGAACCGAACGAGCAAAGTTTTGCTGTCGGAGCGCATATAGTGGCTCACTTAGTAATTTACCGAACCAATCTGGGAAAACATCTGAAAGAATCAACAATCCAATGGAACAATTTCGGAGGGCATATAGTGGCTCACATTCTATATGTGTCAGATCAGTTGTGTTCTATTCATTCGGGGCTTGCAGTCTTGAAAAATACAGAATGTTATTAAAGGTGGAAGAACAAGTTTAGCTGCCGGAGGGAAATGGAATGGTTCACTTTGTACGTGCCAAATCAATTTGTTCCACTCCTTCAAGTTTTGAAGTCCTGAAAGTCATTTAAAATGTTGGCAAAACAGAAAGAACTTTTTTTTGGTATCAGAGTGAAATGGAACGGTTCACTTTGTTTATGTGCCAATTCAAGCTGGTTCCCTTCCATCAAGGCAAAACATTTTTTAAAAATATCCAAAATATTATCAGTTTGTGGTTCCATTCTGGTACAAATCAATGATCTCCACCAGACTCCTTAAAAGAAATTGATTCCTATTGGTTCCAACAAATGAACTTATTTCCAACTAATACTCTTATGTTCTAATAACTTTGGCACCCGCTAGCCAGAAACTCATGATAAGGATAGAAGATATTATTGATTATTTATTTACATATTTCTCTTAATTTTGGTTTTTGTTTCCATATGAGGTCTGACCATGGATGCCTCAAATCCATACTTTCGCTTCAAATGGTCATTGCACATTGCTTTATTAGCTGAAATTTATGACCAAAATTCGGATATTCAGATTAAACAGGAAAGCTACGGGTTGTATGATTTAGCGTAAATAGCAGCAACACATATTTATCCATTTTTCTAGTAGAGATTTGCTCAATTAGTTAATGGGATCTGCTAAAAGCCATATTGAATGGGACACCATAGAAAACTGAGTTGCGTGAAGTTATGAATTGGTATAGTATTTACCAATGTTTTTATGTAGGGCTACGTCATCTAATCACTGCTGCTCTACGAGTACCAACATACTGCCCTAAGAGTACCCTGGCGAATCACCTAGCGAATAGCCATGAATCATCTTTCCTTAATGCTGACTTTGTTAGCAGATAGCAAGGATGTAAGGGGGCCAATTCGGTACTTAAAACCATGGGTGCTAGGATACGGATATTTTGATTGAATATTCATTTACCTTTTTTCGATAACAGTTTCTTGTTTTCTTGTCTTGGCATCTGCTCTGCTGCTTCTTCAATTTGATGTCTGGAAATTAACGTAGATTTAGGCCCAAACGCTCCCAAATTGTTCGAATATTACTCCCTATTATTTCTTTGTCTTAGCGCGCTTTCGCATAAGAAAGGTTTCAAAACGCGAAGGCTTAATAGTAAATCTTTGTTTCAACAAGCTATGGTTTTACGGTTTAAAACCTTTGTTGTGCAATGGCGCACTAAGGCGCAGAAATACAAGAGAGTAATATTCGAACAATGTGGGAGCGTTTTGGCCTAAACCTACGTTCTGCTGCACACATCCGTTTGAAGACGAAACGGAGCTGAAAACAAGAAAAGAAAGCAAGACACAAAGATCAAACAAAGTAAGTAGATAATCAATGAAAACATCCATGTCCTAACACCCTTGTTAAAACTTGCAGTTCTGCCGTTCAAGATTCTTCTCTATTTCCATCGTTCTTCGATTTGACTGTATCTTTGTTTTTTTGAGGAGAAAGTTCTGTGTTTTGAGGTAAGCCAGTCAAACTTTGGAAAGTGTGAAGATGTACCAGGATCTTGTAGTAAACCCTGACAGGGCTACCGACAGCGTTTCAAGGCCCAGGGGCAAGACTGTAACTTGAGGCCCCCTTCGAGCGAAGCGAGCAGAAAATTTTTCGATCGCCCCCTTTAGATTGGTATAAAATGCATTTCAGACCATTTCCTGTGGTCAAAATGTCAAATTCTCCCATTATGAGGCCCCTTAGACCTTGAGGCCCTGGGGCAAAGTGCCCCCTGCCCCCCTCTCGGCGGGCCTGAACTGTGATGATTAGTACTGGGTGGAAAGAGACCATTTAGACAATTAAAGAAGGCGTTCAGTGAAGAAGTTTGTTGTAGTAAATGGCGGACGCAAATCTGGTAAGTGGCAGTCATGTTCTGCAGATGGTGAATTTCCCTCCCCCTACAGGACCGCTGGGTTTACGTTTTATGGTTGAAATGAGCAAACAATTGTTTGCAAGGAAACCGAAAGTGATGCCGCTTTACTCACAGGCCTCAAAATTATAACGCAAGAAACAAGAGTGAAACAGACTATTTCTCCCTGCAAGAAACTGACTTGAGCGAGTCACTGTTCTTCAAGCCAGTCAGATGGCTAGAGAGTATTTATTCAACTTTGTTGAAAGTTTGGCAAAAGTCGTGCTAAGGTTTGAAGAAAATAAATAGTATTCTGTTCAGATATTTATTTCTGTTCTGCATCTTGTGATGTGCATGGTGGTTAGCTGTATTCTGCCGCCATGGGAGTGGAAAATGTTAGTAGATGGTTGGACTGTGTTCGCCATTGGAATGGAATGTTCTAGTAGATGGTTGGATGCTGTTTTCGACGTTGGAATGGAAAGGCAAAGTGGATTTGTGGATACGTTCTTGTCATGCCTTGTTTTGCTTCTGTTCTATGAAGCATAATCAGTTGCGTTCATAGGCGTAGGAGACAAAGGCCTAGGGGGGTTGCAGACCCCCAACGATGGAAAACTTTGCAAAAATCAGCCATGATCGGGGAGAAAATCGGCCGTAAGTCGGGCAAAATTTTCGTAAACGATAGATTTGTTATCAGGCAGCCTCCCTAAATTTATCTCCCCCTACCCCCATGATTGCTTTTACTTTATGAAAAATAAATTTTCAATAATCCTTTCATGGTTATTTATAGACTATGTTTATCGATATAAACTTTATTTTCGAATGTTTCTTCGTTTTTCAATGAAATTGTTGTTATTACTCTCATATTTTTTACCACTTTCGCATACAGCTTAAACTATTTTTCACCATACCCTCTTCTCGACAAAGCAGATCGTACACTTAGAAGTAACCAATTCCTTTATATCTGTTAAACATTCCTAGATAAGCCCCTTCCACATTAGTCACAAAACGCAAACATCTTTGATGTATTCAGATTTTTCAAATTTTCAAAATGCCTGTTGGTATTTGGGTTTGAAGTTTATCTCTGCTTGTGGTGCAAAATTATTTGAAGTGGGTGGCTTTACTGTTGTAGTTTCGAAGGGAAGACCATGTCAATGGTGGGGGAAAATAAAAATCTGATGGTTTGGCCGTGTTTTAGTTGCTATTGTTCTTCTGTAGGTAGAATGCAAGCATTTTAAACTTACCGGGTGAGTCAAAATGTCCCATCATTTACCCAAATTTGTTATCAGGAATCACCTACCAACTTTAGTGATTGAAACTTTGCTATTATCACGTGAGTAAGAACATAACAATCCCTTTTCAAACAAACCCTGCTCACTGAATATCAAAGCGATCATACGTTGATGGCAACATTGCAGGAAAATACGTTTCGATTCGATCACGTGACCTAATGAGTCCATATAAGTACAGCCGTGTATACACTCTGTCAAAATATGCTGACAAGATGCTGACGAAGAACCTCAAGCAGAGCGCTGTGATTGGTAGACTTTAACTGATCACATGCATACTAAAAGTAAAATTTCATAATGAGGCTGCCTGCCGGGGTTCACCTCTAGAAGCGCAACCGAAATTAATACTGTATTCACACTGACACAACTAACCTAGCTTTATTTAAACCAGTTTAAATTTCAACCAATCAAATGACTGGATTTGTTGGATTGACCAATCAGCTGGCCATATTCGAAATCTGGTTTAATTTAAACTGGTTTAACTTGCAGTGTGATGGGCATAAGTCATAAGTCTGCCTGTTTTAAAGCTGGCTATCTTTCACATGAAATCACATGAAATTTCACGTGAAAGTAGCGTAGGGCTGTACCTACAGGGTGTCCCCAAAAAATTGCGCCTCGTTTGTGTCTCTGCTGTGGAGGAGCCGTAGATTTAGCTATTTTGGTTTTTATATAGTTGCATAGGGCAAGCTTCAACTAAGAGTTGGAGACCTTGCTTGAGTCAATCTGAAACATAGTTGCTGATTTATGGCAGTAAAAGGCAAGATAAGAGGTTCCTTCAAAAACAGCTCGTCTGTTGTTCTTCAGCAATGTCAAAATCAAGCAAGTTTCCAAAGAAGTGGTTCTGGCGTTGTAACAAAACGTTTGTTAAATCTTTTAAAGGGTAAGCAGTATTGTCCATCCATACGAGAGCACTTTCTACCTTTTAAAAATACGGTGAAAATGTTCATACGATGCCAGAGTCCTTTCTTTGTAACCTTACTTTATTTTGACATAACTGGAGAACAATAGAAGTTCTGTATTTGAAGTAACCACTTATTTCTCCTTTTCGCCTTATCTCTGCCATAAATCAGCAACCACGTGTCAGATTGACTCAAACAAGGTCTCAAATTCTAAGTTGAAGCCTGACCCATGCAACTGTATAACAATCGAGACCACAGGGGCATCAGTTTAAATATTCGTATTATTATTTAGTATTTCTCGATATTGTTATTTTTGATATTTTCACTATTTCTCGATACTGTTGTCTTTTTGCTTCTGAAGAGCCGCGAATACTTTGACCAATGCGAAGGAGAGCAGAAAATGCGAAGCTCCTCCTCCGCTTTTCTCTCCCTCACTTCCTTCGCATTTTCTGCTCTCCTTCGCATTGGTCAAAGTATTCGCGGCTCTTCAGAAGCAAGAAAGACAACAGTATTGAGCAATAGTGAAAATATTCAAAATAACAATATCGAGAAATACTAAATAATAACTAAGAATATTTAAACTGATGCCCCTGTGTCGAGACAACTGAATCTACAAGTCCTCCACACACGCTAGCGAACCTTTCGCACTACTGTGGTGGATACGCCATACAGAGGCGGGGTTATGCTTGATGTGCTGGACATGCGATACGGAGGCGGGGTATTATGCTAACGTGGTGGGGTATTATGCTTGCTTTAGTGGATACGCCATACAGAGGCGGGGTATTATGCTAACGTGTTGGGGTATTATGCTTGATGTGGTGGATACGCCATACAGAGGCGAGGTATTATGCTAACGTGGTGGGGGTATTATGCTTGCTTTAGTGGATACGCCATACAGAGGCGGGGTATTATGCTAACGTGTTGGGGTATTATGCTTGCTTTAGTGGATACGCCATACAGAGGCGGGGTATTATGCTAACGTGGTGGGGGTATTATGCTTGATGTAGTGGATACGCCATACAGAGGCGGGGTATTATGCTAACGTGTTGGGGTATTATGCTTGATGTAGTGGATACGCCATACAGAGGCGGGGTATTATGCTAACGTGGTGGGGGTATTATGCTTGATGTGGTGGATACGCCATACGGAGGCGGGGTATTATGCTAACGTGGTGGGGGTATTATGCTTGATGTGGTGGATACGCCATACAGAGGCGGGGTATTATGCTAACGTGGTGGGGTATTATGCTTGCTGTAGTGGATACGCCATACAGAGGCGGGGTATTATGCTAACGTGGTGGGGTATTATGCTTGATGTGGTGGATACGCCATACGGAGGCGGGGTATTATGCTAACATGGTGGGGGTATTATGGTTGATGTAGTGGATATCCCATACAAAGGCGGGCTAGGGTTAAAGTTAGGGTAAGGGTCAGTAGCCACACAAATGGAGCACAATTATTTTGAGACACTTTATATATGGACACATTACCTTTAAGCTGGCGACAAGCGTTCGATAGCTGTTGTGACAGTGGAAGTACATAACAAAAGGCAGAAGACTTTTGCCGTCCTTGAATTTTTTCACGGGAGTTAACTGGTTTATGCTTAGTGAGCTTCAAACGCTTGAAGTAGTTCATCGGACAATTCATCACTTACAATTAAGAATTGTGTGACACGACTTTCGTAGTACTACGAGAAATCCGTAACCCTTTCAGCCTCATTGAACCGGAAGGAGAAACTCTATTTCATTACAGGCAGCTTGTTCTATAATTAGTTTTAATCCATTTTGATCATTTTTATCCTTAAGTTTAGGCCATATAGGTATTCTCTAATCCGCGCCGGACAGATTTTCTAGAGGAATGTTAACGAGCACGATGCAGGGAGCAATCCGATTTTCTGATCGTCACAAAGGGGTTTCTAATGCAAATGACTTATTCTCAAGATGCAAGTCCGTAGCCTGAAATTGGCCTATGTTAGATTCCCTTGTTCTTTTGTCATGAAGACTTCCTTTGGCTGAAAACTTGGGGTACTTTCAATGCCTCTTAATGCCTGCTTCAGGTCTTCCTCGGCGGCATTGGTGGGGTCAAAAATTTCTTGCACGCACTTTGTATGTTTCGATGACATAGCTTTGGAATATCCAGCAATTTAGTTTTTACAAAAGTTGAAATATTCTCATAACGTTTCCTCGTTTCTCTGTGTGGCAGCTTTTATCTTTGCAGAGTGCTCTTTGCTCATAGACTAGTTTATTCCGGCACTGTTAAAAAGGGCACCACAACGTCTCCTGGGATTTTAAATGTCTTTTTGCTTGAGTTGGCTTTTGTTCTTCATCATCAGAAGCAAGAGAGTTCTGAAAACATGTTATCCATCCTCTTCAATATGTACGTATGAATAATTGCAATGCTGGTGGGCTAGCTTCAGAATTGTTAAGTGGATAGTACACGTTGGCTTGCCTTAATACTGATGCAGATTTGGCTTTCATGAATACAGTGTATGATTCATGTCAAGTATCTTAATTATCAGCTCTGAATCCATGTCATGTAGCAAAGGTAATGTCATTATCAGCAGCATAGTTAGGGGTCTTAGGCTCAAATGTATTAATGTCATGGTCAGAGAGTGACACTTCTCATGTCCGATGGTTAGGCTGGATGTCCTTATTTTGCTGAAATTCGTCTCTGTTATGTACAGTATGTTGGGCGTCCCAAAGAGTTGCACTTTATATACCTATTAGTTACTATATTTGAAAGAACTTGAGCTTACAGCGAAAGACTGTAACCGAATGGGGGTGATAGGCCTTAAAACATAAATGCTCTGCTGAATAACGTGACTGTTGAAAGACGGGGGGCAGCAGGGGGTTCTCTTCATACCTACCAATAGCGCATACGCAACAAATTGAATTTCCTCATTTTTAACTTGTGCGAACTCCCCCATGTTTCACAATCCCAACGGCGAATGCCGTCCGTGCGGATCAAGAAGGTTCCTCTGGTAGCTAAAGACCGAAGAAGCATTCTGTGAGACTTTGACTATCTTCAAAAGAGAATCACCTTTATCAACAAAGAATTCTAGCTACCCAGTGTGACGGCCACATTAAGTAAATGCCATAAGATCAGCTCCGATGAGAATGAAATACCCAGAAGTGTATTTTGTAAGTCCGACGAGCTGAATGCTCATTTTTCGGTGACGAAAAAGCTAAATATACGTACAGTCGCAAGACTTTAACCCAAGCCTAAAAGCGAAGATGCTAACTTTTATCCTTTAAGAATCGAGGAAACTTAACTGGGCTTTACCACTTAGGTGTCATTCTGTATCCATTACAAATGCAGATTTACAGTTTGTTTTAGTACGTTTGGCATCGAACGCAGCAAGGGAACTGCCTAGCTAACATTGCAAACTACGAGAAGGCACAGTTGTTGGTAAAACTAGATACCATTGTAAAAGCTGCCTGGATGCTAGAACTTAAACAACTATAACAGAACTGTAGGCTCGATCTTATCCCAGTATCTCAGTTTTGAGCCTTGCAAGGAACTAAAGAGGACATATTTTTGTATCAAATATGATTGGAGGGCGATATCTAATCCAATACGCTTAAACACTTCCATCATTGGCCCAAATTGGATGATAGATCAGAGATTTTGTCAAATTGGATTAAAATTGGATTATGAACCCGAAAAGGGATTCATATATGCATGTGGATAGTCCTTCAATGTAAATAGGTTTTCATTGCAAGGGCATCTGACCATTTTGGTGATTTGGCATAGTGGTGAAATTCTGTGTCTTTCCAGCCAGATGAGCCAGCCTCATCCACACTCTAACTAGCCTCTAGCCGATGAGAAGACGGAGTTCAAGCCTCATCCACACGACAGAGCAGAAACTGCGTAAAATGACGTCATCGACCAATCTGAGATAAGGAAGTGTTAGGACCGATAAGCTTTTTAAAATGATAAATCAAGAGTTTTAGGTCATAGGAAGAAAATATCAAGTGTTGCCTGATTTTGGGACTTATTGCAGGGAGCTAAGGGGGCTCAAAGTTACAAGGTTTCGCTCATGCGTGCGCAATTTCTGCTCTGTCCATCCACACCAGATGGGCGTCATGACAACAAGTGACAGATTCTGTTAGCGCTTAGCTACTTATACGATCCCAGTCTTGGGCTCTAAAAGCCTGCAACTTTACCTGGGGGAGGTACATGACTTGTTGAGGGTATAGGTATGTGCCGCCCATATCGATGGTTTCTTGGGCCCAAAATTCTCTAAACAAGGGCCCTTTTTGGCCGATTTTGCTTAAACATGGGTGGATTTTGCTTAAAAAAAAGTAGTTTAAAATGAGTAGTTTCCGCCAAAATTCATAATAAAAGTGGGTACGAAGGCAAGTTTTAGTAATTAGAAGGTGCACTTATCTGAAAAGTGGCGCAAGTCCCCCGTCCATCCACAATTCATGTAACCCCCCGGGAAGCTCTACCTTCCCCTTGTCATTTCACCATAGTCATATCCGTTCATCTGGTCATTTACTGTTACAACTGTATAATTCAGGCCGTTTCCTCGGATTTTAGTCCCACTTGATTTTATTATGCTTTGATTGCATCACTGCCGTTGGAGCAATTTTGATAGCGTCGCGCTAAAGCTTTGTGGCAGATAAATGTTAGCGCAAATATTGGGCGGTGCTTTTTGGACCCCAAAGATATCATGTTTGAAAATACATTGTATTGCACTGGTTTTTCGATGCCAATATCTATCTGGCATTGAAGAACAGAGCTGCGTTTTGATTTCTGACTCGCACTATTTTATGGCAAGGCCGTTGGTACAGATTGTAGGGGCAAATTGCAAACACAAAGGTTTAGTGTTTGTGATCTTCATCGATCTTGCTCTTTTTTCAGGAATTGTTATTCGACTTTTGTCAAAAGCTGACCTGAAGCATAGTCTTATGTCATATTCCACGCTCGACGGTAAAATAAGCCCCTTATTTCTGTGTGGTCTGGTGTACTCAAAACCTCCTCCAAGACGACCGCCTTGTAGCCTTCTTATTGGAAACAATAAAACGAATAGTCGCATTACTGAAAGCTGGAAGAAATAATTGAGCCGTCTCAATCTCGACGTTTTTCAGTTTTCATTATTTCATCTATCTAGATACAGAGGCTTTCTTTTAATTTAGAGCTTCTTGTTTACATCTGGGTGCAATTCAACGCCGTTTTAACGAACCAAAGCACTTCCAGATTGCAATGAAGGTAGCTTGTGCGCTTCTGGCTTAGTTGAGGCACCATTTTTGCAAAGTTAATAAGGAGCGGGAGTGGCAGTAGAGAGTTTTGAATTCAACCACTATCTCTGTTTTGGTTAGGACCAAATTAGAAATTTCTTTACCTATGCGAAAAAGGGCCACTCTTGTACGAGCCTAGATAAGCATCTCCAAGTCTTTTTCATTCAGTGAGCCTAGCTTCAGTCATAGCGCTGCATCCTAACTAATTTTACAAGATTTGAAGCAAGTTTAGCCTGTATCAAACCATTTTCATATTCTCTTTCTCAGAGGCAATATTGAACGGGAAGATCGATTTATGGTCCCGCGCCGAAAGCGCAACGAGCGATGGGAAGACCGATTAATCGCGAACTCTTTGACTATCATCAAAAACTCCTCCACAGCTCCTTGTTATTCCTGTCAAGGATTCTAATATCATTCCCTTTTTACAGATCAATGGACAATTTCCACGACAAAACAACCAAAGAAATGCTCAACACTATCGACGATATTTATCTTCGAGTAGCCGATACAGATTTCGACCAAATGCAAAGATTCGACCAAACCCAAACAGGCCCTCTGCACGTTACAGTAACCTTCGGTTTGCTTCGCCGCAAGCTGGAGTGCGAGGAACATTGAGACCCAATGGGTTTGGTGGAATAAATCGACATTTCGGTAGTCGTCAAGCCCTCGGATATGGCAGCTACTTAAGAAAACTAAGTCAAGGTTATTATCCACAAGCGTATGCTAGGCAGCAGAATTCAGTTAACAGTTACTCGCCGTATAAAACAGGGTTTCCATTAAGAGCTCCATCGCCTGGTGGTTATTCGCCTAACTATGCCCCACTGCCATTGTCAGCACCGAGTTTATATGGATATGGAGGGTACCAGGCTGATAGATGGGGGCACTGGAGTAAATGGTCGCAGTGCTCGAGAAGTTGTGATGGTGGAGTGCAAGAAAGGACAAGAACGTGCATGAGGTGAGATTTCAATTTGTTTCTTTTTTTGTTGATGCCGTTACCTTATTCAAGGAAATAAAACATAAAACAACAGTATTCGTGAAAAGTAATGCGGTAACCTTGAGTATGAAAGACATTTCATTTTCATTTTCATTTTTAAATGTTTATACAGGTTACAAAATTTCAGTAAAAGATAACTGCTTTACAAATTGACCTGTGCAAAAACAGAAAGCCTAAATTAAAGAGAATTATATATATATATATAATGTACAAACGAGCATAATAGAAATAAAAATGAAAATATAATGTACCTCTCATATGAATTTTTTAAAGGTAGCCAGGGACGATGCCAATTTAGTTTCCCTATTCAGCTCATTCCATAATTTTGCTCCACGATACGAAAATGCTTTTTGGCCTGTGCTTGTTCTTAGCAGCGGTATCTGCAAGTTTGTTTCGGTAGAGCGAAGAATGCGATCACTGCCCTCTGACACGTCCGAGATGTTGTTCTTTGGAAGTTACACGAGTTTTGACAAGCTACCGCATAAATGCAGGTACAGCACATGGCTCAAATGTTTCAAATCTTTAAAAGGGTGGGTGTAGAATTGTATCACATTT
Source organism: Aurelia sp. 4 Dawson et al 2005 (assembly GCA_964019985.1). Taxonomy (NCBI): domain Eukaryota; kingdom Metazoa; phylum Cnidaria; class Scyphozoa; order Semaeostomeae; family Ulmaridae; genus Aurelia; species Aurelia sp. 4 Dawson et al 2005. The sequence goes on from OZ026499.1 coordinate 17,224,937, forward strand.
TGGACTGCATGACTTGGAAGAGCTTTGGGCAATTTACTTTAAATCTCCCGTGGCAATTTTTTGTTATCTTGATGGTTTTCATATCGACGGCATTATGATCATTTTGTAAAAATTCATCGAAAATTTTGAAAAATTTGAGATCATTGTAAATCTGAAATTATTTGAGGAATATTGATACAGTCTTCAAGAAAGGCATGTTTTATGAAGGTCTTCAAACAATATGGTGGCAAGCAGTAATCTTTATTTCTTCTGGTTTAGAGGTACGAATTTCTGAAGCGAAGTCGTTATGATTATTGTAAAGTGAGGGCTGACATACGGGATGACCAAAAAAAGTTTGCACGTTTGATGAGCTGTGTAATAAAAAGTATGTGACCAATCTGCCAATCTAAAATGTTAATCGATCTGTCAAAGACCAACTTAGATAAGAAAATTTTGTTTCGTAAAATAACTCACCTTTTGGACCACAAAAATTAGACAAGTAACTGTAAGGGGTTTGTGTGGGAAAGAGAACTCCACGTTCCATTTTAGTCCATCATTCACTTGCTATTGAAATCACAATCCTTCTTCTGAAATTGACAATTGCATTGAATTTAAGTTATAAATGGTTTGACCGTAAACAAACCAAAAATTAAAACTACTCTCTCAAAAAATTATCGTATTTCCAGAAATAGATAAGATATCATGATGAAATTTAAAGAAAAGATGTGAAAAAGATAGTAAGGAAAAGTCACGAAAAATGAATAACGTACGAATTATCAAAAATAGTTACCCAGAAAAAACTGGGAGGGGGGGCCATTTTAACCACCCTGGTCCAGATATGTTTAATTCTCTCCAAAAGCTTGACAGCGAAAGTTGAAACTGATTTGCGCATCCTTTGGCCGATTTGACGGTAAAGTCCGTGAAAATGTCGATCAATCACAGTTCTAACCTAATCTTCATTTGTTCATCTCTCCCAGATTTTATCTAATAATTTGACTTGACCAGCTTGTGAGAGGAAGATATTTAGCAAATGACTTTGAATTGTTATTCAATTTTTAGTTCCCAAAGTGTAGGGCAAGTTGGTAAGATACTCCATCAAACAAGATTTTGGGATAAACATTGAATCGTCAATATAATTGCTTCATATTCATCATGTACCTAAATTGGTTTAAGTCAGACTTTCGTCACAAGCTCTCGTTCACACAGACTCATCGACATTCCGTAGAATGAAGGCCCCCATGTGTTCGTTTGCAAAAATTCGTCACATGGTGCTTGATGACAATTTACCTTCAGTCAAACAATCGCCATGTTCAGAAAAACAAATTGATCCTGCCTTTTAAATGTTATAGGCCCTTGCCAAGGCGTATTGTCACAAAATATTGAGAATTCTGATTAAGCAGCAGGCATAAATTGCATTATTTTGGATTATTTGATTGAAAGAATTTATTTTTCATATGACGATATCAATTAATGTGTGATCAGTGTGAGATTAATTTTTCTGCTTACGTTTAAGACATGATGCTACATCACTGAGACGACCAAGTAGGAATTTAATGAAGCCATCATGCATTCTGACTGAAGAAATATCTGACCTTTTTTGAAAGGAGAAATCAAGAGTGTAAGGCTTAAAGAAGAAAATGCCAAGTGTTGCCTTATTTTGGGCTCTGTTGCAGGGAGTTGCGGGAGGGGGGGGCTTAAAGGTACAGTAGAAACCCGCATATAAGAAAACCCTTGAGGCTGAATGTCAATCTTCTAAACCCCTTAAATAAGGACCCTCCAGAGGCTGAAACTGGAAGAGGTTCTTATGTAATAGGTTTCATGTCTTCAAAATTCCCTAGAATTTCAAGCACTCTTACATTCTGATCAGAACTCTTCAGTGGTACAAAACACTGCACGATTTTTAAACAAGAATTCTAACTTAAGACTTATCCCACGAAATCAAAGAATTCTTCAGAATTATTGTGCTGAAAAACAACATTATTGCAAGGTATTTAATGTATATAAAAACCTTTTTTAGAACCTGGTGTAGTGATTATTATTATGTTGACCAATGTGGTTGTTGTTGTATTATGTTTGTTAAACACTTGGTATAGTCGTAGGTTCGACAATAAACAACGTCTTTCCACTCAATACTTCATTAAACACTCAGCTTGACAAATACACGATTTCTATAAAGCAGGCGGTCAAAAAAACTTAGGCCTATTGCGCAACAACAACCACGAAATTGAATCGAGGCTACTCGATGACGTAATCGACATAAAAGTGTCTCTTCTGGGGGGTAAACATCAAAAAACAAAAACTACATGTATCATAAAATAATGAACAATATGATTGTTCATACATTTCACATACTCCCCTCCAAAAGAAAATGTTGTCCGCAACATTGAATTGTAGATGTCTTCGAAACATCATTGGACTCTGGAAATCAACGTTCAAATATATCTAGTTCACTGTGATTGTGATTGGCGCCAACAGTATCACAAACTATTCAGAACAATAACGCATTTCTGAATATAATGATTTGCTCGAGTCATTCGTCAAATATGAAGCAAAGTGCATCGGTTAATGATGAAAATGTTCATCACACGTGTATCTTTAAACTCTTGGTCGAATAAAGCGTTATAAACGAGTCTTTTCTCAACAAAATAACGGTAGGGATCGAGTCTTTCTCTCAACATGAACGGTCAAATGCATAGTTCAAAAACTTGATAAGTTCAGACAGTTAAAGGATATGCGTTCCAATATTGCAATGGATGCGACGGTTGTGGATGGCAAAACTGAACTCTTGGTGTCATAAACAACTGACGATACGGAGGAACATATCCTGGCATAAATGGAATCATTTGAGGTCCGACTGTTCTTTGAAATGGTTCAACATATCGAGGAATCTGCTGAATATAATTGACATGATAATTTGCAGGTTGTCCTGGTGTCGCATACATTAATCGAGTAGGTGGTAACCGAGTTCTCTGCGGTCGTGGAGCTGGCTCAACATCGGGACTTGATGCTATATCATCATGAATGCCTTCTACCTGTTCAGTCTCAGGAGCGTTGTAACATTGAGGTACGATGTTTGGATCTTGAGCGTTGTCCACTGCTATGACTTGTTCTTGCTCACCTTGATCATGATCTGCTTCCGGCTCACTAATTGCTTCTTGAAGATTATCTGCTGCTAAGTCATGTTCTTGTTCTGGATCTGGCTCCTGTTCGTTCAAAGGGCCACGCATTTCTGGATCGTCGTGTGCCGCGTTTGGCTGCAATTCATTTGGATAAAATCCGACATTAATGTCATCTTCATCATCATTAGCTTCTCTCGTTTCATTTGATCTTTTACTCCTGTTTGTTACATTTTTCGCTCGATTTTGTTTCGTATTCTTTTTACGCCGTTCAAATTCAACTGATTCATCAATGGGTAAATCATTACAGGGATATAACAGTGTTCGATGAAGAGTACGTTGACGTCCTTGACCATTCTCTGGTTGTACGACATATACGGGACTATCTTCATTCATTTGCTTCAGCACGGTGTAGATACGATCTTCCCAAAAAGCACGGATTTTTCCCGGTCCTCCTTTTTTCAAAGTTACGAACAAGGACTCTGTCACCTTGATTGAGGATACGGCTTTTTGCTTTCTTGTCATACTGCGTTTTTCCTTGTGTTGCGGTAGCTTGACTCTTAGCATTTGCAATTCCGTATGCTTGTTGCATGGCTGTTCTCCAGCTTTTCACGTAGGCAGAATAACTTGATTCAGAATTTCCCTTTTTCAATCCAAACACGAGGTCGATGGGCAATCGCGGTGATCGACCGAAAAGAAGGAAGAATGGTGAAAATCCTGTAGCATCGTGCCTCGTACAATTGTACGCATGAACCAATTTTGGTAAGTGGTCTCTCCAGTGTGATTTATATGTTTCGGGCAATGTTCGCAACATTGAAAGCAAAGTACGATTGAACCTCTCAGCCTTTCCATTACATTCCGGATGATAGGGCGTAGTTCTCGAATGTCCAATGTTTGAAATCTCTTCAAGTGTACGAAACATCTGACTCTCAAATTCACCGCCTTGATCATGGTGAATTTTTATGGGATAACCATATCGTAGGATAAAATCATTAAACAGTAGTCTTGCGGCAGTTTTTCCGGATTTGTCTTTGGTAGCATATGCTTGCGCATATCGTGTAAAGTGATCAACAATAACGAGCACATATTCATATCCTCCGCTGCTCTTTTCGAGGTGCATGTAGTCGATCGAAATGATTTCAAATGGAGTTTTACTGTGAATTGGTGTCAAGGGCTCTCTCTGCTTGAATGCTGGTGGCTTCTGTTTGACACAGCGACATATACGCGTAATAAAGTGTGTGATATCTCTCTGCATGTGTGGCCAAAAGAAACGTTCACGGGCAAGCTGAACAACTCTCTCTGGGCCTAAGTGTCCCATATTTGTGTGTAATTCACTGTAAACGACATTCCGAAGACTCAGTGGTAGTACAACTTGATCATACTGTCCGGAAATACGCCTCAAGATACCATCCTCTGATAATTTAAGTTTCTTCCATTCGTATAACAATTGCTTTGTGTTGTGATCTAAATTCTTGACTTCAGCAGGACTTGGTCGTTGATTCTGTTGCAAATACTGAATGACTGTGTTCACACTCTTGTCTTTGGTTTGGGCATCTTTTACATCAAACTTTTCTTGATCATATCTTGTTGTCTGTTCGTCGGGAATATGATTATTAGCAAAAAATATCGTATCAGGATCAGAGATCGAGTTGATCCAAGCTGTATCACCAGATGCGACTAAAGTAGCCGCGTTTACAACTGCATCAATCTCTTCTGGAGAACTCTTTTCTGTACATGAAGATATATATTTTGTCATGTCTAGTGGGCCACGTGAAAGAGCATCTGCATCTCCGTTTGATTTTCCTGGACGATAGTGAATCCTAAACTTAAAATCGGCTAACTCTCCCACCCAACGAAGTGTTGTTGCATTTAAACGGGCTGTGGTCAACACATATGTTAGCGGATTATTGTCTGTAAATACATCAAACGGTGGTGAATAATATAAATAATCTCTGAACTGATCTGTAATTGCCCATTTAAGAGCGAGAAACTCCAACTTTCCACTGTGCATATGATAATTCTTTTCACTTTGAGTTAGAGTGCGAGACGCGTATGATATGACTCTCATCTGGTCACCCTGTTGTTGGTAGAGAACTGCACCGAGGCCCTTTTCACTTGCATCTGTATGGACTATGTATGGCAGGTTGAAGTCAGGATAGGCCATTATCGGTGGACTAGTTATATGTCCAATTAGTTCTTCTAGCACTGCTTGATGTTCTGGTCTCCATTCTATCTTTGTAGTTGATGGTAACTGTCCATTTGATTTCTTTGTCGTTTTCACATGCCTGTTGGACTTGCTACTGCTATTTTGACCTGTGAGGAGCTCATAGAGTGGACTGGCAATTGACGAGAAATTTGGGATAAATCGCCGATAGTAACTCAAAAGTCCTAGTAGCTGTCTTACTTCACCGACGGTTGTTGGTGTTTTATCCTTCAAACTTGTTACTGCTTTGGTATTATTGGGATCAACAGTATATCCATCACCTGATACGATCCATCCAAGGAACTTGACTTGTTTCTTGAAGAGCGAGCACTTGCTGGCCTTTAGCTTTATTCCATTCTCTCGAAGGCGTTGTAGCACTTTCCTAACATCTTCAACATGTTGTTCAAATGATTTACTGAATATGATTACATCGTCAAGATATGGCAGGCAAATTTCATCACGAAGATCACTCAGGCATTGTTCCATGTATCTTTGAAATGCCGCTGGAGCATTGGTCAAGCCGAATGGAATGCGTTCCCATTCGAAAAGGCCCCAGGGGGTTACGAACGCAGTCAATGGTTGGCTCTGTTCACTTACGAACCCCTGGTGATACGCCTTTCCTTGGTCGAGCGTAGTAAACCAATGACTTCCACCTAAACTGTCCAACGTTTCTTGTATTCTGGGTAACGGATGCTTGTCTTGGATCGTTTTCTTATTTAGCAATCGATAATCAATACACAATCGTAATGATCCATCTCTCTTTCGTACACAAACACATGGAGACGAGTACGGAGACTTTGAAGGTCTTATGAATCTCCTATTGAGTAAGTCCTCGATATACTGCTTGACTTCACCATAAAGAGGTCTGGGAATTGCTGCATAGTTCTTCTGAACTGGCTGGTCATCCTTCAACTTGATTTCTAACTGTAAGTCCTTTGCACAACCGATATCTTGATCATCTTTTGAGAATGAAGTTATTTCATCCCTGAGCATAGCCTCTACTAGTTTTCTCTCATCTGGGCTTAAATGATTAAGATCCATCTTATGTAGAACTCCCTCAGTTACTTGACAGGTTTTGACATCTGCTACATTTTCATTGTGACATTTTGTTGCAGTACTTCCTGGATTTGCAGATTGTGAATCACCAAAATTCATGCTCATCGGTGTGATAGATCTCACTAACTCTAGGCTTCCAAGAGCTGTTCTGGCTGGCAATAGTATGTTATGGTCTGTTTTGTTTGCAACTTGTAACTTTAACACTGGTGAGCTGCCTTTCTTGGCCACTAAAATTGTTTCAGTAATTTCTAGTCCACATGGTACCAAAGATTCTGGGTGTGGCGCAAACATCATTGGCAGGTTACAGTCTCGGTGTCCTATATCTGCTCTACATGTAACATTGACTGTTTTGTTCTTTGGAATAATGGTTGCATGCTTAGATGACTTTACACTAAACTTACTCTCCTCTATTGTACATTGATAGATAAGGTCTACCAACGCTGCTGATTTGTTCTCTGATATGTTTTGTAAACTATTACACATCGCTTTGACAAAGTCAGGACTACATTCTGAATCAACAGTCGCATTTCTGCAGAGTTCTTCTATGACATTAAAACCAACAATAGGTGTATCAATGTTTTCTGGAGTGACTAAAAATGGTACTTGAATACTATCTTTCACCTCATGTTTCTCAGGAAAAACTAGACTGAAGTTGAGTTCTATCCATCCGTTGTAAGGTAGCGCTGTACCATTTGCTGTAACAAGATTCAGATTAGAATATGCAGCATCAAAAATTTCAGATATTCTTCTCACAGGAACACCAGGAAAGTACTTATTCACAACAGTTGAAGATATAACAGAAACTTGTGAGCCTGTATCCCATAAAGCTTCCAACTTGGTTTCATTCAGACAACATTTTACAATACACTTCTTACCAACAAGCTTTGAGATTTTTGCATGCTTCTTTGGAGAAACATGGCTTGCAAATACATTTGCATCATTACTGTCTCCTAAACCCTTTTCTTCTGTGAATAACCTTTTAGACAATTCACTAATGGCTGAGCAAATTATCTTGTGTTCATTCCACTGTGCCTTCTGACACTTTTTGCTGCAATATCTCACTGTTTTACAGTTTTTGCACAGCATAAAACTGTTACCTTGTTCTGACAAATGGCAATTATTGCACTGTTTATGGTGGGACGTCTCAACTTCAGAGGCTAACGGCCGCCCCTCTTCGGTAGCCCCCTGTAGTTTCCCTGTTTCCTTTTTTTACAACCTCTGAAAAAATGATCTGAGCTTCCACAAAAAGAACAATGATCACAATTTAAATTTTCAGCTTCTTTGCATGAAGTACACATTGGTCTTTGCACGGTTTTGTTGGGTTTTCCTCCCTCTTTCCGAGAATTTTTCACTTCATTTAACTCTGTTTTGATGGCTGCAACTTCACACCTCATTTGCTCAACTGCTGCAAGAATTTTATCACAATTATCAACAGTTTTTGGTGTGTTTTGTGAGGGGGATTTTTCTGAAACCGAAATTTCATTGACTTTCTTTACTTTTGTACTCAAAGTAAACTTTTTCTTTCTCTCTGATTCAGCTAAAACTGCCAATTGCATTTCATTGATCAAACTCTCATCATCAACTGTAGGATCTTGTAAAAATGAGCGCAGACGCATGCGAATGGTATCATCTGCTAAACCGGTTTCAACAGATTGACGAAATAACCCATTCACTAAACTTGGACTATACTTAAGGTCAGTTTCTGTTTCCTCTCTGCAGGCAAATAGGATATTTTGTCTGCAGTCCATTGCACGAATGAGGAAGTTTACAGGATCCTCATTTTGATTTTGTGACATTGTAAGGAGCTGTTGATAAAGATCAGTGGCACTTCCCTCCTTATAATGTGACCTGAGTATTTTCCTTAATCTGGGCAAAGGGATACTACCAGAACCCTCTAAATAGCTGCGAATTTGTAAACCTGGTGAAATTGCATTTATAATTGCATTTACAATTTCTTTCTCAGAATACCCTCTCTCTAAACCAGCCTCAACTTGTCTTATCAAAGAAACATAAGACAATTTATCTTTTTGTCCTGCTTCACCAACTTGACCAATTATTCTAAACTCTCTTCTAAACATACTGTTATGAAGAACATTTTGGTCAGGTAGCTGAGAAACATTTTGGTGAGAAATATTCTGGGGAACTGGCTGTGACAAACTTTGATGTGCAAAATTTTGGGTAACTGCCTGCAAAACATTCTGAGATTCTGTGGTTGAAATTTGGGTATCACTTGTTTCATGGCCATTATTAGCCTGTCCATCACTCTCAGGGCTACCTGTACCCTCATTTTCACTTTTATCACCTTCTAATGGAGGAGGTATATACACATCTTTGATGCTTTTTATTGTAACAGAAAATTCTTCAGAGCTCTCTTCATCATAAAGGCCCTCCAAAACTCCAGACAACAACTTTATTACCTGAAACTTGGTCTTGCCACTAATATCTTTCTGAGGCACCTTCAGTACACCAGCAATCTGTAAGAGCTGCTCCATTTCCAATAAAAATATCTTTCCCTCCACCTCCAGTAATAAATCCTCAGCTCTTGCTGCCATTTTGTCAACAAGTATTCCCAAAATTTCTGATCAAATTTAGGCCATTTAACCAATCAGTTTCACCTCAGCATCACAAACAAGTCTTCTTTCATTTTTCATCCACCTCCCCCCTGCAAAAAGCAGGGCCACACGTTGGGCGCCAAATTTGTTAAACACTTGGTATAGTCGTAGGTTCGACAATAAACAACGTCTTTCCACTCAATACTTCATTAAACACTCAGCTTGACAAATACACGATTTCTATAAAGCAGGCGGTCAAAAAAACTTAGGCCTATTGCGCAACAACAACCACGAAATTGAATCGAGGCTACTCGATGACGTAATCGACATAAAAGTGTCTCTTCTGGGGGGTAAACATCAAAAAACAAAAACTACATGTATCATAAAATAATGAACAATATGATTGTTCATACATTTCACATGTTAATGGTGGTTGAGTAAGAGACAGTTAGGCCACGAGGCAAGGAAACAGTTGACCTTTACCATGCTATTTCATTGGCGACGACGATAAAGAACGGACGAATCATCAGGATATCATACGAGGAATAAGATGGCAAATCATTTACAACCGATGAGTCCATTTTTGCCACAAAGTGACCCCACGAATACGAGTGCACGATGGTCGTTATGGATGGAGCGATTTGACAGTTATCTCAGGGCAACTATTTTGGGGAAATTATGATGATATCGGAAATTCTCCTTCTGGAATTATTGTAGATTAGCTAAACTTCTCTTCAAGTTATACATTTGAAGAAAAGGTTACTAACGGTTTAGTCGATTATCGGTAATGACAAGTCCGGGGTTGATGAAATAATTGTTAAGAAGCAACCTCGCCAACTGCTGAACACCAATGGTGAGTTCTTTCCAAGTTTTGATGCCTCCAACTTTCATAAATTGGTTCATGAATCTTCCTGAGTTAGGCCAAATATGGTTGCCATTTGTATTTGTACGATTGTGCGAAGGCGCGATAAGGAGGCTAGCAATGTGAGTGGTATAATCATTGCGTCCCTTTGGCAATCAAAGCAATCATATTGTTTACGATTTTAACACTGGTTCGTTTCAAAGCAATTAGATCCAGCTCGCTGATTTTGAGTGAAATCATGATTGCTTTGATTGCCAAAGGAACGCAAGGAATATCAACACATTTGGCAGCCTCGTTCAGGTCAACATGAGGTGACGTCATATAAAATGACGTCATTTCGCACTTCCTAGCACATCGAAATATGTAGTTTCGCAGATTAAAAGAGAAAAAAAATCGGAAAAGGTACTGCACACCATTCACAACGGTGTAATCACTTTAATAATCAACAATTATAACAACCCCGGACTTGTCCTTTAAAGTTCAGGATGATTTGCCTTGAAATCATGACGACAAAATCATCCGACAAATTTCGCAGCAAAAGAATTAAGATTTCGCTTTTGGAGACATTGGAAATGGAAATGAAAAAGCTAAAGCCACTAAAAGTGCCTTTGATCATATTGTAAGCAAGTCCGAAGTGAATGATGGGAAATGAGCATGATGCGCGCATCCCCAATAGTTTCCGTTGAGCTGAAAAGTTTCGTTGAATTGAATTAATTCTATACAACAGAATGTTCAATTCAACTCAACCGAAGGGGATGCACGCAAGCTAGAAATGCTTGCTACTTTTCCTTGTGATTTTCAATCTTGTCACTAAACTTTAACGGGATAGCAAATTAATTATAGATTCGAATGATGTGGGAAATCTAAATCCCCAAGTCCCCAGGGATGCTATTCTCCCAAATTTAGTTAATTGTGAGACTTTGTCGAAATTAATTTTCGCAGCTGAAGTGCACAGCCAAAGATAGGAAACATCAATCAAATTAATTGACGTCAAAAATGATTTTTATGAAATTAAGAATACACCCTGCTGCATTTTTCTGGATCCTAGGGTTATTTTTGTCCTCAATATGGCAGGAACACCCACCGTATTAAAATCCTTTTTACTTCAGATTTCCTTTTGTAACTCAATTTTTGTAAGTAGAGGCTAGTAGGAAAGCCCTCCCTGTTGTTTATCTTTAGCGTAAATTTTGTTGCTTCCTGTGAAAATAACTGGAAATCTCCTATTCTTTTCGTATTAGTTTCGGGGGTACTATATTTTGTTGTTTAAATGAAATACATAAAACACCTACCTATAAGGACGTTGTAGGTAAAGACCCCACAGGCCGAAATTGTTAAATTAAACCCCCATTTCATAACAACTAATTGATCGTATTCATTGCACAAGAATCCAGGCTGACTTTAGAAATTGTAGGTTGATATATGTTGGTGTGTACTGTAGCCCATAAGAATAATAAAGGAAATGCCGTGGCATGTGATTGTTTATTCTGTTTTCTTTGTTATATGTACTTACCGAGAAAATCAGATATGACATGCTATTGTGTGGCCTCACGTACATCACCTCATTGATTCCTCATTCCTCATAGCCAATGGCAGATCAATCAAAGTGAAACAAGTAACATGACATTGTATCGTGAACGAGTTTTTTTACCACCCGACCTGTGTTTCTTCCTTCAGTCATTGTCACATTTATTTGGATTTTAAAGAGATTTATTCATATGATCATGCCTTGATTGTTCCATTTTTAATTCTTTTCAGTGCAAGACTGTCCATGACTTTGAGTTTATACAAGGGACAAGGCCATAATCAAGGTAACTGCCCTGGATTTGGAAAGGAATTTCAGCCCTGCAATACCAAAGTGAGTCTCGTCGTTGTCGTTTATCTCTTTTAGTTTCTCTGGGAGGGGGGGGGGCAGAAATTATCTTGAGCAGTTCTCAAGCTTCAATAAAGCCTTCCTTTGGTGTATCTTCGAAACCCCATATGCTTAGATCAACCAAGCAGCCAAAACAGGAGTCTACTACGTCGTAACTGGTCACCAGAATGCAAATTTCTTCACCAAGCAGCATAAGCGCTATTCGCGCTACCGGTTACCTATTAGCAGTGAAAGTCTACCGGAAAGGTGTGCCATTTGGATAGGTAATTTCTTAAGTGCAACGTTTCATAGATGAGAAAGAAAATCAAAATCTTTGTTTTTATTTGCGTAATTTGCTTAAATCGGTTGTAGAACGGAAGACGGTCTGTCCACATTGAGTAAAATCATGTTAATGAATTAAGCAATATAGATTTCCCTGATTACGGTTTTTGTTCACGTTCTGTGGTGTAACAAGTGCTGCTGTAACCCTAAGGCTTAGAATCCCCATTTGCTTTTACGCATGTGTTGTTCTTTATGTGTATTTAAGGGCAAGGACCGAATACAGTCAATGGGTGATTAATATTTCGTTCTTTGGGGGAAAGAAGACGAAGAAGCGACATGGAAAATGATATTTTAAGCAGTTGAATTTCACAAATTTGTAGCCAGAAAAGCTATGTCGTGAGATTTCATATGAGAAATTCAAGTCCTTATAATGAAAGATTTTCTGTTAATATGATATCCAATTTAATTGGTAGTGCGGATAGCGTTAAATTTTATGATTATTTCTCATGATTTTGATAATTTCAACTAGCACATACATTAATTTCAAAAATTTTCGGGAGTTTTATTTTCGGACATTTCATTTTTGGACAAAAATTTTCGGACGAAATTATTATCGATTTCGGACAATTTCAGACAAAATTTCGGACATTTTCAAAGAGGTGAATAAAATTTCAGACACATACGATTTGACAATGAGTTGGCAAATCACACACTAGATCAGTGGCGGAGCCGGGGGAGGGTATGAGGGGGTAAATACACCACCACTTTTGAAAATATGAGTAAATTTGTTGTTGAAAAATGCAATAAAAATGTCTGGGTATACCCTTTTACCCTCCCAGTCCGAAAATTTGCACATTTACCCTTTCACTATTTTTCACCTAGCTCCGCCACTGCTAGATGTAGGAAAATTTCTTCACTCTATGTCTCAAAACGGAAACCAGCATAGTAATGAAGTGTAAAATACAAGCATTATAAGGATAATCATGAATTAAAGTTGGGGTAGAAAAGACTTGTCCCTTATAAAACAACAATAACATCAACAATAATGAGGGTAACAAAACAAGAATAGAAGTCAAATGTACGTCTTTTATTAGGAACTTAGAATTTAAGCCAGTGCTGAAAGTTTCCTAAATGATAAGAATTTCAGCACTCCAGGATTTCAAATGAGTTTCATAAGATCCGTCACAATCTCCAAGTTCGCTAAAAATTATTACATTTTTCTTTCATTGAGACATTGCCGGTCCTTCATTGAGATTTCCAAGGTTTCTCCATTGGAACAATATTAATCTTATAACAGAATTTCATTTCTTATCCAAAGAAATTTTTGTCATTGTGATTTGCCAAACAATTAAATTTTCGGACCACTAAAAAATTCCTACACTTAACTTTTTGGACAATTAAATTTTCGGACCACTAAAAAATTCGGACACTTAAATTCTCGGACATTATTTATCGGACTACTCGTTTGTCCGAAAATTAAAACGTCCGAAAATTTGGAAATTAATGTATTCTTATTCCCACAGGTTGAATGTTGTTGCAAGACTTTGCAATGTGTTTAAACCTAATTTGGTGCTTTAAAAACCGGATGAGCCAGAGAAAATTTCCCACTTCTGAAAATTCATAGCACCAAGAGAACTTCACAGATTTGAATGATTCAAATTTTTGTTAAAAGCCGAATGATCGAAATATTTGCGTAATTTTTCTTGCTGTCTCACGAGGGCTAGAAATATAGGTAAATTCAACTATAAAAAAATTTCACGATTGGAAAATTACTGAAAAAGGGCCCAAAACATTGATCAAATCATAAATGACTCCTTAACCAGAACAATAAAGGAAATACAATTTCTCACGGGAGCGAGCTATCTTCTGCTCGTTTACTGCCATGTAATTGAAAATCTGTGGTATTTGTTAGAAAATCTATGTCCTATAACTCTTGAGAGAGGTAAAACAGCCATGATCTATTGTTCTGTATGAGGAGAGTCCTTACAATTTCATCAATTTTTAGGCATTTTTCAGTAATTTCTCAACAATGATAAAGTTGAATTTACCTTTACTTCTAGTGCTGGCAAGACAGCAAGAAAAATCACAGAAAAATACTTAGATCTTTCGTCTTTTAACTGGCATTTGAATCATTCAAAACTCTGACGCACTCTTCATGCTTTGAATTTGTAAAAGTGGAAGCTTTTTTCTGGCTCACCCGCTATACGTACATGAAGGAGTTGTCATGATCGGTGACACGAGCAAAGTTTGATTTTGTTAAAAGGTGCGATATTCTTACTGACACTTCATATTTTATCAGCTGCTTCAGATGCTAAAATAGTTTGCTCTTTTTCCAGCCCTGTGTTTCAGTGAAGTCATTTCAAGATCAAAAATACGATGCAAGAAAACATCAGTGTTCAAGATTTGACGACAAGGAGTATCTTGGGCAGAAATACACATGGATGCCGTATATTAGAGGTATGGTCACTCCCTGCTCATTTTGCCTAGGACGGAGTATGCATTACCACTTCAAAATTTCCAAGCATAATATGAAAATCCTGAAATTCGTCATACATTTTTCCGATACCAATTTTGTTGGTTAAACTTCCCTCATATTGCCAAGTCAAAATAAACAGATATTTTAAACTTCTCATGTTGTTTGTAGCTCTCAAGTTTGGTATCCAGTTGCTGTTGCTAAAATAACCCAAAATAGCCCTCCTCGAGTATGACATTCATGAGCAAAACCATTATCCGGCCCAAAGCCGTGATAGTCTCGGACATTGCATACTTTATCAGTGATACCGTGCAAACAAATAAAGAATCATACAATTTTTTATGTAGTCACATGATTAACTGGTCGTTAATGCCCTAAAGAACGATCAAATTTGGCCAATGTCTCTCTTGTTGTTTGCTTTCTCACTTTATGCACATTTGTACCAACACATCATCCAGAAAATTTTTCATGATTTCATTGTGAAATGTACTATCTACGCTCAAGTACGTGCACTGCATCACAATCTTGGACAAAAACGGTTTTTTATGAAGAAATTCCAACAATTTCCAAAATTATGTCATTGTATGAAAAAGTGTTTTATTTTCGTATGGCAATATGGCTATTGCTTTAACCAGACAAAGTCAGTTTATTACAGCACACATCACACCCTATCAGTTCATATACAGTGAACCTGCTCAAAAGAAATTGCAGATGAATTAAGCACATATTATATATAAACCATTTTGTAACTAAATGTAAGTTTCAACATGTTGAGTGAGAAAGTCACAGTCTCTTTTATCTTGGTTCTTACGGTGCTATATAAACAGCACGTGTAATTTGATTTGTTAGCTGAGAATGGCACGAGTCTGAGTGCCCAAACGTTCTAATGATCATTTTTGTCTTACCGTTTGCGTCTTGATCATGTCTTAATTGATCATTATGTCTTAATCAGTATTCACTGGATTTTACTTAACTTGGATTGTCAACATTACTTGGACTTGTTATTAAAATGGATTTGTCATTAATATTACTTGGATTTGTCGAATAATTGCCACCAACTTGCTCAGTCTTTTGACATGTCATCCTGAGGGTCAAAATGAAACTCTTCGTCGTGACACTTGCAATTGAATTCATATTCTGGCTGCGCTTTCCAAAACATATTCCAAGTTCTTACGGTACCATTTATCATCTTGTTGCAAAACATTACCTTTGCAAGAGGCATATGCTACGAATATCATATAAGGACTATACTTCCAGCTTCGTATCATTATTAGAAAAAGACAGATCCGTAACAATACACCAGAAAAATGTGCAATTGCTAATGACTGAAATGTTCAAAACTACAAATAATTTAAACCCAAGTTTTATGGATGAAATTTTCTTGAAAAGAAGTGTCACCTATAATTTGAGAAATGCCAATACATTTTTACTTCCTATGGTACATACAGTTAATTGTGGTACTGAAACAATTCGATACAGAGGGCAGCGTATTTGGCACTCTCTTCCACAGGAAATCAAGGATTCAAATTCTGTGCAACAATTTAAGAATAAAATCAAATATTGGTACAATGAAGACTGCGACTGCAGACTTTGCAGGCAGTATATTCCTCGGCTCGGCTTTTTATAGTTTTACACCATTTTTAATATGAACTTTGTACATTGATATGAATTTTTGTAATTTTATTGACTTGTTTTCCTTGTATATATTTATGTAACATTGTATTTAATTTGTTGGCTTGAATTAGCTTTTTAATTTCACATAGCTATGTAAGTTGCCAACTTGAAATAAATTGATAATAATAATAATCTTTGATTGAATTCAGACAATTTTCTTTGTAAGGCTATAATCCGTTTTCAAACTTTTTCCGTCTATAATTCGCTATTTCTATAATTCGCCAGTCAATAATAATACTGGCTATAATTCGTTCCTTGATGTAGCATGGAAACGACCTATATCTAATTTTTTTACAGATGGCCTTAATGAATGCAGATTGTATTGTATGGCAAAGGGATTCCGGATGTTCGTTGAACTATCTAACAAAGTAGATGAAGGTTCACCATGTGGAAAAAACGGAAACGAAGCTTGCTTTGGAGGTATCTGCTCCCGGGAACCACCAAAGGTGAGGGTTTCTCATAGATTTTATACTGATTAGTACCATGGTGGCAGAATAGACTATGTTGGTGCAATGAAAATTGTCCATTGTGGCTGATCGATAGATCCTGTAGCTCTCCGACAAAAGATTCTGCAGCGAAAGATGTTTTCGTACATTTTGAAGAAATCTGAAGAATTTGCGAATGTGAACAACGGTAATAGTAAGCTGTAAGGGACCGTTCATTATTTACAGAGGGGTTGGTTCTGAGGAGAAATGTTTTCTAGTCCAAAAAGACTTCTTACTCAGCTTTAGAGGTGAGAGAAAGCATCTGCCCTACGATTCTCAGGTTGAATCAAATTTTACCCAACCCCTACCTATAAGCATGATTTTAATGTCAAACGATGTAAATTATAAATGTAATACTGTAAACATTGTACTTTAATATTGATGGCCAAGATGAAAAAAGTAGACACTGAAAGTGAAGTGGATAGCGAATGTGTAGACTGATAGCATGATCGTAGTTGTCGCTATTGAAAGACTGATGGACGCTCAAACTACAACTCATGCACTTTCACAATCAAAACTGGGACTAAGCTTTCCCTTATCGATTTCATATATGGAAACCATAGCAACACTGTACGAACTCCAGGCAATGGTAGACTTGCTCCAAGTCTATTCCACGGGAACATAGTTTCCCAGCGTCCTCTTCGTGGTTTATGCCCCCGCAGAAGTAACTATGTTCCTTAGTGCTGATCAAAGTCTCTCACGGGATAGACTGTGAGCAAGTCTAGGCAATGGCGGACGGGCCTAAGTTGCCAGCTCGAACTTCCAATGCTAAAAAAAACTTAAAGTTAATGTATACAGTGATACTAGCCATGATCAAAAGCTTCAATTATCCAGATGAATGGTTCCTTAATCCAAGAATCAACAAACCTTTCACTGTGAACCAGGAGTTTTTTAATTTTTCTGCCAATTGGCTTCCATGAACTTCACCACAGCGATGAGAATTTTCAATTGTCGAAGGTTGCTTGCCTTGCCTCTGAGACTATTATGCAGCCTCGTTCCAGAGGGCACACGTAAACGTATTCAGTTCCATCTCAAATTTTTATATGAAGGTCCATAAGTCTAACTTTGAGGAAAAATAAAAGATATCATGGTTGTCATTGTTGTTGTTGTTGCTATTGTTGCGATAACTGGTACTATATCGTGAGTCTAGTGGATGGTGATGATGATGAAATTGATACTTTTTCTCGTTAAAATTTGGTATTAATTTATGGGAGCGTTGTCTACCCAATCTTAAAATTACCGGAAAATGTATTCACTCAGGAACTTTTCATGGCAGGACCCTACCCATTTCTCTTCTCTTCGGTAAGAACCTCTGTAAATATTGAACGGTCCCTGAAAGTATCCCATGAAAATGTATGAAAATGCTACCGCATAAAAACTCTTGTGCAAGATAGGTAAAAATGTCTATTTATGAGAAACTTTTTCTCGGATGCACTTTTTCAAACTTAATTGGTAGTATATACAAAACAAGAGACACGAATTTTATAAAATCAGTAAATTAGCAACTTTGTCGCGAGTAAAATGGGATTGTAAAAGATGGTCGCAGAACATCCGTGTCAAAACATTTCGTAAAAAAGGTTGGTGAGTCAAAACATACTCGTGTTTCTTTAATTCGCTATTGGTAAGAACCATAATCGTCTCATTATTGAACAGCGAACATCAAATACGATAAAATATTTCATTGACATTGGTCATGCAATTCTAAAGTTGTGGTGGAAATCTAGGTCAGGTGAAGCTTTATTTTAAAGATTTTAATTCTCTGACTGATCACCCCGGTATGTCTGGTGTCTTGGTGTGCTTGGGACACTAACGCTTTTGAAGAGCTGCTTGTTAACATTAATATCGATGTTTTCTTCTTTCCTTCAACAGAAAAAGCCAAAGAGACCCAACTCTCTGGACGCTGAAGTTAATCCTGCACTTGAAACTGAGAAACATCAAGTCCCTGCGAAGATAAAATCGCCCCTTGGGTACAGACCTCCCTCAAGGCAAAATCCAAACGATAGGTTCAGGCCACTACAGCCTCAGAATTCTTTATTAGCATCTCAGAACCGCATCCATCAGGCAAGGAATAAATTTGCTCAAAATCGAGCACGATTGCCACAAAATCGAGGTGCACTGCCACAAAACAAACGACCCCAAGGCCTAGATCGATTCCCTCCAAACCACGGTCACTTGAGTTCATCGCGTCCAGGTCAGTTCCCAAGGCAGCAAGGTCGTTTTAGTCAGAATCGACTACCCTTACCACAGCGTCAGCGACCTGGCCTTCCAAACAGCGGTCGGATACCAAATCAAGGACGTAATTCAAGATTCCAGGTTTCAAACGTCCGGGCTCTACATTCTGGATCTTCTACAAGACCAAATGGCTATCTCCGAGGTGGAAAATCATCAGATCAGATTCTGCGTGAATTAAATGAAAAGATAAAGTCTGGAAGTCATTTTAATCCAGCTGCAAACGTGAAGGTGGACAAGAAAGTGTCTGGAGAATTCAATAAGAGAGAGGGCTTGAAATTAGGTAATTTCTTTAACATGTACCAATAGTCTGTCCGAAATTAGAAGTCACGTGAGATTTGCAAAAACGTTAACTTAATCATGGAAAACATTTTAGTTGTTTTATTCGTGAGCAGTTTCGCATGACATTTAATTGGAGACAGACGTAGAACTTTAAGTAAAAGCATGCTGTTTCCCAGTATTCATTACTCGTTCATCATGCTGTTGAAGCTTACAGTTCAGTTATGATAACCAGACTTCGCTTGTAGGAATAGCTTAAAGGTGATCTGAAGCGAAAATTTTTGTTGATTCAAATTAACGGCGCTGTCGAATGATATGGACTTCTGTTTAAATTTCTTTGATATCTCGCTTCGTCTTCAAGTTATCCACTGATATTAAGTTTCAGTTGATGACGTCATTTTGTTTGCAAATTACTAGGATGAGATACTGAAATATAGCTGTATCTAAGCTTTGAAAGGTTACGGTTTGCGGAGACATTTCAATTGAGCCAAATACTCGTAATAGAAATTGTCAAATGGACTGATATGATGTTTAGAAAGGCACGTCAATTTAAGAAAAGTTCTTGGAGTCAATTTCTTATAGAAATATAGTCAGCCTTGTACACTTCCTTAACTTTTTGCAAACAAAATGACGTCATCAGCCGATCATACAAAATAGTGGATAACTGGAAAATGAAACTAGGTATCACAACATTATAAAGGACATTCTTTATCATTCAAAAGTGCTATTAATTTGCATCAATAAAAATTTCGCTTCAGATCACCTTTAGCAGTACTGGCGTTACTACCGGTGAGTAAAAAAGAGTTTACGTGTTTGGCGGGCTGTAGAATTAAAAGTATGCAGCCGATGTTCAGAACTAAAATGTTAATTTATCAGTCAATGCCCAATATGGATGTGAAAATTCTTTTGGTAAAATCAGTCTCTTGAAGACCCAACAATTACAAAGATGTCTGCAAGGGGCAAGTATGGTGAGATGAATTCCACTTTGCATTTTGGTCCATTTCCTTGCTATTGACATTGTAACAGGTGGATAACATGCCGGGTGAATCAAAACAGTGTACGCATTTGGAGGATTATGGAATAAAACGTATGTGGCCGATATTCAAAACTAAAATATCAACCTATCAGTCAAAGGCTTATTTAGATGAGGAACTTTGTTCAGTAAAATCGCTGATCGTCAAGACCCAAAACTTAGAAAAATGCCTGTAAAAGGTTTGCATGGGAACTGAGAATTCAACGTCCCATTTTGATCCATGAGGTAGTTGACATTGAAATTTAAATTCAATGCTATTATCAGTTTGAATGATAGAATTAGCAGCTCATTGAAATGAGGAAAACAATTTTTGATTGATTGATTGATTGATTGATTAATTGATTGATTAGTTGGGTGGTTGATTGATTCATTGATTGATTGGTTGATTAATTGGTTGATTGATTGGTTGATTGATTGATTGGTTGATTGATTGACTAATTCATTCATTCCTTCATTCGTTCATGGTTTCGTTTCATTTATTCATTCATTCATTTTAGAAGTTTCAACTTTGTTTCAGGATATAATCCAATTTTCAAGATTCCAAAGGGAGCCTCAAATATCAGAGTGGAAGAAGCAAGACCTTCACAAAACTACTTAGGTAAGTAAGATGATCCACTTTTAGGACCTTGACGAATCTTCCTTTAAGTGATTGCTCAATAAGAGCACTGCCACATCCATTCTGCTACCTATCCCACAATTTTCTCAGATGTTAATTGACAGGAGACTAAAAAAGCACTAAGTTCATCAATACCAGGTTTCCCAAAATTAATCAACCAATTTCATAGGGCCTAGCAATGAAAATTTAGCTTTAATCAATGGCTAGTCGTTTTTACGACGTTCCTTGATAGTTCACTTACTTGAACTTAAATACCCTATTTGTTTAGCTTTGTACTCTGATAGTTGACACATCATGTTGATTTGTAAAGCTCAAATTTGCCTCTATCTCGAAACTAGAGCTTACAGGTCAAAACAAAGGAGTGTTTAGATCGAATAGTTTTGTTTATCTGGTGCGTCACTCACTGGGAGCCCCCATAAAAAGTAGCGAAAACCAGACACAGAAAACCAGGAGCGAGTTAGCGATTCCGCTCTTTCCCTCCTCCTCCGCAATCGCTAACTCGCTCCGTTCTTCCGTCTTCACTGCTCCTTCGCAGATGCTACGCTCGCTTGATGTGTCTCACTGGTAGAGGACGGGTAGAGCACGCATTGTGTTTGGTTTTCGCTACTTTTCAAGGGGCTCCCTGTGCGTCACTTAGGCGATAACTCTATGGGGACTCACGGTTCGTGTGTTGTATCTTACAATAGGAGTTCGTGAGCAAAAATTTATCAAATTTATTTAGACCCCGTTTACACGATGCTGGTAGAAATTGAAAACGGCATAAAAAGTCATGGCTCAATGACTGTGAGCGGGAAGAAGGTTTTGCTTGTTAATGCCATATTTGACGAAGGTTTGATGATTTTTACAAGAAAACTAGGAACAAATTGGGTCATTTCTGACAGCAGCACCTAGTTTATATTTCAGGGTTATAAAAGTTATAAACAAAGCAATGAATACAAGAATTTTGTTTTTTTTATTGATAACATGATGGAGGTTTTACGTAATAAAACTGGCTTTTGGAGGAAGATGTTACCTTTTTCTGGACTCTGAATTCAACTTCGTTTTTATTGTTAGCTGTAAAAGTTGGCGACGACTACCTGGTGAATGGTCGATGGAGCATTGCTCTTAAAAAGGATATCAAGGCAGCCGGAACTTTGATCAAATACCGACTTGGAAAAGGACCAGGATCAACTGAAGTTATCACTGCCGCCGGACCGACAACGAAAGAAATACAGATTGTGGTAAGTAATAACTGTATCAAGAGGCAGAGCAGAAACTGCGTAAAATGACGTCATCAAGCAATTTGAGATAAGGAAGTGTTTGGAGAGATAAGCTTTTTGGAAAGATAAATCAAGAGTTTAAGACACAAGGAACAAAATATCAAGTGTTGCCAAATTTTGGGATCTGTTGCAGGGAGCTAGGGGCACTCAAAGTTACAGTTTTTTGCGCATGCGTGCGCAGTTTCTGCTCTGTCGTATCAAGACCCATTAGCAATTGTTACACTTTTTTTTATATAAGGAACTTGGATCAGGCCATACTACTAATTGCAGCGTTAGCTGCATTCTATATCAAAACAATTAGCAAGGTGCGATATCTCTGTCTCTTTCTGTCGATTTGTGGTCAAATCAATTCAGTGTCAGTCTCGTCTCCAGAGTGAGTTCGCTGCTCTGCCTCTACTCTGGGATGTGCTCGGAAATTCCGCGCGGAGCCAACTCCGCACGGTTTTGCGCGTAGTAAATGGCTTCGGGATGTCAAAATTCGATGTAAAACCACATACTTTACCTATTTTGATCATCATTTGCAATTTATTTCCGACATTCGAAGAATAACGAGCCATTTCAAGTTGGAAGCTGCGATGAGAAAGCTCCTCTGTTTGCAACTTAGGCCCATATTCGCCCCAAACAAACCGTGCTTTTTTCACATTACCACTCTTGCTAACCCCAGATTATTGTTCGCCTAAAACGCTGCACTCACTAACTAACGTTATTGCTAGTAGTTTCTTAATTTAACATGAAATTTTGTCTATTTTAATACTAAAAGTTTCTTAATTGGTTTCTTATTTTTGAATGCAGAATTATCAATGTGGTCGCTAACACTGCGCTAGATATGTTTCTTGACATTTAAAACACGATTAAGGAATAAAAAGTGTTCTGTTAGGTCGAAAACACAAATGGTCAGATAATATTGCTCAAGAATAAAGGTTCAATGATCTGTTTGCTATAATATCCATGCTTTTAACTTTGACAAGTTTCGTAGTACTTCTCAGACATAGTACTAGAGTTTCTTAAAATTTTGGCCATCTTAGTACTAGTTTCTTATAAACCACCGTATTAGACATCGTGTATTGGTAAATCATATTTTGAATTTGACGACCAAAATGCTGGGTGAGTCAAAGAGTCTCAGCGTTTGAAAAGTCACCAAAATTCGTAGAATTGTACCGATCCTCAGTTTCTCTTTTTGATGTTTCAGATCAAAGCTTGCATTGAAATTTGGGATATAACCTATCGTTCGATTCGGATTCTTGTTTAGAATTGAACTGTTGGGCCTAAATCACCTGCTACTTTTTTCACGACCACCGGCTCTAAAAACGCCTCAAAAATCAGTTTTCTGGAACTGCTGTAACGTGAAACTAGGCATCAGCACTTGAATAAAGGTTCATTCTTGCCATTATCACAAAAACCTCCTTCTTCTAAGCCATATGCTGACCAGCAGACGATGGAGCAGCCGAAGCTCGTCGCCGATTGACATTTTTTGCCGTTTTTACAACCAGCTCATGGGCCAATTCAACTCAATGAGATGAGCGTAACTTGAGGGTTCTTATGGAGTGAGGCTAGATCTGATTCTTTAATTTATTGCGACACATTTCTGATACTGCCCTTAAGATTGATTGATGAGTTGCTTGATTGCAATAATTTTGTATTTGATCAATTAGCTCTCCTTTTCTGTCTTTTCAGCTGCTGTTCCAACAAGGACCCCCGGAAGTGCACTACAATTACACGCTGAAAGTATTAGGTTCTCGAAAAGACCGGGTGTTCAAAGCAGCGGCAGTTTCAGCTCGTAAGAACAGCGGACCTGGACGAAACTTGAAAAGCAGACCTACTTTGCATTGGAGTGTTGATGGCTGGAAGAAATGTACAAGACCCTGCGGCGGAGGTAAATTAGCGCTATTTACGTATTGTTTTGTTGTTTTGAATGAAGATTTTAGTGTTTGACCGGGGTGGAATAAAATAGTGGACCACGGCACCAAAGGTCCCAGAAATTTTCAGGCCTCCAGAAAGAATATGAGAAGACAGGAAAAGGGATAAAGACAGATGGTAAAAATAGAAAGTCGAGTTTGCGTCAAAATCTTCAAGGTTCTCTTTACTGGTAGGCTATAACCATACTAAGGAGTTTCGTAAAAAGATTTTGTTTTAAGTATGGAAATGGTCATCCAAAAAAATCAACAAAATTTGCCCAAAAAATCGTTTAAAGACTGATAATCAGTAAAGTTCATACTTTTCCTGAATTGATTCTTGCAGAAATTTTCAAGACTTGTTTTGGTCCCAGAAATTAAAACATTTTTCCACCCCTGGTGTTTGGTGAAGGTTAAGTTGCGGTATTTAGCACCAATCTTCGAAATTGCAGCAATAGAGAAGAGCTAATCGAGTCCTCGACCCCTTATCATGACGCTCAAGTGATAGACCCCTACCTGGAATCGAGCCCTGTCCGCCTGACTGTTCTGACTGCCTTGTCAGAGGATGACACCACTGTGCCACAACACCTTCAGTTTCGCCCTTGGACCATCAAAAATGGAGAGCATCGACTTTAGCAATGTCTTTCTCAATGAGTTTAGGTGTCTTTGTGAAGCCTGTAGCAGAGGTGGAAAAAGTCTGTGAAGGTGCGAAGCAGCTTGCCAGGAAGCTTGTTTCCTTTTGAAGGAAAAAGGATGAAACAAAGAGAGAAAGCGGACTAGTAGGAAGGAAAAGACGGGGAAAGGAGGAGAAAAAGAAGAATGGAGCATGGAAAGGGGAAAAAATTAGGAAGAAGGGGAAAGCAAAATTTAAGATATATAGTGGAAAGGAAGGAATGGAGGAGGGAAAGAATAGAAGGACGAGGACGGCAGTGCATAATAACATGTAAAGCAATAAAGTTGTAAGCTTCCTGAAACCTAAATATAACAGAAAACTATTTCAAGCGACTCTAGATTTGCCCATGAGAACGGAAACATGTGTTATATATACAGTAGTTAAATCGAAAATCTGGCACAAGAGCAAATTGATGATACAACGGAAGGAAGAATTTTGATTTGAGTAGCGTCACAGGAAGGATAATATCTTTTCCCCCGCTGCCATTTAGACTAAAAAAAGGAGCAAAATGAAAAAGCTGGTACGTTAAACTTTTATCATCAGTAGGAAAGGATCAACTGCATCTTTATTGCTCATTTCTGTGCAGATACGCCACGAGAAAATTAGCCACACGTTTATCTGCGTGGCCTGATTTTCAGATATTCCACGCGATGCCTCAGGACAACTTTTGAGATATTTTGAAAACATGAAGTAAGGAGTTGCAAGAAAAACGAAATATTTCGTTAGCTTTGTTACCAGAATTCTCAGAGCCGTTGAAAGAAATGTCATACTTTTTGCAAGTGTTTGTTCACTATTTATTGTATTCAACAATGCTAATATCGGTTTGTTTTGATGTTACAGGTGAACAACAACTGAACATTCGCTGTGTCGCAATATATCCAAACAAACGAACAAAAGTTGTGAAAAGTTCATACTGTCATGCACTCAAAAAGCCAACACAACGGAAAAGAATGTGTAACATGCATACTTGTAAACCAAGGTAAGAGCATTTGCCACTTTTTCTAACTTCGTAACTATGGTTACTCAAAAGACTGTGCCGCTACCGTGAATCTTTCGTTAAGCCTGTATCGTCGAATAAATCCCTACTTCATGACTAATAACTTCAATGTTACATTTTGATATGTCATTTCCTGTAAATTTTAATTCAAGACTGATATATGTTTCTCACTTTTCTGCTGTCCTTTATCAGCTAGACTCATCCTGCTGCCATCGAATATATACGTTATTTTTTAATAAGTTCCCCTTTAAAAGGCTCCTATCCAAAATTCCTCTGACCAATACACCCGCGGAACTTGTTCAAAGATTTACGGAATGGGGTTGATTGAACATTTTATGCAGCAATAACTGAGTTTTAGAAGCTTTGCTCCAGTGACTTGGTTCTGTTGAAAGATTTCGCAGTGCTTTACGGAAAGCCCCAAATCTTTACGTTTCTAGAGGTATTCTTGTAAACGCTTTTCAGTATATCGAAGGCTGTTCATATACACTGAACAACGGAGAATTTTTTCTTCTTTGAAGGAATGTGAAGCTAACCGAGAAGTTTGATGTGTTAGCTGCGGGGTGAACCCGACTGGGCCGGGAAAACAAACTAACAGAAATGTAGGCATTTTACGGAAGTACATGCGAGTGCCATATATTTGGTCTTATTTCTCAATTGCAAATTCAGGCTTTGTATCAGCTGACTAATTCATCCTCAGTGACTGATAAAATTTCCCTCTCAGACAAAAAAGGGAATTTAGATATTATTTTTGATTCTGTTGTAGATGGGTTCTGCTACCATGGAAGCCATGTAGCAAAACATGTGGCCAAGGTGCATTCCAAACAAGAGACGTTCGTTGTGTCAAAGTTATTCCAACAGAAAGAGGCAAAGTGGAAGTTAATTCACCATTTTACGAATGTGGTCCAAGGCCTGCTATTCAAAAGCCATGTGCATATGTACCATGTTACACTTGGAAGACAGATAATTGGTCATCGGTATGTTTAAGCACTTATTCGACCCAATAGTAATATTTATTGTTTTTTTAATGGTAATGACTTTAGTGGGAAGAAACCATAGCCTGTTTCAAAATGAAAACTTGCTGAAAATTTGACGTTGAATTTCATCTAGAAATTTGATATAATGCGTTAAAACGAAATGTTCATTGCATTTGGCGCTTGTTACGCATTTTGAGCATAATTGATCTTTGCTAAATTCTGATTTGTGTGAGGAAAGCGCATCTGAAATTAGATAAGAAATATCAGAAATTATATTGAAGTTTCAGTACAGTTTACTAACTTTACAAATTTGTTGCATGCCTTGAAAAATGATTACTGTATATGATTTTTCAAGCGGTGGGTGGATCTTGTACTCATACGATGAAATGGTAAAGGTTATGGATGGAAATGCCTGAGAAAATTTCCTACATCTTTATGTTTTTATTTTTGTAAGTCACCCTCTGATGAAGACACAAGTTAGAAGGACCACAATGTGCTAAAGATCTTGTCTTTTTTACCTGAAATTCATTTGTCTAATTTATATTGTTTATGTCGTTATGATACATTGTGTCTTAAATTCCACTCTGATACTCGTTTTTTAAGATATGACTTCTCTTTTTGCAGTGCTCAAAAACTTGCGACAAAGGAGTTCAAACAAGGAAAGCATTTTGCACTTCTGGTAATAGACTTCATAACAATGAACAATGTGATATCAAATCGAAGCCAGAAGTGGCACAAGTCTGTAACCTTAGACCATGCAGGACGTCATGGTTCATTGGAAAGTGGAGCAAGGTGAGAGCGATCTAAAGGTCTTTTTCATCTTCCTTGTTTCGCACTTTTGATGGAACATAATTGGCATAAAAAGCCAGCTAGCCATGTGGAAACAAACACCTCGAGAACCGGTGATAACAACAAAGATTGAAAAAGAGAACCACTACTCATAGAATAGAGAACGGCACAACCCAAGAACGTTTTTTGACAGTTTTCCATGCCCTTCTTTGAACATAATGGTTTGAATGGAACTTAGGATCATTTGCTGTAATTGTCCGGTGGAAAGTTTTTAGTAGTTTGATTATTTTCAAAATGGTGGCATTTTCTTTTTGTTGGAAGAATTTATGAAAAATATGACAAACACTAGAATCATCATAATTTCTAAAGTAAAAGAAGAAAACGCCACTATATTCAAGAAAGCCATAGTTTATGAGTTTATGTATATATATATAGTAGAAACCCGCATAGTAGGACCTTGGTTTTTCTTGGGCACCTGAATAGGTTCTTATTCACATGACTGTCATTCTAAATTCCAGCCTGCAAGGTTCTGCAAAGGTTCTATTATGCAGTACATGCCTTGCACACATTAATGCTGTTTTTCAGCACAAGAATTCTGATGAGTTTTTGAAAATTCTGTAGAATTCTTGAGAGCATATTTAGGTTAGAATCCTTTTGAAAATCTTTATTGCAACTGAAGAATTTTGATCAGAATGTCTAGAATTCTTGAAAATTCTGAGGAACTCTGAAGACGTGAAACCAATTATATAAGAACCTCTTCCAGTTTCAGCCTCTGGGGTGTTCTTGTTTGGGAGGTTTAAAGATTGAATCAAGGTTCATATAAATATTGGTTCTTTTTTGCTGGTTTTTACTGTATCTGCATCATATTAGCAATTAGAAATCTTTGTCTGATGGATTGTTTTTAGCTTTTTTTTTTGAGTTCACAACCTCAAAAGAATTACTGCAGATATTTTAAGAATATTAAAGACATCAAAAAATATTTACTATAACGGAACTATATTTACTATAAGCTGCAGAGAGTTTATTTTTCTTCTTTCAGTGCTCCAAATTTTGTGGAGAGGGAGTTGAGAGAAGACCAGTATTTTGCGCAGGAAAAGATGGTTCCGCTCTTTCAGAATCTTTGTGCAAAGACCAACCAAAGCCAAGTTCACTGAGAGCATGCATCAATAGAAAATGTGAAGGAATATGGGTTACATCGAATTGGACCCAGGTTTGTCTTTGAATTTACCTGTATATATATTTTATCTTGAATTGTGCTATTCAGGTGTCAATATCGTAAGCTTTGAATGTTTGTACTCAGGGGATCAAGTAGTGGCCCTGCCGAGGAAAAAACATTAAAATGGTTATATTAAACAATTAAAACCAAAGAAAAATTTTAAAAATTTTCTTGTGAAAGTGGTTGTCACCAAAGATATGCCATGCAACCTTCGTTGTAAAATCGTGGTAATAATAACCATTTTGCCTAAAGCCAGGACTAGTTTGTTAGCATTGATACTATCAGGTTGCTATGCGAAAGATTATTGCAGACTCTGCCGGATGAAATTAAAGAGTCCTAATTGAAGGTTTTTAAAATAGATATATATGGAAACAAAAGGCTTTATTGCAGATGTAGATTGTGTGAAAAACTTGCTTCAAATCTTGGTTTTTTGTAGCATTAGTTCGTATTATTTAGACTTGTATATTTGGTTATTGGCTTATTTAGTCCTCGCTAACTGAAGGATTTTTAGTTGGATTTTTCCCGACTCAAGTGAAAGAATACTTATCCTTAAAGGTGATCTGAAGCGAAAAGTTTTATTGATGCAAATGGATAACACTTTTGATTGATAAAGAATATCGCTTACCATTTTGTGATACCTTGTTTCATTTTCGAATTATACACTATTTTGTATGATTGACTGATGACGTCATTTTGTTTGCAAAAACTAATGAAAATGTATGAGGCTGGCTATGTTTCCTACAGGAAATTTACTCCAAGAACATTTCTTGAATTGGCATACCTTTCTAAACATCATATCAGTCCATGAAACAATTTCTATTACATTTATTCAGCTCAACTTAAATGTCTCTGACAACTGTAGCCTTTCAAAGCTTGGATACAGCTATATTTCAATATAGCATCCTAGCAATTTGCAAACAAAATGACGTCATCAAATGAAACTTAATATCAGTGGATAACTTGAAAACGAAAAGTGCTATCAAAGAAATTTAAACAAGATTCCGTATCATTCGACAGTACCATTAATTTGAATTAACAAAAATTTTCGCTTCAGATCACCTTTAAACAGTACCACCCTGGTTCTCTTCGCCAGCTTGACCAAATTTGGAGGCCAGGCCTCTTCTTCGGAAACGAAAACGTCAAGAAAGCAGACTGAAACAGTAATAAGCCCTTTGGAACAATGATGGTGCAGAAAAGGCTTTGGTTGGGAGAAAGTATTTAATGTGCTGAAAATCTATTTTACAGTGTTCTGCGCAATGTGGACTGGGTCATATCTCACGAATGGTAATATGCCTGAGTATGAAAGATGGGCTAATGAACCAAGTTTCAGAAGATAACTGTGACTTGACGACGAAGCCAGAGTCAAAGAAAGAATGCGAACGGAAGCCGTGTAATCCGGAATGGTTTACAAGCGAATGGAGTCATGTATGTATTTTTGTTCATGCATAGACGTAGGAACCGGGGGGCACTGGGGGCACATGCCCCCAAGATTTTGCTACAAAACAAAGAAGTGCCCATTTTATTTTTAGAAAGTCCCCTTTTTTCTTGAGGAAAAAGTGTCTTCGAAACGTCGTGACCCCCCCCCCCCTCCAAGTTTGAGAGCTTCCTACGTTCCTGTGTTAATGTTCAAGACCATCCTTTCTTACAATCAACCACTTACAGTATCATCCATTTTTTAGATTCACCAGCATACAATCAACAACATCTAATACAAAACAAAATGCAAGTGGGGGAATCTATAGTTAATGGGGGAATTTTTAAAGAGGGGCTCTCTCAGTAGCTGAGCTAATCGAGGAAAAGCTCACTCCCCCTCTTGTTGTGCTTAAGGTGCCTTAAAAATGCTACATTCATGATTTACTAATTTTTGGCTGGATAGAATGTTTTGAAATTGCAGAATCATAAAATTGGCAGTACAATATGGAGTTAAATGTACAAAGGCCTTATGCCAAACAGTTAGAATAGGGCATAGATATATTTCAAAGCAATACTTTTGCATGCAAGACGGACGGAGCAGAGCAACGGGACCCCTAGAAATATTTTTAGAGTTAAATTCATTTGTCTTGAATCTTCCCGTATGTGCTTTATAGGCCTCTAAATTTCTGAAACCTGAACATTTTCTCATGCTCGTGAGACACACGAATAACTTTCGAAGCTAAGAGGGATCAATTCTTGCCAATCGTCTCTAATTTTTCTTTTCAGTTTTCGAGTAACCCTTAAAGAAATTTCTGTTTAAGCTGCTAATGACGGTTCTTCGTTGTGCTTAAATAGAACTTTGCGAATTTTAGACGAAAGATTTTTATGCAACTATTTGTCTTAAGAAAATGCCATTTCTTATAAAGTGTTCTGATCATAGGAGTATCTCTTTCTAGTGTTCCAGAACATGTGGTCGTGGAATACGAATTAGACAAATCAACTGTATGCTGAAAAATGGACAGCTAGGCAGAGGCTGCCAAGCGGAAACAAGACCAAACGCTGCTATGATATGCCAGATAAGAGCATGTGAAAATGAAATTGATGAAGGAGTTGCCAAGGCAACATTCAGTGGAAAAGCAACGGAAAGTTCACAGGAGGCCTCGGAGAAAGGTTTAAATGACGGAGAAGAGGACGCTCAGCCTGAAGAGGAGATTAAGCGAGGCTCAGCTGGTGTAGTTTCTGCTAATGAGCCAGGTAGGTCTACATCTACTGTTCAAAGAACAACACAAAGCCAGCCCAAAGGTAGGCCAGAAGCTCCAACCGAGTTTTCAAGACTGCAGTCGACTGTCAAAGACAATTCTCGAAGCTCAGTGCCTACTAAACATATTAGCTCCGAGCGTGGATCTCCTGTAGAAACGCGAGATTCGAAAGCGAAAAATGACAGTTACGCTGCCGCTGAAACCGTCGTTGCTATTCCAGTTACAAGGTTTTTCAAACGAGAGGAAAGAAAAACAGAGCGTCAAAGAGAACTTACGGCGACCGAAACAGTGACGACAAGAGAGATGACTACTACTCGAGCACCTACTCCGAAACCGACTCCGAAGCCAACGAAAGCCCCACGAAGGCAAGAGGTAAATGTTTGCAGGGATTCTTTTAAGAGTAATTACTGCAGAGTAATATTGAGAATCGGATTTTGCAAATTTTCGACATATCGAAAGAGATGTTGTGGATCTTGTGAAAAAAGTTCTGTTAGCATCAGGTGATTTAGTGTGTTACAATGAGTAATTCTATCAATGAAGCCATGGACAGAATGTAGACCGGCATGCTAGAACCAAAAGCAGCAGCCCAGCGAAAGATCTTTATTGGGTAGACTACTCAAAGAGAAAGTAGAGACTGTCGAACTGAATTGCGGCATTCTGAAAGATTGTGAGAAGAAAATGTATGTCACCAGCTCAGCTCCATTATGGTTAATACGGCTGCATTGAGTCTTCGGTAATGATTCACTTCAACACTTTTTGGACCGTGATATTTTTTTGCTGTTTGAAAATTTACAGTAGCATTATTTTGAAGCTTCAGCAAGTGGTACGTCCTCTTTTTACTAACTCTATACTTCCACCTTGTTTAGAAATTTGGCCTTTACCCTTTAGCTGTTTCTTACGAAATGCAGACAAGTATGAAAGTGCCTATGGTCAATCTGTGGTGCAATTTTAGTCTTTCATGCGATGCAGATATTTTTTATGTTTCAAATCTAATCACGGATATAAAAAGGAGCTTTCCAGTTAAATCTCTAATTTCCTTCGTCAGTTTTCTTGTAGACCGTCAGAACTTCTAAGGCCTGTTTCATATCAAATGTGAGGGAAGTTTGTTGTAACTCAAAATTACTGTTGCAAAGCTTGATCGCTTTTATTTGCAGAATCTGTGCCTGATATCTATGGGAGATTTTAATTTAAACTTTAATCATTTAGTTAATTAACTAAACAATCTTTAATCACATGAACGTTGAACTTTTTACTATGAATGGAAAACAAAATCCTGCTGTGACGAAATTCGAGGAGACTCAGTTGCCACAAACTGCTACTAAAAAGCGTCCTTGCCCCATAAATTCAACATTCTAGTGATGATGATGCATCATGTACCCGACAGTCTCAAATGCAGCCTTATAAGAACGATGTCTTTTCCAGCTAGGGACTGAATCTCGTAATAATAAAATTTGTATATTTAGGGAATCGTATTTTGATACATAGACTCTTAGTTTTCGATGTAGAGGATTTTTATATTCTATTTATGTGAAATATATATCCCAAATAGTATATCCTAT
Organism: Aurelia sp. 4 Dawson et al 2005; assembly: GCA_964019985.1. Lineage (NCBI taxonomy): Eukaryota > Metazoa > Cnidaria > Scyphozoa > Semaeostomeae > Ulmaridae > Aurelia > Aurelia sp. 4 Dawson et al 2005. The sequence goes on from OZ026499.1 coordinate 17,257,656, forward strand.
GTGCAAATGCACTTGTTAGTATTTCTGGTTGTATTATACTCAAATATAATTATTTGTAGCTTTGTATTAAACTTCTAGTTTAGTTCTTTGAAAGTTTCGTGTCGTAAATCGTTTTAAGCATCAAGCTGTTTCTTTTGCAATCAGAGAATTACATCATCAGGCAGAAGATTTTCAGATAAAAGGACATTTTTTTAGGTTTGCTAGCTTTAATTGAAAGCGAAATCTTTCTGAAAACCTGAAACGTAAACATTGCCATTGTTGTAAAGATTCTATTTTTAACTCGTAATGCAAATGAAAGGTGCTGGTATAAGGCTCTGTGTGAAGAGTTGCTTTGCAGTATGATGGAGGGTTCTAGCCCCTTTCACGCATTTCGCTGTAAAAGAGTTTGTCAAGTCATATTTACATTTATATTTAATGCTTAGGAAACAATGGAAAATTGAGAAAAGATTTTCTTTTATTTCGATCGAGGGTTCTATCCCATTTCGCTCATCTCGCAGTAAATAATTTTTATCCAGGCCAATTGATCTAGATTTTCAATATTTCCAAAAATGCAAAAAGGCTCACAAGCATTGCTTTAGCCACTTGGCTATCAACGAATGCTCGATTCATGCTAATTTCTGTAGTAAATCTGTTACAAGGTAGATGTCAAGTGAGATTTGCGATAACGCGAAATTACTTTGGAAAGCACTTCAATCGTTGCCATTCGTGGTTATTTTCGTGTGACATGTTTGAGGCTATAATTTCTTTGATACGGATTTTCTAGCCCGTAAAAATTTTGGTGCACCCTGTATGCAAAACAACTCAAAAGTTGATGCATTTGGATTGATTGCAAAAGGAACACCTTCTGTATGTTCTTAGGTCTCTATGTGGTGCCGTGACCCAATATTTATTTATGGGTGTCTGTATAATAATCGTAGTAGCGGTCATCATAATCGTGTCCACTGGTTGGCATGTTGATGCATCACGTCAAATTTTCACGTACTGCCTGTTATTTCGATATGTCAGGTTAAGTTGACTGATCGCAAAATGGTCGTATATGCATTTTGTATCGCGTGGGAAAGTAGTAGTTACTAAGAAGGAAAGAATTTTCGATACTTTCCATTTTATGTAATCGTTTATTCAAAATGAAACACTCTTTAAACTATAGACAGTTTTTAAGAATCATATTACCAGCTATAAGAATTTTCCAAATAAGTAAAGTAGATAAATACGTTTTTGGAGGTTACTTTACAATTTCCCCAAAGACGTGGATAATCGGATCGAGCAGTTAACACCAACATGAAATATTGTTGTATTTCCATGCTATCTTTCTTACGGTAACCACATCCTTGATTTAATGGTACCCTTGAATAATTGTCTTTCATGCCACTGTTTATAACGAACATAAAGCAGTATAAGTTACAGCACAAAATAGAAATAATTTTTATTCTATGGTTATAGTAAATAACCCGCGTATTAGAAAGAACCTACAGTTTTGGAAATCAGCCGGGGTTCCAGTACAATTGATACAATCAATTGGCTTTGAGACAATTTCAGCCTGCTGTTTCTTAATCCACAAGGTCCTTTCGTGTGAGTGTTTCTAGACTTATGACCTAGAGACCTTTGTTTGCCTGTGCTCTTTGACTTGATGATGGTGCTTCAGTCAACCTGATCCTAGTTAGGCCCAAACTCTGTGCTTCCTAAAATACCAATCAGAATGCGAGATTTAAGACTTACTTTGGTGACGACAACTTTGATGGAACTTTCGATTCGATTGAACAACTGATTGCATGCCGATGAAATTCGAGATTAGACGCCATGATTCGAGATTCGAGGCTGAGATTCCATCATGATTCGACTGATGAATGCAGAAAAAATAGGGCCTTCTTTTTCATTTTTTTATTACGAGTCCCACTTAAGCAAGGTTCACCGCAGGGATAAAAGGGACTCATCGTCATAGTCTAGGGTAGGGTGCTTCCTTAATTCAAAGTAGCGTACGAAGTTGTGGGTTTGTTATGGCATTTTAAGACGTTTTTGACGTTTTTCATCCCACTGACTACATACCGTAAAGTAATCCAAAAATACATTTGAATAAGTGCCCCATGCACTAGCGGAACTACTGTAGATAACGCCATCTGATGACTGGTATAGCTCGTAATATTTTCTGATCGTGTAAGCCAAACTTTGTCGAATTTAGATTCGAACGTTGCCATGTTTCTGCGTTGTTCCTAGATGATGATTTAATTTAGATCCAAAATATTTTTTGCTCCATGATGGGTATCTTGTAATGCAATGTTGCATGTAATTGATACAAAAATCAACGAAATATTAATCAGAAAGACCCGTGAATATTTGACTTTTTATTCGGGGGCCTTCCTGTGGTTCTGCGGTCCCTTTAGCAAGGGATTCTCAGGGTCCCTTCTTACTTCTCATAGCTAATTCTAAATTAACCTTACAATTAACTTTGAGAAGTTGAGGCTATAGAAATTGAAAAAGGGCCGTTTTCACGTAACCTCGCATCTTACTAAAAGTGTACACACCGCTCCCGTCATTGAGGAAGGAGGACATGTTCCCTTGACATAAAGATAGTGCCCATGTTTGTTTTTTGGATGGAATTGTTGCTCAAACAGCTACTGTAACTTTGTCTACTATATGTGCATACAACGTTTTTTATTCATATGAAATAATTTACAACAATGTTTACGCTCTACTCTACTATACTGATCCAAAACCACTAGACAACACCACAGGGACAATACCAAGGGAAGCGAAAAAACCAACGACTACCCCAAGGCCAGAGACATAAAGACTCACAATATTAAGCTAAAACTACAACATGCAACGTTCCCCTAAATACGAAAGGAAGACATTTTTCCTTCACCTAAAAATAGTTCCTATGTTTGCTCTTTGGATGGAATTGTTAATTGCTGCTCACACAGCAACGGGACGGTGTCTACTCGTTGTGTATACAACGTTCCCCTTACTACAAAAGGAGGACAATTTTCCTTCACCTAAAAATAGTTCCTGTTTGCTTTTTGGGTGAAATTGCTGCTCACACAGCAACAGGAACGGTGTGTATGCAACGTCCCCATTATTACAAAAGGAGGACTTTTTCCCTTGACCTGAAAATAATTGCCATTTGTTTTGTGATCGAATTCTTACTCGAACATCAATTTTCCCGCCAAAACGGGGGTAAGTCAATATGAAGGAGATATTACAACAGCCTCTTAGCCCTGTGACTGTGATTCAATATTTTCCTTTGAGAAGACATGCAAGATGGCCGCTCCTTTGAAAAAGATCAAAGTCCTTGAGCTTGCAGGATTGGCTCCTGTGCCAATGGCTGGCATGATTTTAGCTGATTTTGGAGCTTCAGTTCTACGGATTGATAAATTTGGCGATGCATTAGCTCCTGACAGACTGGCAAGAGGGAAAAAATCGATTCAAATTAACCTAAAGACTTCGAAAGGGGTCGAAATCGTGAAGAAATTATCAAGAAGTTCTGATGTGTTAATAGAACCATTTCGCCCTGGTGTGATGGAGAAGTTAGGGCTAGGACCTGAAGCACTAATGAAGGAAAACGAAAAGTTGATTTATGCAAGGCTAACAGGTAAATTTCCATCTAATTTGAATAATCCGTACCACAATCACCTCAACAGAAAACGCTGTGTGCATTAAATTTTGTATGGAGTATGACATTTGCACACCCAAGAAAGATGATAGGGTAGTAATAACTAACAGCAGATAAACAAAAAGGACCCTTCTTTGCACAACTGCACAAGCAACAGATTACGAACAAAATGTCAGTCATCACCAGTGAGAGTAAGGCAATCTTCACCAAGACCTCAGGTGTGCAAAGAAGGGTCCTCTATTGTTTGTTTGCATGCACTGCATGCAAGAATGATGGTGCGACATGTCAGGGCCTATACATTACAAAAGATACCAAAATTAGTAGGGTGGCAGGTAGATATTCAAATTGTTAAGCCGTAATCCCTTGCACAAGGATTTTGGTTTGGCCCCTGAACTATGCTTGTGCATCCAATAATATATATCCCAAACCATCCTGCAAATCCTTTCTTTTTACCAATCCATGTCTCTTTAGCAAATTTGATCACCATATACATTGATCACTTTCTTTGTTTTTGAGGTCAATAGTCTTAGAAATTCACGAAACAGAAGACTGGGAAATTTTTTAAATGTCCTAGGATTTCTTTTCAAAGTCACCAACCTTTGGAATGATTCCGTGTTCAGTTAAGAAGAAGCAGAATCAAGCAATCCCATCAGCTGACAGATAGCCTTCAAACACTATTCATCAGCCTGTGAAAATGGATAGTGTTTTGATAGACCTGGCATCACAGGGATCAGGAATAATTGGCAAACTTTAAAAAAATTGTCTAAAAACATTGTCATATAGGAAACTAGGGAGCTACGTAGGAAACTGCGAAGGAATGCAGCTATCATTTCAAGGCCTTGCAAATACTCTGCAGTTCCCAATGCAGCTCCCATTCCAGACATTTTTTGACATTTTTTAAGTTTGCCAGTTATTTCCTGGGCTATCTGTGCTAATATCAGTCAAGCTCTGATGAAAAAGCAAAGCTTGCCTAAAAATATGTCTTTGCCATAACTATCAACAAATTATAGAATTCAATGGTTGAAAATCTTTTTGACAATTGAGAATTGAGATAGAAAATTGAAAATGCGCTCTTAGGAGTACAAAGTCATATTTTGCTCTTTTTTACAAACTGAAGCATCGGCTTATAGAGTAACTGAGAATGAAATATGCAGTCCTCATCATTCACATGATGAAAGTTGATCAGAAGTCATTGTTAAAGATTATTTTCTGTACCAACCAGATGAGTCCATTTCAAGTGAAAAGTTTGCAACAAATAAATTTTGGACAAAATATTTTCCGATAAAAAATTTTTGGAAATTTTTCACAGTATTTCAGATGTTTTTACAGAAATTTTGGAAGACTAAAAAGCGAGATGTTTTCAGCTTATTTTTACGTATTTAATACTAAAAATGTCATACATTTAAAGTTGTGCCTCATTTTAGGGCTCCTTGGTCAGAAACTTCCACAAATGATTACTGTTGAGGATGAGTAGAATTATTACTCTGTTGAATTTAGTGTTAAAACATATCATTTTTCAGCAGTTTCTCTTCACACGTCATTTCTCTTATCACATTCCTTTTTGATGCAAATTGTTCCCTGAGCAAAACATTACATCATCAGACAGTGCATATGTTTTGCTGTTGATCTTCCTATGCTGCACAAAAATAGGACGCTAATATTTCAAACTAACAAAATTTTGGACATATTGGAATTTGTAGACCTGTATAGATTTGGTATGAAAATATCAGCATTAAAAATTGTTGGCTTTTAATGCAGTTCAGGTTGGTGTCGTAACAAGGAGAAGTGTCATGAAGTATCATGATATTTAGAATAAAATTCATTTTTCTCAGGATTTGGTCAGGATGGCCCTTTGTCTGGAAAGGCAGGACATGATATCAATTACCTTGCAATCTCTGGAGTTCTGTCATTGATTGGAAGGAAAGGAGAGAAGCCGCTTGCTCCTCTTAACCTTCTTGCTGATTTTGCTGGAGGATCGCTCACATGTGTTATTGGCATACTGATGGCTTTGCTAGAACAATCCACTTCAGGAAAAGGTCAAGTAATAGATTGCTCAATGGTAAGTGTTTTACATAATACATAACAAAAGATTCATTCAAATAGGGGTGGCATCAGCCCTGAAAGAGTGGCGTGTGTGAGAGAAAAAATTTATTGGCAGAAGGTGTACCTAATGTTTTTCATAATGTTTTTGCTTAGGAATAAATAGCAACCTGAGGAAAGTAGGGCTGGCATGTCTACCACAATCCACCCCATGACACCCCATATTCAAATGTTCTTGCAGATGTGATGATGCTTATACATACTGTATGTTGATATCTATGATGGAATTAAAATAAGATGCAATATATATTATGGTATCATGCTATATTTTCACATCATTTCCGTAAGAAAGTTTTCTTTCAGAAGTTTCCAAAGAGCGTCTGAAAAGTTTTTTGTCCAAAGCTATTTTTCCGGAACTTTTCCATTCAAAAGTTTTTTATTTTAATGTATCTGTTTTAATTATGATTATATTGGGTTAGAGTTAATTCAATAATGCATCTTTCTTACCTTTATTCCATCATGTTAAAATTCAGTTGGTAATATACAAGTATGCAATCTGTCCCAAAAAAATTGTGCCCTGTTTGTGTGGCTGCTGGGGTTTTTATTGCTTGACTAGGTCAGGCTTCAACTTAGAATTTGAGACCTTGCATGAGTCAAGCAACCACTTATTTTGCCTTCTCTCTACGATAGTTCAGTGACAATTTTGTCAGATTTTCTCACGCAACATCTCAAACTCTAAGTTGAAGCTTGACCTATGCAACTGTGTAAAATCTGAGATAATTGAATCTATAGCTCCTCCACAGCAGCCACAGTTACGGGAAAATTTTTTGGGACACCATGTATATATATTTGTTTACTCTTTGTTTAAAGTACTTTATGATCATAAAGCAAAAGGGGGATTCTTCCAATGTTGATTTTGAGGTCTTAGTATTTGAAGTCAGTTGACACATTGATATATTTTTTGCTTTTCAAGTCAAATGCTCCATCTCTTTCACATAAATGTAATAACTATACATTAAGAAAAAAACTTAAAACTTTGGTTCTTGAGGAGTTTCTTGAAAACAATTTGCGTATGGCAGCATATTTTTTATTTGGTTCACAGCTAGTTTTACCCCAGTTAAAAGGACCGCGGAGCAGGGTAGGCTGGGTGGGCTGTAGCCCACCCACTTTTTGGCAGCAAATGGCTTTATCTTTGTTGGCAAAATTTTGAAAATAATTAGCATTTAGTCGGCTGAAAGAGAAGCTGAAATTGGAACCGTTAAAGACGAATTCAGAATGATGTATATTGAAGCCCTTGATTTCGTAGTACACTTCATAGATCTGCGATTCAATCAGTCAAATTTTAAAGCATGCAAACAGCTCGAATTGCTACTTTTCGAAGCATTGGCGGTATTGGCATCCAATGATTTTGCAGTTGAAATTGAATACTTGAAACTACTCACTACGATGATGATAGTTCTTCGTGTTATTATGAAAAGGGCGTTTTCCAGCAATCCAATGAGCGTGATCCCAAAAAATTTTTCGGGGTCTGGGCCCCCGGACCCCCAAGCTACACTCGCTTCCTAGCTCATCCACTCTTAAGATCGATCCGCGGTCCCCAAGTTCAATCTAAACAATATGACAGTTACGTTCAAATTCTAAACAGCATATCAGCTGAACCAGGAAAAGTTCCCGCTCTTTTGAAAACCCATTGCATCCAGAATGCCAAATACCACAACAACAACAACCTACAATGCCTGCCAAAAGTCTTGGAACACATCTGCTAATTTTGCCTTGTTTTGCGATTTCCCCCTCTCCCCCTTAGAACAATGTTGTTTTGTGGTCAAAAAATTGGGATGACAGGACGATCCGCGACTCTGCTGGAATGCTGGGACAATAACCTTCGAAATCAACATTGTTTCGGGAGAGAGGGGGTATTTAAACCTGATGGCTATGGTTAGAAATGCGGATTATGAAGAAATGGCCTAAGTGTTCCAAGGACTTTTGGCAGGCATTGTAGGTCCCATCCTCCCAGACATTTTTGTTACATTTTTGATTGCAATTTTTCCAGATCTTTTAAAGTGGGGTTGCATTCACCCCCTCATAGACCCTCTAGGCCTGTCACTGTACCAATAAAAACAGTGAATTGAATGACTTCGAAGTTCGGAAAGGGATTTTGTCGTTTCCGCTTGCTTTTATCATCTGTACCAGTTATTTTGAAAATCAGTAATGCAATGGTTTTATGACTCATTTGATAACGACTTATGCACATCAAACTCAGATCTATCGTATTTATCTTAAACTGCCGTTGCAAAGGCCCTAGGGATACTTTCAACTTAAACGTTCGTAAATTCTTTCCTTATTGACGGGTTATTCTTCAGTAATACCAATGCACAAAAGATTTAAGAGAAATGAAGTGATCGATTTCGTAGTAAACCATAGACCTTAGACGCCATCCTGCTGTGAAGGGCCTGAGATGGATATTCGAGGAAATCTGTCGATAATTTATTTCTCGTGATTCCTGTTTTAGAATACTTCCCTCTCTAGGTGACTTTTAATACTTCTAAACAGGGACTGATGCATCAAAAATCAAGATTAAATTAGAGAGTTGAAAATTCCTTCACGGATTGAAAAGTTCATAAAGAGCTATCATTTGAAAAATAGTAGAAACATATTGCTAGGTAGCAATGAAATTTGAAACAGCGATCAAACTTTGCTGAGATGTAAAAGCTTGAACTGTTGACCATTTTCTATAAATCTTAGATCATGTTCTAGTTTAAAGGCTACTTTGTATGAACAAATTCTTTTATCAAGGTTGGGAATGCAGTTCTAAACTCATAGATGGTTTGCGCAAAGGCATGTTCTTAGAGTTCTTGAAAACAGGTTGAAATTATCTGTTAATATCTGACGAGTTTTCGCTTCAGTATCTCAACATAGTGTCATCGATTTGAAATTTGGTGATGCTTTTGCTTACATGTTTCATGAGATCGCGACTTTTAGTTATTGTCGATAAAGCTTGGCGAAATAGGTTCATTTCACCAGAAAGTAGCAAGCTTTATCCTTGTTTTCGTCAATGAGGAATATTGATAATCTTTAAAATTGACCGAGCAGGTTCTTGTAAATAATCGCCTATCCAACATGTATAACTAGAATACAAGATCTGTCGCAATTGCCTAACCAGTGGTAACAAAATCCAATATTCTCACAAAAGCAGAGGATGAGAGGAGCGACGGAAATAATTTCGGACTTTATTTTAATGATATTTCATTTATCTGTATATAAAAAACTTGATACTAAAAGTGGTTACCAAAACTTTGATACTATGAAGAAGGCGGACGCAAAGAGAAAGACAGATTTTTGGCACACTTAGGCTTTTCGAATCTAAGTTCTCATCAGAGTGTGACTTTAGATTTAGTTTAAAAATCTAAAGTCACACTCTGATGAGAACGTAGGTTTGAAAGGCCTCAGTGTGCCAAAAATTTGTCTTTTTCTTTGCGTCCGCCTTTTTCATAGTAATAAATATTTGTATATAGATATAAGGATAAGTCGACATTTCCAGGAGTCGTAAATAGCAAAGACATTCAAGTGGCTATTGATGGTTTAAAAATTGTTAAATTATTAAGTTGGAAACATTTTTAGTATTCTTATTATAGCATTTTTAGTATTTAATATTTGGTATTTTAAACATATCTTTTGTATAAGGTTTCAAACCGAACTTGGTTACCATAAGCGAATCTAAATCAAAATAAATGGCAATTCATTCTTAAAAAGTATGTAAAATGAGGTTAGCAAGCATGAGTCTCGAAAAGCCTTTATTTAACAACTTTGCTGTTGTAAAACCTGTAAGACATTTCATGCCCCATTTGTAGGATGATAGGATTAACAGAAAAAGTAGAAAATACAGAAGAAGAAAATTTGACGTAAATTGCTTTTGCAGCAGGCATCACACGGATGATCTATCCAAGGAATGTATTGATCTTGTTTTAATTCCTCCAACGTTCATGCTAAGAGCCATGTCGTGAGTTTTATGAATGCTTACAAGACTGATCCAGATTTGCAATTTCATTCAGAAAATGTGTTGATCTCACGTGAGAATGTTCCATGATTTCATTCATAAATCCGCACCTGGGCAAGTCTTATGCAATATTAATGCATGAGAAAAGTTGTCTCATGTCACGAAATTAACATATCTAAAGCTTGATCAATTTAAAACATTGATTATGTGAAGATTGCTGATTTTATCTTGATATTTGGAGAAAGAAATTGTAATTTTAGCGTGGGTAAAATTTCACTGACATGTACATACTCCTATAGATCATGTTCTTAAAGAGCCATGAGAAATTTAGGTTGCAAGAAAATTGTTTTGACATTGCAGCGTTTTGCTTTCATGCCATTGACTGGAGTTTCGAACTTTTTTTGCCAGTTTAGTTATGAAATGATAGTTAAATGTGGATAGAAATTCACCGAAATAGCATATGATCAGAGCGAAATCTGTGAAGTAGTCTTAATGTTAAGTAGTGTTATTGTTACGAATTTTCAATAGTAGGAACTTTTTTCTGGCTCACCAGGTAGTGGGATCCTAAGTTTACTCCTTCTGGTAAAACCTTTCATAAATGCCAAATAATAATTTCTTGCACAAAAAGCAAGATAAAACCAAAAAATATAGCAATACCTCAAAGCAAAATGTCTTACAACATTCATAGCAACCTAAGATTTCTCGTTGCTTTTGAATGTAAAAATTTGATTCAGGCAAAACGTTTCATCAACGCTAAATAATAATTCTTGTCCGATCTAGCAAGATAACACCAAAAAATATAGTAATACCTCAAAGCAAAATATCTTACAACATTCATAGCAACCTAAGATTTCTCGTTGCTTTTGAATGTAAAACTTTGATTCAGGCAAAACGTTTCATCAACGCTAAATAATAATTCTTGTCCGATCTAGCAAGATAACACCAAAAAATGTAGTAATAAGTCAAAAGCTAAATGTCTCATACTATTCAGCAAAGATTTTCTATGGCTCATCAATGCTTATCATAACTTCTTGCTCAAAATAGTAAGAAAAACCTGAAGATACTGCAAAACGTCAAGGCAAAATGGTTTAACACATCTACTAGAGCAACTACAGCAACCAAAGATTAGTCGATGTTATCAATGTGAAATTTAATGAGCTCCGCATAGGTTTTGCTCGGTCAGGTAAAACGTGTCATCAGTGCTAAATTTTAATTCCTTCCTCAAGATGGCGAGATAAAACTTAGCACAATAGTGACTTAGGCCCTGGCTTCCCTCTCGCGTAGGAAATGTAACTCGCACTTGTGTACCTTAATTACTTGTTTGTCTTAGGGTACAAATTACCGTTCAACGCTTAATTAATAGCTGAAGATGAACCGAGTATGATTCATTCAACTTCGAGTTAAAAGCCGAAAAAATCAAAGTATTTTGGTGATTTTTCTCGTTGTCCTACCAGCACTAGAAGTATTGGTAGATTCAACTTTATAAAAATTTCGTGGTTGCAAAATGACGGTAAAAGGGCCTAAAACATTGATCAAATCATAAGGACTCCATTCACACCGAACAATAGGCCATGAGCGTTTCACCTCCCTAAAGAGATATAAGATATCGATTTTCAAACAAATAAGAAAGATTTTCAATCCCGTTGCAATTGATGTATAGAGGATATCGCTCACCCATGAGAAATGGCATTTCCATAATTATTCTGTGCGAGAAGTCATTTTTTTTCTATTCATATAAGAAATTTACAACAAGTTTTACATTCTACTATACGTATTTAGCTACTATACAATACTACAGGGACGATGCAAAGGGGAGCGAAAAACAACGACTACCCCAATAGTCATTCATGCATTGATCGATGTTTTAGGCAATTTTTCAGTCATTTTGTAACCAATGAAATTTTTGTAAAGTTGAATTTACCTATATTTGTAGTGCTGGTAGGACAGTGAGAAAAATCACAAAAATACTTTGATCTTTCGGCTTTTAACTAGAATTTGAATGATTCAAATCCGTGAAGTAGTCTTGGTGTTATGAATTTTCAAAAGTGGGAACCTTTTTCTGGCTTACCTGGTAGATTCTTCTTTTGAAAGCATTGAGGTATATTAGGTTGCCATGACATTTGATGGATGTTACAAGACATTTTGGCTTGACGTAGCATTATATTTCAAGGTTTCTGCTTCTATTTTTGGCAAGCAATTATGAGTTAGCATACGGATTCCGTAATGCCAACAGATTGAGAAAGACCTATTGTCAACTGTTTCCGTAGTTTGGTTCAGTTTGTTACTCATTGACTGATGCTATAGTCTAAAGTTTAGTAGATGTATGAGGGGCTGATAGTTTGCAAGCTATATTCGAATTTTGCTCGCAGAGTTCTAAGCGCAAGACATACTAAACAAAACACGGTAAAACTGGAGTAGAATAAAATTCTATTTTATGGAAACATTTAATGATGTTTTGCGTGTTCAATGTCGAAAATTTTGAGAAAATTTCAGTGCTAAGGCGTTTTCGTAGATTCTTACTGACCAAATTAGAAAAGGTTTGTTTGGGAATGTTTTGATGTTCTTTTTGATTCCTCGGTTCATCGACGCGTTTTGAGCTTTATAGGAATGCGGAAATATTAACGAAGAAGCTACATAGCTAAACTGTAAGCCAATGATCTTTATCCATCTACTGGGTGAGTCAAAAATTATCGTATTTGGGAAATTGAGATCCTTCTTTTCACTGAAACTTCAACTGAATTTTTTATGTTTTTTTCAGCAGTTCTGTATGCTTTACTTCTGTCAGAAGCCAGTTATTGGCCAAATGTAACTTTCCTCAAATAACTCAAAAACAATTAACACACGCTGATCCACATTTTTGGCAAAACGTTATTTTTCGTTCCGAACTGTGACTGGAAAGAATCATCAAATCTTAGTTGTTTCTTTTTCATAATCAAGCAATAATTTATGCCAAAAATGTTTTATGTTATTTACTTGTTTATCTTTGTAAGATGGCACTACTCGCAGCAAGAAGATTTTTTTGCCAAAAACATTATTTGATCGTAATTGGTAAATGGAAGGTAAATTAGATAGGACCAACGACATCTGTTGTCTTTGTCCTAAAATCAGTGAACCCAATTGTTGAAAATGTTGTCTTCAAGATCAATATCGAGTATTACAAATTTAAAAACAATTTCAAAAATTAAGGTTGAGTTTCGTTCGAGCGATAGATTTAATTTCTTTCGAATCGATTTTTACTAGTTTTTGCAATATGATTTGTCAAACAGTGAATACATTTTTTAACTTAGCTGACCTTACTTCAATAAATCGCTGCTTATCAGTCTCTGACGAGGTTACAAAACAAAGGCTCCGCCTAATTCTATAGACCCATTAACAAATCGACTAAACCACTTTAATCAAAACATAAACAATATTTCATGTATAATGTGTCAAATCATTGCAAGGTTTGTTGTTTTCAGGTGGTGGGCTTATCGTGCGATGTTGGCCATTTGAAGATGGCAGAATTTTCACGATACCAAGTCTAAACTTAAAGGAAATTTGAGAGTGTTAATAAGCCTGTGAATTGAACAAAAACGAAAACACTCAGAAACGGCGGTATTTCTCGTTTCTTTAGCTATCCACTGTTCACGGTGAATGTGCTATATCGATTTGAGCAGAGTCTTGATTTGAGGGGGTTTTTTAAGATTGTTTTGCACTGTGCAAATACAAACGTAACCTTACACAAACCCTTTGAACATAGTTTCAAAGGGCACTGGCAATGATAAATGGGCTTGTCTATAAATTGTACAAAGAAAAACTCAGACACACACAGCATTGTTTCTTGTTTCCTTGACTATCCATTTTCGCAGTGAGTGTGCAACTTCGATTTGAATGGAATGTTTCTAGATTGTTTTCCTCTTTGCAAATGCAAGCTTATAACCTTGCAAAAAACCTTTTAAGGGAAGTTTGCAATGATAAATTGTCAACTTATAAACTTATCAAGAGAATAGATCATCATCATCATCACCACCACCACCATCATTTTCATCATCATCATCTTCATCACCACCACCACCACCACCACCACCACCACCACCACCACCACCACCACCACCACCACCACCACCACCACCACCACCACCACCACCACCACCACCACCACCACCACCACCACCACCACCACCAACACCACCAACACCAACACCAACACCAACACCACCACCACCACCACCACCACCACCACCACCACCACCACCACCACCATCATCACCACCACCACCACCACCACCACCACCATCATCATCATCATCATCGTCATCATCATCATCATCACCACCACCACCACCACCACCACCACCACCACCACCACCACCACAACCACCAACACCAACACCACCACCACCACCACCAACACCAACACCACCACCACCACCATCATCGTCATCATCATCATCATCGTCATCATCATCATCACCATCATCATCATCATCATCATCACATCATCATCATCATCATCATCATCATCATCATCATCATCATCATCATCATCATCATCATCATCATCATCATCATCATCATGAATCTAACACATAGCCCCGTGTCAGGTACATGATACCAAGATGAAAGATAATCTTCATGAATTGACTGGTAGATTGGATGATCGTTTACTGACTGAGACTTTGATTGAGTTGACTGTTCGATTCATCATTTTTCCCCTTATCAATTTGCCCTTTGTTGATTAATAGGCCTTTTAGCTATACTACAAAGAGCCTGAGTCGAGCGTTATTTTTATTTTTATATTCGAGGCTGGATCGAGTGGCGTTGGAGCTTCTATCACTAGTGAGCACTTTCGAAATTTCTGAAAAATGTAGGAAAATACCGTCTGATTCTGATTCTTGTCAGCATAGCTGAGTTGAAGGGTCTATTGGATGATTGATGGCTTAAAGTTTGTCGTTGATTGTTTGATTATTGATGATGTTATTGATTATTGATTTATCATTTGATTAATTAATTGATAGATTGGTTGGTAACTGATTGATTGATTGGTTGGTTGATTAATTGATTGATAAAACAATTGGTTGTTGCACTCTTTGATCAGCCAAATCATTGATTGCTTCGTTGGTTGTTTCTTCGATTGAATATGTACAACTAGATAAATTAATCGATTCACTGGTAGACTTATTGATTAATAAATTGATGGACTGATTTGACTGATTGGTTCATCAATTTATTGAATGATTGATAGATTCACAAATTCATGGAACACGTAATGCCACTTGACAACAACATCACTAGACACATCTTTACTATCAACCTTATTTCCAAAGAAAAGATTGCATGCTACATTTAGAATTGATGTTTGTATTTTTGCTTGTGGTTTTGTTGGGGAGATGAAGTTCTGACCTTATTGTTCTGACATATTGTGTTTCAGCTTTGTTGAGAACGAATCAACATCGGGGCTCACGTTGTCATGCGCATCGTTCCTTTTGTTTGGATCTCTCGTTTTCAACGGTCAAGCTGATTTGCATATTACATAATCAAAGTAAATCGTTACTACGCATGCGATCTGGAGCCCTTTTATGGGGATTCCTCAAGGCTCACAACTTTGCTTCTTCGTATCCCCAACAAGGTTGAATACTAGACTTATGACGATGAGTCCCTTATTTCCCTGCGGTAAACCTTGCTCAAGAGGGACTCATAATGAAAAAGGGAAAACTTGGCCCTATTTTCTTCAATCATCAACTATCACATTTACACCTTAACAATAGTAATTCACAAATCTCGCAATCTGATTGGTACGTTAGGAATTGTGAAGTTTGGGCCTAAATAGGGCCAAGTTTTTCAGAGTAATACTATGAGTCTCTATTGCCTGTAGCGCCATCATCAAGTCAAAGAGCACAGGGCAACAAGAGACTCATCGTCATCAGTCTAGTTGAATACGTCAAAGATAACATAATCTGGCTAGATCTCTACCTGGAATCATGATCCGACCATAAACAAGAGAGAAGCCTTCGTTGGTTTTAGAAGCGACAAAATGACCCGATACTCAGATTATGCACCATTATAAAACAAAGCTAAATTCAAATATCAAAAACAGAAAACAGCCAGCTGTGGGCATAGATAAAATGTGTCTTTGACAGTCTTCAAATTTCTTGAATGAAATAGACAACCATTGAGTTGACTGGGACAGCAATTAGATGTCTAGACTTACCCTGTAAAATTTGTTATCTTTTCTGCACGATATACCTCGAGCACCCCAGGGCTGCTTCCTGCCCATGTTGTGACTTACAACTACGGTACACAGAAATCTGTGAACGCACAATCTCAGGAGCTCCAACGCCTGTCAAAGAGCCAGGATCCTTTTTGGGCATGCTGAAATTTAGACTGAGAATCAAACTCGGCCTAAGCGGAAACAATCGACCCACACTGCACTAGTTTAGCTGATACCAGGTGTCCCAAAAAGTATGAACGTTTGAGTAATTACTGCGAAGGAGCCTTGAATTCGAAAATGCTTATTTTCAGTTCATGGCATAGATGATCTTTCGACCTTGCATCTCTAGACATGGGTCACAGGAAACGAAGTAATAGTTAAAAATATAAACGTAAACTTTCCTGTGTCTTTATAGTGGCTTCTGCTGCCTTTCTTGGCCTTCTTTTGCTTCCCTGCCTCAGCTCAATTCATTGCTTCAAGTTCGTAGTGGCCTGATTCAGTTTCTCCGCTGCTTAACCACAAACGGCAAACGAGGGCAGCCTTGCTTTTGCAGAGAAATCAAAGCAACTGATGCCATTGTATTACCAAATCTACCCTTGTTGTATCTGGTATGTTTTTGGACTCTTGTAGAAGGTTTACCCAAAAATGAATTTGGTAGTCATTTTAACTAAACTTGCCTTATTGCATAAAACTACTCGCCTAATCAAATAAAACTCGCGAGAAATTGGAAGTAAAACTCAAAACTCGGATTCTTATTCAAGCTCCGTGTCTCATGATCTTTTTCTTTAGCCATGTCTAAATTCTATAAGTTTGCTTTACAATACCGAGCAAGAACAGTCGATAGGCCAATAAACAAGGACAGATTTTGTAAGACAATAGCAGCAGTTCCTTGACACCTAAATTCAAAGAGATTTGCGATTGCAGACAAAGGGAATTCCCTCAAGCGGAAATTCAACAAAAACGAAGGCGCAAAGTTCCTCTGAAACCCAGGTAGCTATCTCTCGTGTTGTGCATTCCAGAAATGGTTTTTAAGAGCTAACATGAGCGAATATTGAAAGAAGAAACATATATCTAAACATCTACCGCGGGCATTTTATTTTTGCTGTTCAGAAGCTGAGAAGTAAGTGCTTTGATTGCACCCAAAAAATACGAGAATTGAATCGCCTCCAAATCGGTTCCTATACGAAACAAGTAAAATGCCCGTGGTAGATATCTAGATATATCCTTCTTCTTTCAATATACGTTCATGTTTTCTCTTAAAAACCATTTCTGGAATGCACAACAAGCGAGATAGCTACCATCTGGGTTTCAGAGAAACTTTGCTCCTTCGATTGTTTTGAATTTCCGCTTGAGAGAATTTCCTTTGTCTGCAATCGCAAATCTCTTTGAATTTAGGTGTCAATAAAAGCAACTGATGCTATTGTCTTACAAAATCTGTCCTTGTTGGGCCAATTGCCTTTGTTTACGATAATATTACGCCTGGGATTGAAGACAGTGTACATAGTGCTACTCTCTTAGAGCCTCAAGAGCCTCTATGAAGCTGTCACGAAGTTTCATTCAACGAACACGAGTTCTTTCACAACGGCTTTCATAACTCAAAACTCACAACAACTTCTACAACTCAAACTCAGGTGCACTTTTAAAGGGTCTGTTTCATCCAGCATTCCTTGCACGTGTCGTCTCTTAGCTTGCCTTTGTTGTCTGTCGCCCTTTTCATGGGCCATGCAAATGGCGACAAACAAAGACCAGCCAAGATACGACACGTGCAAGGAATGCTGGATGAAACAGAGCCTTTAAACTCAACTCAACAACTACTCAATTCTGCACTTTACTCTATACGCCCCTTCTATTTCATAACTATGCTTAATGAACCATTACTTCCATGCTCCTTCACAGTCAATATCATATTGTCCTACACAGTTCACTTATTACAAAGCCATAGCGTGCGGACTGTTGAAATTTACAGTTAATGCTTACCAGACTTCCTGCTTTATGCGTTATCTCAGAGTCTGCAACCTTTGCGACTTATTTCAAAAGGTAGTCTTATAATGGGTGACCTTATTTGTAGCCAAACAACAAGTGACCAGCAAGTACTTTCAAACATTACGCATAAAATCCTGACATGTGAACAGAATGCATCCTCCCCGAATTCCATTTGGTGTATCACGCTTTACATTGGCGCCCTGCAAGAAACGTTTCGCCTGTTCCCCACACGCTATTCATATTTTTCTATAAGAAACTGCTTATAGGAAACTCGACTCTCAGATCGCCAAAAGATTAAGAAACTCCAGTATTGGGAAAATATAACTCAAATCCTTAACATATTCTACTTTATTTTACTTGTTTCCTGTATCATATTACTCGGAACGTATCTACTTGAGTGATGTCCAAACATCGGAAAGTTATCAAAAAACATTGTTTGAAAAGTTCAGGAGGGCGCATTTCGTGAACATGAAGATTGTTATGGAGCCTTTTTGAAACTCGTAAGAATCTCTGAGTACTCAAAATCTGATAAGTTTAAGAAACTTTCAGTACTCTCTCAAATCTCGAGCCTGATACCAAGCTATATGCTACTCGTTTCTAATGTATGCTTGCGACATATATAAAATAAAACCATATTTATTTGCCGATAGCAGCGAAGCATTGTATTCATGTTTGAAGAGTGGTGCTTTAAAAATCATAAATCGCTTTTGAAAGTTACCAACTTCCATCCTTGCTTGCATTCTGCCACTTAATTTTGGGGGATTCTTTTGTTTGCTTTGTAGTGAACTATTTGACTTGACTTATGAGGGTTTAAAGCAGAGTAAAATTTTAAAGCGGTAGTGAGCCATTTGTGTGGTGTGGACTTACTTTTGGTTAATGATGAGCCACCTTAAGTGACGATCCACCTTTATCACGGATTAGAATAGCATGGGAACTGACTGAAATAAAACTTAATCAAACTAGTTTTTTTCATATCCAATAATTTCCCTCCAAGCTGTGTACTTGATAGGCCTTGCCTTACATTTCGCTGGAAGAGTGTAACAGCTGATTTTAAAAGCCTGGGGCAATGATTTAATGATGTGATCAAATGAAATATTTCCCACGTGGATAGCTCCGTCTTAGTCAACATGTGGAAATATATTTAGGAGAAAATTGCCTAAGGGTCTACTTCACTTTGATGAAGAAGAAATGCGCATAACATATGGGAAACATAAGGCATGACTTTGTTAGGGTTCTGATTAGAAATAAGCTTCATGCTCCTAACTCATGATTTATATTTTATTTTCCTCCCACTAATGGGGACCATGTTCGATTTTACTTTCTTGGGGTAGTGACTTATATCAGTTGAAAGAATTCTTGTTTTTCTTGGGGGTAGTGACTTATATCAGTTGAAAGAATTCCCACTTAGCTAGCTTCCATTTAGCAGACACATGGAAGTGTGCTTGGGAGACATTGCCTGTGTGTCTACGTCACTTTGATAGAGAAGAAATTTGCATTGAAGAGTGAATATTATCTGAAGGCATAGTTTTTTTGTTCTGATTGGGGACAAGCAACATGCCCCTATCATATGATCTCCACTTCGTTTTGCCCCCACTGATGGGGATTTCATCATTACTTACTTCAAGTGGTGGCTTGCTGGGGCAATGATTTAATTCAACCATGTGACCAGATGAAACAATTTCCACGTGGATAGCTCATACTTAGCTTAGCAGACATCTGGAAACGTACCTGGGGGGAAATACCTGAGGGCTTACTGCACTTAGATTAAGTATCCTCAGTTGAAACCTTGCTGCTAAATGTTTTGACACTGAAAGATTCATAGTAATGATAACAAAGGAACGTGCCTAAGTTATGATAAACGTATGGCTTGAAGAGTGAATAAGTTTGTAGGTTTAGCAATGTTCGATCCGATTGAAATATCATTTTATACAGGGCGAATTCAGCCTCAGGGCATGGCTTCAGCACACTCCTAAGGCTTCATGTTGTTGCGGATTTCCCATGAAAAACTCATTAACACCACAGGGATAATCCTAGATTGAGAATTCTTGTAGTAAAACGTAGTAAACTCATTCATAAACAGGGCTAAGTGTGCAGGTGTTATGATCAGCCATGCATAACGTGATCCACATTTCATGCAGCGGTTTACTAAATGAAATCGCGTGATGACCACTTTCGTTTTCCTAGTCGTGTCGGTTCTCTTATTAACCGACATTCAAACGGACTTAGCAGAAATACGCTTTCATGGGTCACGATTGCAATTGAAAGACATTTTCACATATGCGTGCATAAATTTCCAGCGAACTGCATGGAGTGGGGCTCGATTGGAATAATTAAGGTGGCTTTGAGGTAGGGACTAATCAAGCTTTGTTTCTTCACTCAGATAATTAAAGAAGTTGCTTCACTGGTCAGCTTTGTGCAAGGATCAACCATGAACTGATATTGCCAACATTTTATGAGCTTTGTACAGTTAAAGCCCCCTCCTAGGTAGCCCGCATCCCATGGTAGGAGCCCCCCCCCCAACAAATTCACTAAGCCTCCCGTCGGCACTTAATTTTTTAAAAAATCCTGTGCTTTCATAAGAAAGGAGAATGCCTCAAACGAGTTGCATAAAGGCGAGTCCTGCTTGCAAACATCTGTACAGCTGAATATGAAACCAAAAAGGTATGCACAGTCTATCAAAATCCGATAATACCCCCAACTTCTTTGGCCTTACGTCAATCCGATAATACTCCCAACTTCTTTCGGTCACATCTTACAGCTAGCTAATTTCCGAATATGCATCATTCCAACCAAGTGAAGGAAATTACAACAGAGAAAGCAATAGATGTCAGACAACTATCTACTGATGTCTTCGTTTCCCAAATTCAAAGTAATTGTCAACAAATTTCTAAGTTCCTCCATTTGATTATGCCACGGCGAAGCACCTTCCTGGAAACACTCTACAACTGAACTAATCCGGAAAGGGTTACTTCAAATATTGTACCGAAAATGGTAAGAGTTGATGTCCGACTTCTCTGTTGGTATCTGTTTGAGCAAGTTTCTGGAAAGCCCACAATTCAAACTGAGTCAAGGAAACCAAAATCAACAAAGCAATAAGTATCATACAATATATTTCTTCTTGTTCTCATTGTTGGTCTTATCATTAGCTTATCATCAGACCAGGTATCATTTGAACAATCTCTTCCCGGGAGCAACGGAAAACAATCATAACCCGGAAAGGGGGTACTGAAATGTTGGATCTGGAGTTACGGTCAGACTTTCTTGCTGAATTAATTCCTTCCTTTTCAACATGGAGTTTTTGTTCTTTGGTAGTCTGATTTGCTAGATTTAATGCTGAATTCTTCTATTTCTGTCTTCGGCATAATCTTCAAAGCAGGATTCTTCCTAATGACATTTGATTTGCAAAGAAAACGGGCGTTCTTCTCGCCCCGTTTGTTGACATCAAAATATAAAATCTCCGTGAACTGCACTTTTTTGGAAATTTGCCGATCTCCTCCACAGAGGCTCAGTTTAGGGGCTCCTCCATCACGAACGAATAATCTCTGTGGAAGAGAGTGGAACTTTGCTATTAAACATAAAAGGGCCTGATGTAATGGTGTACTGGATGATTAGTTGTATTAGATTAGATTCACTAGAATTGAATACTATTTTCAATAGACTTTTCGTTTAAATTAATTTTCAACATATTCATCACAGTTGAGCAAACTTTGCTATCGAATATTTTCTATAAATGCTAGCATCATGTTTGGCAATCTCATTTCTATCTAGTTCCAAGGTCTCAACGAACTTAGGATTCATCACTCTCCATCTCTTTTCTCTCTAAAACAGTCGTTTGAAACATTCCAGTCACTCTTCGCTCGTTTGTTACATATGTTAGGCCCAACTTGCTGGAGCACAACAAATGGGTGACGTCCTTCGTTTGAAATGAAAAACAGTTTTGCATTATTAATTTATATCAACAAAGCACCAATTTGTGTGAAGATTGTGGTCCAGATTTCATCTAAGGCAACTTAAGTTATTTCAATTCTCACGTTGCGTAGTGCGACCGCTTATCGAGAAATTTATGTGGAAAGAAAAATTAATTAAATTGTGACGTGCTGTTTTCCAGAAAAACTACCCCTAGTTTTATTCTTTCCAATAATACAATCCGATTTACCTCCTCCCTTTTCACCGTTAATGTTTTATAAATACTTACCATCCATTATGGAAGATCTCCATCAAAGTAACTACGGTCATCCGTTGATTGTTTGCCGTGCGTCATTCTGTTGTTACACCAACAGCCAGATCACAGGGGTTCAATGGAACAGTAGAAAGTGATCAATTTCTTAACAAATTCTCATTGCTCGTGAAACAATCGAAGTTTTGCGCTTTCAAAAGTTAATTTTTACATTTGAGCATATTGTACGCTAGAAAACGTCAGCAGCTCAGTGAAATGGCTGAAACTTTTTCCGTTACGTAGTGATGAAATAGGCTCGATCGTCGTTTACGTAATCTACGTGAAAGGTGTAGAGATATTGCTAGGCAGCTATGAAAAGCTTTAAATTCAAGATTCACTTGCTGGCAACAACTTTAGCTGGCAAAGACACTTTTGATTAGAATTGAAGATTATCAACCAACGCAACCAACTAAAGGCTGATTTCCACGCAGTGGCGTTTTCCGAGCGAGCAGAAATTTTATTGTTTATGATAGAAAATGACGCTCTGAAGTTGAAAAGAAAGTGACTGCTAAGCGACCTTTTATTTTGTAAAATTCTGCTCGCTCTGTAAAATGGCACAACGTGAAAGTCAGCCTTAAAGGATTAGCTTCTTGTCACGCAAAAGAGAATTAGAAGAATCTTTTGCCGCGCGGAAATTTTACATATCCGTTAACAATTGAACGTGAAAGTGTCTCCAAAGTAATATGTCAAAGGTTCATCTATTCGCTTGGCTAAAGACGCTGCAAAATATAGATCCCTTCGATACCTCCCAGGATTTTTTTGCTAAGACACAATCCATACTGCAAACTGATACGCCAATCCAACAATCAAACTATTTTCTTCGAAACACTGTGATGCTCCCCTTTCAATTGTTGTAATATCGTCATCATCATCATCATCAGCGTCATCATCATCTTCATTACCATCATTACCATCATTACCATCATCATCATCATCATCATCATCATTATCATCATCATCTTCGTCATCATCATCATCATCATCATCATCATCATCATCATCATCATCATCATCATCATCATCATCGTCATTACCATCATCATTCATTCATTCATTCATTCGTTCGTTCATTCATTCATTCATTCATTCATTTATTTACTGTAGGCTGGATAAATAATAGCCGAATTAAAGCTAAACAAAATGTTTGACTGTTCTCTTTTGGTATTAGGCTTCAAGAAATACTCAACATCTGCACATATGAGCAATCTCAGTGCCGCGCCAAACCACCCAAACTTACTCGAAGTGCTCGGCTTTCGTCTTCACTGTTGTACCGTCAAATTGTTATTTGATGATGCATAACTGACCCCAACTGGTGAAAACCTATGATCTAGAACGGTTAGACCCACTGCATGGTTTTTGTGTGGAACTGCTAGTCCCCCTTTTTGTACGTTTTACTTTGTAGGCAGGGCCGATACCAGCAATCAATTCATAGGGGGGCGGAAAACCAAAATTTTCCGACGATAAAACCATCAACAACAACAGCAACAACAACAATTGTAGGAACACACGCTAAATCTATGCATTACATGACCGATCTAACTCCTCAGGAACTAAGATTTAGCCATATTTCTCATCCCAACCTTGAAATCAGCAAACTTAGTGAATATCAAGAAAAAATATGCCATAAAATCAGTTATTTCAATTAGAATCTATTTTTTTAACGCTACTAAATTCATGTTTTTATGCATTATTTCTCCTCAAAATCCTCCAAAACTAGTCATTTAAATCACAAAAATTTCGACAAGAGAGCAAAATTTTCTGACGAATGGTCTCCTGGGGGGCGCGCTCCGCCCCCCAGCCCCCCATTGGCTTCGGCCCTGTTTGTATGTTGTTTCCTTTATCTTTGAAGATAAATTTTTTAAATTTTAAGTATCAGTCTTGGTGGAGGCCAAATGACCATATGTCTTCCTACGCCAAAATAGGTACAGTATTTGTATCTTGATATTAGGTTAGTTCTGATTTGTTTTGAAAAATTTGCAGGTAGAGGGAGAGTATCGAAGAAGAAGTAAGAGAAATAGCCCACAACGTAGCAGAAATGACTGACGGAATGCCTAAACTTTTGATCTACCTTAGGAATGGCTCATTGTCCCAATCAGCAATCTTTTTGTATTTTCCAGGTAGAAGGTGCTGCTTATTTAGCAAGTTTCATGCATCGCAGTAAAGATCTATTCATTTGGATGGGCGAAAGAGGAACGAACCCATTAGACAGTGGTGCACCGTTTTATGACACTTATGAGACAAAAGATGGGAAATATGTATCAGTAGGAGCTTTGGAACCAAATTTTTATCAAGATCTCGTCGAAGGTTAGTACATTGAACTTAAAAGATTTCTTTTGTCAAAGAATTTAATATTCTTCAGGGGATCATTTAAATATAAGCGATGGGTAGCTGGATACTGTAATAAAGCTTGAGCTTATATTTGTCAAAGAATTTTTATATTCTTCAGGGGATCATTCAAATACAAGGTATGGGTAGTTGGACAATGCAATCATGCTTTCGCTTGTATACTTCTGTAGAGCAAATTTATATCGCCCTAAGGAGGAGATTTCGGAAGATTGAATGGAAGGAAGGGAGGATGTCTCGTTTCTTTCCTTCTACCCCATTTTCGCTACCTGCTACCTTGAAGTATGTAAACTTTTTCTCCGGAGAAGCATACAGCTGCAATCAAGCACAGTTGCTGAGTCCCCGCTGAGTCTAACCTAACTACCCATGTACAAGCGTCAGATGTAATGTGCTTGCGCTTTACTTTCTCACCCACAACAACAGAAAAGGCCTTGAGGGCAGGTGCAAGCACGAAAGCCACGCCAACCCGCATTCAGGAAATTTTATTGGTCAACTTCAGGACCAAGTGCTTTGAGAAACGTCTGTACGTTACATTGATACGGTAAGAGTAAAAGAAGGAAGGAGAGACAAAAGTACAAGTGTACGGTAAAAGCAAAGAGAGACAATTGCCTCATTCATTTTTCCATTGGACTGAGAAGTTCATGACTTAGGAGCCAATTAAGCTCTGTAATTAATTTCTTCCTAGACTTAAGTATGCAAATATTACTGCAATCTAAAAAGTGCGAGATTTGAAAGCGTTAAAAAGCTTTATTGATTGCCACTATTTTGGCCTGCTTTTTGAGTGTGATATGACCATGATGAGTTTGTAACTTGCAGAATCAGATTTTATGAAGACCTCTCGCAGTTGCATCTAACTCAAATTGCGAAAAAATTATTATCATTCATGTTTGTTACCAACACATTATTCCCCTGGGTACCAGAGCTGACAAAAATGAAGAAAAAGAAACAGAAAAGAATGCAGGTAGAAAGGAAATAGAAGTCCTCTCTCACGTTTTTCTTTTCGTTATTTTCATTTTTATATCATATTTTCAAGACTATTTGAAGAGCAAGCGAAACTTAAAGCAGCCAGTGTTGACTCTGGCTGCCATCACATCACCTTTCCCTTCCTTCTGAGTTAGATTTCGAGGTTTCGATTCCGTACATGTCCGCGTCAATGCACGTTGTACATTTGGCCTTGGTGACCATTTTGTTAGGCCTTGTATTGGCAATGAATTTTCCTCCCTTCTTTGCCAAGAGGATTCTTTTGTATCTCCCAACCTTCTGTTCACCATTATGGTAAATGGCAAGTTGTAAGAAGGATGTCTCCTTGTCTAGGAAGAATATTTTGCAGTATGGTCTCCGATCAATGCGCTATAATGGTGCAAAAATTCTAGAACAACATTCAAAGAAGCATCAAAGAATCCACATCTGTTCGAAATTTTGGCAAAATCTAAAGTCTATCTCTTGTTGCAACTATCAACCAGCGTGTAAGTAGATTGTCTTCTCTTGAACCCTATTACCCTTCTGAAATAACTTGCAGAACCTCATTTATGCATTTGATAACTATATCTAATTACTATTCTTTGGCAGAAAATCGGAGATGCTCTCTCCTCGATTAGTCTACTCCTCTCATTGCTTATGTAAACTTTCATTTAATGCATATTCCTTGCTAGTTGGTTGTCGTTTTTGTAGCTAATTGTATGCACATCATCTGAAGTGAATAAACTGAGACTGAAACAAAAAGCAGACTCTGCTAAAACTGAAACCTGCACTTTCTGCGAATATGCTCATGTTTTGTATTCCATGTCTTTTTCCTGACAAAAGAGAGAGAATTGTAGTGATACATCCTGTGTAGGCCCTTCTCCTCTCCAAGGTTTCATCTCGGTTTCATGTTCGTTTCCCTTATACGTCATGATTCGACGTCATCGTTCACAATCTTATCCCTGGCAACCAACCATTACAAACTTTGGTCAATTACATATTTTAGAATAATTAGTTTAGCATATGTTATTTAAGATGGTATTACGCAGGCAGAATTAAGAGGAGGAAACGGAGCATCTGTGCCCTCTCATCGATGTTTGCTGTAAACAGTTCATGTTCTTTGTTCTCATAAACATTACAAGGAAATACAGTAATTCTGTTTTCATATTCATCATGCTGTCTCTGGCAACCTAGCTTGGAGGTTGTCCAAAAGGGAATGAAAACTATCGACCACACAGAGAAGCGTCATCTTAAATACAAGCTTGTGACATATTTTTGTTTTCTTGCCAACTGCCAAGTCTGATTGAAGGTGGTTGTTTGGCCTAAATTCCTACCAGCCATAACTCTTCCGTTTCACTATACATCAAGTGCCATATGTTCTGCAGACCGTCATTGCAAATTCTCACGTTCTCCACAACTGTTTCCGTGTTATCGTCCAGCAAAAGGAAGTTTAATTTTGAAGGATCAAGCTTGAGAGTCATGCATGAAAGACATTCGAAAAGTGTGGATAGTTTCTGTTCTGTGGCCAGAATCTATCGGTTAAGATGTACACAGACTATTTCTTTGCGTTATTTAGACTTTTGGTTCACGTTACGTTTGCATATGTTCATTCCTGAAACGGAATGAACAAGTTATTAGTGAATCAAAATTATATCCTTAGAGTTTGATAACCTGGAACAGAGCACTTGCAGTCCAAATTTTTGCCACAGTTTTTCAATTTTGTGATTTGATATAAAGAAATGAGCGAACAGTTGTCCCAAGAAACTTGTAGAAACACAGAATATCTTCTCAAATTCTTGATAGCCAGCTGGAAGTTACAACTTCTCTTCAAATTCTGCTATATCACACAGCTGCTGCTTCAAAATTGAATGTTCCGTTGTTGTATGACGAATAGAAATACAGCAAAACGTAATAACTAGAACAAAACAGGGTACCATTACTGACCCGTATACTTTGTTCGAGGGTAATAGTTTCCCCCTTGGATGAAGAGTTTATTTTTGCTTGGCTTTCCTTTTTTGTTTAATGTCTCCTGATGACCCTGATATTCTCTATTGCCTGCCAGGAAATTCCAAGCTTCGAAAGGATTATTTCTTTATTGAGACTTTTCACTTTTGTTAAGCCTAATCTCAGGCTATATTGAGATCAGACTTATAGGTGTTATCCCAATTGAGTACCAGCGTTATTTAATGTGTTGATCCCACAAACCAGCATCGTGCACAAGTAAATAATTAGCCATCGAAGGCTCGGTATTCTTCTTTGACACATCCTGTAGAAACTGCAAGTGCTTAAAGAAAGCATCAAAGTCACTTTCAGTGCTGGCGTATGACCGTGCCAATACCTCGCTTTCATTGAATAGGATTTTGATATCCTCTTTCGCTTGAAACCGAGAGCTTCAATCCTTTCCAGAAGCTCTTCGAGCATTTTGACCATTCAGCTTAGTAAACAATCCTTTCCTCTTTTGCTTTCCTTTTGGAAAGAGGTTTTCCTTTCAGTCCTTCAAAATAGAATTTAGAAAGACAAATCGTCGAGGCTGTAGGAGCCAGAATGTCGGATTATGAATTTGGTAAGTAATAGCTTGGACTTCCCAGATTAACCGTACATCATCTGTTCCCTTCAT
This sequence comes from Aurelia sp. 4 Dawson et al 2005, assembly GCA_964019985.1. Taxonomy (NCBI): domain Eukaryota; kingdom Metazoa; phylum Cnidaria; class Scyphozoa; order Semaeostomeae; family Ulmaridae; genus Aurelia; species Aurelia sp. 4 Dawson et al 2005. The sequence continues at coordinate 17,285,606 of OZ026499.1, forward strand.
TCTGGTTCAATTATAGCCTCACTACCATAAGGACCCTCAAGTTACGCTCATCTCATTGAGTTGAATTGTTGTTGTTGTTATCGCTCCACTGAGGGCCTTATGGACATAGAGCTGTAAAAACGGCAAAAAATTTCAATCTGTCGCCCCGTCATCTACCGATCAGCATGTGGCTTAGAGCAAGGCGGCTTTTGCTTTTGTGGCAAGAATGATCCTTTACCGAAGTACTGACACCTAATTTGATGGTACCGCAGTTCTAGAAAACTGATTTTTTAAGGCATTTAGACCCAGTGGTGGTGAGGAAAAAGTAGCAGATGATTTAGGCCCACAGCTACATTCCAAAAAAGAATGCGAATCGAACGACAGATTGATACATTTTGTAGAATGTTCGAATGTACACAATAGTGATAGAGACTCCAACATCGCTCAATCGAACTTTTTGTGGAGCAGCAGAAAGGTTTCAAATAGAATCAGTGCGAAACTTTACCGTTTCCGCAAGCGTATGGGAATAAGTCGTAGTTGTAGCGATATCAGTTCAGGCAAACAGCGAAAGTACGACATGTAATCGAGTCTAGTTCAATTACGTAAAGGTGTTAGTTAATTAATTAAGCATGTCCTTTGGCAGGAATTCTATCACCTTGGTAGACTGACGGCATGATTCCTTGTACTTCTTCAACACTTTTGATCTGATGTTTTTATTTTCACTCATAAAAGGACTCAGAGCCAAACGTATTGAAAAAGGGACTAAAATCTAACCTAACGAAAAATCCGAAGAAACATGGAACATCTCCCCTCGCATCTCCCATCCTTGGAACGTCGAAGCAAAAATCGAACGTCGCTTCGAAAGTCGCTTCGAACGTCACTCTCGAACTCATACTCACTCGAGGAACTTATCAGAAATAAAGAATGCGGTAATTTTGATGTCATGCTTCTCAGAAATAATGTCTATCCTTGTGAAAGCGAAGTTCTTTTTTTCAAAATTTTCCTGGAAAGACCCCCATCTTTCGTGATCTTTTGCTTCTTTCAATGGCAAAGTTTTGCGAAATTGGGTCGTTTTCCTACCATCTACAGGTCAGGAACCAGCCCTCTGACTCCCATTTTTGCTTGCTTCACTCGTATCTAGTTTCAGCCCCCCCCCAAATATGAATTTCGTTACGACGGGCCTTGATGTACGCCAAAGCTCCGGTTTGGAGACAGACGCAGATTTCAGCTTTCAGGTTAATATTTCTGCTATCAAAGCATCAGTGCCAACAAAATAAGGCTTCTATGTTAAAATTAACTATCAAGAAACTTTTTGAAAGCAATTAGCCATTGATCAAGCTAAATTCACATCGCTGGATCAAACCGATCTGTTTTCATTTTTTGGAGCACCCAGTGATGTTTTACCCAATTAACTATATCATAAACTGGCAGAGTAAAAAGTTTAAACGTTTGCAAACCGGTAGATTGCAAGCTGCTCACCATATTCCTTAAGACTGATTATCATTGTTTGGGTAACATATCATCTAAGATGATGAAATTTAGTTATCAAATTCAGTCAAATTTTGCTCGATTTACAAGTGATTCTGTTAAACGTATTTCATCTCAGAATCGTTCATAACAGGCCTAACCTTGTGGATCATCCGAAAATCAAGCTTAATCGGGTGATCTCATTGCCTAGGCAAACAGTTGTGTAGATGCAGACCCCCCTCTGACTCCCCTACCATTCTTCTCACTTGGGAATTTCTTTCAGCCAAGCTTTCAGTATCTTCTAGCTGAATTGTTAACAAGGGCGTGTTTGATTGCTAATTCCAAACCTACCAAATTCTGAAAACGATAGACTTTGTAGAGATGGAAACACAGTCCCTAGTCAAACACGAAATTCTTTAAAACAGCAGGTTTCAGGTTTATCCTGGTGAAGACGAGGTTTCCAGTTAAAAACGCGAAGACGAGTCTGGTGCTTGGCAGCAAAGAGTAAAGTTACCGATTACCGTAGCAACGCGAGCAAAGTCGCCTCGTTTTCAGAACTTTGCAAATGAAATCGAGAATCTATCCAAAGTCTGCCAAAGCTTCTGCCTTTTGGAGCAGAAGGTTCAGCTGGCCTGCCAAACCTGCAAATTCCGAGTCTTCCAAGTCTACCGATTTCAGAATTGGTACCAATCAAACACACCCTAAAATTTGATAAAGGTCTGCCTGTTTTGAAGGATCCTGAGGTTGAAAAATTCATAAGTCGCTTTTAAGGAGGGAACGATGCAATTGATTTAGACCAACTAAATTTTTTTCCCAAGTTGACATCTTGCTTGCACAATGGAGTCCAGTTTTTACGCAATCTGGTGAATAGATAGCGAACCAATGGCTCAGAAACGTTCTAGCTTTGTTTTTACTACCCCAGTTGTAGGAGTTAGATTCTTAATGACTCTCCCACCCCCTTTAAACAGGTCTTGGCTTATCAAATGACTTCCCAATGAATTTTGATGTTTCATCATGGCCAAAGATGCGTTCAAAATTCACTGATGTTTTCTTATCAAAAACTCAAGAGGAATGGATTGAGGTTTTCAAAAACAAAGATGCATGTTTTGCTCCAGTTATGGGCCTAGATGAAGCAGCAGAGCATCCTCATAATAAAGCAAGGAGTTCTTTCACCCGTGGCTGTGCAGGCAACAAAGATTTCTGGGAACCAAGGGCTGCTCCGAAGCTATCCAGGACTCCGGCTAGAGACGATATCAGGCTGCAGCCTAAGACTGGAGAGCATACTGTAGAGGTATTGCTACAGGAAGGGTTCTCAAAATCAGAAATTGATGAATTATTAGGATGTAAAGTTATTGCACAATACGCCCCATCAGCATCGCTGTGACCAAAATATGATTCCTCCCGAAAAGTGACAAATTTTTTAGTTAACTCATACAACCGATTCCAAATTCAAATTTTTGTAAAATTTAGGAAATGTAATTAGTCAGAATTTTTAAGAATACAATGTAAGTAACATAAAGAATTTGCCAACATTCGATATTTTGTGAAACACTTAGCCTGCTCGCAGAATTTGGTTACTGGGGAGGAGAGGGAAGAAAGAAACTACTTGCAGTTCCTTCCTTCCCTCTCCTCCTCAGTGGCCAGAGTTTGCACGGAGGCTAGAAACTTTTGAATGTGGGAAAAAGTGTAGAAATGCCCTGGAGTGCCTAGGCTAAACCTGCCCAAGTTGAGGAAAAGACGACTTGTGCTTAACAGCTCACAGCTGGATAGCCAGCTTGTTTGGCCGGTGGCATTTTGATCTTAACGTTTTTGCAAACATAAAAATGAAGATTCTGGATTTATTTGGGATTTGGTCTGTCACAAATATCGCAAAACATCCGGTCAAGCAAGGTCACAGAAGGAAGTCTCGTGAATGGCTGATGAGAAGAATTTCGGAACAAGTCGTCCTTTCCATCCCTTTCCATCCCAAACTGATTTGCCATGTCAACATTGATTTGGAAAGAACGCAATGATAGAAACGAGAACAACAGCAACGAGCAAAGATCGAGTCAGAGACTTCTGTCATGACCCTAGAAAATAGGGGGTTTACGAAACCACGACGGCAACAACGATTGTAACGCGATGTTGGTTTTGTTTCACAACTTTAAGATTCACAAGATTCCTCGTTTCCTGTTCGAATTTGCTTCCATAGAGAGTCTCTGAAGTTGTCCTTTCAATTCCACAACTTGGAAACCCTATTCTAGCGTTCTGTGCTGCAGAACTAAGCCTCCGAAGTAGAACTCAGTCTTTTTGAATGTTTGTCTTTAAAGAAAAAAATTTGGTTTTTAGGCATCTCGAGTCATAGGAGGCCTCATTTTTGCCTTTTGGATGATATGTTAAAAGTAGCGTAAGAAAACAATACTTCCTTTGCAGAATATTAGATGACGTTCTGCCTGGCGTTGCCGTCCTGGTTTCGTAAACTCACTAATAACCAACTGCAACGACGTCGCCGGGAGGTGGACTGTCCTAACATTGTCTTCTAAAAATAGAAAGAGCAATTTTTTGTTCATTGCAAAATCTTGGATTAGACATTTTGATGCCCCCAGGTTCCTACGTCTATGCATAAAACGCTTCAACTAGAAAAGACCAACGATTTTTATCGTTGAGGCTGTGAAGGTTGTCGTAGGTACAACCAGGACGAAATCGTTGGTCAGCGACAACGTGGGGAACGGCTTAGGATGAACGACGGCGGGACAATGAAGTGGTAACCATGTGCTATGCGGAGTACTGAATCTATTGTAACATGAAACTGAGCTTAATCTACTCTCCTCCGCGAGGTTTCTTTAATGTTTTTCGTTGTTAGTTCCCCTTTAGAAACCGGAGGGTATTTGCTTAGCAAATTCAGTGAAGGAAATTCCTTGTCCTGGAATTCAGTTATTGGGTTTTCTTAATGGAAATGTTTGATTAAAGATCAAACTATGCATTTCCGTAATGGCAATTTAAGCCTTCTTGGTCGTTGTCATGTTTCTGCTAGTCCTTATTACAATGCCATATTTGATATGCTTTTGCTCACCTTGAAAGCAAAAATCTTCTTCAGATAACTCCGAAAGGGTCTTGTTTGTTCGTTAAGGAAGGTCTGTCTCGACTTCTTTAAACTCCGATAACCTCTAACGTAGCGGTACTCCACAAAGACCCTCAACTTCTGCTTATCTCATCTCTTCTCATTGAATTGAATTTATGTCGTTGTTGTTGCTGCTGCAATAGACCTTCACATAAAGTAAGTTCAATTCGAGGTGACGTCTGCATTCCCAAAAAGAAGTAAATTTCATTGCTACAAACAAGGCACTCTGTTTCCAAAACTAAACACTACTGCTGCCGTTGGGTGACTCCAAAGCGAGGCGAAACCGGCAAGTCAGTATTTCAATAGATTGCTGCTATTTTGTGTAAAGGTCTATGATAGTTGCGGTGGTATCGGTTCAATGAAAGGGCGAAACTACCACATGTATTGATTCTGCTCTAAACTTATGAGATACTTTTAAACATGCTTCTTTGCTTTGCACACGGGGGAGGGTGTTCTTCCATAGTAAAGGTACCTGGGGACGTGCCGCCCGCAAGGGCAATATTCGTATCTCTAGTCTGGCTGAGGATAGCTAAACATTTTGGCAATCTTGTTCTAGGTAAGGGTATGCGTTTTGGCAATTTTGGTCAAGAAAAAGTTCAAATTTGTAATTGCTACATAGAAAGCCAAAATTTTAGTGATTTTGATCAAGAGTAGGCGAAAATTTGGCAGTTTTTGTCTACGAAACGCCAACTCATGGCACTTTTAATGTAGAATTTAGTCTAGCCTAGGGTATCATTTTCACAAAAACTGCTCTAGCCATTAGCACCATTTTGAGCCGTGCTGTGGGTGGCGCATCCCTATCCAAAATTTAGCCGAGCCCCCCGTGGCTTTGCATCGCATGGTAATTCTTCGAATCAAATCAATCGAATTTGAAGACGCTAAGGATCATGGGGAAAACTCTTTTACGCCATTTCTGGTACAGCCTTGTACTGTTCTCTGGTTGCTTGAAAGAACACATGTTCGATCGTAATTTTCAGTTGTTTGCCGTTAGGACTGATCTTGTTGGCAATACCCTCTTCTTGTTGATAATCTTCGAAATCTTACTGTTTCTTTTTTGACAAAAGATTAGTCACGAGTTTAATGTGATGACTTGTTGTGAAGCCCACAAAAATATTTGCCTCCATCCTCAAATATCATATGAGAATATGATATGCTATGCCTCATAGTTTTCCTACTTAGAAACAGCATGATTTTTATTTGAGACCGTAATGTTTCATCCCGGGGGCGGGGGGTGGGGTAACTTTAATAGGCGGATGACGGGGGTGTGCTATTTTACGCCTAAAATCGCACCCTAAAATTCATAATTTTTCTCGAAAACGATACCCCAAGATTTGCAGGCCATCGAAATGTGTACCCTAAAATTGTGACAGCCATCCCAAATTGTAACCAAGTAAGTGAAATGTGATCAAAATCGATGCCCTAAAGAGTTATGTTTCTAAAATGACACCCCAAAATTTATGACTACGTGTGATTTTACCAATAATGACACCCAGAAATTTATTTTCTGCGCGACAAAATGCACCCCAAAAAGTGGCACATCCCGTACCTGCCAATACGGTAGTTACCCCCCCCCCCCTCCCCGGAGTGTTTCATAGTAGACCAAGAGGAATGCCTGAAGCCTGAAGATACCGAACAGTTACTGCAAGAGACTAATAGGAGAATTTATTCCTACTTCCTTCCTTCAGTTATACCATGCAAAGAGATCAGGACTCAGTCAACAAAAGTGGAATGACGTGATATCTTATGTTGATGATCATTATCAAAGTTGAAAGACCCAGGCCCCCTGAAATCATAAGTTAGGGTGACTGGCGTACTAATTGCGTCCACCCTATCGAATTCGACAGACATAATTTCTTCACTGTTTCTCCTCTCCATTATTCGTTTGCAACGGCAAAAGTTCCATCTTAAAAGGTGGAGCTGAGCAGCCTGTCGTAGGGAAGTAATTCTACTCCTGTGAAACTTGGCAGATTGTTTCATTCTCTGTCGTGAAAAGTCCCTGTCCTGTTTCGGTGATAGACAGGGCCGTCGAGAGCCGGGCCGGGCCCCAGGGTCGGCAGAAGAAGGAACCCACAGGCGCCGAAAAATCTCATGGACCTCATGATTTTCCAGGGATCACGCTCTCCTATGCACTGTTTTACGCTGCCATTAGATGGAAACACCCTCCCACACACTTGTCAAGGCATAATTTTAGATGTAAACTGGTTTCTCTCGTATTTAGAGACTAAGTTTAAAATGCCAGTGGGCCTGCAGGCCCTGAAAAGCTCCTAAAAGAGAACTGAAAACAAAGCAAAAAGATATGCTTTATTTTTTCTGGGCCCCTAAAGGCCCTGGGCCCCCTGATAACTACCCTGGCTAACCCCCCTTCTCGACAGTACTGGTGATAGACCGCTGAACACAGTCCTCTAGCTCCAGAAAGTAAAATAATGAAGTAAAGAAATCACTGAAGTTTTGCGTATACTTTCTTCCCAAAGATCTAAAAAACTACAGGAAAATCATTGATGACAAAAAATTCATAACAATCACAGAAGAAACTTCTTGGATTTAAAGAATGGATGAGATCATACTCATAATTTGAGCAGTGATCTGCCCTCGAGAATAGTTGATAATTTTCACAAATGTTTTTGAGAGGACCCACTACCCAACCGCTCATCTCCCTCCATTCTTGTTCAATCCAATATGGCGATAAAATCATTTTGTAACAGCTTGGTGACAAAATCCGCTTTCTAAGTATGGATCCCAGACTTCCTATCATTTTTGGTTAGAATTGTCATGATATATTCGGTGCGTCATCATGTTTTTTACGTCGTCATTTGGTGTTTGACACACTATTTTCGATAATCTTGCAATAGTTTCGCAACAATTCCTACCTGTTAAAGATAAATGCACTGTTTGAAATGACTTCATCCTCCTGACGTCAGAAAGAGCAAAAAGCATCCCACACAACCCTAGTATTGCCACAGTTTTCTATTCAACTCCCACAGGCGACGATTGAATGTGATATTTTCATGGTCAGATGCGAAGCTGAATTCGCGCACTTGAGTCGATTTTGTGCGTGCTGCGATATGGCGCGCGCGGTACAGTTGAATCAATGTTACGTTGTCATATTGCCGCGCCAGGCTCAATACATTTCGTAGGTTTACCCTTTGACTGAGCTGATACCATTAAAGGGAGTACAAAAGCCAGCGTGCTTTGCGTGAAATCAGCGACTTACTCTGCAAATCCTCCAGAATAACTGAAATTCACGAAAACCAAACTTAACAATGGCAAAGGTCTTCGTACTCCCTATAAACCTATGACATATGAAAAGATAGGAATCAAATGTTTTCCTGTGTTTGCCATTTGGAAAGCCTCCAGATCTACATTTTCACTGAGACTTCGTTTACACTGCACCGGTACAACACTTTGGATCCGTAGCAAAAGTGTAACGAATCAGCGTCTCGTTTACACTGTTCCTGCTTAAACTAGGACACGTTTGTTATGGAGCAGTGTAAAGGCTCGTGAATCTTAACCCAACAACCAGCCTCGCTCCACGAGTACACTCAAGTTAGCTCATATCGTTGAGTTGAATTGTTGCTGTTGTTGTCACTCCACTGAGTAGTATGAGTAGCTGCAGCGTTATCAGCTCAAGCAAAGGCGAAACTACGACATGTAATCGAGGGTAACGAATGGTAACAAACAACTTTGTAGCGGATCCAAACTGTGCCGCTGGCGCTCCTTGACTGCTGAGTGTAAACTTGGACGTGGTCTAGGTTTTACTTTAGACATTGCATCTCTATCTCTGAATTTCACTCACTTTCCTCGGAATCATGGTGGCCTCCTTGTCATGCAACAATACAAATTGGCGACCAGATCTGGCGTTTGGGCCTAAATCATCAAGACTTGTTGGGGTCAAGACTGCAGTTAAGGACGTGATAGGGAGAGAGAGGTAACTAGTTTGACGGCATCAATTCAAAATTAATTTTCACCACAATTTTACGTCGTATTGACCTTTCACATCCGTTGCACCCCTTTACGGATGTGAAACCCTAGAAAGAGCCTAAAATTCAGGTCACTGTTGGTTTTACAAATCTGAATAATTCCATAAATCTACTTGAGTCGAGCATTTGTCTTTCGAATTATTGACGTCAAAGGAATTACTACTCTCGCCCCAATCTATGTTCAAACATTGTTTTTGAGGTTGGCTTGCCAAAGACATTTTCCAATTCAAAGGGAACGCGGAAAGTTTGTCTCACCGCAATAGCATTACAGTATGTTATCATTGACTTAAGATTGGATAACCAACAATTTTCATTACATATTCCACAGCATATTCAGAGGGAGACTTGTTTTGCTTCCAAATTCAAAGTTATTCATTGTTCTGTCATCTGACGTGAAGGTACAACGGTGGTCAAAGCGGAACGAAAAACAGGAAGAAATGAAATAATCTCTTCCCCAGATTGAGTTCAGTGACTCCAACCCTGGGAATGAGGTTGCAAACTACTGAAGAGGAGGTCACCTAAGGACAGTTTAAAGCATACTCGTTCGAGGGTGTTCGAGATACTATCAGTGAAAGTACTTCGGATTTTCTCGAGAAGAGCTAGACTGATTACATGGCCGTAGTTATCACTATTGAAAAGACTGCCGGACGCTCCTAACTAAGATGAGCGGTCTTGGTTTGGTGTAATAGCTTCGTTTCGGATAGCGATTCTTGGGACTTATCGCAATCAGTCTAGAGAAGAGCCAGGCGCCCGTCGAGGCGCTTTGGAGTCGGCGCAGTATTGATCTCAGGGTCATCGCCTTTCATCATTGTCAATTAGCGCTTGCCCCTAAACGCTTCGCTCGTCCCATTAATCAGCGAGCCAATCATAGTTGCTGTCTTTTCCTTTGTGACTTACAAAAGGGGGATTCGCAGTATCCCAAACAAAAACAATAGGATGAGTACCTTGGCAATCAAGAGGAGTAGTACTGAAGTCTATTCCAAATTAGAAGTCATGTGAAATTTGTGATGAGAGAGAATTTACTCATGCAAAACTCTTCAGTTGTTGTTGTTCGCGGTCATTTTCACGTGACATCGAAACTGAGACAGACAAGAGCCAAGTTTCTATTTTATTGTTGCCTAGTGACAATATCTGCAGCCATTCTATTGTTCTGGCGATGTTTCTTGAATTTTCTCTCAGCGTAATCCAATAACGTAAATAGAATTCCCATGAGAGCCCCCTAACGATATAGAGCTAGGGTCCTATGGTTTCCCATTCTTCCCTTATGAAATGTTGCCTTGAAATTCCCTTCAACGGTAAGGGTGAAAATAATCGAAAATAATGTGCCTGTTGCTCCCAGACAAAGAATTTCTCATACTTTCCAACAGCCTGCGGTAAGACCATTTTGACATCAAATTCGATAATGTGGATCATACATAAATTTCTTTTCAAATCATTCGTTTAGACTTTGCGGAATTCCAAGCGTCGCATTATCCTGAAGAAGCCATCAAACATGGCGGGTATTTGAAGAATTACTTAGAAATGTTATTTGCGCTATGTTCCTTCTTTGAAAATAACATTGTTGATCCAACCGCCTAGGCCCACCCGCCAGTTGCATCTATATGTAAACATGTTGTTGTTTTCGCCAGTGATTAAAAGTCGGTTACGGAGCAGAAGCTAAGTCACTCTCTCCTTGCGAGGTGTCGCTAGCCCTGAAAAAATGGGGGAGGGGACCACTCATGACGGAGGAATAAGGTTCTGAATGGTATATCAGACCCTTTTCAGACCTCAAAGGATAATCTCAACACAGCAGCATTTTGCGAGCGAGCAGAAAATTTATTGTTCATAAGAAAGTTGCAGCTGAGCGACGGTTTGTTGTGTAAAATTCTGCTTGTTCGCAAAATGCAGCCGTGTGGAGTTTAGCGTTAGTATCGACTTTAGTCCACTCCCCGGCAAAACCATTCTTAATTGCTCTCTCGTCCTCTTGTCAAACCGGTTATCCCAAGTTTTGCTGACCTGTTTCTCGTGGTAGTCGTGTATTTTGTTGAGAATTTTTGTGGCAAGGTTACATCGCTCTTCCTTGTCAAACGTGACTGAAAGCAAGTTAAGGTCTCATGAGTCAACAGTACAGATATCACCTGAAAAAAAAGAAAAGGACACCAGAAGGTAGAATGACATGAATTTCTTTGCGTTGCACTCGGGAAAAAGATAGTTGAATTCCTATAAATTGTTTCCCCAAGTGCCATAGAAGTTTCACTTGCTAGAGAAAGGGTTTGGATCGATCACGCAAGTCTATCTCGAAAAATATTTTCCTAAAACATTCGGAAGATCGAAATCACTCCACTGCTACTTGTACGATGGTGCTACAGTGAGGAAAAGGGGCCTGAATTCGTGTTTGTTTTCGATATCATGTTGTCATGTGATTGGCCCAATTTGGGGAGGTGTGTCAGTTTTCAACCAATCAAGATGTAGTATCTATGGTTACAAGATTTATGTTACAAACTATTTCATTAAGAAACAGAGTGATTCTGGTGATGTTCTTTAACACTTTAGAATATGCTTTCTTCTATGCATTACAAATTTCTCCCGGAGGTGCGAGGATCTGCTAGCGGTCAGTGATAGTAGCATGTGCTCTTGAAGGTGAATTGGCGAGAATCTGATCAGCTTTTATCACTGCGAGCAACTTGATACCTCACAGTGTGTGTAAATCTTCCCACTTTTTGAAAACTACCCAGATCAAGAAGAATTGGAAAAGAAGTAAATGATTGTGACGGGATTGTGAACAAAAAAGCCTTCTTGTCATGAAGGTGAAGGTGACTGCATCTTTTGAGCGCCTAGCGGTGAAATCACAGAGGCAGCGGCATCTCTATAGTCTAATCCAGGTGACCCACCATCTTGATGCTGATGCGGTAGCCAGAACTGCTATCTCTAGCTGCATAGGCAGAGGATTACACCAATGCACCGCAAAGCCTTCTTGTCCGATCGTTCCATCTCATTATAAATTTCTTCGAAGTTGGCAAGAAATATCAAAGATAGCTAAAATGTAAAGTGAAAAAAACTACTTTACAACTAACTAATGCCAATGAAGTATCAAAAGTGTCTTTGGGATCCCAGACGAAAAATTTTCAAAGAGATTCGAATGCAAAAAGACGAGAAAATTTAGAACATTGAGGCCCATTCTGACTTAAATCATCTTGAGATGGCGACTTAAAAATAGTGGTAATAAATTTTTTTCTATCATCCTTGAAATTGACATTTCATAATAGCCGTGCCCGAGCTGCACGAAGATGATAAACCCTTACATGCGCCAAACGTTGTTTGAATAACTGATCTAGGTCAGGAGAGGGAAAGGCTATATCTGATTGGCTAGGATTTGACTGGAAATGGCTGGAGCCACTTTTGTATTCGTACTTTTCTTTAAAGAATCACCGTTACAGAATAACCTTTAATCTGCAATGAATGAATATCAAAGGAGCAGGATATGATCCCTGTCGAACTCATCACAAAAGTAATTTTCGTAAACGGCGATACGAGATGTTGCTGTGGATATTTAAAAACATATCTCACGCATAATTTTGCTGCAGTTTCAAACTCTAATTCACTTTTTACAAGGGCTGATATGTAGAGCCTTTTTCGTTGTTAGAAGCTGCGATTGGACGATGTGTATAGAAGTGTCAATTTAGCGCTCATAATAGAAACACTGAAGAGTGAAAGAATACATTGTTTCACTCGATGTGTTCATCACCGAAATCACCCGTAAAGAGAATCCGAAATGAAGTTTCGCTATGTTTAGCTTTCTCAACTGTGCAGTTTGTGAAGGTTCTCTTTCTAAGAAAGACTATAATGAGTTTGCAAACTGATGCTGGTCTGGCTATTCTTTGATTCTCTGCATGAAACCAAAAAGCAATTGCAGTGAATTATTTTTGGCGTTCAGCGATTATTTCAGTGTATGCGTTTGGCTGCCAGAACTTGTGCAACACAGCAGTATGCTAGGAAGTATGGTCTTGAATGCGGTCTATGTTCTTCCAAAGTCAAGGTTAACAATTTGCAGCGATGAAGGGGTTTGCAACTCCCTAAATGCGTGTAACTTTTCGTCATCCCTTTGTTTCAGCTGGTGAAATTTTGGTACCCTCCTCCCAGATGTCTTCCACCCCGTCCCTGACAAGAAATAATCATCCGTCCCCAATCTTTCAGGTCTCTCGAGACGTTTGTCTATTCATAAATTTGCTTGCAAACATTTCGTTCTTGCCAATCCAAATGCGCTTTTCAAGCAAGACGAATCAAGTCTTACTAGCTTTATGAAGTATAGAGGAAGCTTTTATCATTTTGTTTTCAAGTTATCCGCTGTAATGTAAATATATCAGGGGAACTTGCTTGTAATTTCACCACTTTTTAAGGTTTCTCAAAGGAACTTTCTCGAGGTAATCCCTTGTAAAATCTGAACGGAGTGACCAATTTCAGCGAGGAAAAATTCTAAAACAATCGAACTTGTTAGCTAACCAGTCACATATTGCAAAACATCGTTGCTTATATATTGAGGGAGCACCAACTTTTCAAACGCCAGACGTTTCTAGTGACTCACCCGGTATAAGTAGCCTGATGCACAGCCCACTTTGTAGATGTCATTTCACGATCAACATGACCCTTCGGGGGAGCATAGTAGCTTTTTCTGCTGTTTTTGCATGGATGCAATTTTACTGCCTCGGTCATCATAAGTTGCTTAAAGGGTGTTCCCTGCATAAGTGAATGAAGTGAATTAGTGAAACGAGAAACGATGCTTATATGTACAACCAGATCCTTTCAACTTCAAATAGAACACGCCCATTTCTATTTAGGGATGAAAGCAAGTGTCTCATGGAGTGTGCTTCATATCGAGGTAAATCAAAGGCGTTTTCGCCGATTATAGTTACTAGGTTTTGTTTATATTCAGTCCTTGGAATAACCTGGGCAACGCTTGTTTTGCTTTTTAAATGACCTGAAAAGCTGCATGGAGTTTGTTTAACGATAAGATTTCTCTCGTGTTTATGGCAAAGGTTTATCGATTATTAATGATGCGTTTGTTTATTTCTTGAAAATTTCAATGCCGACCTGGGAGACTTCGAAAATCCACAGAAAGTTGTAAGGAGTGAATAAAAAGTATTTTAAACTGAGTTAAACGTTTCAGATTGTGATTTCTTCAATGAAATGCATCGATAAGTTGATGCAAGTGTGTTTAAAGGGTTTAAGGGCAAGGCATTTGAGGGATATTTTGCTTTTTCTCTCTTTGTTTCAGTGCAAGAAGTTTTAACTCATTGTTAGGTTAGAAGGCTTTTTCGGAAGCTTTGTCTGTAGCCCTGAGGAATTTCTGTATGCCTGGAAATTTTTTTGAATTACTTTCAAAACAATTCTGCAAAATACAGGAATGCTTCTAAAATAGTAAATATTTTCAGGCATATCGTTTGTGACTCATGAAAGAATTTTCGATTGAACGAAATCGAAAGTTCTCGAAGAGCGCAGGCCCGATGTTGAGATGCTTTCAAGTCTGTATGTTAGGAAATATACGAAATCAATGTTAAAGGATTTAAAGGGAACAGTTGATAGAATCTATAGGGGACAAAGACCCCCGTATCTGAGCTTAGTATCTGCATATCTTAAAGTACAAACTTTTTTAGTTTTATATGCTTTTTACGAATTGTTGGTCTGAAAGTTTGATGAAAGTTTACCAGGTGGCCCAAAAGGGACTTCACTAGCTAGATCGCGAATAGTTTCCTGAAAGCAAATGATTGGAACACAAACAAGATATCAGTATGTAGCTAAAAGACTCACATATCTTTTGACGTGTGCTTGGTCAGTTTAAGGTATGCCTACCATCCGAAAAACAGTTTCAAAGATATGGAAATTCATTCACTGGTCGGACTGCTCCCTCGTTTTCCAGTTGATATGTTGGAGGATATGAAAAAAGCTGAATTCAAAATTTTCTTTGGAGCACCAAATTTGAATGAAGAAATGGGGCTAATCACTATGCAAACAAGAAACTTTCACAGACGACTTTAAAGCCGTTGCTACGTTGAATTTTTACAAAATGTTGACTGGAAAATGGTGGAGATTATTTCGCGCAAAATGAGGAATCCGGAATTCGAAATTTTCTTAGAATCTGGTTTTTCAGATGGTAATCATTGCTTAAAGTGACCATTCAGCGTCTCCAAAGATAGCTAGGCTTTTCAATTACACTGTGATACAAAGCATTTCACAATAGCTTTTGATTTCAAGGCGCTAGTTATGATCTTATTCGTGAATTTTTTTCGGGTCACCTAGTCATTTTTGTCTATTGACTGGATCACAGTGGACTCAGTTTTTCAGACACACAACATTCTGCAGACATCGTAAGATAACACAGCTTAAACTTAAACAAACAAATGTGGAGCAGCAAAATAAATAAACAAATAAAACGTGCATTAATTCGAATGCATATGCTCTAGAGAGCTCAAAATGCGAATTCAAGCTATTGATTTCTCGTGATGCTAGGCACCTGGATAGCTGACTCATTGCATTGAGCCTAACACCTGTCGTATGCATATGCTCATTGCAAATTGTCTGAATGGGCTCAGACTGAGTGATTTTGTCTTGCCTTTCATATTACTGAATGGAGAGCCTGTATGGCAAATTCATTATAATGAATATTAGCGTATTCTAAATCGCTTAGATTGAGAGACGCTTGTCGATTAATCAGACAACTGTAGGCATATGTTTTAGTGCCGATAAAGTTGATAGACAACAAGGTCTACAATACAGGACGTCAAAATGCCAATAAGACGCTCTTGCATCTACTTTTGCCAATAAGTACCTGAAATTGGGGCTTAGGCCGTCCTTCAAAACTTGCTATTCCATTAAATTTGACAATAAGCTGCCTTGAGATCTCAAATATATGAATGAACTTTCCACGTAATCTGCTTTGTTAGATTTCAAACAATATACGCGTTTTCCTTCAAGCAGCTTCTTGCCTTTGAGCACCTCTTTGATATTGGATATTCAATTAAATATGACACTAATAGGCTTTAAGTTTTAAGTGCATGAATGAATTATCAGGCAGTATCTGAAGCAAGACTTGTAGTGCGACTAGTACTAGATTCGTGTCAAGATTTTCTTCTGTTCACTGCCAACTGATACTATTCATTACAATTCATTGTGATACGTCATTAATCTGCTTTGATATCGTAAATATGTGAATGAATGTGCAAGATGGGATCTGCAAATATATTACTACACGATATCAAGAGTTCTACTTCGCTTGCCAGTAGACGTTTGCGCTAAAGATGGCGGCGAGGGATTTTTTACCGAGAAGCACTGCGCTCTTTAATCATTAAACCTATAGAATCATTAAACATTTGTAACTCGAACGTAACGCATCTCGGTAAAAAATTCCTCGCCAGCATCCTTAGCGCAATTCTCTATTGATGCTTTGTTGTAAACTTTAATGTAATGACCATTCCTAACCATGATCCTTTGCAGTGCCAAAGTCGACTGTCGTATTGTCTGAAAGTCGTATTTGGCCGAAGTCTCTTAGTCTTGCTTTATTCAACCAACGAATGATCGTGGTTGAACATTTGTCTTCAACTTAAAATTTGATGCAATGATGCTCTGATGTTTTAGGGCTCCGTTTTTGTACGAAAACGGAGAGAAAAACCTCCGTTTTTGTGAAAGTTTTCACACTGATCTGCATAAAATTGCCACAAAAACGGAGGTTTTCGAAAGCGCTATCAAAAGTGGATACCCACCAAAACGGAGGTATTTGAAAACGCATTCGATCAATGTGAACGCACAAAAAGGGAGGTTTTGAAAACGCTGTAATATCCAATAATGAGCTTCACAAAACAGGAGCAATGTGAACGCTCAAAACGGATATCTTTGGCTCCGTATTTGTTATGAGGCAGATCAATGTGAACGCACAAAAACGGATGCTGTTCTCCTTGTTTTTGTACCAAAACGGAGTAATGTGAACGGGTAGCTTTGATGCAACAAAAGCGCATCATAACAAAAACGGAGCAGTGTGAACGGGGCCTTATGCATACGAGTAAACATACAATGGGCAACACATGCTTCTTTATAAGAAACTACGGAAATGTTTTAGTATAGAATACTTCTTTCTTAGTAAATCCTTTATCAATTTTTAGAGTTTTCCTCAACGAAAAACGACACATAAATGCAGGAAGGAAGCTATTTTTTAGCATGTAAAACTTATGTTACATTCGCACATTTCTTAAAGGCATCACATGTGTTAGATTCAACAAACATCTAACGAATATTATCAATCCTGCATTAACAACGAAATAGAAATGTTACCGGTGTTCGAAAATTTGAATCCCATGTGCTAGTTTCTTTCAATTATGTTCCTTACAAGGAGGAATGCATGCATTAGTAGCTGAATATCAAGAAGTTTCTTCTCTTCCTTACTAATGAAATTAGATATCCAATTAAACTGGACATCAATATGCGATAATATCTTAAGTACGTCAATGGATTATCCAGGCAATATGCGTTAGTAGATTTCAATCAAGTATCAGCTTGTGCTAACAATGAAGATTTTTCTAAATATTGATTTCTATAGTTGATTATGACACTAATCTACCATTAGCTCGTGTTATCATGAATGAAACTTCCAAGCAATGATCATCACTTAGATTCATTCAAGCATTAGTCAATGCTAACATTGAAGATTTTTGAAAAATCTTGATTCTTCTGATAGATAAGACATCAGTCTTCCATAGCCTCGTCATTTCATGAATGAAACACCAGGCAATTTGCTTTGTTTAGACTTACAAATGGCTCATTCTTCACTCTGTCAACCTCATTGCTTCGACTTCACCTCAATGCAGTTCTATAGAAAACTTTCATTTCATTAATTTTGACACTTTCTTTTCAGAATGAAATATAGAGTAAAATGCTGTTCCTTTAATCTTGTTCAGAATTATCATGGTTTTCGTTTTGTAAAACAGTGTTTACATAAGAGAGTGGCTCCATGTTTCAGATGCTCCGTGCTGCAAAACATTTACTAATGAGCCCTCCGTAGGAGCTTGAGGTGTTAAAGCACCCCCTTCGCTCGCACTTATGCCTCGCAATACGACACTAGTCTTTTAAGTATCCAATAAATGGAAGCTGTCCTGCGTCATATAGACAAGAGATATTGCAAAATAATTTCTTTGGCAAAAAACTCGCATCTTTTTCATGATAAACTGGAACTTTTACCGAGCACTCAAGATTACTTCAACTTTTCATAAAGGCGTTCTGGAAATTCTTATTAATTTCCCCATGCTTATCAACTTGAACCTTTCACAGACAATTTTTTTGAATCATGCTTCATGCAAAATAATGCTATGTATTTGTAAGAGAAAGTAAACAAGTTGATATGTTGGTATTTGCCATTCTCGTACCAAGGACACCGCGGAGTGATCCAAAAAGTGGATGGGAAAGGAAGCGAGTGCTAAGTGAGGGTAATTTGGGGGTTCGGGGGCGCAGCCCCGAAAACATTTTTTAGGATCAAGCTCACTGGATTGCTGTAAAACGCCATTTTCATAATAACACGATGAAACTATCACCATCATAGTGAGTAGTTTCAAGTATTCAATTTCATCTGCGAATTCATTGGATGCCAATGCCGCCAATGCCTCGAGGAGTAGCGATCCAAGCTGTTTGTATGCTTTAAAAATTGGCTGATTGAATCGTAGATCGATAACGAGTACTACCAAATCAAGGGCTTCAATATATATCGTCAGCTTCTCTTTCAGTCAACTATGTGCTGATTATTTTCAAAATTTTGCCAACAAAAATATAGCCATTTGTTGCCAAAAAGTGGGTGTGCTATAGCCCACCCAGCCAATCCTTCTCTGCGGTCCCTGTGTAAGTACTTAGTTTCTTTAAAGCCGAGGATCTGTGAGTTTGATTTTATTTAGAGCGTTTCTAATAAAAAAGACCAGCTGAATGCCCCGTCATATTCTTGCTCATTTCATTTAAAAGAAAGACACGTTTTTTTCATAAGAAGTTGGTAATAGGAGTCCGTACCGAAAGTTTCTGAAAAACATCTGATTTTGAGTATTTAGAGTTTCTAATAGTTTCTTCTTTTTCCTATAACAATCATGTTTACTGCCTATGCCCTTGTGAACTTTCAAAACGAAGTTGTGTTTTGGATATTCGAAGTTTCACTGGAGTTTCTTAATTTCTTGGCGATCCATGATGATCTATAAAATAATGAATGGCCTCTGCCCGGACAACTTAAGAGGGAGACTTGTTACCAGATCTCAAATATCTAGTTATCAAACAAGAAATCAGTTAGATATTGACACTCCAAGGCAGAACCTAGAATTCTCCAAAAACGGTTTTTTCTATTCTGGTGCAAAGACGTGGAATGAAATCCCATTGGAAATCAGAGCAAGTTCCACTATCACCCTATTCAAAAGGAAACTGAAGGAATTCCTACAAAATTAGCATCCTTCCCGAAGCACGATCCCTAGGAAGACCAGCAAAGTTGTAAGATTTTATATATATATGTAAATAGACATTTGTATAGTTTCTCCTTTTTTAGCTGATAGGGTTTTGTGTTAAAATATGATAAAATGAAAATGAAAAATGAAAAAAATCCAAGAGTTGAATTTCTTATGAGCGGTTCCTTGTAAGAAATTACGTGTAAGATTTTAAACTTTGGCAGGGGTTGCGCTGAGAAATGTTGTGCATTCTTTGATTTGAAGTATGGTACCAGCAGCAATTAAACATCACTTAAATTTCCACCAGGAAGAAAAACGTCAAAGCAACTAATCTTTCTGGTAACAAATTCGACGATATAATTTTGATTACATCAAAAAGTGATTTCCTTCCTCTCCAATTAGTTCCTCGCACGAAAGAACTTTTCTCTTTGCTATTTCACATTTTTTGAAACAGCTGAAATTTTAGGCCTTATGTTTGATCTTAAAGTTTTGTGAAATGACACAGGACCACGGAGGGGGCTGTGTTCTCGGCTAAACTTCGGGTAGCTGTGTGCCGCCTACAGTTTTAAAATGGTACCGTTGACTCTGGTTGGCCTCACCAGTTTTTGTGAGAATGATACCCTTGGCTGACTAAATTTTACATCAAAAGTGCCAATTTTCGCCTTCACTAGACCAAAATCGCCAAAATTTTAGGTTTCTATACAGGAATTACTGAAATTTGACTTCTCTTTGACCAAAATTGCCAAAAAGCATACCCTCGCCCAGACTAATATTGCCAAAAGTATACCCTTAGCTAGACTAGAAGTCCGAAAACTTGAGGGTGGCACATCCCCAGGTACCTTTGCTATGGAAGAACCCTCGCCCCGTGTACAGAATTTGGACCATCTCAATGATTTCGAATTGGTTAGGAGGATCACCGAAATGATAAGTAGGTTGCTCAAGATAATGTGGATGTAAACAAACAAAAACATGGTTTTTCACCATGGAAAAGATGATCAAGCGACTGTTTTTCTCTAAGTGTTTGCCTTTAGATATTTAAGGTTTTACCTCAACAGGTGAAAGTGAAGTTGCGGATTTTAGCGCCAAGCGCTGAGATCGCAGAAGCATTTAAGAATAAAAAGGGCACTTCTTCGTTTACTGCAAAATCTTGGGCGCACGTGCCCCCAGTGCCCCCCTCCTTCGATTCCTACGTCTGTGTCTGGCTGCAGAGTCAGAGGATAGCACCACCGCGTCACAACATTCTCAACCAAGTACGGTTGGAAGAAATGGAGTCTGCTCAAGTTTTATGAATATTTTTTAATCTTAAAAAATTTCTGGCTTTCAAAGAAACTTTCTGAAGTCACGTCGTTTACCTCTCACTTATCAAAATTGACAGGACCTTCATGGTAGAGAAATTTTGAATTGTAATGAAGCTGAACTATTACTGTTCAAGATATGTTATACCTTATTGAATTTTATGAATGAAACTCATTACTGGAGTTCAAAGTTGAATCATATCAAAATGTCTCGTAGTGCTTACATCTCCAATTACAATTATTGCATTCATTCAAGCGTGAAACAGGTTTCAGCAGGTTTTAATTAATAACGGATTGTTTCCAAGTTTCGGCGCCGCCAATAAGTTCAATGAAATTCAAGATTCCAGGTGCTTTATTTCTCTGTGTCCTCAAGATTTTCATGGGTGCTCTCTGGGGATTGTTTACACACATTTTCATCATATTTCCTTATGTTGTTGTCCTTTTAGTTGGCTTATTTATTTCTAATTAAGCAATAACATGTATCAACGTTACAAGTTATGAAAAATCCTTCTGATACCCCCATTGACACATACAAATTGGGCCAGCTTAAATAAACAAAATAATGTCATTAAAGGGCCTGTTGCATCCAGCATTCCTTGCATGTATCGTCCGTTTTTGGTTTGCCTTTGTTGTCGCCGTTTTCATGGCCCATGAAAATGGCGACAAACAAAGGCCAACCAAGAGACAACACGTGCAAGGACTGCTGGATGAAACAGACCCTTTATCCAATGACCTATCCAAAAAATCGAATGCAATCGCTTGGTTGAAATTCAACCCGTTTTGAATAAAGCTGGTTTTGTTGTGTCGTTCTAAATGCATAGGGCATAAGAAAATTTCCGACAAAAAAGCTGTACCTTGCTCTGAAAGTGACATAACACCAAGGCAATACTTTTCATGGAAAACAGCAACATTTAAAACCTTCAAAATTGAATAAATACTGCAAGATAAAAAGCTAAGTTTCATTCTGTGTTTGTGATCTTTTCAAACACAAATTTATGTTTTCACCTTCAGATCGTTAATAATTACAAGCCCATGTTTTCTATGATCTTGGATAATTGCATGATCTATGCTGGTTCCTTATCGCTTTACTCTGGTGCCCTAGTACAAATAAAGATACTTCTTCATAAAGCCTATAAATAACAAATTTAATGTATTTTACCAAAAAACTAACGATCATAACCCTATGATCTTGTTTCAGGAATAGACAATGTATAAGTGTAGATAAATGGTTGATAAGAGGACCGGGTGACGTGAATGGGTTGATTTTTGCAGACCAAATAAACCGCGGCAGATCTCTTTCAAAGGTCGATTATCTGCAATAGTTACGGTATCAAATAATATTGCCAGTAAAAGTATCGATAAAGCAATATTCCCCATACTCCTGATTTCGTGTCCTTCCAGTAACAAAGACTTAAAGACCGATTGCCACCCAGGGTTCTTTGCGGGCACGCTAAAATTTCAAACCGTCTGAAAGTCAAATTTGATGAAGCAGAAACCATGGAGACAAGTTCCCCTAAGTTGAATTGTTTTCACAGTTCAGCTGCTGTACTGTGGATGCATGCTTCCATTTAGGTCGAACTATGATAACTATTTTATTCTATCTGCTCATTCATTTATCATCTGTAAATGCCCAAATGCCCCATGGCAACTATTTACCAAATTTGTGCCCGCCATTTATCGTAAAGATATTGCTCTTCTCAAACCTCGAAGAGAAGGTGACTTGACAGCTTGTAAGTTACAGGAAGGGGAAGACTGAAGCGTAGTACTTGTAGCAACCACATTGGCAGCACTGGATGATTCAGAAACATTTCAATGTTTGTTGAGAATGACGTCCATGAATTGCCTCCATATTTCAGCGATGCAAGCACTGGATATAGGAAAAAGCCCGGGAGGGAGGGGGGTCACTTGCGTTTCCAAGATAAGGGCTTGTGCCATTCAAATCGCAAAAGTATTCTCATGAATCCGCGAATGCTGAAAAAGCTCACTAACAATTGAAGTTTTTCAAAAAACCATGCCCATAATTCCCGAAAAGTGAAAAATTGCTGAAAACCATACCCATAAATCCGGACTCTATAAGGTACCTTAAAACATGGCACAGCCCCGTACCATGGGCAAGTAAAGTTACCCCCCCCCCGGGGGAAAAAGTAACTTAGATTTGAAAATTATTTTATAAAGATCGGTCATGCCATCCTGGAGCAAAGGGTGATTTTGATTTGACATACCCTGGGTACCAGAATCTCATTTTGTTTTAGAGAGTCTTTTACCCAGGGTAGATTCAACGTTTTTTCTGAAAATACTTAGAAGGAACTAGAAACTGTACTAAAATCTTAAACAGCTTTCGGCTCAAAGCCAGTGAAAACTGAAAAATATATGTAGGATGATAAAATGAAAGTTGTTTATCCGTAGAAATATACCAGTTTTATGGTTTCTGAAGCTGAAATTAGGATAATTTTCTTGCTGGTAGCAAAACTAGTAAACTTCTAGTTCTTATGCAGGGTTCTTTTCACTCTGAGAAAATCTTCTTTCAGTTCAACCGTTTGGCCTGAAGGGCCTTTATTCAAATTAACATGGGAAAAATGAACATGACTTTCATCATATTCACTACTGTTGCGTTAAATCAAGGAAAATCTTTCTGGCAACTACAGTTGAATTCCATCCAAAGGTGTTTATTTACAATGCAGCTTGCTGGTTGACTGTTTGTCTGAGAAACCCTACCTGGGGTTTTGCTCTTGCTGTTTTCAACCCACTTTATTAGAAGATGAAATAAATTCACCATGTGATTTACTTTTGAAGGCACATTTTTCGTATATTTTCCGAAATGTTTTTTGTTGTTTTACACTATATTACAGTTTCCGCCTTTGATTTATCATACAGGTTTCTTACGTGTGTTTTGTTTTCATTTTTATTTGAAACAGTTTTGAATTTCCATTGATGTTCAGCGCCTTCAATAACAATAGCAGTGCAGATCTCCGATAAAATAAAACGATTATTCTTTGCAGCAAAACTGTACACTTTGGAATCTGTCAATTATTGCTCAAAATTTGTAGTTAAACTTGTGAAATGTGAATTTTTTTCCCAGTTCTCAAATTTTTGTCTACGTAGAAGAACATTCATTTCTTACGAAAAACATGCATTGCAATCTGTTGTAGCAATGCATGTAGCAATAAAGCACGGCAGAGACATGGCGTTCCTGAACTTGTGAAATTATTCCCTGAGTCCGCACGTTCATATACCTCAAATGAGAACTTCAAACGGACAGAAATCTTTCGCTTATTGTGGAGCCAAAGTTCGGAACGATCTTGATTCAGATACTAAGTTGGCATCCTCTATTCATTGCTTTAAATCGAGAATAAAAAATTACTTGGGCCTCTAATGCTGGATAATTCCGCTTTCCTTTTCCCCTTTTATTTCGTTCCATAGTTGACATGGCATTGATGAATTGTAATAGGTTTAAAGTAAAAATAGGTTTTTAGTTGTAGGTTTGAATTCTTTATTTTGTAGTGTTTTTTTTCACAGGGCCAATTGTAAAGCAGATTTCAACTCTGAATTGTTACCCTGTATAAATAGATTTAAAATGAAATGAAATGAAAATGAAATGAAAAAAGTCCCAAACTCTCAGACAATCTTTTGAAGGTCTCGTACCCCCGAGGTAGAAATTCCAATGGAAATGCCCGAAACAAAAAGATTGACTAAGACTAGACTAGACTAGACAAGGTCAGACCAGCCTAGACTAGATTTGACTGAGATACAGACTTGTTTGCAGCAGTCCTAAAATGCTGAATTCTATTTGAAGAGTTTCCCTTTTTGTAAAGTGTAAAGAAGGATTAGCTGCTCTGGTATCAGCAACTAGAGACTCTTTTGAGGTGACCAAAAACACTGAAGAAAATCCCTCAAAATCCATCCTAATTTGACCTAGGGGTATAACTTCCATAGAGGGCAAAATGTCATCTAAATATAGGTGGTGTGCCATGCTGGGTTATACAGTCTATGCTCGATAGTTTTCCAGGCTGTGATTTTTGTTTTTATGAGGAAGTGTGCAGAACTTTCTTTATGAGGACTTTTTTGATGGCTGTCGGTGATTGTGTCTTTCTGAAACAATTAACAGGAGTTAAACCTTCTAAATCTTCCTGGAACTGGCCAATGCCAAGTGTGAATTTAATGCAGCTGAATAAGATTTTGCAGTTTTTTCGTCGGTCCTTCATCAGTTCACTGTTGTTTACATTGCCACCTGGTTTCCCATCGTCACACGATTTTACAATACTGCGAAGGAGCTCCATTCACAATTCTTAAAATATTCCATCTGTGGGAAAATTTGAATGCGTAGTATGATAATGTATGCAAAATCGATAATTCGCTGCATAACAAAAGGAACAACAGAAATAAAAACAATAGGAAACGTCATGACGTAGCAGCACAACCCGCCAACTAAAATCTGTTTTCATAAATGAACTTTGCGTAGTAGCGAAGAGGGAAGGCTGAACTTGTGGCTTCAGAAAAGTACTCCGATCGCTACTTTTTACTCACTTTGAGAGCAGGAATGGATTACTAATCGCAACGTAGCATATTCGAGTTTATACTGTAGTAACAATTTTGGATTGATCTGGTATTTAAAACTCGTTTTAGCTGGCAAAAAGTGCGTGGATGTTAGCCGTGATGGGCTGCTCTTGCCCGTCACTTGCCAAACACATGAAATTCTGGATATGTTGGACTTTGTTCGCTGGAATATACGTACAGGGTCAACTGAACTTGTTTATATCAAGAGAACGGATGAAGTCAAGTCTTAGTAAGTATTTGGAATACTATTTATCTTGTTTTACTGCACATTGATTAAATTGACGATTTTTGTAAAATGCGAAGGCCGATTGAGTGAGTTGTTTTCCTTGCCACCAACAGCACGTGATTTAGACCGTTTCATCATCTTTGCGCAGATCTCGACTTTGGCAACGATGTCTACCTCATAGAAAATGGAAAAGTCATGAAGAGCCTACAACACACTGAATCATGGTACAATTTACTTGCTCCTCTCTCAGCAAGCGTGTCTGAAGTACAGTTCACTTGGCGATCACACCCGTTGGTAAGTTGGCCGGCCATTTTGTCTGCCCTGTCTGTGTCTCAGGTTGGTTAGATTGATAATAAGGAGGCGAGAAGCCTAGCTGTGGGCAATTTATGTCTGATAGCTCTGTTTAGGATATCATCAGAGCTATCAGATCAGATAGTTGCCTTGTGGATATTTTAGTGATCACAACATTTCCAGTTCAAGGCGATATTACTAATGTTTACATCCAAATATATTCCTGATAGGATTTGTTAAGGGGAGACGGCGAGACAACCCAGTAGCAGTGCAGTTCACTTCAAGTGAAAAACCTAAGTGAATTCTCCAGGAATGTTAAGTTACAAGTCAAGTATGAAGAAGTATGATCCATTTCCAGTTTATCTGGAATATTTCTCAATTCAAACAAACCAGTTACTGCTGACGATTTGTTGTGAAAGGCAGGCACAACCCAACCCAGACTTGCGAAACCGCAGTCAGATCTGGTCGGGTTTGTTTGAGGATAAGCAAACTAAAAGGACTTTCGCAATTTAAACTAAAGCTAATCTAAAGATAAAATTCACAAATTCCTGGGATTTCTTAATGTAATTCTCAATCAAAACCAGTTTTATCCAGCATGAATGTAATGAGAGTACTCATTAGTGAAATTCCACTCGCGAAGTCGAATTCATTCATACTAACATTGCCGGAACAAAAACCGCCGACGTGATCAATAATTCATCATGAAAACATAGCCGAAATTTTGTATTTTTTAAAATTCGCCAAAGCCGATGCTTGTTATTAGCTTATAAGGTATCAAAGAACAGCCATCAACTTTGTATAAGTCACATGAAACGTAGTAAGCCGCTTACTTTGTGGCCTAAAGGTGTTGTTTTGATATGATGGGGCAGAGACCTTCAATATCAAAGTTTGTGTTCAATCAAACCGTTGCCTGTGCAACGTACTTTTCCGCGCGGGCGTTCAGTCATATGCAAATTGAGGAAGGAAAAAATCAATTTCTCATTTATCAGTAGTGATGTTTAAATTAGAGGAATTAGACTGAATTAGATCAGTGCAGATTCTCGCTTAGCAAGAAGGAGGGGAGATAAACGTCTAAAGAGACTCTCACTTGCGATTTACCCCTGGATATTATATGCCACTTTTTCAGTCGCTGCTTGCGCGCCCCGTCGGCACGGTAGCTTTTATTTCCTTTCCTGACCAGAAAACCCTTTGCCATCTGCTGTATGAAATATGATGCTACCGGATGCAGTACACCAAAATTCCCAAGAAGTGCTGTAGTGTCTTCTTTGCCCCCTGAAGTTCTGCTACCAGAAGTTATACCCATGATTTGCAGGATGTAATCAGTTGAAACTGTTTTGTTTGGCAGGCAGTGCAACTGGATTTTTACCTCGCTTTGAAACTGCGAAATTGCGAAATTATTCTTTGAACAGCCTTTCCCGTTTGTAATATGAGAACCTACTGAAGGACCTCTTCTAAATTCAGCCCTATATCGATAGCTTTCCCCTTCAAAACTACATTAAATGTAGCAGGGAAAACAAACACAAGAACCACTTTGTTGCACTGTCTGTAATTGTGGACGGAAGAAGTTCAGAATTGCTGAAACAGGAAAGTTTTGTGTGACACAATGCAGGAAGTCACATGAACGCTTTAAGTAGGAGTTGTGCGTCATTACACGAATTCTTGTGATTGTTCATGACAGTACTTTGAACCCGTTTTTGTGCGCTTTGTTTGATGGAGAGAAAGAAACATCAACAACTTTGCAATCCGACTCGTCAGATCTCACAATCTTGGTATTATATATAAATAGGAACACGAGAATATTCTGGAAGTTCTAAGGATTGCAAATGTTCCAGAGATGGGTTTTAGCGCAGGAGAGGGTAGACCTGCAGGGGTCTTGTAGGCTCACCAACAAGCTTATTGCTAACAAAATGTAATCATGTGGAGGGGGTGTTGGCTGTACAAGAGGAAAATATTTTAAAACACCGGCCAACCATGCACTTCTACATTGCTGTGTGCAGGACATGCTACCCTGGTTACAGCTAAGGTTGCCAGAGAGCTTGTTCAAGCCCCTCCAGCGAAACTTGTGAAGAGGTTTTTAAATTGAAATCCTGATTAATGAATAAGTGCAGCAGTGCTTGCAAAAATGCACTGATATGTGTCTGGATGTATTTAGGTTACATCAGGAAGACTTTTTTTCAACAAGGAAGATGGACAGTGCCAGGGAGTAAGACTTCAGCAAGACAGATGGTTAATCAGGAGCCCTGCCCATTGACCCAATCTACATGGCAAGGTCGCCTGCTTTTGCAACACAAAACTAACAAAACAGCTGTACACATGTTTTTATAAGAAACTAAGAATTTGGGCCAGTAATGGAAGTGTCTTAGAAACAATCAGATTTTCAGTACTTGGAGTTTCTTAAAGGTTTCCTAGCAGTTTTCTGGTCCAGTTCTCTGGTCATGTCAACATTTCAAATTAATGATTTTTGAAGTTTTTCCAGTAGACATTATGTACTAAAGTATATGCCATCCCAGTAATATTGTACAGGAAGCAAGTGTTAGTGAAGTAAAACAATGCTAAGGATTTTGTTTGTCAAAATAAGCAGTTTTTCTTAAGTTATGTTTCCCAGTACTTGAGTTTCTTAATTATTTGGTGGAGAGTTCAGTTTCTTATAAAGAAGAATACTTGTATGCCATTGAAAACACAGAGTGTGAAAAATCAGCTGCTCTTAAAATTGTGTCCCCAAGTTGTACAACTGTGCTTGGGATTAGTGCCCTTGTTACTCCATAATTCACAAGTCTTTGTGAGGTAGACATTCTGTGAAGTTACTCACACTCAGCTGTTGATTCATTCTGCAAGAAACTAATTTATCAAGGGTGAATTTAATTTGACCACTGCGCCAAAGGATGCACCAACAAGTTTTTGCAATATTGAGCGGAGAAGGCTAGGGATTTTCAAGCAATATATCTTAGCTTGTGGTTAGTGCTGCAAAGAACCTCAGCCTAAGCCTGTGCAACAGTTGAAAGAAAGGCCTGTTCAGAAACTCTATTTTTGACATCTGTCAAACCAGGAAACACATCAAAGTTCCAATGGAACTGATGATTCCAACATTGATGAACATTATGATACCCACAATTCCATAGAATGAATGAAAATGTAACAGGGAAGATAACATTTCCTGGTTGATGGGCATGTGCTCAAGGATTCCATAATAAATGACAAGAAAATGTCAACAAATGCCTGTTTGCTAATTTTGTTGGTCAAGAAAATGATTTCCCATGATGGCCTTTGACCAGTAATTCATTCATTTTATTGGTTGAAAATTGTGCAGACCATTAATGCTAGGTTGATGTAGATATTATGGCCCATTCATTATCTCCACATCCTTATCCTAGACATGTGGATTTTGTTGCTTGGTATTATTGTGGCCTTTTGACTGCAGGAAGTAGGAGATATTTGGTTGTAGTATTTGTTTGATGAAATTGGAATTAGCTGGAATTGAAATAGACTTAATTATCACTTTATGTCTAGGTCAGCTATTAGGGTGATTACCATGTGATAACAGTGAAAGCCAAGTGATGAGTTGTGATAGTATCATTTTCAATCATTCATCAATCAATCCTAAATTCAATTACAATACAGCTACAACTTTACATGGTGCCATACAATACTTGAGCAAATAGGATACTACAAAAATACAGAAAAGCCCTTTACATGATTGTATTAAATATTTCAATTTAATGAGTAAGCACCATCAATAGGTTGAATAAGCAAAAGTAAGAGAGCCCCACCCCCCCCCTCCCCCAGTTAAGTAAAGAAACAAAAATGATTTTGTAGAAATATCCAGAACCAGATGTACTTGGAAATAATGGCAGAGTGAGAAATAAAGTCCTAACTTACAAGAATAATGAACAGGGCATATGAATAGGCTAATAGGGCATCCCTACCATGTAGTTCTTTCTGAGACATTCAGTTACTGAAGGTTGCCAGATATAACAATTTGTTGTTCTTTTGGAGTTTTGTGAAATAGTGATGGATTGAAGGGGAAGAGGGTGTGGTAACCCCTTATTTTGGGAGAACAATGACTTGAAGCAAAAAAAGTAAATGATGTTTTAACCAAACAATAGCTCTGTTCCAGATGTTTCATTAAGTGTCCTCCCGTGTTGTGAAGGATTGTTGCAATGTGTGTTCAAAGTGCAAGAGAACGCTATGTTTGAAAGGTTGGAAAAAAGCATTTTAAGGTATTTCTATGCGTGCACATCATCACTGGTGATGTTGTTCATCAGGAGTGAGAGTCCTGATGAAAAATCAGATTTTTATGCCTATCCAAGTATATATTTTGAGAAAAAACTTTACACAAGATTTTTAAGGGGTTGGGAACTTACTGAATGTTGGAGGCAAAAAGATTCTGTTTTTCGCATGTAACTAGAGCTGTGCAATTGCTCAATCCTTGTATTGAATTTTGCTTTATTCTCTTTGCAGGAGCTTGCTTATCAGATGGCAGTGTGGTCTAGTGACCCAGAAGTTGCTACAATCCAAGTTAACAAACCATTGATTGGACAGACACCAAGATATGAGGAAGGTTAGTATTCTGCCAATAGATGATTTTGCTAAAGATGACTTAAGGGAACTTTTTACCATGATCCTTTGAGTTCCAAAGACTTTCAATTGATTTGATTGAATCATTCATTCTTGCAATGCAGTTTAATTCATTCATTCATTCTTGATTTTTAGAATTACACAGTCACATGATATTTTCTGTTTTCTTGCAGTTTTCTCTATAAATTTCCCATGTACTGGAAAGAAAGGTGGAGTGATTGACATTAGCTATTCATTGAATTATACAACTAGCTCTCCCAAATTCTTGGATGCTAAATTGGAGCTAAAAGTCAGAAGGCAGTGCTTCAAAAAAGGTTTATAGTTTTTTATTTTCATATTATATACATATTGTATATATATATATATATTATATATATATATATATATTATATATATATATATATATATATATATATATATATATATATATATATATATATATATATATATATATATATATATATATATATATATATATATACTGTAATGGTTTATTATTAATTTGTTGTTTATATATTTTAGAAAACTATCTTACTGTAGTGAATGGACTACATGCTCAACTGACCTATCTCTTCTGATTTATAAGGGATTTCTGCTGAGGGTCCCTTCCAATAACTTCTAAAACAGCCAGAGTCAGGACCAAACTTCCCTGATATTCCTACCGCTCAGAAACGACTTGAACACATTTTGCACATTTCATATTTTTTGCAGAATGGAAAGTCATCCCAACTAGTGTGGCAAAATTGTACGGGGTGATTCCTTCTTCACAAGAGAGTATTACAAGTATATAACATTAAAACAATTGTAACTGCCATCGCCCTGAGAGGCGAAAACTAGAAAGTTTCTCTGAAGGAACTCTGGAGAATATTTCCTGTCAATACCTGTTCTGTTTTCAGTTCAGTGGATTACAAAATTTATACATATATATGGACTGTATACTTCCTGCTAGCATTAAATGTATATATATATGGTTTTTTTAGGAGATGGAGAAAAAACATATCCAGTTGAGAACAACAGTGCAAAACGTTCTAAAGTGAAGAGAAATTCTATAATTGCAATTGCAGCTGCAGTTACAGTTATCCTATGCTTCTTGATATGTATTGGACTGTATTATCGCTATTACAAGAAGAACAAGCGTTTACAAATGAAGTTTGATACAGAATATGAGCTTGCTGCTAAAAGGTAACTTGTCAGCTTTAGTGTATCAGTTTAGAAGTTTATTTCTTGACACCATTAGCATAATGCATGTTGTTGCCACTTTTGACTTTACAAGCCACAGTGATGTGAAGAACTCAATAATGTGTGGAAAGATTCACTCAGAACAAGTGATAACCTTCCCAGATGTATGTAATGCTATGTCCAAACAGTGGGCGAGAGTTTAATGGTAAATGGCACTCTAATGCAAAAAACAATTCAGAAAGAACCTGAATTGAATGATGTCTATATATATACACACAGTAGTTTATAATACAGAAGATTTTCCAAGTTTTTATATACAGAATGTATTTATATATACATCTTGTAAAATTTTTGAATGCGCACAATTGGGACATAAGCACTATAGCACCACTCAGGTGAACATCTTGTATAAAGATACATGTTTAGAAATATTATTTTATCCAGATATATATATTTATATAATTGTACAATATCTGAAAGGCCTATATATATATATTGTTAATCAGAATTGCTGATAGGCATTTCTGTGTGTGATTGTCTGTTATTGGTGTGCTCACTGTCTCATTCACCAATTCATGATTAATTGATTGAGTAGTTCATTGGCTTAACCCTTTGAGCCCTGCAGTCGCAAATCTGCGACAACAATGCACCCACGCGTAGGCCTGCAGTCGCAGATTTGCGACGAGCGTAGTTCCTCGCGTTCTGGCGCGTTTTCAACGCAGTAAAGCAGCCATTTTGGTTCATACGGGACTTCTTTGGATAGGTTACATAATAAGCTTCAGAATGATGTGAAACACGGGTGGTGGTTCCAGTGAAATTTTCGGAGCTACGGCGAGTTGAAAGTTTTGAGAATTCCATGTTGTTTTTGCTTGCGAATCAGCTGATTCAAAATATGGAGACGTTTGTATTGAATGGAGAGCAGTACAGAGAGATGTTTGGTGATTCAGACAGCAATGTTGAAGGGTTTTATGGCTTATCATATGTCGAAGAGGCCTCGAGATTCGAGCAATGCCGAAGGAGAAGGCCATATAGGCCTAAACTCTGAAAACATCGAAGCAGAAGACGACGCGATGTCGAGTAGATACAGCAACTGCAGCATGTCGTTACCACGGCTGGCTGCAAAAAGTTACTGAAGAAACTGGCCTCAAGCTGGATCCTTCCTAGATGGAGATATGCCGAGGAGGCCGATCGATGTACAATTTGAGAGACAAAACTGACTTAAAACTGACCGAGAGATTATTTTTTACTGCAGCCGTTAGCAGCAACTGTTAATGTTAACCTGATGCTGGGGAAACGAACGGACAACTATATAAGACTTTATTTTCACTGCTATTACTTATTAGTTACCAGCAACTGGAAGGTAAAATATGGAGGAATCTTGATACATATTACGAATGTCATAAGTAGGGAGTTTTATCTTGAAATTTTTTCTTGAAAGAATGATCCTGCTTGAGATACATAGCTTGAAATGGGCATGAAACTACAACAAGTGTACATAATTCAAAGTTAGTTGATATTTTTACTGAATTGTGCTGTTTGGTTGGGGGGTTTTCGGGATTTTTACTCGAGAAATGCGTCGGAATAACAACGGAACATTTTGAGATCAAAGGTCAACGTCTTTCAAATGTATTCTCTGTGTCATACATCTGAAGCAGATTTGATGAAGAGAGAAGAGACCAGCGAGGCAAAAACATGTTCATTTCTTTTACCAAGCAGGGCTTATGACATTTAAAACTATAAATTGGACGTTGGCAGGGAACACGATGGCCTACTGCAACTTTTCGCTTTGGTTTGCGATCGTCTTCACCCTCAAATCTCGTCATTTTGGTGATCTTGCGAAGCTGCAACCTAAAATGCCGAGGAAATCACCTGCAACTTGAAGGAAGATACTTAAAGTAAGGTTTTGTGTTAATAAACAAAAATTTCAGACAATTTTGAACAAGTTTGTAATACTTCATTTTGTGTTTTGACAAAGTTTTCGCGCCGAATTTTTCATTTCAAAATTACAGGTCTGTTTTGATGATGCATTGCAAAACAATCCAGGTGGGCAGAGAACGCGTGCGAAAACAATGCAGGGCTCAAAGGGTTAAGCTTTCATTTGAACTTTCATTCATTCATTCATTTAATCATTCATTCATTCATTCATTGGCTTATTCATTGAAGGGAAGCTAGAATCAATGATCCTTATTCTTTGAATTTTGCAGGGAAATGAGAGAGGTAAAAGAGCAGCATGACTTGTTCAACCATGTTTATGAAGAAGAAGATGATGCACCACCAAGACCAATCTTTAATCCAAAGAAGAAACCACCAAAGGCTAAGAAATGGAACAAGTTGTCAAGACACAGAAGATCCTTGCGACTGCCAGTTGAAGGAAACCCCCCACCAGCGTATACACCATCACCAGCAACCCCATCTTCCCCAGGATCTTGCATGAGGGTTCTTGAGAATATCCCAGAAGAACATGAAGAGACAAAAGAAGATACAGAGGAAGAGGGAGATGAGGAATCAAGGCCAATGCTGAACAGCAGGAATAGGGGTGACAGTCACATTGTTCATATACCAGATCATCCATATGGTCAGTTTTCTTTTTGAATGGTTCTTTTTGCTTTCAGAACTTGCATATCCTTTTTCAGAAATTTGTGATTGCTTGATTCTTAATGTTTATGGTTCTCAGGGTCTTTGCTTTTCTCAATTCTTATGAAAGTCTACAAATCAATAATTCTGAGCCATTAAAGGAAAGCAAACAGGGTGAAAGTGGAAAAGCAACTGTGAATGAATCCTTGTGTCAAGGTTGCAAAGTGTCTAGTATGAGAAAGCAGAACAGACCTTAGCAATTTGGGAACAAAAAGTTAGATCTTTTTTAACCAAGTTGATAGAGGTGTTAAAGCATGTAAAGAACTGGATGGCACCTAAAAGATATATCATTACTTGATTGAGATCAGTTTCTTTTAGAAGCCAGAAAATGTTGAGTTTAGAGCAATCAAGTTGAAATAAGATAACAAACAACAAGAAGTTTTCTTGCAGCAATCCCACTAGTATACAGGGTGTCCCAAGAAATTGTGCCCTGTTATTTTGGAGCTGTAGTTTCAATCATCTTGGTTTTTACACAGTTGCATAGGTCTGGCTGCAACTGAAAGTTTGAGATGTTTAATGAGTCAGCTAGAGTATTCATTGGAGGCCCTCTGGAGTATCATTTAATGAGTCATTCTGATAAGTGGTTGCTGATTTATGGAAGAGAAAATGGAAAATAGGTGGTTGCATCAAATAGAGAACCTCTGTTGTTCTCCAGCTGTTTCAGAATAGGAGAAAATTTTTCAAAGAAAGGTTTCTGGCATTGTATTATAGGATTTTCACTACATGTTTTAAAAGCTACAATCTTGGTCAAAATACTTAGGGCAAGTCACAAAATTGCACTTCTTCAGTCTTTGATTACGTGCCCCCCCCCCTGATCCCCCGTTTCAATGTTGCTTGAATCAAAGTTCATTTGACCATCTCAACATTGAATTAAGGGGGGAGGGGAATTAGAAGTTCCTAAACGTAAGTTTGTGCGTCAATATTTTAGAAAACATCATGAAAATACCGAAATCTGCCTGTGTCCCAGCTTACGATGACCAGGATTGTAGAAAGCGCTGTCCTATCAATAAACAACACTGCTAACCCTTTAAAGGCTCTAGCAAAAATGTCAATAGGACACTAGAACCAGTTCTTTGAAGCCTTACTTCATTTTAACATTGCTGGAGAACAATGGAAGTGCTGTTTTTGAAGCAGCCATTAACTATGCCATTTCTCTGCCCATAAATCAGCAACCACGTGTCAGATTGACTCAAACAAGGCCTCAAATTCTTTGAAGCCTGACCTATGTAAATGTGCAAAAACTGCAATAATTGATCTTTGTTTAGCTCCTCCACAGTAGCCACACAAGAGGGGCACAATTCTTGTTGGGGCACTCTGTTGATAATTGCATTTCAGAGATGTACATTTGTCCTTGTATGTAGCAGTCATTTTGTCTAACAAAAGCTCATTATATGTTATATATATGTGTATTTGAAACTGCAAAGCAGTATAAATCTATTCATGCCTTCCCTTTCCTTTCACAGATATTTCACAGAAGTCAAAATGTCAAACAAAAAAGTGCAAGAGATTTAAGCAATCACAAAGTGGTTATGTTGAAGTAAATCTTGCTAGAGACAGTACAGATGGTCAGCAGTGTGCAAACACAAGTGAAAATCCAGATGATTTGTACAAAGTGCTGAATGATCATTGGAAACAACAGTTCAATGGATACATTCTTGAGCTGGACCAGGTTGTGATAGATCCTAGACCATTCTCTAAAGGTTGGTGAAGCCTCTCTTTTTTAGTTAATGATATTTAGTTCTTCACATTGCTGTTAGTCACCCAGACACAGGCACATGACATGCCTTGAATACATTTATGTGGTTTTTTCCTGCCAAAGATTTATAGTCTGTCATATGGCCCAAGAAATTTTTATCATATTGTAAAGGGTTTTTGTACTGTTAAGGAGCACAAGGCCTGCTTTGTAAAGTATCTTCACAAATTATGACTTTAGTTGAGAGGAAAATGTGAAGCTTATTTTGCAAACAAAGAAAAGAAGAACTTGTATGGGATGGAATTTATTCCTGTCCTGATGAAGGTAGGGAAAGGAAATTGATTGTATGAAGAAAAGTTATATCCTCTTGGTTTTATAGTTTTCTTCACTGTGCATTGGCATTTTGAATAGATTCCTAGATTTACCTTATATGGAGATTTCAGGCAACATTTTGCCAAGAAGCATATCAAGTTTTGAGCTTGTTGAATTCTCTCTATGTTGGAATTACTGCTCTCGTTTATTTTAGTTCTAGCCATTGACGCATCTTTTGTTGATTTTAGGAGCCTATGGGTATGTGCACAAAGGCAGAGCCAAAGGTACTAATCAACATGACAAGGTCATACCAGTTGCTGCAAAAGTTATGAAAGGTAAGCACATCACTCAATATGTGATGGTGAATGCCTGTGTTATCTTTTGTGTTGTTACTATAGGTCTCCGGTAAAATTTTATGACCGATCAATTGCCCTTGTATCCACAGTGCCTAATATTCTTATTGACTACTAAACCAGCTTTGTAGCCAAATCTTTTGAGCCAAAGGCAAAACTCCACAAGATAAATTGAGTTTGCTTGAATTGATGAGTGCATTAAACTCTTTATTCAAGAGCAGGAGATGCATATCAAAATGTTATGGGGAATTGCCCAGTGCAGGTAGCCTGTAACTCACACAATGTGACAAAGAGTTGAGGATGGATTACAACCACTAGTGTTTTCATTGAGATAAGCCTTTAAAATTGTGCAATTTCAAGGCTTGTTGTTTGTGATTACATAAGTGGTAATCAAGGGTTGTTCCTTTGTTAATTGTAAAGACAAAATTATTGCTGGATTTCCTATCATGTACATAAAAGTTGCTAATCAAAAGTAGAGGTTGAAGCCACAGTTTTTATAGTTTCTTTCTTTAATTTTAGATTCAATGGACTTTGAAACTGTCTCGGCCTTTGTGTCAGAAGGTGTAATCATGTCAAGATTCAACCATCGAAACATACTTCCACTATTAGGAGTAGTAATTCAGTCAAATGCCCCACCGATCATAGTCATGCCTTACATGAAACATGGAGATCTAAACCAATTTCTGAGGAATGCAAGAGCTACACCAAGGAAACCACAGGTTTGTAGAATATTCCAAAGCCTGTTTCTAGCTTGAGTTGAAGTAACCAATATTTGATTTCAGTCAACATTGACTGCCTTTTGGCAGGAAGTCAAATCTTACATTTGAGAATTGCAAATAGCATTTTGAGGGCAGAGATTATTTTTGTTCATATTTACATTGTGAGCTCTCTGCTGCAGGCCTCTGTGGTCCTTTCATCAAATAAGGTATTACATATTTATATATATTGTATATATATAGAGTGAATGAAGATTAATGTTTACCGAAATTTGCGAAACTAGGAAAGTTGCCTTGCATGGTGAGGATTGAAAGGGAAATATGTTATTATCTGGAAGAAAAGCAGATTTATGGGATTGCACTCTTAAAAGAGCAAAATGTTATTCAGAAGAAGATAAGAGGAGAAAGCAGTTGTCCATGCACACAGGAGACTGAAAATTGTGATGTTGCTCAATTGAAGTTGCAATTCCTTTACTTGTCTGTAACATTAGCTTATTCTTTTCCACAGTTGTTAAGTACAAGGCAGCTTGTCAACTTTGGTCTTCAAATAGGCAGAGGAATGGAGTATTTGTCAAACATGAGATATGTACACAGAGATTTAGCAACTAGAAATTGCATGTAAGTATTCTATGGTGCTCATGATTAGGTTTGAGAGGCAGGAGTACATATATTTGTGTTGTTAAAATTAAACAGGCATACATTAACCTGTAAGACTTGCATTAGAAAATTTACAAATCTAGCATCTTTATCAGGGTTTGGTGAAGCAGTTGTCAATGAAGTCTATGTTAGGTTATGAAGGAATGGTAATGCTATATACATTACAGGTATTGGGCACATTAACATGACAAGATTTCCTTGCATTCAGATAAGAATTCTTGTGCAGTTGGAAGACTGGTACTTTTTCTGAGCAAAAGCTCTTAGTCAAGAAAACCCTAATGCGTACATGGTCTGCATTGTATATGCTGTTTGTGTAGGGTGTGCTTTAAGGAAAGCACTGCCTTTCCATTACATATTGTGAATTGAATGAATTTCCTCACTTGCTCTACAGGGTCAGTGAAGGTCTAGAAATAAAGATTTCTGACTTTGGACTTGCAAAAGAAGTTGGTCATGATGATAGTTACGTCATGGGAAAGAAAACTAAGCTACCGATCAAATGGATGGCAATTGAAAGTTTGAATGGAGTCTTTTCAGAAAAAAGTGATGTGGTAAGTTGAAATCCATCTCAATCCATTTGATTGTGAATGAGCTGAAATTTTCACTGGTTGTAACAGACAATAACCCTTGCTGAAAGGCAGTCTGTCCCCTTCGAAGAATGAAAATAAACGCGATAAGGATTTCTATTGTACACTCCACAAGTTTGTGCTAATTCGCTTTATCCAAAGAAATCAAGGTCATAGAGACTCAGTGATGCATGAATTTCACTCCAACGTAAATAAGGTAAATAAAGCCGTTGCTAAAGTCAGAGCAATAGGGGACAGACTGCCTTTAAGGAGATATCAGAAGAATAGGAAAGAAGTTTAGTGATGAGAAAAACCGTTCAGTGTCTCACCTCAAGCTAGGAAAGGCAAATGTTTGTGATACAAAAGATTGAGGTTCCTAAAAGGACAAATTGGTTTACGTTTCTGAAGGATGGATTTCATCCTTCTAAGTGCACTGGATAAAGTCAAAATGAACAAAGTGCAGTGCATTATGGCTCTCTGCCAAGAACATGCAAGATCCATTCTTGATGTTGCAATCACATGTTCTTCAAAAGGCCCTTAAGTCCTTTGTTTTGCAAAACATTCATTGAGCTGCCGTTTTTTGTAGCTTAGACTAGTAAGGAATTTTCTTTTATGTTCTTTGCCATGTGTTTCCCAGCACTAGGATGTGCATGTATCCCCTTAAGTATATATGTCATAAACTTTAGAAGAACATAGTAGCACCCCTTTGCAGACTCTTTGCAGAAAAACTAATGACTCTTTAGTTGTCTTTGTATATATTATTCTGATTATTTTTATTTTTCTATTTACAGTGGTCGTTTGGTGTCGTTTTATGGGAACTGATGACTCTAGGCAAACAACCCTATTCTGGAATAGACAGCTCAGATATGGAGCAACATTTACTAAAAGGCAATCGATTAGGACAGCCAAAGAACTGCCCAGAAGAAATGTAAGTATTGGTTCCATTTGCCATTTGATTTAAAGTTAGTCTTTTAAACAGTCGTTTACATTTATTTATTAATGTTTATGTATATACAAGAGATATTTGAAATGTCGGTAAATATTGTGTATTTATTTTGACTTGAAATGTTATGTAGTGTATGTAGTCTACACTTTGAATCTACAATAATATTTCATGGAGTTCTCATACCGTTTATTCATCTTTCAAATACCATTTAGAAAAGACTAAAAGTTTTGTTGACTGTACATTATATATATACCATTGTTAAGGAGGATGTGTAACTGCTATTTAAGCTCATGTTCTTTCACATATTATCATCAACAGGTATACAAACATGAGGCTGTGTTGGCGAGAAGATCCAAATGAGAGACCAGACTTTACAGGACTATGTTCAAGAATGAATGCGTATGAATCTAAATACAAGAAATATACTCTGGACTACACATTAACAGCATCTCATAGTGCAACGTGATGGAAATTCCAGCTAAGTGTAAATAAGCATGTAAATATGATTTTCCACGAATTTAGGTCCAATCAAAATGCCTAAGTTATATTTTCTATTTTCCATTCATCATTTATTTACTTCGTCTTTACATTTACACATTGTCAAGATGCCTTGAGGATATTTGTCAGTGATAACTTTGCAGTGGATGTGGGTGAATTAGATAACAAATAAAGCTAACACTGTTGTTGGGTGCTTCTGCAAAATTTACTTGAGATTTAATCTGCAGATTTTAAGTCAAATTTTGGTGATTGGTATCTCAAGCTAAGTGTGCTTTTTCAACTTAGAAAATGTCAGGGGATATTTTGATAGTTTTCCATCATTTTAATAATCTGGTGAACCTAGAAACAGCCAAAAACTTTTTCACTACGTTCCCTGTAATTAAGTGTATTTAACACCCTAACATGAAGCTGAAATGTTCATTTCCTGAGAATATCCACTGTATATAAACATAGGCATCTCGACAAAACTCTTTCATCTGCGTTGAAATGGGAAGACTCAACTTGGTGAAAGTCAATTTGTATGTCAAATTTGGTATATATATATATATATTTTGATTTGTTATTGTCCAAAAATTCTTTTTAGAGAGAAGAACCGGTACTATTTTATATGAAATCGTTCGCAATTGAATTGCCTTCCTGTTTGGGTAAAGATACTTAAAATCCATTGTTATGGTCTTCCCATTCTCTCCTTCCTTATCTTCCAATCTTCAAATTTATAGTTTCTATTCCTTAGCTCTTCACAATTGAAGGTATAGTTTCCTTTGTTCCATACGGAAGTTTTTGTGTTATCTTTTTTACTAGAATTAGACTCGTTGCTCTAGAGAGTTTATATTTGCTCTTGAGCCACTGGTAGCTAATGAATGATACCCTTTTCGAATTCTATAGACCGTTGATTTAAACATGTGAAATTATGTTACACGTTTTATTTTTGCAAGGTGGCCCGAACGCGAATTTAAATCTGGACCAGCTATTGCCAAACAGGCGTAATTTCTAACAACCGAATTCAGCGACTTTCTTGTAATTGGGCTGCTTTAAAAGAGTTGATCGCCGATCCACATACATAATTCG
Organism: Aurelia sp. 4 Dawson et al 2005; assembly: GCA_964019985.1. Lineage (NCBI taxonomy): Eukaryota > Metazoa > Cnidaria > Scyphozoa > Semaeostomeae > Ulmaridae > Aurelia > Aurelia sp. 4 Dawson et al 2005. The sequence continues at coordinate 17,326,122 of OZ026499.1, forward strand.
TTTTAAGATGAACAGCAAAAGTAGAAACGGAACAAAAGGGTTAATGGCAATATTTGCAGGATATTGAGCTCAGTGGTTGGCAACAACATGCTTTTTCTGCCTTTGTCAAAATCTTCAGCAAAGAAATGCAGCGTAAAATCATGGCATCTTCTTTTTGTGAGCCATACAGTTTTGATATCGTCGGTCTTCAAATGTTGATGGACTTTCCGAAAAGTGTTCAGGTTTAATGTTGTGATCATTGACACGTAGCCAGAAGAGTCAAGTCCGGACAAGCTTCGAACCCAGCCAACTAGCGCCATGACAAGGTGTCCTAGGCTCAATTAGGCCTTTTATGCTTCTGCAGTCCCCGGGTCTAGACGCTAAGAAACCGTAGCTTGATCTTCGCGCAAGTTACGCTCGCTGCCTTGCAAGTATGTTCTTTCTTCCAAGGTGTAAAGATTGGGTTAGCATATTTATCCTTCTGTGTATTTATTTTCAAATATCTTATTGATTGTTGAAATTGGGACAATGTTCATACATCGGTAATCCGTAAATCTTTGTACAAATTGATTCAGAGTGTTTTAGGTTATGATTTGTGTTTACCGCTTAAGCGGTCTCAATCATCCTGCATGGCCTGATTAGACTATCAAAGTGCATTCTATTTTGGTCCAGACGGCATGGCGTTACGGCAACAATCACAATAAATTGTAGGTAGTAACATGGTAGTAACACCGCAAGACGACGAAGAACAACAGCAAAAAATGAGTCGATTTAACGCGTATTTATTTGATTATATATGTTTTGCCAATATTTGTCCTGCATGGCAGGACGAAATATTGGCAAAACATACATAATCAAATAAATACGCGTTAAATCGACTCATTTTTTGCTGTTGTTCTTCGTCGTGCTGCGTTGTTACTACCTACAATTTTTTCCTTATCCATCATCGCAAGCATCTGCGGATCCGACGAGCGACGTTTATATCGTGGCCTTCTCTTTTTCGATTTAACGATAACAATACCATTAAATCCTGTTTTGAGGTATCTCTTAAGGAGATTTCTTCTTATTTTCTCCAGGAAATGTGTGAAAAATTAGAAATGAAATTTTCTAGAACACGCTTTTCTTGCAAGCAAAGCGAATGTTTTCCTTGAAAGCATTGAATCCAAGAACCTTTACGAAACTTGTCTTTGCAACAATAACTTTTTGAACAGTGCCACTAACCCCAGCAGTTGAGGTGTTGTGGTGTAGTGTAATCCAGCGACTTTGCAGCCAGAACGATCAGGTGGACTAGGTTCAGTCCCCAATAGAGCCCCACCACTTGAGCGCCATTACAAGGGGTTGGGAACTTGATCTCAACGATTGGTACTAAAAAACTGCAACTTCACCCACAGCTGTACGTTGCCTGTTTCTTCCTTAAATAGGCCATTTTCTTCGACGTTCGCCTGTCTATCCTCACAGAGTTGTTAACTCGTTTCTTCGACGTCCCAGATTTATAATTTATTTATTGGGATAGATAAACGAGACAGTTGTGTAAAATTCATCGCATGATCTAAACATACCACGATAATTCGCTTCTTTGATAGTCTAAACGTTCAAAAACCTTGCAGTGATCCACCCATCAATTCGTAGATATAGTTGTGTTGGGATATAACTTTGTACTGCTATGATTAATTTGATTAAAAATCAACTTTCTTGTGAGCTTAACATCGCATATTGGGTCATAAAGAGTATGATGTGTATTGCCATCCCTTGATCGAATGAAGCACTATTTTGGAGGAGAATAGTATGAAGCCAAACGATGAAAAATTTATGGAAGTTCGATGAAATCCCAATAAGGAAAAATTTGCTTTCTTCTGTTTACGAAGAATCAACTAAGAATTGCCCTCGTTTTCGATGAGACTATCTCCAATATGATTGCTTTTATTATGAATGTTAGACACCCCAGTTTTGTTCGAGTGTATGCGCTACTGCGGAGGAAAATCTATATGTTTCTGCGGAGGAGGTATTGGAGTTACTCCAACGCTACCTCCTCCGTAGTAGCAAATAATTTCATCCGCCGCAAGAGAACAAAGTGGCAATGAATCACAACTTTGGTATCTAATCACCCATGCTTTTGCATGAAGATAGGGTATCAGCTTGGTGCTCATTAAATTCCGCCGGTTTGTTTTCTCTCCCTTGGTCGTAGCTTCGCTACTGTGTGTGTGCGGCCTAAATCGTCTTAAAAGCAACCAATACTGCATTCATACTTACACAACTAAACCAGCTTTATTTACACCAGTTTTGATTTCAACCAATCAAATGACTGGATTTGCTGGAGTGACCAATCAGAAGGCCCTATTCGAAAACCTGGTTTAATTTAAGCTGGTTTAACTTGCAGTGTGAATGGGGCATAATTAATCACCCATTGCTCATGTAACCCATTGGCCAGGCTGTCATGTTACGCCCAGTTTAGACTTTTTGCAGATTGATTTTTCGTCCGTTTCAATGTAAAACCTGATAATCTGTCGGCACTTCGTCACTCGGGACCATTAACCACTGACCTAAGTGAATTGTAGATAGTTGTGGTGATAGAATTTAGTTACGTTGATGATTCGTTCGTCCCCCGTGTTCCCATGGCTGCTTTTAACAATGAACATGCCATAATTTAGAAGCCATCTTCAAGTTTCCAAAATGGGCAGTAGAAGATAGATATGTTGACCATTACTTGTTTCGGAGGTTTCTTTTATTAGTCCTCTCATGATGATAACAATTCGCCCGAAAATTAAAGAATCGAGGACTTTTGCAGGAGCCTTGTTGTCTAGCACCTCCAATAATGTCGTCAATCGAGAAATCAGCCTTCCTTGCATCAGGATAAAGCTTCCTTCCTCCTTCCCCCTCTCCAGTTTTTTATTTGCTTGAAATCTAAGAAGAAAGTCTTTAGGCCCGTTCATAGAATCCATATCGTCGTTCACGTAACTTTATTTTAGCATCACAAAAATATTGTACATAAAAATTGCTACCTCTGTAAATAGTATTTGTAGTAAATCCTTGTGTTAGATACGTGATATTTCGTAGCATAGCTGGATACCACAGTAATTTCTGATAAGGTATCACATGTAAATAGATGAAATCTTTTTTGTGTAAAAGTATGATGAGATGTCTCTCCAGTTACATTGTTAGATGAGAGATGGCAGTTAATTTTCATCATAAAATGCAAACATAAAATTGAGCTCATTGTTCCTGTTCCAAGGTCTTCAAACCGCTTGAGGGCTCTGTTTTCGAGCAAGGATGAATTTGAATCCTTGTTTCATGAAAGAAATTTTTGCGGAGAGATAAATACATTACAACGTAAGAGGTACGAGCAACATCTATCCACGAAAACGAGACCTAGGACCATAGCATTTGGGTTAGAAACTTCGAGTTTCCTGGGGCAAAATCTCTGGCGAGATTTACCATTGCATATAAAAGAGTCCCGATCTGTACAATATTTTAAGAAGGAACTTAGGTTTTGGAATTGTTCATGCAATTGTAGATTGTGCAAGGATTTTATTGTAAATTTAGGCTACATTTAGGTTTTGCAATAATGTTTATATTCAATAATGGTTGGCATTAATTAGCCTAGTGCTATTTCACTACGTCAACCTTAAAGAATATTATTATTTTATTATTATTATTATTATCGACGAGTCTTCCAGTCGAGATGAACCATTTCTATTTTGCTTGGTAGATGAGTACCAGGAGGGGGGGGGGCAATGAATGTTTTGGGCACTTGGAACGTGTCAAAGGGAAGGGCATTGATTTTCACGATGTTGAGATACAGCACTGTGTCAATTTTTGCGATCTCAGCGAAAAGTGGGAATAAACAGGCTATTTTTTGACGGGGTCGAGAACAAATTTTCGATAACATTGGTACGTGGAACGTGTGTTTTTGAAATCGAGTTAACACCCCTTACGAAAGTTTGATCAAGTGCCCTGTACAATGAAGTCAAAAAGTTGGAGAGAAGAGCAAGGCTTCTCCTTGCTAGCAATATTGTTTCGACAGCCTCGATTCGAGACTGTAACCTGAACTTTGTTTTGGTCCGTTATAATGAGCAGGTGCAAATGTGTTTGCAATTTCATTTATTATCTGGGGATAAAATGTGCTCAGGTTTTTTTTGCGGAAACTATCTAATTTGAGTTATTGTGGCTTTTCCAAGCGGTACGGATAACGCAATTTTGCTGAAAACGAATCAAAATACTCTTAAATAACGTAAAGAGGTTTAAAATATTCATACCGCAAATTCAGAAATCGAGTTTCTCTCCTAAAGCATTGGAATCCCGCAACATTTAAGCAGCAGAAAAGCACCAGTATAGTTGCAAAATCGGTAATATTGGATAGTAGTTTATGTGCACTGTGGAACGCTATTTGGATTTAGCCTGGAAAACTGGTTTAATGATCTTAATTTGTTCCTTTTTTATCCGTGCCGAGCGCATGAACGGCTTAAAAGCTGTATTTGAATGGTCATCGATTTGACTGCAAGCCAGTAACTAATTCTTTCTTTCAGGACATGTTCCGACAGAGTGACTTTGATAGCAACTGAGTTGTTTTACACTACTACTATTTGGGCCATGCACTGATTGCAGACTGGACGTCTTAGCGCAAGCTCGATTTGTCCACTTTCAGCTCTGATGCATGTGTTGTTGGCGAAAAGACTTCATATGTGAACAAGATAACGGTTTAATGTCAAATATGCAATTGCCAAATTCATAGTTGATGCAACTTGTGTCAAGCAAGTTTCTACTGCAGCCAAAGAACCTGGATGTTCCATCACCAAATGTTGGTGTATTCATTGCAGTTCGTTTCTTCATTCTGTGCTATTCCTCTCCCGTTATTTGATTTTTATTTGCTGTTGAACCGAGTTGGTAGATAAAGCATCTTAGCAATGATCAAGTTGAAGGTGATGATGACAACAAATGAGCTTCTATTTCCAATACGTATGCTGCACATGTTCCCGAGGAGGAAGCCCTTTTGTACTCCTCTTATTGTAAGCTGGGTCTTTTCAACGATGTCCGAAAGGTTCTTGTTGAGCAGATCTTTGACTAGGTAGAGTTGCACTTGATCGAGTCAATAACGGCTCGTTCTTCCGAACCAATTTCTCGGGACCTCACTGATGTGCAATTGTAGCTCCCAATCATCTCTATACTTGAAAGAAAAGTGTTCTTGGTCTTCTTCCAGTTTGGACGCTTGTTGGAAAGACAGACGCTTTTTGTTATTCGCGAAGATCTTTGGACTGTTACTTCACAAGGAGAGAACTCTTGACAAAGATCTAATTCGATAAAAATTTGGCTTTTCTTTCGTTGAATTCCAATTACATAGGCTGGAAGCATTTGATGCTTGCTAAATCCTAAACACGTTCGCCATTGAACATTTGGATGCCACCGTATTCGAATTTTAAGCTTTATTGCATTCGGATTCTAGTCTTTGCTACGAACTTGATGCTGACAACGAGCTGGGGATTCAACGTTAACGATGAAAGAACTCGCGGCTGTTGATGTTTTTAAGAGCCCGTCATAAACAAAATAAGAAGGAGACAACTTATAAAGTAAATTGTGATTTTTCGAACGAATTTTCCTAAGAACAAGCTTCTGGACTGCTTATACCGAGCCTTTGAGAAAGGAGTTGCTCTGGATTGCCGTCAGCCGACAAGAAGTGATTCAAAGGACGTGGATGTAGAAGTTGCAACATCAGCTAAGAGTGGTAAGCCAAATTTTGGTGAACAATAGATGAGACAAATGGTAGCTTCGCATTTACCAAAATTCACTGTCATGAAATTTACATCAATCTTAGGCCCCGTCCACACGTATCCGGATATTTTTGAAAACGCATCTTTTTTATCCGTTTTGGGTTTGCGTCCACACGGAGACGGCGTTTTCGGTCGCCAAAAACGAAGCTTTTCGAAAACACTCTCCAGAGTGGATCTTTTTGAAAATGCCGTTTTCATGTTGTCGTGTGGACGGGTGAAAGCGGAGCTTTTCTTTATTTCTTCTTCTTTTTCTATTTCTTCTTTTCTTTAAAACACTGAAGTCACAGCATCGATTTACGACGTATCAGAGCATGCGCACGGATCTTTGGGGATCACGCGAGGGCATTTTGATTGTCTATTTTCTTTTATCGAAGCTCGAATATAAAAGTTGGCATGTAGCAGCATCTTCCTGTGGACGGGGATCTTTCGAAAAAGCTCCTCGTGTGGACGCGGATATTTTTATACGGATAAAAAAGATGCGTTTTTCAAAAATATCAGGGGGGTAACTTAACTTGTCAATGGCACGGGGTTGTGTCATTTTTTAGGGTACCTTTTTCATGATAGAGTTTGGATTTATGGGTATGGTTTTCAAAAATTTTTTGCATCTTCCGGATTTATGGGTATAGTTTTCTGTTAGAATTCATTTATTGGTAAGCTGTTTTGGCATTCCCGGACTTATGGGTATGATTTTCAGAAATTCTCTAGATTTATGGGTATACTTTTGAGAAATTTGTCCGGATTTATGGGTGGTACTTTTAGGATTTGAATGGCACAACCCCGTATCTTGGAAACTCAAGTTACCCCCCCCCCCCGGGGGACGGGTTCTTAATCAATCAATTATCCGCCAATCTTACAGTAAACGGTCTACTTATAAACTTATAAGATAAACTTCAGATCCCAAAATCGGTCATGTTGATTTAGGGTTCGACTTTTGAAAGAAACATCTTTTTCTTCAAAAATTCAGGAAAATATATAGACAAGGAATTCAACCAATGTAGCTCTCTAAGTGAAAATGAAGTAAATTCTAATTTACTGCTTGTAGAAACTGCCTCATTTTATGTGAACGGATGCTAACTCGGTGCCACTATTTGTGATCTGTGTTATTCTTTCAAGCTGAAACTTTATGTTAGATTTTTTAATTGCAAAATCCATTATAACTTTGAAACATATACTCTTGTTCATGAGCGTAGGGGAGATAAGTTTAGGGGGCTACTCGATAAGATTCCTATTGTTTACGAAAATTTTGCCGGATTCGAGACTGATTTCTATCCCATTATGACCAAATTTTTCCAATATCTGGGGGGGCTGTAGCCTCCCAGTCCCCTGTCTCCTACGCCTATGCTGAAGTTGGCCCCCCATTATGATACAAATTATGGTTCAAATGCGTTGGTAGTCGTGCCATGCTCGTAAATGTCGGCAAACACTAATTTTCTTATTCGTCCCTTTCTCTTATGTTCAGATAAGCAAAAGATTAGCTACAGAGGGGTGGTTTTTTATCTCTAAGTTTTCAAATTTGAAAGCAACAATGCTTGTGCTCCTCTTCAATTATCGTAAACATACGTAACAAAAAACACAGTTTTGATATCATGTCAATGTGAAAAGTTGTTTCAAGATCTCACTGTGGGCAATAATGCACCTTCTTTGTAGCTAAGAAGTTAAAGTTTATTACCTCGATAATTACGTTGCTGCAGAATTCATCTTATTGGTAGGCCTTTTAGCTCACCAACAAAGAGTCTGGATTGAGCATAGACGTAGGAACCGGGGGCACTGGGGGCATGTGCCCCCCAAGATTTTGCAATAAACAAAGAAGTGCCCTTTCTATTTTTAGAAAGTGCCCCCTTTTTCTTAAGAAAAAAGTGCCCTCGAACTGTCGTGCCCCTCCAAGTTTGAGATGCTTCCTACGTCCCTGGGATTGAGTGATGTCCCTGTGATGTTTTCATAAAATGTTTATTCGTTAGCAAGCTTGATTAAGGCTGCGTTCACACGATGCCAGCACATTTTGATAATATACCCAGAAGGCCGTTCCACTTGACTACCACAGCGTTCCAGCGTTTGGCGCTAAAGCCCGCCACTTCATTCGAGAAAGCGATAACACAGCAACAACATCTATTTTGCACCTGCATGCAGTGAAGCAGAGGGATCTGGGCACTAGTAAAGAATATCCTGGAGTCGCTACGGCAACAATCCAACAACGAAACAGCGGGCAGCTCGGTTGGCCTAACAGTTCGCCAATAAAAATGTTAGAGAAACACCCTTTCTTTGCTCAGGAACAGATAAGATGGTGGTAGAAAAAGATGAAAAAGAAGCTGGATGCTCAGAAAGCGAAGTAGGAGAGGATGATGACTGCAGTGACGATGAAACTGAGCTCGCAACGCAAGAATCAACTGAAGCAACGAGCTGCCAACCTGATGGAGAAAGCTCAGAGCCCCAGAAAGGTGCACCGAAAGAAGATGAAGCCAAGTCTAAGACTGCGAAGCCGAAAGTGAAAAGAAAGAGAAAGAGGTAATGTATTTACGCTGTTTCTTCGTTGGATTTGATTCTCTAAGCAACAGAGTTTCATTCACCACAAAACAAAACAACGAGTGTCTGAAAAATTAGCAGAAGAAGAGGAGTTTTCATTACCAAGAATAGTAGTAGCCTACAAAGCAGCATCAGACCGCGTTCCTTTCATTTAGGAACTGTGCCAACGTAGCATATATTTATAACAACCAAGAGCAGATGCAAAACAGCAAAACCAGTTTTTATTCATAAGAGCAGTAGCCAGGCATTCATCTACCATTTCATTTCATTTTTTCTCATTTCATTTTTTTAACTAAAGGGGGGAGGGTAGCACTTCAGCACAAGTAGTGGTTTTCAAGGGGCCTTCCCATAAAATAAGAGTAAACTGAATTACAAGAAAGTGATTAAAACTAAATAATAAAACCTATTTTACAATCTAAAACCTATTTACAATATCAAAAATCACAATTAAAGAAAATAAAACCCTAGATCAACTGTTTGAATGATCTTAGGGAGGAAGTTTGCTTTGACTCAGCTGAGAGGCCATTCCACAACTTTGCTCCTCTGAAAGAAAAACATTTTTTTCCATTGCATGTGCATCCATGTGCACTTTTCTGTGTGCAATTTTCAAACTAATCAGTCTGGTTATGAGATGAGAGTACCATCAACCAAATCAGACACAAATTTGTTAAAAGGAGTTTCTATTTTGGAGGTTCTTCCTGTGTCAGGGGGCAAAATCTTTGAATGCAGACCCTGAATTTACAAAAAGAATGGGCATGTCTTTGTTTTTGATTGTGGAAAAAATGCAGACAATGGGCTGAACTTGGTGACAGATTTGCTGGAAAGGTAAGATTGTGGTTGCGGTTACCCTGGCACTCCTTTTTGGCTAGCCTCTGACTCAATAGATAAAAGCAATATCCTGCTAAATTGAATACAACAACCCCTGGTTAAGCTTTATTGTGCTTTGCAAAGATTTCTGGTGCTAAATCTCAGGACAGCAAAAGAAAGCAATTGGTTATTGGTTAGGCAAATACTCTGGTCTGCATTTTGCAAAGAATCCAGGCTGGCCCCAACCTTATTTCTAAAAAAAAGAGAAATTGTTAGATAAAATTCAAAAATGATCTAGTAAACTTTTGAAGCTTCTTTCTTGACAAGGTTTTATTTATTCTGATATAGAAAGAGCAGAAACTGTATAAAATGATGTCATCAACCAATCTGAGATAAGGAAGTGTTTGGACTGATAAGCTTTTAAAATGACCAGTCAACAGTTCAAGGCCCCAGGAAGAAAACATCAAGTGTTGCTTAATTTTGGGACTGTTGCAGGGTGCTAAGGAGACTTTAAATTACAACAGAGCAGAAGCTGTGCACGCATGTGTGACTATTCATAACTTTGAGCCCCCTAGCTCCCTGCAACAGATTGCAAAATTAGGCAACGCTTGATATTTTCCTCCTAGGGCCTTGAAATCTTGATTTATCATTTCAAAAAGTTTATCTGCCCAAACACTTCCTTACCTCAGATTGGTTGATGATGTTACTTTACACTGTTTCTACTCTGTGGCTCTGTCTCTGATACATAGACATGCAATCAGTCTTCATCACTTTTTATTTCACAGGTGGCTTGCTGTTAACTTGACAACATGCAAATATGATTCTGGTAGGTAGATCTCTCAAAACTTGGTTCCCCAAATCTGTCTTTCAAACTAGTTCTCAATCAAGGTGCTTGAGCGTCCTAGACTACAAATCCTTACTACAAATTTGAAAAATATGTCATGCTAAGAGAATTTGAATCCTGGGTTTGGTAATTGCTATCACACTGTAGATGCAACATTAGTTTCATAAAAGACTGAAAGTATGCATAAATTTCTATTTCAACTACATGTCAAGTGCATTCAATTATCTTTTGCATCAAACAAGAGAAATTTCACTGTTAAGAATAAATCTTTCATGGATCAGATATACTTAGAAGCTATCAAGATTTTTTAAAGCCAGAAATGTCTCATTTATTAATATTTCATGATTCAAGATTTTACATTTCACTGTCAGTCAACATTCTTATAAGTGAGTAACTAGGAAACATGCTTTCCATCTTTGGCAGGTGTGTATTAAGCCGAAACCAACTGACTAATTAAGACCAGATTAATTGCTAGAAATTTGGTCATACCCTCGTCATGTGAATTTGAATGTGGTCATTGCTGTGATCAAATAATATCTTTCTCACTTTGATTGTATGAATGGAGAAATCTAGCCTAAACATGATGGCTTGTTTTCAGCCATTATGTAAGGAGAATCAGTTTTATTTAGATTGACCCAGTCTCTCTATCTAAGCCACTCTTAACTCTGTTTATTTACTTTAACACATCAGTGGAAATGCAGAACCATCTGATTGTACATTTTTTGTTCCTTTAATCACAAATACTTTTGCCTGACATCTACATATATTTTTCCCTGGGAGAGGTGCACAACTTGTGGATGGACTTAGGTCTGGCACCTGATTTTCTGACAGATTACCAAACTTGCCTTCCTACTCACATTTATAATGAATTTTAGCAGAAACCTACCCATTTCTAGTTATTCTTTTGGGATTTCAGCCAAAGTCATTCATGCTAATCTGCCAAATTTAGGGAATTTTGGGCCAAAAATCGCATCTATATGGGTGGCTCATACCCATACCCGGAACATGTTATGTACCACCCCCAGGTTTTTTTAAAGAGAAGAATCTCAACTTTTCTTTCATAAATCCAATAGCATTGTAGAACATGTCATATTGTCACTTATTCTACTTGCAAGGCAAGAGTTACTCTACAATACTGCTGGGACAAGTTGCATCAGGGAGAGGCTGTGCCTACCCTGAGGCAATTAAGGATGATTCAAAAATGTAATTCAGGATGTGCAGTGGTAAATGAGTTACTGAAAAACGATGAAAATCAAATCGTCTAAAAAGTCATAATGTATTTCTGAATTATCTGTAAAAATGTTTATATGCTTACGTGAATTGGCTCTTGAAATATCTGAGGCAATTTAAGGCAAGTATAAAAAGAAGCTCCTTAAACTACGCAATTACAAAAATGACATAACATAATATGATTTAATACATCATGTTGGAGGTCATCTCACATTATTTTCTATTTAAGAAACATTGTCTTCTCTTGGCTTGATTGATTTCAAGTCACTTAATAATGCACCAGCTGTTGTGTTTTTGAGAATTTTGGCTGTATTTGGCACTAAAATCATTTAATAATCTTATTGTAATTTTATTGCATAATGAACATAATTTTCAAAGCAAAATGATTGCAAGGAAAAGTAAAGAATCTCAGCTTTCAGATCACAAAAGATCAAAGAAAGTCCAGCATAGGGAAAAGTCTTCAAAAGCAACTATTCATTTTAGTTAAGGAAATCCTTTGGATATCTTTTAGTTTATTTCAGCTGATTGTTTTAGGCATCATATAACTCAAAAGATGCTTGAGTAATGTCCAAATTGATGTGAACATTGTGAAGGGTTCAAGATGCTTCTTCTTGAAATGTTCACAAGGACACATGAAGTAAAGATAAAAACTGTTAGGGAATTTTTAAAGGTGATCTGAAGCGAAAATTTTTATTGATTCAAATTAATGGCACTGTCGAATGATACGGACTCCTTTTTAAATTTCTTTGATATCTCTTTTCAATTTCAAGTTATCCACTGATATTAAGTTTCAGTTGATGACGTCATTTTGTTTGCAAATTGCTAGGATGCTATGTTGAAATATAGCTGTATCCAAGCTTTGAAAGGCTACAGTTCTCGGAGACATTTAAGTTGAGCTGAATAAATGTAAAAGAAATTGTTTCATGGACTGATATGATGTTTGGAAAGGTATGCCAATTTAAGAAATGTTCTTGGAGTCAATTTCCGTTCGGAAACATAGCAAGCCTCGTATATTTTCATTACTTTTGGCAAACAAAACGACGTCATCAGCCAATCATACAAAATAGTGTATAATTCGAAAATGAAACAAAGTAGCACAAAATGGTAAACGACATTCTTTATCATTCAAAAGTGCTATCCATTTGCATCAATAAAAATTTTCGCTTCGGATCACCTTTAAGAAAGTCACAAGAAACTCTAAGTACTCAGAATATAATGGTTTTAAAAAGCTTTCAGTATTGGCTCAAATTCTTGGTTTTATAAATAGAAAAAATGTGTGATGTGAGACAGTTAATCATGGTCAGAATAAGCTGTCTTTGTAGGAGTGCAATTTTAATTTGTAATATGCAGCTCAACTATTTTGATTGAAGAAGAACAAACTGTGCCCCAGATGACCCAGATGCCGACAAGAGGTGCCATCTTTATAAGGGGCCATTTCCCTTTTATTTGTATTCCAGCCAAGCTCATCTATGTGTGCATCAGAAATATCCTTTGAAATTCAATTGGTTCTCTCATTGTTCCTCCAGTGCGAAGAGTGACAAAAAAGTTTGGTTTTCGTGAAGTGAATGATGATGAAGACTTTATACTGTATTGGACAGATTATTCAGTTAGTCTTGAAAGAGTTATGGAAATGAAGAAATATCAAGTAAGTTGTTTTTGGTTTAAACATTGTCACCTGCATCTCTCCTCTTGTTGAGGCTTCTTTTGAAAAAAATCTTAAAGTTACGGACCATATAATTACTTGGAATAACAAACTTAAGGAAATAGAAAGTTTGTGGGGACTGTTTCCATTTTGACTAATACATTGACAATTCAAAAAATTCCTTCAGCGACGCATTTACTCCTGTCTTGCTTTCAAGTCAAAGTCCAAGAAAGTGTAGGAAATGATGATGACGTCCAGGAAGATATATGTGAAACGGCAACTGAGGAACAAGACAAAACCGAACGATAGCACGGGGAGGGGTTCTTCCATAGTAAAGGTACCTGGGGATGTGCCGCCCACAAGGGTATACCTTTTCGGACTTCTAGTCTAGCCAAGGGTATACTTTTTGGCAATTTTTGTCGAGTTTAGTCTAGGCAACGGTATGCTTTGTGGCAATTTTGGTCAAAGCACTGTAAAAATTTGGTAATTTCTGCAAAAAAATCTAATTTTTAAAAAATTTTTGTCCTGAGAATGAGAAAATTTGGTAAGTTTTGTCTAGAAAATGCCAATTCAGGGCACTCTTGATTGAGAAATTAGTCTAGCCAAGGGTATCATTTTCACAAAAATTGGTCTAGCCAACGGTCCTATTTTGAAACTGTGGGCGGCACACCCCTACCCAAAATTTAGCCGAGAACCCTCCCCCCCCCCCGTGAACGATAGCAACCGTTGAAACAGTAACTGTAACCACAAGTAAAGAAGCAGATCGTTTTGGCATTGGGGTCTTCTCTCAAGGACACCAGCAAGGGAAGTAGCAACGGCGAAGTCGACGAAAGTCTTTTGGTCATTCCTCATTCTAATGATGCAGCGCAGTGAACTGAGATCACCGAAGAACGCTGACGCTACTGGAAATTGCCAAACATAGACATTTTTGTACACTTTCTCAGCGAGGGAGTTTAAAGAAAGGGGGCGAATAAAAACCCAATTTTGTAGCCATTCCGTTCTACACAAAAAACTGTCAGACCGCGAGAAAATTAAGAGCCTGGCTTCTTTATTCAACAGCAACTGAAAAGGGGGCGAATGTAAAGATCCCATACATTGAATTTTCCCTGTCAAACTACTTAGTTGGACAGAGGGAATCCGAGATAAGGAAGTGTTTGGATACATAAGCTCCTTGAAATGATAAATCAATGGTTTGAGGCCCAAGGAAGATAATATCAAGTGTTCCATAATTTCGGGATCTTTTCAGGTAGCTAGGGGGGGGGGGCTCAAAGTTGCGAGTTTTCGCGCATGCATACACATAGTCTCTCCTCCTTGATTTAGTTGATATTAACTTTTTTAAAGACTGGGGGGCTCTTTCGGCCTTGTCGATAAAAGTTCACGCTAAAAGGGTACCGAGTTCTGTGCACATGACAGAAAAATTTTTTATGTATATTCGAAGGGGTTCCAACAAACGTAAATGCTGTCCTAATTGTCTTTGAAATATTTTAGCTGCTGTCTTTAAATTCTCTTCTTCTTACATAGATCTGCAGCGGGATCCTTTCCCTTGCTAGTAAATTTTATTGCTTCCTTCTTTGTAAATTCTCGGCTCTTAGAATTACCAGTAAATGCTTTCCTAATGGCATTTCACCAAACGGAAAGAATCCCGTCTCATTTTCATTACTGTAGATGGACACTAGACTCGATTCCCGGGGGGGGGGGTACTTCACTATGAATTCATACGGGGGTGTGCGTCGCAAGGATTTCTGCTACAACCCAGTCCCAGAAATTTGGTCCGATATTGATACCCAATCCCAGAATTTTTGTCAGATATTGATACCCAATCCCAGAATTTCGACGAAGTAACAAAAACAATTCGATGTCAAAGGGATAAGGGCTCGAGGGCTGGGAACGATAATTTTTGTCCCAAGTGGCCATTGGAACGAAGTTCTGATCTGAGCAAGTATTTAAACACAAAAAATACTTGAAATCTGTTCACCTGAAACTGACCACGTGTTGCTAGAAGAATTGTCCAGTTGTACTTTCATTCAGCACCCATTACCAGAATTCTGAGTATAACAGTAAACCCCAATTCCAGAAAATTCCAAGTGAAAGTATACGCCAATCACAGAAATTTTCAAGTAAAAGTATATCCCAATCCCAGAATTTTCAGGCCAAAAATTACCCAAAACTGGCGCATATCCCCGTCTTACCCCATAGTGAAGTACCTCCCCCGGGACTCGATTATATGTTGTAGTTTTGCTTTTTGCCTGGGTTCTGGACTGATATCGCTAGAACTACGACTCATTTCCCTACGCTTGTAGAAACTGTAAAGCTCCGCAATGAAACTTTTTAGTTGTTCTACGAAAAGGCTCGATTGAGTGGCATTGGAGCTTCTATCACTATTGTGTACATCCGAACTGTATCAAGCTATCGTTCGATTTCGGATTCTTTTTTAGAATTTAGCCATTGGGCCTAAATCATCTGCTACTTTTTCACGACCACCGACTCTAAAATGTCTATAAAAGCAGTCTTCTAGAACTGCTGTACCATAAAACTAGGTATCAGTATTTCGGTAAAGGATAATTCATGCCATAACAGCAAAAGCCGCCTTACTCCGAGCTAGACTGGATGACATGTCGTAGTTTCGCTCTGTGCTTGAACTGATATCGCTACAACTACGACTCATTCCCATACGCTAAATTCCCATACGGTAAAGTTTCGCACTGATTCTATTTGAAACCTTTCCGCTGCGCCACAAAAAAGTTCGATAGAATAGTGTTGGAGTCTCTATCACTATTGTGTACATTCGAACATTCTACAAAATGTATCAATCTGTCGTTCGATTCGCATTCTTTTTTAGAATGTAGCTTTGGGACTAGATAATCTGCTACTTTTTCCTCACAACCACTAGGTCTAAAATACCTTAAAATTCAGTTTTCTAGAACTGCGGCACCATTAAATTAGGTATCAGTACTTCGGTAAAGGATCATTCTTGCAGCAAAAGCAAAAACCGCCTTGCTCTAAGCCACATGCTGATCGGTAGATGACGGGGCGACAGAATCCTGTCGCCGATTGAAATTTTTGCCGTTTTTCAGCTCTATGCCCATAAGACCCTCAGTGGATAACAACAACAACAATAACAACAACAACAATTCAACTCAATGAGATGAGTGTAACTTAAGGGTCCTTATGGTAGTGAGGCTAGCTCCAAGCCACATGCTGATCGGAAGACGACGGGGCGACAGAATCTCGTCGGCGATTGAAATTTTTGCCGTTTTTACAGCTCTACGGAAATAAGGCCCTCAGTGGAGGAGCGATAGCAACAGCAACAATTCAACTCAATGAGATGAGCGTAACTTGAGGGTCTTTACATATTGAGGCTAAGCGGAAACAATCCCATCTCATTTTCAATACTGTCGATGGACACTGCTATTTCATCCCATGTTTATATTGTTACCCCCTCTCCTTTACGTTTCAGTGCTTGCTACGATGCAGTTCATTTCTATGTGACTTCATCGAAACTAAAAGCTTCCAGATGCTTTCAAGTTTTGTACAAAGTTTTGTCCAAAACTTTTTCGTTTGAATTACAAAATTGAATGATCAATTGCTCATCTTTGGTTAGAATTAGATCAGTACTGTGCAAATCTTATCGATATCAAGCAGAAGAGATTCAATCAAAAGAGTTGTGAGAGGAGGATTGATTCCCTTTTTCAACAGTGTCAGAAACTTTTTGTCCGAAGTTTCTTGTCCAACAATTCTTCGTCGGAAACATTTGAACGTTAATGTTCTGTAAGTCTCTTGAAAGCTGTAACATCTCATCTTTTTTGTAAGAATAATATTTCATAGGAGATAGGACAATTGATAGGTTATTGTTTCATAGCTGTAAGCATCTTATTCCCTTTACAGAAAATAAACCATTTTCCCGGCATGAGTGAAATATGCAGAAAAGACCTTCTTGCAAGAAATATGAATCGTTTGTGGAAGCAATTTCCAAAGGATTATGGAATATTTCCAAGAACATGGTGTCTTCCTGCTGAGTAAGCCCTTTGATTTTTTTGTTTGAGATTAATGCATAAATGCATTTGTTCGTACTGCCTTGCTATGCGGGTCGAGAAGGGCTTTCTCACCTAGCCACAGTGAATCTGAGCGCCCTTATCTTTAAGAAAATCTTCAGCGCAGGGAAGTAGCTCATCCGATTTTCTGATTGGAATCTTGATGCACAAAGAGACTTAGCTTGGTAGAACAGAACGGTAACAAACTCAGCATCAACAAACGTATTAAAACATCGCAATGGCAAAAGGCTGACACTGTCAGAAGTATATAAGCCTTCAAGCTAATCAGTTTGCACGTCAATTTTTGGGAGCTGCTAAAATGTATGTATTTCATGCTAACAGCTTGCGAAATCGTTCAAAAATTGTTTATTTGCCCATTAGAAGAGTATTATCTTGTTTACTTCCACGGAGGGGGTATTTGCCCCCCCTGATTTAGACGATCTAGCACCTTATGATGATGTGGTGCCTTGTTAAAAGAGCTGAGTCACTTAATGTAAAAAAACTTCTTTCGAAATGACGACTTATCGGTATTTTTGATGGGCCATATCACGGAGATTTTCCACTATTTGTCTCAAAATGAAGGTGTTATTTCGGCGATAGACGCTTGATTTTCGTAGAGAAACGAATGAAGCACTCATACGTTATAGGATTGCAGAGATATTGGTGGGTGTTTGGAAGTAGCTTTCTTGTAGATTCACCACATCCACCAAAATCTGTGCAGAGCGACAAAGCAGAAAATGCGCACGCATGCGCGAAAACAGGTAACTTTGAGTCCCCCTAGCTCCCTGCAACAGATTCAAAAATTTGGCAACACCTGATATATTGTTCCTTGGGCCTTAAACTCTTGATTTATCATTTCAAAAAGCTTATCTATCCAAACACTTTCTTAGCTCAGAATTCTCGATGACGTCATTTTACGCAGTTTCTGCTCTGTCGTGCAGAGCACAATGGCCATGCGTGGACAACAATATAGATTATAGAGATGACAGGTTTATTTACAGTTATGTGACCCTGCCCCTTTAAACGATACGATTTAGAAAAATTTAGCTTTTAGACTCATGTTATTCTTAAGGGACTTTTTCTAAAAATGGACCCTTTTTTAAGGGTTTCTTTCTTGTAAACGTCACCCTTGTGTGGGACACAGGCCTAGCAGTGAATGCTATTGAGTGACTTTCCACTGAGGTACGAGAGTGAATCTCTGCGCCAACAAAGTACCTTTATTTTGAAGAATTTGTCACCTTACTATGTATTTGTGCACCGCATTCATCCATTTACGAGCCAAGAATGACGAAACCAAGGTTACATATGTGCTTTGAAGCATTCGGATTATACATTTAAGTCTGAAATGAAGGGTTAAGAATTTAGCCCTAGCCCCAAAGAAGACCAAAAATGTTCATTTCCGGCCCCGCCGTAGGAAAAACATTTGTGTATTAATACGGATACATTGTATCGCAACTGCGGTGGCAGCGTTTGCACTGTGAATCTTAATCTTGAAAACAATGGTTTGCAATCTGGGCAAGGACTACAAAAAAATCTTTATCCATTTATTTAAGTTCATTGTATAATAAGATAACTATGTTACTGTTAAACAGAGCGGACCAACAATGAACTAGAGGGTTGTCCGTAAAGCCGCAAGTCCTTTCAACGCT
Source organism: Aurelia sp. 4 Dawson et al 2005 (assembly GCA_964019985.1). NCBI lineage: Eukaryota > Metazoa > Cnidaria > Scyphozoa > Semaeostomeae > Ulmaridae > Aurelia > Aurelia sp. 4 Dawson et al 2005. The sequence continues at coordinate 17,344,586 of OZ026499.1, forward strand.
CCACAATTGCTCATTTTTCTCAATGTGTTTACATAAACATACTAGCAACAAATTACAGATTATTCCCGATAAGATAGAATGCGCGACAAAAGTGGCTTTAATGTAGTCTTTTCCCAGGCTTTTGTGTTGATGATTAAAGAAATCCTATTGGCACTGAAAAGAGATAGATAACCAAAAGGACGAAGTGCCGCAGACAAACGCTTGACCGCAAGCGGTGACACCAGTGTTTTCATTTATTTCATTTTAAGATTTTGTAAACGGTAAGTATTCAGCTTGCACACATAACTCATTCACAAACTGCGGTGTCAAATAAAGAAATGTATTTTGAAAAATGAGGTCTATATCTAATATGCACGTAAAAAGCGAAGTTAAAAATTTGACGATAGTCAGGATCTGGAATTTTTCAATACCATCTTGAAGTGGGGAAGGGCTTTAGCAGTTCTAGTCTCTCCAATTTGATCGTTTTTCAGGTTTGCCCTTCTGTACTGGAAACATTTTTGGGCCAAATGGGCTGTTTTGAAATGGAATAAAGACTTCAGCATCGGTTTTACGAGGTTGTTTAGCGCTGCTTTCAGCCAGTCCTTAGGACATGTTGGTAACATACTCGGGAGCTTCATGGTTTATGGGTCTATAGAGAATTTGCAATAAGATCATTGATCATTGGTCATTCCAGCTGCCCGATGATAAATTGTACAGACTTTTTCGTAGGATTCTTTGCCTGTTGGTTAAGATTTCGCTACACATTTTGGATTTTCTGAAGCTTGTTGAAACATTGACTACTTCTATTGATAAATGGTGTCTGAGATGTCTGCTACCGTTAGTCATTTTAGTTAACTTAAAATATCCAGCTAACTATACAAACATAGGCAGGCAAAAAGAATGCGAAGAACACTTCACCGCAAGCGGTACTACTGGCTTTAACGCGTCTATCTATCTATAAATTATTGTACAAAACCTATAAAATAGGTATTGCGCGTCTGTTGATAACGAACCTTGTTTGAGTCATCTTATCATGCAAATGGAAGCAGTGCTCTGTTTTGAGACAGATAGGCCGAACGAGAAAGGCTGCTTTGAAATGCTTAACTGCGAGCGATCACGTAATCTATCAATGAAAGCAGTCGTTCGCTTAAGATAAATGGCCAACGTTCCAAGTGCCGCAGAGTAACGCTCGGCCGCAAGCGAATAGCACTAGCGTTGACGGCTTTCTTTGAACACAAATATCATTGGAGGTATCCTATGTCAATGAAGACGGGGTAGTGTTTGTTACAACAAATTTGTCCACATAATGAAGCCATTGATTTCACTATAAACGAATCAAGCTTTGCAGCAGCTAAGTCAGTTACAGTTTACATTCTAAAGAATGCTCCCTAGTTACGGTAGTCGGAAAGAAGCCGCTAATTCTGGCGATGAAAGAAAGACGCGATTGTGCTTAATCCTGTAAAATTAGATTCGTAACTCCATCAGGCACTGCAAAGAAAGCAGAGAAATTTGCCACTTCAATTTTCCAGATTTCCGGTAAAATTTAGAAGCAAAATATTTCATCATAAACCAATTTTTCGCATCCTTCCGCTCTCGTCTGTTTACTTATTGCCCTGCAGCCCACAAGAATTTTATTTGGAAGATCATCCGCAGATCTGCTTTTCTTAGACTTGCTCCAAGTCTATTCCGAGATATATCAGCACTTAGGAACATAGTTACTTCGTGGTTTACGCCCCCGCAGAAGTAACTATGTTCCTTAGTGCTGATATATCTCGGAATAGACTTGGAGCAAGTCTAGCTTTTCTTGACCTGATAAGGAGAAAGTCGCTTCACTTTTACCTGCCTATTTTCTTCCTGAACTTTGTACATTTCACGCCAACACAGGGTAGTTTTGTCTCGAAAAACTGCGTTCTGGTTGGGTGGATTTGCATTCAGTCTTGAGTTAAAGGCAGTCTGTCACGCATTTAATTGGGTGATTTGGACAATACAAAGAATAGGAAATTTGAATGGCTTCTCATCCTCAGACTTTCTATGGCCGTAGAAAGTCAAGACGATTAGCCCTCCTTTGTTTCAAATACACAGACTGACAAAGAAATCAGTTGTGTTGAGCGCTGACTTTGTCGCGGCCAATCAGAGACGTGACCAGTGGACGTGACAGACTGCCTTTTAAAGAAATCCGAGAACGTAGAGTATAGGATACATTAAAAGCCGAAAGCTTTGGAGGAATAGATTTCGGACAAAAATTTTTGGACACTTTTTCGTGGAGCTTCGGAAGTTTTTACAGGAACATAGGACGAATAATAACCTCTTTATTTATAGTTTATGTTTGTTTATTTCGTGCTGAAAAGTGTCATATATTTGTAGGTCGTGCTTCATTTTAGGGGTTCTTGGTTAGAAATTTCCACAAATGATTATTGTTGAGAATGGCGAGAATGATTGCTTCGATAGATTTAATTTAAGAAAATTGTAGGGATGCACCCCCGTGACTGAACAATAATAGACATATTCTTACTCTTATTCCGCTGCGCTGTATGTTTTGTTATTGTGTAATAGATCTTCTCTAGGCCACAAGAAGTATTCTCTCTCGAGTTTCGACTACGGCTACATTTCTATTACACAATCCAAAATGGAAAACAAAATTAAAGTATTCAACGGCGAAGGAAACGTGAAGGAATTCATTGTCAAGGTCGAGCTACATTCATCACTGAAAGGGTATACTGGAGAGAAATGTGCGCAGGATTTAGCAAGCAGATTAGATGGCCCTGCTTTCGACGTTTACATGCGTCTGTCTACTGAGGATCGAAAGAAAGCTGACAAAATTAAAGAAGAGCTACTGAAAGAGTTTGAAAAAGGCCAGTTGAATCGCGAAGAAGCCATTTTCGAACTTTCAAACCGCCCTCGAAAGCAAGGTGAGTCGCCACATACGTATGCATATAAGTTGATCGAATTGGTGAAATTAGCTTACCCAACTTTTAACGACGAAACTCGAGCGACCTTAGCAAAAGACTATTTCGTCCGTGGTTTGCATCCACAAATGCAAATAGCATTAAAATCTATGGAGAAATTTGCAACTAATGATATCCAAGCCCTGGCTGAGGAAACAACACGACTCCAATTAGCGGGGGTTAAGTCCAATATGGGCATAAGTAGTTCCGTTAATGAGATTAGTGCCAACACAAATAAAGGTTCAAGAGAAGTTCCAGACGACATTGTTGATGCAATCGCAGATAAGGTCGTTGACAAGATAAATTCCATCAAAGTTGCTTCAGGGGGTCACGAAAATGTTGAAAATGATGTAAGCTTCACAACAAATCCACCCTTTGTCGGTCAAAGAGCATTTCCAGGCAGAAATTTCAGAGGTCGTGGTCGAGGTCGCCAAGCTCGAGGAAGAGGAAATTTTCGCGGCGGCTATAGGGCCCCTAATAGCCAGCTGAAATGCAGATCATGTCAGAGTACTGACCATTTAGTGGCTAGTTGCCCGACAAGATTTTGCCAAGCATGTGGCCAATGAGGCCATGACAGCTGGAACTCTGTGTGTCCAAAATACCAATGACTAGCCGCCTCCGCAGAAGCAAACTCCACTGAAGATCCCTGCACGGTTGTTGTTGTTGCAAAGCTCCAAAAGCTGAATACCCACGCAATAATGGATACTGGATCTGGGTGTTCGATAATTGATTTAGGAACATTACAAAGAATAGGCCTTGACAACTGTATCGATAAAAGCTCCCCTAAAGCATTAATAAATGCTTCTGGGGACACCATGAAAATCTTGGGCACTGTGAAGATTGACGTAACGATTGCTGGTAGCCAACCCCGTAATCATGTTTTTCAAGTACTTGATTCAGTGACGTACTCAAATGTGTTACTCGGCAGAGATTTTATGCGCTATTTTGGTTCTGTTCAGTTTGATTTCGCAAGAAACAGCATCCAGTTGGGAAAACTCTCGCTCTCTGGGTTATCCCCCAACACAGCAAGAGTCAGATTATGTGAAAACGTTACCATTCCTCCTCGTTCAGAAGCAGTTCTTTTAGTTAAATCCTCAACGAAGAACTCTCTGTTACCAGGTGATTTTGAGCCCAAGATTGGTCCAAAGATAAAGGGTCCGTATGCTACACGATCCCGTGTGATACCGAACATTGATGGAGTATTTCAAATAACATTCCTCAACGTTAACTCATCAGACATTACATTGAAATCACGAACCTCGATGGGTTTTATCCAACCAGCTGACGAGATAGTCATGAGTGTTGCCCCTGATGAAAACCTCACTTCCACCCTTGCGGATATCAAGATTAGTGACAGATTATCACGTGATGAAAAGTCAGAAGTAACCAGATTGATCAAAGAATATCAGGACATTTTCGCCGCAAATCCTAAAAAGCCAAAACAAACAACGCTGCTAGAGCATCGAATAATCACCAACGACGCCCTGCCTGTGAGTCACAAGCCCCGCAGGGTTCCCGTTGCATGGGAGAAAGACATGGATCAACAGGTCTCCGAAATGCTAGCAAATGACATTATCCGTCCTTCTTCATCCCCTTGGAATGCCCCCGTAATACTGGTGAAGAAGAAGGATAACAGTACACGATTTGTGTGCGATTTTCGAGGAGTTAACGATGTAACAAAGCGAGACACATACCCTTTGCCCCATATCAAAGACGTGATCGACAAGATGGCAGGAGCAAGATATTGGACGACATTGGACGCTGCCTCAGCATACTGGTCTATCCCTCTCGCAGAGAGTGACAAGGAAAAGACAGCATTTTCTGTGCCCCATGGCAAATACGAATTTAATGTTACCCCATATGGCCTTTCGAATGCTGGTTCTTCCTACCAAAGGATGATAGACATGTGCTTATCTGGTCTTTCAACTGAAAGAGTTTTAGCATACATGGATGATATTGTCATTTTTAACTCTACGTTCCAGGAACATATTCAAGACTTAGCAGCAGTCTTTGACCGTTTGCGACTCGCGAATGTAACTCTAAAAGGATCAAAGTGTGTATTTGCCGCAGAATCAGTCGATTTTCTAGGATATGAGCTTTCAAGCCAAGGTATCAAACCACAACATCGTTTGACACAAGCTATTGATCAATTTTCCCCACCGGAGTCAAGGAAAGAACTGAAGCGTTTTTTAGGATTATCAGGGTTCTATCGGAGCTTTATTCAAGATTATGCAGTGATCAGTGAACCCCTTAACAAACTTACCTGTGACAATGTGCCATTTCTGTGGACCAATCAATGTGAATCTGCATTCAAAGAACTAAAACGACGATTAACGTCACAACCAGTTCTGGCATTCCCAAAGCTCAATGAAACATTTACTGTTGAAGTCGACGCGAGCGATTACGCTGCAGGTGGTGTGTTATCACAAACTGGAGAGGATGGCCTTTTGCATCCTATTGCTTATTTCTCAACAGCATTTAAAGGTTCACAACGTCAATGGGCACCGATAACCAAAGAAGCATTTGCCCTTGTCTTAGCGGTGAGGCATTGGCACGTATATTTAGCGGGTACCGAATTTATCCTGAACACGGACCATAACCCGCTCGTTCATCTTCGTAAACAAAAAGACCCAAGAGGAAAATTCGGGAGGTGGATAGCCGAACTTGAAGAGTATGACTATACGGTCAAATACATCCGTGGAAAGGACAATGTCAAAGCCGATTCCCTTTCTCGAGATCGATGTGCAAACGATAATCAACCGATATCTTCATTCGAAGACAAAGTGTACGCTACTGTTGTAGAGAACTCTACATTTTTGGCCCAGTTACGGCAAGAGCAAAACACAGACCCATTGATCAGCAGAGCAAAACGACTTGTAGCAGCTGGAGAAATAATTTTACAAGGTCGTCTTAAACGTGTGCAAAATCAACTCCGAGTAGAAGATGACGTCTTAACCAAGTCTGGCCGACCAATCGTCCCAGCATCATTACGAAGGTTTGTGTTATCCGAAATACATAATGTAGCACATTTTGGAACAGACAAAACATATGCCCTCATCAAAGAGCGTTTCTTTTGGCCAAACATGTATGGACACGTCAAACGTTTCGTTACTAATTGCACTCCTTGCCAACAAACGAAATGCGACACGTCACCACCTAAAGCGCCTTTACTTCCAATGGTGATTCCAGATGCCCCCATGCAATTCATCGCACTTGATGTCTCGTATATGCCAAAGAACAATAAAGGATTCGAGTACTTTCTGATTATTGGTGATTTATTCTCCAAGTACATTGAAGCAGTGCCAATGAAAGACCAGACCGCACCCACAATAATCAATGCTTTGATGACCCGTTGGATATACACCCATGGCACTCCACACTTTATTCTTAGTGATCAAGGCTCAAATGTTGACGGAGAAACAGTCAAAGAAATCTGCAATACGCTGGGTATCGAAAAGCGACGATCATCCGCTTACCATTCCCAAGGCAATGGGTTTGCAGAGCGCAACATTCGCAACGTCAAGGATATGTTACGAACAGTGTTGTTACAAAGAAAACTGAATCAATCGAAATGGGTCTCGTTGCTTCCAGAGTTGGTGTTTGCACTGAACACAAGCGAGAGCAAAGCAACCAAATGCATCCCATTCAATGTTGTTTTTGGCAGGGATGCTCGTTTGCCAATTGATGTCCTATTCGACCATGACCGACTCGATTGCCCCAGAGATATAAACACTGCTGCGGAATATGCTGAAGATCGTAATTTCGCCTTGAAGGATGTTTATGACACAGTTATCACTAACTTGCAACTTAGCAAAGAAAAAATGCAAGCTCAGTACAACAAGAACATCCGTTTCATCGATCACAAAGCCGGAGACAAAGTATGGCTGAAAGTAAAGTATTACAAAACCGGCGAGAATAGAAAACTCGCTCCACGTCGTCGGGGACCCTGGACAGTCATAAAGAAATTGCCGAATGGTGTTAATTTTGAAATTGTGAATGACCAAACAAAGGACAAGAAAATAGTCCACCATGACCGATTGTCACCCATAAGGGAGGGGACAGAGGAAGATGGCGAAGCCCGACATATCACAATTAATCGAAGAACACCCATCAAAGGACGTAAACCCGATAATTCCGATGCAAGTGACTCGACAGACAGTGAAAGTAGTGATAGTGACGATAGCAATGATTACAGCCCTGATACAGATGATGATAATCAAGTCCAGCATAGACAATATCCATTAAGAAACCGGATAGCGCGTCAAATCCCAAATAACATTCCGTGGTCTGCGATTCAGATATAGGAAGGGGGAAATGTAGGGATGCACCCCCGTGACTGAACAATAATAGACATATTCTTACTCTTATTCCGCTGCGCTGTATGTTTTGTTATTGTGTAATAGATCTTCTCTAGGCCACAAGAAGTATTCTCTCTCGAGTTTCGACTACGGCTACAAAATATAGCATGTTTTGTTTCACACCTCAATTCAAAGCGATTAGCGAATGCAGACAAAAGAAATTCTCTCAACAGAAGTTCCAAACAAACGAAGCCGCTAAGTTGCCCTGAAACCAGTACGGCTAACTCTTACTTGGTGCGGGCCAAGTGAGGTTTTTAAGAGACGAAAGAAAGAAGAAGGGTAAATCTTACTGTCTCGCGCATTTTGTTTATTTGATTCAGAAACTGAGCAGAGGGCATTACAATTTTGCATATTCATTGCTCAGGTGTACGCAGTCACTCCTCGGCTCCTGAATCAAATAAACAAAATCCGCGAGACGGAACTTTAGATTTACCCTTCTTCTTTCGTTATAAGCACATACCTTCTCTTAAAAACCTCCCTTCGCCCGCACCAAGCGATAGTTTGCCGTACTGGTTTCAGGGTAACTTTGCGGCTTAGTTTGTATTGAATTTCTGCTTGAGAGAATTTCTTTTTTCTGCATTCGCTAATCGCTTTGAATTGAGGTGTGAACCAAAGCGACTGATGCTATTGTATTACAAAATCTGCCCTTGTTCACTCTCACAGCGTTCCTTTTCTACGCAAGCGTTTCGTGAGCGAGTCATGACGTTTCAAAAAGTGGAAATGATTTACTTTGATTTTCTATGTTGCAAAAAAATTCAGCACTAAATATTTCAGAATACAAACAAAATATTGACTTTAAAGTTTTCGGAAGTTTGAAATGTCCGAAAGTATTAACGTCCGAAGTGTTAGACTTTTAATGAAGCTGTCTCTACTCTTACAAAGTTTTAATTGAACCTTCACCAAGAGAGAGGAATTGCAATACTGGGTCTGTTAGAAAGATCTGTAGATGTTAGAAAGCCTTTAGCTCTCAAACCATCTATCAGATTGTTACCGGGTGAGTAAAAGAAGACCAAGATCGCCTGGGTGAGTCAAAAAAGGCCAAGATTGCTAGTGGGTGAGTCAAGAAAGGCCAGTCATTTGAAGGGCTGCTGCTCTATGTATATGAGCAATGATATTTTGCAATATCTGATTAAATGGCTAACATGTTCAATTATTGTTAGAATTTTTCTTGCCTGAAGTCACTAGCTTCAATCAGATTCTGGAAGGCATTTTCTGAAAAATGCACTAAGAGAAATCTTGAAAAGCCACCTAAAATTACGAGCAAGGCCCACTGATATCCTTCCCTCACAGCGATGACTTCAGTATGCTTTAGCACGTGTCATCCTCTTGGGGGAATGAAAAAGTCCTCTTCCTGGTATGAATAACTTATTCAATGGGATTCCATGCTCTCAGGATAAAATACATGAAAACATCCAAGTGTAATTATTGCTTGGAAGGAGAACAAAGAAATCTCGCTTGATTTTTTCACTTGTTTTTGCAGGTTTTCGAAAGGGGCTTTTTTGCAGGTTTGGGAATGGGGCTTTCGGTGGAAAATCTCAAATTTCAACCGGAAAGAAGGGCCGATTAAAGCCGGGTAAATTACCGAACTTAATTGAACATATGGGGAATAAAACAGGATAGTTTTCAATATAATTGCTTTGATGTTCAGGAGGCAACACTTCTTCAAACGCCGGGCTACTTTATTGACTCACCTGGTATGTTGCAAAAAACTTCGACACTAGATATTTTTGAATGCAAATAGATTCTTGACATTAAAACAAATTTCAGCTCTTCAGAGAGTGGGTAGATTTCTTTTTGTCAACCGTTCAAGCTCATTATACAGGATTTCTTTGTTAGTCGGTTTAAGACTACGTTCACACGATGCCGGCACATTTTTTGAAAACGATGAAAAATCCCAGGGGTGGGGGTACTCCCATACTTGACTTGACGGGATGTGCCGCTCAACAGGGAGTCCTTTTACGGTAAAAGTTATGCGACAGGGTATTACAGTTGATAAGAAAATTATACGACAGGGTATCATGTGGAAGGATGCCTTTTAGAGTTCTCTTGAAACAATGGATTTTGGCAAAATTTTTATGCGACAGGATATACTTTTGGGCCATTTTTTATGCGACAGAGTACAGGGTGTGGAGAGATTTGCCGGACACCCCCGTCACTTCCTTAGTCAAGTACCCCCCTCCCCCAGGTGAAAAATATGACGGATACGCCTCCCGTTCACACGAAAAGGGCACATTTTTTGCCGGCAAATTTTGAAAGCGGTGGATTTTGAAAACCGAACTCTCACCGGCATATTTTGAAACTGGCATCGCATGAACGCTCGAAATTGATAGAAAAGGAACATTTTTCGACATTTTCAAAACAAGGCTGATCGCTCTTAAGGTGCAGGTACCTTTGTTTGGCATCAAATGCTTGGGGAAACTGCAATGAGTCTGTTAATGTCAAATTTCCTACCGTTGTCAAAATGTGCCGGCATCGTATGCAGCGTGTGTACGTAGTCTCAGTTTCGGTTCATTCCTCCTCAGATATATTCAACACCTGCTCATAAATTAACAGAAAAGCAGTTATGAAAAATTGAGCACTTAATCATTGTAATATTAGGAATTTTCAAGCGATTTGGCTTGCAGGTGGGATTTGGCGGAAGACAATTATGAATTTTCACCATATAAGAGTGGTTTATCAAGATTTCTAATTTAATCTGCTATTTTACCTTTGCGGAAAATCCTTTGATTCGTGGAAACAAACACATCATAATCCGCTGAAAGGTTATTTGAAAGGGCGATGGGTAAATGAAGTTGGCAGATAATGTTTCAGCAATGAAAAATATGGGTTAAATGCTCTTCACTGACTGTCTGCTATAACAAGCATCAAGCGAAATTATCTGGCCGTCAAGGATAGCTCCTTTGGCGAACTGAGCAAATGATGTCTTCCTCAATGAACTTTCAGAAATGTTTCCGACCAAAACCCTTTGTAACTTCGGAATGACATGGTAACCTGCGTTGCAGTATTGTTGTAATCTACAACGCTAGCTACAGCACGAGCAATTATAATCTTCTGATTTTAATTCACACATGGAGAAATTTTCCGAGACGTTGACAGTTGTTTACAACGAGATTGCTAACGCTTGTTTTTCTGCCCATGTTCTAAATACTTTCAGGTGTAGGTTCTGAAAATTGCTTTCTGTCCACTACTACTATTATTCTCAGTTAAGTCAAACCGCTCATCTGGCTTTGTCCTTTCAACTATTTTCAGACACAGGACCAAGTTAAAATTACTCGGAGCATAGAGCTCAAATCTTTTAAAAAGGTGGGTGTAAAATTCTATTTCATTTTTCTTTGAATTAAAGTTCTTGAAAGGAACTTCAAGTAATTCGCAATAAATTTGCCGTGGCAATTTTTTTGATACCCTGACTACTTTCAAAATGGTGGCATTTATTAATTTTGAGGCTGTGACGTCATCAAATTTCTAAATCCTTAACCAGAAGAGAAACAGATTTCTGCTTGCAACCAAGTTGTAGACCTTCATGATCTATGGTTATCTTGAAAATTGTATCAATTTCTCTCGATTAATTTAAGATTTACGGTGATTTAATTTCTTCAAAATTTTCGATGAATTTTTGCAAAATAAGTCAAAATGCCACCATTTTGAAAATAATCAATATATCAAAAAATTGCCATGATAGATTTACAGCAAATTACCCAAAGTTTCTTTCAAGCACATGAATTCAAAGAAAAATGTGATACAATTTTACACCCAACTTTTTAAAGATTTGAAAGATTTGAGCCGGCTCGGAACATTAGCACCGAATGGCCTATTTTAGTAGAATGAATTTTTATATCTGAATTCTTCAGGACATTGGAACAGAATGATCAATTTCATTGGATCGAATTTTCACATCTAAGTTAGCTTTTGCGCTGCAATATGACCTGTAGTTCATCAGAATTGATGCGAAATTCATGAATGTATGTCTCAGCAAAGTTGAGACGTATTTTTGATTCATCGGTTTGGCCAGGTTAATTTTGCTCATTCATGCTCCTGTTTTATAGTCAGATATTTTTCTTTTCATCCTCTATTGATTTCATTTGAAGGTCTTCGTAGTCAACACTGCCAAAAGAACCATTTGATTTCATCCCTAAATTATGGGGACTTCAATTTCAATTCATATGTTCTGGTTTTAGTCCTTTTCGAGCTTTTCCACATACCGTTCTAAGCAGAATCAGTTAAACTGTTGCTATTGTCTTACAGCATAGGTTTCAAATCTTTAAAAAGCTGGATGTAAAATTCAATGACCTATTTCTTTGAACTGAACGGCTTCAAAGAAACTTGAACTATGTTACAGTAAATCTGCCGCTGGACTTTTCTGAAATTTTCAGTATTTTCAGAATTACAGTGGTTTTCTTCTTTTTTAAGAATTCAAGAAAATGTTCGAAAAAACTTAAAAAATCGTAATTTCTAAACCTGTTCACGAAAGATATAGGCCTTTTTTCGTAGATTTAAAGATTTGGAACCTATGCGCTCTTAACTTTGGAATAAAATGTCTTATTTCATTCTATCGAAGCAGACGTTCCCATCTAACTTACTCTGCTTTCCATAAATTGATCCCATGTTTTGTAGGGCTGATAGGAAGTTGATGAGCCAACAGTTCAGGAAAACTGAAGCATATTTTGGATTCACCAGCCAGGACATGCTAGTATACCCATTCATTCTCGCTGTATGGACATAAGGCCCAGGGGGGTACTCCCTAACTTTCTATACGGGGGGGGGGTCCATGCCACTGTTTCCTTGGTGACCCCCAAATATTGAGCCTAACGTTTTGGGGACCCCAAATATTGAGTCCAACATTTTGGAGACCCGCACCAAATTCCATGATTCTTCCTTTTTTTCAGATTTGTGGACCCTAAATATTGAATATCTGTCCATGTTGTAATTCACAGACCCCAAATATTGATGTACGTAAAATTTCAGACCCCAAACATTGGCATGGACCTCCCCGTATGGGAAGTTATGAAGTAGCCCCCCTGGGACATAAGGAAGGACCTGCAACGGGTATTTAAGAGTGATTTACTTAAACATGACGTCAAACTTGTTAAAAATAGGAAACTAGACATCAAGAGAGCAAATAATTTAGCAGCCAGAGCGTGGTGTCTGGTTCTTACGAAAGCATTTGCTGCAACAGTTGGTTTTTCATGTTCTATTTTAAGCAGTCTGGGAACGCAGGTAGCACGAATGTTCTCATTTTCTCGTTGGAGGTCTAAATATTTGCGGTTAAACGATGAAGGTAGACAATCTGTGACCCAAATTACACAGTATTAGTATTTTAGAGGAATGCTTTGATCGTTTGTCGGAAAAATAAGAAATTGTAGTTTAATGATAAAACAGATGGAACAGTGTTTCTTTTATGGTAATTACCGGGTGAGTCAGGAGAAGTTCCCATGTTTGAAATTCCACAAAATATGTTCACTATTGATCTTTAGAATTACTTCTTTTTCAGTTGTATCCAGTGGCGTAACGCACGGTTTGCACCTTTCAGCATGGAGCTAGGGACCCCCAAAATTTTTGAAGTTAGAAGATTCTTAAACTGTGCGGAAACAGCTTCTGAAACAGGCATCAACCAACACAAGATACTAAAATTCAGGAGCAAGAATCTTTGTTGGGTGATGCAATGAATGAAATGACCTATACTTGCGGCGGGGATGCCTCAGTAGTAATGCACTTGACTACCTAAAGGCTGATGGTTCGAGTCTCAGCCCTGGCTGTTTGATGGTTCGAGTCGTTAAGAATTTCTGGAGGGAAATAATTGCTGTTTGTGGAACTGTGTGCATGAGGAGAAAAGGATCATTCTTGGTTTTACCGTCTTGCAAATTTTCCTAGTAAAATAGTCTGTATTCGTCCTGAAACGGACTTTCCACGAGGAGACGCAAAACAGCTTTAGATATTGCAAGATAGTGGATTGAGGAGGCTTTGCCTTGGTGAGATTCTAAACATGAAAGATTTTAACAGTTTCTGTACTAACTGCATGAATACACATGTGAATCGTTGTTATGCCAAAAGCAAAAAACCGATTTTAAATTCCATTCTCAGCTACATCAATCATTTGACCACATGACAGACAGCCCGTCAGCCTTTGCTCTTGAATGTCTTTGTACAGATTCAAACATTTTCGCCTCCCTGCACCTGCCAATGTAAATGTTCCGAAGAAAATTTTGAAGATAATTTGCCCACGGCTTTTCTTCCCACTGTTGACAGCAACTGAGCAAAGAAACGTTTAAAATATCCTCATTGTCTTCAAAAGAGGATATTTTTGAATGACCTTCAACCATTCATAACATCCGAGGCCGCATAATTAAAATAATTTATTTTGTTTTTGCATGGATGATTTTACTTTTAGTTGCTAAGTAATATCGGTCAAACGTAGCGTATGCATTCAACCTTGCGTTTACAAGAGCGTAAACTCTGCTCACACCAATAGCAACGTCGATTGTTAAATGCTGCATTCACTCTTGCAGCGTTTCTTGCCGCAGACTAGATAAGGCTTGTGTTTCATGACTCAGAAGCCTGATTTGGCCACTTGTTAGTCTTACTTCGGTGCATTGATAAAAACACTGCATTTCTGAATTCATTTAGAGTCTAAATCCGCTGACTAAACTTACATTTGTTCACAAGAGCGATTTCTCTTGGCAGTCGAAAGAGTTTCAATTTTTGAATAACTTCATCTTTTCGGCAGTCTATTAGGTGCCTCATTTCGCTACGTGCGGAGTTTTTGGCGTAAGTGCAATTTGGGATACTGTAATGAAACTAGAAACAGCTTTTGCATTGAACACATTCCCCTAATTGCTTTCGAAACTTTACATTACAACTTTAGAAAGTAAAGAAATGAACTCTTCCTGTTCAGTGCTAGTTTCGCACACGAAGAGCAGCTTTGAAAATCCCGGACAAGCTCGGTCTGGTTGTGTGAAGAGGGCTTATCTAGGAGCCGTGAAGTCTCAACACAGGCTAACGATGTACCAATGCGACATGTGAAGTACACTGGTTCGTCCATAACTCAGAGCGTAGTACTCAATACTTCAGCACATTTTGAATGCGAGTCGCTGAAATATGAGGTTTATCCCTCTTGACTGTTAAACGGCATAAATAGCATCTTCTTCCAATCCCCACTAAATATAATTGAATTTTATTGAGAAAAAGAACTTTGGTGAGCTGAGCACAAACATGAGGCAGGGGATACTGGGAGTTGACAGGAACTTACCATGGATTCTGCCTCCATATGATTGATTTAGTGAACTACTGTAGAGCTGCCCGATTTGGGCCTGAAATTTAACTAATCATTCCTGCTTAGAGGGGGCTGCAACCCCTAGACCCCCTGCCTCCTACCCTTATGAGCCTAACCCGGAGGGGGGGGGGTACTTGGTTGTTAAGTGATAATGGACGTGCTTCTCATATGGGTGGGGTTTTCACCTGAAATTCCCTAGATTTTGGTCTGTTTTGACCTTAATTCTGGTAGATGGGTAGCTTTCTTAGAATTTTCATCTCAACTGAAGAAATTTGAATAGATCTTGCATCTTCAAATCGACAAAATTCATAGACATGATTACGAAACTTCCTGAAATTCATGCCAAAGGGTTCGGAATTCTTGAAAAATTCTGTCCTACAAATAGGTCCTTTTGTGAAGTCCAGATTGAAGTCGAGTCACGACCTGTTATTTTACTCGTCATTGTCGCAAAGCTGCGCTTTTGAGTTTGAGCATGGTCTGGATTAAGGTGGTCCTCGACCCTAGATTTTAGGCAAAAAAAATTTTTTCCAACATTTTCAGTTTTTTCAATTTCTTAATGCATCAGGTGTTGTACTTTCAATGTGGAATGTCCATTTGCATATATGTGCCAAATATACAGATTAAATCATTGTTTTCCCAAGAGGAGTCACATATTTTTTCCTTAGCAACGAAAAATTTGGTTGCTAGGGTGGATTTCTGAAGTTTTTTGGGCTTTCAGTCGCCCCCATCTGCAGTGAATTGCATGAAACAATATGATTACATTTTGGTCATTGAGTTGAATTGAATCTTGCTGCTTTTGGGACATCTTACATGAAGTATATCCCCTAAAATTGCATCACAGCTCTAGCTCAACTTCGAAATCTTTCACACACATTGATCGTTGGTTATCGAGTTAAAATGCCAGGTAGAAAGCAAAGAAGTGTTTACCGTAGGAAGAGAAAACATTGTTTTTACGGAGTACAGAAACAAGTTATGCAGGAAGACGAATCCAGCAACGATAATAATGCTGTCGATGGCAACATCATTGATGAAGCAGTAGTGCAGTCACCATCATCACAACCTGCTGGCCTAAGCTCATCCACATCTCCCCAAAATCTCATGAATACGTCTGAAACGTCGGTAAATAGATCATTTGAAAAACTGAAGAAAAATTGTCCTTTACTTGGAGAAGAACAGAACGAAGATGGCATTGATACCGTTGATACAAAAAAGAGAAAACTTTCTCTTTACAAATACAGGGAAAATACACATGGCCCAGACAATAATGGCAGAGAACTTGCACATGGCTTCAAGATTATTAATACCAAGAATCTGCTCAGCAGTTTGAACGCTGCATCAGTCTGCAGACTTTGTAAAGACTACAGAGGAACTTTGCAGTTATGGCAAGATAATTCTAAAAGAAGGGGTCTTAATGAGGTTTTATTTTGGAAATGTAGCAATTGTGGTGAAGAAACAGATCCTTTTAGGACAAGTCCTTTCTTAAACAATGATACTAAGGATACATCAGAAATAAATGTACGTCTAATACAAGGAGGAATAGAGAGTGGAAATGGATTGACAGGTTTATCCAAGTTATGTTGTGCATTAGATATCCCTGCACCAGTTACATCCAATGCCTTCAATTCAACCATGAAAAAGCTCACAACATCATACCAGAAAGAAGCCCAAGAGTCTCTTTGTAAAGCTGCACAAAATCTGAAAGACCTCACACAAATGGATAACCTGGAAGTAGTAAACCATGGAATGCCTGCTCAAAATGTCCCTGTTAGTGTCTCAGTAGATGGTACATGGCAGAAGCGTTATGGATACAGTTCTTTGCTTGGCGTTGTATTTATTCTATCTATTGACACTGGTGAGGTATTGGACTTTGAGGTGCAGTCTAAGATTTGCTTTGAGTGTAAGTCTAGGGAAAAATGGAACAAAGAGTCAGACAGATACAAGAATTGGTATTCAAATCACAAAGAACATTGTACAGTGAACCATAAAGGTTCCTCAGAGTCAATGGAGAAAGAAGCAGCTGTAAAGATGTTTTTGAGATCTATTGACAAGCATCGCCTTCTATACACAACGTATGTTGGTGATGGTGATTCATCTTCATTTGCTGAAGTTGCAGATGCATGTTTTAAAGAATTTGGGGAGGGATACTTGGTTTTAAAAGAGGATTGCATTGGGCACATACAGAAGAGAATGGGCACTAACTTGCGCAGTTATAAAAATAAAAACAAAGGTAGAAAGTTAGCTGATGGGGGAACAGTTGGAGGTCGTGGTAGACTTACTGATGCAGCAATAGACTCATTGCAGAATTATTATGGTTATGCCATAAGAAAAAATACAAATGACATTGAGAAGATGACAAAAGCTATTTGGGCAATATTTTATCATTCAATTCTAGGTGAGAATGAGCCATATGAGATTCAACATCAATTTTGTCCGCAAGGTGAGAGTTCATGGTGCAGATTTCAGAGAGATACAGCTTCCAATGCATCAACCTACAATCAAAGTAAGTGTCTGCCATCAGTTTTCAGGCAAGAATTAAAGTATATATTTGAAAGGCTATCTGATCATGAGCTGCTAAGTAGATGTCAAAAGGGGCTCACACAGAATCAGAATGAGGCCCTTAACAATGTCCTTTGGTCAAAATGTCCAAAACGAGTGTTCTGTGGTAAGCAGCGCCTTGAGTGTTGTGTTGCATCATCTGTCATACAGTGGAATGCAGGAGCAGGTAGTGCTGGGAATGTGCTAAAGAGACTTGGTGTTGGGTCTTTAGGAGCAAATACTATTAAAGCATACAAATGTGCAAATGAGAAAAGAGTAGAGAAAGCTAATGCAAAATGCCAAGCAGAATATAAAAGAAGACGTCAAATTTTGAGGAAGATCCGGAAACAGAATACAAAAAAGGGCACAGCTTATGCCTCAGGAAGTTTCAGCATTCATAAAGTGCCAGACAAGGCTTTGTACAAAAAGAATGACAAGAAAGAACTTGTTGTAATATTTATTGATGAAAAAGATGTTGACATTGTTCATGTTGAGAAGCCACTAAAGAGGAAGAAATTATTTTAGTTGCGAACGCATCTCAAAGGTAACCTTACTTGCAGATAATTTTGAAAAATACCTCATTACCAAATTATTTTAAAGGAATGGTCTGATGCAGATTGTTCAGGGGTCAAATTTTGCTCAATTGAACCTACTTTGAGTGATAATTTTGAAGCAACAGTGACACATTTGTAGATGTACGCAACAAAAACTTTAAAGCTCATTTTCTCAAAATGTGCATTTTATTGCTTTGAGAAAGGATAAAGATAGAAATATGGCATATTTTTCAATGAAGTTTTGCATGAATTTTTGTACTAATGTTGTCTTTGATATGAGTTGACAAAACTTTGATTCCATCAACTCTGCTGACCAATATCAAGGAAATACTGATCCTCCAGTTTCCATGGCAACGGTTGCTATAACAATGATTTTGTCAACTCATTTCGTAAAACTTTTTGTGTTTAGCCATTTGAAAGAGGTTTTGTCCAAATATAAGCTAAATGCTTCTCCCAAAGCCTTTCTCAAAGATTTTTCATGGTCCGGCTTTTCCAGTCTGTAAAATACACCAGAATCACGTGATCATCTAATTGTTACAAAAAAAGTTGCACTGATTCCCATTGCTGTTTGTGTCCAAATTTGGTGTCGTTTGGAGCATGGGTTATGAAAATATTCAAAGTTATTCAAAAACTTGACTAAAATCTTGTTCAGGGTCGAGGACCACCTTAAGGCGTAACGCTTAAATCAAGTGTTGAAAGTATTATGTTGTAACCTGCTCATTCCTTTGTCAAAGTTTGAAAAGATTGTTTCAATGTGTGGTTTGAGATGTGGATTTGTATCGCAGTTGTCATAGCTATACGCGAATGTTATTTCGCCGAGAGTCACATGTTTCACTCATGATCACCAACGTTAAGAGTATTTACTTGGATATATGGTATATGCATACAATAAACGCCATGTCAAATGGGCGTGGTAGCCCTGTAGGGGGTAGCCCCAATCGGTTATGTTGAACCAGACTTGCCAAACATTCATAGAACTGGACACTGACCTGCCTGGAAGCAAGTGACGCTTGTTGAATGGAATTCCCAGAACCTGCCAAAGTCTTTGTTAGATTTCATGGATTGGTTAAACAAAGCCCCTACCAACCGATGTCAGAGTATCCTCAGGGAACTGTCCCGATCTGACAGGAATAACCTACTCTTTCAAGCCTCAAAAATCTGAAGTATTGACAAGGGTGAGAGGATGCGATGTTTGAGCATGACAGACCCACATTTGAGTCTAAATAAGCATAACGCGGACTATGTACGGAAAGATCAATCCTCATGAATTCTTAGTCGACTTTCATACCGTTTGTAAAATCTTTTGAGAGAAAATTGCCTCTTGGATTGGCCAGAAATGAAGTAATCAAGTTTCATAGGGACCATGCATGCATGCATCCATGATCCACTGTTTCCCACTGCAATTCCAGTTCAGCATCAGGGAGAGGATTCCCGTGTATCCGTAATGTTACAGAACAGTTACTCGCCGTCCCAGAACTCTTTGATAAAGGTCTATTTAGGGGTTCTATCATAGGGTGGGTCAATACCGCAAAAACGCCAAAATTTGCCTTCTTACCCGTCAACTGCGCGCCATTTTCTCTCATAAACCGCAACCGTCAGTCGTCCTTAGTATGATAAATCTTCTTTTTAGGATTTCTATTTCATGTAAATGAAGCAGGAATCCTAAGGAAATTTCTGTGAATCTACTAATTTCGATGACCGTACTTTTACAGCCACGTGAAGCCTCGATAGAAAATGACGTTTATACAGTAAGAGCAATGTAAAAGGCAATGTGAAACTAATATGAAACTGAAACTGAAATGTCTCGGGGATGGAAGAAACCACTCACTTATCGCCAAGAAGTAAGCGAAAAACCGCCAAACCGTTCGTTTAATTTCCATTTTCCGCAACTGCGTTGCAACAGAAAAACCGCATACCGCACTGATTTTCTTGCTGAAACCGTATTCTGCATTCACGATATGGTCGAATCCGCCTAACCTCCAAACTATAATAGACCGCCCACTGGAGGCAACCATTGAAAAATAAATCATGCCAGAATAAGACATTTTGATAACTACAGTCTGCCAGATATTACCCTGGGTACCAGGGTAGCCAGATATCAACAAATCCCGATAAAACATGGGTGGTTGGAGATCGCAGTTGTGCTTCATTGCCTCTTTGTTGTTTCGCGAGGATGAAATCATTTGCTACTACGAGGGACCTAACGTATTCAAAAACTTCATACTGCCTCCGCAGAAACATGTAAATTTTCCTCCGCAGCAGCATATACACTAAATCATAACTGGAGTGTCTAGCTACCCATAGCTAAAATAGAACGGAGATGCCTTCGAGGACTTGCAATATCTTTTAGCTTTTAGTGAAAAGGAGGTTTCCGGATTGGTAGATCACAAATTGTTTAGGGCGTACAGATGCAGTAATAGACTTGTTAGTTATTCTCATAACGAATTTGGATATAACGATGTTTTATGCATTATGCGAACGGTAGACTGACGACGTGATTCCTTTTGGTCAACGTTTTTAATCTGATGTTTTTAGCTAAACTAATACAACGGCTCACCACCAAACACATTTTAAACAGGGAATAAAATCTTGGGAAAAGCCTGCAGAAACATCGAGCGTCTTCTCTCTTTCAAACGTTGAAAGAAAGTCAAACGTCGCTTCGAACCTAACTTTGAGCGTCGCTTCGGCTATAAGAATACGAACTTTGAACTAATAACGCTATCAAAACGCTTACAATACCCACGTGGTAAAACATATCAAGACAGTAACGAGCTCATTGGTTGCGCCGTAAATGCGGCGGACTTGGCCTAAATTGGACCCTGTTTTGAAGCTGTCTCGTCATAAGTCGCAGTTTGAAGCCAAGAACATCATCTGATTCAGTGTGAAAAACTGACACTGATGTAATCAGTATGAGAACGGTTCGATTGTGTGACTTAAGAATTTGTATTATTGCTGTGCACTTTCTGAAATTCGACCAATTTCCTCCAATTTCTTCGAAATGTAGAAAACTATCGCTCGATACAGACTCTTTTTTCACGCTTTCGTTTTCTATTACAGTTATGGAGAATTCATCGCATTCTGTAGACAGAAAAAGAACAAGACCTATATTGTCAAACCTGATAGTGGCAGTCAAGGAAGAGGAATTTTCCTTACTAAAAATCCAAAGGTAAAATGTTTTGTATTGTTGTTTTAGTAATCTAGCGGGTGGGCCAAAAGGGTCTCCAACCACGGCCAATAATGTACCGTGTTTGTAGCTTGGAAATTAAAGTTGTTACTTCGATACAACCATAGTTTTTGTCGTTGCTTGTCCTTTGACCCAAGCCTAATCAGAGTTAAAAGTCAAGTTGAAATGGTTCCTACGCGTCTGCATTGTTAGGCCTACACAGCGTTCGCCCTAATTTCAAGCCAAGGATGAACGCTGTGTAGGAACTAACTGTCCAGACGCGCAGGAGCAATTTGAATTTGATTTCCAGCACTGACTAGGCTTGGACCAAAGAGAAAGCAACAAAGTAGAGCAGTAATATCGAGATGATAAACTTGATATCTAAGCCTCCAACACGGTGTATTATTGTATCATTATCATTATAGCCCATGTTCCAACTTCGAAAGGTTGCCAAAATTTGATTACAACGCCAAACTTCAAAATTCTTTTCTTGGCAAGTAGATCAAAGATTCGTAAGGAATCCTTCGAAATGATCGTCCTCTAGTCAACATCGACCAAAAGCAAATTTTTGCTTCAATCAAAGTCGTCTGATGTTGCAATTTTGGAAGCCAGTCATTTAGCAACGGAATTTGGCAGTTCAGAGGGAAACAGCCGACTGTCGGGAAAAGATTCAATATTCCAGGATATTTATGAATCGAAACATTTTGCTCTGCATGTTTTCAGCTCAAAATCAGCAAAATATTTGATGATCCAAGTGCCAGTATTGAAATGGTTTTTAACGGATGTTTTGTCACCATTTGCAGATATTTACGAGATTTCACAGTGCCATTGCTGATCAATTAAGACGGCTGCTAAGGACGGTTCCAGTATTTATCACTACCTGACATACGATTTAGACAAAATTTGGATTTCTCAAAATGGATTCGAAAGACGACACATCTAAAATATAATTTTCTGGTTATCGGAATTGCGGGAAAAAGAAAAACTTGAAAGCTGTTTGTAGTTAAAAATCAGATCGTTTAATTCAAGTTTCGAATTTCATCTCCAAAAGTACATGTCTTGAGGCCTTAGGGAGAATTTTTATCCTTTTATTTCCGATGAACTTTCAATAACTAGACCGATTTCTGAAACACAAATTGATTCCATTTCGTTTAGTTATTCTCGGGTTATCAAATATGTGGATGATTTGCTTAATTGCGGTTAGAGAGGAATCCTGCTTTCAAACTAAGAGATTGTCTTTTGAAGAACTTGGCAGGAGAATCTTAGTTGACGCGAAAAGTTAAAAGTTTTGACAAAATCATCACAACTTTCCAAAGGCATGGGTTGAAATTTACGCAAACTGAGAAACTGTTATTTGGTGACGTTGAAGTCATATGATTTGACGTTTTCTGAAGAAGCTACAAGTTTTAAGTCAGAAGAGTCACATAACCTGTGACTCTAGGTGTAAACCTTCCTCAAGTGGTAATTCATCTCTCACGAAAAGGCATTTTCCAACGTTCTATAGTACGCAGTCTCAGAAATGTTTGCCGGGGAAGCCCCCATTTTACTCGCTTCGTTCGCAACTGGGCCCCTCCACTCTTGATCCGCTCCCTGATGTCATGGCCATTAGATTAGCAATAGAACTGGGAAATAAAAAGCTACACGTAAATTGCTACATATAAAGAAGAACATTTACTTAAATGGTACGTGGTTGAGTTTTAATTTTCCAATCAAGCCGACCAGTGTTATTGAGACTATCGGGAATGCCCTTTTCTTCACATAATAAAATCTGCATTGTAGTTTCAGGCTTAAATAACTCTTTATTTAGATTCATGTTCTTATCGTTCATGCGATGGCCAGGAATCGCAGCACGTGCACTATTGATAAGGTTGAATTCATCGACAAACGAACTATCATGTCTGTAATAGATATAACAAAATAAAATATTGATGATGTCTTGAATGAATGACGTCAAACTCTGCAAATAAAAGGAAACCAATCAGAGTCATATTAGATAATTAAGTTAATATGACAAATACCATGATAAGAGAAACTAAATTACCTCGTCTACATGAAAGATTAGATTTGACAATAAAAATAAATTCATCTGTATCTGATGCAGTAAAAACTTGCAAAATTGAACCAATTTTTCATTTGGCTGTTTAGTCTCCCATTGAAACTTATAGAAGGTCCTTTTATGAGTGTACCATTTCTCAACAAATTCATTAACAACTAAGGTTTCTGAAAAGCGGTTTCTATTTTGCGGGTTCTTACTCTGGGCGAGTTTCACTCACTTGTTATTGGTGTGGTACTGAAGTCTCGAAGAGGGTACCTTTTATTGAAATTTCTCAGAATTCCTTCATAAAACTTGTCTCCAAACTTTAGGCCTATGTCATGTTTAAGAGTCACTTCACCGATTCCCTTTTTCAGTGGCATGTAAAACAGTTTCAAGCTAGGATTTATCAGTTGGTGCCTTATTTCATCTTGCATTTATAGAGATAATGTTGCGTTTTGCTATGAGTAGAGAAGCTGCTACTACTCTCTGCCAAAGAAAATAGAAGATTACCATAGATTTGGTTGTTTTCGTTGGAATGAATATGCGAAAAGATTGCATTTAAGGGTTTGTTCAATTGGTGCAAATGCTGAAAACGGCAGACTTGGTAGACTCTTAATTTGTGTTTGATTGGCTCTCAAATTCGGGAAACGGCAGGTTTGGCAAGTTTTGAAGGCCTGCTGCCTTTGAAGTTTGAAGGCCTGCTGCTCCAAGAGGCAGAAGGTTTGGCAGACTTTGGAGAGATTCTCGTTTTCATTCGCGAAACTCTGAGAAAGAGTCGAATTTGCTCCTGTTGCTACGGTAATCGATTCGGTAATTTTTTGCCAAACACCAGACTCGTGTTCGTGCTTTTCAACTGGGAACCTCATTTTCGCCAGGATGAATCTGAAGCCTGCCGTTTTGAACAATGTTGTGTTTGACTGGGACTTATGTCTCCATCTCTGCAAAGTCTACTGTTTTCAGAATTTGGTAGGTTTGGAATTACTAACCAAACACACCCTAAGAGCACGAAAAGGATCAGCAAGACTATCTTTTTGCGAAATCTGAAATCTACCCTGAGACTAATGACAATAATCCAACGATATATTATGGTAGCTTTTCTGGCTTTCTGGCTTCGGTAAACAACGCTAAAATAGCTAATTAATTCCAACTATGTACACACTAAATAAGCAAAGTAAGAATTTACACCGATTTTGAACTTTTTCCGGGAAGATTAACAGATCAAAGGCTGATGAAACATAGATGAAATTTCCAAGTTCTCCTTTCAATCCGAAATTTGTCTATTTTCTTGCAGCAAGACCTGAAATTTGGAGAAGATGTCATATGCCAGCAGTATGTTGCAAAACCTTTTCTTATTGATGGATTCAAATTTGACCTTCGGATATATGCATTGGTAACATCTTGTGACCCACTGAGAATATTTGTCTTCGGAGATGGCCTGGCAAGGTTCGCTACAGTGAAGTACAGTGAACCAACAAACAACAACATAGTATGCTGCATTTTCGCTGCTTTTTACTTAATTTCCTATATGTTTTATGTTCTTTATAACATTTTCTTAATGCAGACCATAGGTTTCAAATGTCTAAAAAGCAGGGTGTAAAATTCTATGACCTATTTCTTTGAACTGAACAGCTGCAAAGAAACTTGAACTATTTTGCAGTAATTCTGCCGTTGGACTTTTCAGAAATCCTCAATATTTTCAAATTCAAGAAAATTTTCGAAAAAAGTTAAAGCTATCGTAATTTCTAAACCTGTTGACGAAAGAACAAATAATTTTCAAGAAAATCATACTTTGTGGATGACTACAATAGGGTATCAAGCAAAACTCTTTCACTCTTCTGGTTTGTGATTTGAAAATTTGATGACGTCACATCATAAAATAAGCTGAAATATAAAATAGGCTGTAATTTCGACAAATATTCAAGATTTTTGAAAAGTCCAATGGTAGAATCATAGAGAAATGGCTTAAGTTTCATTCAAGTCATTCAGATCAAAGAAATAGGTCATTGAATTTTACGCCTGCCTTTTTGTCGTAGATTTAAAGATTTGGAACCTATGCTTTAATGCAGTTATTCCTGTGAGTTTCATCAACAAATTTGTTCGTTTTTTATATGAAATTAAAGAAAGCGCAATGCAACAATCTGAGCCAATCATTGTGGGAAAAGACGCATGATCATCCAGTTCTCGTTATAAATGACTCTGATAGTTAGATATAAACGATCATCTGTCAACTTTCAACTAGCAAAAGAACGCAACACATACACCAAACCAAACAAAAAACTACACTACACTGAAGTACAGCGAAAAACCATAAGTAACAAAGCTACTCCCAGCCATAGAGCCACCGTTAATCCACAGGTAACTGCAAAACAGACCCTATCCATAGAGCCTTGTCAGCAGAACCCGAATGCCTCCACTGTTAGATCCAAGCACCACCCCATTAGCCCCCAAGCGATACCCAGG
Organism: Aurelia sp. 4 Dawson et al 2005; assembly: GCA_964019985.1. NCBI lineage: Eukaryota > Metazoa > Cnidaria > Scyphozoa > Semaeostomeae > Ulmaridae > Aurelia > Aurelia sp. 4 Dawson et al 2005. Next base: position 17,369,882 of record OZ026499.1, read on the forward strand.
CTGCAGCGCCCCGCAATGCAGCGGCAGCCCCACGGCCAAAAAGAAGGCTTGCCCATTCCAGGTAACCCCAAGTTGTGCTTCAACTTCACACTAGAGTGCAGTACAACAATCTCTCACATTACACTACAAAGCTCTCAATGGATGACATGTTTGCTTCTAAGATTATTCTGTTTCGATTATAGTGAGCTGGGTGCTGCCATAGAGAAGCAACTAACATAATGCTCTTGAGTTCTTATTTGTAAGATCGAGACCGGGGATTTCAGAAAGTTTGTGTGACTGTGAAATCATAGACATCAAACATTCGGAAAAATTGTGTAAATGATCATTGCATCTTTCTTGTGATTTCATGGCTTGCAAGAAACTTGAGCTACTTTGGTATGATTCCACTGTGTGGATTTTTCGTATCTTGATCATCTTTTCAGTGCATTTATATTTCAAACAGTTTTGATCAGTTTTGAGTTTGTGACATCATCCATTGCCAAATCGTAAACGAAAAAGCTACAGATTTCAGATTACTGCCTATTAGAGACTTTGAAACCTATGGTTTGCTGGTAGATTGTGATGCTTTTCCTCCAGTATTTCAGGATTGATAATCATTTCGGTCCTTTTTGTCAAAACATAAAATGAATTCTTGCAAAAGAAAAGCTATCATTCCGAATCAAGATAGTGAAAGTCATACCAAATCTTACTGTTTCCGAAGTCAAATAACCCAAAAGGACCATCTGCCCCGCCCTTGTTGTGGATCTTTTCTTGCTTAGATATTCTACATTTTTTTGATTTTCAGGAGAATATGTTCTTGCATTTAACGAATTACTCAATCAACAAATCAAGCGATGCTTTTGTCAGGGACGAAGAAACTGGTAGCAAAAGGTTTGTTATAACCTCAGCTCAGTATCTATCCTAATCAGCGGAGAAGTGTCACATGCTAATGTTGACTGATTGCAGTGAGTCCCAGTTATCACTCACCAAAACGAGATCTCTGCTTGCGAAACCGAGACCGGGTATATCACTAGACTTATGACGATCCTTTCTCGAAGACTCTAGAACATAAAAGAACCCTTTTTATTCCTGCTAATCGAGAACTTTTAACTACTTTTACTTTATTATTCTATCTTGTATATTGTAGATTTTAAGGGTTTATCTTTTTTCTTTTTACAGGGCAGCTTGTAAAGCAATTTATGTGTATATAGTTGATACCTTTACCCTGTTTAAATAAACAAGAATAAAATGAAAATAAAGTTTACGTAGTTTAGAAATTTTGCTGTCAAGGAATACCGAGTGAGTCAAAAAAAAAGTTTAAGTATTTGGAGGGCTGTGGGATAAAATGTATGCGGCCAATATTCGAAACTAAAGTGTTAATCTATCAGTAAAAGGCGAACTTAGATGTGAAAACTTTGTTTGGTAGTATCACTTATCATTTAGACCCAGAAATTTAGCAAAATTGCTAGTAAGAGGCTTTATGGGAATAAGGATTCATAATTTCATTGCCGTGGAAATGCAAATTATGTTGATTCTATCGAGTTTAAATTTCAATGACAAGTAAATTATAGAGCAGAACAGAACGTATAATTCTCGTTCCCAAACATACCTCTCACCAGCATTTTCCTATTTATAGGTCTGAAAGATAGGTGATTGTACCAAACGAAATCTTCTCATCTAAGTTAGCCTTTGACTGCTAGATTAACATTTCATTTTTGGATATCGGTACATACTTTTTATTCCTCAGAACGCCAAACGCGTAAACTTTTTCATGGCTCATCCGGTAGAGGATTCTTTTCTCTCTGGTTTGTGAGTCATTTGGTGTGCCCATCAAATGCTTCTCTTTGCTTTTCAGGAGATTATCAACGCTCAATAGATGGTTTGTTGAACATGGATACGATGTTGACCAAATTTGGGCCAGAATCGATGTAAGAGCCATTAATAGCTTCTTTCAAACACAACATGCGACAAGACTCCCTAAAGGCTGCTCTCCATATCTAGCGTTTTGAGTGTGCGGGCGCTGCGACCAAATAGGAGCATGCCCAGTTAATGAAACTTAACGATCAATCTGATCGCAAACAACCGATTTTTTGGGCGCTTTGGGAGTAGGAACAAGCTCAACTCCCAGCGCAGGCGTTTGCGATCGCTACCGAAGGAATCAATCTTGGTCACAGCGCCCGCGCGCTCAAAACGCTTGATATACAGAGCAGCCTAAGGCTGCATTCACATTGCACAATCTTTTGTAAGCGCGTAAACGCTCGTGCAGAAATCCGCAATACCAATCCCTTACAGTGTTCAGACTGCAAAAATATTTTGCAATCTGAACGCTATAAGGGATTGGTATGGAGGATTTCTGCACGAGCGTTTACGCGCTTTCAAAAGATTGTGCAATGTGAATGCAGCCTAAAAGAGCCGTGGTGATAATATGCCGTTTTACATTTTTCTTACTCTGTAAACTAAGCAGTGAATTTGACAGAACTCAGACTTCTTTGTACTGGCTAGTGAGATTTTAATTCTGATATTGGGATACTGAAGTAGATAGGAGGTTTTAAAACAGAAATCCATCGTAACTTTTGAGTTGAATTTAGTATCGTGGAGCAAAATTATGGAATGAGCTAAATAAGGAAACTAAATTGGCACCGTCCTTAGCTACCTTTAAAATAAGCATATGAGAGGTACATTATATTTTCAATTTTAGTTCTATTATGCTCTTTTGTACATTGTATTATAATTCTCTTTAATTTAGGCTTTTCTGTTTTTTTGCACAGGTCAATCTGTAAAACAGTTATTTATTACTGAAATTTGTAACCTGTATAAATATTTGAAAATGAAATGAAAATGAAACGTCTTTGCATGCAGAATGTCGTCCAATTGCAAGTGCGTAATAATCAGATGGCTTTCCGTTCATTTTCCATTCATTCTTTATATTTCCATAACTCTTGAAGTGATTCTTTCCGCCCACTGATCTAGCCTAATTTTACGCGCCTCTTATTGGTGCTGAAAGCTCAGTACCGATCTAGATATCTTATGGCAGAACAAAGCTGGGTATACATTCTCGTTTCAGCTTTCAAAACCTTACATTTGCTATCAGATTTTACTTACGGTTGATAGCATATGACAAAAATCTTTTTCAGTAAAATTTATCATGGCTTCTTCTCCTGAGCCGTTTTGTGCCGCCAGAAGAAATTTTTGAAAGCAAGATTTTTGCAGTGAAATTCTTGGAAGAAGAAATTTTGTGCCGCTCCTGCCAGATGAATTTTTGTGTTTAGTGGTCTTATGGATCATCTACATCTACATCTATGCTGATGCTTCGCAATGCCAATTGGCATAACTGCAAAGGGGTCACTGACCCAAAAGTAAATTTAAAGAAAAAGGAAGAGAAACCTAAAATCCTCATGTACAAGTCCCTAAAATATATTCTCCAGTTACTAATTAATGACACTTTGATCTAATTAGAAGGAATCCGTGATGGTTCTTGCACAAAAATCATTTTCACTCCTACATTGCATTTGCACGAAGCTAGAGAAGTTACTATTGCTTTGCCTTGTATTCCTCGTCTTTTTCATTAAAGAACGTGGAAGTTTTACAGCAGAATTATTTCAACAATGTCCCTGAATAATGCCAAACGGGCTAGTTCTCTCCTCCCTTTGAGCGAAGGCAAGTTCATTTCTTCAATTTGGCAGTCATGCAGCCTGGCTCACGTTCCTTGAAGTCATATTTTTGTTATTCTTTTTTCAGGACAGTATTATCAAGACATTGATATCAGCACATCCAATTCTCAAACACAATTACAGAACTTGTTTCCCGAACCATAACAGAGGCAGTGGATGTTTTGAAATACTTGGATTTGATATTTTGCTTGATAAGAAACTAAAGCCGTGGGTCATTGAGGTAAGATGACTATTTGATTGGGGGAGGGGGCACTTGACCAGATTTTGGCTAGGGACATTCCATCAAAACTTCAAAAATGTATCCAAACCTTACACAAATTTTTCGTACATTGTACGCACGACCTTATCCCAGTTTTTCAAAAAATGGCCTATTCATTCGTTCTTTGTACCAGAATCGTGAGAAACGATACAGTTTCTCATACCAAAATTTGGAAATCAATGTCGTTCTTGGTGGCCCGTCCCTAGTACACAAAGCATACATAGTGACCCCGCCTGAGTTCAGACCGCCTTCACACGATAAGCATAAGTAGGAAATGGAACAAACATTTTTCGAATAGACCTCATGATACCGGCTGAATTTTTGAGATGATATCAAATAGCTTCAGACACACTAGCCAGCATTTTTGGCTCAGCCGGTGCATTTTAATCAAAACGATTCATTTTTCAATAAACACTATTGTAGCTTCAAGAATGATTTGATTTGCCAATGTTCAGTTGATAGTCGATAACTTCCGAGTGATATTTCACTGCATAAGGCTTTTGAATCCAAAAAAATGAAGCTAAAGGTTTCCAAAATTTTGTTCAAAATGCTTTAGAGAAATTTAGATATCTTTATGATTAAGCTGTGCCTATACTAAGAACGAACACTGGAAATAAAACTTAGAAATTAAAAATACCATTCTCACTAAATCTTGAAAGGCACTTTGCATTTATTCTTGATTTCGCTTCATTTCATTTATTTCATTTTAACTTATTTATTTATCCACTGTTACCCCGTCAATCGAAGACTGCTTTTCAGGGGGCCGTGCTTAAAATCTAAAAAAAAATTATTTATCGTTTGAAAACCCTATCCTAATTACAATAATGCATAAAATGAATGAATAAATAGATGAATAAATAAATAAATAAATGAACAAATAGAAAGAAACAGCAAAATAAATAAATTTTTTAAACAGCGTCTTTAAATGCTTTGTAGATGCATTGATTTTGCTTTCTGATTTTAATGCTAATTTGTTTCTTTAACAGGTTAACCACTCGCCAAGTTTTTCGACGGACTCGAAGTTAGACAGGGAAATAAAAGACTCACTAATTTTCGATTCTTTACGGTTGATGAACTTCTCTCAATGTGATAGAAAGAAATGTATCGAAGAAGAGAGACGAAAAGTTCGAGAACGATTGCTTCAAAAACCCAAGGGGAAAGATCATAAGTATGTATTTTCATATTCTCCCCAGACAATTTTACCTGATCACTAAAGTTCTTACTTCTTCGAAACTTTCGCTGTCCGTTATCTTATTGAAATAGGACAGTTTTCCTAAGTTGATTTGAGGATTTTTCCACGGCTGAGGGAAATTCTAAATCTAGAAATTAATCTGTTTCAACATGTATGATATTTTGGAAATGCTACCAGCGACTGAAGCAAGTTGTTAGAAGAGAGCTTGAACAATCGGCATAAGGACGGGAATTTCCAAACTGTCATAAAAGCATGGATTGATGAATTCTGCAGCTGTAGAATTTGCAGGGCTATTTGAAATCTGAAGTAATTGCCAACTGTGTAACTTCTGCGTGGTTTGCAATTACTTGAGATTTGCTATGAAATCTTTTATCAAAGGTATTTTGCCGAAATTATAAATCTAAAAATGTCATATGAAAAGCCATTAACTCTTAAAGAAAAAGGCCTTTTTCAAGCTATCGAAGCTGGATTAATGTTACTACATTTTAACGTTTTTATTATCTTTCCCACAGGCGGGAGGAAGACCCAGAGAATACTGTCGATTTAGAAGCGATGACTCGATTTGAAGACAAGCATTCGGGTAGTTTCAGGCGTATTTACCCACAAGATAATGAAGAGAAATACAAAGCTTTTTTTGAGAACAGTTGCTCTTTATTCCAAGAGACGGCTGCGTCGAAAGCAAGGTCGGAATGTGCTCGTATCCAACGCGAAGAAATCAAACAAAAAAATCAGGAGATTGAAATTATGCGGAAGAAAAATGCAGGAAAGAAGGTATCGGTTGATGGAGTAAGACCAGAAAGTCCTAGGCAAAGGAGGAGAATGGTGCCGCGTGCTTATCGTGATCGGGGAAATTACAGGACAAGAGATCATGTAAGTTTGAAATTCGTTGTTCCAATTTATTACTTATTGCCAACGATCAGTAATTTTGTAAGAAAAATCGTATTAAAACCTGATGATGATGGTGTGGATTCAAACAGCATAGACATGCTTCAATTGGAGATTCCTGTAAATGGGATAAATTTATTCCCTGAAAAATTTCAACTTGCGAATAGCGAATTGCAAATTGCGAATAGTGTTCGATTTTAGGTACTCTATTTCTACGATCCCAGTGATAAGGAAGTTGCCGATTTTGATCACAAATTTTCATGAAGTTTTATATAAATTGCTTTACAAAACATGCTCAAAATGAGAATCTTTTGTTATAATAACCTCTCCCTAAATTTTCCCCTGCCGTCGCTCCCCACATTTTGGCGTTTATATTGGTGCTTATGTCTTCAAGTGACCTTATGGGTTTTATCTCAGAGTTCAAGCGCACTGAAACACAAAGATAAACGCTCTTAAACGCACTTAAACGCTCAGTGCGTTAGCATTCGACTTCAGTAATCTTTTGCAGCATTGATCATTAGCTCTAATACTGCATTCACACTGACACAGTTAAACCAGCTTTATCTAAACCAGTTTAAGTTTTAACCAATCCAATGACTGGATTTTCTGGATTGACCAATCAGAAGGCCCTACTCGAAAACCTGGTCTAGTTTAAACTGGTTTAACTAGCAGTGTGAATGGGGCATAAGGCACTGGCAAATCCAGAATATCCTGGCTCTCCACACGACCCCTTCTTAACACCGTCCTCTTCGTCAATGTAGAAACCACAGCAAAATCCATGCGATTCAAGCAAACCAATGATCATTGACGAAGCTGAAGAACTGGAACGAGCAGGTGGTATGTTACAAAGGGATAATTTAGTCAGAAGTCTGGGAGTTGTTGAGCTAGTTTATCGCATGCTAAATGGTTCCTCTGCCTCTGGCAAGCCTCCTGATAAACCAAAGGTAAGTTTAGGAATTTTTTCACAGTATGCTGGGTAACTCCGAGAAACAAACGCTGTTTGAAAGGCTACTGTCCCAGAAATATAAAAGCAATAATGTTCTCCAATATCTCATTGAATAGTTGATATATTGAATTAATTTCTGATTTTCTTCGCTGAACTTGGTCATTCTGTTCCGATTCTATAAGGGCTGTAAACCTCAAATGATGTTCGTGTATTTTGTTAATGTTTCCTCTTCTCTATTACAGGAGGATCCTATGAAGAGCAAGGAAGATACGTTGCAGCCAAATGCTTCCAAATCACAAACATCCCAAAAACCAAGACCCGTTAGTGACAGTACCCAAAGCATTACTATCCGTTCATATTTAGGTCGGTTTCTTTCTCAACAGAACGGACCGAGTATTTGTTTGAATCCAATTGTTACTTCTGCAGCATCGAATGAGAAACAGAATCAAGTAAAATCGACGAGAAGCACTCAATCATTTTATACCACTGTTTCAAGTCATAATCTAGAGAAGCGGAACGTTTTACCGTTCGGTACAAATTATACTGCATTACACAGGCCGAAAGTTAACGACCGCAAACCGCCCGGACCAACAAGGACATTTCACGGTAGTGTTATTGAGCAAGAAATAAGAGCCTTGACTCGAGGACAAGATGCTGATAATTCGCGAGTTGAACGGGTGGAGAAAAGAGACAAGCAAATCTTGGGCGGCTGCGATGCTGCGAATTTAGAACATCGGTCTGGTCATTCGAACATTGTTAGTCCACCACAAGGGCCTATTATGCATAGTCAAGGGTTTTCAAATCTCACAAGATACTCGAAAAAAGATACGGCTGTTGGATTGTCTATTGTATCGACCCCTGCACCAGTTCAGTATAAAGATGAAGCGACTGCGAAGCCAGCCAATGGGGCAGCTTGTGCTAATTCTCTGGAAACCAATGGGGTATGCAGGTAAGCTGATATGAAGTAGATAAATGAAGTCTGTCCAGATAAGATGTCATGTGAGATCTGCAAAAACGCAATATGATTATAGAAAATACTGCAATTGTTTATTGTGAACATTTTCACGTGACATCTAATTTGAAACAAAACTGTCAGACTCTAGTTTTTGCAGCTGTGTATCAATCGGATATTATGTGTAAAGTAAAAACCCCCGCATATAAGAAACTCAGTTAAAAGAAACCCTAGGCTGACTTTTTTAAATTCATGTGCCAAAACATTAAGAAACTGGTGAGCCTCCTTCCACTTTTTTCTTCCTCTGTCTTCTTCCTCTTCTTCCCCACCCGTTTGTATGCTGATCAAGAGTTAGACTTAGAGCAAGACTGGGCACCTTTGGGATTTAGTAAAATAATGTTTTGGCAGTAAGTTTTCAGCCGAAACATTGCTTATCATTTGCGTTTAATCCTCAGTAATTTTGTCAGTCTTACATTCTAAACTTTCATCGAATCATAAACAACTGTTTCGTTCTTTCTCGTAGTAAATCAACGAAGGCTCAAAGAGTTCGTGGTGCTTCAAATTCTGTCCGCTTAAAGGTAACCTTGTTCATCTTAGGGCCTGTTTATATGCGGGAAAACGTCTCACTTGCCAGACCCGGGGCTGAGAGATGAGATTCCACCTTCCAATAGCATCCTTTTTGTTTTCATTTCGCGTTTACATGACGAACGCAACACCACCGGTATAGTGAAATCCCACCTCACAAGAGGTGGAATCTCATCTGGGTGAGGTGAAATTTTTCCATATAAACGAAATACCACCGGTATAGTGAGGTAAAATGACATTATTCGTTGAATCTCATTGGTCAGTTCATTCTGATTTCACAGAAGAGAGACTTTAATCCACCTCGTCTCTCAGCCCCGGGGCTGACAGGTGAGGTTAAAAATCTCATATAAACAGTGGCTGAGATTTACCTCGCCTGTCAGCCCCGGATCTGGCAAGTGAGGTGTTTTCCCCATATAAACAGGGCCTTAGCCTACTTTCATACCATGACCCTGAAATGAAAGTGAAGGTGAAGCTGCAGCTTTTAGTGCCAGGGGCTGGGATCGCAGTAGTAAGGAAGACCTAATCGAAGCGGCGATCTCTTTTCATGACTCTCAAGTGGTGGGGACCTACCTGCGATCCAGTCCTGGTCACCTGACTGTTCTGGCTGCAAAGTCAGAACCAAGATCACACCACTGCGCCACAACACCTTTAAATTATTTCAGCTGGTTTTCTGTGCTTATTAGATTAATGACTTGGTTCTGTGTTTACACTAACTGTTGCGTATATGCTTAGCCCTAAAGTGGTAGGGTTCGCTGACACGTCCTTTTTAGGATGGGGAAGCAGAAAGACCCCTATCTGATTCTTGACAGGTAATCGATAGAGCAACCAAATTTGATGTGCTAGCAGCATCAGTTATATTCTTCTTAAAAACTGAAGTTAGCATCTAATTCGCCAGCATTATTGCTTATGTCAGCATGTTCCTTTGTGTGATCAAGAAAAGTGGCATAATTGGCCAAAGTCGGAAAAACTATGACAAAGAATAAATTTGAAGGGCGACTTCCAACCAAACATGAGAATTATGACAGATTACGTCAAAACACTACTATGCAAAAGAAATTGCAAAATAATGCTATTTTGCTATTGTTTCTCAGGAGAGAGATTCGATAATTTGCGATTTTGGTGACGTCAGTTCCGGAAAATTGTCTCCCTCTCCCTCATTTTTCAAAATATTGAAATGAAACTTTATGAATTGTTGTACAATAGGTACCAGCCAAAAGTCGGAAAGTTTCATGGTCATGTACTTTCTCCCGTCGGAGTTATTAAGAAAAGTTTACTGGGGAGGGGGGCAAAATGGGGTTAGATTTCTTTGGAATTGTTTTCCAAAATACAGTGGAAACTCGCACATAAGAAATTAATTTTTTGTGATCAAGCTCTACAGCTTCTTATAAAGCAAATAGATTTTGAAAACAGGTTGATGATCTTTTTATAAAAAACTCAAATAAAAATAGCAGGACAAAGGAAGCCCTGATGAAGATAACAGGACCAATTCGGAAAGGCAAAAACACCATCATTGATAAATGCTGTATCCTATAGTATCTGTGTTTTACTGAAGGCTCTGTACCATACATTTCATAAACAAAGCACTCCAAACTCTCTCACACTGACAGTGATTTTAATCAATAATTGCTTGTCACATTTATTTTGTTTTACAAGTTTTTGTTCCAAAATAATTACTGATAAGAAACTGGAAAACTTCAGGCCCATCATTATGTTTTGGTACCTAAATTTAAAGAATTCAGCCAGCAGTGTTTATAAACGAGTTTAGTTTCTTATGTGCGCGTTTTTACAGTATTGTTACCACAACAAATTACAAATTTTTGAGGGAGTCCTGTCGTTCGGAATGCACACGCAGATAGTGCCTACCAGATGCTTTTTTAATCACGTGCATGCTGTGTTAGTCCTTGCCAAAATATCCCGAAAATGCTAAACTTTTTACCAAACAGGAAAATATGCTTTCCTTGATCGTTAAAATTAGCTGATTTGGAAATTGCTAATTTTTCACCAAAAAAGGCAAGGCCAGGTTGGCTGGAAAGTTCGCTGTTTTTCGAAATGCTAAATTTTTATGAAAGAAGTAGAGCTATAGGCTTGCCTAGAATTAAATGACGTAGACTAGTAATTCCCTTCCAGAGTAACATAAAGTGCAACATTTTTTCCACGATATCTTTGTGATGCCAGCTATCTCTGCGCAGTTAGATGTCGAGCAAACGCGATTTAAAGGGGGTGCTAACTTTAAATACATCTCTAAGAAGACATGACTTTAAGTGGGTCTACAATGTGAAGTTCTAACACCATTTACAGAGGACTTGAAACCTACGTCTGATTTGCTTTTTAATGTTACTATCCTTAGCCTACGAGTAGACCCGTTCTCCAAAAGAAGAAAGGGTCTACGAAACAACGATTGAAAGCTTGCTACGGCCGTTCGAGTAATTATCTTAAATTATCCTAATCCGCTATTCAAAAAATGTGCGATTCGCATTTCAACAAAGGCTGCATAAATTAAGTTCTAGAAATCTAGAACTCGCTTGAGCAAGCTTTTGCTCATTGTCTCGTAGACCCTTTCTTCTTTTGAATAATGGCTCTACGCGTAGGCTAACTATCCTTGGCTTTTTCTGTTTTAGCAAATGGAGCTGCTGGAAAACCGAGCATTGGCTCTTAGTTAGCAGAAGTTAAACAGAATTACTGCTGTCCATTTGATTGACTATTGGAAATTAAAGTAAATAGATTCTTTTGTATTGAAACTAATGATAGTATTATACATTGTAAACATTATAAAATATAACCTAATATTAACTTAACTACATTTATACAGGGACATAGATTTAGCATATATACACAGAGACAGCGACTGCAAACACATTTTGACATGGAGATACTGAAGCTTGTCAGTATACGAACGAGTTTAGATGATATCATTTGAACACTATACATCATTTAGCTGCGTTCTTGCCTTGCCTGTAAGGCTAAAACCATTTCTAGTGATTTTTTTAAATAACTATAGATGAAGAGGATTTTGATAAAGTGATTCGCATTTTATATCTTAGATTAATTGCCGTTGTATATAGTTGGGTTTTAAAACATGAAGCTTAGATACAAAAACAGACTGCATACCTGGACTATATCGTTCTTGCTTTTCCTGTAATCTGGTAATGCATTTTGAATGACTCTGCATTTTTCGTAAAAGTGTTTTTTACACGATCATATTCACGTAAGAGTTGCTCCACATTTTTTATATGACCACAGATTGTTATAGTGAAAACCAGATTCACAAGTTGCTTGAAGCTACGTAAAGCGTAGAAAATAAATCCAATTTTGATTTCATACCAAAATGTAAAGTTACAGGCTTACCTTATTCACTAAAATTTCCTGGTTCTAGAAATTCTGATTTTAGACGAAAATGTAAGGCAATAGGCTTACCTTTCTCGATGAAATTGCCTGGTTCTGGAAATCCTGATTTTAGACCAAAATGCGAGGCTATCGGCTTACCTTTTTCGCTAAAATTGCCTGATTCTGGAAATGCTGATTTTAGATTAAAATGTAAGGCTATAGGCTGACCTTTTTCGCTAAAATTGGCTGGTTCTGGAAATGCTGATTTTAGACCAAAATGTAAGGCTATAGGCTTACCTTTTTCGCTAAAATTGGGTGGTTCTGGAAATGCTGATTTTCGACCAAAAGGTAAGGCTATAGGCTTACCTTCTTCGGTAAAGTACGCTGGTTATGGAAATGCTACTTTTAGACGAAAATACAAGGCTACAGGCTTACCTTTGTCGCTAAAATTGGCTGGTTCTGGAAATGTTGCTTTCAGACCAAAATGTAAGGCAATAAGCTTACCTTTGGCGCAAAAATTGGGTGGTTCTGGAAATGCTGATTTTAGATTAAAATGTAAGGCTATAGGCTTACCTTTGGCGCTAAAATTGGCTGGTTCTGGAAATGCTGCTTTTAGACCAAAATGTAAGGCTATATATAGGCTTACCTTTGGCGTTAAAATTGGGTGGTTCTGGAAATGCTGCTTTTAGACCAAAATGTAAGGCAATAAGCTTACCTTTGTCGCTAAAATTGGGTGGTTCTAGAAATGCTGCTTTTAGACCAAAATGTAAGGCTATATATAGGCTTACCTTTGGCGTTAAAATTGGCTGGTTCTGGAAATGTTGCTTTCAGACCAAAATGTAAGGCAATAAGCTTACCTTTGTCGCTAAAATTGGGTGGTTCTAGAAATGCTGCTTTTAGACCAAAATGTAAGGCTATAGGCTTACCTTTGGCGCTAAAATTGGCTGGTTCTGGAAATGCTGCTTTTAGACCAAAATGTAAGGCTATATATAGGCTTACCTTTGGCGTTAAAATTGGGTGGTTCTGGAAATGCTGCTTTTAGACCAAAATGTAAGGCTATAGGCTTACCTTGTCGCTAAAATTGGGTGGTTCTGGAAATGCTGCTTTTAGACCAAAATGTAAGGCTAAAGGCTTACCTTTGGCGCTAAAATTAGGTGGTTCTGGAAATGCTCCTCTTAGACCAAAATGTAAGGCTATAGGCTTACCTTTGTCGCTAAAATTGGGTGGTTCTGGAAATGCTGATTTTCGACCAAAAGGTAAGGCTACAGGCTTACCTTCTTCGGTAAAGTACGCTGGTTATGGAAATGCTACTTTTAGACCAAAATACAAGGCTACAGGCTTACATTTGTCGCTAAAATTGGCTGGTTCTGGAAATGTTGCTTTCAGACCAAAATGTAAGGCAATAAGCTTACCTTTGGCGCTAAAATTGGGTGGTTCTAGAAATGCTGCTTTTAGACCAAAATGTAAGGCTATAGGCTTACCTTTGGCGCTAAAATTGGCTGGTTCTGGAAATGCTGCTTTTAGACCAAAATGTAAGGCTATAGGCTTACCTTTGTCGCTAAAATTGGGTGGTTCTGGAAATGCTGCTTTTAGACCAAAATGTAAGGCTATAGGCTTACCTTGTCGCTAAAATTGGGTGGTTCTGGAAATGCTGCTTTTAGACCAAAATGTAAGGCTAAAGGCTTACCTTTGGCGCTAAAATTAGGTGGTTCTGGAAATGCTCCTCTTAGACCAAAATGTAAGGCTATAGGCTTACCTTTGTCGCTAAAATTGGCTGGTTCTGGAAATGCTACTTTCAGATCAAAATGTAAGGCTATAGGCTTACCTTTGTCGCTAAAATTGGGTGGTTCTGGAAATGCTGATTTTGGATTAAAATGTAAGGCTATAGGCGTACCTATTTCGATAAAATTGGCTGGTTCTGGAAATGCTGCTTTAAGATCAAAATGTAAGGCTATAGGCTTACCTTTGCCGCTAAAATTAGGTGGTTCTGGAAATGCAGCTTTTAGACCAAAATGTAAGGCTATTGGCTTCCCTTTGTCGCTAAAATTGGCTGGTTCTGGAAATGCTGCTTTCTTTTCAAAATGTAAGGCTATAGGCTTACCTTTGTCGCTAAAATTGGGTGGTTCTGGAAACTCTGATTTTAGACCAAAATGTAAGGCTATAGGCTTACCTTTGGCGCTAAAATTGGGTGGTTCTGGAAATGCTGCTTTTACACCAAAATGTAAGGCTATAGGCTTACCTTTGGCGCGAAAATTGTGTGGTTCTGGAAATGCTGCTTTCAGACCAAAATGTAAGGCTATAGGGTTACCTTTGTCGCTAAAATTGGGTGGTTCTGGAAATGCTCCTTTTAGACCAAAATGTAAGGCTACAGGCTTACCTTTGGCGTTAAAATTGGGTGGTTCTGGAAATGCTGATTTTAGACCAAAATGTAAGGCTATAGGCTTACCTTTGGCGCTAAAATTGGGTGGTTCTGGAAATGCTGCTTTTACACCAAAATGTAAGGCTATAGGCTTACCTCTGTCGCTAAAATTGGGTAATTCTGCAAATGCTGCTTTTAGACGAAAATACAAGGCTACAGGCTTACCTTTGTCGCTAAAATTGGCTGGTTCTGGAAATGTTGCTTTCAGACCAAAATGTAAGGCAATAAGCTTACCTTTGGCGCAAAAATTGGGTGGTTCTGGAAATGCTGATTTTAGATTAAAATGTAAGGCTATAGGCTTACCTTTGGCGCTAAAATTGGCTGGTTCTGGAAATGCTGCTTTTAGACCAAAATGTAAGGCTATATATAGGCTTACCTTTGGCGTTAAAATTGGGTGGTTCTGGAAATGCTGCTTTTAGACCAAAATGTAAGGCAATAAGCTTACCTTTGTCGCTAAAATTGGGTGGTTCTAGAAATGCTGCTTTTAGACCAAAATGTAAGGCTATATATAGGCTTACCTTTGGCGTTAAAATTGGCTGGTTCTGGAAATGTTGCTTTCAGACCAAAATGTAAGGCAATAAGCTTACCTTTGTCGCTAAAATTGGGTGGTTCTAGAAATGCTGCTTTTAGACCAAAATGTAAGGCTATAGGCTTACCTTTGGCGCTAAAATTGGCTGGTTCTGGAAATGCTGCTTTTAGACCAAAATGTAAGGCTATATATAGGCTTACCTTTGGCGTTAAAATTGGGTGGTTCTGGAAATGCTGCTTTTAGACCAAAATGTAAGGCTATAGGCTTACCTTGTCGCTAAAATTGGGTGGTTCTGGAAATGCTGCTTTTAGACCAAAATGTAAGGCTAAAGGCTTACCTTTGGCGCTAAAATTAGGTGGTTCTGGAAATGCTCCTCTTAGACCAAAATGTAAGGCTATAGGCTTACCTTTGTCGCTAAAATTGGGTGGTTCTGGAAATGCTGATTTTCGACCAAAAGGTAAGGCTATAGGCTTACCTTCTTCGGTAAAGTACGCTGGTTATGGAAATGCTACTTTTAGACCAAAATACAAGGCTACAGGCTTACATTTGTCGCTAAAATTGGCTGGTTCTGGAAATGTTGCTTTCAGACCAAAATGTAAGGCAATAAGCTTACCTTTGGCGCTAAAATTGGGTGGTTCTAGAAATGCTGCTTTTAGACCAAAATGTAAGGCTATATATAGGCTTACCTTGTCGCTAAAATTGGGTGCTTCTGGAAATGCTGCTTTTAGACCAAAATGTAAGGCTAAAGGCTTACCTTTGGCGCTAAAATTAGGTGGTTCTGGAAATGCTCCTCTTAGACCAAAATGTAAGGCTATAGGCTTACCTTTGTCGCTAAAATTGGCTGGTTCTGGAAATGCTACTTTCAGATCAAAATGTAAGGCTATAGGCTTACCTTTGTCGCTAAAATTGGGTGGTTCTGGAAATGCTGATTTTGGATTAAAATGTAAGGCTATAGGCGTACCTATTTCGATAAAATTGGCTGGTTCTGGAAATGCTGCTTTAAGATCAAAATGTAAGGCTATAGGCTTACCTTTGCCGCTAAAATTAGGTGGTTCTGGAAATGCAGCTTTTAGACCAAAATGTAAGGCTATTGGCTTCCCTTTGTCGCTAAAATTGGCTGGTTCTGGAAATGCTGCTTTCAGGTCAAAATGTAAGGCTATAGGCTTACCTTTGTCGCTAAAATTGGGTGGTTCTGGAAACTCTGATTTTAGACCAAAATGTAAGGCTATAGGCTTACCTTTGGCGCTAAAATTGGGTGGTTCTGGAAATGCTGCTTTTACACCAAAATGTAAGGCTATAGGCTTACCTTTGGCGCGAAAATTGTGTGGTTCTGGAAATGCTGCTTTCAGACCAAAATGTAAGGCTATAGGGTTACCTTTGTCGCTAAAATTGGGTGGTTCTGGAAATGCTCCTTTTAGACCAAAATGTAAGGCTACAGGCTTACCTTTGGCGTTAAAATTGGGTGGTTCTGGAAATGCTGATTTTAGACCAAAATGTAAGGCTATAGGCTTACCTTTGGCGCTAAAATTGGGTGGTTCTGGAAATGCTGCTTTTACACCAAAATGTAAGGCTATAGGCTTACCTCTGTCGCTAAAATTGGGTAATTCTGCAAATGCTGCTTTTAGACCAAAATATAAGGCTATAGACTTACCTTTAGCGCTAAACTTGGGTGGTTCTGGAAATGCTGCTTTAAGATCAAAATGTAAGGCTATAGGCTTACCTTTGCCGCTAAAATTAGGTGGTTCTGGAAATGCAGCTTTCAGACCAAAATGTAAGGCTGTTGGCTTCCCTTTGTCGCTAAAATTGGCTGGTTCTGCAATGCTGCTTTCAGATCAAAATGTAAGGCTATAGGCTTACCTTTGTCGCTAAAATTGGGTGGTTCTGGAAATGCTGATTTTAGACCAAAATGTAAGGCTGTTGGCTTCCCTTTGTCGCTAAAATTGGCTGGTTCTGGAAATGCTGCTTTCAGATCAAAATATAAGGCAATAAGCTTACCTTTGTCGCTAAAATTGGGTGGTTCTGGAAATGCTGATTTTAGACCAAAATGTAAGGCTATAGGCTTACCTTTGGCGCTAAAATTGGGTGGTTCTGGAAATGCTGCTTTTACACGAAAATGTAAGGCTATAGGCTTACCTTTGGCGCGAAAATTGTGTGGTTCTGGAAATGCTGCTTTCAGACCAAAATGTAAGGCTTACCTTTGTCGCTAAAATGGGGTGGTTCTGGAAATGCTGCTTTTAGACCAACATGTAAGGCTTACCTTTGTCGCTAAAATTGGGTGGTTCTGGAAATGCTGCTTTTAGACCAAAATGTAAGGCTTACCTTTGGCGTTAAAATTGGGTGGTTCTGGAAATGCTGCTTTTAGACCAAAATGTAAGGCTATAGGCTTAGCTTTGGCGCTAAAATTGGGTGGTTCTGAAAATGCTGCTTTCAGACCAAAATGTAAGGCTATAGGCTTACCTTTGTCGCTAAAATTGGGTGGTTCTGGAAATGCTGCTTTTAGGCCAAAGTGTAAGGCTATAGGCTTACCTTTGGCGTTAAAATTGGGTGGTTCTGGGAATGCTGCTTTTAGACCAAAATGTAAGGCTATAGGCTTACCTTTGGCGCTAAAATTGGGTGGTTCTGGAAATGCTGATTTTAGATTAAAATGTAAGGCTATAGGCTTACCGTTTCCGCTAAAATTGGCTGGTTCTGGAAATGCTGATTTTAGACCAAAATGTAAGGCTATAGGCTTACCTGTTTCGCTAAAATTGGGTGGTTCTGGAAATGCTGTTTTTGGACCAAAATGTAAGTTTATAGGCTTACCTTTGTCACTAAAATTGGGTGGTTCTGGAAATGCTGCTTTTAGACCAAAATGTAAGGCTATAGGCTTACCTTTGTCGCTAAAATTGGGTGGTTCTGGAAATGCTGCTTTTACATCAAAATGTAAGGCTATAGGCTTACCTTTGGCGCTAAAATTGGGTGGTTCTGGAAATGCTGCTTTTAGACCAAAATGTAAGGCTATAGGCTTACCTTTGTAGCTAAAATTGGCTTGTTCTGGAAATGCTGCTTTCAGACCAAAATGTAAGGCTATAGGCTTACCTTTGTAGCTAAAGTTGGGTGGTTCTGGAAATGCTGATTTTAGATTAAAATGTAAGGCTATAGGCTTACCGTTTCCGCTAAAATTGGCTGGTTCTGGAAATGCTGATTTTAGACCAAAATGTAAGGCTATAGGCTTACCTTTGTCACTAAAATTGGGTGGTTCTGGAAATGCTGCTTTTAGACCAAAATGTAAGGCTATAGGCTTACCTTTGTCGCTAAAATTGGGTGGTTCTGGAAATGCTGCTTTTAGACCAAAATGTAAGGCTGTAGACTTACCTTTGGCGTTAAAATTGGGTGGTTCTGGAAATGCTGCTTTTAGACCAAAATGTAAGGCTATAGGCTTAGCTTTGGCGCTAAAATTGGCTGGTTCTGAAAATGCTGCTTTCAGACCAAAATGTAAGGCTATAGGCTTACCTTTGTCGCTAAAATTGGGTGGTTCTGGAAATGCTGCTTTTAGACCAAAATGTAAGGCTATAGGCTTACCTTTGGCGTTAAAATTGGGTGGTTCTGGGAATGCTGCTTTTAGACCAAAATGTAAGGCTATAGGCTTACCTTTGGCGCTAAAATTGGGTGGTTCTGGAAATGCTGCTTTTACACCAAAATGTAAGGCTATAGGCTTACCTTTGTCGCTAAAATTGGGTGGTTCTGGAAATGCTGCTTTTACACGAAAATGTAAGGCTATAGGCTTACCTTTTGTGCGAAAATTGGGTGGTTCTGGAAATGCTGCTTTCAGACCAAAATGTAAAGCTATAGGCTTACCTTTGTCGCTAAAATTGGGTTGTTCTGGAGATGCCGATTTTAGACCAAAATGTAAGGCTATAGGCTTACCTTTGTCGCTAAAATTGGGTGGTTCTGGAAATGCTGCTTTTACACCAAAATGTAAGGCTATAGGCTTACCTTTGGCGCTAAAATTGGGTGGTTCTGGAAATGCTGCTTTTAGACCAAAATGTAAGGCTATAGGCTTACCTTTGTAGCTAAAATTGGCTTGTTCTGGAAATGCTGCTTTCAGACCAAAATGTAAGGCTATAGGCTTACCTTTGTAGCTAAAATTGGGTGGTTCTGGAAATGCTGATTTTAGATTAAAATGTAAGGCTATAGGCTTACCATTTCCGCTAAAATTGGCTGGTTCTGGAAATGCTGATTTTAGACCAAAATGCAAGGCTATAGGCTTACCTTTGTCGCTAAAATTGGGTGGTTCTGGAAATGCTGCTTTGAGACCAAAATGTAAGGCTATAGTATTACCTTACTTGCTAAGATTGGCTTGTTCTGGAAATGCTGCTTTCAGACCAAAATGCAAGGCTATAGGCTTACCTGTTTCGCTAAAATTGGGTGGTTCTGGAAATGCTGCTTTCAGACCAAAATGTAAGGCTATAGGCTTACCTTTGTCGCTAGAATTGAGTTGTCCTGGAAATGCTGATTTTAGATTAAAATGTAAGGCTATAGGCTTACCTTTTTCGCTAAAATTGGCTGGTTCTGGAGATGCCGATTTTAGATCAAAATGTAAGGCTATAGGCTTACCTTTGTCGCTAAAATTGGGTGGTACTGGAAATGCTGCTTTTAGACCAAAATGTAAGGTTATAGGCTAACCTTTTTGCTAAAATTGGCTGGTTCTGGATATGCTGATTTTAGACTAAAATGTAAGGGAGAAGCTTACCTCTTTTGCCGAAATTATCTGATTTTGAAATTGACCACCTTCACGAAACAAACTTTTGCGTTAAATCTTGGTATGCACTCTAAAACATTGATATTCACTGTTAATGCAGAAGGCAATTGGATAAAAGTCATGTTGTCATGTTGAGGCCTCTTTACATATTTACAAAACTAGTAAATGTAGTGAAAAGCTTCTCTAGAAATTGAATCATGATAATCTATTTCTCAAGTTGAGCTGTGAAGCCCTATGACAGTACAGAAATTTACTTCAACTCTACCCTCGAGATTTATGTTGAGAGATAGGACACCCAATGTTTAGCCTTTTGAAATTTATATCAGTAGCGAGCCACCTTACTATCTTGGTTTTTGTGTTTTGAACTTATTTTACTTAGCATACACCCACTTTCACTGTTTCGTACTTGTGAAATTTTCAGTAGAGAGCCACTTTAAGTGTTGGTCCACATTAGAGCTTTTTTTAAGGGGGATTAAGGGGGACCTGCACTTACGGTGGCTCACTACTGAAAATTTCAAAATTGTGAAATAGTGAAAGGTGGCTGTATACCAAGTAAACATAAGTTGAAAACACAAAAAACAACAAGTTAAGGTGGCTCGCCACTGATATACAAATGCCAAACAGCTACACTGGGTGTCCTATCGCTCACGGTTTTACAATCCATATGAGTCTCAAGTGAATATTAGTTTCAAATACTGGGTGATAAACAAAAGGTTCCCTCATTCGGTGTGGTGCAGCGAAGAACCAAGACTGTGTTCACAGGATGCCGACACATTTTGAAAACGGTGAAAAATGTAGCGGATAGGCCCAACGTTCACATGAAAACGGTAGTCTGCCGGCAGATTTTGAAAATGGTAGATTTTGAAAACTGAAGTCTAGCAGGCAGCCTCTGTAAACAGCATCGTGTGAGGTCTCGAAAATGACGAAAAGAAACACTTTTCGACGTTTTCGAAACGAAGCTGATCGATCCTTAAGGTGTAGATACATTTCTGTATTTCAAACTCTTGTGGAGATTGCAACGTTTTCGTTACAGTCTAATTTCCTACTGTTTTCGAAAAGTTCAAGTATCGTGTTAGTACTAGCTAAAATTTTGCTACCATCACATTTTTCACCGTTTTCAAAGTGTGCCAGCATCGTATGACTGCAGCGTAAGGATCTGATTTTAGCAAGTAAAACCACAGGAAACTAGATTAAATGTTAACCGTTGCATTTATTGTTTTATAATCTACATTATTTTCATTAACTTTTTCATTTGGTAATTTCATCTATTTTCTATTAAACTCCATTTCTTATTCATTTTCCGTGACCTCTAATGTGCCGCGCAGCGAACTTCCTCTGGGAAGGAGTTAAAAACTCGCAGTAAAGTTCGCTGCGCAGCACAGTAGAAGCCACGGAAAATGAACAAGAAATGGAGTTAAATAGAAAATAGACGAAATTACCAAAAAACAAAGTTAATGAGAAAAAATATAGATGATCAAACAATAAATGCAACGGTTAATATTTAATCTGGTTTCCCTGTGGTAAAACTACGTAAAGTGTTATCAAGCTCCCGTGAAATTTATTCAATTTGGGGGAAACCCTAGAGGCAGCTTAAAAGAGAGAGGACATATTAGATAGAGGGGGGGGGGGGTTCTGCAGAAGGAAAATCAAATCACAAAGTCAAATTCAAAAAGTCAAATCACAAGGCTATAAATGATCCCCTTTTTTGGTACTTTTAGCTCATATTTTGTGGAATCAATACACAATTTACGAGTCTAATGCACTAATTCAACGCAGTTTTTATCCCAAATTTACATCAAATCAATGGCCAAATTTTCTTTAGCTAGAAAACATTGAGGGTATTTGGTCGCGTTGATGATACCTGTCATATCTTGCAAGGTTGGGAAGCCAAACAAAGCAAGGGCTTTATGAATATTCAAACGAGGAAACTTTCTATTGTTCACCCCGTATGCTATCGTCAGGCTTGGTACAACCAAGCTTACGTTTCCATAAAAACTTCGTTACTACGTAAGATTTACAACAAAAGCAAATTTTGTCATGAAATCTTTCCATTCTCAGAATTAAGTAAACAGTTCTTTGACATTATATCAAACGATACTTTTTGTGCATTAAACGGTTTGAAGTTCGATTGTGATGAAAATAACTTTGCTAATGAGTTCTTTTCTGATAGGTATCCAGTGATGAATCTGATCCTTTCCTAAAAAGAAAATTGAGACATTTGCTTTAAAACTACCGGAAGAGTAAAACAGGCCCTGGGTTTGAGCGACTACTGCTCCCTGTGCACATAAGCGATTATGTTTTACAATTCTGGTTGAATAGTTAACATTCTCAGATATTTTTCGATTTTTGCCAGGATGAAATCGGTTGTTCCGTTCAGATTCTGCAAGGGATTTTCTGAAAAGCTTCCGTCGAAAAACCTTAAGAAACCTGCTAAAATTACGAGCAACTTTCCCGGATCTGTGTACCGCATAGCGATCACTTCGGCAATAGGCGGAGAAAGGAGGGTATCGTCCTTCAAAAGCGAAATTCATGAGATAGGGTTGATTTGGTCAATTTTGAGGCGCTGATTTCGAAAATCGATGTTACATGGGAAAATTCAGGGGCTTTCGGCCTCGCTTCGAAAGGCTCGAAAAAAGAAGTAGCGTTACCTGGAAGGTAGCTGAAATTATCAAATTTTCCCGAAAGGAAACAAGGAAGAAGGAAAAAGAGGAAAATGAAACGAAAGGAAAGGGAAAAGGGGAAAGAATTGAGCGTCGGGAAGGAAAGGAATGGAAAGAAAGAAAGAAAGGAGATAAAAATGGGAAAGAATGGAGCAGTATACAGGGAAAAAAGAAGAAAGTGTGAAACAAGAAACGAAAGCCCTTGGTCTGCTACCAGGAAGGAAAAAATTTGTTTGAGCTCTGCAGCACGCTTTAGCACGTGCTATCCACTTGGAGGAATGACAAAGTCTTCCAACTTGTATGAAATAAAATTTTTAGGGAAGTTCAATGCCCCATACAGGACAAAATACATGAACACATCCTAGTGTCATGATTGCTAGGCAGGAGAATAAAGCGGAATCTTGCTGGTTGTTTCACCTGTTTTTGCAGGTTTGCGAAAGGGGATTTTTGCAGAAATCTTCTGTTTGGACTGGAAGGGATGGCATGTTAAAGCTAAAGTACATTGCCTAACCTGATTAAACATATCGGGAAAGAAAAAATAAAACGGTTTAAAGATCATTGCTTTGGTATTCAAGGAGCAATATTTTTTCAAACGACGGGCCTTTTTATTGCCTCATTCGGTATGTTCTTACGGGTAAGCTAAAAATAAAATAAAAATGCACAGCACTTGAAAATATATTGCTACCATAGCAAAGCAATCATTAACACTGGAAAACGCCTTGTCCAGTAGATGATATGTCTACCGTATAAGCTCTAAGCTCCCTTTCTATTTAGCCCCTCCCCACTTATATCAAGTTCCAGAAATAACCAACAATGTTCCATTTCATTTCATTTATTTTAACTTGTTTATGCATGGTAATCCACTCAGTACTTAGTAATGTATATATTGTTTTGAGGGAGCTATGCCAAAACAAATCTAATAATGACTAAAATATATGATATTACCCTATTTACAATAATCTTGACATAAAAAGAAGGAGAGGAAAATTAGATGAGTCATAGTTTGGCTTTATGTTCTCTCCGAAAAGAGCAAAGCGATGAGGACGCTTTGACAACACTACCTAGGTCACCCCAGATCTTAGCCCCTCTATAGACAAACGATTTCTGACCAGTTGATGTTCTCAGTAGTCGCAATCTAAGGTCAGTTTTATGATTCCTCAGCTGACGGTTAGTAGCTTCAAATACCTTTTGAAATATGTTTCGCAAGTAATCTGGGGCAAGAGCATTCATTGATTTATAGACCATCTTGCTCGTCTCAAAATCGATCAGTTCTCTAATGGTAAGCCAGCCAAAACTCTTTATCAAAGGCAAAGCTGACGTGTCATTGTGAATATCCTTGAGGCTCAGTTTAGTTGTCTAGATTATATTGTTTGAACTGGAGATAGTGTCAAAGTTATGTATTTTACTCGTAAAATTGTATGTTGAATCCGCAAAATATGGGATAAAAAACCGGGAAGCTATCAAATATATCCTCGTCACTTGACTTGGTGAATAAGCCCCGTCCCTAATGAGTCCCTCCCTCCCTCTCTGGAGTGACCAAACCCAAATAAGCCCTCGGGCGGACTTAATACAGCTTTTACGGTGATCAGACACGAAAGTTGGCCTGACTGCAAATAACTAATACTTTATTAAATCATAAGTGGTAATATTTGTTAAAACGTGCTTTATAGGTGTAAAGCAGAAATATTAGATAAATTTGATTGTCATTTCATAGTCTTTTTAGGGTGTTTTTCAGTGATTCTCCAGATATTTCCTCGTGAAAATCGATTACAAAAAGGGAACTCTTTAAATCTTAAGATCAGTAAATTTTAGAATATAGCATAAAGATGATATAAAAACACTCACGTTTTCGACATTTTCATTTGCCCACACATACGATGGAAAGTTGGCACTCTGCATGATTGCAAATGTGGTCTCAACGAAACATTGCTTAAAAAATCGTATCATATGAGCAGGATCTCTCTGCAAAAGAAACATTTGATCAATGCTTAGAGACGGGAAAATTGCAAGCCTGCTACAGCATAGGCTACTAATTTCATGCACTAAAAATGTTCATGCAGAGCCAAGAAAATATCAAACCTTCCTCCAAACGTTAATTTCGTTAGTAAAAGAGTTAATTTGTTCTAACTCCTAACATCTTTTACAACGCAAAAACTTACAAACCAATCCTGTTGCTAAAATAACTCAAATTTCCCCAACGTCTCTGACAAAATCTACTGTACCTTTCAAAATATGAAATTCACAACCAAAGTTTCATCCGTCTCGCAATCTTGGGGCCGTGGCTTTTGATGGGTTCTGTGCGTAAATGGCTGTTAAACGTTTCTTTTGATTGACTAGTCTGAGAGGCAAAAGACTTTTTCGCAATTTTGAGAACAGGACTGAGGAAGGTGCGACCCATTCTGACAGGCTTGGTAACAGTAGGAAATCGGGGGAATCCCTTTCCTGCGGGTCGTTTGCATCTCCCTGCAACCTTGAGTTATTCTCGATGTATTTGGACCTCTCAAGAGACACATGATACATGTTCAAACCGGTAAATCTTTTCTCTGGATTTTTTAGCCATCTGGTCATCATTTAATCCGTCAGTGAGTGTATTTTGAGCCACCTCATGGCAGGTATTTGTCCTTAGTTTTGAAGCTGCTCAATTTAGGCTCAACTGATTAACAGGCCTAACTTCAAACTTGTGGAAACAAAAGCAATATAGTGGTTCAAAATACACTCACAAATGCGCGGAAGGATGGCAAGACGACTAAATAATCTAGAGAGAGGACTTACCGTACTAAATGAGTATGATGCAACTTTTGAAAGGTGGAAATAAATAAAAAATAACTTACGTTTGCCGGGAGAAGCGACCGAGACGCAAGCCATACGCTTATCACCGAAGCGGAGAGGATTCCCAGATTCCCGTAATTTCCTTCCGTTGCCAAGGCAGTCAGAATGGGCCACGCTCTCCTCAGTCCCTTTCTCCAGATTGCGGACAGGTCTATCTAGTTATTTCCTTTAGTTTTTAATTGACTTTTCAGATATCTTGATCTAAAAATTTGGACTGGTATGAGATTGTGACGTAGTCAAATACCAAAATCATAAACAAGAAAAGTGATAGACGTCTGGTCATCATTACATCATAGCCCTTTATAAAAAACTTATATATGACTGAGGTGCATACGTTAAAACTTACCTTTTGCGATCTTGAGAGACTACTTTTTGTTCTATCACTCCACGTCATCTACGAAAGGGAAATGCATCAACAAAGTGCATGAGGAATCTCAGTTCAGTTCAGTTCAGTTCAGCTCAGCTCAGTTCAGTTCATTCATATATTTTAAATCCCTTTACATACAAATACTCTAATATTTGTCTATACAAAAATAAACAAATACGTAGACAATACAGTAAAAACCCACATATAAGAACCTAGCAATTAAGAACCTGCAGGCTGGAGTTCTGAAATTAGACCCCCAATACATTAGAACCCACTCAGCCTGAAATTTGAAATAGTTTCTCATTGGTAGAGATCATCAAGGATCAAATCCCGCGATCAAAACTCCAGTTGCTCTGTCATTGAGCCTCTACAGACTGATACTGTCATATGTGCATATTGCAAAGAACTCTAAAGATTCTTTGAAAGCCTTTCATTGTATTTTCTGTAAAATTTCTGATTCTTCCACAAACTGCAGGTGCTGTTACTGACAGTAAATAATGGGCTTGAAGTTTCAATCCGAACAAAATACCTGAAAGCCCTGAATGAAACAAGAACCTATTTAAGAACCTAAACAGCCAAATTTCCCACTAAATACCCAATATATGAGAACCTAATCAGGGTGACTTGTAAAATTGTAGGTTCTTATACGCGGGCTTTTACTGTACACATAGAATAGAAACAAAGGCAAATGACACTACACTAGAGGACTTGTATGAAAAACGAATTCTTAAGGAGGAACTCTCTCAGTAGCGAAGCTAATCGAGGAGAGAGCACCCCCTTTTCAGATAATAATCTTAGAAACTGTGTGGGTAAATTATGACTATCTATAAAACATTTTCAATAATAATTTTCAAAAAAGTAGGTTTTGAGCTGAGAACGAAAGACACTTGACAAAACCCGATGATAAAGTTTGAAAAGAACTTCTTGACTGATCTGTCTTCTGCCAATTATTACTCACTACTTGTTTGTTGACTGGTTTTAAATTTGTGGTTGGAAATACATGCCGTCAATCTGCACAGACCTCGTAAGCTCTGTCTGTACTACAAACCTCAGGCACCGTACTTTCAAATACAGATTTCAAAGTAATCAGTATAGGTAACTTAAAGAAGGAGAACTCATCAGATCAGTCTCCATACAGACAAGGAAAGAGCGCTTCGGAGATTTAAGGAAAAGTCACAGAGAATACCTGTATTTCATTTGATTAAGTTTAAATCTGTATAAATGCTCTTTTGAGCATAAAAATAAGTAGGTAATTGTAAATTATTATTATATGGCATAAATGAGTATATCCACTATAACTGTGGCTCTTCAACTCTAAGAATTAAAAACAAGTCTATTTTACAACGTTAAAGCAATTACATAAAACAATGAGAATATTACAACGTCAAGTTCATAAATAAAAAGATTTTAGTTCTAAGAGTCCTTCGCTTTCTTCATCAAGAATGTTTTAACATCCGCGCAAAATTTATTAAAATTAGACTGTTGTTTGATATCACTAGGAAGAGCATTGAAGCTACTTGCAGCGGCATCTTGAAAAGTGTTTCGGATCATCGAAGGTCTTATACGGATCTCACTACTACTGCGTAATGTTCTACTACAAGTTTGGATGTCAAGTTTGTTCATTTCGGGCCAGTTTCTATCATTGATCGCTTTGAAGGCCAGTTTCAAGATGTTAAATTCGCGTCTCTCAGCAATGGGTAACCATCCAATTTTATACTCTTTCAAGCAGAAATAACAATGCTACAAAACATGATTTCGTAATCAAAAAATGCAGAAAACTTACTTGAAGGGAATCTATCAGGTCTGAGTAATCAAATACTTTACAAAAATTGGCCAGCACTGGATCACAAAGGAAATCTGCAATAAGAAAGATCAACATGAGTGTAAAAAGTTAACTCTTTACATTTTATGATTTCTTGCGAATAGCTGTTTTAATCTCTAAAAATTCCAGTCAGTTGAATTTCCACTCCAGTAGAGTTTGAAACAATGAAAGTTCACCTATCTGTAACATTCTGTTGAATTTCAGAACGGTATTTTGTCTTGCAAACAGAAGAATTTCCGGCCCCTCGTAGAATTTCACTGACTGGAAATCAGTCGTAAGAGTCCAAAACTTGCGACATGCAACTGAGGCGTGCACATGGTCAAACTGTAGACTTGCTACCGGGTAAGTCAATAAAAATGCCCGGCGTTTGAAAAAATTCTGATCCCTCAATATCAAAGCAATAATGCTGAAAACTGTCTCGTTATATCCCCGATATTTCAAATTAGGTTCAGTAATTTACCCGGCTTTAATTAGTCATTCCATACCGTCGAAATAGGAGATTTTCTGCAGAAAGCCCCTTTCGAAAACCTGCAAAAACGAGCGAAAACAGCAAGCAAAATTCCCTTTGTTCTCCTTCCTAGCAATAATGACTCTTGGGTGTGCGCATGTATTTTGTCCTCATGGAAGAATGGAATCCCCCTGAATAAGTTATTCACACTAGGGGAAGACTTTTCAACCCGCCAAAACAAAAGCACGTGCTAAAACGTGCTGAAAGTCATCGCTGTGATGTAAACACATTAGGGACTTTTGCTTGTAGCTTTAGCACGTTTTTTAAGGTTTCTCAAAGGGCCTCATTTTGGAAAATTGCCTACAGAATCTTAAAGGCGTGACCGATTTTAGCCTGGAAAATTTCTAAAAATAATTGAGCATGTTAGCTATTCAATCAAATATTGCAAAATATCATTGCTTATATATTTAGGGGGCAGTAGCCTTTCAAACGGCGGGTATTTTTTTGACTCACGCGGTAGAATGACAAGAAATTTACACAGAATTTACAACCACACAAAACCTGGTGAATTATTGTTTCAATTTTTTAATGCTACCAGCAATATATTTTCTGCTCCAAGACCGCTAAGAGGTGGCAGCTTATCAAGAGAGTGTGAATAAGCCCAGCCTCTAACACGAATATGTCTCTATGGAACAAATAATCAGGTGTATGCACGGCAATATCGTCATATATGCTTCGAATACAAAATTTAAAATTGTGACACGTATACTTACCTCCTTTTAGCTCATCATCCGTTAGGTAGGTGCTTGCTAAAAGCTCTCTATAATAAACGATAAACTTGACATGTCTGTCGCACGTGATCAGCAGATCTGGCAATAAGCTACAATAAAAAGAAGACGGAAATTTGTCAGCGAGTGACCCAATATAGTTGAGAATTTTGTGAAAATCATTTGCCTTTGCATTTGCATCATGGACCAAAACTGATTACAGAAATATGTGCGTTACCTCAGTTTATCATACGCTTAAATAGTTTCTCCTAACGACTCAAAGTTACGTTGCAAAAACTATACACGAAGTAAAACGCATACGATTCAGGCTCCAAAAAGTCACCATCTCATTCACAGTAGAACATTTTGTTCCACACAAAATTAGATTTTACGACCGGTAGCCTTTTTGATGCACCCTGTAGACAGCTCCAAGAACAGCCAAATTTGCTGACTAAGTGAATATCACGATAAAAGCTGTGGATGGAAAATACTTTGATCCTTGATCTGAGTAAATAAAAGGAACATTCCACAATTACACTCTGTCCAACATTTTGGAATATTTTTAAAGGTATTTATTTCTATTTGGAACACATTGTAGAGTATTGCCATGTAAGGAATTTGGTAACACAAATTTGTGTTAACACAAATCCTCAGACATTTATGTCTGAGGATTTATAACAACG
The DNA here is from genome assembly GCA_964019985.1 of Aurelia sp. 4 Dawson et al 2005. NCBI lineage: Eukaryota > Metazoa > Cnidaria > Scyphozoa > Semaeostomeae > Ulmaridae > Aurelia > Aurelia sp. 4 Dawson et al 2005. The sequence goes on from OZ026499.1 coordinate 17,398,940, forward strand.
CACTTTGTTCTGCGTATAGTCCGCGTATCGTACATCGATAGGCAAATGTAAGCAAGTAATTTTTCAAAAACACGAAAATTTACTGAAATAGTAATAATACACAACTATTTGAGTTTAACTCTTCATCAGGTGTCAATCTTGAGATTTAATTTACAACCAATAAATTTAGACACAAACTTACTCATATTGAACTTTTGATACTCTGTTAATTGGCGTTAATTTGACGACAAGACGAGGTTGCTTGTTTGTTCTGATTAAGGACTGGAACAATGACTGGCTGTCTGTAATGAAAGACAAAAGCAATAACATATATAGCTAGTTTACATTTAGACTCAAAGATGACAATAATAAATAAGAGACAAAATCTTAAATATCACTCCTGATACGGAACATTCTTTTGCAGCAATAACAACATTTTATATCTATGCTTTTTTACTTTCAGTAACGCAGAGACAATCATTTCACCTGTTACTGTTCAATTATTTAGAATCTGAAACAGAACGTCTTTGGTCTAGCCATGAGGATAACTTAGCCATAAGTTCAGTTCTTGGTAATTCGAGAAGTCTCTTTTGAAATATTAACATTGGAATGAATAACAATTTCTGGAACGTGTGAAATATTCTGCTGAAAATTTCTTTGTACGATTACCATTTTATAGATTATGGGTTTGCATTCTCGAACGTAAAGTGGGTAAAACTAGCTGCGAGTAGGGCTTAAAAATCCTGCTAAATCTAATGTGAAAAAAAACACACATAATTCAAGGATGTTCGAGATCGATGATACGCAGTAGAAATCCGCATAACAGAACCTTTTCTAAAAGAACCTTGGGACTGAAATTAATACTTAAAACCCCCTAAATAAGAACCTCTCAGAGGCAGAATCTGGAGGGGGGAAGGGCTCTTATATGACAGGTTTCATGTCTTCAGAATTCCTTAGAACTTTCAAGAATTCTTGATTTTCTGATTAGAATTCTTCAATGGTACAAAAGACTATCAGATTTTTAAATAATAATGCTAATTTAAAAATGTTCACAAGAACTCTCAAGGAATTTTCAAAAAGTCTTTAGATTTCTTTAGCTGAAAACAGTATTAATGTGTGCCAGGGGAGAACTGTATATAAGAGCCTCCTAAAGAACCTTGCAGGCTGGACTTTAGAATAACAGCCACTTGATTAAGAACCTATTCAGGCTGCCCAAGTACACCTGCGTTCTTTATGCGGATTTCTACGGTACAGTTACTCAAATGCAAATATGTAGCGAACCCATGAAACATACTTTTCATGCTGACAGCAGAATCTACTTCGACTCCTTTTTCAAATGGTGTTCCGCCACGAAGTTGGAGCTCATAGTTTCTACGAAAGAAAACGAAAGTAAACAACTGATAATATTAAGAATTTTCAGGAAATAATCCTCATATCACAAGAAATTAATCTGCTAGGTTCTGGTCAATAAAAGGTTTGAATACGTTACTGAGCGACAAAACCAAATAAGCAATGCTTTATTTGGGTCGTGTAAAATATGAGTCGCGTAATGCAAGTATTTCTTCTTAGATCTATTCCACATTGCAGCAGTTTGTATTTATGGCAAAATGAATTGAACAGAGCCAAAAGTTTCAGATGTCCACTATCAGAAGTGACGACATGCACGCAGTTAGAGATCCAAGACGAATAGACAATTGACGGTTGAAACGCTCGGTATGAAGCATAGAACTTCAAACTCTAATATCAGTTTCTAAATATTGCTTTTAATGTGAAACATGCAAAATGGCAAACAACAGATGATCGAAGATCAGGCAAGACGATGAGTTCATTCTAGAAGAATTTTTGAATTTACGACCAATCTCTTAACACTGAGTATACCAGATAACTTGCTTTCTTTTAAGATAGCCCTAATAAGAAACTGCATGCTCGCATTTTCGAAATAGAAACTGTGCTACATGGAGCAAAAGAGCTTAGAAACCTTTGTAATTACAGGTATAAATGGTTAAAGTTACAAGAAAATGCTTTGACAGTACAGAATTGATGGAATTTCGCACAAAGTTTGGAGTGCAGCTTTTCTCAATTTATAGTTATTTTAGTATCTTACCAGGTACTTTGGAAGCGCTTTTAATTACAAAATCAATTCGACAGCAAAAGTATTTAAAATCTACGGCACTCGTACGAAACTTTTGGAAGTAAAAATTTTGAAAGATTTAACGTCCTTGCTACGAGCCCTTGACTTAAGTGTCTTACACAAACATAAGTGCAGTACAGAATATCTTCACTTTTGAATTTCAATTCTGTGTTCATGAATACATGGCTCTACAACGTTGCGTGCTGGTGAACTATTCAGTGCAAGTTTGAAGCAAGATCAGATGCCTAAAGTAAGAACCTGACTTACTTGTTAACCACTGGTGATCCATCAGTTTCAAAAAGCGGCAGAGAGCACCATCCCGCACTAAGTTCACCCTTTTCTTGAGTTGTCTGTTGAATGTAATGGTAGTTTCGTCAGAACAGCTAAATGACAATATTAATAAGGCAGAAATAATAGAAAGTAACACGATAAAGGCACTTTATAAGTAAAGCGCAAAAATTGAATTAAGAAAAACTACAGCAATTCCTCACATGATAGATCTCCAAATTTTTACATCATGCTAAAATACAGGTCTTGCCCACATTAACAAGGCTTTCCCGCGAAAGCATTCTTGTTTAGAACAATTCGAAGTCTTTCATTAAACTAAAAAATTCTTAGCATAATGTGAAGAATTCTTGTCATATTTATGTGAGCAAGGACGGTACTGTATCAATTTTCTTAAATGTACGAAAATACTTTTAGGCTCGGTGGTCCTCACTATAGTAAAAAACTTGTTAGGACATGGGCAATAATGTACCGTGTTCGTACCTTAGATATTAAAGGTCATTACCTCGATATTACTACCTTTCTTCGTTGTTTGCTCTGCGGCCTAAGCCTAACAAGTGCTACAAATAAAATACAAATGGTTCCTGCACGTCTGAACAGTTAGCTCCTACACAGTGTTCATCCTCGTTTCAAACTTCCTAAGTTTGAAACGAGAATGAACGCTATGCAGGAGAGAACAGTTCAGACGCGGGGCAGAAGCAGCCATTTGAATTTGATTTCTAGCACTGGTCAGGCTTAGACCGAAGAGGAACCAACAAAGAAAAGCAGTAATATTGAGGTAATGAATTTTAATTTCTAAGCTACAAACTCGATGCATTATTGTCCATGGCTAGAATTAAGATAATGCAGGTTATAAAGTCCTTCCTAACGCATTTTTGAGAGTCATTTCTTCCAAATGCAATTAAAACATGTTGGCTCCAGCCAAATGATACCCAAGGCACTTGTTTTTCTTTGCAAAACTTGAAAGGTATTTTCAAAATGCATCGTTCAATTATCCTAGGACCACGCTGGATATGGCAAAAGCCATATTAAACCACTTACCGTTCGCACATACGAGTAGTTGAGCTCGAACAGAAGGGCTAAAACAAAGAACGACAGTGACACTAGGTTCATACAATATCGACACAATTTGAAAACGATGAATAATGAAACGGTAGCTAAATCTGAGCTAGCGTTCACACGATATCGGTAAAATTTGAAAAGAGTATGAAATTTGACAGAACAATCACCCCAAGTATTTGATTCAAAATAAATGTACCTGCACCTTTAGAATCGATCAGCCTCGTATTGACAGCGTCCAAAACTCTGCCGTTTTCAACGCTTTCAAAATATGCTGGCTAGAGTTCCGTTTTCAAAGCTACTGTTTTCAAAATGTGACAGCAAAAAATTGTGCCGTTTGCGTGTGAAGGGGAGGTCTACCTATCCGTCACATTTTTCATCTTTTCAAATATCAAATTAATATCCAATCCCATAGAGATTTCAAACAAACTTTCACTGGCATCATGCAAGGCCGCACAGCATCTACAGCATTAGGCTAGATACAAATACAAAGCGCTGAAAAGTTCTCACGTCACTCACCTAAATTGTCCGTAGCAGAATTGATTCTTGCGATACATTCACCATCGTATAAACTAGGTAGAAATCCAGAAAACTAAAATGGAAAGGATCAGAAATGAGACAACGAGGCAGAATGTTGCATGACTTTTAGGCCCCGTTCACACTACTCCGCTTTTGTTTGTATCTGTTTTTTGCATCGAAGCTACCCGTTCACACTGCTCCGTTTTTGTACAAAAACAGAGAGAAAAACCTCCGTTTTTGTGCGTTCACATTTATCTGCCTGATAACAAATACGGAGCCAAAGATATCCGTTTTTGTGCGTTCACATTGCTCCGGGTTTGTGAAGCTCATTATTGGATATTGGAGCGTTTTCAAAAACCTCCGTTTTTGTGCGTTCACATTGATCTGGAGCGTTTTCAAAAACCTCCGTTTTTGTGGCGTTTTCGTGCGGATCAGTGTGAACACTTTCACAAAAACGGAGGTTTTTGTCTCCGTTTTTGTACAAAAAAGGAGTAATGTGAACGGGGCCTTAGGATATTCTTCTATTATTACCCTATAGTCAGGGCAGCAACGTTCGAATATGACGTAATGATAGAGCAGTATTATCCTGTAATGCCCGCTCATTACGTAACAACTCAGCTTCGAATTCAAAACAGAGATCGGTGCTTCGAGCACGCAGCAACAGTTTCGACAAGCAACTAGTGGCTTCGTCTGCAGTGACTTCATGCTCGGCCGACGGTCCTTTTGGCTTTGAAATCATATCTTTACTTTTTAAACACGAAAGGTCTGCAGCCTGCCCTGACCGCACGGTAATAAACTATATAGTAACTGTTTTCCTCGGGCAATATCGAAGATAATGACCCTCAGCCTCTGTACAAAACATCGCAAGCTTGGCCTTGTATTGACGGCTTTGGGTTAATATTTCTGGTATTGCCTTCGGAAACACTTATCATGGGCTGAAGAGTAACATGATCTGAATGGCTGGAAGCAAGCATTGAAACGCTCAAATAAACGGTGTACCATCATCAAACAAGGCAGTATGTCACGGCAGTATGTGATGGAAAAAGTTCACGAAGCCGCGAAGTAGGTTAACATGAAGCTTGTTTGTCTTGAAGGAAGAGAAGAAACAGACCAAGTGGAATGAAGGAAGAAGGAAAGAAACAACGAAGGGAGGAAGAAGAAATGAAATTGTAGGCTGAAAAGAGAGAATAAAGATTTGAACTGCAAAGAGGAATGCAGGAAAGAAGGAAAAACATAAGAAGAGAAAGAAATCATGTTTTATTGTATTATTTAATATTGCTCATGTGGATTATCAATGGTGCTTTGAAAGCTAGAAGAAGAAAAAAATCGATAAAACAGTGGGAGAAAGAGTTTTTGGTTTGAAGTTGCTTCGTTGGAAGTTGAATATTTTTCCACCAACGCACCAGAAGCAAGGATTCGGCTAAGGTTTGTTTTACCCATTTCAAGTCATGTGATCATGCCCATGGGAAGTTTTGGTATTATGCTACTTTTTGCACTCATGGCACAACTTTGCATGGCATGAAATATGTTCGAGAATTAAAAAGATGTTTTATCAAGAGATTGATCACATGACTTGAAATGGGTATAAACAAACCTTAGCCGATTCTGTCTATTGACTAATCAAGGCACAACGACAGAAGTGTGTTTACCTTCATTGAAGCCAATACTGACGTTCTTCTTCAATGAATGTTTTCGAAAAAGGGAAAGAATTCATTGACTTTCGCTAACCTTTGGAGTAAAAGTCCAACTTTGTTCATCCCTGTCCATAGCAACTGCTCTTACCGTATGAATATTACCAAAGACCTAAAACAGATATACGACAATGCAATATAATTTTCCAAGCAACGCGTGTGGTTTAAACGTTTCTTTGACTTGATCACATTTAAAGCTTTGATAAATTGATATAATAATTATTCACCACTTTTTAAGCAATTTGCTTTCAGTGGGCTGTCAAAATTTCTAGCTACTAAAAGCTAATTTTGGCCCACTCAGTTCACGTCTGGCGTCCCTTCCGAAGGATGATGGGGTGAATTGCGAGGTCTAGCCTCTGAGGTCATCCAAATAGAATCTGACCTGCAGTTACCTGACGAAAACTGTATCAGCCGCTCAGACACTCACCATGCAAAGACTACAACAAGAGACCGATCACGTGAATTTGAGATTTACATCATGGACATTCTTCTTCAAAACTGATATAGTTTAGTATCATATGCTTATCACAATTAATCATAATAAAAGGTACACAGATGCAAACTTACATTTTTACCATCCCAAAAAGCCACACGCACATGCCTGCTCTTAACCTCTAGTCCTGAAAAGAATTGCAAAGAAAAGTCAGCGTTCAAATATAGAGCACAATTTTAATCATTGACATCAAGAAGTAGAAAAAGAGTATCGTTCAAGTTGCTAGATTTGGTCAAAATTGCAAAACTTGAATGAAATCATTTCACAGAAATTACAAACCTCTAGCCAAAAATTCATCTGCAGATATTCTCCCCCGAGTCATTTTAGAAGTATATGATAACAACCAGCGGTTTAACGTGGGGTATTCTTTCAAATTTCTCTCTTTAAATTTAGAGAAAAGGTGGTTTCTAGAGTACCTTTCGGGGTAAGTATTTGTCAAAACAATCTTATTTCTGTAGAAGTCTTTGGTGAGAAGCATCTTAGGTTTCGAAAAGATCGAAAAGACTTCTGGATCAATCATCTACGGTAAAAAGCTATATATAAACCAAGACTTAAGACCTTTCAGGTTAAAATTTTATAAGAAGTTTTGCAGAATTTTGTAAGACCATGAGCGATACGAAACCCAGTGTGTAGCAGTTTAAATTTAACAGTAGCGAGCCATTTTAGCTTATTGTTTTTTTTTGTGTCTTTAACTTGTTTTTACTTCGTACACAACCACCTTTCAATGTTTCGTAATTTTGAAATTTTCAGTAGTGAGCCACCTTAAAGGAGGATCCACTTTAACTCGCAAAGCTTTACGAGTTAAGTTGGATCTTCACTTAAGGTGGCTCACCACTGAAAATTTCAAAATTACGAAAAATTGAAAGGTGGTTGTGTACGAAGTAAAAACAAGTTCAAGACACAAAAAAACAATAAGTTAAGGTGGCTCGCTACTGATATAAATTCAAACTGCTACACACTGGGTGTCCTATAGCTCATGGTAAGACTTGCATCAAAACTTCAAAGAAAGACAAGTTTCCAAGAATAGATGGCTAGAACATGTCATTGTATTTATGTGGTCTTTGAAAAGTAAATACCCCTTTTCTTTCCATATTCTGCACTTTAAACCCAGAAATAAGAGCCTTCACTAGACTAGGGTCAACAAATGGTGGCCCTTTTAAGCAGTCTTTTACAGTAGATTTGATTTTACCTGCTCCTGGTGGTGGTATGCATCGCGCTGATAACAGTGTAAATGTCCTCGTCAATTTGGCAGTTCTTGTGCGAAGCTGCAAATAAAATACTAAAGATCAGCATTAGTTCTCATAAATAAAGAAGTTTGAAAGTAATGCGTACGATTCAGGTTTCACTGGTTTTGGGCAAGCTCCGTTACTAAACGTATGATACAGCTACGCTCTCCTGTAGACTAAGGGAACTATCTCAATCCCCCACACTACTCGAAGAATTTTCTCGATACAGAAGTCGACGTGGTTCAATACGGTGGAACTGTGAATTTCACTTGAGTAATATATTTTGATTACTCATCAGGATACTGTCAAACTTACAAAAATTCCCTTTGAAAGATATTCTATCGGCATCTGGAGATACTAGGAGATACCATATCTCAATCCGAAATCAGAAAGGGCCACTTCATGTGGACGAGGTTGTAGCTATGGCCCTCCTAATGTAACCAAAGTAATAAAAGATGGCAAAAAATACCAAACTCTGATGGTACCAAACTCTGAAAACTAAGAGCGTGGAAGTCATGTAAACATGTTTACATTTATTTTAGAAAAGACCTCACAAAGTTATTTAGATGTTCCAGTCTCAGTCTTTAAACACCAAAAAATGACATGCCGTTGATGAATGCTTGACAGATCGTTAGTTATTCTTGCACTTCACATACCTTCTTATTCAAAGGATCCCAGAAGAGATCTCGAAAAGCAAGGTTCGACGAGCTCAATTTCGGAGTTAGCCAGAAACTGGTTTTGTGATTTTCTGCAGAGAAAATTAAGATAACGATGATTACTCAATATCACGCTCTTGACACCTCACCCTGGTTTGTGGTCAACCCTGGAAAAATCGGACTTCTATTTTTACGTACGGGCATTACAAAAATGAAGTTGGTCCGGAAACCTAGGGCTTGATTTTAAATGCCACTAAGGAAATCGGGTAATACACAGTTGTGTGGATAAAAGTTAAATAACCATAGCGTTTTTTATTCAGTTGCATGCTTTGTTGCTTGTTAGAGAAGTCGTTTTCTCAACTGCAAATACTGTAAAGATAGATAAACCAGGAAATAGCGATTTCAAATGAACATGGATAGAGGTAAATACGAAAGATTTTCGAGATTTTGCTAAGCTCGTGAAAAACAGGATCTTAACACCTGTAGCTAAAACAAGTAATACCTGTTCAAAAGGAAATTGGTACCGCATGCTTGATTTAATTTCGCTTCAAGAAATTGACTTTTGAGCATCATAGTAACGGTGTAAACGGTGCAAACTTGTGGTTGTACGTAATTTGCAAGATTTTGAAGATCGATATATTCTGGACAGAATTAATCATGCTTCACCAATGAAAAGAATACAAGCATTTTTATAAGAAACAGCTTTTGCGAAACGATAGGCGATAATTCTGAACCTTGCGTAACTACATTACCTGAATTGAGGGGGCTACAAAGACTTCTGCGAGTCGCACTAAAAAATTTTTCACACCGTGTAGTAATAGCAGCGGTTTTTACATTGCTTGCAATGTGAATTATGTCATCAATTGATTTGAGATCTTACCAAATAACTTAGGAATCCTTCTAACAAAACTAAATTAGCTCTGCACTTCCGGCATCAAAAATATGAGAAACTAAAGAACCGTTTGGTAGCAATTTAGGAAATTACTTAACATCGCCGGATATTAGTCCTTATTTTCTTATAAAAGACAATGTATCCCAATGGTTTAGACTGGCCACAAGAATAATTGCAACACTCTGAATGCTCCCCTACATATTACTAGTCTGAAAAACAGTCGAAGTCATTTTACATTTCTACAGAGTCGTATTGTGATCTCTTTTAGCCGCTGTACTAAATTTGACGTATCTAAAATCCTTGTTCTGGCTAATGCATCATCTCTTCTCGATTATAGGCACAAAGTAATCAAAGAATACTTACCATTTTTCAGCAAAGTTCCCAATGTTGAAGTTCTGAACCCTGATGGGACTGCTTTCATTGCTTTCAAAACATCAGTGACTGTGGTCTGCAAAGAAAAACTCTCAGTTGATACAAAATTAAATCTTTGCAGGTTTAGGTAGGATGACAAAATGACACAATCCAGTGGGCCATGGTGAAAGAGCCCCTGACGGATATTACTGTGGACAGGTAGTTTTAACTTTCTTCAGATAAGCAAAGTGACAACTAAGTCTAAGCTTAAATAGAGAATAAAAAATATTCTTAGATTATTTGGTGACATTTAAAAAACTTTCTGGCTTTTATCAGAATCGGCAATGGTGATGAATATTTCTGCATTGTTCTTGATAACATCGAAGGCTCTTCAAAACAAATTCTCCTGGTCTTGAGAGCACTGCCTGCTGTGCAAATACGAGTGGTTTGCAATTACTGGTAGCCAAAAATTCAAGGCAAGTTTTCTTACACTGAAAAAGCACATGAAATTCCCGTCCAGCTAAATAAAGAAAGAGAATATGATCCAATTGGTAGCACGATATGACCATCTATAGATATGTTCCACCTGGATTTATTGAATTGAGGAATCGTGCCAAGAACTTACTGATCCAAAGGTGGAGGAGCTTGTCAAAATGAGATTTGCTATAAGTGCATTTTCACCTTAGAGGGATCTACAGTCTCCTTGCCATCTTTAGGGAGTATCTCAGTGCTCTCCATAAATCATCAAACGCTTTCTCTTCACAAATTCAACCAAAACATTGGCGAGATTGTCAGCTTTAAGCCCAAGTAAAGCATACCCAAGAAAACTGCACTTTCAATAAATGCTCATTCAAATGTGTCAGTAAATGGATTTCCAGCCAGTGTTTTACAGAATTGATAATATATCTATAGGTAGCATAATTGTTCTAATGATGATGGTGGTTACAGCATCATTTCTCGCTCAACAATTCATCATATGCGAATTATCAACACGCTTCTCTAACAAACGGTCCTGTATGAAATGAAGTTATATCTAACCTAACGCTGCTTGGCCTAAGGGCTAAGAACAAATACACATGTGCATTATTCATGATCCAATTCAACTTTTTTAAGGTCTTAATGCAAATACCATTCAAATAAAACTGGCTCAGAATAACAAAAAGATGTCAATATTGTCAATATTATTTACTTACCAATGAATTTTATTGATTACTGAGTCATTAGTTTTAATATTGTAGAGGTCGTAGCAAATATTAATAGTCCTTGACACTATATTGTTTGTGGATAAGCAGTTGATCCGGAATAGAGTGCCGAATGAAATATACTTCAAACCCGAGATATCTGATATATTTTTCTCACTGACGCTACGCTCTGATGCTGTGTAACTTTCGCCTTAAATTCAGCAATCCTCGAATAAGAATTCCCGCTTCAATTTCAAATGCAGCAATACCACTGCAAAATGGGTGGACACGATAGATTCGTTTACTGGAAGTTATAAACTACTGTTTTACATCATTTTAAGTCACAAATGAATATTGAACTGAGCAAATTGTGATGGAATCATCCACCTGAGTCCACCCTCGGCACTGTCCCTGTTCAATTCACTTTCTAGTCATCATTTTCAATGTGTTAAAGTGTGGTCCAACTGCCGTTCCGAGACTGATATACCTTTCAGCTACTCTTTGAATGAATTTGGATCAAGGGTGCCCAGAAAAATAAATGATTCAATTGGTCAAAATCAGTCCTTTTGTACCACAAAAATGAACGATTGCAGTTTGAGATTCCTGAAGTTGGAATTCTATTAGATAAAAATTCCTGCATGTGTTAACTTCTAAACCATTACAAACATGTTGTTTCTCACCAATAACTTGAAACAAGTTATCCATTGGGTTAGAGCATAAGATAAAAAACTACTGTTACTATGTTGATCCAAAAAGGACCTTTCACCTAGCTGTCATAGCTAAGAACCAGATATTTCTTGTAAAACGGTGACCCCTATATCCTTTATAGCAAAACATCACAAAAATGTATGGACAGAAACGATCAATTTTTAGAATTTCTGTAACTAATTTAACACTCTGCAAAAGAATTCCCAAAAACCTAATCTAACTTGATTTTCAGCAAAACATGGCTCGTTAAACGTCTTACGCTTTTTTTCTGACCCAGCCGGAGCGAAAGGTCTATGAAACTCCCCAGGGAAGATTATATAATTTTGGACGCTCCAAAGGGCAGGGGCTTATTAAAGGGGTGATCTATTCACAAAATCAAGTGAGCAAGGATATATTTGGTAGCTTTTCAGTTGTTTCATCCAATATTTTGCAGAATCAATATAGATTTTTACGAGCGAAACACATAAATTCAACACTGTTTTTATCCCAAAACCATATCGAAATGAAAATGTAAGCTTGTTCAGCTAAATAAAGAGAAACTGTGTGGTAAATTCTGGGATTTGATATAAGTGGGCGAGGCTTATTTCAAATTCTGACTCACAGGGAGGGGCTTCTAAGAGAGGCGTGCTTAATAGAGAGAGGGCTTAATAGAGCTTTTATGTTATATGAAAACAGGGTTTATGAAAGAAAGTTAATACGTTTAGAAGGGTATACGGCCACTATTCAAAACTAAAATGCTAATCTTACTGTAGGAGGTTAACTTTTACCCAACCGGTATAAAACTTCACATAATAAATAACAAACCTCAGATTTTGACATTCTCAATGACTGCCATAGATCTTTTCCACTATCGAATAAAAAATCCTTGTTTTAAATTTTAGATAAATAAATCAGAGAAGAAAATAAGCACAAAATATTGAATGATGGAGACAAAGTATGAACAAACCTGTTGCTGCAAAAGAATTTAGAATGAGTGAATCATTTGTAACAGGAGTAAAGAATGCCTCGTGCAAAATCTTCGATCTTCATTTAATCCTTGAAAAATTTGCTTAACACCCTCGCCAAAAAACCTCAGATGAAACTCTCAATCTTCTGTTTTTAAAATTTTTGCATAAAGCAATTCAAGTGTCAGTTCACAAATGATCGATTTGTAGAGGAAACAATGATCGACTGGTAGAGGAAATATAAAAAAAAAATAATATTGGGAAAGAACAGCTGAATCTTTGGCCACCTGCTGTGAAATTTGAATAAAAGTGGAGGTGGATGAGGACCTTTGCATAATTTTAACGAAAATCACTGTTTTTTAAGTCGTTACTATATCGACAGAAAAAAAACGTGAATAACAGCATGAAAAAATAAGTATATTCAGATGAAAAGAACCATCCTGTAAGAAAAGTTTCAAGTTTGGTTCCTACTTGGTGGTGAAAAAGAACTGGACGAGTGCAGCTTAGCGGGCGGCGTTGTATGTCATATTCTTTCCGCAGATATTGAACTAAACGGGTCGAGTGCATATTAGCGGGTGGTGCCAAATGACATATTCCTTCTGCAAATATCAAACTGAACCCTAACCCTTACCCAAAGCCCAAACCTTAAAAACCCCTAACCACAACTTACCCTGATCTGCTGGCCACTATACTACCCTCTAGCCAACTAAACCCAAATCCCAACTCTAATAAAGCCCTCAAACATACCCCTTTTTGTGACTCTCCCTTATGCAACTCTAATTTGCCCTCAATTACAACTTACGATACGGCCTTCAATAATTCAAAGCACACACCTGCGCTTCTTCTGTAATGGAGGCTTCTCAGAAACTGCAAAGCAAGACGAACAATATTCCTTAATACTGAACAAGATTTGTGGTTTGGAACACTTGGTAAGAGTTTTATCATTAGCAGTAGCAGAGGAACCGTGATAACACAGAAGGAAACTACGAGAAAAATATCGAACGAACGGTTCTTTTCATCAATTAGCAGTCCATTCGAATAAAACCATAGAACTTTGAGCTGTTCTAAAGAAGAATCTAAATCGAATGATATTTTGATACATTTTGTAGAATTTTCGAATGTGATAACAGTGATAGCAACCCAGTCGAACCTCGAAGTGAATAAAGATATCGCTCAATCCAGGCTAGAGGCTAGTTATCAAGGAAAGCTAAGCAATCAATTCGAATACAGTAAGACCCCGCATTTAAGAAACCACCTGAAAGAAACTCTTAAGCTACTGAGAAATGATTAAACTTCTTCCTTATAGGAAACTCTTGCGGCTCACAGCCGCACTAAAGTTTCTTGTATTTGATTGACATTACGTCATGATCTGATGGTCTGGAAACATTCCCCTTCATACAGGGTTCATAAAAATTGCTACCTGGACATCTGGACATCTTAGATTCAATAGACTTTTAACAAATTTTAGTTGTTGTTCATAACAAGATAGCAAACACATACGGCTATTATATCTATAATGATCAAGCTCTATCGTACCTAATTTTTCAAGGACTTTCCAGAAAATGAATTAGAAACTTAAGAAAATGGAGCCTAAAAATGACAAGTATCATAGATATAAGAAACATTTTAGGCTAGGGTGAGGAAACCTTAAATGCAGGACCTTACTGTACAGCTGCGCCATTCAAGTTTCTTCTATCAAGAGGTTAACAGAGTATAGGAAACTTCGATCAGTAGACCTTTCAACTATTCTGAAAAAGAATCTCAATCGAGCAAATCGAACGCCAACTTTGCCACATTCCGTAAAATTTTCGAATGTGCACAATAATGATAGAAGCTCTAACGCCACTCGATCGAGCCTCGCGTATAAAAATGTATAAAAATGACGCTCGATCCAGGCTCTTTTGTTGAATAGCTAAAAGGTCTATTAAGTGTTCAACGAAATAGCTAATGTATAGGGAAAGGTCACTTACGGTCGTGCAAATTGTAGGACGAGGGCATAGGGGTCATTGTCAAAACCCCGCTGTTCTGCTTCAATTGAAGATCATCAATTTATCAATCATGGAGACCATGTTGTATCATGTTGTTGTTGTTCTGCCAGTGCACTGGAGACACTGTGCTTTATCCCATTTTAGAAATAAAGAAATAAAATAACCCAGCCGATGGATTTTTCATGGAGGTTCAAAAGCCAATTGTTATGTTAGCTCCTACGTAACACACAACATAAATTCTTGGTTTACACTCTTCATTGAATGAATTCAATGGAATCAAATTGTTTCTGTCACCACCGAAACGAGGATGTTCAGTCATAGTTCAATATTCTACTTCAGGCAGAGGAGTAAATCTAAGGTCGGTAAGTCACTAAATCAAAAATGCCATATGACTTCAAACTCATTGGCACGGACTCTGATATTTTGTTATTCGATACTCACATCTGTCAACAGTTTGGTCTTTCTCTCCTGGATCCTCGTCTTCTTCTACTTCAAGAATCTACCATGGATTAAAAGAAGAGGAGAAGTTAAGAAATATCTATGGTATTTTGGTGACCGCAGGGTAGGCTGATGATGAGGCATGTTTAGACTTTTTTAAATCACCATCATGCTTCATTTCATTGCATTTTACTTTTCAATTTTTTAGGCACGGTAGCTCCTCAGTTAAGAGAAAACTGATTTACAGGGGGCCATGCTCCCGTGCTCATATTTACAACTCGTACCACTTTCGTGCATTCCTCACTGTTAAATGTCAAGTCACGTTCTAACAGTCCATCACATGATCACCATATTACAATATCCGCCTGTGCAACAAAAGAACACATGTAGCAGGTTATGATAAAATCATAAAATCGTGTCCACTTAGGAAGTGAAGTCTATCTATTTGCGAAGACATCACAAATTAAAGTGTCCAAGTGCTCTATTTAGCCCCCATCCCTATTAAGTTTCATCCCTAAGAAGCCCTTCTCTTCTAGGCCAAAGTTTTATACAAGCCGCCCCTCTTTCGAACCCCAATTTATATCAAATACCAGAGGCAACCAAATTTTTTTTTCATTTCATTTTAAAAATATTTATCCTGGGATACAATTCAGTTTAAAAAAATAGCAACTGCTTTCCAATTGTCCCAGCAAAGGAAAAAATTATTAAAGATATATATAAGCCTATTTACAATAATTTCTACTTAAATAGATACAAAACGTGAAAAAGGAAAAAAAGGTAACTCATTCGATCAGCTTTCCTTGAATGTTCTCACTTCAAAGCTTTTAGTTTACTTTTGAATGACTGAATCGAAGGGGCTAATTTAATTTCAGAGTCGAGTTTATTCCATGCGTTGGCTCCACGAAACGCAAATGATTTTTTGCCATAAGCTGTTCTCATTTTTGGTACAGCAAGATTGCATTTGGTATTACGTAGAACCCTGGTATGAACATCAGACAACTTGGAGAAAATGTTACCTAGGCTTTCAGGTGCGAGGTCATTCAAAGATTTAAACACCATTGTACAAGTTTCTCGATTGATTAGTTTATCAATTGACGGCCAGCCAAGCCTCTGCAATAGAGGAGCGGCTGGAGTGTCAAACGGGCTGCCTGTAACAATTCTAGCAGCTCTGTTCTGCAATTTCTGATTTCCATTTATCTACTAAACTCGTCTGCATGATAATTTCGATATGGTCTGCATAAAATCTGAGTCAAATTTAACTCACAACATTCCCTGTCTTGATTCTACAAAATATCAGGTAAAAGAACCGAAAGGTATCAATTGTATCCTTCTCATTTGACTGATGTGAATAAACACCCTCCCTTATAAGCCCCATCATTCCTTTAAGCCATCCCCTCTGCATTCTTCGAGAAATAAATAAGCCCTGGGGCTCAATAGGGCTTTCACGCTACAAAATAAAAAAGTAATATTGTGCTATGTGAATTAAAAAAGAAATAACAATTAGTGATTAAAGAGCTCACTTTTAACAGGGTGCTCGGAACCATGCCTCTTTTTCCTTCTGCATTTTCACCAATCCACCAACCATCTTCCCTGTGAGAAAGGAATTAACCAATCAAAACAAGGAAGTATTTCAACTCTTGATTCAGCAGCCAAAATAATAAGAAAGACATTCCTTCATTGCTTCCAGGAAATAGTATTGGCATCCTCTTAGCTAACAAGCATCACGAACAGATAGTTGCAAACACCGTAGAACAAAAATAGGAATATTACTTACATATATTTCAGGGACTGGGGACTTAGGGAAAGGTTTCAAGCAAAACAGTGAAAAACTCCTGCGAGCCACTATCATCTAAATTCCTGGCAGGAGTATTTGAAACCATATGAAAATGGCGTTTTAGAACAGAAGAACAGAAAAGAAGACATGAGAGGGCAGAAAACAAGGAAATACAGCGCAAAGAAACGGAGATGAAGAGAGCATAGAGCAGACCAAGGAAGGAAGGAAATAAGAGAGAGAATGGAAGAGAGATGCGAGAATTACTGTTCATTAATTGAAGAAAAGGATGATCTCAGTTGAGCGGGCCCTGAGCTGAGAGGAGCTCTTTCCTAGGGGGTCTACCTCGGAGAAAAACAACGGAAAGGTACCAGCAGAAGAGAAACTTTCCGATCCTGTCTTGGTAAAAAATATTGGAAAAGACCATACCAGTCATGGAATAAGATGCTGCAAAATAGCTAATGTTTTCATTTGCAGAATCTCGTAAATTTTGACCTATCTTGGAAAATTTGCTAAATTGACTTTGTTTCCTGTCCTGGAACCAAGATGTGAATGGTATAATCATAATCATGCCCTGGATTTTTTAAATTGAAAATGATCCCTTAGGCACATGCAAGTTGTTTGATCTATAAAGTAGACACTCTGGGAGATCTTTAAGCATCACTCTCTACGACAATCACCCTCGTTTGCCAGAAAAAGTGATTTAGAAACATGAGATAAGGGAATTCATCACGTACCTTGTTTCAACTATCGTTAGAATGTCCCCTTTCTTGAATTGAAGATCGCCAGCTGCTTCACCGGCGAAATCTCTGAAAGCTTCCACTCGATAGACCTGGCGAGAAAAAGTTCCATCAAAACGTAAAAAAATCAATCAATTTGGTTGGCAGGCGATAAATATATAATTGAATAACAATGTAATAAAATAGGATGGCAAAATGGAATAGACTGAACATTGTGGCATGTTTGCATTGATCTGGAAACACGAATTTTGAAATGGGCAAGAGATCAGTATTCAGAATTGTTTAAACCTTGTTAGCCAATCTTTCAGAGAGGTATGAACACAAGAGTGGAAACGTTCTGGATGTGTCTGTCAAGCCTTAATTCCAATGACTGATGAATTTTTTACATAACATGACTCAAAATATGTTTATTGTCGTTAACGGTCTTTAAATAAGACTTTATTTCAAGAGGGCAGAAACAGTCTGGATCGTGCATTATCATTGGCAAATTTTAGCTGAAATTTACCTCAATAGATCCTTCGTCTGTTTCATAATCTTCATCATCATCATCTTCATCTCTTTAAAAGATAAATTCATGCAAGGCTGGTTACAAAGAAACTATGATATGGTATATTCAGTGACCAACAAAATCTCGCTGGCAAGATCGTAAGACACTGTAGTCCAGTGGGGGATATTGAACTTATACATGTATGGGGGTGTGCTGCTGGGATAAAAAACCCGGGGGGGGGGTACTTAGTATATTTGTCCGACGGGGATGTGCCGTTTTTCAGGGTATCGTTTTCGCCCATTTTTTCTAGAACAGGGTATCAAAGGAAGGCAAATTTTCTGGATCAGGTTGTCAAAACATGTCAAAAGAGGAAATTTTGTTACAACGTGTTATTATTTAGTCAAATTTTTGTGTTTTTGAGTATACTTTTCACAGATTTTTTCTAGAACAGGGTATCATTTGAAGGCAAAAATTCTGGAGCAGGGTGAAAAACTTTTTTTCGTGGGCACATCCCCGTACAAATTTAGGTCAAGTACCCCCCCCCCCCGGGTAAAAAACTTCTCACAATGTGTGGAAGCAATGTCTTAAATCGATCGTCTTGTCTGGGAGCCAATCGGCAAGAAGGCAAAAGAAACATTGCAAATCTCTAATCAAAATCCTGCTAGAGAGGAATTATTTGAAAATTGTGTACCCTTTCAAAATCACCACTTAAGAATATGGATACCCAGTTCAGCAGGACATTATAACGTCACTACAAGTTCAGTTAGCTTCATCTGACATCTTACAAGGCAGGAATGCAAGCTCTACGCAAAGTAGAAGCGTCTCCAGTGTAGCTCAAACAAGTCAAGCGTAGCCAAACCCAAAATGACAGCTGTTCGAGCAAAGCGTAGGATCTTCTACTTGAAATTCTTTCTGGTCAAAAGATGCCAGTAAGGTCCCACATTTAAGAAACCACCCGAAAGAAACTTTTAGCCTACTGGAAAATAACTAGCTCTCCTTCCAACAAGAAACTCTTGAGGCTCACATCCAAAGTAAAGTTTCTTGCATTTTGAGTGACACTTAGTACTTAGCTGGTCTGATGGTTTGACACATTTTTACCTAATTTTTGATTTATGTTCTTGAGAATCATTGGTAGGATACACATATGGCTAAATATGGCCAATTTATCTGTAGATGACCCCATCTTGTTGTAACTTATTTTGCCAAGACTTTCAGACTTTCTTTCATAGATAGAAGAAACATTCTTGGCTAAGGAGTGAAAAAGTAGTTTCTTAAATGCGGGGCATTACTGCATCCAAACAGTCTGATTCAAAAGATGATTGAAATATCTCCTTACAAATCTTTGTCACCAGCAACTGAGTTTGCATCACTAACAGATGGTGCCTGTCCTTCCATGAATTTACTAATAAAAGAGAACAAGTAACAGAATCATCATGAGATTTAGAAGAATTGGAAAAATGTACTTCTGACTGCACGATTAAAACAACGTCCACTTGTGTGGCTTCAAGATGAAAATATATGACTGTCAAGCTACAATACAGATTTTAAAAACAATACTCCTATTTTATTCATTTCCTGTCATTAGTTTATCTGATCTTTAATTTTGAGTAAGTTTGTCCCATGTGTTGGATGTTAGTCGATGACTTGCTCCAACGCAATGTTGGCTTGAAACTAAAATACAGCTTCAGAATAAAAATTTTTAGCTCAGTTATAAACCAAGAGATGCATGGAACAGATACATTAGACAGGAATATTTTGAGGTTATTCCGATGCACCTCTGTCGTCAAGGGTTAGTTAATTAGGATTAGTTTGCGTGACATATACATGAAAAACATTTCTTGTCTTAACGACTAATATTTTCCAAAATAGGTAATAAAGGAGTGCGTTTGTGGAATGAAGTTCCCTCTCAAATCAAAGATATCTCGAACTCTTATACCTTGGTTAAGAAACTAAACAAAATCTATTATTGACAAATATTAAGTGAAAAGAGTGAAAATTCAATATCAAGAATCATATAATCCATTTCTTACCCACAAAATTTAGATATCTTCCTATAGCCCTATATCTCATTATACGATATCTCACGACTGTGCTCATTTTAATTTTCATTTTATCACCTTATCTTTATTCTTATTTTTCAAAATTTACTGCGGCGGCAGCAATGCTTTACTTGGGTCGTGTAGAATACAAATACTTCTTTATAGATTTATCGTACATTGTAACAACAGGTATTTTATGAACAAAATTGAATTGAATTGAACTGAACTGAATAGTTTTATGAGTTCTGTAAGTAAAACTTACCCCTTACTTTTCCTTCCTTTACTGTTGCTTCCTTTACTAAAGTTGCTATGAGAATGTTACAGTTAGTATTCGGTTTTATATTAAAATTTTAAGATGAAAATTCATATTTGATATACCTGTATATATATATTGTGTAAATTACATGTGTAAATTATTTGTACATTTGTAAATTATTAATTTACGTTTTACATTTTGGTTGTTGTGTTGTTTTCATTTTTAGCACTCAGCTTTTGGTTAGGGACACAAGCTGTTTTTAGGAACCTCCTTCTGCCTATCCGCTCGTAATACATGTTTACATTGTAAATACATGTTTGTTGTAACAAAATAACGTGTAATGTGTATCTAATGTAACTTAATACTGTGTAGTCTCGATCCCTTTGAGGCCAAGCTGGTATCTACCCTTATCGCAATAAGTAGCGTAAGCAATAGGTATCGTAAGATGGTCAGTGGCATACAAAATCGATACATACTCCTGTACCCTCTACTTTCTGGCTACGCAACATAGAAGTTGTATGTTACAAACCTCAAATAGTCTTCCTCCACTTCGTCTGGCTCTAGTTGCCTTGATATTTGTTCTAGTTTCTCCTGTAAAGAGAAAGTCAAAAATGATATTGTATTTATGTTTTTGTTTGTTTGCCATATATTTTTAAACGCTCACACTTACTTTATTTTAATTGTCGACAATAATCGACAATTAAAATAAAGTAAGTGTGAGTGTTTAAAACTATATGGCAAACAAACAAAAACATAAATACAGTCTTGGATTTAACACTCGGGATCAAATAAAAGCTTTAGCAGGTTCTGCTAAAAGAAGAATTAAAAATGATATCAAATAGATGATATTTGGATGCAAAGAAAACTTTATCAAGGTCTGTCTCAAATTAGCTGTAAGGTGAATAAAATTCCCTGGGGAGACGAGATAGGCTTTGTCTGAGGAAACTTATGTGTCCCCCCGTGCAGTGGGTTGAAGCTCATGCGCAGTAGCATTTTGGGGTTAAAGTGCTCACAGCTCCAACCCCAAATGCTATTACGCATGAGCTTTAACCCACTGCACGGAGGGATACATTAGACTTATGACGATGAATCCCTTGTATCCCTGCGGTAAACTTTGCTCAAGAGGGATTCATGATGAAACAGTGAGAAACCTGGCCCTATTTTCTTCAATCATCCATGGAATTATAACGGAATCACGGCTTCGAATCTCAATCCCATGGAAGTGTTTTCAATTCTTCAATCGAATCGAAGATTCTGTCACATTTACACCGTAAAAATAGTAATTCACAAATCTCGCAATCTGATTGGTACTGTAGGAATCGCAAAGTTTGTGCCTTAATAGGGCCACCTTTTTCAGGGTAATATTTTGAGTCTCTGTTGACTGAAGCGCCATCATCAAGTCAAAGAGCACAGGGAAAGAAGAGACTCGTCGTCATAAGTCTATCCTCAAGACAGAGCGTCTTGATTAAAGATTTTTCATATCATCCCAAGAAATTGTCCTGTTTTCTTCAATTTCCTTCCATTCCCTTCTTAACATTGTTACGTGCAGTGCTATGTCCGTGTTTCCTGTTTTATGTTGCCATGAGGTAGTCATAGTTGTTGCTCCATATGGTATTGTACTTGTAGTAGGGTATAGTTTTTTGTAAGTAGTGTAATTAAGTAATATGTATTGTAACTGTTTACATTGAATGTAAAAAAAATTATCCTCCGCCCCAGTACCCAGGATTAAAAGTGCCTGCTCCCTAACATAAAGATAAAAACTACGAGTAGATATGCAGGGAAAGAAAAAAGAAAAGAAAACCAAACAATACACAAAAATATCCAAACAGGTTGCAGCAGCTAAGTTTCAGTAGAATTATTTTATTCAATAAGTTGTGTTGCGTATTTGTATCTTAAAATTGCTTTACGGATTTCTTGATTAGAATCAACGGACAATCTTTTATCACAATATAGTATCATTTTAAGCACTAGAGCATTTGAAAGATTTGGTAAACCGTACAGTTGCAACGTTGAACTTACACTGCCGAGAAGATTTCTCCTGTATGCATCGTAAGAATGGCAGTGCAGCAGAAAGTGTTCCGAAATACTTATCTCAATTCTTAATACTTACTGCTTTATACCTCTGCACAACATGTTTATCAAAGTGAAAACTGCAAGCACAAACCAACACAAGCAAGAATTCTAAGAGATGGCTGTCCTTTTCGGACTTTCAAATCATTGTTCATATATTACAGAAATTTTCGCCACATCGGCACCCCTACAGCAAATTACCATCTGAAAATGTTCTTGAAAACTTCATGCATAGGCCGTTGAAAATTCCAAGAAATGACAGTTAAGTTCTTTCGCCTGGCATGGCATTCAACCAAATTATGAGTTCATCGCATCTATTAGACAGATTATATTTCTGTTGAAAAAGCCCTTTTCATGGTAGATTGCATTTTGATAACAACAATTCCATAGTTTAGTATTGCTTACAGTTTTACACAGTCATGCTTATGAAAATCGTTGTACAAGTAATAAGACAATAGGATATATGTGGATAAAGGAGTCACTGAGCAGAGAAACCCCTTTTTATTCAAAAACCAGCTTCGTTGACACAATAAATATGGATTCACAGCAGAATAATATGAAACAATATCAAAACATTGAGCTTACTTTTGAAATTTGTACTGCAATAGTTCCTACACAGTAATATTTATCTAAATTTCTTGCATCAGCAACTAAAATATGGGATAAATTTACAAGGAATGACCGTTGTTCAGGCTAAGCCCCTTTTCAAAACAAATAGTTATTTTCAATTTTGAAACTCATTACACTTAAACAACAAAGACTGTCACAAATAAACAAATAATCAAAAACTTTATGGCAAGACAATAAAGTGGAAAATTTCATTTTAGATTAACATGTTAGAGGCAGATTTGTAATTTCATGGCATTTCTAGTATTTTGGAAGAGGTTTTAGAGAATAGGTATGGGAAAGTGTAAGGGTGGTGTCTGAAAGTGTATGGGAAAGTGTTTTCTCTTTTTAAATCATATTAGTGAACTGATCTCAGCATCTTTTCCAAAAAAGGACATTCAAGATTTTCAATTTTCTGCCTTTTCCCAGTTCTTTTATTGATGAACATTTCATCTTTCATGTTCTCTTTGTTTTACCTGGTGTTTGTAAAATAATTTGAAAAAAATTACAGCAGTGGATGGATTTGGGATTCTTTAAGTCAGTTTGATAGTTTTTAGGGCTTTTTTTCAAACACTGAAGAGAAATATACAGATTCATCCACTTGTATTAGTAAACTTGAAATAGTAACTGACAAACCTTCATTATAGCCAGCCTTTTACTTTCTTGTGCTTTCTTTGCTTCAAATTCAGCAGTTGGCAACTTCTCAGTTTTCTGTTAAAGTCAAGAAAGTAAATTAAAGGCAGTTGAGTGAGGCAGGCATCAGGAGTAGAGATTACAGTGCTTAGGCTCCTGAAATGTCCTATTTTGGCAGGGGCCAAAAAAGACCCCAACCCATCTAACTCTGGACTGGTAATAGGAAGAGCAACCAAATTTGGTTTGCTAATAGCTGTAGGGTATTGGCGGGATTTATCAGGCACTTAAGATTTGTAAACTTACCAATCAAAATCAATTCATCCAAAGTGACAAAATATAGTTAATAAACATATTTCAAACATTCCGTACAAAGTTTATGCAGCTCGTTCGTTCATCATTTCACAAACCGAAGTGTTTATTGCGAAGTATTTTGACCACTCACGGAGGTTAATTTCATGCGCTGTCGGGATTTATCAGGCAGCTATCATTTTCAATTATTTGAATAAATATAGCCACTAGAAACACTTAAAAACATCAATTCCAAAGACTTACCATCCTTTCTGTGCCATGTCACTAGCTATAATGCTCTTTAATTGACTTCAACATGCTGGATTCTAAGGGAGTTTCCCGCAACTTTTCAAAAGTTCGAACCTCAGCTTTAGCGTAGAAAAGATGAACGTGCAAAGTTTTTGGCCTAACCCTGAGATACTCCGATGAACCTGGTGAGATGAAACACACAGTAATTGGAATGATAATCACATAGAATGATAGAACAATGATCCAGGAAAGTTCACAAAAACTTATTTTTGATTTTGAAATGTTTAAGTCGTGTCTCTGGCTGTTGAAAGCGGCGCGTGCCTGATATAGCCCGCTGCCTGACAAATCCCGCCAGTACCCTAGCCATCTACTTCCTAAAATATGAAAGTTTATTAAAATCAGCCATCATAATTGCTTACATCAGCATTTTTTATTGTATGATGAAGAAAAGCAAAAAAATTTGCCAAAATCAAGAATGATGCAACAAAGTCAATTTGGAACACAATTTCAAACCAAACATGAGAATTATGCATTGAATAACATTCAAAAAGCTGTAATTTGCTTTTTTCTTTGTGAAAATTTGATTTAAGATTTATGTTTTTGACATGGTCAGTCCTGAAAATTATCTCCCTCCCTATCATTGTCAAAATATTTTGATGAAACTTTACAAGTAGCAGCACAAGTAGCTGCAAAAAGTCAGAAAGTTTCATTGCCATAAAAGTCCTCCTTGTATAGTTAACTGAGAAGTCTATTGGGGATCCCCTCAACCAAAATTAAAATGAGGCATGATTTGCAAGTCCTAAACAACCAAGAACACTGTACAAAGAAGTATTCAAGAGGTTAACTGTTAAAGCAAGAAGGCATTCACAAAATATATACATATTCGTGTGTGCTTAACATGAAGGAGTTTTTTATACTGTAGCTACTTTCTATGCATACACATATCTTTTTCTATAAGAAACTAAGAGTTTGGGCCAGAACTGAAAGTTTCTTAAAATTATCATATTTTGGGCACTCAGAGTTTCTTACGAGTTTTTTAAAGGTTCGATAACAATCTTCATGTTCACTTACTGCGCTCTCCTGGACTTTTCAAAACAGTGTTCTCTGACAACTTTCTGATGTTTAGACATCACTTAAGTACATTCCGAGTAATATGATACAGGAAACAAGTGAAATATGTAAAGGATTTCCTTTGTTAAAAATAAATAGTTTCTTAAGTTGCAAATCCCCAGTACTTATCAATACATAAGCAGTGTCTTAGAAAAAATATGTGTATACTGTTTTCTCCAGTTTTCCCTTTAATTCCTTTGCATTGAAGCAGCAAGTATTTTATTCATTTGGTTTCTTGTTGATATGACCATAAAAATTGATACATTGGCTGGCTGAGCATATAGCTCAAATCTTTTAAAAAGGAGGGTGTAAAATTCTGTTACATTTTTCTTTAAATTTAAGTGATTGAAAGGAACTTCAGGTAATTTGCAATAAATTTGCCATGGCAATTTCTTGATACCTTGACTACTTTCAAAATGGTGGCATTTATTAATTTTGAGGCTGTGACGTCATCAAATTTCTAAATCCTTTACCAGCAGAGCAACAAAATTTCTGCTTGCAACCATGTTGTAGACCTTCATAAACTATGGTTATCTTGAAGATTGTATCAATTTCTCTCGATTAATTTAAGATTTACGATGATTTTAATTACTTCAAAATTTTCGATGAATTTTTGCAAAATAAGTCAAAATACCACCATTTTGAAAATAATCAATATATCAAAAAATTGCCATGGTAGATTTACAGCAAATCACCCAAAGTTTCTTTCAAGCACATGAATTCAAAGAAAAATGTGATACAATTTTACACCCACCTTTTTAAAGATTTGAAAGATTTGAGCCATATGCTGGCTGGCTGATAACTTGCTAGTAATATACAGTAATATGCCTTTCTGTAAGCTTTTTCTGTGCTTTTCAGAATGAGTTAAAAAAATGCAAATGACTATTGTTCCCAAGCGTCCTTTGGAAAAGTGAAAATTCAGAATTTTTTCAAAAAGCCTTTGCAACACTTGTTCTGACTAAAAACACTACAAACTTTACTTGCAAAAAGGATTTAAGAATGAAATCCACTTGCTATCATGGCTCTGATCATAAATCATTCAATTCAGCAAAGGATGTTTATTTCAAAATCAATTGACTCAACTATATAATGGATCAAGTTAATAAATCCTTTTGTGTTTTTGGTAGCAATTTTACAGCCCTATTTAATATGGTGATTTAGAGCCACTTTCACAGGCTGATGATGGATCTTGGAATGGATCCAAAATATACAAATATACTGTAATTGTGGCTTGGCCACTCATTTTATGTCACTGGGACTTGTCAGATTGTCACATTACTGTCAAATTGTCATTTTTAGTAATGGATTAATTTGAAAGACATGATGAAAATGATGCACCAATATAGTTTTCTTCTGTTGGCATTGCTACCCTCTGATTTATCATAAAACTGCAATTTCCTCCTGTTACAATTAATCTGCACTTAAAAGTTACTTTCACACAGCTTTAAATGTCTATATAAATTTTTGGTAGTTTATTGTCTTTATCGATACAAATATAGCCTCATGCTTTTGGAAACTTGGTATTACGATGATGAAGCAAGTTTGCTTTGAAACGTCAACAATGATAAATATGGCCTAGTCTTTCTATTTAATTTTTCACTTGGATTTGTCTCACATGGAATTGTCATAATATTTACTTAATGGAATTGTCACAATTGGAATGAAATCTATGAACATAATTATTGTTGCAATTCTTGCATTCGTTTTCTAATCAAGCTCTGCTTTCCTGCCAATACCCCGATTTCTACTATATAAAATCCAAATGAACTCTTACCACAGACAGCTTTCCAATTTGACTGATAAGATCAAAAACTGCTGCTGTAAGGTCATTGCATCTGAAAGAACAACATTAAAGGAATATCCTTCAAGACAACATCTCTTTATGGATTTAAGATAAGAAAGATCGATAAATATCACCAACTACAGATACGTAAGATAAAAAGTGAAATTAGACTTACTTTTCATAAACATTCTTTCTGTCTGGAGATGCAGCCCCCATACGTGGTATGTCATCATTACAAATTTCATCAACCTAGCATTTGTAAGAGTAGAGACAAGTAAAGAACAACAAGTTTCATTATTTCATATAAATCATTGACAACTTGTGAATCATTAGAAATTTGAATGACAATGTATCCAATGTACATGTAATCCACAAATTTATTACACACATAAACACAATGTATGCTAGGGGGAGGTACATAATAGGTACAGGTAAGTGCCACCCATGTGGCTGGGCTTTTGGGCCCTAAATCCTCTAAACAAGGGCTCTCATCAGTGGCGTAACAGATCAAAGTTACCTTTAGTTCAAACTAAGGGCCCCTGACCTCTATGGGCCCCAAACGGGCCCTCAGCAGCAAAATTTCTTTGTCGGAAACCCTTTGTTGTTCCTTTGTTGCAAAAATTCCTTCCTTTGTTAAGCGTTGGAGCGAGAAAGGCCTTCTGAGCAAAAGTAAGTGATGTTGTCTCAAAAGTTTAGATGCAATTGGGAGATGTTTTTTAAGCCAAAGTAGCAAACGTGTTGACAATTTTTCCTGGGGGCTTGGCCCCCAGGTCCCCAGATGTCCCTGCTCAAATATCCATACTGATTGGTCCTTGCCATGCTGCTGGCTTAGACAAACCACTAGGTTTCAAATCATTAGCCTCAAATTTTTAACTCAACATGCTTTTTATGTCTATCATATAATTTTACATATGCTTTTTGCTGGGGGGCCCCGAGCTGAAAAAGCCCTTAAGGGTCCCGGCTGCGTCCGTTACGCCACTGGTTCTCATTCCACAGACTTTCCTTAAACATGGTTCATCATAACAGTAGATGCAAAGGCAAGTTTTGGTAATTAATAGATAGAAGAGGGTTCTGCATTGCCAGGGTGCATTCCATGTAAGACCTACGCCGAAGGTACGCTGATCCTTTAAGCTTTCGTACGCCACACATTTTCAGGGAATAAGCACTGCTAAAAAGCTGAGTACTAATGATTTTAAGAAACTTTGGTTATTGGCCCAAATTCTTAGTTTCTTATAAAAGAAATGCATGTATTATCACAACAAACTGCAAAAAAAATCGAGGACAACTTCACATTCATGTCAAGGTAAGCAGATTTTCAACTACTGTCGCACCAAGAACCAATTTTATTGATAAAATAACGCCGCTACGCCAACAAAAAAGTCAGGTCTACGCTGATGAAGATCTTCTTCGGGCCTCATGAAATGCACCCTGGCTGCATGCATTGACTGCTGAACCGTGCATGAAGGGGAAATACCTCTCCCACGCATTCTACTCTGTAAACTTTATGTTCCATCTATTGCAACTATCATTGAAATTTCTTTCAGCACCATTTCGGCGTAGGTTAGTAAATTTCAAAACTTCCCGTATGATTCCCACTGATGACCACGAATACTGTACCTACGTAGGTACGATTGCCCTAAAAAAGTTGCATGTAACCAATCCACCACCGAAACACCCTTCCACCACAAACATTAGGCAATCATCGGTATCAATACCTTTAATTTTAGCTGATCAATCTCTCGTTGAATCTTTGGGAGCTTTTTTGCGTTGGCAGCCATACTTCTAGCTCTAAATAGAACTCTGAAAAGCCCACATTTCTGTTCAGGTGTATCTATCGAAGGTCAAAATGGCGGCAAAACAAAACAGTCCACAGGGAAACAAGGGCTTGCGACTTGGATCAACCACTTCGTTGAATTATTGATTCATCTATCGATTGATAGAAAAGTTATTTTAGCAACAGCAACAATCGGGATACAAGGTTGCCAACTGGCAGAAGCGAAACAAAAGGGAGTGTGGGGCTGCCACCACCCTAAACTTACGACTGATGCGCAAAATGTTCACGACCCAAGACAATCAATTTTGTGAATTTTGAGAACGTTAGAAAAAGTTCAAATTAAAACATTTTCCAAACATCATCTGGGGCATAACGACACGAGTAGACAGGTAAATCAAATTCAATAAAGTTTCATTGGGTGTGGTAGTTTAAAAATTAACCTTCTTATGACTTGATACATGTTCTATATGAAAATCACCTTTTTTGGGGTTGTTCCAAGATTTTCGCCAGGCATTGCAGCCTATAACTGCCTGCCATTTAGGTGAAAGAGAGTTGTCCTCTGTAAAAAATTACTAGAGGCAGGTGTTGCAGGAAGGCGACACTTGCACACTTTCCCAACAGCTTTCTTGCAATGAAATCAATAATTAAGGAGTGACCTAGCTCATTGTTATTAAAAACAGATATTCGTTAAAGTTTGCAGTTATGTGGACTAGTTGCGACATCAATAAGCTCCAACAACTTCTTCATGATCATCAAAGGAAAGAATTAGAACATCTCATTCCACCTACAGATGTCGCAGCTTGTTTAAATCGAGCTGAATCCTGGATTGGCAAACACTTTAGGAGTCATCACGTCACGAGTTAAAGACTTTGAGATCAGCAACAAATGAACAGTCAGGTTGTCATCGTTAAAGAAACGAAAATAAGCAGGTAACTATTCAGGGCCGAAACCAGCAAATTTTCTGACAAAAAGACCATCAACAACAACAGCTACAACAACAGTTAAAGGAACGTAAGTTAAACTTTTACATATAATGACTGATCTAACTCCTCAGTACCTAAGATTTAGCACTACTTTGCATCCCAACCTTGCAATCAACACAGTTAGTTACTATCATTCAAAAATATACCGTAAATTCAATATATAATTTCTATTTATGTTTATTTTCTAACGCTAATGAATTCATGCTTTTAGTTGCTATTTCTCCTCAAAATCCTCCAAAATTAGATGTTTAAATCACAAAAATCCAACAAGGTAGCAAGATTTTCCGACAAATTGTCCCCTGGGGGGCACTCTGCCCCAGCCCCCAATTGGCTTCGGCCCTGTAACTACTGTTATCACTATCAATGTTTCACGAATTTTTTTCTTACATTTCACAATGAACCACTTAATGCCTACCGAAGGCATCTCCTTTTAGTTGAAACTTATACTGCGTTCACACGATGCCGGCACAATTTGAAAACGGTGAAAAAAGTGACGGAGCAAAATTTGAGCTACCCTAACCCTAACCCTAATCCTAACCCTAATCATCATTTAAAACGTTAGGAAATTTGAAGGTAAAAAGTCGCTGCAGGACATCGATGCCAAAGAAAAGTACCACACCCTAAGAATCGACCAGTCTCGATCCAAAGGCGTCGAGAAATGTTCTCTTTACATTATTGTCGATTCTTCACATGATGGTTTTCAAATTTATGCCGGTTAGGGTTCCGTTTTCAAAATCTATCGTTTTCGAAATCTGGCGGCAAAAAATGTGCCGTTTTCGTGTGAACGGGAGGCCTATCCGTCACATGTTTTCCCCGTTTTCAAAATGTGCCGGCATCGTGTAAATGTAGTCTTAGCCTTGTTTCAATTAAAGAGAAGTTCAAACAAGAGACTTGGCCTTGTTTAGAGAAACTTTTTTTACTTTCTTAGTATGAATGAGGTATACATTGTTAAGATGGTGACAGGGAACTTCTTACCGTGAGTACAATAACTACAATGCAATTCATCTCAGTAAGAAGTTCCTCATCGCTATCTTTAGCGTGATTAGATCAACAGAATTTTCTCTCAATCAAACCCCAATACTGGAACCTGCAACCAGCCTTCATCAATCAATTCTTACAGCCAATAAGAATAGCTAGATTTTTGTGCGGTGGAAACAACTTTAATTTTCCATTACAAGATCATCAAAGCACGTCGTGAGTGGCCGAGTGGTTTATACGGTCTTCGTCAGGTGGACTGAAGATAAGCTTGGTCGAGTGAGGTCAGATTTCGGATTGGTGACCTCTGAGGCCTGACCTCGCAACTCACCTCGCCGTCCTTCGGAAGGGACGTTAAACTAGGGGTCCCATGCCTGGATGCGGCATGCACAGTGGCCCTAAATTAGCTTTCAGTAGCTAGAAATCCTGACAAGCCCACTAAAACAAATTGAAAACAAACAAACAAACAAACAAACAAACAAACGTCAATTCCTATTTCAAAGGACGCCGGCGGTCAAACAGCATCTTTTGCACGCGTCGCATTTTACCTTTCGATTGCGGCAGCCATTTCATTTTTTTCATTTTCATTTCATTTTATCATTGTTTAAAACACACGAGATCCTTTCAGCAAATTAATATCCTATTAACAATATTTCTATAAAATAATATGAGAAAAGAAAAAAAAAATTGGAATATTGCTGCTCTACCAAGGGGTCCCATGCCTGGATGCGGCATGCACATTCGGCCTAAATTAGCTTTCAGTAGCTAGAAATCCTGACCAGCCATTTTCACATTACATTGTACATAGAGCAGTGCTCAACAAAGCGCGACCACAAAGGATGCTGGTTGACCGGCGTTCTTTAATCTCCATCAATATCGAAGACTGCAACAAATCCACTAAAGGTCTTTTGATTGAAGTTACGACTTAGATGAGAAGAGATTCCTTGCTTTTGTTTGTAACTACCAGTTTTAAGAGTCTCAGGATTTGGAATGGACTGTGTTGACTTTAAATATATGAACACAGGGGTCTGGAATTTTAGTTGAATTTGTCACAGAAAGATCGATGTTAAGAGGTGGCAGGAATACTCCTTGTCTCCGTCTTATGATTTTCGTTAACAGTATACACCAGAAGAACCAAAAATTTAAAAACATCTGAAAATTCACCAAGATCAGCTCACCTACACTGGGTACCAGTGGTACCCAGGGCACAGCCTGACCAACTGTCCGTCCTTAAGGACAGTTCATTATTTACGGAGGGGTTTGTACTGAAGAGAAATGTTTTTTAGTTGAAAAAATCTTCTTACCCAACTGAATAGGTGACTGAGAAAAGGTCTACCCAACAATTTTCAGGTTGGAAAGAATTTTACCCAACTCCCATCTATAGACATTATTTCAATGTCAAAACCGTAAATCGTAAATGTTAAATACTGTATGTAAATACTGGAAATATTCATGACAAAGATGGAAACAAAGTAGGCATTAAATGTGAAATGGAAAGTGCTGATGATTGAAAATTCAGCATTAGTTAATTGGAAAATTTTGTTTACCCAGCCTTGAAACTGCATGAAAAACTATTCACCCAACCTTCAATGTCAGAAAATTTCTTTGACCCAACCCATTTCTCATCGGTACCAACCCCTCTGTGAATAATGAACGGTCTCTACGGAGACGGTAAACGAGTACAAACTAAAGGGTATAATCTGAGGCAGATGCCATAGTTTTCACAGGCCCACATCAACTGTATGGGACATCAGTTTACGTTTACAAACAAATGTTTTGCTTGCTTGGATTTCTCACTGAATCCGAGGGACCAATCACTTGTCGAAATAGCGTACGTGATTTTGTGATTTTGCAATCACATGATTTTCTTCTGTGATTTTAGTGATTTTAGAGATTTTCGGTGACTTTTTCGTGTGATTTTTCAATAGTTTTTCAGTGATTTGTGATTTTTTGTGCTTTGTGTATGTGATCTTTTTGTGATTTTGTGATTTTGTATGTGATTCTTTGTGATTTCAAGGGAGGTGTACGAAAAAAAAATCAGTGATTTGCCCCTCGACTGAATCGAGAATAAAAATTAGTGTACCCCCTGCATGGACCATGATCATCGTGCGGTTAAAACGGTAAATAATGGACAATCAAGCAAACAGAATACTTAATAAATAACAGCAAAACACCTTTAATCTTATTGCTTTTCGACCGAAAAGCATCATATAGAGAGTCTTTCGGCATACATCTCTCTCTGGGCGAAGATATATATAAGGAATGCCCATCCATAGATCTACAGTCTGGTTGTTTGCTTACCGATTAAAGTCGAAGTTGAGAAAAGATTTGGAGTAAATTCGAGAAGTTACTTAGGTAAAGTTGGAGAAACAGAGGTAGGTCATCCGTCGTTTGCCTTTGCTGGATTCAGATTTCAACTAAAATATTGTATCGCTTGAAAGGAACCATCTTTAGTTCCATAACTGAAACGCTAATTCTGAAAATATTGAACTATTTTAGAAAAGTCCTATGAAAGAATTATAGCAAAGTAACAAAAGTTTTTTTGAAGTCAGTTAACTGATAGAAATAGGTCAGGCCATAAAATTTTATAGAAACTTTTGCCACACTAAAAACATGTATGTGCTAGATGAATTAAAAAGGATCGATGTTTGCCTTAATATACAGACAAGAAAATCGCTCCAAGTGTGACTCATTGCAACTGAGTTTATAGCAGGGACGTAGGAAGCATCTCAAACTTGGAGGGGCACGACACTTCGAGGGTATTTTTTTCTTAAGAAAAAGGGGGCACTTTCTAAAACTGAAAAGGGCACTTCTTTGTTTATTGCATAATCTTGGGAGGCACGTGCCCCCAGTGCCCCCTCCCGGTTCCTACGTCTATGATTTATGGCACATAGGCTAAACTTGGATGTAGAAATTAGTTTCAATAACATTGGCTCGAGTTATTGGGTATTTAGCTTGGAAGCTGTTTCTGGAAGAACTTGAAAGAGAGGACTAGAAGTTTACAGTAAAATTGTGCAAATTTTCCCCGAAATCTTCATTTTAAGATCCGAGGCCTGCTAGGTACTTGTTGAAAAGGACAAGCCCAACGAATGAAACAATTAAATTCACACCGCTCTCATTTGTAGCAAATTGATCAATTGTATCCACCAGCAGTTTGGATATTAGGTCATTTGTTTGTGTTGCTTTTCATTCAGAAATAATTCGACTACCTGTAACATCTGCAGGTTTGGCGCTATCTATTGGACAGTCATTGCTATGACTATCTAATCAAATTTTCATTTAGCCCATCCGTTGTCATTGCCAATTTAAATCACAGAGGCCCCAGGAATTGTCTAACCCCCCTCCAATGATAAAGAGGCCTTGCTCTGTAGCCTCCTTTGTGATTGCGAAGCTACGACGTAATGCTGATGATGATGATGCGAAGCTACGACGATCTCCCTCTTAATGCATTACGTCATAGCTTCGTAATCACAAAGGAGGCTGCAGGGTAAGGCCTCTTTATCATTGGGGGAGGGAGGGGGTTATACGATTTCCTGGGATCCCTGTGATTATATGCACCTTCCGAGTTGGCAAGTTTCATATACCTATAACATGAGTTTAATCGCCTCATGTAGCAGCCGTATTTTGTCAAATAGAATGCTCATTTTTTTGCCTGAACGCAATGAGGTCGTTTCATTAGTATTCTTTTGTTTGGTCTCAGATACCGTAGATCTATGACATGTCTACATGATCCCATCCAGCTGGAGAATCTCACCAGCACAGATATCTCGCCTGGCCGGCACAGTTTTT